>JAIRCJ010000052.1:845876-2249369 GCA_020883675.1 Bruguiera gymnorhiza
TAAAATAATAATAATAAATCAAATTTTTTTCCTTTAAAAAAAAAAAAAAACCTACATGGCACGCGCTCGCTTCCACCTCTGATCGGCCTCCTATATTTCACACGCGAATATTCCTTTATCGCAGCATCTAATTCCAATCTCTCTGTTTCAATCCTAGGTGGAACATACAGGGAAAAATGCAACAAACACAGACAACGACAAAAGCAACAACGTAAGAAGAGAAAACAAAGAGATATAGGAAAGCTTGTCCCAACGGCCAAGAAGTTCCCAAGCTTGGCCTTTCCTTTCTCTCTATCTCTCTTGCTCCTCTGAAAGGAAAAGAGAGAAAGGAAAGGGAAAAGAAAAGAGAAAGGAAAGAAAAGGGAGGAGAAGGAAAGGAGAATTGAGACACAGAGAGAGAGAGAGAGAGAGAGATGGACAATAGGTGGAGAGCAGGAGAAGAAGAGAGGGATGATGAGGAAGTGAATATTGGGAAGGTAGGATCTGGGTTTCCTTTGAGCTTCTGGGAGGTCACGGCCGCCGCTTCCATTGTTGTCTTGGGATTCCTGCTTTGCATTTTGGGGGTTTATCTCACCATGCCCCCATCCGACTACAGCTTCCTCAAGCTTCCTCGTAACCTTGAAGATCTGCAAATTCTCAGGTTTTTTTTCTTTTCTCTTCTTTTCCTTTTTATTTTTTTATTAGAATTGTAGTTCCTTTGTTTCCCAAGAAATGGGTAGAAGAAAGTATGTCGATTGTTTGGTTGAAGAGCCTAATGATGGATTGGTATTTTGGTGGGTTGATCGGATGTAGCTTTGAAATTGAGTTTCTTAACCATTTTTGTGGCATTCATATATAGAATTGAATCTTCCTGAGGGAAAGTTTTTGTCTTTTCCCGGTAAAAGTTTTCTTCTGAAACAAATTCCATCCATATCGTTCTGCTGATTTGATATTTTGGGTGTAGGTGTAAACGCTGAGCTGAATTTTCTAAATAATTTTGCTTGCTTCCACAAAAAGTTGATTATTATACTTGTGTCTAAACTTTTTCACAGAGATCTATACCTTTTGAAGCAAAATGGGACTTTTTCATTCATGTTCTTCGTAGTTACTTGATTGAAGTAGATCAGGAAATTGTTTTAGCTGAAATGAAAAACGGGTTTAGTTTGTGTTTGTCATATGGATAGGACGTGATGTGCATGCTCTCAATGGTACTTTCTTGGGACTCTTATTGCATTATTTCTTGTGGAAAACTTACAGTTGGCTTTAAGAATACTTTCTGGAAATTTGGTATTAGGAATCTGTTTAAGCTTTCTTCACAAAGGAACTTGACATTGCGAGAAGTACCTTTCAACATTTTCATCAACTGTCTGACATGATTTTCCACTTGGAAAAAGCTCATATTTCTTGTGAATTATGAAGAAACTTTCTGACATAAGGAGATGAACTGCGGTCTGAAGTTGCTAAGAGATTGACAAAAAGGTTGATAGTGATGTGGGTGTTTTTACAAGTTGAGGATCTTTTGTTTGATTTATGATATTGATAACATGCTAGAAAGTTTAGGTAGAGTTCACAGTTGACAACCTTGAATGGTTGCAATAAGGCCTTTTGAGGGTTGGATGCTTATGTCTGACTCATCTTGACCGCTGAAGTGGAGGATAGTTTGGGTGGACAATCATGGCAACTGCATGTATCTCTATGTAATTTGGGTAGGATCAAGACTAGTCATAGTAATTTACTGGTGAGCTTCAGCGATATTATAGGTATTCTTAAGGAATGCTAATATTGACATTGAGATTTGGACCAAGCTAAATTAGCATCACCAAGTTCAAGCACTATGCTTGTTGAGAATCTGGGAATATGTTTTTCTGCATAAAGAATTATTTTTGGAGTGGAGATGTTTGTGGGATTGACAAATAATTATTCACTATGAGCGACCATTAATTCATATATATTGATCAATGCAATCATTTATAGTCTTGCAGGATATTTGCTTGATTTTTATTGAATGTTCAATTTTGCATTTCAACTTGCCACAATTGCTTGCTTTTGGCCCTATGTTTAAAGCACAACTTGTGTTTCTTCTTCTTCTAGGGATCATCTCGAGAGCTACACCAGCAACTATACTGCTCAAGTCTTGGTGGGATACTGTGTTGTCTACATTTTCATGCAGACATTTATGATACCTGGGACTGTTTTTATGTCATTGCTTGCTGGAGCCCTCTTTGGGGTATTCAAAGGTGTGGTGCTAGTGGTGTTTGCCGCAACTGCTGGTGCTTCTTCTTGCTACTTCCTGTCAAAACTGATTGGACGGCCCCTTGTCTTCTCTCTTTGGCCAGACAAGTTGAAATTCTTTCAGTCACAGGTGAACCTAGATTCTTCCTTGTAGTGATCTTTGGTTTTATTTATTGGCATTGTGGGATAATTTAACTTTTACTCTCAGGTGACTAGAAGAAAAGAACGGTTGTTGAACTACATGCTTTTCTTGAGAGTAACACCTACTTTGCCGAATACATTTATAAATTTTGCTTCACCAATAGTTGATGTGCCCTATCATATTTTCTTCCTAGCAACCTTTATTGGACTTATTCCAGCTGCTTATGTCACTGTTAAGGTACTGTACTCTGACTCACATTATCTAATTATGATATGTGAATAACTGTAGGATAATTTCAATTGGATTATCGGCTTACCATAAAGTGGAGAACTCTATATGGTTACTAGATATTCCAGGACCCTTATGATTTATTAACATGCCTAGAATATTTGTGAACAATTGATGAGCAGTTTGCCCAATGATATTTTCCATGGCTTTTCCTGTTTCCTTTGTGTAAGAGTTAAACAAGTTCAATAATGCCAATCAAATTTTGGACACCAGGTAAAATTAAGGCATAAATTGCCATAGGGTGACAAGGACATTAGTTTTATTGAGCATTTTGTTGGAGGCAATGCCCGCATTAAAAACAATAATGTGAATGCCATCAACGAAGATTTTCAGTCTGCTGTGCTGCTGAAACATGTTATTTCCTATTGAAGTAGATTGCAATTCTGTTGCACTGCTAAGACATGTTATTGCCTGGTCATTGTGCAGGCTGGAATAGCTCTCGGAGAGTTGCAATCAGTAAAGGACCTCTATGACATTAACTCAATTGCTATACTGTTTTTTATTGGGGTTGTGTCTATTACACCAACGTTGATAAGCAAGAACAAATCATAGTTCAATACTAGAAGAACTGGCTTGTTGTACAAGCCGTTAATCTCCTAGCAGCTTCCATTTATGGTCCATAGCTGTACAGATTAGCATTAGGTAAAAGCATCATGTGGTTGTTGCTCTTCGTGGGTTTAACTGCTCGATGCTGCAGACATTGAAGATGATGACAATCTAAGCAGGGTGCTTCACCATGTAATGTATCATGTTGGCTGTTAGAGGTTGATGGAAATAGCGGGGTGATTTCTTCTATAATTTCTGATTCAGTGGTCAAAACTACTATTTATAGATATGCAATTGTGCATATTGTTGTTTTATGTTGTATGGTTAATAGAGTTACGTGAAGACTATCTCTCAGTCCCAACCCCAAAATAAATAAATAAATAAAATTTATTCTGGAATATTTTCATAAGGATTGTGCTCTCATATTGCCATCTACCTTATGTTAGGTTATTACCTTAGCGGTGGTAACATGAGATTGCAGCATTGTTATTCTCTCTCTCTCCCTCTCTGTCTTATTTCTTTTTTAATATTTTTTAACTTTAAACACGAGAATACGGCATTGCAAGCTACATTTCCAAAAATGTGGGCAGTATTCAGCCCATTTAGATGGCCCCCGAAAGTTTAATTTCAGGCACGGAAAATGAGAAAATCCCACTCTCCTCTGCCAAAGAAATTCCCATAAGAATACCACTCTCCTGACCTGCTAATTTTATCTTTTCGATATATTAGAATTTGTGATCTACCATCTTGACCTACTAAATCTCTCTTCTTCCAAAAACTCCCGTTTTTGGGCCAACTAAAGTGAGTTGGGTTCTTCTAGCTTTGTTTCTTCTGGGCTAGGGATGTGGGAGATAATTGTACTCGGCATCTTTAAGTAGAAAACCGAAAAATAGCTGATATGTTCTCATACGGCATAGCATAAATCTCTGCTAAATTTGAGTTTTTTTTATTTATTTATTTAACATAAGTAGCACAATTTTGAAAATTCTGCTTTTTAAAATTAAAATGTAATGTCAAAATATAGAAGATAAGAACATAGATATGAATGTGTCTGCTCAAAGAAAAATTCAGCACTTATTCACTGAAATCAAGAATTCTTCCCTCTTGTGGAGAACGAGACAGGAGAATTCTTGACTTCAGTAAATAAACACTGAATTAAGTGATCCATATAGATTATCTTTCTTTCTTCTCCCTTTAGTTCTATTATTTTTTTTTATAAATATTTTATTTTACAATAACTTTTTTTATTGTTATGTATAATTAGAGTGAATGGTATAATATTCTATTTCAAAATGCAACGAGATGATACACTATAAGGTTTTGGTTCTCATGCAGACTTATGAAATTATAATTAAATTAACACAAACACATATAAATAAAATGGAGAATAATAACAAAGGAAATGAAAAGAAGTACTTATAATGATAATTTTTAGTCCAAAAAAAGAGAAGTGTTTATAGTCACTTATTATTAAGACACACTATTTTTATAGATGAAAGTGAAGAAGGATTAAGCAAACATAGATAGATTTTAAAGTTAAGGTATGTAGCTCTTCTTTTGTACCGCCACTTAAATAAAGTTTTGTTATAACAAACAAATTTTTTTTTTTTTATGTGTAGGCTATATTTTGATATATTTATTAAAGTAAATTTTAATAAAAGTGCCTTTTGATTTTGTCGGTCATTCTTTTTTATTATTTGGCTTAATTGTCTCTTTATTGGTTATATAAGTCATAAGAATCTTGTATTATATCTATTTTTTTTATCTTCTTCATAAGCAATTATAATCTTTCACTCATTCATACATATGGATTGCATTAAATCTTTAAGCAATTATGTTAGTGTAGTTGATGAGATTCATGAATAAATTGATGAATTGAAGGTTTTTAAACATCCATTAACTATCAATAAAAGGTCAATAATATATTTAAAAGTTAAAAAGATAACAGAAACATTTAGTGGGCTGAATAAAAAAGTTAGACTTAAAAAAACTAATTCAAACTTAAAAGATAACAAAATACATCTTGATGCAAACTAAGATTTTATTAATTGTATAAGTGTGTTGAATGAGTTTATATTAAGTGATTATAAAGGTTTATTTTACAACTCTTAAAAAATAGAAATAGATTTATTATTAACCTATTTAAAAAAGTTTGTCTTTATCTCTAACATTGTGAATTTATCGTATAAATAAACTTAATTTTATTATTAAAGAGGACATATTATTAAGTGAAATAAAAGTGAAAATTTTCTCCTTTTATTTTTTTAAGAACTAAAAAATTTATCAAAAATTAGAGAATGTATCAATAACCAACTTTTCTTATAGTATTCAATTTGACTCATCACCCTCATATCAAGTGTGATGTCCATATCATTCTTTATGACTTAAGTTTGTATTTCTTTAAATATGGGGTCTAAATTTTGTGTGATTGAAATTTGATTTAACTTTTTTGAATTTTTGTTTGATTCTTTGTACATGTTAAGTCCCTGAGTCACATCTTTTGGAATTCACATCAGTAATTGTAGTTGTTTTAAGTGGAATTATTGGCTAAGGTTCAAATGCAATGATTCCTTTTGCATTATACACTTCTCTTTTAAAGAAATAGTATTTTTCCCACTATTTAACTAATAACTTTCTACACAACCATGACACATTTGTTAATTTTTCACTTTGTTCTTTATTATTTTTTCATAGATTTAATAATCTCATTTTATAATCAATGAAATATAATAGAGTGTAATAAATAACAACTTTAGATCCTTAATGTTTGGATTCCTCTTATAAAATTTGTCATATATTTCTTTAACTTTTAAAACTAAAGTGATTCATTTACAGAACCAATTTGGCATTCTCCTCGCAACCATATCATGTAATAAATGGATCATAATCCACTAATTGAATTTTTTCTACCTATTCTCATAATATAAAACTCCTTACTTTTGTAGAATATAATAAAAATAATTATATGTTTTAATTCTATGTCATTTTATTAATTCTTTTGGGTGGAAGAGATCACTTAGCTATTGTTATAGAGTTAATAATTTTTTTTATAATGAAGTTAGTATAAGTTCATTCATATTCTCTTTGGATTGGCTTCATAAATATTGATCTTGTTTCATGAAGAATTTATTAGTAATAAGCATAATCCTTTGGGAAAACATGTAGGAATATATATATATAGATACAACTCCACTATCTTATAAAATGTTAATCGTACATATTTGTTTTTAATGAGAATAAGATAATCCATAAATATTGAAATATAAGGATATGACAAATTTTTGTTATTTGAGATAGTTCACTTATAAATGTCACCTAACAATTTATCAACTACTTCTTTTAGAAGAAGATTTAGAATATGAACTAGAACTAGCTAATGCAATAATTAGCTTTATTGGTGCCATGATTTCTTTAGACTTTTTACTCATATTTCTGTAAGAATTTATAAGTTAGGAAATATAGTAAGAAATTATATGTTCTTTTAAAAAATTTAATATCAAAATTAAATATTGATAAAATTTATTTCCTTTTATGTCCTTTGTAAAGATATCTTTTACTACTTTTCAATAAACCCTTATAAAAAATTTTTGATTCAATAAATTACTTTTTAATTTTTGAACACAAAATTCTTTTTTCACATAGTAGAATAATTAACTCTAACCATCTTCCATACTTTATAAGTAAAATGTGTTAAACTTTCTTTTTCTCCAATCCTTTATTTACAGATTCCACCAATCTTACCTTAGATGAATTAGTTTGAATGATCTTGAAAACATTAGCTTTTTAGTTTTGTGTTTTATATTCCTTTTTGCCTATGAATACTCTTTTGTCCATTTAAGTATATTCTTTTTTATCCTTTCAAAAAAAGGTTTAGTATCAAATGCTAAATTTTTATGAAAATCTAAAATATAATTTTGACTTCCTAAAATTTTTTATAATTGATTTTTATATTTCATCAAGAAATTTGAAGGCGTGTCTTATAACCCTCTTAATTGGGATAATATTCCCATTTTCAATATTGTAACTAACAAATTGAATTTTGGTTTAAATAACTTCATCTCTTTAATAAAGTTTAGTAGGCCAACTTGTTCATGATTCTTAGAAAAATATTTAAACTATGTCTTTTACTTGTTATAGTTAAAGACTTCAAATAAGATGTATTATTTTCTTTTAACATATACAAACATTTTGCTAGCATTTCTCATTTTTCTTTTGAATTTGAGATATAATCTATGAGATTTAATATCATAAAATCTTTTTTTTTAAAAGGACTAATAAATCATTAATTTTACAGAGAGTGTTTAAATAAGCATATTAACCCTCACAACTTTCCTTTAAAGAGGACTAAAAGCATTATTACTTTGAATAACATTTACTTATAAGTCTTCCTTTTTAGAATCACTTTTTGGTAAGAAAATATTCATTTATGATCTTTTAGGATTTTATCTTACAATAATTCCTAAATTTTGTATTTAATTTTACACTTATTAGAATAATAACCAAAATTTTCACATTTGTAACAAATAATAGTCTTTTAAACTTTATGAATTTTAACTTTTATTTTATCTCATAAGACTTTTCTTCTTTTTTTATTGTACCCTTTCTATTCTTCTTTTGAAAAGGTTTATAATTCTTTTCATATTTTGTTCCTTTTCTTGTTTTAAGAAAATTAATAAATGGATAACTTATTTAATTGCAAAAAATCTCTTAAAGCCCTTTTTTCATCCATTTTTTCTTATTTTAATTATTAATAAAGTTTAATCTTATTACATAAAGTGAATCCTTCATCAACAACCTCGATAGCTACCTCTCGACAAATATATTCCTCATAAGGAATCATTGTTCCAATGTTTGGCTTTAAGCTTATTTCTAATTCTTTTAGTAAATAAGGTCAAAAGTCCTAATAAGAACTTTTCCTTCTAAAAGTTATTCTAATTATCTTCTCTCATAAAAACTTTGGAGAACATGTTCTCATACCATTTGAAATGAGACAAATTAAGGTAACGTAAATTAATTACTTACTCAAAAGTCTTATCCAATTGTTGGATATTGGTACTAATAAAATTATTGGTGATAGTGTAAATCAATGTATTAATATAATCAACTATATATTGATTTTTTTTTTTTGTCTTAACCATAGTAAGAATATACAGTTTAGTTCTTTAATCATATAAAAATCTTATCAGCTTTTAAGTTGTCTAATGAACCCACTTATTACTACTTGTTCAATTATGGGTTCATCACTTCTTTTAGTCTTTAAGGTTGTTACACACATTATCATATAATGTAACATATAAAAAATTTAATATTTTGACATATCTCATCATTTATATGAAATGAAATATTGATGATATGTTAAAATACCAAATTCTTAAAGGATTGCATTATATGATGATGTATGCAGTAACTTAAAGGTTAAGAGAAATGATGACCTTGAAATTGCATAGGCTATAATAAGTGGGTTTATTAAGCAACTTATAATATGGTGAAAGTTTTATTTGACAAAAGAAGCTAAATTGCATGTTTTTACTATCATTAAGACAAAAAATAACTACCATATAGATGATTTATAATGTTGATTTATAATATTACTAATATAGTTATTGATATAACTATCTTACAATTGGATAATAATCATGAACAACTAATTAATTTATGTTACTTTGATTTGTATTATTTCAAGTGATATAAAGATGTATTCTCCAAACTTTTTATAAGAAAAGACATTCAAAATAACTTTTGGAAGGAAAAGTTCTTATCAAAATTTTCTACCTTATTTGTTAAAAGAATTAGAAATCTACTTAAAGTCAAATATGAAGGAATAATTTCTTATGGAAAATATAACTATAGACAACTAGCTGTTGAAGTAGTTGTTGAAAAAGTCTCTTTTCGTCATGAGATTACACTCTGCTGATAATTAAAACAAGAAAAAATAGTAGATAAAAGGACTTTATGAGACTTTTGAGAACAAATAGGTTATCTAGATATTAATTTTCCTAAAACAAGAGAAAGAAAAAAATATAAGAAGAATTATAAACCTTTTCAAAAGAAGAATAGAAAAGGACAATAAGAAAAAAAGAAAAGTCTTAAAAGACAATACAAAAATCAAAATTCATAAAGTCTAAAAAGATTGTTGTTTGTTACAAATGCGTAAAAGTTGTTCTTAACGCTAATAAATGTAAAGTTAAACAAAATATTTCAAGAATTATCTAAAAATAAAGATCTTGAAAGATCATTAATGAATATTTTTTTATTAAAAAGTAATTCTAGAGAGAAAGACTTCGAAGTTGATGTTATTCAAAGTGATAATGCTTTTAGTTTGTTTTCAAAGGAGAGTTATAAAGGTCAATGTAATTATTTTTAAATTCTTTGTAAAAGTAATGATTTATTAGTTTTTACAAAAAAAAGATAATATGATATTATATCTTATGAATTATATTTCAAATCTATAAAAAACAAAAAAATGCTAGAAAAATATTTTTATATGTCAAAAGAAGATAATAAATCTTCTTTAAAACCTTTAATTATAATAGATGAAGGATATAATTTAAAAATTATTATTCAAAGAGCAAAAGCATATAATAGCAAGAAAGAACATACAATCCAAGAGGTTAAAGTAGAAGTTAGTGAGTTTAAAATATAAATTAAGTAGCTAAAGGATAAAGTAGTTATTCTAGAAATCATTTCTTTAAAAAGAAACAAAAGGAAGAAGTCATGCCCTTAATCAAAAAGTCCTTTAAAAGGAGAAGAAAGTAGAAATTTTCAATTCATTAATTTAATTAATAGAGTTATTAGTCATAGATGATATACAAAATTAATAGTAAGAGTAAAAAAACAAAAATGTATTCTTAATTATTATTCTTATTGATTTTGAAGTAGATATGAACTATATTAATAATAGGTCAATACCCTTTTAATACTAAAAAACAACTAAAGTGTTAAATATTACTAATAAAATCAAACTTATTATTCAATATAAACTATCACATACAACTATTTATAATGATGGTTTATGCCTAGAGATTCCTTTTTCCATGGTAAAACGTCTGTTGCAAAAAATTATTTCAAAAAACCTATTTTTATACATGTTGTATCCTATACAAAAATGGGATAAAGGGACATAATTTCAAATAAATAAAATGATTATTAGTTTCAAATTTATTACAAAAGTGTAATATAGAGAAATAAATATGATTTGATAAAAGATTAAAAAAAAGAAAATTTTCTTTGCTCTTTAACTAGAAAAATTGTTTATAAGCATACAATTAAAAAAAAAAACAATCTCATATGATTTAAAAGAAAATACATAAAGTATTTAAACAAATTGAGAAAACTATATATATGGAAATCTCAAATGGATTTTAGGAAATAAAAAGGCATATTATTGAATTACCTAATAAACATACTTTTAAGGGAAGCCAAATCCTTATAAAAGGAAGACTAATTGTTGTAGGACCAAGACATTTGAAATATGCAAAAAAGAAATAAAATACTTAGAAAAATGACTTAGTGGAAAAAACTTAAATTCATAAATTTACCTAATATTTTATGCTAAAAGTGCAGTTAAATTAAAATGAGATGCTCCAAGGTTAATCATTAATTATAAGCATTTAAACAAAGTATATAGATGGATTATGTACCTTTAACCTAATAAAAGAGACTTACTAAATAGGTTTTATAAAGTTGAAATCTTTTTAAAATTCAACATGAAATTTAACAAATAGTAAATTCAAATTGAAGAATAAAAAAAAGGTATAACACAACCTTTACAATACTTTATCAGGACTATAACTGAAATATTATGCTTTTTGTGCTTAAAAATATATATTTTTTAAATTTCAAAAAATTATAAATAACATTTTAATACTTATTTAGTATTTACCATTATTTATACTAACAATATACTAATATTTTCTTATATTATCAATAAAGATTTAAAACTTTTAAAGAATTTTTAAAAAATCATGAAACAAGCTAGAGTAGTAACCTTCATTAAAAACATGAAATTAGTTTAAAGCCAAATTCAATTTGTTGGTCATAATAGTGAAAATGGGAATATTATCCCAACTAATAAGGTTATAGAATTCACTTTAAAATTTTCTAATGAAATATAAGAGTTAATTACAAAGATTTTTAAAAAAAATTGAATTGTACATTTAGATTTTTATAAAAATTTAATTTTTGATACTAAATTTTTATTTAAAAAGTTAAAAAAGAATCTATTTAAATAGACAAGAGAACATACTTAGACAATAAAAAAGGCAAAACCAAGAGCTAAAGAACTTCCTTATCTGACTTTGCCATACCCTAATACCTTTAAGATCATTGAAAATGATGTATTTGAGGTAAGACATGGTAGAATCCTTACATAAAGGATTGGAGAAAAATAAAATTTAATACATTTTACATTTCAAGTATAAAAAGGGCTAAAGTTAATTACTTTATGGTGAAAAATGAAATTTGATTAAGACATATATGCTTAAGGTGGTAAAATTTTATTTAAGGAAAAATATATTCCCACATGTTTTCTTAAAAGATTATGCTTATTACTAACAAATTCTTTATGAAACAACATTAATGCTTAAGGAGTCAACCCAAAATGGATATAAATGGACTAATGCTAAGTTCATTATAAAAACTTATTAATTTTAGAAAAATGAAAAAGATATCTCCTTTATCTAAAATAATTAAAAGAAAGACATAAAATCAAATTTATAATTATTTTAATCATATTCAAGCTGAAGAAGAAGTCTCGTATGAAAAGAATATGCAAAGGAAATTTAATTGGTATATTATGATCTATTTACCATATGAAATGCCTACAATGAAGTTACCAAAATGGTTTAAGTGTTGGTTTTTTAAATGGAAATTATATCGTATGACTTTATCTTTAAAACTAAAATAAAGATATGAAGAATTTTGTAGGAGGAATCCAAAAACCAAGGATCTAAAATTGTTATTTACAACACTTTATCATTTTCCATGGATTGTAAGATAGGATTATCAGATGCATGGAAAAACAATAGAGAACATGGGTGAAAAATTAACAAATGTCCCCTGATTATGTAGAAGCACATTAATTAAATGGTGGGGAAAATATTATTTCTTTAGAGGAGAAGTGTATACTAGAGAAGGAATCATTGTACTGGAACCTAGAGAGACAATTCCACCTAAATGTTGTTCATACCTAAGAATAAGTTAAAGACTATAATGGCCTTCATCCTCGAGGATGAACAAAACTAAGATAAAGAGAATAATATAATGTAAAATTTTTAGGATTCATAAGAATTGTAAAAAGAAAATCAAGTTGAAGAATCAAGAATAACGACCAACAAAAGTAAACACAAAGATAAATTTAAAATGCCATGAAAAGAAACAAAGAAAAAAAAAAAAGGAGGCAAACACAACAATAATTAGATATATTCCAAGTGAAAAAAGATGCAATCCCTAGTCCGTTCCAGCGGAAAAATCCTAACCTATGTTTCCTCTGACAATTAACAAATGAGCATTTAAGAGGAGTTCGTCATACCTGTGATTTGTACAATACGTAGGTAATACCCTTAGCCGGACCCATATGAGGACGGCTAATAACCCGAACAGCATCAATGCTGGAGTCAAGATCTTTCATACTGGACAAAAGTTGATACATTTCTTCATCATGCAGGTAAATATACTGGCATCGATCCTTGCTAGGAACATTGAAATGAAAGTGATGCCCTTAATATAAATTAGTGAAAACAGCAAGAAAAAGATTGATGCAAAGAAACCTTCAAAAGTGAATTACCTTGACATCCAGTGGGAGGTTACCCACAAAAGTGGTCCACTTGTTATCATATACTGCAGCATTCCCCCCCCCCCCCACTTCAAATTCTTATAGCTAGGCGGGCCCTATGAGCACGAATATGATTTCCTCACAAACAAAGAAGTCAAGATTCATCAACCAATGCCTTCCGGGTAAACTCCCGTACAAGTGCCTTATTCTTCAGGCAAGTTTCTAACAAACACGGTCCTCAATAGCTTACTTGTTTGCACCAGGGCTCATAATGACAGTCCAGGGCCAGTCAATATTAAGGCCCAATTAAGAAGAGCAGAGAAGCAGTGAAGCCTAACCATTTTTATTTTCTTCTGTATTTCCGTAGCTAATAAGAGGTGAGAGCTTGGTGAATCTTCTGATGTCACGTATATAGGCTGAGTAGTGCGTGAGGAGAGAGTGAGACTTATGGTACTTGTCTGCTGAAATATTTCAGGATCTCTCTCTCTACAAATTTTCACAATTAAACTCTGTTTCTTTTATCTTCTTCTTCCCTAATTCTTTTTATGTTCCGTTAAAATCTTCCCTCCTTTCTTTGAATTGTATTTCCGGTACTTACATTTAGTATCAGAGCATTGATCCTTGGGTACTCCACTCCACACTAGCTAAAATGAGACGTAGCACTGCCATGGCTGAGGGCACTTGTTTGAAAATACTCGCGTAAGCACGATTAACAACTTCAGACTATGATGCAGAAGCTACAATCACTAGAGACTATTATGGTGTAGTTGCAGACCTTGGATAGTTTCAAGGCAGAGACCCGTGCCCCTTTCAAATAGCTTATGGAGTTACTTCCATCGCCTGATCCACTTCAGCTGAAAGATAAGGGTGGTGTCTTGTTGGGTTAAATGGTCCTTGTTGGGTTAAATGGTCCTTTTCTACGTGGACCATAACCTAAAAATATTAAAATGATATAAATACCACTTTGTCTGAAATAAACCTAATGTATGTATGAGACAGCCGTCGCCCGAGAGAGAAAAAAAAAAAAAAAAATGAGAGAGAGCCGTCGGCGGAAAGAAAAAAAAAAGAAAAAAAAGAGAAAAAAAAAGAAATAGGCTTTTTGATCTTGCATTTGGAAGAGATTTTTTTGTCCGATCAGCTTCAAACTTGGCTGGTTAATAGAGAACGTTTGGTTCTTATTTCTGAACGGTGGAGATTGGATTTTGAGTACTGTAAGTTCTACTTCTCTTTAGTTTTCGTAGGTTTATTTTCTGGGCAATTTTCTATGTATAGTTTTGATCAACCGTATAATTGGAAGATTATTTGTAGTCCGATCTAGCTGATTTTTGGTCAGTAGTTGAAGGATATATAGATCTTGATTGTGAACCGTTGGATTTGGTTTCTGTAAACTGCAAGGTCAGATTTTTCATTGAAATCGAAGCTTCTCAATTCTGGTAATTCTCTGTTCTCTCATCTGTGACAGTTTTGATCAACTGTATAATTGAATGACTGTTTGTGGTCCGATCGAGATGAGTTTTGGTCAGTAGTTTGAAGACACATAGATCTTATTTGTGAACGGTTGGATTGGGTTTCTGTGAGCTGAAAAGTTAGGTTTTTTATTTGAATCGAAGCCTCTCAATTCTGGTAACTCTCTGTTCTCTCATCTGTGGCAGAATTGGTAAACCGTGTTGATGATTATTGATCCGTGGTCCGATTGAGCTGACATTTGGAGAGCTGGTAGGCGACATCTGAAGGTTCATCTTGAACGGTTGGATTACTGCCTTGAGGTCTACTTGTTGAGTTATAGTAGACAGAACGTGGTTGGTTTGTCTTACTTAACTCACAAGTCTTTTGTTTAATCCAAATTGAATTTATTCAATTTGTTTGATGTAATTGAGGTTGTGTACCTCTATTGTACTTACTTACTTGATTATAGTGGAGCTGACCTCTGATTCAGAGTGTTCGTAGTTTTTTCCCTCTTTTAATTTGAAGGGGTTTTCCATGTAAAATTGGTGTGTTCTCTTGTGTGGTTTATCTGAATTGCCATTTTTTTGTTATTCAATCATCTCCTCACTGATTTAAGTAAGCGGGAGAAGTTATTTTTTGGGGCTATTTATACTCCGCTGCGCCTCCCCTTTCTCCCATCAGAGTGGTATCAGAGCTTGGTTGGTGTATTTGGCTTGTTTGAATGATGGAGTTGAATATGAATAAATTGGTCTGTTTGAATGGCACGAATTATCATATATGGAGGAGTAAAATGAAGGATCTTCTATTTGTGAAGAAATTGCATTTGCCAATATTTGCTACTATGAAACCTGAGTCTAAAACTGATGAAGAATGGGAGTTTGAGCACAAACAGGTTTGTGGTTTTATACGGCAATTTGTTGATGATAATGTTTATAATCACATTTGCAATGAGACACATGCATGAACTTTATGGAGCAAACTTGAGACTTTGTATGCTTCAAAGTCTGGTAATAATAAGTTGTTCTTATTAAAGAAAATGATGCGGTTGAGATATAATGAAAGGAGTTCTGTTGCTGACCACTTAAATGAGTTTCAGGGTCTCATTGATCAGCTATCAGGCATGGACATTAAGTTTGATGACGAAGTTCTTGGGTTATGGTTACTTGCTACCTTACCTGATTCTTGGGAGACTTTTCGAATGTCTCTTGCTAATTCTGCCTCCGGTGGTGTTTTATCAATGGAACTTGTAAAGGGTGGTGTGTTGAATGAGGAGATGAGAAGGAAATCTCATGGTTCATCATCATCCAAATCAGAGGTTCTAATTACTGAAAATAGAGGGAGAAGTCAAGGAAAAGGAAATGGTAAAAATGGTAGAAGTAAGAGCCGAAGCAAGTCACGATCTAAGTACAAGAATGTCCAGTGTCATTATTGTGGGAAGATGGGTCACATTCAGAAAAAGTGTTACAAGTGGAAGAGAGAAAATAAAGATGGCAGTGATAGGCACGAGAAAAAGAATGTGAGTAATGATCGTGTTGCTACTGCATCCACTTTTGGTTCTGGTGACCTCATTATTGTTTGTGATGAGGATGTGATTAATTTGGCATCTCATGAGACTGACTGAATCATAGATAGTGGTGCTTCTCTTCATGTTACTTCAAGAATGGAGTTCTTCACAACATATACTCCTGGTGATTTTGGAGTTTTGAAGATGGGTAACAATGGCTTAGCAAAGGTCATTGGCATTGGTGATGTTTGCTTAAAGACCGGCAATGGAGCACAGCTGACATTAAGGGATGTTAGACATGTCCCTGATATCTGTTTGAATTTGATTTCAACGGGAAAACTGGATGATAAAGGTTTTTGCAGTACCTTCAATGATGGTCAGTGGAAGCTTACCAGAGGCTCTTTAATTGTGGCACGAGGTAAGAAATGGTCCAATTTATATTTCATGCAAGCTATTATTTTCAAAGATGTTGTAAATGCAGTAGAAAATGATAATTCTATTGAATGATGGCATAAGCGGCTCAGTCGTATGAGTGAAAAGGGGATGGATTGTTTGGTAAGAAAGAACCAGCTTCCAGACATAAAGAGTGCAGTTTTAAAGAAGTGTCCTCACTGTCTTGCTGGGAAACAAAACAGAGTTACATTTAAAAGTCACTCACCTTCAAGGAAATCAGAGTTGCTTGAATTAGTGCATTCTGATGTATGTGGTCCTTTGAAGGTACGCTCACTTGGTGGTGCTCTTTATTTTGTTACTTTTATTGATGATCACTCAAGGAAGCTTTGGGTTTATGCATTGAAGACTAAAGATCAAGTCTTTGATGTATTTAAACAATTTCATGCTTTTGTTAAGAGACAGACTGGTAAAAAGCTGAAATGTGTCCGCACTGATAATGGTGGTGAGTATAGTGGTCCATTTAATGAATACTGTAGAAAGTATGGGATCAAACACCAGAGGACACCTCCCAAGACACCACAGTTAAATGGTTTAGCAGAAAGGATGAACAGAACGTTGATTGAGAGGGTCAGATGTCTTCTCTTAGATGCAAAATTACCTAGATCCTTTTGGGGTGAAGCTTTGAATACAGTGACACATGTAATTAATCTGTCTCCTAGTGCTCCACTACAAGGTGATGTTCCGGACAAAGTGTGGTTTGGTAAGGAAGTCTCTTATGACCATTTACGAGTCTTTGGCTGTAAGGCTTTTGTTCATATCCCTAAAGATGAAAGAGGGAAGTTAGATGTGAAGACTCGACAGTGTATCTTTCTTGGTTATGGTGAAGATGATTTCGGGTACCGTTTATATGATTCGGTTGAGGAAAAACTTATAAGGAGTAGAGATGTTGTGTTCGTTGAGGATCAAAATATTGAACACATTGAGAAGTCAACTCCTCAGGTTAATGATAATCCTGCTGATATTGTTTCATTTCCTCAGACGTCTCTGAATGATTTAGTTGATGTTCATGGTGATATTCAAGAACGTGATGAGAATGTTCAACAGGATCATAATATGGAGGGTACAGGTGATATTGATGCTCCAATAGAAGATCATTCGCACATACCTTCACCTCCGTTTCAACCACGGAGGTCCAATAGAATTCCAGTGCCTTCTACTCGGTACTCTCCTAATGAGTTTGTGATGTTAACTGACAGGGGAGAACCTGAGTGCTATACAGAAGCAGTTGAAAGTGAGCACAAGCAGCACTGGATCGATGCCATGACAGATAAGATGAAATCCTTATATGATAACTCTACTTATGAGTTAGTGAGGTTACCTAAAGGTAAGAGGGCTTTGAAGAATCAGTGGATTTACAAAATAAAGCAAGAAGAAAATACTTCATGTCCACGATATAAAGCCAGATTGGTTGTTAAAGGATTCAGTCAGAAACAAGGCATCGACTTTGAAGAGATCTTCTCACCGGTGGTGAAAATGTCTTCCATTCGAGTTGTGTTGAGTCTGGCTGCTAGCCATGACTTAGAGATTGAGCAGATGGATGTGAAAACGGCTTTTCTCCATGGTGACTTGGAAGAAGAAATTTATATGGAACAACTAGAGGGATTTGAGGTGGAAGGAAAAGAGGATTATGTGTGCAAGTTGAACAAAAGCTTGTATGGCTTGAAACAAGCTCCGAGACAATGGTATAAGAAGTTTGAGTATGTTATGGGGGAGCAAGGCTATAAAAAGATTACTTCTGATAATTGTGTTTTTGTTCAAAGATTTACTGATGATGATTTTATCATTTTACTATTTTATGTTGATGATATGCTTATTGTTGGTCGTAATACTGCTAGAATTAACAAGTTGAAGTAAGAGTTGAGCAAGTCCTTTGCCATGAAGGACTTGGGACCAGCAAAAAAGATCCTCGGCATGTCAATCACTCGGGATAGGAAAAAGAACAGGTTGTACCTGTCCTAGAAGCAGTACATTGAAAAGGTACTTCAGAGGTTTAACATGAATAAGGCTAAAGTGGTAGGTACTCCTCTTGCTACACACTTTAAATTATCCATTAACCAATGCCCTTCCACAGAGAAAGAGAAGGAAGAGATGCAAAGAGTTCCATTTGCATCAGCCGTGGGTAGTTTGATGTATGCAATAGTGTACACGAGACCTGATATAGCTCATGCAGTTGGCACAATTAGTCGGTTCCTTTCAAATCCTGGTAAAAAGCATTGGGATGCAGTAAAGTGGATAATGAGATATTTACGAGGTTCCACTAATTTGAGACTTTGTTTTGGGAATGATAAGCCTATCCTTACTGGATTCACAGATTCAGATATGACAGTTAACATTGACTCCAGAAAGTCTACTTCAGGTTATGTGATTACTCTTGCAGGGGAGCAGTGAGTTGGTAATATCGATTGCAGAAGTGTGTTACATTGTCCACTACAGAGGCAGAGTTTATTACAATAACTGGAGCGTCTAAAGAGTTGCTTTGGATGAAAAGGTTTATGAAGGAACTTGGTTTTCAACAATCAAATTATGTGTTGTATTGTGATAGTCAGAGTGTCATCTATCTTGGTAAGAATCCAATTTTTCATGCTAAGTCAAAACATATTGACGTGCGGTATCATTAGATACGGGATGTTTTTGATTCTAAACAGTTAGTACTTGAAAAAATTCATACAGATAATAATGTTGCTGATATGATGACAAAGGTATTATCAAGATGGAAATTTGAGTTGTGTTGTACATTGGCTGGGATGACCAATATTTCCACATAGTCGGGAGGGGGAGAATTGTTAGGTTAAATGGTTCCTTCCTATGTGGACCATAACTTAAAAATATTAAAGGGATATAAATACCCCTTTGGCTGAAATAAACCTAATGTGTGTATGAGACAGCCGTCGCCCGAGAGAGAAAAAAAAAAAAAGAGAAACAGAGAGAGAGAGCCGTCGGCCAAGAGAAAGAAAAGAAAGAAAAAAAAGAGAAAAAAAAAGAAACAGGCTTTTTGATCTTGCGTTTGGAAGAGATTTCTTTGTCCGATCAGTTTCAAACTTGGCTGGTTAATAGAGGACATTTGGTTCTTATTTCTGAACGGTGGACATTGGATTTCGAGTACTGTAAGTCCTACTTCTCTTCAGTTTTCGTAGGTCTATTCTCTAGGCAATTTTCTGTGTGCAGTTTTGATCAACCATGTAATTAGAAGATTATTTGTGGTCCGATTTAGCTGATGTTTGGTCAGTAGTTGAAGGATACATAGATTTTGATTGTGAACGGTTGGATTTGGTTTCTGTAAACTGCAAGGGCAGATTTTCCATTGAAATCGAAGCTTCTCAATTCTGGTAACTCTTTGTTCTCTCATCTGTGACAGTTTTGATCAACTGTATAATTGAAAGATTGTTTGTGGTCCGATCGAGCTGATTTTTGGTTAGTAGTTTGAGGACATATAGATCTTGTTTGTAACGGTTGGATTGGGTTTCTGTGAGCTGAAAGGTTAGGTTTTCTATTTGAACCGAAACCTCTCAATTCTGGCAACTCTCTGCTCTCTCATCTGTGGTAGAATTGATAAACCATGTTGATGATTATTGATCCGTAGTCCGATTGAGCTGAAATTTGGAGAGCTAGTAGGGGACATCTGAAGGTTTATCTTGAACGGTTGGATTACTGCCTTGAGATCTACTTGTTGAGTTTTAATTGACAGAACATGGTTGATTTGTCTTACTTAACTCACAAGTCTCTTGTTTAATGCAAATTGAATTTTATTCAATTTGTTTGATGTAATTGCCTCTATTATACTTACTTGATTATAATGGAGCTGACTTCTGATTTAGAGTATCCGTAATTTTTCCCCTCTTTTGATTTGAAGGGATTTTCTACATAAAATTGGTGTGTTCTTTTGTGTGGTTTATCTGCATTGCTATTTTTTTGTTATTCAATCATCTCTTCACTAGTTTAAGTAAGCGGGAGAAGTATTTTTTTTTGTGCTATTTATACTCCGCTGCACCTCCCCTTTCTCCCATCATGTCTCCGGCACTCCATTCGTGGCAGCCGCTTGTGGTATCTTGCCTTCTCCTCAGATTTAGCCTCGAGATCCAAGATATGGCAGCTCGCAGGGAAATCATTACACTCCTCGTGGAACAACGCCAGCACCTAGGCCCCCACAAATTTAGCTATAGCCCTTCGATAGCGAAAACCCACGTTGCTGGTTGCGAAAATGTGATCTCTAGTTTTGATTGTAGACATAACTGAGGAAGCTAAAGTGGTTGGGATGTACCTCGACAGCAAAACAGACGTGTGATTCCAGGGGCGAGTCACGGCCAAACCCAGCAGAAGTTTGTCCCTGTTCGAGAGTGATATGTGCCGTTGATTTGGGGACCCTTTTATGCCTTATGTGATTGATGAATTTTACAAACTCCACCAAATGGGCACATTAAGGGACTATCAAGAGTAGTTTGAGGACATTCACTCCTTGCTTCTCGTCAGAAATCCAACATTAGTTGAATAGTTCTTTGTTTCAAGTTTTTTAAGTGGGCTTGGAGACAAAATTCGTTTGATTCTTAAAATGCTGAAGCCGTCATCCTTGGAAGAAGCATTAAAGTTTGCCGCTCTCCAGGAGGTGGCTATTGCGGCGACTTGGAAAAAGAACAAATCGATGAAACAGACTAGTGGGGCTAGATTTAACCCTTAGACGACTGCCGAGCAGACTGCCAAGCAGTGGGCGAGTACCAATCGAAAACCTATGGCTAAGCCTGACAAGAAATCTTGGGAGGAAACTCCCCGCTCTGGCGACTGTTATCGGTGTGGAGAACAATGCACCTGGGGTCATTGGTGGCCAAAAAAGTAGCTCCACTTGATTGACAAGCAGGAGGAGGTTGAAGGAGGGGAACTTGCAAATGAAAAATGGCATGCAGCGGAAACTCCGGAAAAAGCCACCGATGAAATATCAATGACCTCCATTACTGGCACTTTTGGCCATAACACTCTGAAACTCACCGGCTTTCTGGGTCTCACCAAGCGGATTGTTCTTATAGATACAAGGGGCACAAAAATCTTCCTTGATTCCTGAACGGCCCTCGGATTGAAGTGCAGCGTACAGCCCACCGATCCATGCATTCACAATAGAGTTGCGTTTGTTGCCATTAGCAACCTACGATGTCGTATTAGGAGTGGACTGGCTATGTGTCTTTAGTCCACTTGTCCTTGATTTTAAGGAGATGATAATATCTTTTGAAAGAGATGGTCAGAAGATTGAGCTCACGGCCTAGGATCTAGGCCCGTATTCCGCAACAAAACGAAAGCTTTGCAATGTATTAAAAAAGACGCAGTCTAGGAATGCAGGCCCGTTTCATCACGTTAATAGCATCATCTTCCTCATCCAGCATCCCTGGAGCTCTGTATGTTGTGATCAATGAATTTAGGGATGTGTTTGAAGAACCACAAACACTCCGTCTTTCTCGTGAGCAGGACTATTAGATTCCCTTGGTGGTTAGGGCATAATCGGTGAACGTCACTCTGTTTCGCTACCCTCATTATCTCGGATAAAATTGAGAAACACATTCAAGATATGCAAAAGCGCTGATCTCATTGGCAACAATACTAGTCCCTTTGTGTCTCCCGTTTTGCTGGTGAAAAAGAAGGATGAAATATGGTTATTTTGTGTCGATTACAAACACTCAATGTAATAACAGTCAACGAAAAGTTCCCCGAACCTGTCATTAACGATTTGCTGGATGAAATGCACAACTCCTTGTGTCTTCTCCAAGTTAGATCTCTGTGTTGGCTATCACCAAATCCGAGTTGAGGAGGATGATGTAGCCAAGACTGCATTTTGCACCCATAAAGGCCATTACAAGTTTAAGATAATGCATTTGGCCTTACAAATGCCCCCACTACTTTTTAATCTTTAATGAATCATAATTTCTTTGCTTTCCCATGGAGATTTGTACTTATCTTCTTCGATGATATATTTGTCTATAGTCCTAGCAAGGGAACTCACATCCAACACTTCAGACAAGCCTTGTTGCTTCTACACAAGCATCATTTGTTTGGCAAGCTGCCATGGCCATTTCCCACTGCAATCAAAAACTTGCAGGGGTTTCTCGGATTAATAGGGCACTATTAGAAGTTTATTAAAGATTATGGCAACATCAGCAAACCACTCACTTAGCTTCTTTGAAAGGATAGCTTTGGCTGGACCTAGGACGCAGAACTCGCTTTTGAATAGCTTAAAAAAGCTAGGTGCCAAGTCCATGTTCCAGCTTTCCCAAATTTCGAAAAGACGTTCATGTTAAAGATGGGCATCCTTTGGTTTATTTGAGCAAACCATTCAACTCTCCATATAGGAGAAAAAATTTTTAGCCATTATCATGGTTGTCACTAAGTAACATCACTATCTTGAGGGCCATTAACAAGACGAATCACAAGAGTATAGAGCATTTATTGTAACGACGACTCTATATATATGTTCACTAAAAAGGTATCACAAAATTGCTAGGTCTAGATTAAGTGATTTACTACAAGAAAGACACTTTGAGAACCAGGGGGTCGATGCTCTGTTGCACCAATGGAGGCTTGGTATTGTGCTATTTTTATAGTGGTTCTGCAATAGATGAAAGAAATAAAAGTCAATTTTGAAGATTGTGAAATGGTTTTAGAATTAATCCAGACAACCTCAAGTCAAGCTTCCATTGATTCGAAATTCATTTTTTCACAAGGAATATTAAGGCGAAAGACACGAGTATATGTGGGCAATAAAGGGAAGCTACAAACTCAGCCCATTAGGACTATGCATAACTTTTCTGGGGTCACTCAGGTGCATGGGATACATACTATAGGCTAACAATTTTTCTATTAGCCTAACATGAAGAAAGTAGTTAAGTAATGAGTTCAATCTTGTTAAATTTGCTAAAGGTGCAAAACAGTGAATGTTCCTTATCTTGGATTGTTAGAGCCACTTCCCATTTCAGATTAAGTTTAATGTCATATGTCAATAAATTTCATCAAGAGCTTGCTAAATTTAGAAGGGTAAATTATGATTTGGTAGTGATTTAACGTTTTACCAAATCTGCACATTTTTTGGGACTTAGCCACCCTTTCATGGCATCGATGATAGCAAAGCTGTTTTTTGAACATATCTTCAAGCTCCATGGCTTACCGCAATCTATTATGTCTGACAGGTACAAAATTTTTACTAGCTAGTTCTGGCAAGAACTCTTCGAGCTGGAAGGAACGACTCTACATCGGGGTTTAGCATACCATACACAATCAGACGAACAAAGAGAGTTCCCTGACTTGTTCAGTGGAAGGGCATCTCAGTTGCATGTGTTTTATGCGGCCTCGTTGGCTATCCTTGCTGAGCTGTGGTATAACACTACCTTCCATACTGTCATCAACATGACGACCTCTGAGGCTTTGTATGGACAGCTACCCCTTCAGCTTGCAACGCTGCCAACCCATAATACTAATGTGGCTTTTTTGTCAAATTTCCTTCAAGAACGGCAGGTGCTCTTTACTTTGCTTAAGGAATAATCACAGCATTCCCCTCAACGCATTAAATTCTATATGGATCAAAAGAGGGCTGAGAGTGAAGTTGGAGATTGGGTGTATCTCAAGTTGTAGTCGTATAAATAGACTACTGTTGTCGTTCACAATAATATCAAATTAGCTTCCAAGTTTTATGGACCCTATAAGGTGATTGAGAAGTTGGGACCAGTTGCTCACAAGCTCCATTTGCCCCTATGGAGTGTTACGCATTCTGTTTTCCATATCTCCCTCCTTATGAAATCAATGGGACCGAATATAGGGCTTTCTCCTCAATTGCCATTGGTGAGCAATGATGAAAAGTTCAAAGTGGAGCCTGTAATCCTCTAGTGTCATTAGATCAAGAAGAACAATATGGCAGTCTCACAGGTGTTGGTGCAGTGGGCTTACATAGCAATAGAAGACACTGCTTAGGAGGATTTTTCCTTCATTTAGTGGCAATTCCTAGACTTTGACTTTGCTAATCCTTAATGACAAGGACTTGATAGCGTAGGAGAGTTGTTAGGACTGGCGCATAATGATAGACTAAGCCCAGTCAATATGATGACTTGATTAATAAATGTACTCTGCCTCTGCAGTTGACTGTGCAACCATTGATTGCTTCTTGGAATTCCAACAAAAGAAACCTCGACATTGTCTGCAAATCAATTAGAGGCAGCTCTGCAATTAGCCTATTGGTTTGTGGCAGAACTAAGAATAAAAGCAGAGGAAGAAATACCAGTACAGATATGAAGCCTAGCTCTTTCTATTTTCTTTTGTAATTCCTTGTTATCAATAATTAATAGGATGAGAGATATCTAACTCTTAATGAAACTCTATTTCTTCTATCTTCTTCTTCTTCTTCCTCTCTAATTCTTTTTGGTTCTTCTAAAATCTTCCCTCTTTTCTTTGATTTCTACTTCAGGTCCTTACACTGCTCTCATCATCAAATCCCTCCCTATCACCCTTCTTCGAGACTAACACATTACATTATCTAGCATGTTTCTCTTTGCTCTAATGATGAGAACAACAACCATATTCTCCGAATTCTTAGGAGCAGTAACATACTTTTCAGCCTCATACTCTCCCTCAAGCTTGTCATTTCCTCTTCTTTCTCTTGTTGTTGTTGTCATTCTCATTGATCAAATCATGTATTTCTCCTCCATCTTCATCAAAATCTAAATGGGTGATTGGGTTTTCAATTTCCTAAAATCCAGTCATGAGTTCTTCTCAATCAAGAATGGGGACTTCCCTTTTGTTTTGCTTCCACTTCTTCAACTTATCAAGAAGACTTTCAGTGATCCCATTTTTAGGCATTTCAATAAATTCAATGGAAAAAAAATAAAAAAAAAAAACCTTAATTTTGACTCTTTTAGTTATCTTTTGAAAGGGTTGCTATTATAGAAGATCGAGGGGACAATGATGTCTCACTCAATGTTGCCGAATAGGAATTTGAAAATGTTAGAGGGAATTGAGATGATGTTGTCCTTTGATGTGTCAGTTATTTCCTATGATGCCAAAATTCTAAGGATCCAGGAAATAATCAAGCAGAAATTTGAATGAATTAGAGAATCAACCTTAAGCTCAATCAATCTCGTGGAGAAGGCAAGTTGTAAGGGAGAGAAAAGAATCAAGAGGATTAAGAGAGAGAGATTAAAGTGTTTGCACCTAAAAGGGAATGAAGTATGTATTGATTGGTTGAAAAATTGCATAATAGATCACACATATTGCATATGTCCTTCTTAGGATTAGTTACATTAGAAATTATATAATCTAGATAAGGCTAAAATTGAAAAATAACAAAAAAGATAAATTAAATGGTTCCTGCCACTGAAAGCTAATTTTTCCCACTCTTACTCTTAACTGTAACGGCCATTGCAATGGTTAATTGCCTTTGCAATGATCAACTGCCACAAATTTTCATGTTAACTCTTATTTTTTTTATATGAAAACCTCCAAACTTAAGCACCCTTGTCTTTAAAGGTGCAAGTAGAGCACTTCTTCTAGAGATCATACAGGTATTCCTAAGTAGCAGCGGTGCCCATAAACCACTAAACTAGAACTTGATCAACCATTTTGTTGGCATGTTTTGCAATTCAGTAATCTAGAATAGTTGGAGGAATGACTTGGGTTAAGAGGTTCAACATCTTAAAGGGAAGCTCAAGGGTCAAGTCTTAAGTGGGATTGAGCTTCGACTTAAGCTAGGATAATGGAATACAAAATGGATTTTAGCCTTGGGAGGTAATGCTAGATGATAGGCTGCCTTGCCCACCTTAACAAGAACTTGGTATGGGCCTAAAAACCTAGCAGCAAGTTTCTAATAGGACATTGCATCATGAACCTGATTAACTACTTTGTTGGCGTGTTTAGTAATTCAGTGATCTAAAATAATTGGAGGAATGACTTGGGTTAAGAGGTTCATCATCTTAAGGGGAAGCTCAGGGGTTAAGTTTTAAAGGGGATTGAGCTTCACCTTAAGCTAGGATACATGAAATGCAAAATGGCTTTTAGCTTAGGGAGGTAATGCTAGATGATAAGCCGCCTTTTCCACCTTACCAAGAACTTGGTATGGACCCAAAAACCTAACAGTAAGTTTTTTATAGGGACATTGCATCATGAAGTGTTGCCTATGTGGTTGTAATTTAAGGAAGACATGGACCCCCACCTAAAACACATTATTTGAACAGTGTTTGTCGACCTGCTACTTCATGCAATTTTTTTCTTTAGTGAGATAGTATTGTAGTAGAAAAATGGTATCTTCCTTTAGACAAAGCTATTCATTTACAAAAGCAAAAATTGAGTCACTTGGCAAGTATAGGAGATGGATTGGACCTAGGAAGCCATATAAGGCTTTGAATAGTGTCATATGAATGTTGGAATGGAAGTGAGTGTTTTATTACCATTTCGTAAGGGATAACCAAGTGCTTTAATGATGAAGGTGAGTACTAGTAGAACACCTTAGGTACATTTTGAGACAACAATTGATGACTTCTGTCTTATCATCATTGTAAGGGTGATCAGTGGTGGAGAAATTAAGTCAAAAACCCTGAAGGCAGAAGAGTTCCCACTATAATTAGCTCAGAAAAATCAAATCATTATTGCTAATGATTTGTTCTGGTAATCCATGGAGTTTGAAAACATTATCAAAGAAGGCTTTGGTGACAGTGTTGGTCGTAAATATATGGGTTAGGGCGATAAAGTGGGTGTATTTGCTAAGTCAATCAACAACCACTATAATTGTATCTTTTCCTACATTTTGCAGTAGCCCATCAATGGAGTTTTATAGTGAGACACTCCCACAACCCATCTTGAATCAGAATTGGCAGTTACAATCTTGAAGAAGCATCGAAGCTGAATTTACAATGTTGACACACGTCATATACTCATATGTAGTTTCAGATGTCCTTACTAAGTTTATTCCTAAAAAATATATAACTCACCTTTCTAATGGTGTCAAAGATCCCTGTGTACCCACCATTGATGCCTTCATGCATGGTATGAATGATGGAGTAATGTAGCTCGGAATTGGCTTCCACTACCAACCATCCCTTCCGTTTCCGTAGATCATTGGTGAATCCATAAGAAGTTCTAGTTAATTGTCTTTATTACAACTTGGTTATCGGGGATGTTAAATTATCATCATCCTTCCATGATCATTTGATGTTTTCCAAAAGCAGAGTGGCAATAGTAGAAATAGTGGACAATAGAAGTTCACTGAAATTAATAAAGGAGAGAGCATCGATAACCATATTTTCTTTTCCCTAACAATAAATAATCTTATAATTGAAGCTTAACAACTTAGATAGCTATATGAACTACCCTAGTATGGATAATTTTTTATCCAATAAGTATTTTAAGTTATGATAGTTTGTTCAAATTTTGAAATATCCCTCGCTCATACATTGACAGTTGTTGATGACTACTAGCGAGCACCTTGCCGATAAAGGTGATAGGGTAGCTGTTTTGAGAGAGAACCACCTCATACCCATATCAAAGGCATCTGTTTTGGTGACAAAACACTTGCTCTATTTTGCATAGAGTTTGTTTAGCCAAAGTAATTATAAGGTTTGGTGCATATGAAAAAGAAGATTATTTCATGTTTTGCAATAGATTAGGATGTTATCAAAGAAGACCAGTATAAGTTTTTGAAGGAACAACCTAAAAACATCATTCATCATGTTCTAAAAGGTAAATGGAGCATTTGTTAATCCAAATAGAAGAACTAAAAATTCATAGTGGCCATTATGGGTTTTGAATGCAATCTTGTGCATGTCAACCAGGTGCATCTAAATTTGGTGGTAACTCAACTAGAGATCCATTTTAGAAAACAAGATTACACCCCTATAAGTCATCAAGCAATTCATCAATGAGTGGGATAGGGAATTGGTCTTTGACAATGATATTGTTTAGTGCCTTATAGTCCAAGCAAAACCAACACAAATTATCCTTTTTCTTCACCAAAATGATGGAAGCAGTAAATAGATTGGTGCTGCTCCATATAAGACCAACATCCTTCATGTCCTTCACCATGGTTTTAATGACATTCTTTTAAAGAGCTGGGTATTGATAGGGCTGTATAGTCATGGACTTGGCTCCTTCCTTAACCCTAATCCTATAATCAGGTGTGCGTAGGGGAGGAGAGGTAATGGGTTCGATAAAGATATTTAAAAATTCCTCCAAAGGGGCTTTTAGGGTTGTTTTATTGGGTTGCGCTTTTGGACCTTGAGAATTAATGGCAGGTTTCACCCCTTTAGGACCTTACTCTTCATCAGCACAACCTAGATGCATAAGGGCCAACTGAATGGAATGGGCTATGGCCTTGGCAAGTCCTTATCACTTAACCACTTAACCATCGATGAATCGGCACCGCGCTAGATGTGCTTCCTCCCTCTGGGGGAGAATTCCATGCGAAACTGCTTGAAATTTCAACATATATCCCCTAATGTCTCCAACCATTGGACACCTGAGACCACATCATAATTTCTTAATGGTAGTATGTACACATCCGAGGAAAATGGGTTACTTTACAGTACCCATTGGAACCCTCTACAAATGCCCATGCGGTTGATGTAACCTCCGTCAGCAACGTTCACTCACAATCCTAATATTGGTTTTACTAGGCAATCCACCCGTTTGGCTGTCTCAGAGTCCAAGAAGTTATGGGTACTACCTAAATTGATGAGTGTGTGGAGAGCTTTAGAGTTGATTAAGACCATGACTCACATGGTTCGATAATCTTTTGCACTGATTCTGGTGATCGAGTGCATAGAGATGTGTATATGCTCTCCTTCACTTTGGTCGACCTCTGAAAATTCCTATATCTCACTCTCAGCTCCCTCGGTGTCACTACCCATTTCAATAAAGAAGAGATTTCGCTAGTGACATTTGTGGTCGTGCTTATATTTTTCATCGCACCAAAAACAAGTTCTTAGCTCACTTCTTATCAAACTCCACATTACTCCTCATTCGGGCATCCTTAAGAGGCCAAGGCTCCTTCCTTGTGTTGTTTACGACAAGGGCATTCATAACAGTAGTTGTCAAGGTGCCAATGCACTTGGACACCAGCAGCAATATTGCTAGAGCTTGGGACCTCATATGACCCTATTTCACGTTAATATCAGTGACCCACGATCGTAGCTCCTCTGGGGTCGCATCGTACTCTCTGGTCAACTCCTAAGTGGATGATCAAACTGATTTGTCATGTTTCTTGCCATGATCGATCACTTTGCTATGGTCAGTCATAGGTGAAACTCACAAGGCATGATCGATAGCTCTAATGACAATGATGCTGAAATTCAGAGAATCAATGGAATAATCAAGCAGGAAGTTGAGTGAATAGGAGAATTAACCTCAGGCTCAATCGATCTCATGGAGAAGGCAATTTGCAAGGGAGAGAAAAAAAAATTAGGAGAGAGAGAAGTGGTTGCATAGAAAAGGAAATGTGAAGTTTTATCATAAGACAGAAGGTTAATATGGTAGAACCCTGCAAACTAAAGTTGCAGAATGAGGGAGAAGATAAGGTAGAAAAGTAGAGCACCCTTCTATGATTAATGGAAATACAAAACTAGTTCATTAACTTTCTAATCTTCATTATATATGAAGATTTGAATGTAAACATCATTACAAATTTGAATTATATTCAAAATAATTCAAATTAAAACTTTGAGATTCTAAAAAAATGATTTAATCCAACTTTTATATCAAATTTGAAATTTGAAACAAAAAGACCTAGCTAATGCCTAAGTTCAGTAGTTTGAGTCCAAAAAATGTTTCTAGAGATCACTTGCTGTGTCATTAAGCAATTGCTAGAGCAGATAATTCAAAAGGACAAAAGAACAACATGTAGTAGAGAAGCCTTATCATATGTCTTGCCATGCAATCCAGTAACTTGGCATCCAATTCATCAGCAATAGATGTAATCCTGCAATACCATGGTGAGCTACTTTGCCAGCTTTAATTTTCTTCCTTGGTGCCATAGGATTGCAGCCCAAGTTTCCTCCTTAAGGTTTCAAATATCTACTTTGGTAAGCACTTAGTAAATATATCAACAAGCTATTTAGTAGTGCTGCAATAAATCAATTCCACTTCATTACTTTCATGCACTTCTCTGATAAAATATAATCTGATTTTGAAGTATTTGGTTTTCCCATGAAGAACAAGATTTTTTGAAATTGCAATTGATAATTGATTATCACAGTAAATTGGAGTTGCACCAGATTGCTTTAACTATAGGCCAGGTAGCAACTTTTTGAGCCAAATGGCTTGGTTGACTGCTGAAGTAGCTGCAATGTATTCAGCCTCAGCTGTTGATTGAGTTATTCTGGACTACTTCTTTGAGTTCCAATAAAAGAAGCCAACTCCAAAAGTAAATGCATACCTCGAAGTACTTTTCATGTCTTTTGGAGAACTAGCCCAATCATTATCTACATAAGCAGCTAACTTCAATTATGAAGAGTTGGAATACGCGATCCCAAGATCTAATGTTCCTTAAATGTACCTCAGGACCCTTTTTGCAGCTTTGTAGTGAAATTCACTCGGGGAGTGCATGAATCTGGAGAGAAGACTTGCAGCATACATAATGTCTAGCCATGTGACAGAGAGATACAACAAGCATCCAATAAGACTTTTATATTTTGAAGCATTAATTTTCCTAGTTTCATCATTCTTTTGAACTCTTTCACCAACTGCCAAAGGTGTTACGATACTTCTGCAATCATGCATATTAAACTTTCTAAGGATCTCTTTGGCATACTTGGTTTGACACAAAAAAATTCCATACTTTAATTACTGCAATTCCAGACCAAGGAAGTAGGACATAACTCCTAAGTCTGTCATATCAAAAACTAGTTTCATCTCAGTTTTAAACTAATGAACTAGCTTAGGATAATTACTAATGATCAACAAGTCATTAACATAGAGTGAGACATACACAACTTGACCCTGTTGTGACTTGATGTACAAGGTAGGTTTAGATTGGCTCATGTTAAAGCCAAGTTCCAATAGATACTCATTGATTCTGCTATACCAGGCCCTTGAAGCTTGCTTTAAGCCATACAAAGCCTTTCTCAACAAGTAAACCATGTTTTCTTGTCCAGGTTTAATGAATCCAGAAGGTTACTCCACTAGAATTTCTTCCTATAGCACACCATTGAGGAAAGCAGATTTCACATCAAGATGGTATATCAGGAAACCCTTTTGTGCTATAACAGTTATAAGTAACTTGGTGTTTCCATTCTAGCTACTGGTACAAAGGTTTCACAGTAATCCACTCATAATTGCTGTAAGCATCCTTTAGCTATCAATCTTGCCTTGAGTTTACTGATTTTACCATCAGAATGACATTTGACTTTAAAGATCCATTTTACTCTAATGACAAATTTCCCTTTTGGTTTAGAGACCAAAGTCCACGTCTCATTTCTTTCAATTGCCTACAGTTCCTCTATCATAACCTTCTTCCAATTAGGATTAGTTAAGGTTTCCTCATAGTCAGCAAGTTTTGAGATAACTTGATAAGCTCTTTCGTAGAAATCAGAGAGTCTTTTGGTTCCTCGGATTGGGAAATCCTCATCATCCCCATCCGAGGCTTCACTTTTTGGACCTAAATTGCTTGGAGGTTCCTCAAGACGAATTTGAGTTGTCTCAATTTCAGCCTTGTCCCAGTTCCAGTGCTGATTCTCACTGAATTTAATATGTTTAAAGATCAAGATTTTGGCAAAATGAATGATATACACCTTATAATTGCAAACTGTCTCATAGTATCCAATAAGAATTGTAGCAACGACTTTTAAATCTAGCATACTCCTCTTCTAGTTAAGTATATGCACAAAGTATAAGCAACCAAAGATCCTGAAATGTTGCAAGGAGGACTTGTGTTGAAACTAGGCCTCAAAAGGTCTTTGATCAATAAGAGTTTTGCTAGGTAATATATTCAGAAGATAAACTGAGGTTGTCATAGTTTCTGCATAAAAGTTTTTGGGAAGTTTCTTTTCTATTAGCAAACATCTAGCCATTGACATAATGCTCTTGTTTTTCCTTTCACTTACTTCATTTTGCTATAGAGTATATGGAGTAATAAATTGTTGTTGGATCCTAACACTAGCACATATGGTTTTGAAGGTCTCTAAAGTGAACTCAGAACCATTATCAGATCTAATGGCTTTCAGTTTGAGACTTGATTGATTTTCAATCCAAGTCTTAAACCTTTTAAAGATTGAGGAAATTTCAGTTTTGTGCTTTAAGAAATAAACCCAGCAAAATCTAGTAAAATCATTTATAAAGATGATAAAATATATATTCCCATTCAAGGATGGTGAAGTCATGGGTCCACATAAGTCAGTATGGATTAGTTAGAGTTTTTCTTTGGCTTTCCATGGTTTGCTTGCTATAAAGGGTAGTCTGGTCTGCTTGCCATATTAACACATATCACATAAACCATCAAGAACATGAATTTTAGGAATATTGATGGCAAGGGCCTTCTTGGCTAAGGTTTGAATGCCAGAATAATGGAAATGTCCAAGTCCCCTATGCCATAAAACTGACACATCAGCAGAGGCAAGTTGAGCCTTATGGAGAGTTGTTGGCCAACACAAATGGAAACTTTTTCCTTTCATGGGAACATAGGCAATAACACAGTTATTGGGATCATAGATTACACACTTCCTATCCTTGAAGGTAAGAGTACATCCTCTCTCAAGTAGTTGACCAACACTTAAGAGGTTTTGATTAATATCAGGGACATACAATACATCATAGAGCAATTTCGTACCTGTTGTCATATTGATCTTTGCTGTGCCTTTCCCTTTGACTTGGAGAAATTGACCATTTCCTATCTTCACTTTAGAAGTATAAGAATGATCCAAGGATCTGAAAACATCAAGGTCTGGGGACATGTGGTTTGTGCATCCATTGTCCACCAACCAAGTTAGATCAGAAAAGATACTGTTTGCAGCAAACAAATGCTCTTCTAGTGATTGGTCATTGTCAACCACTTGAGCCTCTTACTTATCAAGTTAATCCTGTTGTGGTTGGTTGGATTTCTTTTTGCAAATCCTTTATGAGTGCCCCTTCTTCTTTCAGAAGTTGCACATAATGTCAAGTCTCCTCTAGCAAAATTTTGAGAGATGGTTTGTCCTATTATAGTGTTCATAAGGTGCATACTGTTTCTCCCCTCTTTCCTGGTTTCCAATCTTTTTCCTTTGCTTCTTCTTTTGTTGTTTTCTTTGTTGTTGCTTGGCTTGAAAGGCACCATTATCAGCATCTTCTTATCTCATAAGTCTCTTTTGCTCCTGAGTCTATAATGCATTTATTAGCTCTGCCAAGGATATGGTATTCAAGTCTCTAGAATCCTCTAAGGATGAGATCTTTACTTTAAACCTTTCCGGGATACTAACCAAAACCTTTTGAACAACAAATTTAGTTGGAAAGTCTTTACCTAAGAGCCTTATTTGATTCACAATCTTAAGCAACCTGTCACTGTATTCTTTGACAATCTCAGATTCCTTTATCCTTAGCAACTCTAACTCCTTTCTGTGGTTCAATAGCAGCATGTTTCTGCATTTCAAGCTGCCACCAAACTCTTCCTTCAACCTTTCCTATGCATCTTTAATAGTGTCATAGGCCATGATCTTATTAAAGATGCTTTTTGCCATAATTGAGTGAATGCAAGTTAAGGCTTTGTATTGCCTTGAAACTTGCTCACTATGATGTTTGATCTGAGCTATGGTCGGATTAGGAGGAAGAGGATTAGGTTGTACTCCTGTTTCAGTGACCTCCCACAAGTCAAATGCTCTGAGATATGCCTTCATCATGATAGACCACTGTATATAATTGTATCCATTAAATTTTGGTGGAGGTAGAGGTGAAAAACTTGAAGATGCCATAGCTAGTTTGTGTAGATTTTTGGTAAGATCTCTTTGTAGGTTTTCTTTTCTTTCTTAACTCACATTTTACATGTCCTCATATTGATTATTTCTACTCTGATACCAAGTAAAGTTTTATCATAAGACAGAAGGTTAATATGGCAGAACCCTACAAACTAAAGTTGTAGAATGAGGGAGAAGATAAGGCAGAAAAGCATAGCACCCTTCTATGATTAATGGAAATACAAAACTAGTTCATTAACTTTCTAATATTCATTATATATGAAGATTTGAATGTAAACATCATTACAAATTTGAATTATATTCAAAATAATTCAAATTAAAACTTTGGGATTCCAAAAAAATGATTTAATCCAACTTTTACATCAAATTTGAAATTTGAAACAAAATGACCTAGTAGCTTAAGTCCAAAAAATACTTCCAGGGATCACTTGCCACGTCATTAAACAATTGTTGAAGCAAATAATTCAAAAGGACAAAAGAATAGCATGTAGCAGAGGAGCCTCATCATGTGTCTTGCCATACAATCTAGTAACTTGACATCCAATCCATTGACAGTAGATATAATCCTGCAACACCACGGTGAGCTACTTTGCCAACTTCAAAATGAAGTGTGTATTGATTGGTTAAAGAATTGCATAACAGATTACACATATTGCATATGCTCTTCCTTTTGCTTATATACTGATTAAGATCAATTACATTAGATCTTCTAGAAGCTGGATAAGGCTAAATTGAAAAATAACAAGGAAGAAAAATTAAATGGTTCTTACCACTAAAATCCAATTTTTCTTTCCTACTCTTGACTTTAATGGCTACTGCAATGGTCAACTACCATAAATTTCCGCGTTGACTCTTATTTTTTTGGTGATCATCCTAATCCTTGTTTTTTCTCTTTTCTCATTTGTTTTTCCTTAGCCGAAGGCAGACGGTGGTAGAGAGAGATTTGATATTAGCACAGTATTTTGTTTTTTGAAACCCTAAATTGGAAGATTTGAGGAGAGGTGAAAAAGTGGGAGGGGAAAATTTGATCTGCACCGGGTTGGTTTGATTTTAAATTAATACACCATGTTCTTATAGGATTGCTTTAACTTTTGAAATTGTTAGTGTGCCTTTAAAACTTGATTGCTAGTTTGAAACTCTTATGATAGTTTCATTAGAAAACCTCTCCAGTCAAAAAATTTCTAAGGAATGAAATATAAGACAACTTAATCTCTCGACTTTTTATAAATACCCTTTTTTCATAAAGCAATCTTGGTAAAGAACAATTTTAAAAGAGAGAAACTCTGAAGATTATTAATAAAGATTAGAAAATTTAAATCATGATGAATATTATTATTTAAAAATTATTAAGTTTTATTTGTTACAGAATAAAATTTATTAGGCAGATTTAATCTATATTTAACCCATTAAGAATCATTCTTTATTAACCAAAAATACCTATTCTTTATCATCTTTGGCACGATAGTACCATTATTTACATTTTCTTTTCTTTCACTCGACTTATATAGGATGATAAATAAATCTTTTCCCACGCCTTTTTTTTCAACAAAGTCACTTAATCTTTCCTTTTTTCTTTCTTCATTTTTTATGTTCCACGAAGTGAAACTATTTTATTATGTGTACTTGCCACCTTGAGCTTATATTTCGATTCCTAAATCTATTCACTCTTTTTCAGATTCCGGTACCTTTTCCAATGACATTATTTTTGGATAAATCAAGTCTTTTTATCCTTCACAATATTAAATTAGATAATTAGTGGTCCAAAACTTTTTCCAAAAAAAAAAGAACAAAAAAAAGGAGTCAATCCAACAGTTGCAATGGACATCATAAATCTAATTTATTCATAACAAGGTTACTATAGAATTTTCCTCAATTTTTAATTAGAATTTTTAGTCTTTCAGTTTCTCTCTCAGGCCGCTTCATCCCCCTATTAATCCAATGGGTTTTGGTATAAACAGTATTCTGGGTTTGTGCGTTGAATTTTGACAGGAAAAAAAAAAAAAGTAGCGATTTACCGGAACAAGAAGTTGATAAGATGGCTAGGTGGCTGCATGCGGTCATGAACAGTGTTGATTTTTTTTTTTAATTGTAAAATAATTAGTATACTTCACCCAACATTTAGTATACCTAGTTCTATATCCAGTATATTATACATATTTTGTTTGAAATTCAGTATGTTTCTAATTCTTCCCACCAAAAATAAAAAATAAAAAAGGGAACTAAAGTGTGAGTTAATGAGTGTATCCTACGCTGTCTACGTTTGAGGCAACAAAAGGATTTCCCGAAGCTTATATCTATTTTTGGCTGTTGATTAGTGTGCAATGAAATTGACTTGCCTGCCAGAGCAAATGAGGCGGAACAGTTGGTTTATTTTGACAGAATGCGCTCTTTCTATCAATGAAAATGTTGGTTATGGGAAGGGGAGCACCAAGAAATCATGAAACGAAGTTCACGGAGGCATCCCACAAATCGGTTTCCGCTTCGTCCTTGCTCACACTCTACTCTAATTAGTTTGATTTCGTGAACTTTGGTTTGTTTTTTATTTTTGTATAATGCATTTATTTTGGTAACCGGCAACTACAGGGATAGAGAAGAACCGGGTCCATGTAATTGTATCTCATATGCCCTAATGCTTGAAACCTTGAATCTAACGACCATGGAAAGAGCTAAAAGCGCGATAGTAATCAATACATAAAAGTACAGCGATACACTTTTATAATTTTTAACTAATTTAATTATAATAAATTAAAATTTAGTGATAAAAATAAAAATAAATAATAAATTTAATAACAAAAATAGAAATTACCCTGCACTCAAATAATTTAACCCAATAACTAAACCAAAAAAAAAAAAAAAAATCATCATCCGGCGACCTATAGTTGACGCTTGTGATTCGACCTTCAATTTTCCTTCAGAAGTCTCGTGGCTTCAAGTTTCAAGGGTCCCATTCGGCCAGCTAAAGAGTCTACTCAACTCAACCCAAAATCAAATAACAAGAGCTTAGTTCATGGGCCCAGGGAGACACGTAGGACTTAGAACCCAGGTTAGGCTGGGCCTAAGAAAACCGACCCTCTTAGAGATTCGTATTTCCGGTCTAAAATAAAAAAAATATATATATATATATATATATATATATATATATATATGATTCTTAAAAAATATAAATATAAAAAGTATAAATAGATAATTATCTAAAATATATAATTTAATATTAATATAAACAAATTAAAATTATATATTAAATAAAAAATTATATAAATTAAATACACACACATAAGATATTAAATAATAAATTTTTTTATTTTTTTAAGAAGAAGTTTCATAAAATACATAATTGAAATAGTGGAAACTATATATATATATATATATTTTTTTTTGCATAAAATCCATATTTTAGATACTAAACTCTTTTTGCTTTTGTTTTTTTTCTTTTTTTCTTTGGTCCTCTTCAAAAAAAATAATAAAAGAGGATTGGATTACGAGACTCATGGGTAAAATCGTATTTGACCTTATATTTTTGGTCACTTTTGAGTTAGATCATTTTCTGAGTCAAGTCCATACCCTTATTGTTTCAGATGGCTGATGGGTTCAAAGCAGATTGTCGGGACAGCATCAAAATTTGACACCTGAAAAATACAGGATTTTGAACAGCTTGATCAATTTTTGTCTAAAAATTTCCTTGGGGTGAAATATAGACAAAAAATAGATGATATATGACAAGGTGAAAAAATATATGATTATATTTAAAAAATTCTATAAAAATTTAAGACTAAAATTTGCCCTAGACCCTTGATAAACAAGGTCGAATGAAATTTTGATAGATGAGATACGAGTCAGAAATACCCTTAACTGATGAAAAACTAACGAAGCAAATGAAATTAAGATTCTAAAAATCGCTTGCGGAAACCTGGACACTTTCACTTCCGCGATATTTTAATGTCCGGGATAACCTTATTTCCAGGAAACCGACCTTGTTTTCCGACGACGATCCGGCTCCAAATAATCTTCCACCACATGTTCAAGATCACTGGGACACAGTTATAGATACAATGTAGAGTACATGTCTACTTCTCGATACATGAGTGTCGAGAAATATAACGGTTCCTATTGTGATAACACTCTTGGCAAACTATTCGCTCAAGTGAAAAATACAAGATATAACAACCACTATCTGAATAACAATATTCCAGTGAGTAAAATTAAGTTGTTTACATGCTGAATATGCAATTTGAAGGTCAAAATTACCTCAAAATGCAGCAGCTTTTTAGCCAAATACAATCTCTGAAAGGTCGTTTTTTCTCTTCCCAACAGCTAATGGTCACAGACTCTGCTCTTGCAGAAGCTGATTTGCCATTCAGAACCTCCCTTGGTGAAGTTCGCAATACCATATGGGTGAAGATGAATGCCAACAACCTGCCAAGCAGATATGCTTTTGCCTATGGTACGAAAACAAAAAGATCCCATAATTCCAATTATAACTCAAATATGCATTCAGATGACCGGTTCAACAATGTTGTTTAAAAGGTCCTTACATCACAGTGTGTGACCCCGAACATTGAAAAAACTAACTCCACGAAACCAGGTCTACTGATTTTTCTTCAGCTTAGAGGCAGGAGTGGATGATTTAGAGCCCTGATTAGAAGTTCTGATTATGAAAAGAAGTGTTTCTACAAGCATCCCAACAACTAATCCAAGGATGCCTCCAGCAGCACTCTGGAATAAAAAAAGAGTATCATGAACATCGATTCCATTAAATGAAACAGGACAAACTGGTTGTAGCAAATGCATAACATATACTAAATTCACATAGACAACTATGTTTCTCCTTGTACGGTGACTAGAATGACCAGGATGCAGAACATGTATACACTAGCACGGTACATGATCTTACCATAGCAGGAGTGTGGCCAAATAATGCTCTGAATGTTGCGTACCCAACAAGATATCCAGTAAACATGGTAAGAGCAACATGTAATCCTGTCCACATTTTAAATTAAAGAGAATATCAGCATAATGAACATCAGTTACTGACATGCATGCAAAGAAAGTTAAAGTATTATTTTAAGTGCATGGAGCGAAGAACCCACAGAGTCATCGATGAATAGGGAAAGATTAACTCCAAGATAAAAGATATGAAACAAACAGTTACAATCATGGGGCAGGGCACATGGAAGCAATAAAAATACAAAATTATAAAGGACACCGAGTTCAGTTCAAACGGAAGGATGCATAATGAATTGAAAGAAAATCAGTTCGTAGTTACTTAGGAATGTGCTTAAAACTGGTTTATAGTAATTAACCTGTTAATTACACAGCAGAAGATTTTGTTCATTGAAAAGTGAAAAATTAAAGTAGCAGAGAAGTTGCTGCCAGCAATTATAGCAAGGTGCATGAAATCTGTGCAAGAATGATTTTCAGGTCCAGATCTAATCACCGTGCAAAATATGCTACCAAAATGGAAGGCAACAATTAAACACCATTTTCCCCCAGGATTATGAAGTTTTTGGTTCTTTTCTTGGTGTGTTCTTCTGCAGACAGGACCAAAATTGACTTAATTTGCACACACAACCAAAGTCTTAATAGGCAACCGTATTTGGAACAAGTGGAAACAGAAACAATACCAGCAGCATGCTTGAAATATTTGGCAAGTGATGCTACACTTGTAGACTTGATTCATAGGCTAGTGCAATAACATGGATGCCTCAATATTTGCATTGATTGCCTCTCTCATCTAGCACTACAAATTACTGAAATTGATTGTCAATAATAAGATGATCATGTTCTTAGGGATGCTATCAGTCCCTTCAAATTCTCTTCCAAGAATTGTTGTTAAGAGCAATAAAACAACTAATGGCCCATAACTAAAGTATTACATCAAACTACAAGATGAGAGATCAGCTGAGCTGAAATAACCACTATACTGTACCCAAAAGGCAATAATACATGAGCACAATTATATGGAAAACAATGAATTCAATAGCCCCATCGGTTGAAAGTAGAAATACTAGCAAAAAAAGTTTCTTTATTTTCCATTCCGAATACCACAAGAGAGAACAAGCTCATAAGTAGTGCATTCAGACAACTGAAAAATGATACAAATTTCTAACACAAAATTAGATAGGCAAATAAGAATAATCATAGTTAATAGTAGTAGAAGTTGTTGAACTCACCAAAACCAAGCTGATCCTTATATGAAGAGAAAGGCTCATTGGTATCATTCACCGGTGTGATGTCCTTAACAAGCTCTCTATAAGCATTCCGCTCTGACAACTCCTGAAGTTTCCTTAATCTGGCCTTTAGTTCTTCGCTCTGCATTCAAGAGAATTTTTTTTTTTTTTTCAATTCTTGGATCTTGATGATAATAAAGTATTCCCACCACTACCACTAATACTGAAGTAAATATAGAGAACACGCATAGACATGTTTGGTTACCAGGAAACTGGGGGAAAATAAGACAACTATTATCAATTTCAAAATTCATGTATCAATCAGGCAGTTGATGAAAATTATCAATTTTACAATCTGATTTGATCAATGTAAATGTTTTTATGCACACACGTTTCAATCGCCGATCGATTAAAGGCAGATTGACGCTCTGCTTGGTCACCGAGAAAATGGAGGAAACCGCGAGAAAAAGAACTTTTAATACCGGCATCATTCAGCAAGCGCACTTCCAAGTTCCTACAAAACTACACCACTTGCCTAAGTCAAGTCTTGTAGATTTTTCCTCCGCTTTCTCGAGAACCAAACAGACGAGTACTTTTAAAATATAAAAAGAAAGAGAAAAACAGACGTTCTACCTTTTCCCTAGGCTTGGGGCTGGTGAAGACAAGAGCGGATCCGGAGAAAAGGCGAGCCAAATTGGGTCGGGTCGAGGGAGGAAGTCCGGTCCAGATGCTCCGGAGCGACTTGTAGTGGACATTGTTCCGAGAAGAGAGAGCGGAGGCGAGGTCCCGTAGTTCTGGTGAGAGATTGGGTTCGTTTGAAGCCGAGAGGAGAAAGGCGCGAATGGTTTCTGTCGTGGATATGAACAATCCGGGCGGGTCTGGTGGGGGGTTTGTCTCTTTTTTGCTCATTTTCTGCAACTCTCACGGTTTGTTCGAGGTTTGTTGAGAGACCGCCGCTGATCAACGATTCTTTCTCTCTCTCTCTCTGTTTTTTTTTTTTTTTCTTTTTTGGTTTCTTCCTTAACTTATGGCTATGGGATGATGTTTGTTGGGTCCGTTTATCTGATAGGTTCGTCATCGTTAGGCGTAGACGGTCCATGGGCTGGGCTGGGCTGGGCTGGGCTGTGCCTTCTAATGAAAAATCTTAAAATTATGGATTAATCATCTGCAAAAATGCAAATGTTTGAATTTTATTTTATTTTAAATTTTAAAATTAATATAAAAAATAATAATACTAACTTTGCACTTAATAACAAATTTAGTAGAATTTTTTAGAATGTAAAATAAGATTTGTAACAAAAATAATATATCATAAATTATAATTGGTAAATTTTATCAAACCTATTAATTTAATCCAATGATATAAATCAAATAGTAATGTAGATAAAACACAAAAAAAAAATAATTGGATTATGTGGGTATTATATCACCCATTTGGACTTGGTAGGTTTAAGATAATTAATTCAAATTCACAATTATTTACATATTAACTTTAATTTATTGATTAAATTGAAAATAATATCACATGATTTGAAAATAAAGAAAAACTATAAAAGAAATGAAAAAGAAAATTTGAAAAAAAAAAAAAGCAACCTAGCTATAATCCCTCCTTTTTTTTTTTACTCTCATGAACCCTAAATTTAAATTGTAAATCGCATGAGCAAAGAGAGGTTGAAAGAAAGAGTGTAAAAATTACATACTAGATAGAGAACCTTACTAGGCTCTAGAGTAATTTGCTTTCCACTGTACTCAAAAGAATACATATTATAATAACCATCATAGATAGTCTTCTTATCAAATTGCCACGATTAACTAAGAATAATATGACTAGCATCTATAGGTAGAATATCATATCGTATTTTATCTCGGTTATACCTTGTCGCACTACAAAATAGCCAATTATTCTCTAGTGGAACAACCTATAATCATCAACTTCTTTCCTTATAGACCAAAGCATATATTGAATAAACAATCCAACCAAGTAACAATATTGTCTTTATTCTTAAATACAAGAAAGGAAAACCTGTTTAAACTTTTTTTTTTCTCCTTCTTGACTTTTTTTGCCTTTGGTTTTGTTGAAGTTGTTTCTTTCCTGTACAAAATAACAAAGAAGGGAATATCCAAAATTCTCAAACCTTATAAGACTTCACTTGAATAATTGAAGTAGAAATTAACCTTTCAATTGATTTCTTCTTCACTTCAATTGGCTTCTCTATGACTTAGGCCTTTAAACCAAGACAAGTTAATATAATTGGCTAATCAGCAAGATCTCATTGCAAATATTAATAAAGTTAGTGATTATTTTATCAAAATTTGAAAAATTAGAGAGCTTATAACTAATGAAGAAGATGATGGGAATGGAAATTACTGACATAAGTTCATCTTGATTTTAGAATCAAGGCTATAATTGTGAAAATTAATAAGTGTACCTAGCACACTCTTATTGCACTCATTCCTGAATTTTTACAATTTGGAAAATCCTTTCAATTTGAATTAAAAGGTCAAAACTATCAAAGGAAACATATCCTAATTTAACTTTAATTTTTCCACCAATTGCTTAATTCTCATCAGTTATAATCTCTTCATTAATTACTTAATTTCTGTTAATTATAATCTTTTCACCATTGCTCAATTTTTGTCAACTACAATCTCTCTATCAATTACTCAATTTCCATCAACTGCAATCTCTCTATTGTTTATTATCAACTACAATCTTTCCTCCAATTGTTCATTAATTAAAATTAATTCTTTCCAAAGAGAAGAGATTATGATTATATCTCACATTAATGACATAATATTAATTTGCACTATAAAAAAATGTTATACTACATAATTGACGTATGACCAAAAAGAAGAAATATCGTTTACTTATTGGTAATTATAACCTTATTTCATTTTATTAGTTTATTGTTTCATAAAAACTTTGTCTTAGCTAAAGCCATCACCAATTCCTCTAGCTTGTCTTTCCTTATACATTTTTCTCATCAATATCTGTGGTTTAAATTAAAAGCATATAATATATTTAGTGCTCAACCTGATATCCAAATAAGAAAAGGTCAAGGAATATAAGCCTCTCAAAAAGAAAATAAAATATATAAAGGTCTAGAAGCCCCAATCATCTATTTAGTTGAATCACCTTCAACGCGTTAGAATAAATCTTGAAAATGATCAGTAACTTCAATGCTTCATTTCATCTTCTACTGTACCAACCTAGCCATCGTCCTTGCTTGATGAAAATGGCGATATTGAGCATAATCAAAGAGCCAAGAGCTTGACAACGAGAGAGAGAGAGAGAGAGTCGTAATATTGAAGGATGGAGCCATTGGGAGGGTTTGCAATCCATTGAGCTAAAGAGGTTTCCAGTTCATTTGAAATGGGTGGTTTATGCTCTTTTGGATAATTAAAAGTCATAATACCTTCGACTACTATTAAAAGCTTAGTCGCTAAAAGTTTATACTATTAGTGACTATTTTTTCTAAGTTGGTCATCACATATTATTTAACAAAAGCTTTCCGTGACTATTTATAAAAATAGTCATTAAATCTACAAATTATATGACATACACAACCTTTTTAGTCACTTTGTTTATCATTGCTAATAATGTTAGCTACTAATTTTATTAAAGTGGTCGTCAAAAGTATCATCATATTGTATTGCCAAAATGAAAAATTGGGTGTGATTGGTCTCAATATAGAAAATCTCACGATTAGTGTCTATTTTGGATTAGCCGCCAAAGAAGTAGTCACTAATTTTATAAATTGTTGTAGTGTTAATTCTTGATATTGGTATATATCATAGAATCTAATTGAATCAACATCACTTTAATCCTAGTTGAAATAATGTCATAATGTATATACAAAAGAGAAATACTTGGAAGCATATGAATCAAACATTATATTAAACTTGCAAGAGTTGAGAATCCTAGAATAAGTTTGAGTTGCTAAAAGTAACTAGTCATTAATTCTATAGACCTCAAATCCTTCTTCACTAAAATAGTACTATTGAGAGAAGATTATAACCTACTTGCAAAGAAATGAAGATACGATGATAGCTTAAAGGCTAAAAACATATCCAGGCAAAGTAGTGATCATAAAATGTATAACCCATTTTATCAAGTGTGGGGATGAATATGTTGTTTAAAACCATAAAAAACTATTGTCGATGTTTGTTGTAGAAGATAACATTCTCATAAATTTGAATAAACTCTGAAACTTTGAACACTTTATGCTTCAATGGGATAAATTAAAAAATAGTTTTTAGCCTTTTTAATATTTTTAATGTAGTTTTAAATCTTTCATTTTTTTAATTTAGTTATAAATATTATTCATTCTTTTTAATGCAATTTATGGAGATGAAAAGTCAATTAAACGTTGTATTAAATAGTTAATATATAAAAAATATATTATCAATGCTCATTTTTGTAGATATTTTTTTATATTGAATGTGAGATATAATATCTAACTTATTTTTTTCTAGTTATATTACATTAAAAATAATTAATAATATTTAAAATTAAATTAAGAAAAAATAAAAGGTTTAAGATTGTATTTAAAAAATTAAAAAGATTGAAAATTATTTTTTACTTTATCCCTTATTTCAACACATACAAAAAGAGAATAATATATGAGGTTGACAAACTAACAAGAAATCTTAAGTTATGAAATAGGGACATAAATTATTGTTTTATCAATCCTTTAAAGGTTGTCATCTTAATAGGTACGTACACTAATCTTTCCCTATAAGTTGAAAAGCAAATGTAGTACAATGAAGGATTAAAAAAGGGTGGAAGAGGGAACAAGAATTAAAAGATGAAACTAAATTAAATACAATTGATAATTAGCCAAATTTTCTCTTACTTTAGCAATGACCATTTTCATTTTTCCTTCCCAACTTCTTCTAGATGTTGATGAATTGTAAGTTAAGGAGAACAATGAATGTAGTTCCCTATTTTGAGAAAAGTATATTTAGAGCTAAATATTGAAATTGTTATTAATTTTAAGAGATATTGATATTGAGAGGTGACCTATCAATAACTTTCTTATCAAACATGTAAAAATACCTAAAAACTAAATTTTTAAGGAATACACCATATAAATTTCTTTTAATTCTAAATTTAAAAAGGAGTACAATAAACAAAAATTTTTATAAAGGATGTTGTTACAAAATATTTTTTGAGACAAATCTTAAAAAAAAATTACTTTTCCTTATTTTTTTCTTAATATTGAAATAAATTTTCTTATGTTATATGTATATTAATTATTTATCATGTACAACCTTAAAGACAAAATAGTAAACAAGCAGTGTGTATTGCTATTACCAAATGAAAATTACCATCTTGACTTAATAAAAAATTTTAGTCTCTACTTTGATTTTCAATTGTCATATTAGCCGACCTTCTTATTATTGTAGCATGTAAACGAATCATAAAATGAAAAATTAACCAACATAAAAAAACAACATGAATGGGTTTCTCTATTTTCCAAAATGATTATTTTTAGAATAAAAAAATAAATATTTACTAGAATAATAGAAGATTAAATCTTGTTAAAGCAAAAACAAAGTATATTAACAAATCATGAAAGTCAGTTGTCCTTCATAAAAGTTAAAATCGAAGAAAGAAGTGTGTGATACCAATTTTCTAATATGATGGGCGGTGGGTCTAATTTTGGGGATTAGAGCTTTGTAAATGCAATGATGTTAGTTAATTTACTTGCGATGATGATGAGAAGGTCAACATATAACGATTAACGATTGGCAACTGGTGACACAACTCGCAATTGGCTATATTGGTCATAGACCTGGTTGGGCGATGACTAACAATTAGTGATATATTGGCCGGTGGTTGATGACACTAATTGTCAGCCCCTTAAAGTTCTTAGATGTGGGAATGCAAATATTAATGATACTTTATGCCATTGTTTGATATGAAATTGGCATAAGTTGAGTGTGTTAAAGGAAACAAGGCAAAAATAGATGTCAATGTGTGAAGCAGCGAGCTGACAGTAACTAGATGCAAACTTTTCCATTGACACCACACAAGGATGAAAGGCACATGTTATAGCCAATGGGCAGCAGGGTGGGGCCCTAGTGAGAAAGAGGAAGGGTGCTCAGGACATTGGTTGAATAGTAGGTTGCGCTGACAATGCAACAATGTGTTGTCGATTGAGGGAGCGATCGTCCAAGCACTCTAGTGTATCCTGCTGCTAGAAGGTCAAATTCCTTAATACTTTTTAGGGGGGGTGTGCATGTCTCCCTTGAGAGTTAGCCAAGGTTGGTGTATAGATAAGGTCTGGACCAACACTACTCAAACATAGAATAAGTTGGCAAACGAAAACCTTGAGGATTGGTTACAACAACATATAATGCTAGCACACAAGTAGGGCTCCGGGTCAATAATTTTATAGAAGCACATATGATTTGGATAGAGATTGGAAGCAGTTGGTAAGGTTTTTCCCATACACCATGAAAAGAAGAGTTCATGGGACATGGGGTAGAACCACCCAATCTCTACGTCCTTATTTAAAGAGATTATAGGCAGTTGCTAAAGGCATGGGTGAGTGGCAGAACCACCAAACTTTTGGATCCTTATCCATATGATGTGCTGACAGGTTTTCCTTGAAAGAAGGAGAACATAGGCAATAATAGAAGCGGGGTTGAACAAGTCCACATAAAGTGGTAGACTTTCCCTTAATGCAAACTCATGTTTTGGCTAAGTAGTGGGTAGTTTTCCTTAAGAGTGGGGATCCCCCACTAAGTATAATTGGCTTGACAGCTAAGTCATGTAGTGCCTATATATATGTAAGGTCTTAACCAAGGAACACCAACAGACAACAAGTGAGTGTAGAGAGAAATACTTGTGTGAGGTCTTAATAATCTTTTATACTTTAAGGAAAGTAATAAAGATTAAAAAGTTTTCTCATAAATGTGTTATTACTTATTTGTGTAAGTAAGTTGGTCGGACAATAAGTGCGTAACTTAATATCATTATAAAGCCAAAAATTTGGGTGAAACTTTTGGCCCTGTGAGACCAATCATTGGTCAGGCCGACAACAACAACCCTCTTTGTAGCTTGTGGCCCCTTTTAGCATTTTAAATTTACTTTGTATAGTTTCGAAAAATGACTTTTAACTCATTATGAACCAATGTCATTTTCAATAAAAATAACTTTATTTTCAATTGACTTATATAATAATTTTTGTTAACTCTAAATTTTTATCATGCTAAATGGGAAAAAATAGGAAAAATTTTTTTTCAAGAAAATATTTTTTTACAAACAAACGAACCTTTTGGCATAATATTTAAGTTTGTATAAATATATATTAAATACAGATATATACACATAAGATACATATAAGGCATTAAATTTATTGTTCCCATCAAGTAAAAAAAAAAATTCTTTGGCAAAATAAATAAATTTACAAGGAGTTAATCAATTTGCATTCTAGCCTCAAAAGCTCATCCAATAAACTAATTATGCCAATTTTCACGATGAACGTTTATAGAACAAAAATGTTTAAACCAACCAATCAACCAATTTTTAAAAAACATACTTTGTCAATAGCATAAGATATAGATTCAGTGCTTCCTAAACATGGCCTAGGGTTATATTAGCATTTAACATACATGGAATACACTATATATAAGCATTAATATTAACATCTTGTGCATCAAATTACTTTATTGTTTTTATTATAGGGAATTGATTTTTTTTTAAGAGAGTTAATCACAAAGTTAGCAAAGAATGATTGCAATTTGCAAAAGGCCATGATCCCTAACAATTTTGAATTTGTTAGTCCTAAGCTTTCCTTTACATAAATTTTCATACTTGGCGCTTCCAACAACTTTCTTTTAGGTGCTACTGCTGGCCTCTCAACAATTGAGAATCTCCCTTTGAAACACAATATTAGAATATTTCCCTCTTTACTTCTCAAATTTTAAATGTTCTGTCGCATGCTTCTTTTATAGGCACAATAAATTTTAATGAAGTTATTTCATATATAATAGATTAACATAAAGATACATAAAGAAATCTTGTTTGTTACATATCTTATTCAACATATCCTAATTTTGTATCTTTTATTGTCATGCTTTTACTCTAGTTTTTAATAGATATGGTGTGTTAGAATTTAATATTTAAAGTATAAAAGATAAGAATACTATATAAAAAAAGAAAAAATGCATTGCTTTTATTAAATATATAAAGTAATTTAAACCATTTTTCATCTCATTAGTAGTGACACAATTATATATTTAGTGTTTGGATTTATGGACAACTGTTTACACTTTTATCGTGCACAATTGAATATCATTATTTATTTATTTAAAACAGTATGTTGTAAATTTAATTCATTCTTTTAACTTATATCATTGATAATAGTGTTTTCTTTGTCTTTCTCTGTTATTATATCATAGACTATAAATGTACACTCCAAGATATTATAAATGTCATGGACAACTAATAAAATTTTTTGAAGCGGTAAAGAATTTCATGAATAGTTCCAATATGTGGCAATTTAATTCATTATATGTGATATTTATATAATTGATTTAACTTCTAGATAGGTAATTTATATGTTAAGTGCTTTTAGGTGGACTTTAGAGATCTATAAAATTATATATATATGCTCTCATATTCGTGATATTTGTTTACCAAATCAAATATTGAAAATACTATATGCACTAACATATTCTAACATCTTCTTCAACAAATTATATGCCTACTCAACAAATTAAATAATGATATTGGTATGCAGCTCGACCCAAGTCATCTTACATATGACATCATATTTTACTGTAGTAAAACTTTATGGAGACTAATTAATATTCCCTGCCTAAATTATGCGACTTTGCCAAGAGAAATGTCTCCCTCTCAAATCAAATTAAATGCACACATTTCTTAAAGTCAAATAAAACCATGGCTGCAATTAAATGCGCACGTGAAAACCCACATTTTTTGGTTTTCTCAAAAACCCACATCCACTTCATCTTTGTCTGCCCAGTTCCCTGGCGGCCGTGGAGTCCCAATAAATAGATACACAATTTAATAAAACTTCTTAGTTATTTAAAAACAATTTAATACGCCTTCAAGCAATTTAATATACCCTAGTAACGAATAAAATATTTATTGGATAGTACAGTATGCGACGACCCAACGAAAATTTATCGCCGGGTAAAGCAATGGCTGTAAAAGGATTAATGGCTGTAAGTATTGGTAGAACTGTTATAAAAGTTACCCCAGAAAATGTGTATCCTTCTTATTTCGTCGACTGAAATTCAGTTTTAGGATTATGTTATAAAGAGGAAAATTTTCATATCCTTTTAACTTAACCATGAGTGTAATTTGTTGCGGCAAAACTAATCTGAAACTACTCGGATTGCTCAACAAAAGAGTTCCATCATACAATGATCAACATAATACATTTTAGATCTATTTATATTAAATTATTATAATTATTAGATAGATGTTTAGTATTTTTATTTTTAATTATTATTATTAAAAAATATATAACTAATAATTATACAAGAAATACATAACCAATAATTATAATTGTACAAGTTTGGTATATATATTTTCCTTAACAGAAAGCAAAATACGTTCCAAGTTCTGCACGCACCATTCCTAAGACAATCATTTCATCAAACCATTAGAACTCAAGTGGGTAGGTATTAGAAATTGGTTGACTGCATTGATCGTTTCATCTCCCCAAAGTCCTAGCTAGCTGGCAATAGACGTGCATCCATTAACGTCTCATTTATACCTTCCACTTGCGACTGGTAGGTGGGTCTTGTGAACCTCATCACGAGACGCGTAAGCGGGTAGCAACCACACACAAAATACACAAGTAATCTATATTTATATAATAATACTAATTCTGTGACACGAAGATGCTCCGAGACATCTCCGATATTCATTTGAGGTTCATATTTTAGAAGGAGAAGGTGAAGAGATTCTTAGAGTTTTTAGGATAACATGTAATGGTCAGAATTTTGAGTTGACAGTTATAGCACTGTGTTATGTGATATGTAATTTAATTGTTGGTATTCTAGAATTGATGATATTCATTGGACACTTACTGTTTTGTGAAATTGGATTAAAGATAAGATTTTTCATTAAAGTGCTGTCTTATCCTGAACTAATTTTCATACCTGTACAACTTCATGCCTTCGAATTTCATGCCTTTACAACTTCTATCAATCGTTAGTTTTAATAGGAAATTGGGTTACTAATTAATATTTAAGTTTTAAATGGACATGCCGTAACTCCCATAGATATTTAAGTCAATAAGTAAACTGTAATAATTGACATAATTGTTGACAGGAAGTGAGTAATTATGTTTACCAGCATATTAAAAGAAAAAGAAAAAAGCAAAATTCCTTCTTCTTTTTTTTATTTTTTTGGTCACATTTAGCATATCCTGTCAGTTTCTTCCTCCGATATTGATCAGGCATTTCTACTTTATTCAGGCATGAGAGCTTCTTCAACTTTCTTTTTAGGTAAAAATCATGGTTTGTGTATTATTAGTAGTCTAACAACTATTTTGTTTTGTTTTTCTTTTGCGTTGTGTTCCATGTTCCCGATCCAACTTAGTCTTATAATTTCAAGTGTTTCTACTTCACTTAAGTTTGATGCCCTTTCCTCTTCCTATATAATAGCCGTTCTTTCTTTTATTCTTTACCAATATCATAGGTGCATTCATTGCATTCTATCCAGTATGATTAATTACAAATTTATTGTTCTCGTTGACCTCAAGGCAGTTGCTCATTGTTGGTGTTAGAATTTTCAGTATTTCACAGCATCTAAGTATAGTCAACTGAGTGAGATGTGGTCGAAGAATTGAAGCTTACCTAGATCTCTTTTGTCTTTACCAAATGCTAATTTCTTCGTTCAATTTTCCATTAAGGGACGTGTTTCATAATATTTGGTTCCATTGTTAGCTACAAATAAATATTGGAATGAATAATTCATGGTGTAGAGGTTGGTATATCGTATATATAGTCAAATTATATTATTTTCTTTATATTTTTTTCCTATTATTAATATTCGATTTAGTTCATTAATTTTTAAATTAATTATTTTTTATGTTTTTACTTATGTATGCAGTGGATAATTTTATCTATACTATCAATTTAATTAGTATTGATCAACGAGTCAATTGTCATTATATATATATATATGTACATGTATCTTTTTATATTGTAGTTAGTGAATTTTATATTTATAAAATATTTTTTTGTAATATTTTAATTATAATTTGAAGTTTAAAAAATAAAAATTTAAGTTGTTAATTACTGGAATTCTTCTTGAAGAACTATATGAATATAAATTTTTGTTGATGCAGAAACGATGAGAATTAAATAAATTCATCTAAGTTAAAAATAATATGTATTTATTAGATAATGTAGTACCCGGATCAATCATACGTCAAATTCAGTGTGTTACACATGTCTAATATATTAATTTGAGGTTCCAAATCTCGTACATTACTTCATAGTTAACGCCAATTTTCAACTTATGCAATACCATACCTACACACGCACGTGGTTCCATCAAACATCCATCTTCCCATTTCCGCGCACGTTTCCATCGAATTCCAATTTGCCATTTGGTGTCCAAATCGTGTTGCTATAGAAAAAGTAAAATGAGAACTACTCCTCGGCTATCTAACATATAGTTAGTTCTATATGTGCTAACTCACTCCCAATTCTAACTCCCTCTACCCTTCCACGAGGCCCATAAATTTCACAGTCCCAACTCATCCGTTCCTTCTTAACTCATGCACCTACTATAAAACTCTCCGCCTCTCTCCATTTCCCAGGACACAAGGCAGGCCATCATCTAAATAACTCTTCTTCACACCTCGCTCTCAAATGGCACCGGCTGCCTTCTATCACACCACAAACACAGTATGTGTCATGTATGCTTCGGGCAATCTTGGGTCGAGCTTGGTCAAGAGGCTTCTCCGAAGAGGCTACACGGTTCATGCTGCAGTTCAAAACCACGGTTAAGCATCTGTGATTTCTCTTTTTTCCTTTTTGATCTTATTTCCTTTTTATTTGTCTCGTTTTTGGGATTCTGATGGGTTTTGGGAATTTTTTCTTATAGGGGATTTGGAACTCAGTGGGTTACCTGCCGACAACAAGGATCTGAAGATTTTCTACGCAGACCCTTTTGACTATCAGAGCATAGTTGATGCATTGAGTGGTTGTTCTGGCTTGTTCTACACCTTTGAGCCTCCCCAAGACTATCCCACCTATGATGTACGTTAATTCCTGGCCTTATGTTACGTTTTTTTAGGTCCCTAGCTATTATTGTCTTTTTTTTTTTTTTATATCTCATCTCCAAACTTTTCCTCACTTAAATAGATTTAATTGTATTTGAGGCATAGCATAGCCATTGGTACTATCAGGTATCTACTGTTGAGAACTAAAGTTTACTAACATGGAGGTGCTAGGACTCAAACACAAAATCTGTAATCTGTTAGTTACAAACATGGTGTTTTTCTGCTAGCAATTCATACCATCGAGGCACCCCTAAGAACCAATAAGTACTTTATTTTTCATATAATGGACTTATAGTCAATGTCTATAAAAGATCCCGTTCTTTAATTGCATTAGTTGAATAGGGTAATTGAAGAATTATTTTAATATTTTCTATCTTTTCTCTCTTGTTTTTTCCTTCCCACATTTTACCTCTTAGTTTCCCATCCCATCATTTGCACGTCAGATTTGTTTTTTGCGTCCCTTATTTATTTATTTATTTTTAAAAGAAGAAAACCTATTTGATCTCACTTAATGTGACTCACTAAATGGGATGAATGGTAGACAAACAAAATTTGGTGGAAGAATGTTGTCATAAATAAATTAAATGAAAAGCAGAAAAATTATTTTAGTGCTCTTCTTCATGTGCCTTGTACCTTCTGCGCCTTCTGTGTGTTCTTAATTCTTTACTTCCTCTCTCCTATTCCAGAACTTTGTGGGATCAATAAATTTGTTTTTATATGCATATAATTTTTATTGGTGGTAGCCTTTTGTTTTAATTTCAAGCCGTATCCACAAGCGATTTCATTACTCTATGTTGTTTATTATGCCTTGTAATTTTTGAATGACAATATTCTTTTGGCATTTGGGTCAAAATTATTTTATAATTATTTTCTAATTATTTTTATCTTTGACTTAGTATATTGTATTCTCTTTCTTGATTTAAATGATAAGAATTTTAAAGTTCATATACTTTTCTTTACATATTTTCCATAAATATTAAATTTCGTGCATGTTAAAATTTTCCCAGGTATGTGTGAAATAAACTGATAAGTAAATTTTAGTTATTGCTTTAACAAGTGCCCTATGGCCAACAGGGCCGTTTTAATTGTAGACAGATGATTTTAATTAACTTTTTTTGGGGTCAATTGTCTTTGCAAAAAAAAAAAAAAAAACTCCTAGCTAGTTCATGCATTTCCAATTGATAATGGCACACTTATTGTACGGAAAGTAACTAAAAATAGTTGCACATGAAAACTATTATTTTCCTTTCCTACACCCTAGAGGGTCGAACCATAATCTTTCCTCTTTGTGATTCTTACGCAAAATGTAATTGTCCAAAAGCTCCTCTCATATTGGAATTGGACCATTATATATTTAAATCGCCCATACGGTTGCAGTTCCTATAATTCTGCCATTTGTGATATCACTTTTAATAAGAGTGGTAGAGCAAACTTGAGGTCCTGCGCAAAATGTTCTTTTCTGCTATTGGACAATTACTGCATGTTTCTAGTTACTGAGATGCATTATCGAATACCAATTTTAGTTTTGATAATCATACAATTGGTTGCCTTGCACCTACGAGGAACGTTGGAGAAATAGATGTACATCATTACATGTACCTGCAATTCGAGAAAATCCAAGAAACAAACTTTGCCTTCCTTATACAGCATTCTTAATTATTTTATGTATTTAGTTATAGAACTTTGCTAAATTGTTGATTATCACCACAACTGGCAAGTTGGGATTCTTGTGGTCCTAGCAGCTGCTGATATTTGAGCCAACAAAATTCTATAGTTCGGTTTCCTAAGAACAAAAATGCTAACTTTTTGTCGATCATTTTTCTTTTCTTTTTGTTCATTTCTCCATATTTTTTGTTGTCTGATACTTCATGTAGCCTATGTGATATAGCAAAGCCAGTGTGAGCCCCAAGGCAGTTCACATAATTGGTCTATTCCGTAAACCAGTCGACGACTTCAACAACCACCAGAAATTGGTGCCATTACCTCCTAGTGAACCGTCTGATTTGATAAAATATGCTTTCCTGATAACATACTAGAAATAACGTTGCAACCCCTTCTTTTTTTTTTTTTTCTGTGATAAGAATACCATATATAACATTGTTACCCACATAAATGTAAAGGCCTGAAGCAATTCCTCAGTTAATTCCATAACAGCCTAGTTGTAATAAATCTTTATACCATCTATTTAGCGAGAAGATTTATATCTCTCTGTGTAAAGTTACATATCTGTGTTCAAAAATAATGTATATCTAATGATTTTGGTGCAGGAATACATGGCAGAGATAGAGGTAAGAGCAGCACACAATGTGCTAGAAGCATGTGCACAAACCGACTCAATTGACAAGGTTGTGTTCACATCCTCAGCCACTGCTATTCTGTGGAGGGACAATCGCCAGTCGATCTTAGAGGATTTTGACGAAAAGCATTGGACCGACATTAACTTCTGTCGTAAATTCAAGGTACCAATTATTATTATTATTTTTCACTATTTTAAGTTCCACTTCAACATCTTAATTACGCGATCAGTAGGTTACATATGTGGCTGAAACTTCAGGATTCTTAAGTTGAAGGGTCTTAATTTGAGTTTAGTTGTGCGTGCATTTCTAATCACAATGGTATTCTTAGTGACCCGGGGAACGAAAAATTGCCAGTAGCTTAGTCTTACCAAGATGGCAGCTTTGAGTTTGAATTGAGATCATAAATTTTCTTTTCTTCCACAACCTCAGGATAACCAAAAAAAGAAAAAAGAAAAAAGAGAGAGAGAAAACAAAAGGAAAAGAACGTTCTCTTTTTCTAGGCAAGAACAGCAAGGAACATAATTAACATCTACAGCGCCAAAATTTTGATATGGGAAATGTTTTGTACAGTTGTGGCATGCATTATCAAAGACGCTAGCAGAGAAAGCAGCGTGGGCGCTAGCAATGGACAGAGACATACACATGGTGTCTGTCAATTCAGGATTGTTGATGGGTCCTGGTCTTTCCATCGAAAACCCTTATCTGAAAGGAGCAGCAGAGATGTATGAAGATGGGGTTTTTGTGGCTGTCGATGTTGATTTCTTGGTGGATGCTCACATTTGCATTTTTGAAGATATATCAGCCTATGGACGTTATTTGTGCTTCAACCACGTCGTCAATCGTCCTGAAGATGCTGTTAAACTTGCCAGTGCATTAGTACCTGCACCTTCACTACCTCAAAGGTTAGCAGATTACATACATCTTTGTTTCACTTGATAGAATTATTTAACATTTTATGGTCAGACTGGGCCTCATTAAATGCTTGTAAGTATGGAAAAACTGTCATTTCTTATTTAATAGTGATTTATACTGCTAAGATCATGTTCCTTTTCATCCTAAGTTGAAAAAGGAAAAAGGAAGAAAAGAGCAATAAAGGAATACCGCCTGATGACGTTCCATTTAGTGCTCAGATATGTTGGCACTACCATTCAGGCTAATTATATTTGTCCCTTTGCCATTGACAGTCTCGATCAGGACACGAGAATGATGCAACAGAGGATAAACAACAAGAAGCTGAACAAGTTGATGATTGATTTTGAGAGCAGAGGAGAATCCCAGGTGGATCACTAGACACGCCTGTCAAGCTGTATAATAAATGATGATGATGGAGATTAAAGGCTCCGTCATCTGCTCTTTATTTATTGAATTGGATCGCTTGGCCTATTAATCTCTCTTTTTGTCGGTTATTTTTTCTTTTTATTTTCATTTTTCGGGTTTCAGAAGCTCAAATAAGACACCCTTACTATAAAAACAAAATGTGTTTAGCAAAAATGTTAATAATTAAAAATTTAAACCCCTTATCTTTAAAATATCAAGTTTTAATTCTGTAAAAAATATAAAATTTATAAAAATATATATATATATATATTATTACCTAATTTATAATCCAATCGTATGACCTTATAATGACAAAAAAAAAAAAATTAATTGAAGAAATTGTAGTGTCTTTCAACATTGTCATAGGACTCGTCCAAGTTCTTCGATCTTTTACTGAGTGCGAAGTAGACTGTCCAAAAAACTGTACATAAAAAATAAAATAATGAGGACCGAAGAAGCTAACAAAATTCTAGTTCTTTTGGATTCGTCTTCTCATTCCATACGTTATGACAATTTCAAGAAACAATGCTTCTTTGGTTCAATTTATCAAAGGGAAGCAAAGCATCATTGGAACACTCACGTTCTGCGATACAACTCCCCTCCGACTTCAATGCTGGAGAAAACGAAAAATTATCATCCTTACCAATTCCATTCGTCGTCATTAATGTGCAATATAACTTTTGTTGTACCTACTTCATGCATATTTTATTATGTTTCTTGTATATTTTGTTAATTTTTATATATAACTTGTAATTGTTTTAAAAAATTAAAAATTTTAAAAAACATTTTAATATAAATAAAGTCATTCGTACTGGCCCCGGACTCTTTCCGTATAACGGAATCTCTTAAGTTTTGTCTTTGTGAATGTTTAATAGTTGGGGATTGAGATTAGCGGGTAAAGCCATCCGTCCTGTACCAAGTAGGATGATAATGTTAAATGGAAGATAACTATGTTGAAATTGCAAAAGTAAAAATTAAGCTATCAAGTAGACAGAGCTGCAAAAGAGTAAAACGAAGCTGAGTTGCGACATGTTTGAGTTTAGCTTGTTTAATAAATAAGTCTAAAATTGTGCTTTGGTATTGGTGTCATTTACTTACCAACTGAGTTCAATCCGAACTTACCATTATCATGTCAAACCTGTGAGATTTTATGAATAGCCTGTTTAACATTTTAATATTAACATGAATAATCAAAATTGCAAAAATTTATTGTTATAAATAAAACTAATATAACAAAATATTATTTCAATAAAATTAATCAATTAAAAAATAAATACTTAATTATAATATATAAATATAAATATATATTTCATATAATTTTAAAAATAAGACCACAAATTTTGCTATAATAACATAATAAATAACTTTTTAATGACCATGTAAATGAAATTATAAATAAATTGTTTACAAATATAAACCAACTTAGTTTATCTTTGTTTTAACTTAATTTGTTTAATAAATGACTTCTAAATTTAAGTTTAGGTGTCATTTGTTTAGTTAAATGAAGGAGTTCGCGTGAACTTTTATTGACCTAAGTCACCTAACTTTTAATGAATGCATTGGTTCATTTGCGGGCATACAAGCAGGACGGTGACATTGAAGGAAACCAGGAAATTAGAGGGCTTACGAATGGTTGCAAATAGAAGGAAACAGAAAAGTATGTGCCAAGTTCGCAAAGAAAAAGGAAATGGGTAGTTGATAATTGGCATATAATAAATCATTTTTCAGGTAGTCTGTAAAGCAAAATTTACATGTTAAGATAGACTTGCGATGTTTAAGATCTGAAGACGAGAAGGTTTCACAATATTACATCTTAACGATTACGTTACCTCAACGACTACCGTAGTTAACCCACTTAACTACGGTTTTATTACAGTACAGATATTGCTGCAAACGAGTTGACATATTTGTTAAGAATTTAGTGACTCGGTTTACTGAAAACTTACTCAAATTTATTTATATACATAAATGAGTGATACTAAAGTTTAATTTCTAAACTTTGTAATGAATAAGTTACAATTAAATAAGAGTGTATTCACTTATTTATATTTATAAATAACTCATTTATTATCGTCTGAAAGTTTTTTAAAAATTATTAAAAATTTTATTTAATATATTATTAAAATAATATTGATAAATTCCTTTTTATATTTTATGTTATGTTTGTAACTATACAATAATACTAAATATTTCTATCATGATCTGAAATAGGGCTTATGATTGGCCTACTACGCTAGGTAGTAACTATTAGGGATAATGCAAACTTGTCGACAAAAGAAAAAAAAAAAAGAAAACAATAACAGCCAACATAATAAGATATACACAATATCGTTTTAACTCATATGAATCTTGATATATAAACAAAGTGCATGATAATATAATCCATAATCTTATTATGCCAGTAAGACATCATATTGTCACAAGGATGCTAACCTTCAATTCATATTTGGACATGAAAATGAGGAAATAAACCTTCAAAAAGTCCTAAATCTTTGAAAACTTTTACAATTAAAATTTGAATCTTTGTAAGTTTTCAACTTAGTCCTAAAACTTAATTTTTCATTCTATATGAGTCTTTTTGAATAAAAATAGATTAAATTGTTAGGTATATAATTTGATTTTATAGATATTCTTCTAAAATGTGACTAAAAAAAATACAAAAATACATTTACATACATATTTTATTAAAATTCTCTTTTGTCTTATATTTAAAAGATAAAAATTTTAAATTATTTCCTCATAAATTTAAAGAATATAAGAAAATTTTCAAATTTTTATCTTTTTGCATGTGACAAAAAAAAGAAGAGAATTTAGCAAATAATGCTCATAAATATATTTTTAAAACATATTTTAAATGTGTTTTTTATGTAATCTCTATTAAGTTAAACTACGTATTAAATAGTTTGATCAATTTATGTCTAAAAAAAAGACTCAAATGCAATGAAAAATAAAAATTAAGAACTTATTTGAAAACTAAAAATGTCTCAAAATTCAATTACAAAAATGATAAAAGGTTTAGGACTTTCATAAAAATTATTTCTAAAAACAAATATTAAGAAAACTTTAAATAACTTGATTAAAAATGCTAGAAATCCAATAGAGCCTAACGATAATAATGATCAAGACAAACTACAATGTAATACTACAAAACTTTGCCAAGAATTTAATAACATTAAAGGATGGCCATGTAAATTACAAGCTAATTAAAATATATTAAAAATCGTGCAATAAGTACAACAATTCAATAAACATTTATAATATGGATAATATGAGAGATAAATTTAATCAAATAAGAATAACAAAATAAAATATGATTTGTTCTATCATATAAAAATGTATATAGGAAAAAATGAATTTAAAAATTGGAAATATGGTTTGGTATTACTTATACATGTATATGTATATAAAATGTAAAATTCTATACATAGAGGAAAAGAGGAGATAAGGACTAAACTACCTATCTATCTATATATATAATGGTAGGGGAGATTATATGTTGTAATTGTTGGCTAGTAATGATATGCACATTGGCTATCATTCAATTTATTATCATAACAAAATATAACAATTATCAAAAAATTAATTTTTATTATGTTATTTTCAAAAGGTTTATTTTAATTACAATTTTTTTTAATTAGCATAAACCAATCCTATATTTGAAAAATAAGCTCCAAAGGTTTTTAATCTCATAACCAATCACTAACTAATGAATAATCATCAATTATCCTATTCAAATAGATCCAAATTGTTGAGCTTTTATGATAAAGAATAAAAAAATAAATTAGGTTTCCAAAACATGAAAATCTTAAAAAAGAACAAATTAAACATGATAAAAAGAGACTTCATAATACATATATATATAAGCTAATTCTAACTAGCCATTCTCCTCTACCTAAGGTTTTTAGTTTTTTTTAGAAATAATTACCAAGTCCTTTACATGCTAATTTTTTGAATTCTTGAAAAAGGTTTTCTCTTTATTAAATTGTAAGTATTTAATAATTCCAATATGTATATAAGTAATATGTTTAATACATTAGACATAAAATAACCATTAACAGAATATAAACAAAAGTATTATTGCAACTAAGGTTGTGAAGATGATAGTGTGTTATCTGTTGAATTTATAAAGAGCAAAAGTAGAAATATAAACATCAAAATTAAGATAAATGAAAATGACAAATAACAATGGAACTAATGGAATTGCACCTTAGGCTCCTTAAGGTGACACATTATAATTTATTTTCCTTTCAAATAAAACATCTCATAGTTTGAAACATGCACTTCTACTTAAATTACCATAAGTTGATCAACAAGATTTTGGAATTTATAAAAAATACTTTTAGATCATACTTTGCTTGGAAACCTTTTATGGAAGTAGACATACATGATTACTATTTTTGGTATTAATTTCATATAAAAATTTCAACCCATTATTTAATTCAAATTTCCAAAATACATGTTGTTTAGTAAAAATAAAAAAAAATAAAAAATAAGCCTAAATTCAACCATCAATTTACTTATCTTTCCTTATTCAAAAATTATGAAATTTTACAAATATAATATAGACTTTATTATAATCTCTTTGTAAATTTTCACATTAAAATTCAAAGTGAAAAAGAAGTTACTTCTAATTTAAATTAGATGTAGAAAAATTAACCAAAACTTGCACATTTTTACTTACTAGCACAATTAAATTCAATTTCTTCCATTATTCACTCGTTCAATAGTATATTAAAACTATCCAATCTTCATATTAACTTACCCGATCAATCAAAATACCTATTGAACTAAAATTAAAACAAAAACATCAAAAGCCCACCAAAAAATTGAAATCCTTGACATATGCATTTGTATCTAATCCATTAGAATATCCACTAAACTAAAATTAAAACAAAAATATCAAAAGTTCACCTAAAATTTGAAATTCTTAACCTAAGTATTTGTTTTTGTATAAATCCTCTACTTTAAGCTTAAATATCCTTAGATCACTGCTTAAATATGTTCCTACAATTCTTAGTGTCTTTAATTTGTTAATTAAGACTTGATTTGAGGATGATTATAATTGGAAATTCAATTAGGGATTCAAAAGTCAAGTTGGAAAGAAAGAAAGAAAGAAAGGGAGAAAAGAAGGGAAAAATGTGCTTAATGTAGTTAAGGAGATAAGAGTGATGATGACTACATTGGCATGAGGGAGGTGGAGGATGATGATGAGGGGTTAAAATAAGAGGGGTTAAGCAATGGAGAAAGAAAAAGGAGAAGGAGAAAAGAAAAATAAAGTGTGAAAAAAAAAAGAGAGGAGAAGATAAGAAAGAAAAAAGAAAGAAAAGAGAAAGGATCAATCTAGTGTGGAAAAGTTTGAGTTTTAATTAATCAGAAAATTTTTATTTTTCATAAGTTAAAATATAAAGTTTGATAAAGTTGATTGATTTCTAAATAAGGGATTCATCTAAATTGACATTTACAATGGCTATATAAGTCACTATTAATGAAATTAGGTTAAAGGGTTGTTAGGATTACATTAGGTCAAATAATAGATGTTGACTTGCTCAAAGTAAGATTGTTATTAGCATGTTTCGATTTGTCCAAGATGGCCACTTTGCCTTAGTTGTTGGGGTTTGATTGTCAAGCATATCTTAAATGGATTTAGAGTATCTAAACTTACTTCATTGGGTGTGAGTGCTTGCAAATAAGCTCAAGCTTGTACAAGATGGTTGGATTGCCTTACTTGTTATGGTTTGAGTGTAAAATGCATTCTTAAACACGCCTACAGTTGCTAAGAATTGGAATATGACCTAATGAATCCATCAAAGACCTACCTGCTTTAATTAATGCTTATTCATTGTCTTTCTATATGCTCTTGCATATGAAGCCATCATTTAGAAACCTTTCTTAGCTCTAATTTATCATTATTAATGTCTTACTCCTACTTTGGAGTTTCTCACCTCTTGTGACAACTTTTGATTTTACTTTACCTCTCTCAACCTGTTGTCAAGAGCTACGACTTATAGTTGCTCTAACAACCTGTAATGTGTCATGCTCTTGTCATGTAAAATCTTTATATTCATATTATGTATCTCCCTTTATGTGTTCCTCTACTCAAGGAACAATGTTATCTTTTTTTTTAGAAACTAAGATAGTATAAAATCTTTATTGTCACTTGCTTCCAACTTAAGAAACATTCTTGCCTTTCTCTCTTTCTCATGGATTATTCGATGTTAATTGTCTAAGCCTAAAATAATTGAAGCCACTTTAAAGTACCTTTGCTCATGGATTTCTTTTCACCTATTTTTTACTTAAAAGACTAGCTTACTCCAAAGAAATGCAACTATTCCTCTTATGATTACTCTCTAAATTAAATGCCTATGCTCAAAATGCTCATTTTATTTTTTTTAGGAGGCCCTCCCTACTAGGGAGTGTTTGTATCCTTGGCTTGTTCATTTTTTGACCTCAACTTCATTAAGGATCTTAAATTAGTGTTTTCTCCTTGCTGGCTAATGCCATTTGAAGACATTTGACACATAGTTAAGAAAAACACCTTATGTCCCTACAAATCTCAAACCAATAAATGTAGTTTATGTCATGTTTATTTTAAATGCTCGTTGGCATATTTTAGCTAACAAAGTATGATTATGACAATCACACTAGGATAAGGGTTATGGAAGAGAAGACTTTATGTTCATAATAAAAAAGGGTTGTTATTCATAATATGTTCAATTCATAAGCAAATATGAGAAGGAACAATAATGGCCCACAATTTAAACAAAGAAAGTGATGAATTTTAAAATCAAGAGATGGAAATAATTAGACTAATATTTTAAGAACTAATAAAGACCAATAACATCGTTAGCAACTTGATAAGAGCTTGGTTCAAATGCCTCTTATGTGCAAACCCAATCTCTTTGATTATATCTTACATTCTTTTTAAACTCATTCATAGAGCTCCTTTCCTTTGCAGTGGATGAGAGTTTGACTATGCCTTTTTTAACAAACCTTGTTTAGTTGATTATGTCTAACACTCAATTTATGGATGGTAGCGTTCCATCTTAGTAATTGCTAAAACAAAATATTTTTTGACTTTATTTGAGTTAATAGGATTGGAAGATATTTGTCATCCATAGTAGTCAAAATAAATGCTCCACCTAAGAATACTTTTTTTTTTTTTTACAACATATAGACTCTATAGTTTGGTGCCAATTTGCTTTTGAGGTAATTTGAATTTGGTAAAACTTTTCAAGGACCACTTCTCCTTCTTTAATGTACCTAGGGCACATTTTCTTTTAATGTGCTCATATCATTACTTTTGGTATAACTATCCATAGTAGATTATGTTTACTCTTTTTTCTTCAATAAGATTTAGTTGTTTATACTTAACTTTAATCCATTATGTTTCCTCTAATTTTGTCTCCATTAGAACTTTTAAGGAAAGGATTTTGACTTTTATTAGTAAAACTACCTCAGCCTTATAAACTAATGTAAATTGGGTTACCCAATAGATATACACATTGTGTTTTTGATAAATGTAAAGTGAAAATGGCAGCATCTTATGCTAATCTTTGTATGTAACCATCATTTTTTCAATGATTCATTTGAGATTTTTATTAATTGTTTTAATTGTCCTATTTGTCATTGGTTTATATGAGACAAAATTGTGATGTTTAATTTTGAATTGGTTGCAGAGGTATGTCATTAATTTATGGTTCAAGTTGATAATGTTATCTATAATCAACGGTTCCAGCATATCACATTAATATATGATGTCTTTCTTGATGAACTCAATGACCATTAGGATGAATCAGTACCCATTAGATGTAATGGGGTCAATTACATCCATCCCCATATAGAGAATGACTATGGGATGTCATAGCTTGTCAAAGGACATGTGGTATATGTATTTTATCCATATGTATTCAATATTTGTGGTATTTTTAGGCATGCTATAAGCAATTTGATTCCATGGTTAACCAATAGCACTCTACTCTTAAGATATTTCTAGCTATGGATAAACCACCAGCATGTGACTAGCACAAGCCTTCATGTATTTCTTTCATAATAGTTTTTACCTCAACCGCATCTACACACTAAAGTAAGTTAAGTCATAGTTGTACTTGTAGAGGATGTCTCCACTAAGGAAAAAATTCATTGTCATACTTCGTAGAGTTCTTTTGTCATTTTTAACTACTGTTTTAGAATATTTTCAAGTTTTAAGGTAGTGCTTTATGTCATGATACCAAGATTTATCATTTACTTCCCTTTCTATGTGCATGGAAAGAGTTAAAACATGGTAAACATTGACACGGATCACTTAAGCATTGGCTCTAGGATTTATTGTGTACATTGTTGCCAAAGTTATCAAAGCATCAGAGACTTGATTGTTTTCCCAAGGCATATGATTGAAGGTGATCTGATCAAATTTCTCCAACAACTATTTGATGTATAAGTAGTAAGGAGCAAACTTATAGTATCATGTTTTCCACTTATCTAATAGTTGATAGAGGATTAATGTTGAGTCACCATATACCTTAAGACTTTTAACTTTTATCTTTAAGGCATACAGTAAACCTATAGGACACGCTTCTTAATCCATTATAGTATCATTTACTTTTAAGGTGTCCTTATAAATGACTTTAAACTTGTCCCAAATCTCCTTTTCCATCTTATATGATGAAACCTTGTTATATTCATTGATTCTTAAGCCACAATGAAACATGTAAGTAATTTTAAAGTTAAGGTTTTAGATCTTTGGGCCTCTATGGTGGACTCACTCTCATTTCACTAGTGCTCACTTCTAAGGCTTTTTTAGAATTACTTTTAACTATTTGCCAAAATTCATAATCATTGAATTGGATATATATATGGTCATTTTATCTTTTTAGTTATTATAGTTAGAACCATAAAAGATAAGGGGGCTAAGAATGTTTTTACCTTCAATATAACATATACGTATAAGGGATGCCATAGATTCAGTTTATGAAATAGAGACCAAACTCTAATACCACTTAATGGTCCTAAAGGTAACCCAAGAAAGGAAGTGAATTGGGTTTATTCGATTTTATTGCTTAACTCATGCTTAATGCTAACTCCAAAGTGTAATAATAAAATATCCAATAATAAATAATAGAGTAAGCAATATAAAGAATTGAAAATATAAAAAGATAAAGGAAGAGAAATCAAACACAATGATTTATAAAGGTTTAGCCATTCTTTGAGCCTACGTCCTCTTCTCAAAGTCATTATTTTGAGAATTTTCAAGCTATTAGCACAATATACATCCTTAGGTGAAGATCAAATCCCTTACAACTTTGCTTGTTAATCTGATGTCAAACTCACCAATCACTCTACTCGTTGACACATTACCAAGCTTACCAATCACTCCACTTGTTGATCTAATGTCAAGTTCTTTAATCACTCCATTTGTTAATCTAATGCCAAGCTCACTTTTATAACATCTAAGTCACTTAATCTTGAATACAAAACTATACAAAGTTTTCTCATAAAATTAAAATATTTGTCTCCCTAGAACACTACACCCTTTTTTTCTATTTTAATATATCAAAATATATCTCCTTTTAGCTCAAGACATTCAGGACACATAGCTTTATTTATAGACATCAATATATAAATATTTTATGATTGAGTATATCTTGACATATAAATATTAAATCACAATTTAAACCAAATATGGAATGTTTGTTTTTAGGTATCAACTGACCATTGGGTAGCTTTGGTTGACTGAACCAAATTTTTTGGAACTTTTCAACTTCTGCATTTCTATCATATCGATTGACCTGTTTGTCTTATCAATCGACTCAAAATCTCTATAATTTTTCAACTTTCAATGTAATACGCTTTTATACATCTAATTGATCATAATGACTAATATGATCAATCAATTAAGACTTTTTGAAACTTTTCAGTATCTTCAAGCCTTTGCCTTCATGCTAGATTTCTTTCCTTTTTTCTGCTTAACTTTTTTAATTTCATTCAAAAACATTTCCTTTCTCTTTCATAATCTTTTTATATATATTTCCATAATCTTATTCAAATTCAAATTTCTTTCCTTTTTGCTCACAATCTTATTTAAATTCTTTTTTTTCTTTTCAACTTGACGACTAGTACTCCTTTTAGCAATCGCCCATAACTTTCTTTATAAAAATTCAAATCATGTGTCATGTGTTGTCTTTTGCATTGGAAATTATAATAAAATATCTTTTCAATCATGTATGTTCATCATCAAGTCTAATTATCTATGACATTTTCCAAAAATTAACTGATGTAGTTTTCCTTGATAATTTTGACACACTCCAGTATTTGGGTCATATCTTCCTTCATACATTTTCAATTGATGCATAACTAGTAAGCATTGAAAACTAGATAGGTTTAACTTTCCAAACATGTATAATTCATCGTCTAATTTATCTCAACTAGAGTACAATAGCATCTAAAAATTGATTGATAGGTGGTTCATTTCTCTTGTGTTGCTTATGTTACTTCCTTTTATATTTATGTGTCCATGTCATTCAACGTTTTCATTAGTCACACTCAAACAAACACATTAACAACACTTAATGTTTTGTTATCATTAAAACACAATATAAAACTTTAGGGTCACAACAGCTACAAAATAAAGTGACAATAATACCATTTCATTACAGCTAACCTACAAACACTATTAAAGTTACCACCAAGATGCTACTACACCTAATTATTTTGTTACCCAACTCAACAACACGATTACACTAATGAAACCAATGACAAAAATAGTAACAACAAATCATATATATAGCAAAACCTTCACATGTCCTATCATTCTCCATACTACTCACTCTCCTCAACAATTTAGGAATAATTTACCTTGATCTATCACACATTGAAGGATCTATATAATGGAATGTACGACATCCTTCATCTTACTATATAAATCACAAGAATGGAATGTACCACATCCACTATCTTGCTATATGAATCACAAGAAATATATATATCATTAAACTCTTTTTAATAAAATAAATTACAAAGGCATCAGAAAATCCTTTAGCAATTACCCTAAAATGCCCACAACATACAAATCTTCTCCTTGAGTTCAACTTAGTCCATGATGTTTGCACCACTTTTTCTTTGCCATGTTGGCACATCATCTCCTTAAGTCTTATTTATGGAAACCTGAATTATTAATTTAATGTTATTGTAATTAGTAATTATGACAATTTAAGATAATTAGCAATTAGCCGTTAACTAAACAATTGAAAAAAGGAACATATACAGGATAGTAGTGTGCCAACAACAAAGTGCAGCACAGTTGGTAATAAATTTAAATTAAATTATTAGATTCTTGAATACACATTTACACAAATCATAATATTTTACATTTTTAGGTCCAAAAAAGGCAAAAAATCTTAAATGAGACAAAAGCAGCTAATAAATAAATGAAAAGGAGCAAGATCGAGACAAGATTATAGAGTATATAACAGAAGGCATACAAGACAGAGTGGGGAAAGGGGGGTGCGAGAGAGGCGAGGAATGTGGGACCCTTCAATGAAACAAATGCACATTTAAGGTGGCTACTTCTTTGCAGTGTAGCAAATGCTTTTTCTTTGCAGTGTATCACTACTTTGAGTTGCAGTAAAATGTGTCAATCGGGTCTGATGTGGAAGAAAGGAGGAGGAAATAGACAATCATTGAATTGGAAATGAAATAAGGGTTTCATTGTACGGTTAAATATTTAACTTTGTCTAAAGTGAGAAATATGAATGTAAATACAATTTAATTTTTTATTTTTTTATTTAATAAATCGTTTATTTTATAATCAAATCGCATTTCACTATTAATTGAATTCAATTAAAATGTAACTATTATATTTATAACTAAATTGAAATCTCCAAAACATTTAGTTATCCCCTTAAGACTACATTAAAAGAAAAAAAAAGAAAACTTAGGACTAAAAATATAGTTATCCCCTTATTTGGGCATCAAACAAATGAACAAAAGGATAAAAAAAAAAAATATAACGTGCGGAAAATCAAGTTGCATGCATATAAAACCGCAAACCCAGGTATGGGATTTGATTATCATTTAATTTTACCATAAATCAATCAATATAGAACCAAGTTGTAATTTTTTGATTTGTGATTTTCTGTGACTTCGACAGCAAACAGAGTAACAAAAGCAAAATGTTTTACCACAAAAAGCAACAAACGAAAGCAAAATGAGATCTGATGGACCCGCCCGCCCTTCAAGAGCCCAAGCAAAGTGAAACTCTATGATGGGGATTCACTGCTCAAAAAATTAGGCCTCATGGCCTGAAAAGAGGTCACAACTGGTAGTATCTCATGATCAGGACTCCCAGTGATAAATGAGACCGACAATCAACGTTCCTGCACCAAATGTATATCAACCATGAAACTATGGCTGACAAACATGACAGCTAGTTGGATATTCCTATATGTATCAGCAAAAAAATATAACATGAAATAGAGGGTTTTCAAACTTCCTATGCTTGACAATTTTTTCAGTTAGCAATTGCTGGAGAATCCTATCAGTACGGGACATTTGATTGTAATTGAAGTAGAATTCTTACAACCAACCGTGCCAAAGTAGAATGCTAGGCATTACTACAGTGTAATTATCATATTTTTCTTTTTGAAAATTGAGTATATTCATTAATAAAAAGAACAAGATTAAAAAAACTACTAACCGAGATAATTCTATGAAACTTAACTCTGCACAACAAAACTTAGTTCTATTGGAGTTTACTAATTAGAAAAATGACTCCTCATAGCAAACTTATCTCCCTTTCAATTCAATTCAATTTCATCTCCTATAGACGCACGATGAGTTCACTTTCTTTTTGAATTTCTCTTTTTGCTAGTGAGTCAGTCACTCCATTTGCACTTTGTTGATGTGATAAACTAACACTTCAGATAATCTTTTTCTTAGTTGGTGGATCTCATTAAACACAATATATATGATATGGAAGACAATCTTTTTCCGCTATGATGTGATGTGATGTGATGTAATTATCATGTTTATAAGACATCTCTACTGGATATATCATTACAACCGAACTAAATATCTCTGCGTAGCATTCCTTTTCTCGACTCTCTCACTTATTTTTTCACATATTTCATTGAGTCAACTGCGTCATTGAACTGTCTAATAAATCACTATTACTCATTAAAAGGTCTTGAACATGCATTTATTCTAGCCAACTGGTGCTGCAATTACTAACAGTACATCATAAAAAAAAAAAAATCGAAGAAGTACAATTTGACGTATATGAATTTGTTATTCGTGCTAGGAAGAAAACAAGAGCATGCATCAACTAATTAGTACCTTTTGGAACTCGACGGGCATTGACTTTGCGAAAGGAGAACCACAGGTTAGGTAAGTTATCAGCGGCAGGGGAACCGTAAGATGGTCGGACTTGGTTTTCAGCTTCAATTTCTTCAATCTGCTGAAGCGCAAAGGCTTCATGGCGAACATATCAGGAACCTTGCTCAAAGCCTAGTCACAAAAGATACAAAAATTCCATGTAAGATAGACAAACTCAAAATAAAGTCTACCTCGTGCAGTTTGCAACTACAAATTGCTAATACTTTTTAACGGGAAAAGGACTGAAACCAACACAGTTCACATCCACATGCCTCTATGACAGAAGGGCCGAGGGAGACGATTTCTGAGTCACGAATTCCTACGAACAAGTTAAACAAATTGTTTCCCCCAGCCGTCATTCGTGCATAGGCATCAATATCCACTTGTTTTAGACATGGAGAGTGGATCAAGGAGATATCTTCTGTCTTCCAGCCTCTGTAACTGAAAAATTCGAGCTTTGGTGCAGAAATTTTAATGGAAAAGCTACTTGAATCATAAACTAGCGACTGAATAGATAATTCAACAATTTTTGAACCCGATATCTTCACAGCTGTGGCTCTTTCGAATCGACAATAATGCAAGCGTAAGTCGTCCAAATTGTGACAGGCGGCAAAAGGATCGACAGCGCGACGACGGCATTGTATCGTGCAGTAGGAGAGATGCAGAGTTGTCAAGGATGTGGAACCGAGTGAATCGCCTAAAATTAGATTGGTGAGTTCCAAGGATTTTAAGGATGGGCACATGAGGACAGCTTCTGGGACACGGTAGGAATTGTATTGACACTTCAAATTGATTATAAGATGACAAACCTTGTGGGATATCGCGTAATTCACGACCCTGTTAAGGAGGGAATTGTCGTGACTTCCAGAAAATAAACGAAACCTTCCTACGGCGTTTCTATCACGGCGTTTCAGGGCATGGCGAACAAAATTCTTGAAAACAGTCAAGCTACGTGATCGTTGATCCGAGCAGAAAGCAGGTAAAAAGGCCTGGGAACTGAAGTTAAGGTCAGGAACAGAAGTCCAGAGGTTCCTCCATCTCTTGGAGAGGACAGTGGTTTTAACGGCATATTTGGTATCAAGGAAGGAGAGTATCACAAGGAGCACCCCGTCCGGTAAACTGCTCAGTCTATCTACCCCACGAGTGATTCTGGCTTTCTTGTTCTTCTCGGCCATTGCAAGCTTGAAAAGAAACGAGAATAAGATCACAAAACTATTGATTATGGCGTTCTGTCCCGGAAAAACCTAACCTATTCCGGCATATATATGTAGAGCTCCCATCTATTTTTGTTTTTAACAAAATAGTTTGTATTTGACGCTATTTTAGATATTCGGGAGGCGGGCAAGTTAGGGATTTTATTTTAACTATAACTTCAAATCTAAGCAAGCAGACAAATTGTGCATTGGAGAAGCGAGGCTGAGGGCATTCCAAACGCTTACAAATTTACTTCACGTTCACATAAATCTATTATTATTATTACTATTATTTTTATTATTATCATTAAATCATTATATTTACATATTTCAAAATATTCATCATATTTTAGAAAAATAGTCATCGTAACATATTATATTATTATGATAATTTATTTAATAAGATAACACTATATTTTAAAATAGCATATTTACATTTTTTATTTTTTATTTTTTACATTCATTTATAATCTCTTTTTTTTTTTTTTTTTTTTTTTTCTAATAGCCCCATCCATGTCCGTGCGAGGTTTATCACCCATGGCAAGTGGTGGGCTATCTCAAAGATTGAGGTGATTAGAAATTGCGATGCCGACATTTGCGAGATTGTCTGCACAACTATTGTCCTCTTGCAGTTTGTGAAGGAGACAAACATCCCAAGTTTTATGCAGGAAGTTGAAGCATTCATAAACAATTCGACGATACAAATCATTCTTCCATTAATAGTCTGCACAACAAGTTTTGAATTGCTAGGACCGAATCAGTCTTAACAATTAACTTACGATACGTTAATTTTAAAGTCATGGTAATAGCTCGCAGCTCTACTCCAATGGCTATAGTCATGCCGCAAAACCCAGAAAGGCCATATAGCCAACGACCGCAGCTATCTCGCACCAACCCTCCATAACCAGCTAGGCCAGGCGCTCCCTTCGCACATCCGTCAACATTTATTTTGGTGAACGGCGTCGGCGGCTATCAACTTATTAGCCGTACTCTCACCGGATTAGTAGGCCTCCATTGCAACTTCTCTCCACTGCAACTTCTTAGTGCTCTCCGTGGAACAAATTCGATATATTTCAATTACCCTTTGCCGTAAAGCTTCCGCCACTTCAATTGGCGTCCTTTTATCATCAGCGAATATATAAGCATTACGCCAATTCCACAGGAACCATAAGGCGGAAATGAATAATATCTGGAAGGAGCAATTAGCCGACAGCACCATATCAGTAGTGTTTGCATCCTTGTTTTACTCAATCCCGAAAATTGACTAGAGGACACTAATCTCGATTCGTCAACTGAAGAAGTCTGGACCAGGCTCATAGAAAGACTTGTTCCAACCATAGAACATGAAGTGGAAATTTGCTATTCAACAACCTCCAATTCCACTCTCTGGTTGCCGTAAGGTAGTCATTGACGGTGTTCTCCAGCTCACCATGAACCGCATTAACAACCTCCATTACAATTAACGGCACATCAAGGACCCACACACCACTCCAAAATATAATATTCCTACCATCACCCACACTCCAACGAAGCCCCCGTTGAAGAACATCCCGTCCCTTTGGTGTGGCAGGCCAAACAGGAGAGACACCAACACAATTTCGAGCATTAACCTTTTCCCTTAACGAACAAAGGGCAAGCAAAATACAGCGGCAAGCACATTTAAAGCAATGTTTTCGCGGGAGATCAGATCTGAGCCCGATAACTCATAAAAAATAAAGTGGTGGTTTCTCCATATAGGGATAATTGACTGATAGATATAAGGATAAATAAAAAAAAAAAAACTAATAGTTTTTATATTTAATTTTTTAATATAATTTATTCATAATTTTAGATCACATAATAAATCAATTTCTTTTAAAATAAAAAATAATAAAATAAATATATATGATATAAAATTATAAATAATTATATATTTTATTTATTATATTTTTAAAATTTTCTATATATAAAAATATATATACTTATATATTTATATACACATGTTATAAATAATACATAGATACATACACATATATATCTACATTTATATGTAAGTATATATTATTAAAATTAAAATAAAATTTAATTTTCATTTATATAGAAATTTTTATAAATTTAAAATATTATAATATCTTATAATTATAAAAATTTGATTATAATTAGAGTAAAATTATATAAATTAATTAATATATAAATTTATTTATAATAAAAAATTTATTAATTTATAGAATTTTAGTTTCATTGTAATTAAATGTTTTATAATTGTAAAATTTTTTCATAAAAAATAAAATACCAAATGAAAAAAAGAATTTCGAATTCTCCTTTTGAAAAAGAAAATAAAAATCTCTCAAAATCTCCTTTTTTAATTTAAAAAAGTTCTATTTTCAAATTTTCTAAAAATGAAAGAAAAGAAAAAGAATTATTTCAAAATCCTCCTTTTTTGATTTTCTTAAAATGAAAAATAATTTTTTTAAAAAAAAGTTAAAAATATTCTAAAGTTAATTTAATTTAACTAACTATTTTTAAAATTTTAATTAATTATAAAAGTAAACCTAGTCTAAATTAGATTTAAAGAGAAAAAAATTATTTCATTTTTTTAAAAAATAATACTTAACATTTGTAAATTATTAATAAATATAAATAAAAATAAATTTATTAATAAATATAATTATGCATATTTTATAAAAAAATAGTAGTATATTTTTGTTTATTATAATATATGTAAAAATAGTGAATTGGCATGCAATCAAAATTAAGTAATAAAATAAATTTTAGTAGAAAGATAAAAATTATATATTTTTGTATAAATTAATATATAAAAAATTAAATAATAAATAACAGTATATATAAATATTTTAATATTTAATAAAGTATAAAGTTAATAAAAGACAAAAAAGATAATTTTTAAATAATATCTTATCAATTTATAAATCAACTTAAATTCAATTTGAATTAAATAATTTAAATTAAAAATAATTAAAATATAATTCAATTTCTAAATAATTCAATCCAAAATAATATCAAGTTAACTGAACTTGACCAACGACATGTTCTCATACTAGAACATCGCTAACATTGCTTTCCGTGAATAACATTTCAGATTCGGCAGATGTAAAGGGGCCTTGAAAAATATTTCGAAGGTGGGGAAGGGTGGAAGAGGTGTTGATACCCAAGAAGGAAAGTAAGAGTGGGTCTCGATTCGGCTTTATGAAATTCCAGTTAAGAGCTAAGACAAGATGCTATCGGGGCAGTTTGGAGACTTTAATGGAATTCGATTGATGGGAAAGAAGCTATGGGTTAAAATTGCAAGTTATGGCAACCTCCGAGGGATAGGGAAAGAAGCGGGGCTTCGATTAAGTGCATTGGGTGGGCAAGGCTGCTCAAATCTGAAAGCTTCTGATAATGGTCCTCTTGGTTTGGTGGTGAAATCTTGTGGAGTCGTCGATCGTACGGCGACATAGTCGCGAAAGGGAAATTGGGGCTGGAAGTGGGGGGTGCCAAGAAGTCGGCAGCAAATATAAACGGTGATGTTCCGGGAGTACAAGAACAGAAAGGGGACTGCTCTTCTGGTGTTCTCTTATACGCCACCTTAGAAGAAGATGTCGGATGGTTAAGATGTGTTGCAGTGGGGGTGAATTTAAACCCAAACACCGTTGATTCCATCATGGTTACCACTAGATGAGTGGTTTTGTCCATTCTCAATAACGGTGATGGGAGGAACTAAGGTTCTCTTTACTCTCTTGACTCCATTCGAGAGATGGAAAATATGTTCGAGGGAGCTGGTGGTTGGCAGAAGCAACATTTCGTAAAATTGGAACGATGGAACCCCAATGAAGTATGTCTCGACAAGAAAGTGTTTTGTCTCTTCGGGGTTGGAATCGAAAGTTTTTATCTCAATTGAGTTGCAGATGGGATACGTTCCTCAGATTAGACATGTATTTCGAACAAAAATGGCATTTGGAATCTTGTCAGGTTTTATTTTTTTATGTCTGTTAGTACAGTGATTCCAAAATTTGTGGATGCTTGCATTGATGGGAATGTATTTTTCGCTGGGTTTAGGGGTGGAAAGGGTGGTGACAAAGAGGAAAGGGTTCAAAACAAAGGAAAGCACAGTCTCTTCAAAGGCTTCTTTGGCAAAGGGGAGTTGGGTTTGGAAGTGTAACCGTCAGTGGGAGGTGATGAGCGACGGTCTGCGACTTCGTGTGTACGGACGGCGGGTTCTGGTAGAATGAAGGGGAGGCGCAAGGAGCGTGAGAGAAAGGCTGAGGATGGTGAAATGTGGCCAGGGTAATGATTTGGCTAGAAATGAAGAGCATCGTTAGGTTAGTCTTGAAAGGGTATTCAAATTCAAAGCCAAGTGGGTGACAGTTGGGATGCACTTCAGGATATTAGTAACTAGACTGGAATGGGAGATGGGCTGATTGTGGAGCGGGCCATCGACTTTGGTGACAATGGGGCGGTGTTGGACACTCTAGAAGAGGTGGGCTACGAGTTGGATACGGTTAGTGGAAAACATGAGGGTACAGGTCAAGTTAATAAAGCTTTTGAAAAAGTATACCTGAAAATGCTTTCTTGTGAGGATGTTGAAGGAGAGATGGGCCTAAAGACTGCACGTGCCTCTAAATAAATGGAAAATGGCCTGGTAGGAGATTAGTCCAAGGACCCCTGATATAGTTGCCAAGGAAAACATGTTAGGCTATAGATACTCCAAGCTCCTGAGGGGTGTTGATAGTGGGGACTCTTCTGTCATGGGTTTGGAATTAAAGGGTTGAGTGTCTACCAAAAGCTTTAGAGAGAATATGGAGGCAACAGCGATTGAGGCTCTTCTTATTAAAGCACAAGTGAGGAAAGGCAATGTTACAATGGGGGGTGGTAGAAAACAAGAAATTGAAAGTAAGGGATATGGCAGAGGTGCTACTTTTTGTTTAGTTAGGAGGTGCTGTATTTCTTTTTTTTTTGAGTTCTACACAATCTGATGTTTAGGGATGGTGTATGAAAATGCTCTTGCGAAAGCACCTTCGTTTAGATTTTTTGTTGGATATCCCTTGTTCTTCGGGATGCTATGAATAAAATTGTTAATGCTGTTAAAAAAATTAAAAAAAAAAATTCGGTGGTAGCACAAGCCAATTCTAGTATTGTAATAAGCTCATTCTCTCAATTCGGTCATCATAAAATTATCCATACAGAGACTGCTACTTGAAATTTAACCTTTGTTCACTACAATGTGAAAGGTATATCCACTTCACTAACTAGGTCAATTTTTTTTCATGAATGTTAAGCAGATTAAAAAATTTATAGAAAAAAAAATCCAAAAGAGCCTCCATATTCCCCATCTTGCTCTCAAACATTCTCTATCACTCTTAACCAATATTGCAAGTGCCACCGCTTTTAGCTCTTGCTTCGCAAATTCCGACGAACCACTACTGGCCTAGTCTATCAAGATTGGTTGTAAAAGGATCTATGAACTAACGACTTGTAATATTGCAGCTGCATGATTTTGTAATTTTTAGTACTAGTGAGTGATTGACTCAGAGTTTGTATTTTCAAAATTTCCTACAACAGACGAAAGGGAGAAAAATAGAGTAGTCTTTACATAAAAGAAAGGTCAATAATTACATTAGTCTTTGTATATAAAAGAAAGATCAATCTGAAGCCGGAAGGAAAGGAGTCAAGCGTATCTAACTTATGACATCAATATGTATTATAATAAAATTAATATTAAAAAATTACTGAATTCATTTAAATATTTAACCTTTTCTTCTAGCATTAACTATTTTTTAATCAAATCTTAATTTGACTATCTTTTTTGTGGTATTATCTTTCTCATGTATAAAAAAATTCATAAAATTTAAGTCAACCGATGAATTCTACTGTAGTTCGACAGTAATCTATTTCATTTATATTTGTATGGTCTTGGACCGTGCTCTCTGTCTTCATCAAGGCCGAAAGAAGAAGGCACAGCCTCATCTTCTTTGTTTGGTGATAGTGTTTTCCATGCAAACCTTGCACTATGCTTCAGGATATAATTTAGCCAATGTGCTTGACCTTGTCCAAAAAGATGGAAAAGGACTCATGATTTAGGTGATCCGTAAGAGGTCTCCCTCTGCCTAGTCAATAACTACACATTCAAAAAACTGACTTTTTTTTTTAATTAAGAAATACATAAATATTTACTAAATAAATATGTATAGAAAAATAGAGTTTTAAACTTTAATTTCTAAAAATAAGTCAATTATGTATTAAATATAACTATTACATAATTTAGAAGACAAAATTGTTACTAAATTAATTTTTTTATTCATATTTGATCAATAAATTATCACAAATTACTACTATTTAAAGGTTTAATCTCTAATGAAAATTTCTATAAATAATAAAGAAATAATTCTGATAGCCTAGAATCTTTTTAAATAAAGAGAGAAGGGAAACTAGTCTTTTGAAGCCCCGTTAAGTTAGATTGCTCTTCAAATTTATTCGATAGGCGTAAGTAAGTTTATAAAGTCCAAGTTTATATAAAAGAACCTAAAAATCTATAAAATGTTCAAGAACTTTATAATAATGTATCAGACCCTCAAAATTCACAAAATGATTTTCAAGAATGTCAACAATCCCACAAAGCTATGTACTCCCGCAAGATTGCATCAACAGAGGAAATTCATGCTAATATGCTAGGACACTTTGTGTCTCGAGGTCATTTCAGAGGGTATTCGGTTTATCTTTTGGGTGCTGCTATTTGATAACTTTTTTTAATGTTATTATTAAGTTTCTTATTTTTCTTATATAACTCTCTAATAGCAACCAAAGGAAAATTATTGCGATAAGAACTTTTGGGTTGCTCTTCACTTCTTAGTATTTAAGAAAAAAATTATATAGGATAAATTACTCCTAAAAGAATATACTTATACCATTATATTATTTTTCACTTGCCACATGGATTAGGTCCATGTATCTACTTGAAGAATATTTATGTAAGTATAATATCTTTTTTCTTACCACTCTTAAATACTATATATATATACTTCAAATATTCATTAATATTACTATTTATAAAAATTTTTGTTTACTATCTCGTAAACATTAACAATTACTTTTTGTAAAATTTTAAAACTAAGTAAGAAAAAGTCTTTATTTTATTTGTATGATATTTATTCTAAAAATTCATATTATAAAATATAAAAATAATTTTATTGATATAATATATTTTATGAAATTAAATTTCTATATTAATCATTTTATTATTCAATTGTAAAAGCAAGTAAAAAATTAATGAAACATTTTATTAAATTTTTAGCAATAATAATCAACAATAATAATCAAGAATGAAAACCAATAATAATAATAATAATTTAATAATAACAATCATCGACAATAAATAGTAATTGCAATATCCAATAAGTAAATTGATTAGGTTCTTAGTTCATTTCATTCATTTTTTCCTTAATTGATGCTAACCCATTTTGAGATATCTCCATTCCTTCTGAGTTACCTTTTTTAACCCTAAGATGTCTTGAAATAAAAAGGTAAAACCCTTTTTCGATCCCTACACTATAAATACCTCCTCTCTAAACTTATTTGGAATTAGTTAGTGCCAAATGCCCTCACCTTGCATCATCTCTCTCTTTTACTAGGGTTTGCATCCTAGTCTTTGGTCTCCTAACCCTTAAAGCTTTTAGGAATCATTTATTATGGGGGCCATGTTAAAGGAGTACTTCTCATTTTCCATAAGCCTAAAGTTATCATTCATCACCAATTTATTAAAATCATTGTCTATCCCTTAGTTTTTTTTTTCTTTTTAAATGAATCATATCAATTTTATTAAGAATGTATAAGCTTAAAGAGAGATACAATCCAACACATTATGAAAGGCAAATAAAAACAAAGGCTATTGTTAAACAATGAGATTTAGTTCCTTTCACCCTCATTCCTTCTTTTCTTTGATTGGCCATTGCTTACATTTACCAATTTACTTTTTGTTTTAGTGAGGTTCTTTATTAAAATCAATCTTTATTACCAATAGTATTGTTTTTCTATGCTAATTGATTTAGATATAGTACTAAATAATTCAATTTCTTAACACATTAGAAATCATTGATTATGAAATGGGTTTTCGATTGAATGAGATAGTTAGATTAATACTTGAACAATCAACAGACTAAGATTTATACTATAATATATAAATGAAAATATTTTATAAGGAAGTAAATTAATTAGCATTGATTATGCAAAACTTCAAAAGCTAACAAATCCTTTGAACTCTAATGTTATTTTTCTTATGGGAGAGAAAAGCTTTTTAGTTTTTATGCAATAAAAGGGATATTTTTTTTTTCAAGTTAGCTACTATATTATGTGACAACTTCAAAAAATTGCCACTAGTAATTTATTTTGGTGAAAGAGTAGTTAAACTCTTAATTTTAATAATTAAGGTTCAAATTTTGGTATTGATGGACAAAACAATTATAAACTAGCAACCTTTTCCTTTGTTTTAGCACCTATTTCTTTTTCATATTTACAATTTTAGTTTAAAGATGAATATAAGGATAAAATAAAATTTGAGTAGGATTGAATAAAATATAGGTGAATTGCACAAAAATATATATTTTATTTTCAATGAGGGCACTTGCCCCAACACCTTTGAACACAAATCTACCAATGAGATATATACAAAATTATAATAGAAGATATTAGATTACATTAAATACCTAGGGACATTTATTAATGATGTCTTGAAAGAATGTTGTTATTTTATATCAATTGTATTAGCATTAGTATTGTACTTTTATTTTGTTTGTTTTAATTGAAAAAGACCTAATACTTACCTACTCTCATAATAAGATGTAGGTAAAATTAATTTATGAGTAAGGTACGATTATATTTGAATTGTCAGTTATTTATTTGAACGTGAAAAAAAAACAAAAGACAAAAAAATAATAATTAAATTATTATAAATTAATTTATAATATCTAATGTACAGTTAAAAGTCTAACACATAAAACACATTTCACTTAAGAAACAAGGAGTTGACTACCCTCTCGATTCTCAAACTAAATTCAAAATTAAAAAAAAAAATTATTTTTTAGTATAAGTGACATCATTGAATCATGAAAAGAATCCTCTCTTTTCTCAAAGACCCCTAATTAAGGATCAAAGTGTAGCAATATCAATCTATTAGACCTCTTTTTAAGGTCTAATGACTTTATCCAAGTGATAATCCATAAGATATTAGAAATGTAAGATAAGGCAAGTGAATTTCAACCATCCACCAAAAAGCAAAATTAATGGTTGGGATTAAGCTTTACTTCTCTATAAAAGAAGGATTCCTTTCCATTTAAAAAAAGAGCATAAATGTCAAAAAGAGAGTATTAACCAAAGAAGCACTAACCAAAAAGCTAACAAAAGAGAGAGAACACTAATGAAAGAGAGAGCACCAACAAAAACAGCAACACTTGAAGCGATGCCAACACATGACACCACTAATAAGCATGAGTGAAGGAGAAGACATGAGAAACTTACTTTTCTTTTTACTTTAGGTAAATTTTTGTTGTTTTTTCATGTCATTCCTCTCTACATGTCCATATGCCTACCTAAGAAACTACTCTATTTTGTCATAAGTGTTGGGATTATAAGCTTTTTTTGACGATTTCTTCATTTTTATTAAAAATTGGATTTAATACTTTCAATTAAAGCCATGAATTTAAGAACATAAGCATAAATAAAAAATGTAGATTGAGCTTAAAACTACGATTAAGCTAAAAAAATGAAATTAAAACCAAGTATTAATGACTAAATGTCTATTTAAAGACATTATTCCATCCATTAAAAGTGCATTAGTGATCCTTAAGTATGTGGCTTCAATTAATTTGGCATAAGGAAATGCTACAATTAACAAACAAGAGGCAAAATTACCTATGAACAAAAGAATCATAACACACAACCACACACTCAAATAACCAAAAACTAAACAAGAAAACACTTATTTTGAGTGGTGGCACTCCTCTTTCATCCTAATTAGAGCCTCATACAAAAAAAAAAAAAAGGTAAAAAGTCAACATATTTTATTTATTTTCTTCTTTTTTTATGCATATACACACACTAGTAAACTAAAAAATATATAATATATGAAAACAATAATAAAAGCACAAAAGTAATAAAAAAAAGGTGGAGAAAGCACCTAAAATCAGGCATTCTACCCTAGAGAGACCTTGGTGAATCCTTACTAGTAGTTACTGCCACCACTCGCGCCATCAATTGATGTTGTTTTATCTCGAAACTAATACTATTCAACACATTAGGTGCTAATCTATCCAATAGTACTGAATGAAGTGTGGGGAGGTGATGATTATCACCTCAAAGTTTGATGCTACCATTTGCTCCACTTTCTACGTGTGCTATTTTCAACCACTATCACCACATGAGATTGACTTTAATAGACTCAGTAGGTTATAATCTACCCATTGGTATCTTTTATGCATTAATTGAAAACCAGCGACATTTCACAACTGGCAATCGTAGCCCTTTTTTTTTTTACCATACCTAGTCTAAGAAACTAGCAAAAACACCAATTTTGAACTTCCCACACCAAGTATCATACCCAAAGTTTGCAATTGGAGTGTTTTTAAGCTTAAAGTGTGAAAAATGATCATTAAAATGATATGTGTAGAAAGATAAAGGATTTTTAGGACAAAAGGATTAAGGGGCGTCATTTATCATGCAACTAACCAAAGAAAGAAAAAAAAAGCAAGAAAAAGAAAACAAAAAAAGAAATAAGAGAAAAAAAGGAAAAAGGAAAAGAAAAGAAAAAGTGACACAAAATTCTTAGTGATAATATCATTTTGGGACAAGCAGGTGAGCCTAAAGATATAAAACAATGTTAATCATTTCTAAAAAGTTTCCTTTTTCTTTTTGATGCATATAATCATTGAAAAAAAGTATTTGAACCCTTTTTAATCGTCTTAAAAAAATCCTAAAAATTCCTTTTTATCCTTCTAGTGTGCAGGATCATTGTAAAAAGTATCTTAACCCATTTTAAATTTCTAAAAACCATATTCCTAATAAATTTCTAAGCTCACATTGTGCTTTTTCATTTTTTCCACTAATCCAAATTTCTTAAAATCTTACTATATGTGGTTTTATGACAAATCATACTTAAAAAAAGAGAAAGAAATAAATAGACTATCGGTAAGAGAAGTATAAAAGTAATAACAGATGAATAACGATATTGTATCATGCAATAGATGTTTAGGTTGGTTGTGATTTCCGCTAAATTTAAACGTACTCTTGAATCACAAATAATCTTGATAAAGTAAATTGAATCACTCATGATATTCCAATCACACTTAAACTGACTAGTGGCAACTCTAGTATCCTAAGGATGGTTTAAGATAGTGACACCTTAAATTGATTCAAGTGTTGTATAGGCCAATCGTGTAATGAGGGCAAATTAGGCAAAGTACCCCACAAGCCTAGTTTGCCTTTGTTATTAATAATTAGTCATGGTGACATTGTAGCGATTATCAGTGATTTATCACCCATTGTTCATTAGTAAGGCCTACATTAAACACATCTTAGCTACCTTGCACCAAAAAGGTAACTTCCCTCACTAAGAACCCATCACGAAAGCTTGGCAATTCCACTGGGGATTTTTATTTTAAGAGACAAGTTGTTCTAACTTGTTTTTATTTTTATACTTTTATTTTTCTCTTGATTGATATTTAATTTATTTATCTCTCTTATTCCAATATTTGTGATTGTCATTTGCATTATAACTTAATTACACACACTCATAAAAACCTTGAAACTTAACCTATGCCCTATTTAGCTTAGACGATAAAAAGTACAAGTCCTTCATGTAGCTTATGCCTTCTATATAGGATAGTCTTGAAATCTCTCACCCATACTATTAACTTTGACTTGAGCCTTAAATGGTGAGGAAGGGAACTATTTGGGGACCTTTGGCTTGGTTTAAATCTATTAAACTACATATTTGCTGTTATACTAGTAAATTCATCTACCTATTAAATCCATCCTTTATAAGACAAGAAATCTAAGATATCCCAACTTTAATCATCACATTATGCATCATTTTATTTTCAATTTTATTGCATTACTTTATAATTTATGTCTTATCCTTATTTTCCATATATTAACACATTTCTTTTTGTTTTGTTTTGTTCTTTTTCTTATGTTATCTTATGGTGTCCATTTGGGTATACCTTATTTTGTCCATCCTGATTAAAGGAGCAATTTAGCAATAAACTATAAAGAGCTTATAATTGGTAAGGCATACAATCCTAACTATATCCTATTTAGAAAGATGGAAGACAAAGTTAAAGAACTAGCTAGTTGTATGGATGGGGTTCAAACTTTAATCAAAGAGTGAAAGGAGTAAATGTAGCAAATAGCCTAAGTGTTCACTAAAGGAAAGACAATATTGAGGAATGTAATTCCTTAAGAAAGCCCTCTAGCCATGACTTGTGGGGATCTTTACAACCTTAGTGTTAGGAGTATCTATAACACCCTTCATTTACTTTTAATGAATAATGCATCTTTCTTCAGCTTTGCAATCATCTAGCACTAAGATGTATGCACCTAATGTCACTCTAACACTTCACCCTGTTGACATTACCCTTGGTGAATTTAAAATTACTCCTAAATTAAAGGATGGAGTGGTAAGAAATATTGAACATTCCAAGAAATAGGAAATTGACCTCTTACAGGAGGAAGTTAAGGCCATCAAAGGAGATGATGTTCATATTCTCCTAAGTACATCAAACTTGTGTTTAGTTCAAAAATTCAAAGTTTCAAAAGTTGAAAATTATGATGGCACTAGACTACCTGCAAACCACCTGACTATGTATATCTAGAAGATGACAACATATGTCCATAATGAGAAAATCTTAATGCATTGCTTCTAAGATAGCCTAATAAGTATAACTTCCAAGACTAGAGAAATCTCAGGACCTAGAAAGAGCTAATGACTACCTTTAAAGTTAGGTTTAAGTACATCTTTAAGGTAAAATCGACTTAGATAAATCTTTAAGTTATGGAAAAGGAGCCAAAAAAAACTTTCAATTAGTATACACAATGATGGCACAACATGACTATCTAGATTTAACCTTCATTGTTAGAAAAGGAATTGATATATACTTTCTTTAACACCTTGAAAACCCCCTATTATGACAAAATGGTAAGAAGTGCATTAAGGAGTTTCATAAATTTGGTGATTATAGGAGAACAACTTAATGAAATTATCCAAAAGGGTGAAGTTATTATCACTACTGCCAACCTTATAATATTCAAGAAAAATGGCATGACCAAAAAGAAAAAAGGTGAGGTTCGAATGACTGAATATAATAGTTGGTTAGGATTACACCTTATTTACTAGTCATTTAGCAACCTCTGGGGCAGTTTAACTTTCACTAATCATATCAGCCTTACAATATGATAGTTCTAATTGCATAACAAAGCCCTTAACCATGACATTTATAGCCAAATGTCTATACACTAGCACTTCTGGATAATCAAGTTGAACTTAAAAGGCAATAAAGAAAATAGAAATTGATCCATATTAGTGCCTTATTCAGAGCTGCTTTTTTTACTTATTCAAAATGAATGAGTTACCATTATAACTTGAGAATAGTTAAAATTATTGTATCCTCATTGGTATGTCGCCAATGCCAAATGCGAGTATCATGGTAGACAAATCAAGTATTCAATTGAACATTGTTGGGCTCTTAAACGTAAAGTTTAAAAGCTAAAAGATGAAGGATGAATTAACTTTTCAAAAGTCAAAAAGAAGTCTGATATCAGCATTAATCTTTTTCCCGATCATAAAGAAGTGAATTAAATTAATAAGTGCAAGGATGATGATTGCCAAAGACCAAATTTTAGCTCTTTTAAAATTGGCATGGTAAAGGTTAAGGCATTAGCCTGAAGGAGCTAACTCTTTCGACATTAAAGAAACTTGACATTGCTAAAAATATCTTGTTCAACTACTTTAGCCCCATCTTCTCCTCTAACATTATATTAACCCTATTAGAGTAATAAGGCAATCCAATAGAACTACAATTGTTAAGTAAACTCCTATGATCAAGCCTTTGCACCAAAATCAGTGCTTTTAGCAACATCCGACATAATAAAAGTCAAGAGCATGACCTGAAGTGAGAGATGTTATACTTTGAAATATACAAAGAAACTTAAACAAAAGAAAGAGAAAGTCTTATAATCTTGGATGATATTAAGGAAATCATGTTGAGAGAGCAGGGTCATCTAGTAAGCAAAACTCTGAGTACAAGGAAATCACCATTAATAAGGATGATGAGACGTTTCTTAAATACATCAAGGAAATTGACAATTGTTAGACTCTGAAACGTAAAATCTAAAAATTGAGAGATAGAGGATAGATTGACTTTTCAAAAGTTGAAAAGAAGTATAATATTAGCATTAATCCTTTTCTGGATAATAAGGCAATGAATCAAATTGACAAGTGCTTGGATGATGATTGTCATGGACTAAATTCCAGCTCCTTTAAAATTGACATGGTAGAGTTTAAGGCATTAGCCCAAAAGGGCTAACCTTTTCAATATCAAAGAAACCTAGCATCACAAAAAATATTTGGCACCCTCTTCTCCTCCAACACTATATTACCTCTATTAAAGTAATAAGGTAATCTAATAAGACTGTAATTATTAGGTAAACTACTATGATCAAGCCTCGACACTAAAATTAGCACTTGTAACAACATTTGACATTATAAGAATCAAGGGCGTCACTAGAAATGGGAGATGTTATACTCTAAAATACATAAAGAAACTTAAGTAAAAAGAAGAGAAAGTCGTGTAATGTTAGATGATGTTAAGGAAATCCCTCCTTAAAATATCAAGAAAGCAGAGTTATCTTATAAGCAGAATCCTAAACACAAGGAAATCACTATTAATAAGGATGATGGGATGTTCCTTAAATACATTAAGTAGAGCAAGTATAGTATGGTTGAGTGGTTTAATCAAACCATAGCCAAAATTTCAATCCTCTTTGTGCTAATGAACTTTGAGTCTTATTGAAAGTCTTTATTACATATTCTTAACTAAACATATGTCACACCTGACATTTCTTTGGCCAACTTTGACCACATCGTCAATAACGTTATGACAAGCAATTACATCTTGTTATTGGCTGAAGAGATTGTAGTTGACGAACATAATCATACCAAGGAATTGCATATTTTGGTCCTTTGTCATGGCTATAACATATCCCTTGTCCTTATTAATAATGGATTATCTTTGAATGTCATACCTAAAGATATACTAGAGCAATTACTAATTCATGTTGCCATCATGACACCAAGTCATATGATTGTCTAAGTATTTGATGGTATAAAGCATGAGGTCATAGGAACTATTGAGCTCCTAATACAGGTGGGACCATGTACTTTTAATGTGCCCTTCCAAGTAATGGACAGTAAAACTATCTATAGTTACCTATTGGTTTACCCTTAGATCAATGTAGTAAAAGCCATTCTCTCCACCTTACATCAAAAGGTGAAGTTCATTATGGGTGACCAATTAATCAAAATTTAAGCAAAATATGATTTACTTGTCTCTAGACTTTTGAAAATGCCATATGTCAAGGCAATTGAAGAAGCATTGGAATGTGCTTTTTGGTCTTTCAAAATTACAAATCTAACTCCTTGGTCAAAGGAGTCATTTGTCAAAATGTCATTTTAACCATCTGAAGCATTACTGATAGCAGCTAAGGTGATGATGAAGAATGGCTATTGCCTAAGCAAAGGAATTAGAAAACATCTTTAAGGCATAACCACTCCTATACAACCCTATAGATAGCAAGACCATTTTAGAATTGAATACCAACTTAGCCAAGGCAATCTCATCCAAAGATACTTAGAAGAAAAGGTAACCAAACTTGTGCTTCCCCTAACTTACCACTTCAAAAGTACAAGATTTATCAATTAAGCTAATGATGAATGCAATGGGCCAGCCAAAGTCACTATTGAACTTGGCACATTGAAAATTCACATGATTTCCTAAGAAAAGGAAGAAAAGTCGCCTTAAGTTCCACTGATCCCACCATGCAACCTCGGTGTCCCTACAAGCAACTAGCAAGTTTGGAAAATTTCCTAATCACTTAAGTTTCTTGTAGAGTAATATAGTCTAAATTCCTTTACTTGTTAACACCCATAACATTTAGGGAGAGCTATGTAATAAAATGGATGACCTTTTGTTATATGTCAGCCAGTAACATATGTTTATATCATTTGCAATTTTAATCCTAGTCTTGTCATTTTAACTGTCATCTTAACGTTTACTTTTATATGCATATGTCATTCAAACAACACCTATTCATTTTCCTTAGTCTTTCATCTTTTGCTCAGGATGCTTGAAGATAAGATAGATGGTTTAACTAATACTTATCTTAAGGTAAAATCCAAAAGCACCCTTGGTGTGCTAACCTTGGATGATCTTGATGGTGGAAAGGATCCTGTCAGACCTCTAACTTCTAATCGAATAAAAAGAGAGTTCGTCCATAATTGGGATTGAGCCATTCTTGATTACAAGCCAATACAATTTGATTTTTCTAATAAAGACATCCTAGCCATATATCAAATTTAAGAAGATGATGAAGAAGCAATAGATGAATGATTATGATTTAATAGGGCATTCAGTGTATTGAGGCATGGATTTTTTAGTAGTCCTCATTTGTCCTGAGGGTCACAATATCCAATTATGGCTAAGCTACAATTTGAGTGCACCAATAATATAGTGGAATATACATACCACACTACCATATGTATTTTTATAGAGGCAACTTTATTTGTATTGATTTATCAAACGGGGGTAGTCTTATCAATAGAAGCTAAAATTTCTTTTTTAAAGGTTTTGATGCAAGCAAAACTAGAAGAGGAAAAATAGGTCAAAATTAGATTTAAGTAATTGAATTTCATTAAGAAAACAAGACTAAGTGCAATTTTCCATAAACAATTATATCAAAGCCAAATGAAACAAGCATATTAAGGAAAAATACACTCTAAATACTTCTAAGAAGGAGACTTAGTTCTAAAAAGAATCTCACCAAATCAAAGTGACCCAACAAGTAAGTTAACATCGAATTATAAAGGTCCATATGTTTTAAAAAGGGTTATTCTTAGGAAGGGTACTAATTCTGATAAATATGGTTAGCGAAGACATGTAACATCTTATTAATTCAAATGCAGTTAGAAAATATTTTGTTTTTAATGTCAACCAAGATTAAAATTGACTGATCATCAATTGTTGGCTAAAGATAGAAGTACAATGAATGAGATTAGAAATGATGTAAGCAATAATTAGACAGACAAGGTTTGCACATAAGGAATATTCGAATGATGTTGAATAAATCTTTAATGGAGTGTTTAGATTAGACTTAGGCCAAACTATTGGTTATACTGTCAATCTTCGTCAATTCGGACAACACTAATCTCACAATCTTTTTGCCATTTTTTTATTATTACATATAAACCTGTTATCCTATGAATAATAGTTTTCTTTAATATGATTATATTTATTTGGCTGACATATACCTATGGACATTTTAAAAGTAAATATAGTATAAATTGCATTTCTTTGTTTGAGACTTTTAAGGATAAAAAGAGTTCTTCCTAACACCATGTCTAAAACTCTCAGACGACATTGACAACTAAGGATGGGTTAATGACTCATGATTTCTCATAAGGATGAGACCAAGGAATTAATAGATTAGCAATTAAGACATGTTTTAGCCAAAAAACAAAAACCCTCAAAATTCAATAAAATTCCAAATATAGACATTTACTTCAAAAGCACGACATAAGGAATGTTTGCATCCACCTAAAGCAAGGTGATTCTCTTAAGAGCAAATAAGCAAAAATATTCCATCATGATTCCAATCATTCTAGGTTTAGACAAGGAGTAACTTGAGAGATAGAAAGAGGGTCTCCCTAGTTGGAAGACAAGCCAAAGAACGTGCAAAGTTTGGAAAAAAAACTCCACATACAAGACATGTTACATACCATAATGGTCAGCAAAAAAGGCTGCAAGTAGCAAAATTGAAAAAGCATGATAGGGGCAAAGTAAAATCAACAAGCGTGACTAAGAGTGAGAAACCCTAAAATAAGGAAAGAACATTGACTATGATAAGTTAGAACTAGAAAAAGTTTCCTAGATAATGACTCTCACTACAAGACAAAAACAATAAGGATAGAGGAAGGCAAATCCTTGACAATATTATGCTAGTGCAAGCATGTATGAACAACCATAATAAGTAAAATCAGATCATAATAGGAGCTCTAATCATATTTGAGAATGTATTTTGCATCTATAACCTGAGTGAAAGGGCGATATAACCACTCTTTCTTCTAAAATTTCAATTATAAATGACAATTAGGAGCAATTTTATGCAAGTTTAAGAATGTGTTCCACATTTGCAACTCGAGCGATAGGGTAATGTAGTCATTTTAAGTAATTACGAGTAACATGTTAGTTTACTTTTAAAATTTCAACTACAAATGGCAATTAAGAGTAATTCTATGCAAGTTTGAAAATGTGTTCTACATTTACAATTTGAGCAATATAGTAATACAACCATCTTAAGCAAGTATAGGCAATATGTTACTCTTCTGAAATTTCAATTGTAAATGGTAGTTGGGAGCAATTTTATACAAGTTTGAGAATGCATTTTATATTTACAACTCAGTGACTGGGTAATGCAGCTATTTTGAGCAAGTACAAGTGAAATGTTAGTTTACTTCTAAAATTTTCATAGTAAATGGCAATTAAAAGTAGTTTTGCATGAGTCTGAGAATGCATTCTACATTTGCAACTTAAGTGACAAGATAATGCAACCATCTTAAACAAGTACATGTAACATGTTAATTTATTTCAAAAATTTCCATAATAAATATCAATTAAGACCAATTCTGTGCAAGTTTGAGAATGCATTTTACATTTACAACTAGAGCAATGGGGTAATACAACTATCTTGAACAAGTATAAGTCACCTGTTAGTTTACTTTTAAAATTTCCATAGTAAATGGCTATTAAAAGTAGTTTTGCATAAATTTGAGAATGCATTCTACATTCATGATCCAAATGAAAAGGTGAAACAGTCATTTTAAGCAAACTTTATTAGATATACCAACTTATTTTTGGCATTTCCATTGAGAAGAATATTTAGAAACTCTACTTGCACTAGTCTAAGGATGCCACAAAATCCTCATATATCATGTAAATTAACCATTCAATAGAGCTATCAATTGGGCATCAATTAAATTATTAATAAGAAAATCCCTAATGGAGAACAATGCAATTTTTAACAACATCATAATTCCCTTGATAGGGCTTTTACAAAATTATTATTGGCAAAGTCGCCTCTAGTATAGAAGTGGTAATTAGTTGTTTTGAGTAAACTAGGTATACATCATGGGCTTATTCCTTAGTTTTGAGTGCATTTTTAAGTAGACATCTCAAAGCAAAGACATTACTACGTAAGCATTTGGGAGGCAAACAAAATAGGGATATAAAAAGGTCTTTGTTTATTCCTTTGTGTCAAAGCAACTCATAAAGAGAGGTATTTATTATATCCTTATTTTATTTGCCCTAATTGAGAAGGATCTTACACTCATTCATTCTTATGATTGGACATAGTTAAGATTAATTTATGAATAAAGTATGGTTGCATTGGGATTGTAGTTTGTTTATTTGGCCATAAAAAAAAAAGCAAAATCAAAAGCCAAAAAAATAATAATTAGATTATTATAAATTAATTTATAATGTCCAATATATAGCTAAAGGTCCAAGATATAAGGCAAATCCCACCTAAGAAAGGAAAAGCCAACAACCCTCTTGATTCTTAAACTAAACTTAAAGCTAAAAAAAAAAAGGGTATAAGTCAAATAATTGACACATGAAGGAAGCCCTCTCTTTTCTCAAAGACCCCTGACCAAGGATCCAAGTGTAGCAATATCAATTCACCAATCCTTTCTTTAAGGCCTAATGACTTGACCTAAGTGCAAATCCTACAAGTCAATAGCCCATAAGATGTTAGACATGTGCAAAAAGGCAAGTCAATCTTAACCATCCACCAAAAAGCAAAATCAATGGTTGGGTTCAATCTCCCCCTCTTTATAAAAGGAGAAGCCCTTTGTATTTATGAAAAAAGCATGAATGTAAAAAAGAGAGTATTAATCAAAGAAGCACCAACCATAAGTAACACAAACCAAAAGGCTAACAAAAAATAAAGAGCACTAATGAAAGAGAGAGCACTAGCAAAAAGATCAAAAACATTTGGAATAATGTTATCACACAACACCACCAACAGACATGAATGAGGGAGATGAAACAAGAAAATAACTTGCTTTTCTTTCTACTTCAAGTAGATTTTTGTTGTTTTTTCATATCATTCCTCTCCTAATGTCCACATACTTACCCAAGAAGCTACTCTCTTATGTCATTAATGGTGGGATTATAAGCTCTTTTTAAGCTTTTTTCCATTTTAATTGAACATTGCACTTAATGCTTTCAATGAAAGCTATGAATTTAAGGAGATAATTATATATAAATGATCCATATTAAGTTTAAAATCATGATTAGGATAAAAAATGAAATTAAAACTAACTATTAATGACTAAATGTCCAATCAAAGACATTGTTCATTGACCAAAAGCACATCAATGGTCCTTAATTAAGTGGCCTTAATTAATTTGGGACAAGAAAATGCTACAATAAACAAACAAGAGGTAAACTCACCCATGAAAAAAAGTCCTAGCGCACAAATGCACACTCAAATAACCAAAAACTAAACACAAAAGGACTTATCCTCCTCCTTTATCTTAATTAGAGTTGCCTTGCACAAAAAAAAAAAGGTATAAAGTTAGTATATTTCATTTTTTTTGCTTTTTTTTTTTCTGTATAAACACACATTGGTAAACTAAAAAAAATATATAAGATAAGAAAATAATAATGAAAATATGAAAGCAAACAAAAAGGTGAAGAAAGTACCCAAAATTGGGTATTCTGCCTCGGGAGAGCCCTCGTAGACGATTGTCATCAGTCACTAAAAAATACAACAGATACCGATCAATAGCCTTAAAGTCCTCTCGTGTCGATCTATGTGTCATTGAAAGCTATGTGTCAAAAGGAGGCTAGGAAACATATAAACCGATAAATAGCCTGAGGCCAGTCACCCTCCTACTACTATATATGTCACCGACAAACGTCGTTTTGACCTAAAACTAGCACTGTTCAACCCGTCCAATGCCGATCTGTCTAACGACACCCTTCATGTGTCGAATGAAGTGTGGGAGGCAACAACTATCGCCTCGAAGTTTGACGCTATTGTTTGTTCTACCTCATACACGTGCCATTTCTATCTACCAACATCACATGAGACTGGCTTCGGTAGACTCAGCAAGCGACAATCTACCCATTGGCGTCTCCTACGCGTCAATCGAAGGCTCATAGCGCTCTGTCGTCAGTGGCCGCTGCCTCTCTCTCTCTCTCTCTCGCTCTCTCTCTCTCTCTCTCTACCATGCCCAATCTATGAAGCCAATAAAGACACTATTTTCAAAGTCGAATTCGAGCTTCCCACACCCAAAATCATATCCAAAGTTTGCAATTAGGGCATTTCTAAGTTTAAAGTGTGAAAAATGGCTATTGAAATGGTCCGCACAGAGAGAGAAAGTTTTTAGGTCAACATAGTTTTTTGGGACAAAATAATTAAGGGGAGGTCGTATGTCACGAGGCCAACCAAAGAAGAAAAAACAAAAGAAAAAAGAAAAAAAGAAAGAGAAAAAGAAAACAGAAAAAGAAGGGAAAAAAAAAGTAAAAAGGAAAAGAAAAGAAAAAGGGGCAAAAAGTTGCAGACACAGAACAATATTAATTATTTCCAAAAAGTTTCCTTTTTCTTTCGGATCTTTCCGATATGGAAGGTCACTGTAAAAAGCACTTGACCCCTTTTTAATTTTTCTAATAAAAAATCCCAAAAATTGCTTCTTTTTAGTAAACAAGATTATCATAAAAAGCATTTGATCCAGTTTTAATTTTATTCAAAACTTTTTAAAATTTTCCTTTTATTTTTTTGATACATAGAATCGTCATAAAAAGCATCTTAACCTATTTAAAATTTTCAAAAATCTCGTACCCAATAAATTTCTAAGCTCTCGGTGCACTTTTCCATTTTTACCACTAATTCTAATCCCTTGAAATCTCGATGTATATACTTTTGTTACAAATCATATTTACAAATTAAAGAGAGAAATAAAAAAAAAATATTAGTAGAAATATAAAAATAATAATAGATAAATAATAATACTATCATATATGATAAGTATTTAAATTGGTTACAATTTTCACTAAATATAACTATATTTTTAAATTTTGCATAATTCTAATAAAATAAATTGAATCACTCATGATATTTTAATTATATTTAAATTAATTGGTCTCGACTCTAAGTATCTTAAAAAATAGCTCGAGATAGTGAACTCTCGAATCAATTCAAGCATTGCGCAAGCCAAATGAATAGTGAGGGTAAATCCAGTAAAGCCCCCTTGTAAACATGGCTTGCCTCCGTCACTAATAATTTGTGGTGACCGCGTTGCAATAATTACTAGTAACTTATCATCCACCGTCTACTAGTAGGACCCTGCGTCAAACACACTTCAGCTATCCTAACTCGCCTAAAAGGCACTGAATACCATGCCTCCTCTGCGTCCACCGAGCTCTCCTCACCAGGAACCATCGTGACAACCAGCAATTAATCAATTGGAAGGCTCAGATATCAAGATTTAGGAAAAGTGACCTGATGAATGGAGGAGCTAAAGAAATCCAAAAATGGGCCATAATCATCACATAGTTTGTTGAAGCATTGATAAAAAATAAAAGTGATGGAATGATCATACAGTTTCTTGTCAAACCCAGATACCTTAATTTACTCTGTTCAGTTTTATGTATACTTTCATGTATCACATCTTGTTAACGCAAATGTTCATGCAATAGAAAATATTCTATTGAGCTGAAATTATTTAACGTTTGGTTGATATCATTGTACATACGTAGCCCAATCAAACACCACAGTCGACTAGGACCACCATAGGTAAAGGCTGGTCCCCTGAGAACATCGTGACTGCCAAGATATCCAAACCCATAACATCCTGTGGTATCAATGTCACCAATAACATGATCAGGATCTATAAATGTTAAATCATAACTGTCGCGTGCAGCTTGAAGCCATTCAAAGAAGCATGATTTCTCGAGGTCAGCAACAGGGTAGCGCCCATCACCCATCGCTGGACTTTCTCCAACTGGGGATTGCTGTGCAAATCCGCCATAACGAGCTACTGTTCCACCTTCCGCTAAAATGACTGAAAACCTCCTTTGGCCAGCAGCCTATTACCAAGCTCAAAAATTTTCAAAGCGATTGATAAAATTGTGAGTCAAGAAATGCAATTGGTCAATATATATTCAATGTTAGTCAAAAAATGAGTAAGCGCAAGTTTTGTTCATTCATGAAACATAATTTGGGATATTACAAACACAATTGTAATAGATGATATTGGTTTAATCTTACAAAAAAAAAAAAAGATATTGGTTCATAGAGAATATCTTTAACCGTCACTGTTAATATGAACTCTTAATTAAATATGTGTATGTTTGTGGATTACCTGAAGAATTGCTAACTCAGTATTTTATTGTTGCTCACCATAGATAGATAGATATGTTTTGGTGTATCAAGTTAAGATGTTACTACATACAATATCACTGACTCACAATTTGCAACAACTGTAACAATCATGCAAAAGATTATTATAACCAAATATGACAAGACTTTCATATTATATTATAGATTTCCTTATATTTTGTTTGAGAAGAATTTGAACCCTACCGTGCAACGCACGGTCACTCGTGTCTTAGTGCCTGTATAATTCTGGATACACCCACAAAAGTGAATACCTAACATGCTAGATTGCTGATTTCTTTAATTACAAAAAAGAAAAATGGCAAGATAACTGATTTTTATTCCTATTCTCCTCGGTTATATCTCGAATTGTTTTCCACATGAATTTGCTCAAAATATGCTTTTTGGTACTTAAAACACAAAATTTGGCAAAATAACATTAAGTTCAGTTTCCGGCCCATTTTGGACCCATATTTGAGCCGCTGAAGCCTGGTTTGGTCCGACGGAAGGATTGTGGATAGTGATTTTTGCTGCTACTCCATGGTATGTTGATCTATCCGGCTTATTTTGGAGCACTACAACCTTGGTACATATTTTAATTCCATAGCCATTAACCCGTGCAAAGCAGAAAAATAGAGATTGATATTAGCCACAATAATCATTAAATCATATGGATCAATAACTATAAACATATCTGCCAATTAAAATAATACATAAATAAATGCATAAATAAAGTGAATGTTAGTGTCTTTCAAAATACAAAGTAAGTCACTTATAATAATCTTTACAAATAAAAATTATCTATGGAGACGCATGCCACATTCATTTTATATGTTATAGTATGATCCTATGAGTAATCTATAGCAATATAATGTGACACTATCTATTATTGTAGACATAGCTACTAGAAAAGAGGGAAAAAAGAAAGATCATCCTTGTGGAGATACTCGAGTTAGTAGGAGTAGACATTTAGCTTAGACATTTATCTTAGGTGTCTTACATTCAAATTCAAGGATGAGGTATGCAAGTTGAAAAAAAATTATAATAGTGAGGAGAGAGCTATCTTATTCACAATGGACTATGAAGTCAATGTTCTCTAGGTTGGAATGGATGAATATATTCAATATTGCTTCTCAAATTAGGTACTTTCCGTGGGGGACCACCTCGACGGGGAATAAGTATAGAATGTGCAGCATTTGTTATAGCTTTAGTGAGCGTCTGTTCCAGTGTGAAGCTTGGTTCCATCTATGAAATTGGTACGGATTAATTAATTAATCATCAAGTTTAATAACAATAACTAATATCTTGACAACCAAATGAAATGGTTTTACAACAATATAAGATTGTGTATTAACACTGTACCTTAATTTTGTGTTTATATATGTCAACGCAATCGACATGATCCACATGTGTGATCTATCCAATTAGATAAGAAGGTATATTAGTCCTGATTGTAAATGTTAAAAACTATTGATAAATTGTAATTTTTAAATTATTATATTTCTTTTAAGCCCAAGAGATAAGAATTTATGAAGTAAACAATTAAATAAGAGAAAAAAAAATTAAAGCAAAACATTAGCAGTCTCATACACTGCCTAACTTGATTAAAACTAGCTAGCACTAACTACCATAAAAACTTGGCAATTTCTTAAAAGGACACAAGGTAAGTATGCAAGACATTACCCCTTTTTATTCTAATGAAAACAATTCCTAATTCCAAGGAATTCTCTTCAAAACTGAATATAAATAAACCTAAATGTATCTGAACTACATTTGCAGAATGCTTGTTGATGTTCAGCTTTCCATTGATAGCATGGTTGCCTAAACTAAGACGAGAGATGACAAAAATATAAAAGTCATAGTATTTTTCAAGGTTGGCATTGACATGATTCCCATACTTGTTGCTCGCTCTTTTCCTCCTGCCTCTTGTAATTTATAATTGCCAGTGTACCGAGAAATTGAAGAGAATTTAATTACATTAATTTTTGATTTTATTTCCTAACCTGAAAAAATATTTCAGATTTTCCTTCCTACTTGGTTCCCTTAATAAATTGAATGAATATATACAAAGTTTAATTTGAGTCAATTTGGTCTAACAAAGTAAAAACACTAAAAGATAAATTTTCTTATTTTTACATCTACGTCCCTCTTTTCATTTGTGCTCTTCAGTGTTTTTGAGAAATTAAAAATTAAGGAAGAATATCATTACTTTTTAAAAAATTAGAATAATGATGACCTGGTCTTGCATAACTAACATTAAAAATATTATGGTGAGGCAGGTGAATTGATAAATAATAGTTGTATCATAATCATTCATTGTACATTTTAAATCTCTGGATGCATAATGTAATTAAAAATGAGATTATAGATGTACAATTAATGATAATTATAATACAACTTTGGTCCGTATTTTTCTTACGATAATTTTCTCATGTCTGCGTGAAAATGGTCAACCAATATATCGAAATCCGAAATTAGCAAAATCTTTTGAAACATAGAAAACACAGACATGATACTGCATGTCTATATTGTCAACTTGCGTTGACACACGTCCATCATGTTGATTTGTGTCAATTAATAAAATTTTCATAAGGGCTATTTGGCACGTATGTCAGACATAGAAAGGCCTGTCTAGCACTACTAGAACATGGCGGGATCATAGCGAAGGGTTTGATCTGAATTGTATTTGCAATTGAAAAATAAGACTGGAAAGAAAAATAAAGTCTAAATATAAAATTCAGTTTAGAATTCAGGTTAATTTTAATTCTAATTTAATATTAATTAAAATTTTAAGTTAATTTCAATTTAATTCACTTTAATTTAGTCTATTTTTTATTTTTTTCTTTTCAAAAATAAATCATTTTAAAATTTTTAATTGAATATTTTAAATTTATACGGTAGACTTCCAACTCATCGATTTACAAGCATGCTTTTTTAAATATTTAAGGTACTCTCCACACCCCCGTATTTCAATCCCAGCTGAAAAAGTCAGACACAACAACATCCTTAGCAGAGTAGGCCACGTAAAGGTCAGGGAAGTCGATGACTAATGGCTTATTAACAAGTCAAACGTATTGCCAAAAGGAAGTGAGTCTGTCATTCCCAATTACAACCTCTGCTTTGTGCCAAAACTCACCACTACATCTGCAAATGTCGCTCTGAAGTGTTATGCTATTCACACTGGTGATACTTCTTGGCACCCAACACTTGGACTCAAGGGGATATTTAACTGATAATGCATGGTGCACACTAGCTTCTGAATTCGCAGGTACACTAGGTTAGTACCATTGAGCCTTCAAGAATAGTGATCTTATATTGCAATAGGCCCCCCTTTGGTTTCCTTGTATTATCTGTTGTATTTGAAAATTAATGGTGTAAAGAGAAGTAACCGTGCTTCTTATTTATCATTAGTGGTGTTGTGTTTGTTAGTACAATTGGATTTAAAGAGCATGCGTATGCAATCAGTATAGCTTTTGTCTAATTCATTGAGTAATGCGCTACGCTGTCATTCCATTAAAGCTGTAAATTTCGGCTTAGTTCCCATATGTTTTACCTTCTATGTAGATATTTTGAATATATGAAACGCACTTTTCCAAATGGATAGGATTTCAACGTGTTAAAACAATCAGTTCTAATATTACTATTAGCGAGTAATCAAGTTTGATACCCTAGTTAACTAATTATTTCAAAGTTGAGCCTCTATTATCTATAATACTTGATAATTTATAATATTCATATCTTCATATAAATTTATTATTCTTTAAATTTTTTATTTAAATAAAAAAATTAAATTAAGTTAATTTTAACTCTCAATTCAAATAATTTTTAATTCTAATTTTTGTTTTTTTGTATGTTCTTACTTCAACGAGTCCTTACACTTGAATTAACTTTTAATTTAATATATTCTTATATAAGAGTTTTATATCTAAGCATTTTTTAATTTTAAATCTTAGAATCAACAGAGTTATTTATAACTTTTAAAATCAACTTCTGAATGTCTTGTAAAGTTTAAATCTCCTTTTATTATTGACTTCTTTCTTATCGTTCTCCCTTTTTACTCATTTTTTATTTGAGTATTGTTTTTCTTTCTTTTTTTTTCTTTTTCTTCATTATCTTAATTAAAAAATTCAAAAAGTTTAATTTTTTAAAAACAAGGGTTAGTGAACAAGAAAATTGTGAATGATGAGTGGATGAGCGTTTTTGGTGTGACAGAAACAATAAATTAAGGGGAGGGTAATTATGATGTTCTTTAATGAGTTTTTGGATACTTCGTTGGCAATATCTTGTAGATAGGTTTTCACCAAGTTAGGAAAAGGTGATATCAAGTTACAATGGTGACTAGAGTAGGTACATTGGGCATTAAGCAATGACAGCTAAATATTACGTGGACACTTTATGTCTAACCCGTCCAATAAATGAGAAGATAGAAACCCAAGTAGGCCAGATTGAGTCTCTACGAGCTACTAGTATTACCCAGTCCTTTTACTCCCCCCTGTCCAATAACAGAAGGTCTTAGAAGAGTGCTGAAGTTTTTGGAAGACCTACATCTAGAGACTTTCAGTAAAGACCAACAAGCACTCAACTAGAACTTTCTTGAAAGGACTTTCTTTAATCCTTTCTCTAAAATATTCTTTGTAAATAATTTAGATATTTATTTGTAACCACACATTAAGAAGGTAGAGCAATTATAAATAGGCCACTCCTCTCATTTGTAAATACACTTCAGATGCTCAATATAAGTTCACTTGTCCTCTCTACTTCTCTAGCACTTCCAAGTCACTTAATTGCCTCTCACACGCTTTCCGCTGATTCTCTTAAACTCTCTAAGACTTATTTAGCTCATCTTCTCATGCAAGATTAACTAAGTGTCGTGTGAGTTAGCACACACGAAGCTTAACTCCATGACAGGTGGTATTAGAGCAATAGTTCAATTCTTATGTATAACCTAGTTGTTTGGTATTTACTGAAACTACGAGCATGACAAACAAAGAAGGATTTGTTGCAACTATTGTAGAGGAGCAATAAGTGCGGTAACAAGCTTATGGGCATGAGAAGCAACGTGCTCCAGTCAGGCGTAGCAAGTCCAAGGCTCTAATAAAGGAAACCATGAACTCTCGTGTTGGTGGCTTAGAGAGGAGCATCATTAATCTAAACTCCGTTGTAGGCGAACTTTGCAATCAAGTCAGAAACTTGATCCATGAGAATGCAAAGATCATGTGGGCTGTCAAAATCATGATCAAAGAGTTTGCCCACTCATTTAGGGGAGAACTATGCTCCTTGAATTAAGGTTTGTTTGACTTGCGCGAGTTCATTAAAGGAGAGATTTATGACCTCCACAGAGAAATATATTCTTTGTGCTGAAACAACTCAATCACTGCTAGTACAACTATCATTACTAAAGCCACTGTAATGTATGACTTGAAGGTCTTTAAGTCTACCATGTATAATGGCATACATAATGCCACTACCATGGAAAACTTTCTATTTGACCTTGAGCAGTACTTTAAGGTTATAGGGGTTGTTAACAACCTTGCCAAAGTAGGTAATGTCTTAATCTTCCTAAAAGATGTTGCCCAACTCTGATAGAGATGGAAGCACTCCAAGAAGGAGCAAGGCTTGTGCATTATTGACACCAAGGAGTAATTTAAGGCTGAAGTGCACAGGTACTTTGTGCCTCACAATACAGATAGTGAAGTTAGGGGAAAGTTATGTCGCCTTAGTCAGATAGGTAGTATTTCCAATTACGTCGAGAAATTTACTACCCTCATACTTGAAATCAAGATATCCGATAGGGAGCTTCTCTTCCATTTTAAAGATGGCTTAAAGAATTGGGTGAGAGTTGAGCTAGATAGGTACGGTGTGTAGACCTTGGATACTGTCATTGTTGCTGCTGAGACCTTTATCAACTACTCTGCCCACTCCAAGGGCAAGAAGCCAAACTTTGGCAAGAGTAGGGGAGAGAAAATTGGACAGAAGAAGTAGGATTCTGGCCGCAATGAGAGTAGACATCAAAGATCCTCAGGTGACTGTCCCAAGTATGAGAAGAACCTTACGGGTAAACGTAACTCAGGTAGTCCTTCGAAACCTTATTTCATTTGTGGTAGATAACACTGGGTGAGAGATTGCTTTAACTGTAAAACAATGAATACTATAATGATAGTACTTAACCTAGAAAAGGCCAACGAAGAGCCTTAAGCTGGCATGAGATCTATGTAGCAATTAGGTAATCTCGCAAAACTTTTCTCCCCAACAATTTTTAAAGAGAAGGAATTGTTGTACGCTAACGTTACCATTGAGGGTAAAGCAGCTGGTGCAATGCTAGATACAGGGACAATGCATAATTTCATGGACATATAAAAGGCTGAACGTCTAAACCTTAAACTTACGAAGGGAAATGACACCATCAAAGTAGTGAACTCGAAAGCAGAGCCTGTTCAAGACGTAATGCAACGAGTAACCACCTAGATTAGTGAATGGACTAGTAAATTGAACTTTATCATTATTCTCATGGATGACTTCAAGGTGGTATTAGGTCTTGCATTTTTCTGCAAAACTTTGAATTTTCCCATTCTTGCTTCAAGTTCTCTTATGGTCTTTGATGCTTGTAAGATTCGAATGGTTCCCTTGAAGTGTAAGGAGAAGTAGCAACCATCGATGATTTTGGTCTTATAATTCAAACAGGGTCTTAAGTCAGATTCAGGCTATGTAACTACTATAAGGGAGCTAAGCAATAGGGAAGATGCAGCGACACTTACTCTTGCACTATCGCAACCCATCCAGGGTGTCTTTGCCAAGTTCAAGGATGTGATGCCTTTTAAACTACTAAAAAAGCTTCCACCGAAGCAAGATGTGGATCATCATATTGAGCTGAAACTTGGTGCAAAACCTCCTACCATGACCTCTTATTACATGACACCCCTAAAGCTCACTGAACTGAAGAAGTAGCTCCATAATCTGATAGACTCAGGCTACATTCGACTCTTGAAAGCCCCTTTTGGTGCCCTAGTCCTATTCTAGAAGAAGAAGGATGGATCGCTATGCATGTGTATCGACTACCAAGCCTTAAACAAGGTCACTATCAAGAACAAGTATCCAATACCCTTAATAGTTGATCTTTTTGACCAACTTGGGAAGGTGAGGTACTTCACCAAGCTAGATTTGCGATCAAGTTACTACTAGGTCTGCATTGGATAAGGTGATGAGCCAAAAATGACTTACATCACATGTTATAGAGCATTCGAGTTCCTAGTCATACCCTTCAACCTCACCGATGCACCATCTACCTTTTGCACCCTTATGAACAAGGTACTACATCCTTTTCTTGACAAATTTGTGGTAGTCTATTTGGATGGCATCATGGTGTACAACAACACACTTGAGGATCACGTTGAGCACCTCAAGCAAGTCTTCCAAGTTCTCTGGGAAAACAAGTTGTTCGTTAAGAAGGAAAAGTGCTCATTCGCTAAGTAAGAGGTAGACTTCTTTAGCCACCGAATCAAGGATGGTAGGCTCATGATGGATCCAACAAAAGTGCAAACTATCCAACAATGGAAGCCTTCAACCAAGGTCCTGGAACTGTGATTCTTCTTGGGGTTCATTAACTACTGTCATCAGTTCATCAAGGGATACTCTGTCGCAGTAACACCCCTAAACGACTTGCTGAAGAAAAACTACACTTGACATTAGATGAAGGAATGCCAAGTTTCCTTCGAGAGATTGAAGCAAGTAATCTTTGAGGAACCCATAGTGGTGCTACCGAACTATGAAAAGCCTTTCGAAGTCCACACTAATCCATTTGACTTCACTATCGAGAGAGTCTTAATGCAAGATAGGCATCTCATTACTTATGAAAGTCACAAGCTAAATGACATGGAGAGGTGGTACACCATCCAAGACAAAGAGATGACTGTCATGATTCATTGCTTACGCATTTAAAGACACTATCTGCTTAGAAGTAAGTTCGTGATTATGACTAACAAAATTGCTAGTTATTATGAGCTACTTCTAGACACAAAAGAAACTCAACCCCAAGCAAGCTCGTTGATAAGACTTCCTGACAGAATTCGACTACACATTGTGGTATAAACCGAGCCAAGCCAATGTTGTTGCTGATACGCTGAGTCGGAAGGCAAAACTAGCTGTCCTTTCCACTAGTACACCTAAAAGCAACCTCCTTAAATAGATCAAGGTACTGGGTAAGAAAATCTAACCAAGAACTTGCTGAAATTGGCTAGTAAGGGGAAGGCTCGTCGATTTTTGGTGGACGACGAAGTCCTAGTGATAGTTGAAAACTGAGTCTTTGTGCCTAAATAGGGAAACTTGCGGAAAAAGATCATCAAAAAATGTCATGACTCCCTATGGGCTGGTCACCTAGGTATGACATGAACTTTCGCTTTTGTCCAACAACATTACTTCTAACTGCATATGCACATAGATGTTGAGACTTATATGCGGACTTGCTTAGTTTGCCAACAAGACAAGGTGGAATAGCAACAACCAATGGGTCTACTTGAGCCACTACCTATCCCTAAGATGTCTTGGGAAAGTGTTTCAATGGATTTTATTATGACTTTACCAAAGTTTAAGGGATACAGAAGCATTATGATGGTGGTCGATCGGTTCAGTAAGTATGACACCTTCATTCCAACCTCTGCTGATTGCAAAATGGATGAAATTGCTTGTTTATTCTTCAAGAATGTGGTAAAGTTATGAGGTGTGCCAAAAAGTATAATCAGTGATAGAGACCCCCACTTTACAGGTAAATTTTGGTGCAAGCTATTCAAGTTGTTAGGGGCCGATCTAAACTTCTCGAAAAACTTCTATCCTTAAAGCAACGAGCAAACCGAGTGAGTAAATACCTTGGTTGAACAGTACTTGAGGCACTATATCAGTGTGCACTAATGAGATTGGGCAAATCTACTCGACGTTGCCCGTTTAAGATTGTTATGGGACAACAATTGTTAACACCAAATGCTATTGTCTCTCCCTACATTGACAACAACCCATCTACTTTTAAGTTTGCAAAAAAATGGCATGAGGAAGCAAACATAATAAGAGCTTGCCTTGACAAAATGACTAAGAAGATGAAAGAATAGGTTGACTCCAAACGACGCTTAAAGGACTATGTAACGAGAGACATAGTGATGGTAAAACTGTTACCCAACCAATTCAAATCTCTATGTAAAGTCCACAAGAGCTTGGTATGGAAGTATGAAGGGTTGTTTCCTGTGGTCAAGCACATAGGCAAGGCTGCCTACCAAGTCTAACTCCCACAAAAACTGAAGATTCACAATGTTTTCCATGTAAGTTTTATAAAACCTTTTTATGGAGATAAAGAAGATCTAAACTGAAGTGAGTCCAAGTGCACACCAACAGCTGTGGTCACTGAATTCAATAAGGAGGTGGAACACATCCTTGCTGACAAAGTGATCTAGAGAAGGGGAGTTCCTAACTACACCTAGTACTAGGTAAATTGGAAAGATTTGCCGAACTAAAAGACTAGTTGGGAATGGGAGGACCAGATTTGGTAGTTTGTTGATCACATTTGGCAATCTAAGGCTGAGAATGCGACGAGGACGTCGTAGGATTGAGTGAGGGAGGGTGTTACGCAAACACTTTATATCCAGCCTGTCCAACAAGTGAGAAAGTAGAAACTAAGGCCAAATTGAGCCTCTATGGGTTGCCAGCATTGCCCAGCCCTTTTGCTGCCTTTATCCAGGAATGAAAGGTCCTAGAACCTTCTTGAAGACCTACATCTAGAGACTTTCAGCAAATACTAATAAGGACACTCACCTATAACCTTCTTGAAAGGACTTTATTTAATGCTTTCATTAGAACATTCTTTGTAAATATCTTAAATATTCATTTGTAGTCACACATTGAGGAGGTAGAGCAATTATAACTAGGCCACTCCTTTCATTTGTAAATACATTTCAAATTCTCAATACAAGCTCACTTGCAAAGTTCTGTTATGGTCTCTACTTCTCCAGCACTTCCAGCTCACTTATTTGCCTCTCACACGCTTTCTGTTGATTCTCTCAAACTCTCTAAGACTTACTTAGCTCATCTTCTCATACAAGATTAACTAAGTGTCACATGGGTTAACACACATAAAACCTAACTCCATGACATGAAGTTTCAAATTTTTGTAGATATAAACTACTCAGACTTTTTTAAGGCACGTGGATGCTAAAAGTGGTATTAGTGGTGTCCCACCATTAAGGATATGGCTTCTGACAATTGAATCAATGAATTTTGACAATATGTTCGGTAGTAGCACTCTGGCATTGACAAGTGGTGGTTTAGTGCCTTTTGTCATGGCCCAATGGTGACTTTGGCAAGGACTTTCTACTTTATCATTTCTTGGATCAAATTTTTACTCTTCAATTAACTTTAACTTCTAAGTCATATACTTGCTCTAATATTTTTGGATCATAAGCTTCTTTATTATTGTTTGGCCATTATGGTTAGCTTATATTAATATGGTATTTCATAAAAAAAAAAAACTTTATTAGTAAGGGGGGTTTGTAATTTAATCTGACTGCAAATGTTTTTATAGGTGAAAGCAAAATGGGCAAAGTGTTCTTACTCAGTTAAGGAGTTTCTTTTTAATATTTCCAATGTGAAATTTGGTAGGAAAAACCAACGAGGAATGGTAAAATGGGAAGCTCCATAACTAAACCTCCTTTGGAATTTGGTGAAAGCAACACATACAGTGCCTTCACTATTATTAGTACCTATGTCAATCTACCTAAAGCTCAAAAGGTGTCATTCACCCCTTCACCTAGCCTTTCTTGGCTTACTGCCATATACATTAACTCTATGCCAAACTTTGTGTCAAACATTGATGTAAAGTATTACCAAATACTTGCACTTATATACCAAGAGACTTAGGAGTGTAATATAATACCACAACAAAAAAACAAAGGAGTTATTTCTTAAAAGTGACTTAGTACTGCAAAAATGAGAAGCCAATAAGAGTGAAAAAAAGATAAGCAAACTTTTCCCCAATTAGGAGGCCCCTACAAGATCCCCAAAGAAGTAGTACTTGAGAGTTACCATTTGCCAGAATTAGATGGGACCTTAATCTTTAGTATTGGAGACACTAAAAACCTTAGATCTTACTACTAATGAGGAATTAGCTTAAGGCATGTAAAAGGCACTTTGCATATAAACTATCAATAAGTTCATATTCCCCTAATAAGCTATTACTAATAACTGTACACTTCATCTCCTTGCTCTATAAAGAAGTTAAGAGCTGCCTAAGGCAATTTACAACCATATGTTACATAGGCTTCTTGCTAATAACACCAAATACATCACATATGAATACTCCACATAGGCTGTTTACCACATGACAAAGATAGGATGGGGTAAGGTATGATATAAAGGTCTCTTACTTCATAACGAGACTATAATAGGCTAAAGCACCTTATGCGAATACAACACATAAGCTTCTTGCCAAGAATGCCTAAATACCTCATTTAAAGATACCATATAGGCTTTTTAGCTTATTATGAAGCCAAGACAAGGTATAGTGCCCACAAGAGAGCACCACATAAGCCTCTTACCTCTTGATAAGGCCAAGACAATTAAAGGTGCCTCATGTGAGCACACCACATAGACCTCTTGCAAAGAATGCCTAAAGCGCCCTATTTGTGTGCAACACTTATGTTTCTTACCTTAAAATGAAATCAGGACTACCTAAAATACTTCATGCAAGCGCACTTCTAAGAATTGCCAAGGCACCCAATACGAGTGTACTATGTAGACTTCTTATCTTGTGTTGAAGTCAAGACTACAAAAGGTACTCTATGCAAGTGCATTACACAAACTTCCTACCAAAATCACCTTAGGTGCCTTATGCAAGTAAGCCACATAAGCTTCTTGCCTCATGAAAAAGTGCACAAAGTTTAAGGCATCCTGTATGAGTGTGCTACATAAGCTTTTTGCCTAATGGTAAAGCTAAGAGTACTTAAGCAATCCATGCAAGTGTGCCACACAAGTTTTTTGCCTAATGAAAAAGTTAAGATTAGCAAAAGCAATCCATGTGAGCATGCTACAGGCCACTCACTAAGAACACCTAAGGCACCTTATAAGACTGCATTACATAGGCTTCTTGCCCAACATAAAGTTAAGAATATATAAGATGCTCTACATAAGTGTGTTATATAAGTAAAGGTGGCAAAAGCTGACTTGAACTAAGTAATTGGATTTAACTCTCCCAAAACTGGACTTGACCTATTTTGATTGAAAAAGCCAATAACTGGTAACTAGACTTGACTTAAATCCAAAATAACACATAACTTAGATAACTCATATTCAAAATGAATTAAAACTTGAATATCCTGAATTCGAGATAACTTAAAATCTGAATAACCTAAATCTAAATTACTTAAACCTAAGATGATCTGAAATCCAAAACCTATTAATCTAAAACTTACAACAATCCAAATTAATCTAAACTAAACTCGACATGAAATTTTAATTAATTTTAATAAAAATTAAAACTTGTTAAATTTTTTAATTAAAAAATTATTTTTTGATTTGCATTTATTTATAAACAATAATTATTTTTAAAATTATGATCTTTATATTTAAATTAGCATGTACATTAGTTTAAATATATTAAATATTTATTATTATTGTAAAATTTTTAATGATAAATGTGAAATAAAATCTAAAATTTATAATATTATTATAGATCAAATTTATTATAACCAAAATAAATTTATAAAATTATTTTCATGATATGTATATATTAAATTTAGATATTTCAAAAATACAATATTTATACTTATATTTAAAATTCAAAATTTTATCTCTCTTTAATATATTATAGCATATTGCTTCTCCAATTTTATAAACACAATATTTTTGCTTATTTTTTGAATTAATATTTTTCTTTTCCTTTTCTTTATTAACTGTCATATATTATTTCTCCAAAATAGCTTGCCACAATATTTAATTATTTATATTTACATAAAAATAATCATTCATTATTTTCAAAATGTATTTCTTATTCCTTATTAGTAAAAGAGAGAAAAAGTGATATATTAGCCAAATAATAAAAAGGAAATGCTCATAGATAAAGATAACAAAAGTTGACTCAATCTTAATAACTTGACTTAAATACCTAAAACTTAACTCTATTTGTCTTGAACTGACTAAAATGTCAATGACCTATAACTTGACTTAACATAAAACTTAAATAACTCGAAAGCTAAATAATTTGTATCCCAAATGACTTAAAACCCAAATAATTTAGAACCTAAAATATCAAAAATCTGGTAAACCTGAAACCTAAGACTTAAATGACCTGAGACTTAAAGTAACCTAACTCAAAACTAACTTAACCCACTTGTTTGCCACCTCAACACATAAGTTTCTTGTTTAGTGATAAAGCCAAAATTTCCTAAGGTATCTTATGTGAGCACACCATATAGGTCTTTTGCCAAGAACACCTAAAGCACCTCATTAGAGTGCATCATGCACATATCAAGCCATCAACATGGAACAAATATGCTATAAAAAGTAAAAACACAATAAGGAACATAAGTGCAGCATACAAAAGCAAACGTGTAAGATGAAAGATAAAAGAGAAGATGTGAAATAAAAGAAAAAAAATCAAAAGGTGTGAGTATATAAGTAGACCATTTTAAGAACCCATCAACTCCACATTTAATCAATAAGTGGTTAACCACTAAAAAATAATAATAGCAATAGTTTATCTACATATGGAACAAAAGTAATTTCACCCATAACAATACAACACAAAAGATAAAGATTGAGTTATTTTCCAAAAACAATCCTTATTTATAATCACCTTACACCTCTAATACGATGACATGTAGCCATAAAAACATAAAAGATGTAATAGTTTCCTAAGAAATGCAACCCAATTTCCTATGCTTAATAATTACAACACAATTGAAGTAACCCTTCTAACTACTTACCATAATGTAGGAACCCACCCCAGATGTATTTAAGGATGATTGGGGCCTCCCTACTCGAACCTAGAAGAAATATGCCTAAAACCCATTAACCATTCAAGTCCCTTCGATCATAAGTGTTTGTTGTCAACTTCAAATTACTAAAAGGGTTGGACAACACCACATCTAGAGTAAGGAAACTAACCTCCTTAGTAATGTTTGTATGCTTCGTACTGTAAGGTGGAGGAGTACCCTTTTTGTGAGCAAACTTGTTAACAGACAAAAGGGGCATTCATCACTCTATGACCCTTCTCCCCTTGATTGTTAGGGATTGTAGTTTGATCACCTTGCCTAGATGAAGTCGCACACTCTTTACCACCTCACCAACATATTACACACTTTTCATGAATGCATTTTGTTTCTCTACTAAAAAATTGGCATCATTGTGAAGAACTTTATCAACACCGAGAGCACTTTCAAACCTAATAGCTCCTTCACTTGGAAAAATAGAGCTTGTGGGGATAATGACCTTTATAGAACTCTCCCTTCGGAATGACATGAGTTAAGTCTAAGACAACATGATGTTGGTTGCCATGAACGTGTCATCCAAATCAAATAAATCTTAAAGGAATACTAAGGGAAATGAGTCAATTTGCAATAAGAAATAATACCAATAACAAAATGATGAATACTTTTTATAATGACAACTACAATAGGAGCCCAAAAGAAGGTTTTACCCCCGCTCACCCAACATGTCACTTGAACCATTTCCCCTATTGCCTACTCCTTCCTCTGAATTAGAGGGACAAAGTGGCCCACCTCAATTCAACTTTACCCCCTAGGTCACTTTAAGTTAGACAGGCCCATACTCTAACTCATCCACTAGTTTAACCATATCACGTTACTTTAAGAAGTGTGTCAACCTTATCAACCAACAATCTTTTTAACTACTCTTTGTCATAAAGTCAATAAAACTTTCTCAAGACCCATCGTTCAACATTTCAAAGTGCATAAATAGTTGTAACAAGTGTTCCTTTAGCCTTTTTTCATCCTAGCCCTTCAATGGTGGAAACTTTTTCATGTAACCTGTAGGATTACAATCCATGGGATAATGACTAGAATTGCATAAACAAGTGAAGAAAAATTCCCATTTAAAACTCTATAAGAAGGCATTTTCCCTTCCATTTCCTTCATCAACTCTCTAAAATGGTTAAATGACTCAAGCCAAAACATTCCTAGCTCTAATAATGACAACTACTTAATAACATATATGTGAACCAACATGAGACCCTTCAGCGAGAAGTAGTTGTGCTGCACATTAAGGCTTAAAAGCCTAGTCAATCATGAGCAACAGTTAAGGTTCAACTAAGCAAGGTAAACCCTATTGGAAATTAAAAATTCTTAAAGTAAGAGGTACATAAAAAGTTGTAGTTAATATGCACCAAATACACTAAAATTACTTTAAATTTCTTAATTAATAAGTTTGTAATTAAGGTGAGTTGAGTTTGAATTCATAGAAATTGATTTTGATTAATTAGTTAACTAATAATCTTAGTCTTATTAAATTCACACAAATAAGAGACTAAAAGGGAAGGAATTTGGTTTAATTAAACTAATAAATATAAAAACAAAAAACTAAGTGCAAATAAAATCAATAAATGAGCACACCTTTGACAATAAGGATATTTATATCATTGAATTCACATATTAATCACCAACACTAAAGATCATCAATTCTTTAATGAATATTCAATTTAAGATAATGACAAGTTTTATTATTCTAAATCTTTCCCTAATTTATTGTTAATTAAGACAAGTTCTTCAATTAATCACTTATTAATTAAACTACTTAGGACAAGTTCTCCAGATATAATTTATTAATAGCATTAAGCTAAGAAAGACAGTTAGATCTAAACAACAAATTCACAAGCTAATTTGTTTAATTTTAGACCATATTTTCATAAAAATTCCACAAAGATTTAACTATAATTATCAATTTTTATTTGTTATTTAGTGTTAAAATTATCAAATAATTACAAATTTAAATTCTAAACTATCTATAATTGTCTAGTATACATCATAGTAATTAAATAATATAACCATAAATAATAATAACAAAAGAACATGAGAATTCAAAGTAAAGAATTAGATTAGAAATAAAAACTAATAAGTCTCACAATGCCTTCTCTAATGACTTTAATCCTTCTCTAATAACTCCTAATTAAATTAGGATAGCTTTAACCAACCTATAAGTTGGATTGAAGATGCTTACTTATGACCCAATTCTTCTTGGATCTCTACAAATAAGTCCATTATAGAAAGCTCTAGATGCCTATTTTCATTCTTATGAAGGCCTTAAATCCATTTAATAATATTTAGAATGTGAAATTTATAAAATAACTTTAATGGTCAAATTTTTTAAAACTGCATCTTTAAGCTTCCAAATTGCTCTAATCGATTTGGTCTTTTTCTAAAACATAAAATCAACTCCATAAAGTACATTTAGAAAGAAAATGCATTAAGAAGGTTAAATATAAAAGAATAAATTTAATACACATAACATACTTATCAAAAGGTCAGTGTAAAATTGTTCCATAAAGAATGTAATATAACCACTTAGAGGAAAATAGGCCCCTTACTTAAGTAAGGGCATGAATAGTTTGTACCAGTTTGAAATATGAAACACACACTTAAGTTTACCTTGAATGTATCTTCATTTAACCTAAGAAGAAGCCTTTTGTAATAACACTAAGGGTAAATGCATGAAGGCCTAAGAAATGGGTGTGAATGAGACATTGGGGAATTGGAAGGAGCTGAAACCACAAGAAACTCTTTAAAACCTAAGCAATGACTTTAAGGTGATGAAACTCTCAAACTAAAGAACTGTAATGGGAACCATTAGCCATTTTTGTTGTTAGAGGGCTACAAAGGAATAAGGTTACTCAGGTAATGACAGAAATACTAAAATTAAATAAGGCAAAAAGTGCCAATAAACTTCTTTTATGGCTAACAAGTCCAATTACAACATTACACGTTGAAAAATAGCATTCAAAGATGATTATACAAGTGCCCTGATAAGAGCACATTTAAATCATTTTACAATGAGCATTCAATACTAAATGATAGTTTATTTCGAATTTCAAAAGTACCTAAAAAACCTGTAAGGTTACAAGGTACTACACATAAGTTCCAACTTATAAAAGATGTATTGAGGAATAAGGAAAGAAAAGTATGAATAGAAAAATCAAACCTTTATTAACAAAATACATGTATTACAACATTTATTTAAATTAGTGAAAGGAAGAAGAAAATGAAAATAACATTAGTGGCGCACGATAAACACATTCAAGGAATTTAGGAAGGACAGGTTTACCCTTAGTAAACTTCATCCTTACTAGCCCATGGGCCACCACAAGTGTCTTAATGTATGTTGTTATTAGCTTTTCAACCATATAGGGGACTAAGTTCACCTTAACATTTGTATTCACATGAGCCTTAACTTCAGAAATCTCTTAGGCTTACTCCTTTATGGCAAGATGAGCTTGGGTTTCTAGTTCCTTAATCCTTTTCTCTAAGGCCTCAATGCAAAATGCAATCCACCTTTAAACTATGGTTTGTTTACAACTATGACTTAACTTCACAGAGCAACTTTAGCTTTTGTTCTAGCTAACTATTTTAGACCTAGAATCCTTTAGTTAGCCCCACACTAGTTTTGTCTCCTTTTTAACCTTTTGCATAGTTGCCTAAACCTTCTTTAATAACCTTTTAAGGCTACGACATAAAGCATAAGCCCATTTTAAACTATAAGATAAAGATTTATCCCCTATGTTACATCTTTTCAAGATTAAAAGCACTTCAGCAAGGTTGGCCTTAAACCTACCAAAGTTCCTTTCCAGACCTTGTTAAACCTCTATAACATTATTATGGTGTTAAAAGCCTAACATTGTGAATACTAACTTTGTTATGCAAGTCAAATAAATAAGACCAAGACTATGCCTTTTAATACATAGGAATTATAATAAGGCAAGTAATGACTAACATGTTGTTAGGTTGTAAGAAGGTTTTGGATGACAAATGAGAAAATGGATGAGTTAGGGGTCTAGCTTAGGAAATCCCTATAGTGACACTCAAGAAGGATCGACACATTATCAATATCACCCATGCTAGAGGAAGCAACTTCACTCACGCAAATAATAAAAGGGTCCTAAAGATAAGGAAAATATGATAGGGTTTTTGCTATGGTTGGATTTTTAATGATAGGCAAAAATATCACCTTGACATGGCCCAATAAAGAACCCATAATTGATAAATTTAAACCTTAGCAAATGGTTCCTTGATCATAAGTGGCTTAAAGTAGAAAAAGATAATAATAGTAATGATAGGGGAGCATAGTCATCACTTTTGTTAGAAGAATTCATGGCTACAAGTTCTTTTGGCATAGGCTCCTTCCTTTTCTCCCTTTTAAAAGAAAGAGGATATGATAATAATACCTTTTCCTCTATTATGGCCTTCATTATTGGCACCTTTACCTTTGTTACGACCATTGGCTCTAGCTGATCTTGAACAACAATAAAAAGTGCATTAATCCCCAAATGATGCCCTTAACCATTTAGGATCAAATAGCCTAATATTCTTAATGGTCTCATCCCCCTCAAAGTGTTCTTCTAACTATTTGGATAAATCACAAATGGTGAAATTCTCAGCTAAAAAAGGAGAAAATGAGAGAATGGCTCGAGCTAGGTGGTACTTGTAAAGGACTATACTTATGAGTGGTCAAATAAAAACAAAGTGCCTTTTACTCTTTAGCCTTTTCTTACCCTTAATTGCAAAATAGCCACAATAACTTTGGTTTACAAAGGTAGAAACCATCAACAATTGACTATCATCTAACTAGTAGGATGCAAACAAGCCTGTGTCATAAAGACAAGCATCTTATGAAGCATATGCCAACTATTAGGAGCCAACTATTAGGAGTAATATGTCCTAGAAACAAATAGTAATACCTTAAAAACTCTAAAATGGAAAAGGGTAAAGGAAGGCAAACACCAATTGCTTTAAAACCCTTGAGTGATATGGTTATACAACTCAAGAGAACCCTACACACCTTTTCTTAATTGGTGAAAAAATATACCTCATACTTAACTACAAGAAAATTTGTTACATTGCTGCCATCTCCACACAAGACACATGTGGCTTAGAAAAATGCTCATCACACTCTGCAAGGTACCAGCACGCTCTCCAAGGTGACTATTGACAAACACACACACACTGTTATTAAGAAGGTGACTATTTGACTACATGGCTATTTGAAAATTCAAGAAAAGAGACCCTTTAGACATAACCCAAGTGTTAGTACTTAAACTTCTTTTGGGGGAAGGCCACCTTAGGACAAGCCTAAAAGACCCAACACTTAGCATAAATGGGCACCATGAAGCCCACGGGGAATCCATAAACCTACCCTTTAGACTTGCTCTATTAGATAAAGAACCTAAACCCCATTTAAGGGAAAGGCCACACTTTTATCATATTATCACTAAATCCCACTTCACTTTAACCGACTTAGTGACATATAAATAGGCTAGACCAACGCTCAAGCTAGGTAATGAATCTATCTTTCTTACACACTAAAGAACTTATTATGCCATTACTGACATGATTATTAAAGTGCTAATGCTAGAGTCCAACTCCAACTTTTAACTGTGTGTTCTTGTGTAGGACCCACTCTAGACTTTTATGACTAAACCTTTACATCTACTCGACCCTAACTAACTTGACCACGTATCCTTCTTGGTGAGTTGTCTTCATCAATCATGCTTAATAGTTCAAAGGCAAGAAGTTTATGTATTATATATTGATGTTGTAAATTAGTAAAAAGGATATTGTTTCTAATTTATGCCTAAAATTGTCATTAAAGATCAATTCCTCCCCCAAAGATAAAGTCTAAATACAATAGGTTATGAAAATTATCCCTTAAGATAACACAAACCTTCACAACGTTCCCCTATTATTTAAAGGTTAATTCGAACATAATTAATCAATAAGAACACAACACATCATATTAGTGCCTTTTAAGCTATAAACTAAATACTAGGTTATATAAATTTTGATGTTAAGTATAATGACATAAAAATTTTTATGAACCATAATTTATATATGAATATCAAAATACTTACTACCATATTATGATATCTAAGATCAATTTGTTTAACACAAAGGCCTTACTTTTACTTTATTTTTATAAAAACTTTAAAGATCTTACTTAAGAACTTATATGAATGATTACACTTTAGGCTTATATAATTGAATCCATTAATGATTTGCATCTCATTGATGGTGTTGATTTCACTTGTAATGGAATATCTATTAAAAAATTTCTTCATTAGTCTACCTCCATATTAGCCACTTAAGGCTATAAACTTAGACTCTATGATGCATCAAGCAATAATTATTTTCTTTGCAGACTTACAAGCTACTATTATGACTAAAGGTGAACCTATAACCTATAATGGATTTATCTCATTTCAATTAGATATTAAGTTTGATTGAGTAAATCAAAGTTTAAACTACCTACCTTAAGTGGTCATGGAAAGTACATGAAAATAAAAATGTGTAAATAAGAGCACATGCACATTACATTATTGCAATCATAGAAGCAAGCCAAAACCATTGATATCAAGGGATCATAAAAGGTTGTCAATGTCTACTAAACTTTGGAACATTAAAGTCTCTTGTATTAGTCCTTTAAAATGATTTAATGTAAGAATATAACATCATAGCTTGGCCATATAAAGCCTAAACCACATCAGTCAATGGGCATGAAAGTGTTAGAATGTATATTACTTTGGCCTATGATTTTCTTGACCGTTTGGCATTAGCCTTTACAAAAATACTCAATACAATGGTCAAAGCATTAATGTTGCCTAAATGAGACAATGACCAATTTATTCTAAAAAATAATTACAATGATATACTACATAGGCCTTATTACATCCCCTTTTTATAATTACAACTAAAATTTTTATTACTTTTGGATCATATATTGTAGCATTAATATACATAAAGGCACCATTAAACAATATCAAAATATACAAATCATGAGGTTACTAAATATCACCAAAAAAAGTAATTCACAAAGTTAGATGAAAAAAAAATTCACCAATAAAGAGCCAAATGAATGATCTATGTGATCTAAAAGCACAAAACTAGTCACCAATGGAGCCATGATATGGCAAGAATGTACAACTTTGATTCTTTTTGCAATTTGAAATGATTAACTTAAGCTTGGTGGCTAAACATTCCTATTTCAATCACTATGCTCTCCTTACTTGCCTTTTGATCCTTATACAAATTAGTGGTGCTTTGATAAAATAAACTCACCAAAGGATTTTTTGGATAAAGCCCTACATAGAAAGGAGATTTGTTGATCAATATTAATAATCAATTAAAGTGTCTATAAAAGCATTAATACATTTAGCATTACCATTCCAAGAAATAAGAGTAATGTGATTCTTGTAAGATTACACTTCACTTTTAGATATATGACTAAGTAACTTTTTACAAATTTAAGGACCATTAATAGTCATAGTCAATTACGAAGGACACAATTGACCTTCAAAATACACACCTTTTTATCCCTTAATGTCATGTCTAATTGCAACAACATTTAAGATCATTAGACAAAGCAATTAATAGAGATAACCCAAAGATTAAATGTTATTGATTAAAAATTGTTCATACATAAGCTTTACTATTTGGATCTTTGACTGTTAGATTGTCTTTATCAAAATGGCATCACACAAAATAATAAACTTATCTATAACCCATTGAATATGCAAAACAACAAATGGATAGAAACACATTTTCTTTTAATACGAGAAGAAGATTACCAAAAAGCCCTAATGTGAATGATTCTAGCATTGTTAATGGAAAAAACATAATATATAATAGTTCACTTTGTCAATATTACACCTATGGAAACTTTTAACCTTTATAGTACTAAAGCATACAATAACATAGTATCGTGTATTACATTCCATATAGAATAAAGTCTATCTTTATGATTGTTGGAAAATAATGAACATGAATATAAACAAAATATAAATGGATGCAACAATAGTAAATTAGCAAAAAAGATATTATATTTGAAATGCATTGCCTTTAAAGATAAATTTCACCCTATAAACAAAGTTTTAATATAACAAGTATTGTGGTTATTCCTTAAGAATATTATAGACCTTCCCACTTGTGTGCACTTTACGAATAAGGTAACAAAAATAGCTCAATTTTTTGATTAACTAATATAGGAAAAAAGTGAAAATCGATCCAAAAATAAACTGAATATATAATAGATATTTCAATACTTATAATAGGTTTATTTGACAAAACCAATATTGACTCTTATTTATAATGCTAGTTAAAGAAGAAAACAAAAATAACAATAAATAAAGGATAAAATAAAATCTCTACTAAAAAGGAGAAGATCCATAAAGTAAAGGAAAATATCCTAAATAAGAAAATTCTAATTATTTGTGAATTATTTTTTAAGATCTTCTAGAATATTTCTTATAATAATATCTTCCTTCATTAGTTATTGTATCATTTTCCTTTAGTTGAAAAGAACTCAACTCCATCAAGGTAGATGCCCAGTAAGCACTAAGTAAGTTGAGATTTGACAAATGAAAGACATAATCTAGAAGCCAAGTAGCATTAAAATAGAACATGCATTCTACTGGACAAGGTAACGTTAAAATCTACCTTAAGAAGAAGTTGTGTGCTCATCATCCAAGATATTCCCAATGTCTTTTACATTCTAAGGAAAAAAAAATGGTACCTTGGGCATAACATGTCTTGTAAGGAGGCAAGAAGCCTAAAAAGGTGGTTTGAAAGTGCCTCTGGAGGTAATAAATTCTCCATATTAAAAATAAGACTAATATTCAAGTCAAGATGCAAATCTTGTAAATATGTGTTAGGTCTAAGTTAGTCAAGAATGGAGTAAGGACTAATGGCTCAGGCATGTAATTTCTTATATAAGTATTTAGGGAAGTGGTTAGCACAAATGTTAACCATGACAAATCACCTATATTAAAATGATTTTCCCAATAATGCATATCAACAACAGGTTTATAATCAGTATTACTCAATGCAATTTTGCGTCTAATCTCATCATGTAAAGCATGGATGCGTTTAACAAAATTTTTAATAGGTTTAGATGAACAAATGTTTAGGAGAAAGGGAATAAGATCAACACATGTGCATAAGGTGTAGCCATAATCAATCTCAAAAGAACTTTTACTAGTGAACTTATTAATAGAATTATTGTAAGAAAACTCAAAAGTTAGTAAAATTAAGTCCTAATTACCTTATTTGTCATCCACAAGATCCAAAATAGATGGTTAAATTGAGGATGTTACTAAATTATGGTTAACATCCTTAGTTTGACCATATGTTTAATGATGGAATGCAAATAAAAATTTTAGGCTTGTTGCAAACTATTTCCAAAGTGTCTTCTAAAAGTAACTAACAAATTTGGTATCCTTATCAGACACAATAAAAGTAGGCAAACCATGCAACTTAAACTTCCTAAAAAAATAGCTTAGCAACATAAGATACATTAAAGAACTTTAAATGAAATGAAATGAACCATTTTACCAAATTTGTCCATAGTAACAATAATGGAATCATAACTATGAGCTATCTTAGGCAAACCAATCACAAAATTCATGCTTACATCACTTTAAGGAGTATATGGAATAAGAAGTTGAGCATTCAAACTAATGTTATGCTTTTTAACTTTAGCAACTTGACAAGTGTGACATTATGACACAATCATAAACACATACCTTTTTAAGAAAGGCAATAAAACCAATCCTCCACTAATTTAATGGTCTTATCCCTTTCTAAGTGGCTAATTAACCCACCAACATGCATTTTTTATAGCAAAAAGTCATAAAGTGAGGTATGTGGAATACACAACTTGTTACTCCTAAACAAATAACCATATGAATCACAAAATCAATAAGTTTACTAAGATGACCATTATTAACAAAATGAAATATAATACCAAAGTCAAGACAAGTATGATATAAGCATTCATCATTTGAAGGGCATAAATAACTCAACTTCAAGCATTAGTAGTTTTGTTTTCCATAATAGAATAATGCTTAAGAAAAAAAAATACTCATTAAAAAAATCAATCCATAGAACATGTTTAGTATCCAATTTCTTTTGATAATTCAAACAATACAATGCTTAATGATTAAAAAACAAAACACATATTTGTGGTAATAGATAATACCTTCAATGGCAAAAGGACTAAATCAAAATGTAAAACTCTTTATCATAAGTAAAATTCTTATATTTTGCCTTATTAAGCTTTTCACTAAAAAATATAATGGAATGCCCCTCTTAACTTAAGACTCCTTGTATACCAAGTCCTAATGCATCATAAGAAACTCTAAACACCTTGTTGATGTCAAGATGACTCAAAATAAGGGCTTCACTAATTTGTCTTTTAATGTTATTAAAAGCTATAATAGCTTTAATAGACCATTAGACATCCCATTTATTTAGGTAATTAGTTATAGGCTATAACGATACTAAATCCCTTAATAAACCTTCTATAGAAAGATGTTAGGCCATGAAAACTATGGGCATTAGTAAAAGACTTAGGTTCACACCACTCTCAAATGAAACCTTCTTAGAATCAACAGTTATACCTTAGGCAAAAACTATAAATCCTAAGAATAACCCCACAGGTTGTAATAATAAATACTTTTTAAGGACATGACTAACTACTCATTCAACCCATCTTACATCTTAAGAGAATATGTCACCCATTTCAATATGAAGATATCAGATATATAAAGGCTAAATTCTAAATTTGTTATGGCAACATTTTACATTAGTCTTAAAAAGTCTTACTTCACTTACTTCTTAGACAAATGACTACTAACAAACTTCACTAAAGTAATGTTATAGGTGGAAAAGTAAATCTTAATAAAGGGTCCTTGAAAGGCCAAAATTAAAGTTAAGGGATGTTAGAAAAGTAAAGAAGACAATTGCATGGTGAGCCAAAAGCCAAAAGATAGAAAGTAGAGTTGGTCTCTCATTCCCAACACCAAAAACATAATAGTAACCTTAGATCAACTTATAATGGTACATAACCCTTAATATTACCCACACCAAAATCCTTATAAAAATTAAAGATAAGAACATAATTTGATGGCCCTAATGACTTTTCTCACCTCTTACGTCTCACAACATATGACTAATCCAAATTTTGTCGCTTCCACAATGACTATAACCACAATATAAATGATTACTAAAATTAGATGGACAAAATAAAAAACCTCACAAGGGGCATGCTTTATAAATTTGTATGAAAGACAAGAACAGCAAAGAATGTGAAGCAAGAAGCCATACCCCAAGGATAGAGGAACATCAATATGAAATAGATGGACAAAATAAAAAACCTCACAAGGGGCATGCTTTCTAAATAAGAAAGACAAGAATAGCAAAGAATGTGAAGTAAGAAGCCACACCCAAAGGATAGACGAACATCAATATGAAATAGATGCCTTACTAAGCAAAAGCAAAAAAATCATCTTACCTCTTGCTTTCCTATCTAAAGGGGTTATCAGTGTAATTATAAAAGGACTAGCAATCAACATAACAAGCTCAATTAGAAAGTCCAATGCAAGAAAAATCGTGAATGTGTAAGGCAAGTGCCCGAAGGAGATTAAGACTCCCATTATGTTTACAAATAATGACTTGGAAGCAATAGAATACCCCTTGATGATCTCATAGTCATCAAAACCCTATTAAATGATTTTAATGCCCAAAAGGTGCTAGTTGACATAAAAAGCTTAATTGACATCTCATACTATAAAGTCTTCACCAAAATAAGCTTTACACAAAAAAGGGTGCTCGTTGACATAAGAAACTCAATTGACATCTCATACTATAAAGTCTTCACCAAAATGAGCTTTACAAAAAAAAAAAAAAAAAAAGGTGTTAGTTGACACAAGAAGCTCGGTTGACATCTTATACTTAAACATGTCTATTACTTGCTTTACGGGTTCTTTGGCAAGCTCATCATCTTGAAACACACCATGGAAGTATTGATTACTTTAGGACTCTCACCTTAGTCAGTGGAAAAAACTCTAGAGTTCCTAGTGGTCAATAACCTATCCTCTAACAATTCAATCTTAGGAAGGACAACTTTTAAAGCCTTCGATGCCATTTTATCCATAAAAAACTTAAAGATGAAATTTCCCACTCCAATAAAGATTGAAGAAGTTTAGGGAGATCAAAAGCTAGCTCGAGAGCTATAAAGAGCTTGGATTAAAGGGAAAAGCAAACTATCTAACTTTGAGATCTCTAACCTTAAGCCTAAAGAGGAAAAACCCCAAGAGGGGGATACCAGTAAAAATTTTAGAATAAATTCCTCTCAATCTGAAAATGGTTAAAAAGATTATCCATAAAAGAGAAAAACCTAAGCCTTAACTAAAAGAAGCCATCATCAACTTCTTAAGGCATAATGCTAACATATTTGTATAGACCTTAACCCACATGCTTAGGATCAATCTTAAGGTTATGGCCTTTATGTTAAACATAGATATGGATTTTTCAACAAGTAAAAGAAGAGAAATTTTACTCTAATCTAAAATACTTTGATTAAAAAAGAAGTAAATAAGTTGTTAAATAAAAACTTTATCAAAGAAGTCGTCATTCTAACTTGATTGGCCATAGTATTGATGGTCAAAAAGAGTAATGATAGATAAAGAATTTGTGTCAATTTTATATATCGCAATAAAGTATGCATAAAGGATAACTACTTGCTTCCTTTTATTAACAAACTAGTTAATAAAAGCTTGAGGAATAATTTCTCAATGTTTATGGATGCTTTTTTCTAAATACAACCAACTCTTGGTCTATGAGCTAGATTAATAAAAGACTACCTTTATCATAAAAACATGTGCATATTGTTACAATGTGATGCCTTTTGATCTGAAAAATATGGATGTAATCTACCATAGTTTGGTCAACAAAATATTCAAATAGTAAATAGGCAAAGGTGTGGATGTCTATGTTGACAACATGCTTATCAAGAACTAAACCTTCTTAGCCCATACAACCAACTTCTAAGAAACCTTCAACACTTTAAACCAGTACATTATAAAGCTTAACCCCATTAAGTGCACTATTAGAGTGCAATTCAGTAAGTTCTTGGGATTCCTTGTTTCTCAAAGGGGAATTAAAGCCAACCTAAAGAAGATAATTGCCCTTCAAAGAAGGTATTAAAGTCAATGTCATGATCCTAGGACTTAGGAATGTCATCCTTGAATACACCCTAATGTTTTAGTTTGCAACTTTAAACAACGAGGTTGAATACAAGGCATTCATCATCAGCTTGAAAAGAACAACCCTCAAAATCAAAAATTTGACAATACATAAAGACTCTTACCTTGTCATAGGCCAGGTCATGGGAGATTACGAAGCCAAAAAGGAGACAATGATGAAATATTTGCCATAAGTGAGAAAAATTTGGGAAGATCTTAAGCATTGAGATAGAATTTGTCAAAATCCCAAGAGTAAAACATGCATGGGCAGACAAGCTACTTAAGTTCCACCTATCTTACAATGAAAGAGTTGAAAGACTAGTCATAATAGAAACTCAAAAGTGTCTTAATTATGAGATCACGATTGCCAAGACCTTGCCACTTCAAACTAGACCCCACATGAATAGATTTGATCATTATATACATTTAGGTAGTTAAACTCTCAAAAGACAAGTTAAAAGCTAAAAAGATCAAGTATAAGCCAATCTCATACACCATCATGAATGGCAAGTTGTATAAGAGGTTCATCAACCTTTTGCTTCTTAAATGTTTGACCAAGGAAAAAGGTAATTAAGTCTTAAGAGAAATTCATAAATGCATGTTCAAAATCATGTTGGAGTAAAGGTCATAGCAATTAAGGCTTTAAAAGAAGGCTTTTATTGTCTTATAATGAAAGAGGACTATATAGAGCTAATAAAAAAATACTATATTTGTGAAAGGTTTGCAAGCTTACCTCAATAACTAACTACCTTATTAACCTTGATACCCGCTCCTCAGCCCTTTGCCAAGTGAGAAAGTCAACAATGTCATTGGCTTTTTTGAAACCTACCTAAATTAGCTTTTGTGAAATTCAAATTTAAGGCTTGTTCTTATCAAAGTTATGGCACATGCCATAAAGGACCTCAAGACCTAGTATATGGGCTTGCTTTTTGCAAAGGTGATGTCGAAACTCCTAATTGTGTAGCCTACATCGTAGAGGTGAGTAGTGAGATCCAAAGGCATTGTCTTATGGACAAAGCAATAATCATTTGGTGAGTCAAGTTGCTATGCTAGGTGACCATATAGGCTTACTTAAATGTGAAAAAATATGCCACTGAAGAAATAAAATTAAGGGGTTCAGAAAAGATTTATGGGTTGACCTAATGCATTAAGGATCCTTATCCTTATAATTACAGGAAATGTTTTCATAAAATCATCCTTTTGCTTACGAAGAATTGTGATAGGAAACAAGGTGGGTAAATTGCTTTTGCGAGTTATAGCATTAGATATGAGACACACTTGTTTATGAATGCTTAAGTTTAGGGGGTCAGTTAATGTCACCCACTATATAGTCTATTCTAAAGAAAAATAATTGTTATATGACAAACTATTGTCTCATTGAAGTTATAACCTTAAAGTAAAACAATGTTATTTCTAATTATTACTAACCCAAAACACAAGATTCTTAAAAAAAAAAAAAAAAGCTCAGGTATCAAAACAATCTAAAATATAATTAATTAGTTGCCTTAAGTATTAAGCAAATAACTATAATGCCCCACAACACAATTTAGCCTATATGAACTTTAATCTCATTAGGTGGGCGTATATATGAATGCATCAATCTCATAATATAATAGTTAATCCTAAGATGCATCCACCCAAACTTTTTTCCTTTCTATCTTGTTTCTTGGACATATTGATAATTGACAATTGATCATTTGTAAGGATGAATGATAATTGGAAACCAATAAAAAATAATAATTTTTACAATTAGTAGAACTTCTAGTATTTAGTTAAATTAATTATAATTGTCAAATAATAATTAGAAATTAAATGCTTAGTGAACCGAAGGCTAAAAGAGCTCTTCTCAATCAAATCAAATGAGATTTATTATTTGTGTCACAAGGAAATATTCTCGTATTATTATTTTGTATTAATATATATATATATATGAAAATTAGATTTTTTTTTAAAATATTTATTAATATTCACAACACTAGAAAAAATTAAAAATCCATTTTTTTTTTAAATCCATGTTTTCTTTTGTTTTGAAACTAGTCCTACATTTTAGTACTAATGGTATGAATCTTTCTAAGAATTAATTTTGAATAATGATAAATAGTTCAACTATTTTTTTTCCAATTTTATCTAAGTAATGACATGAATAGAATAACAAAGTGATTAGTGAGTGATAGGTAATAAGACTATTATAAATCACTTATTTGCAATATCATTTGCCTAAGTGGAATTGGAACACAAGTTAGAAAAGAGAGTTGAATTATTTAGTATTACTTATAGATTTTCCTATTAACTTTTTCCATGTAATAGCCACACAAGCATCAAGTTAGTTTTTGATTACTAACTCAAATAAATTGTTATGAACAATAAAGATGATGTGACAAAATTTTTTATAAAAATTTTAAAATTTGTGTAAAAATTTGGGAAATTAGTCTTCTTTCTCTTGCTATTGCTCTCTCCCTCTTCTCTTTCTATCTGATTTCTCTTTCTCTCATTTTTGCAGGTTCAAATAAAATATAGATGATTCAAGCTTCTCATGTTGCTAACAATGGGAGAACAAAAGCTAAAATGAAAAATAAGATTTCTCCAAAGTTCAATCTTTGTTCACTGAACCCTTCAATTCTTTTCTTTTCACTAATTTTGAAGTCTTTCCCTTTTGGGATTTGTAAAAATTGGAGAATTGTAATGAAAAACGCTATGCTTTTTATGTTTGTATTTTCTGGTATTCCTTCAGCATTATGAAACTTACTTGGGGAACGGGCTCTTCCCCCAATTCCTGCGGTTCTTCGTCGAAATTGAGCTAAATGAACACTAACAACATTTGCAATGGGTTTACATTTAGGGGAAAAGAACCAAATTCGTCATGCCCAAGCTCACGACCCAGTTCATAATGAGCTGAGTTAACAATTCGATTGGGATTTTTAAACCCAAAGTTGATAGCTTATCAACACCCTCAAATCCATAAGCCGAACGAAATCATCGCCACAAAAAGGATTTGACCATCAGGACCAAAAAAAACGAAAAAAACAAAAAAGGATGTAACTATATGATGGGAGAAAGGGGAGGCGCAGCAGAGTATAAATAGTCCCAAAAAAAAAACTTCTCCCGCTTGCTTGAACCAGTGAGGAGATGATTGAATAATAAAAATGACAATGCAGATAAACCACACAAGAGAACACACCAATTTTACGTGGAAAACCCCTTCAAATCAAAAGAGGGGAAAAACCACGGACACTCTGAATCAGAGGTCAGCTCCACTATAATCAAGAGAGTACAATAGAGGTACACAACCTCAATTACATCAAACAAATTGAACACAATTCAATTTGGATTAAACAAGAGACTTGTGAGTTAAGCAAGACAAACCAACCACGTTCTGTCAACTACAACTCAACACGTAGACCTCAAGGTAGTAATCCAACCGTTCAAGATGAACCTCCAGATGTCCCCTACCAGCTGTCCAAAATTCAGCTCAATCGGACCACAGATCAATAATCATCAACACAGTTTACCAATTCTGCCACAGATGAGAGAACAGACAGTTACCAGAATTGAGAGGTTTCGGTTCAAATAGAAAACCTGACCTTTCAGTTCACAAAAACCAAATCCAACTGTTCCAAAATAAGATATATGTGTCCTCAAACTACTGACCAAAAATCAGCTCAATCGGACCACAAACAATCTTTCAATTATACGGTTGATCAAAACTGTCACAGATGAGAGAACAGAGAGTTACCAGAAACGAGAGACTTCGATTCTAATAGAAACCCTGACCTCGTAGTTCACAGAAACTAGATCCAACCGTTCACAATCAAGATCTATGTGTCCTTCAACTACTGACCCAAAATCAGCTAGATCGGACCACAAAAAGTTGTTCAATTACACGGTTGATCAAAACTGCACACAGAAACTTGCCCAGAGAATAGACCTACGAAGACTGAAAAGAAGTAGGACTTACAGTACTCGAAATCCAATCTCCACCGTTCAGAAATAAGAACTAAACGTACTCTATCAACCAGCCAAATTTGAAGTCGATCGGACAAAGAAATCTCTTCCAAACTTAAAACCAAAGTGACTGTTTTTCTTCTTCTTCTTCCTTTCTATTTTCCTCTCTCGGGCGACGCTCTCCCTTCTCTCTTCTTTTTCTTTTTTTTGTTTTTTTTTCTCTCTCTATTTTTTTGACCGAACAACCGCATTCCCTTCTCTCTCCCTTTTCTTTTTATTTTTTCTTTCTTTTCTCACACGTTAGCCAACTACTCTCCTCTTTTATATTTATTATGTTTCACATAGTAAGGAAACCCAACACTATATTTCTCGATTTTTTTCCTAATTCATTAAAGCGGTGGTGTAAATAAACAATTAATCATAATTTTATCACTTATTATTTTGTTATTATTTATCCAAATTATCACTTGAAATAAAGTCAAGAAACAATAATCCAACTATTTATCATTACTATTTTTCTAATTCTCAAGTTCTCTACCAAACCAAAAAAGAATCTACATTTTTCCAACAAAGTTCCATTAAATTAGAAAAAATATATATATTGCATTACAATTTACCAATATGTCATTTCCTACTACAGTAACAGGAAACAATAGATTGATGGTCCAAAAAACATAAAACCAATAGATTTAGGAGAAACAAATAAAAGAGATATATGAAAAAAAAAAGAGCAAAATATGAAGAAAAACACATGTTCAAATGAAAGAATAACACCTATTGAAATGAATGATAAACAAATGTGTTCGAGGAAGTGAGGGTTCAATGGCAAATTCAAGAAACTAGAAAGGCAAAACTACAAGCTCTAAGCTCAAATGGAGAGGTGTCATGTTAAAGAAGAAAAAATCCCATATGTAAATTTAATGATTTATGGTCTAAGCACATAATCAGAATACCTGAATCAAATTGGGAGTTAAATATTTGTAAAATTGCAAGAAAAGTGGGAACAAATTAGTCAAAATTTCAAAAATTCCTGAAGATGTTTTTAGATTTTTTTAAAAACTTGTCATTCGATTATTTTAGGACAAAAAACTAAATTGGTTGCCACGTTTACATGTTTTGAAAATTATAACAACTTTGCCTTTTTTGAAATAAATTTTTCTTTTCTTTTTATGTTTATACGGTCAATAGTTTTGACCTTTTTCTATTATTTTATTGTTAAATATGTCATGTCTTGTGCCATGTCAATGACTTGGTGTTAAGTCTGGATAAATTTTACTATATCTATATATATATATATATATGAACAATTCAAAAATAATTTTCAAAAATTTCAAAAAAAATTATAACTTTTGAAAAATCTAGGAAAAAAATATATATTTAAAGATAAAAATTACGAAATATTTAGATTAAATTTGTGAGTTAATTACTTGTAAAACTGCAAGAAAAGAGGCAAGGAAATTAGCAAAACAATAAAAAAAGAAAGAAAGTCAAAATTTTCAAAAGTTTTGGAAAAATTTTTAGATTTGTTTTTTAAAACTGGTCATGTCATTATTTTATGACAAAAAAATAAATTGATTATTCACATTTATATTTTTTAATATTATAATAACTTTACTTTTAAAATAAATTTTGAATATTTGTATTGTCAATGATTTTGACTTTTTTTTTGTTATTTTATCTTTAAATATGTCACATGTTGTGCCATGTCAATGACTTTGGGGTTGAGCTAGATGTTAAACAAACTTTACAATATATATAAATATTTCAAAATAATCCAAAATAAATTGTTAAAAATTCCAAAAAAAAGTTATAATTTTCAAAAATTCCAAGAAATGAAAAAAAAGAAATATATATAAATTAAAAAAAATAAAAAATAAAAAAGGATTAAAAAATTCTAAATATTCAAAAAATTAGAAACAAAGTCCAAAAATTACTTTTTCTCTCTATAGTCTCTCTCTTTTTATTTTTATCTATCTCTATTATAGTTGTAATATTCTTAAACTCCTTTTCCATTGATCTAGAGAGAGAGAGAGAGAGAGAGAGAGAAAGAGAAGAGGAAATTTCAAATTATTTTTACTTTTATATTTTTTTCAAAATTTTTTATTTTCTAAATTTTAGGATTTTTGTAACTTTTTATTTTTTGGTATTTTAAAAATTTTTAGTTTTTTTTATAAGATTTATGGGTTTCTAATTTTCAAATTTTTTGAAAATGTTTTTGGTTTTTTTTTAATTTTAGTTATTATTTTATGTTATCAAAATTTTGAAAAAAAAATTAGATTTTTTTTAATTTATAACCTTTTAATTTTCCAAAAACTTTTTGAAATTTTTTAAAATTCTTTTAAAAAATGTTTTCTTTATCAAAAATAATGGTATGATATTTGACGTAGTACCATGTGGTGTGAATTACACATGACATGATACTTTTAACAGCAAACTAATAAAAAAAAAAAACCAAAATTGTTTACAACACAAACATAATGGATCTATTTAAAATATGAACTAAACATGATTCAAAAGAAATGTAAAGGTAATCATGATTTTCGTCTTATTTTTATTAATATAAAAATCAAGATGTCCCTTTAGGTATATGCATTGTTCGGATTATGTGTATTTTATTATTATTATTATTTAAAATTAGTCATTTGCCTCGGTGATGTCAAAGGAATTGACCCTTTTCTATCAATGCGCTGTTAAGTTCGCCACATGACTCATCACATCTCCTAATTCATGTTAAGTAAAATGTCATATCAACATTTTGTATGACGTGGTAATGTTTTTTTAAACTATTGAAATATAATAAAACAAAATTTTTTAAAAAATTTAAAAATTAAAAAATAAAAATTTCAAGAACTAAAAGTAAAAGGTTCGAAAAAATCACAAATTCTGAAATTTTAATTGTAAAATTGACAAATTTATCAAAAATAAACCAAAATTTACCAAAAAGAAAAAGTGAAAATTCTTTAAAAAATTAAAAATAATTCAAAAATCTTAGAAAAATTTCTTTCCTTCTCTCTCAATTTAAAAAATTGAAACGCCTTGGCAATGTAATTGTCTTCTTTAAAGTGGAACGTTGAACTTTGGAGGTTGAATAAAAATAATGTGTCATAGTTATTTTGACCACTTGACCCTATGTATGCAAGAAAATTTGCATATGTGGTAGGCATAACCCTGATTACAGTTTCATTTTTAAAATTAAGGGGAACCGTAATCGAACCGCAGGTAAAGGAATCAAGATCAAACTGCTACGACATTAGAATCCTTTAGAATTTTGCCAACTGGGCCTACCCTTGAGGGTTGAAAAAATAATAATTCAAATATTAGGCTCGAAGCGACAATCCCTTTTGTTGGCCAGCTTCTTAAAGCGTAACAAAGGAGTCTTGATCATCCACTAGCAATTCAGCCTAAACTAAAAGGAAAAAGACAATGTAGGAGGGGGCTTTTCAACAAGGAAAATATGACACTATAGCAACTGCAAGGAAGGTAATGAATTCTAAACTAATTAATAAGAAAATAAGCCATTATAGCAGCTAAAAGGAAGGCAATGAATTCTAAGCCAATTAATCAATATGATGGTGTTTATTAAGCACCAAAGAAGAGCAAAACATGGGTCTCAACTCCAAAGGCAACTGGCTCATAAATACGTAGGCAGAGGCTGTGATGCAGTTCTACTGATAGCCATGAATCTCTTAATTTGAAACTATCGTGTGTTCGGAAACGTACGTGCAACTAACCGTCCAAAAAGATCTTGCAGCTTCCGTAAGAATATAATTACTTATGGGTTAAAATAAATAAGGTGGAAGAAATACCTTCAGCCATATTAATCAACAAATATTTGACCTACAATTACAAAGATATAAATTTTTTTGTAGTAATTAAGCCTTCTACTTTTTAAAAGCATATATTGATAGTTTGCAGGCTTCTCTTTTATAGGCCAAGCTAGGGATTATGTTAGTTGTTAATTGGTTTAGAGTCAAATTAACTAATATTAAGGGATATGATAAGTTGGTAATTATCTATTTAATTATCACTTTAAGATTATCTCTTCAATTATCACTTTAAGAAACAAATAATTAATATTTATTTTTAATTATATAAATCACTTTAAAGATAATTTTAACATTCTTCTACTTAAATAGGTTATACCCTTAATAACAATCATTACTTATATTACCCATACAAGCTAGTATGAAGTATAAAACTATAATTTGCTTAAATGGAAATTTCCATACATAGATCATGTTGGTTATGCAACACTCTTGGAAATATTTGCTTCCATGTATCACTATGCTAATAAAATTCTAATCAAGCACTTTACTGAGGTAAAACTTTATTGAACAGGAAAACTTTAAATCTCAATTCATTTAAATCCCAAATAAACTTTATACAAATAATATTTATATATACAAAATAAAATGTATTTGCAAATGACCAAAAAGACTTCAAAATGCCAAAATATTAGACAACTTAGTCCAAAATAAAACTTAAATGGAGTTAGCTGGCAATCCCTTAGTCATAAGATCAATAATCATAAGTTGAGTATTGATATGCTTAATTATAATTGCTTACTCTTTAACATGATTTGCAACAACTAAATACTATATGCTTGTTTTAGCTTCCACTTCTATTGTTCTTTGAAAATAGCATTGCAGCTGAATTATCACAATTTATCTTTAATGGTCTAAAAATATAATCCACAATATGTTGTCCTGCAATAAAATTCCTCAACTATAAAACTTATGTTGTAGTCTCATAACATATAATGAATTCTGCTTTCATAGTGAAAGAAGTAATAATAGTTTGCTTGATGCTTCTCTAGGATACAACGCCTTTAGCAAGTATAAAAATATATTCATTAATAGACCTTTTAGTGTCCATACAATTGGTGAAATCAGAATCTAAATACTTGACTACTTCCAAAAGGTCGGTGTGTTTGTATATAAACCCGTAGTTCTTGGTTCCTTATAGATACCTCATAACCTTTTTGGCAGCTTTCTAATGTTCTTTCTTAAGATTACTTTGGTACCTTCCTAACATTCCTATTACAAATGTAATGTTGGGTCTAGTGCAGACTTATGTAAGTGTTCTTTCTTATGATTACTTTGGTGCCTCCTTAACATTCCTATTACAAAAGTAATGTCGGGTCTAGTGCAGACTTGTACATACATAAGGCTACCAATTGCTAATGAATATGGTATGCACTTCATTTCATCTTGCTCCAAGTCATTCTGAGAACATTATACAAGGCTGAATTTGTTTTCTTTCATTGTAGTTGCTATAGTGAAAGAACAACTTTCCATCCTAAGTCTTTCTAAGACCTTTTCAATGTAAGGCTTTTAAGATAGTCTTAACAACTGTTGGCATCTATCTCTGTAAATCTCTATGCCAATGACATAAGTAGCTTTATCCATATCCTTCATTTCAAAGTTTTGAGAGAAAAATTTCTTTGTCTTATGTAACAATCTTAAATCATTACATGCAAGTATAATACAATCCACATATATGATTAAAATAATGCACTTACTCCTCTTAACTTTAAGGTATATATATTGATCCATAATATTTTTTATAAAATCATATGAGACTATGATATTGTGAAATTTTATATACCACTTTAGGAAGGCTTACTTGAGTCTATAGATAGATTTCTTAAGTTTGTATACCAAGTAACTCTATTTATCAATAATGAAACCTTTAGGTTGACTTATATATACCTCTTTCTTAAGATCCTTATTCAAGAAAGCAATTTTCACATTTATCTAATGCTACCTTAAATTAGAATGAGCTACTAAATCATGATAATTTTGAATGAATTCTTCTTTGAAATTAAGGAGAAGGTTTCATGGTAGTTAATATCTTCCTTTAGAGTGAAACTTTTAGTCACAAGTTTAGCCTTGTATCTCCTAACATTACCTAAAGAGTCTTTTTTAGTTTTATAAACCCATTTGCACCCAATATTTATAGTTCTTTCAATTAATTTAACAAGGTCTCAAACTTAATTAGTAGCTATAGATTTCATTTCTTCCTTCATGGCATTCTACCATAATTTAGACCTTTTATTAATCATGGCTTGTGAAAACATACAAGAATCATCTTTATAAGTGACATCAATCTCTTATATGTATACAAGATAGTCATCAAGAATTGCTGATTTCCTTAGACTTGAGGATCTCTTGAGCCTTTCATTTTATGGATTGTCATTATATGGTTTAGGTACCATAGGTTCCATATTTGCTTGTACTATATTAGACATTTAATCTTCAATTTGTTGTTGTTTAACATTATCACACAAATTTTCTTAAACAACAACTAAACCTCTAGAGTTTATGGAAACTTTAGTAAAATCATTCATTTCCTCACAGTACTTATTTTAAGGAAACTCACTCTCATTGAACTCAAAATTCTCACTAAATTTTGCATTCCTAACTTTAACAATTTCAAGAGTATTTGAAAGACAATAAAATCAAAATTCCTTGGAGTTCACCACATAGCTTATGAAAAATCCACTGGTTGTCAGTGGATATAATTTCTTTAACTAAAGATTATAATACTCACTTCAGCAAGACAACCTCGTACATGCATATGTTGTAGACTTGGTTTATACTTATTCCATAATTCAAATGGTGTTTTAGGAATAGCCTTAAGTGGAATCCTATTTAAGACTATATTATAGTTTTCAAAACTTCACTTCATAAATTTAATGAGATTAAAATTACTAATCATGCTTCTTATTATGTCCATAATTGTACAATTCTTTCTTTTAACTACACCATTTTGTTGAGGTGTATCTAAAGTGGTATCTTGTGCAATAATACCCTCTTCTTTAAAGAACTTAACAAATGGACCTTTCATTTATCCTATCTCTATGTACCTCTCATAATACTCTTTACCCTTATTAAATATCATAATTTTGGTCTTTTTATCCTTCTATTTCTCTACTTTAGATTTATATGTTTTGAAAGCATTAAATGCTTTGGTTTTATCAAACAATAAGTAAAGATATATAAATCTTGTATGGTCATTGATGAATGGGATAAAATATCTCTGACCATTAAGATAGGGGGTGAAAAATGATCCATATATGTCTATATGCATAATTTCAAGAATCTTTGAACTTTTTTTTGCTACCTTTAATGTTCTTATTGGTTTGTTTTCCCTTTATACAATCCATACAAGTATCAAAATTTGTAAAGTTAAGAGTTGTTAAAACTCTATCACTCACAAGCCTTTTTATTCTCTTAAAAGAGATGTGACTTAATCTTTTGTGTCATAATTAAGAAGATTTCTCATTAACAATACATCTTTTTGTACTAGTATTGTCACATAATGTAGAATTACATTCTTGAGTTCTATCTAAATTGAATTTATATAAACCATTAACTAAATATCTATAACCAACAATAGTTTTATTTTGTAAAATACTAAAATTGTTGTTTTAAAAAATAAATTGATAACCAAGATAAGCTAATCTGAAAAAAAAAAATTCTAATTTCCTAGAGAATGATGAAATATAAAAGTATTTTGAAGGTCTAAAACAAATATAAATTTTAAAATTAAATAATAAGTCCTTATTAGTCTCAAGCATGAGAATGCATGTGATTTCTTGAATAGATGCCTTGTTCATTTTTCTTTAACTTCCTTAACTTTAGAAAACCCTACATAATATTAGTAATATGGATTGTAGTACTAAAATCAATTTACCATGTATTATTTGGAGTATGTAAAAAAAAAAAAAAGATTAATGACACATTAAAGATATTATAGTACTTTTCTTTTCCAATCATGCCTTATACTTGAGGCAAGCTTTTTCATATGTTTATGTTTTCTATAGAAAAAGCTTACATTTTTATTGCCAGTTTTCTTTATTGGCTTATTTGCATCCTTATTCCAATATGGAGCACCCTTATCCTATTTGCCTTTTTCCTCCTTCCAATATTTGCATCCTTTTTCCAATATGGAGCACCTTTACTCTATTTGCTTTTTGCCTTCTCTTTAGTCATAAGATGAGTAATTTCTAGATTATCGTGCTTCATTATTTCCTCCTATTAAACACACATGCTCAAAAGTTCATTAATTGACCATTTTTCCTTATGTTTGTTATAAGATATCTTGAAAAGTGTATACACAAGAGGAAGAGAATCTAGAATAATGTGTACTATAAAAGTATTAGATATGTCAACCTCTAAGGACTTGAGTAGCAATGTTCTTTATTTCCATAATGTGCTTATGCATACCTTTAAAACTATCAAAGTTTTTTCTTAAAAGTTTGTTCATTAAAGTGCTAGCTAATAGCTTATTAGATTTCACAAATTTTTCCTTAATGACTTTCATGAAATCCTTGACTTTATTTTTATTAAGAATAAAACCCTTGATGCTCTTATTAATACAGGACTTAATGATCATCAAGCATATATGATTGAATCACTCCCACTTATCATAAGCAGTTTTTGCAACTAACATATTTAATTTCATTGGAACAAGTAATTAATCTATAAGAAAGGTTAAACCAATATCTATACACCCTAAAGTCAAAGGGACTTTCTTTTCAAGCCATAAAATTATCACCATATAACATTAGAAAACAAATAGGATCATTATAATAAGTAGGAATAATTGTATTAACTAAGAAACATGTATACATTAATGTCATGAGAATAACAAACCATCATAAAATATAAATTCAAACCTTTCTATGGATAAAGGTTGATACATGCAATAATTTTATATATACTTTATAATCAAACATTAAAATATAAAATTTTCATACCTATAGGCATAACAAAATCTAATTTTAATGTCTAATTCAACATCTTATTCTAATTAATTCATCAAAATAAATATCTTCCTATAAGACTAAGTAATTTATTTTAATGAATTAATTGTAACTTTTATATATCATTTACAATCTAATAATTGTATCTTTATACAATTTATTTATAAATTATTAATATCACAATAATTTAACATGTTGTGGCTACTTTTAAATCACTGTGATATTCCTTATAATGACATCCATAAGACCAATTCACAAACTTAAGACCACGTGTATATTTCATACAACACGTCTTCTTTACATGTTTGATAATATTTATTACCCAAATATAACATATGACATGCCTATACATATAAAAAACATAACAATCCATATGAAAGAGTTTGATAGTTAACATAACAGTTTTATAAAAAAATCTTTGTGACATGATCACACATTAGGTCACGTGTCTAAGGAAGGAATAAACTAAAAAGTATTTACAAGTCACATGTTATGTACATTTCTTCCTTTTAATTTATTATATTCACAATACAACATGTATCACAACTAAAATGAAAAAGAAAAAAAAAACCAAATGATGTCAACCCTTTTTATCAAAGTCTATTATTAGACAATTAAGGCAAAATAATTTGCCACAAGCCATATTCATTGATCATTGATCTTAACTAGCCCATACCACATGAAAATACCATAGAATAGAAGTATGTATATGTGATGATGAAAATTAATTGAACCAATAATATCATGGCTTACAAGAAACCCTAATTCTATTTAGGTCAACATTCATCAAAAGAAAGAACAAACACAAAAGCATGCTTTGTGGAATATGCAACAATTTTGTAATCAATACAATTAAAGTATTAACTTTAATACCAAATATAAGAATGTAATTATTTATGAGTCAAAATAAATTAAGTAAAAGGCATACCTTTAATCATATTAATCAACAAATATTTGACCTATAATCAGAAAAAGAGACATTTTTTTGGTATTGACTAAACCTTTTGTATTATAATTTGATACTTTTCATAAATGTACGTTAATGATTCATATGTTTCTCTTTTATAAGCTAGGCTAGGGACTATATTTGTTGTTAATTTTTACCCAACTTCCTCCCATTAATGTAAATGGTTGTAATTGATCTAAAGTCAAACTAGCTAATATAAAGGGATATGATAAGTGAGTAGTTATCTCTTTAATTATCACCTTAAGAAATAAATATTTAATATTTATCTCTAATCATGTGAGCCACTTCAACAACTTCAAGTTCTCATTTTCGTGTTCTTAATGGAAACTAGATTAAAAATTCATGAAATAGAAAATTAAAGCAACAATTATGGTTTAAACATGGCTTCTTCATTAATTGCAAAGGTAATGGTAAATACAAAGGGGGTGACTTAGGCTTGTTATGGAAAGACTCAATTTTGGTGGATTTACAAATGATTTTGGAACATCATGTTGATACAATAATTTTTGAGAGAGCTCATAAGCTAGATTGACAGGTCATTGGAATCTATGGTTAATAAGAAAAAAAAAAGCCATTAACATGGGATTTTCCTTGCAATCTAAATACATATGTGAATACACCAAGGCTTTATGGAAGGGACTTTAATGAAATAATGTACTCTTTTAAAAAATAGGGAGAACAATTATGACCAATGGAACTTATGAATAATCACAAACATATTATAGAGGATTGCAACCTCTGGGATCTAGGTTTTAACGGTTTTGATTTTATACAATGAAAATATCCAAGAAAGGTTAGGTAGAGCTTTTCTTTTGCCAAAATTCTTGAATAAATTGCCTTGTGTTAGTGTTCATCATCTTGTTCATTTTGAATTTAATCACACTACACTAAAAGTCAAGCTTGCTTTATCATCTTAGCCTTGCAAAAAATTTCATAAACCATTCCATTTTGATAAAATATGGTTGAAGGAACCATCTTGTGAGGAGAAGGTGGCAAAATCATAAGATCAAGCAAGTTGTTTATACTCACCAAAAGAGTTGTTCTTATGGTAGAAATTTAGCAAAGTAAGAACAACACACTTTTTGCAACATTAATGCTAACTTGCAAAAACTAAAGGCACACTAGCAATTAGAAATATTTCCAACCTCTTCATCCACTATAAAGGTGATAAAAGAGGTGCAATTTGATATTTACAAAATGCTATAAAAGGAAGAAATGACATTGACACAACAATCATGTGCAACTTGGTTAAAGGAAGGTGATAAAAATGATTTCCACACCAAAGCAACCCAACAAAGGAAAAGAAGTCACATTTATAAAATCATAAATGACACAAGCTAAACATACATGACCAATTTTGATGTTGTGTTCATATTTCACTTCCTTCTACAAGACTCTCTTCTAATATTGAGGGAATATTGTTATGTAACCAATAATTGATATAGTGGTAGCCTAAGTTGATGAAGAGATGGATGCAAAGTTAACTAGAAAATTTATAGAAAAAAAAACAAAACAAAAAATCTATTAAGCATTAAAGAAAATATGCTTATCTCATACACTTGATTTAGACAGAATGCTAGTTCTTTTATATTAGTCTTCTAACACATTTTAGGCGTTGATTTATGGGTTTGGTTGTCTACCCATAATGGGTTGGTTGGTCTGACCCTACCTAATAAATATAATATAAGTGGAATGTTGAAAGATCTTAAATTGCTCTTATATAAAGGGCTCCTATCAATCTTTGAGGAATTACCATATGAATAAAACAAAAAATAAAAAAGGGAGAGAGAGAGAGAGAGAGAAAGAGAAAGCCTGGATTGTTCTTATATCCTATGGTATTTAGGTTATGGAAAATAAGTGATTTTTTTTTTATAATCTCACTTAAATTATACAATAATTATGATGATTAAGGGCTGGTAACTTAACTCTAAGATCTTGAACTATAGACTAACTTTTATAGAGGTATTTTATATTTTTACAATTAAATTTCTTCTAAAAATTATGCATTTAATTTTCAACATTGGTGCCAGAGTATGTATGGGTTGTTTTCCTAGTCTCTTTTTGTTCCAATTTAAAGTATTTGTTAGTGTTTTTGTTATGTTTGTAAAAATCTTAATTTTTAACCCATTAATGGTAACTTCATGTACAAGGGGTTTCGAGACCTGAAACTTTACATGGATATAATTTATATGCACTAGAATATTCTTGCAAAATATAAAAGTTTATTCACTCTAAGTTGAGAGAATTTGAAAATTGAAGTTTTTAGGCAGGAAACTTTATAACCTTTTTTTTTTTTTTGACATGTTGAGTCTTATGAAAAGATAATTATATAGGCTTATAAAGCCTATCATAAACTTTCCAACATCATATTGTATGTTGTAATATAAGTTATTAAAAAGGGAAACAAATTTCTAAAATTTTTGGAAAAAAAAAATGAAATTATGCAAAAAAGAAAAAAAAAGTGTCTAAAATTGTTGAGGAAAATGCATTGAGAACACACGCACTTCGATGTGTGACAATTAAAGTAAAATAAAAGGCAAAAGAAATGTGTGGTAGGAACAGATGGGTCATGCGTCACTAAAAATTGACATGGGTCAAGAATAGTTCATAGTTCTATTAAATAGGACCACTTGTCACAAATAACAATTGTTTAAGAGGTAATTATGTTAAAACAAATAAATAATAATAATAATAGTGAAAATAAAACAAGTTTCATTTGTTAAAGTTGCTTGAAATATATGTATGCTACTCCCTAAAATGACAATTTGGTATTAATAAGAAAAACAAATTATAATCCAAAGCAAAAGTAGGTTGCCATGTTTTAGAGTTGTGAGCAATAACAATTACTATTAAGTGGTGGTAATCTAATTACGGGTGCTCTAACATGTGTGCCACATTGTGATTTGGTAAGGCTAAATAAATTAAATGCTTAATTCCCAGAGTCCAAAATTGGTACTTTGCGATATGCTTTTTAGTGGATAAATGTAAGTACAAAACCTCTTTGACTTGTCTGAAAAAGGCATAACGTCGATCAAAGTAAGGAATATAGCTAACTAACTAAATAAGCAAAATAATGAGTGAATTTCACTTGGAAATTCAAAAAGGATTATTTATAAGTTATGACTAAATTATTAGAATTTAGATCTTTATCTAATTATGTCAATAAATTAAGAAAATGAGATAAAATTATGATAACGTCAAAAAATCATAATTTAGTAAAAGTCATATTATGAAATTAAAATTTGCAATAAATTGATTTTGGCATATAATGAATATGTATATAAGATTACATGATCTTATTATATTTTTATTGATATATCTTATACAAATAGATGTGATTACATGACTAAAATTGATTATGATATGTTATTAGCATACATGTATAAATTTATAAAGAACTTATACATATCATACTTATTGAATATGCCTCTAAAAATGATTCAAGCATGTTATGATATATTACTTGTGAGTAATAACAATTTAAGAAGAGGAAAGAAATTATATGTTTTAGTTTGACAAGAGAAAATATATGGATTAATTTCCGTTATAATGTTATTAACATATGTGATGTATATGTCATATAATTTGTAAGTTAAAAAAATAACGACATGATAAGTCTCATTAATCTATGTGGGAGATCTAGATTATAGTGAGGGTTTATAAATTGGAATAATTGAAAAGAATTCTCATTTATAGAACTAAAATTTTGTAAGTATTAACAAGAATAATGATAATTAGACATTGAAATATGAGAGATGATTGCAAGTATAGCAAACTTTTGATCTCTTATCCTTTATTAGATTATTGTTAGTTTAGTTGAGTTCATTGCATAATTAATATACATATGTCATTGTTATAACATCATTATATGCAAGTGTCTCTTTATCTATAAATCATGGCAATAAAGTTTTGTTATGAATGGATTACTTATGAAAATGAAGGAGATTAAGAAATTGTAAAATCCAGTATAATTATAGGAGAGGAATGTTCTGAAAAACTTTCTACTATATCATATTCTAGATTTGAAAGTGAAATTATTTCTCACCATAAGGAGAATGAGAGACTTATTGAGTCTTAAACAAACCTAAAGGTTAATATTACTCACATAATGATGTTGAGAAGTATCTCACTTGTCAAATGAAATGGTTTGCCTTAAAACAATATTTTGAGGTGTATTCATGATCGAGCTAAAAGACTTAATGTGAGTAATAAATTTTCACTAAATACTTATATGATAACATTAATAAAATGTGTGAAACAAGAGTTGATTGATATCAAATTTGACCTCTATTCAAGTAATAAATATAAGCTACAATTTGATATTTTCCAAAAGTTATGAGCATATATAAACCATAATACATGAGCACATATAAACCATAATACATAATGATTGCATTAGGTAATTTTATGACATTAAATGTTATATGTATTTGAAGACAAGAACTTCAAAGTTGCCAAATCTTCTTATATGTGACTTAACTCACTAAACAAATACATAATACTTTTATATGCTCAAGTGATCAGTCTTTTAATAAAAGTAATTTGGAAAAGAGTTAAAAATGACAAAATTAGTTGACATGAAAGGTGAACATGTCAATGAATAGAAGGACAAGACTAATTGTTAGGATTATGGAAAAAAGGGTTAAATGCTCTTAAATGCTTAAAGTGCATTGAGCTAGTAAAGAAAATGGCCTATTACCTACCTTTTGTGCTTAAGATTCTCAAATAGTATTACTTATTAGATCCTATGCTAAGTGGATAAAATATTTTGAGTAATGAACTATATAGTATAAAAACTTAATGCATAGATAAGGCATTGATGAATGCTATTATGACATAATGGATATGTGAAGAATTACATGATTGTTAATTCCAATTCTTACATAAGATTCATTATGTGCTAAAGTTTAGAAAGACTTGGTCTTTTATAGTCCTTCTTGATTTGATGGCAGTATAAATGTTTAAACTAATACCATTTATTATAACTTTTGCCTAATCAATTTAATTATATAGACAATGAATTCCATAATATTGATTATTTGTCCTCAGTTACATCAACTTAAGGGGCTATTGATGTCAACATTATGAATGAGACGTTAGGTCATGTTAGGCAATAAAGGATTGAGAGTTAAGCTAGAGAAAAATCTATTAGATTCACTCATATATGTTGATTAGCTCATATATGAGTACGACTTAATTGTAAAAACAAAATGAATCTATTTGAAGGCAAATTAAAGCTATGTTTTTATTACTATCAACTCACTTTGATATCTATGGGCTAATAAATGCAAGGACAAGGTATTGGACTTATATTTTCATTATATTTATAGATGACTTCAAGCATTTAGTTATATATTTGATCTCTTACTAGTTTGAGCAAAAAAATGCTTTAAGACAAAATTTGTGTGGTCAAGAATCAATAAATATAAAAAGAAGGACTAACAAAGTGAAAAAAATTGACCAAAAGCACGAACATTATTTCAATATTACAATGGACTCTATAATGAAAATAAGGAAATAAGGTCATTAACTATTTAAGAAACTTTGCAATAAAGTGTTATCGTAATGGGTAGAATAACAAGTTGTGAAAACCTATATGGTTAATGATAATATAAGGATGAAACTTACAAATATCATACTTATAAGATGATAAAGAGAATGCTTCTTAAATGTTTTGACCATGTACCTTAAATTATACCATTCCCTACTTTATGAGCTAAAGGTAAGTAAGAAAACCTAAGTAGTTTATAACACTAAAGTTTAGCCATTTCTGTTCATATCATTTCACTAAAGAGTGAAACTTATGTCCAAAGATACAAAGTGTATCTTTGAGAACCTAGTGAATATTGCCAAAGGATGTCATATCCATTAGTAAGCAAGCATATGGAAATATGAATAAATTAGACTTATAAGATATCATGTTCTAAAGAGAACAAATTTCTAGTAGGGACATAGTTGAATAAGTCTTCTAATTTATAGTGAATTAGAAGATTAATGAACTAAACTATGTTCTAAGCTATTGAGTTAAGATATCTGATGACTTTTCTCAGCCCACTTAAGTTAGTAGATTCTTAGGAGGTTCAGTTGCATGGAAGTAATTGTAAAGTGATCGTAGTTAAGAAATTTAAAAAATTAAATGGGATGCTAAATTGGTTACTCCACAAGATGGTTAAGAGATTAAAGAGATTTAAGATATTCTCTCGTACCTTACTTATCATAAATGAGAGATAGCAATAAAAATAAGGAATCAATAAAATTTAACTATGTTTAAGACATGATATATTTGTATTTGGATGTAAAATAGTAAATAATGAGTAAACTATTAAATATATGCCAATTAAATAGATACGAATATATAAAAATCATTAAAGGAAAAAAAGATATGCTTAATAAAAAGCATGCCATTTTATAAACCTCAATAGTTTACATTCAATTTGCCTAATTCTCACTATAATTGCACATTTAGACTTAAAATTACACAAAACATACTAAAAAGTGATTCTCTTATATAGAGAATGAACTAGAATATACATGTATAGAATACATGTTAATATCCATTATGATAGGTCAAAAGTGCAAAAGTTGCAAACTCTAACATTTAATGTTTGACCTAAAACAATCAATTAGTATATAGGATTGAAATTGCAATATGCAAATTTCATATATGGATTTGTGTTAATCCATAGTGATCATTATATGTATAATTGAGAGATCGAAGAGATTTGAGATGTTTTTTTTATAGTTTACTTATTATGAATAAGAGATAACAATAAAAATAAGGAGTTAATAAAATCTAATTGTATTTGAAACATGACAGATTTATATTTAGACATAAAATAGTAGAGAATAAGTAGACTTTCAAATATATGCCAACTAAATAGATGTATAGATATAAGACTTATTAAAGGCAAAGAAGAAATGCTTAATAAAGGGCATGCCATGTTATAAACCTCAATAGTTTACATTCAATTTGCTTAATTCCCACTATAATTGCACATTTAGACTTAAAATTACATAGAATATACTAAAAGGTGATTTTTTTACATGGAGAATGAAGTAGAATATGCATGTATAGAATGCATGTTAATATTCATTGTAATAGGTTAAGAGTGCAAAAGTTGCAAACTCTAACATTTAATGTTTGACCTAAAACAATCAACTAGCATGTAGTATTGAAATTGCAATAAGCAAATTTTATATATGGATTTGCATTGATCTACAGCGTGTATGTTGAGCAGTTAAGCACTTGATTTGTAATTTTATATCTTCATGTTTTCAACACACAAGAAATTATAAATTATAAAGAGTTTGTCAAAATCATTAAAGAATGGTTGCCTTCTACTTTAAGGTAAAATGACAAAGGTAACTTGTGTAGATAAAATTATCCTTGATTTGATGATTAATTCTTAAATAATTTCATTAGAGAAATGTAGCCTTATTGTCACTCTTCAACAAAGTCAAAAGGTTTGAGCCTTATTAATGTATATGTTGACTTCTTAAATCAAATAGTAAAATTGTGATGGTATTATAGTTCAGTACAATTAATGACAAATGATATTGCATGTTTGAGTTGTACTAGGCTTTCAAGTTAATAAAAGTTTAGATCCATACATGTATAACAAATGCGATCAAAATGATATTGGGATACTTGATGGGCGCTGTAAGCTAGTATTTATGTCATTAAGTGTGATACAAAGAGAGAAAGTACACTTAACTTGATGTTAAGTTACTATTGAGAATAATAACTTGATTAAGTGCAAAATAGTAGATGAACATACTTGCTTGTTTTCTTTTTTATTTGCTTGCTTAATAGTGATATCCATTATATGAAAAAGTAAAAAGCATATGTGTATAGCCTTATGTAAATAGAGGCAAAGTTTGTTATATATGTTTTAATTGTAGTAAGTGATACCGTTTGCTTGAAAAGATCTTTAAAATGTTAGAAATTGTCATAAATTACAAAAGTCTTTATATGATAATTTATTAAAGTGGTACCCACTTTAAAAGATCTTAAGCAAAACATTAAACCCAATTTTATTGACCTAAAATACAACTTAATAAGAGACATGATAATATAAATGAAGGTCTCCTATTAAGACTTTGAAAATTAGGTAAAGACTTATAAATTTGCATAAAATGTAATGTGTTAATGCTAATATAGAATTTTAATAACAATTGAATATATAAATGATGTATGTACAAGTATTTAAATAAGTTTAAAAAAAGGTATGTCACACAAATTAAGATTGGCCCACTTATCCATTACTTGGAGAGTAAGTAGAGATAAAACTATTTATGTGAAGGGAAAGATTTAAACAAGTCATGCTTAAAATTGTTAATTGCCTTGAAATAGTCAAGATGAGGCTTTAGAGATTAATACGAAAAGTAAAGTCACTATGAATTGCCCAATATCCATATAATCTATAAAAAGCCAAATGTAAGATCTTAGTTAGCCCTTTAAAAGGTGAGTACTTAAAGACTCGAGATAAATGCTTGAGAGCAACTATACCTAGTTTTATATGGTGACTTATCAACTAATAAGTAAAAATGACATACACTTTGAATGGGAAAAACCTCATAACACATGATTCATACCATGTGCACTAATTAAGTGACTAATAAAGGAAGTGGAAAAATTCATTCCTACTTCTTTACTGTGTGAGTTCCTTAAGGCAATAACAAAGTCTTTCTATGTACCTTATGTTACTTCCAACTATATCTTAAGCTGTTAATTTAATAATCACTACTTTAGCATATTATTAGGATCATAAAAGATATGATTTTGCCAAACATGTCAAGGAAAGTAGTTAGATTAATACTAATAGTTATAAGTGTGGGAAGAAGACTATTGTTGTTAGGCATTTACCATATGTATTTATTGGTTGACAAGTTATGTTATCCAGCTAGAATTGAATGTAACTATAGATACATACATAATGGGAAAAGTGTGACCAATGCAATAAAATAAGTTTGGGATAATATGAGATATAATTATAATTGTTATTTTTTTCTTAAGGGTTATAGCTACTATGTTGTTCCTAATAGGTGTATAGTTTAAGCTTCAAAAAGTAAGCATGTTCGTAGGTTGTACAACTCATTTGCTAATATGAAAGGGTGTTTAAGATAATTAAATGGAACATGGTCGTGTAACAAAAACCCATCATCTACAAGTGTGAGATATTGATATATAGGTCCAGGTATTTGCCCATAACAAGTTAATCAATTTGACTTGACCCAATAAATATAATATAAATATAAAGTTGAAAGACTCTAAATTGCTTTTATATAAAGGGCTCCTTATCATCTATAAAGAATTACCATATGAACAAAATAAAAAGAAAAAAAAAGGGAGACATAACAAAAGGGAGAGGAAGTCTAGATTGTTCTTAGAACTTAGATCATACAGTATTTAGGCTATGGAAAATGAGTGATTTTTGTCGTGATCTCACTTAAACTATGAGATAATTGTGATGATTAAAGGCTGGTGATTCAACCCTAAGATCCTAAACTAGGTATTTAATATTTTTATAGTTAAATTTCATATGAAAATTATGCATTTAATTTCCAATAGTAGGAAATGATGTAGTTTTTATGGCCTAAGACATTTTAAATCAAAAACGTGACCCCAACTTTGTTAATCATATGGTAATTTAGACCCATTAGTCTATGTGATGTACTTTTTTAAATCATTGCTAGAGCCATTACAAGTAGACTAAAATCCATTCTTTTCTAAATAATTTTAGATTCCTAAAGTGTCTTTGTTCTTAAATGATTAATCACTAATAAAGCTTTGATTGCCTTTGAGACATCCCATAGCAATGAAGAATAGGTATAAAGGCCAGAAATCTTTTATGGCACTAAAGCTTAAGATGAATAAGGCTTATGACCATATAAAGTGGAGTTTTCTAAAGAGCATTATGATTAAATAGGGTTTGCCATTGATTGAGTGCACTTGATAATGTAATATGTGACATGAGTTTTGTATTCCATTATGCTAAATTTAATTCCTAGGGAGTCATTTAAGCCTTCAAGAGGACTATAACAAGGCGACCCTCTTTCCATGTATCTCTTTTTATTATGTGTTAATGAATTATCTTCATTGATAGACAATGTCATTGGACTTGGCCAAATAGATGGTATGCCGATATGTAAGAGGGTGCTAAAAATTACTCACTTATTTTTTATTGATGATAGCCTAATGTTCATGGAAGCCTCCTTATCAAAATGTCAACAACTTAGGCTTATTCTTGCACAATATGGATAAATATCGGTTTAATAAATAAATTTGGAGAAAAACTGAACTTTCCTTTAATTGTAATATGCAAATAGATTTGAAAAATGTAATACAATTTAAGGATAATGGAGACATTCCTCATAAATATATTAGTTTATCAATGGTAATAAGATACTCTAAAAAGTAAATTTTAGTTTAATTTGGAGAAAAATGAAAAAAAAGGTTAAGCAAATGGAAGGAAAAATTTTTATCATGTGCTTTTAAAAATTTTTATGAAGGCAATATTTTGGGCAAAAAATTATGGCATATTGTTTTTACTAAGAGTTCTTTGTTAGTTAGAATATTGAAGGTTCGATATCACTCAAGGGAAATTTTTTGGAAGCATGAACGAGGCATAATCCTAATTACACATGACAAAGTATTATAGGGTCATGATAATTGGTCTTTATGGTTATTCGTCAAGCAATTAAAGATGGGAAAAGGTCAACATTTTGAAAGACTTATACTTGCTGGACTAACAAGGCTTTAAAGTCCTTGCTCTCAATGTGCAACTTGATTAAGAAGTGGTGGCATCTTTAATTTTTATAATATAAGTTAGTGGTATGAAAGCCTAGTGAAACAACATTTTATGTCATATGAGAGTAATCAAATTCTATCCCTTGCCTTTAGTTTCCATAATTGTATAAAAGACAAGCTAATTTGGAATTACAATTGGATAGGAAATTACATAGTCAAAAGTGCATACAACCTTGCTAAAAAAAATTTTGGCAGGAGACTTGCAACATTTAGTCTTCTTTTATGTTTGTTAGTAGTTGGAAAAGGATATGGCATCTTCATATTACTAACAAAGTTAAATGTTTTCTATAGAGAGCAAGCAAAGGCTTTTTTCCAACTAATATAAATTTGGTTAGCAAAGGAATGATGATCAACCCCATTTGTACAAGGTATGAAGGGGTCTTAGAAATAGTTTCTCTTATTCTTTTACATTGTCATTAGGCAATAGGGATATGGCTACAAAGCCCCCTTCAATAGCAAATAAGAGATAATAAAATGGTAAAATTCTTTGAATGATTTACATTTATACTTAATAAAAGAAATAACAATATCTCAAAGATAATTGTCATGGTTGCTTAGGCTCTAAGGTGTACACTATTGGGATTTCAAGTGTGAGTTATGTAATTAAAGAACTTTACATTGGAAAGGATAGAGAGGTGTAATTAATATATAAGTAAAAAGGACCCATAAACCTAATGCCTTAAAATTTTAAGTTAAGAAATGGTTTGAAGTATGCAAATTTATTGCTTAATGAGTATAGATGATGCATATTTCTTATGGTTGCTAACCCATAAAAAAGGCAGAGACTAGTTATACTTTCTATGAAAAGAACCAAGTGTAGTAGGAATAAGAATAATAACATATATGCATTTAAATATGGCTCTTAAAGCATCACTAGACCTACATTCCAAATTAGGCGTAGTAAGGTTGGCTCATAAATAGGCTTGGTAGAGTACTAATTAAAGGTTGGCATACAAATGAGCTGGTGGAGTAATAATAGGCTTTTAGCTAATGCGTTTGAGGGGTTTGGTAGTGTTGTAATAGGCTTTTGGCCAACGGGTTTAGTGGAGTAATAATAGGCTCTCAGTATGTTTAAAGAGAGTAGACTTAATGTGTGATGCAGAAAACCCCAAAAAGATATTACTTAGGGACCCAACGCACACAAAGAATCAAAAAATAACCAGAAAAGCTAAATTTGAGATTAATAACACAAACCTTAGACCCAACATTCAAAGGAATACAAACTTAGGGTATTTAAGAAGAATATAGATGTCACACTCTAAGAAAGAAAGGAATTAGGAGTGATAAGTCAATTTGAATGCCACAAGAAGAAGTACTTCTTAATAAGTTCTTTAGTTCTCAAAAGAATTAAGGGAGAAAAACCTTTGGTTTCTATTTCACTCAAAGTTGTCTGATAAATTGTCTGATTTTCCAGAGCTTATAAGAGGTGCCTATTTATAAGCTAAGATAGCAATCCTAATGAGACATAAATTCCTAGTTAGGACAAATTCTTATTTTGGAAGAATTCCTAACTAGGGGCAAATTACAGCACAGACAATAAACTTATATTTAGGAGTGAATGATACTACTTAATCCTAACTCACTAAGTACTCCAATCAAATTAATAAGGCTTGGACTCTCCTTCAAACTTGAATTGACACCTTAGTCTGAATGTCCTTAATCAGCCCATTTAGTACTTCTTTCATCTTTCTAGCTCTAGCCCACATTATTGGGTTTTTTGAAATGTGCAATGGACCTTTTGCATTGATTAAAGTTCTAGCTCATATTATTGGGCCTTCTGAAATGTGCAATAAATCTCTTGCATCCATTGAAACCTTGTACCCATCATCTCTATGGTTCTCATTAATATGGAAGACTCACATTTAAGGGGAAGATTATTGGGATTTCAAGTGTAAATTGTGTGATTAAGGAATTTCACATTGAAAAAGAAAGGGATGAGTACTTAACATATAAATGGAAAAAAAAAAACCATAAACCCAATACCTTAGACTTTTAAGTTGAGATATGGTGTTAAACCCCTAACACACACACAACATTTTAGTGGTAAAAGGAATTGAGATGTGATGTCAAGCCTTTAACACACACGCAAAATTTTAGTGATAAAAGGAATTGAGATGTGATGTTAAGCTTTTAACACACACGCAAGATGTTGATGATGGAAGGAAACCTTTATGACCCTCACTTGGTTGTTGAGATGGCCCTAAAGTTATTTAATGATAACAAGCAGGAAACAAAAGTCTCCCCACAAAATTGGAAAATGCATAACAACTCAATAAAAAGCCATTAGATATGTGACAGCTAAAGATTAACATGGATGCAACTATAAGTTCTATAATAGGAGGAATGGGCTTGGTCTTTCAAAAATATAAGAGAGTCTTAATGCTAAAAATGATGAAAAGAATTCATGGCAATTTTTTGGCTTAAGTATTGTAGCTACTCACTATTTGAACCGTAGGGCAAAAGACAAAGGAGTAATCACTATAACACATATATGTTGAGTTTGATAGTCTTATAGTCTTCAATGTCATATAATGGTAACAATTATTGGTTAAATTGCAAAATAAGTGCAACTATTGTCCTCCTTTTTCACTAGCTTTATTCTTAACATGTATGCAAGGAAAGTAATGGAATGGTGTACACACTAACAAAATAAGCATTATCAAATGTAGAAGAGGCAATTTGGAATGAGGCTAGCTTAGGCCATATTTTATCTTTTATTGACAATGATGTATAAAATCTTTCAAAGAGAATAAAAAAATTCCACTTATATTAAAAAAAAAAAAGAAACTTTAACTTAAGTCATTAAGTACATAACCATAAGACAATAATCTTTAAATGTTTTCATGGAAATAGCCTAAGATTGCCACCTTAGGGTCTGTTTGGTTACAATGTCAAATTTTTGTAAAAGATTTTTATAGTCTAATATTTTGATTTTAGAATCACTAATAGTATATTTTAAACAAACATGAGCACTATTAATTAAAGAGATCAAACACTATATCAAATTTGGATCAATGTGAAATATGAAAGCATAAAGAACTCACATTTAGATTCAAATTTCAATGTACAAGTAAGAATGAAATTTGGCTTATTCATCTGCATAAAAAGAATTATTGGATTATTTGAGAATTACTTCTCTTTATTTTTGGTGCAAAGGATAGACCTTTTTGTGAAGGGATAGTTGTTCCCTCGTATAATTTATGGATTATTGCTAACATCTAAAAGTGAAGACCATTTGAACACTAGGATACCCTCAATTAAAAAAAAAAAATCCAAATACTTGATATATACCATATGTGAATTCATAGGACATAAATGTGAAACTCCACTATTGAAAGGTATGACACCCATTTTAATTAAGCTCCCATTAATCACAAACTAGATCTTCAAAATTGCCTAATTAATGGAGCAACAATTGTTGTTGAAAATTGACCCCCATAAGATAATAAGCTTTTATCCATATTAATAAAAGACCATCATTAAGAACAACACATAAAAGAAACTCAAACTCTATTAAACATGAAAATAGCAGAAAATATTTGTTCTCCATATGAAGATTTTATTTTCATATCTATACAAGTATACATAAGAGCAGGTCATAATGTGAAAGTAGCAAGATTAAGCATGCAAAAGGCCCAAATAAATTATACCAACTATAACATGAAACGTTTATAATGTTCTTTTTTCTCAATGTCACATAGTTCAAGATTACTGTATATAAATAAAGACGTAGAAAGCAAACCAAAACGAAGTTCTTTTGTACAACTACTATCAACAATGACGGTTTGCAACAAACTCCTCCTCTCAACAAGATGCACCATTGCCAACTCATATATTTTTTAATAAACTCCTATATTGTGGTTACTGAGAAACCAAAGCAAATTGAAAATTGAAGTTCAAAATTTTCCAATAGTTATAATCGAAGGGAAAAAGAAAAACAAATAAATACCTTTAACATTTGATAATAATTATTAAAAAAATGAATAGAAAAGAAATATATTTATTATATGAATTTGGATTGATATATATCAAAAAAATAAATAAATAAAAGAAAGTAAATATGAAAGATAAAGCCTTAAAGAGAAATTTTACCAATGCCAGAAACTACGTGAAAAGGCAAGGCTATACATAGAGAAGCAAGGTGGAAAGAGAAGTAAGTTAGAGAGAAAAACAATGGAAGAGGCTTGAACAAAGAGAGAAATCAGAGGGTGACTTGGAAGACAAAGGGGAAGACGTCAATTTCAAATGGGTATGGATTTGAGAAACCACAGCCTATTTGGGAAAGCTTCGTTCTCTAGTTTCACAATAACGATTTTTTTCTTAAGAGTTACTTTTAAATTTAATAAATAAATAAGAAACGACTAAATTTGGCATGACAATAAATCAAAAATCAAAAATCGGTGATACCAAACAAGACCTAATATTTTGTCATATTCTTCAACACATTAGAGTAAATAAAAGGAAACAAAAATCTTTGTGCCCAAGTGAGCATAGAAAAGGAAATGCATTGAATAAGAATTGGCATAGGATGAATAAATATTTTGTCAACACTTTAGCTTTTTTTTCCAATTTGTCGAAGTACAATCTTAACCACAAATAACCATAAAGAATTCCTAACCCACAATCTTTTGATGGTTCCATTAATACTTTGCTAAGTCTTTGTTTCAAGATGATATATTTGCTTACCAAAATTTATAAGAGAAAATATTATGTTTCAAATAAAAATTTTTCATTTGGAAATTTTGTAAGTTTATTTCATTAATAAAGATTTAAAACACAAGGGTATATAGTGAAAAAAAAAATTATCACTCGTATATATAGACAAGGTTGAAAGAAATACAATTTATTCTCCTTAAGCCTCATCATCTCTTTTACTCATATGTCAATTTTTTCTTAATTTTTGGATTAATGGAAATAAAATAAGAAAAAAAAAGAAAAAAATTACTCAAAATTTCTGCTTTTCTTTCCTTAAAAGGGAAAATAATTTCTCTCAAATTTACTTATTTTTTTGTAAAAATAGAAAAAAGAAAACAAATATTCCCAAATTTTCTTTTTTTATTTCTTTAAAAGGCAAAAAATTTTCAATTTATTCTTTTTTATTTTCTTACAAAAATAAAAATACTCATAATTTAAATCTCTTTTTGTTTTCCTAAAAAGGAAAAAGCTACTCCAATATTTCTATTTTTAAAATATAAAAGAAATAAATCAAAGGAGTTACTTTTAAATTTTAGATTTTGGTGGAAAGTTAAGTAAATTTATATCTTTTGTCACAAATATATACTAAAACAATGCATAAGAGTAGTATAAAATTAATGTATATTGCAAGAAATTTAATGGCCCATATGATACCTAAATTTATTTTATTAAATGTTAATTTATTTGATGAAACTATAAATGATTTAATAAGTTTTTTAATTTTTTTTAATTTTTAGGTTTAAATATGTAGTTTACCTCTTTTGCATTCTACCCTTCATAAGATTTCAATTTTCTCATATATGATATATAAGTTAATTAACAAAGCCTTATTGAATACAAATTACATTTAAAAACAAAACAAAACAAAATGTCTTTTGTTCTTTCCATTGTCAAGAAAGGATCAAGTGAGAAAAAGCATACTCCATCAATTTTTGCATAAAAAATTCTTCCAATTTTAAATATATTAGTATAATTTTCTTTCTAAATGTGTGAAGTACATGAAGTTATAAGATTCATCATTAAAATCTTTTTATATCTAATTGTTTATGAATAAATATAATTGTCTTACACATAGCATATAATAAAAGTTCCCCAAATATAGTTACTTTTCCAGGCATTATAACAACCATTATGAAGAGAACATTTTTATAAGATAAGCCTTGGGTAATTTTACAATTAAGTTCTAAAATTTTTTAAGTTTTAATACCAATCCTAAAATTTTAATTTTGATTCCTTAAAAGTCTTTTTTTTTTCTTTTTTTTGATAGAAATTGGTCAAAATGTTAAATACATAGTTTGACTTAGTGAAGACCATACCAAAAAAAACAAAAAACCCCAAAATATGTCATAAAATTATGTCTGTATAAGTATTTAACTTTTTCTTTTTTTCACATATCAAAGGCAAAAATTCTAAATTTTTCTCATTTTTCTCAAATTCATATAAAAAGAATTTAGTATTTTTGCCTTATGTGAAAGAAAAAAGAGAAATTTAACAAAATGCACACATAGACATATTTTAGTTTTTTTTTTTTTTTACACAGTCTTCATTAAGTCAAACTACATATCTAATAGTTTGACCAAGTCATATAGAATAAAAATTAAAAGTTTAGGATTAATTTAAAAATTTTAAAAACTTTAGGACTTAATTAATAAAATTTCCAAAAGTTTAGAACTCTCTAAAGACTTATCCCATATCTTTACCAAATATAATTTTTTTTACCTAACTATAATAAGTTAATGTCAAATTGATATTTAGAATGTATTGACATAGTTTATATATGCCTAAAAAAGCCTTTTTAATCGTATAAAAATCATGCAAAGATAATAATCAATATCAAAAGGGATTTTGGTAGTTGTCGTTAATGTATAAAAAATTTAATGCCTTATTTTAATTATTCAATAGTAGATAGTGTATATAAAGTCAATTTTATAAAGAGTGTCATTAATTTACTACTAATAAACTAAAAATTAAAAGTATTAATATAATTAAAGAAAAAGTTAAATTTTAATTTTGTATCAAATAAAATAAACAAACTAATCAAATAAAATAAATTATAGAAAAATCAAATATTAAAAGTTTAATTCCAAATTTATTTGCAATTATAATATTTAATGATTTTAATCACACATAACATTGTCTCAATTTTAATAAAACTATCAACTATAGAGAATAACAAACTCTATTACCTAAATTTTTCCTTAAATATTCATTAAACCAAACAACTCTTGTTTTAAACTCTAACGATTTTACCCTTAGAATAAACTCTTTATAGTAGCATACTGGTAGTCTTAAGAATTAAAAAAATAGATTAATATAATTAATAATCACAAAAACTTAGATCATTTAACCTGTATTGAGTTATCCATGACAATAAGATATAAACTCGTCCATAATTTTCTATTATTATTCGTTACTTGGTGATTAGAAAGTAGGTAAAAATAGATCATAATTCCTAATCGTACCAATTGATATCCATTAATTAATTTAGCAGACCTAACTAAACTAATTGAACAAATAATCATTAACCCTTAAATTAGAATAACCCAAATAATTCCATAAAAAATAGCTTATTAAAACAATTTATACTATTGAAATATCAAAAGTTTTGAAATCCCTTAAAATTGTTAAAGAGCTTAACTACACATGCTAAAAATAGATTCTTTTTAGAGCAATTGTTTTATCTTTTGTCTGTTTCTCCCCTTTTTACATTCAAAAGATGGTTATTTATATTCTAAAAATATATATAACAACCACTAATAGACCTTAATGACTATAAAAAAAAAATCTCTACGAATCTCAAAGACATCCTATTCTTATTTCCTTAATCTTTTAAAATTCCTAAATTGGCTTTCAAGTTGATTCTAGACTAGAAATAGTTAGAATTTGGGTCTGATTTTCTCATGAAAGTTGTATTCCTCCTCTTTGACTTTCCAACACATTAAGTATTGCCCAAGACAAAGTTTAAAAGCCTAGGTTATGAGCTAAAAATTGAAATTGACTTAATTCAACTCATGACACATTCTACAACAACTTTTCCACTATTTTTAAGCCACTAAACAATGAATCTAAGTCTAGGTCTCTTCGTAACAATTATAAGTCAGAATGTGAACTCTATGTTAAGCTTTTGAATCACTTGATTTGGATGATTAAAACTCACATTGTGTCCATTTAAGTATGTAATGTCTACTATAATTAGAATTTAACTTCAGTTTTCTCCCTTATCTTTAAAGTAATGTCTCAAGGCCAAATCAAACTTGAATTTTATGCTTGACCTTAATCTAAAATATTTGAGATGCTTATTACAACTTCACTGAAAACCACTTTTTCAATTTATACCTTTGAGTTAATGAAAAACTTGAAACAAGTAATAAAAAGGTTAAAATGATAAAATACTATAATTTTTCCTACTAAATGTATATATTCTCAAAACTTCCCTAAAATATATCTAAAGCATAAGTTCAAATAGGTATAAAACTCATTAAAAACAACTAAATATAAAAAAATAAATATAATTAATTCTCACTTATTAATTTCTTATTAACCTCTTTGATGAGAAATAACTCTTTGATGGAAATGCCTTTTTAATAGAAACACCTCTTTGGTGGGCTTTGGCTGATTTCCAAACTCAATTGAAATTTCTATGTCACAGGGGGTTTCATACATTTTATGACTTAAAGAAATAGAGAGAACATGCAAAAGTGGAAGAAAAATAGCAAAATGTTGATTTTCAAGAGAGAGAGCAAAAAGTTTGATTTATAGGGCTTATGTCTATATAATTTCACTTTTGTTGTTTCAACAAATTTATTTTCTTAAAATTTCTTAAAGGGAAAATACACCATCATGTGCATAATTCCCTTTTATTTAATGAATTTCATTGGGAGAATGCATGTTTTTAATAGCTTAACCACTTTTCGTGATGGACTTGGAATAGAATTTAAAGATATAAGATTCAATTGAAAACAAAAAAAATATTTAGGATCTAATTATAAAAATTATAAAAGTTTATGACCAAATTTTGCCTTATCCTCTTAAAATAAATCAAAGATATTATTGTGATTTAAAGTGATTACTATAATTATAGGAGATTATAGTAATCATAATAAACATAAAAGTATTATTGTAATTTAAAGGGATTATTATAGTCATAATAGATATGGAAAGACAATAATATCTTTGACATCTCCCCTTAAACTTAAGTTGTATTTATAGAAAATAATTTGAGTTTGTAAAGTAACTTAAGAAACAAACTTGGAGGATGTGTCTTAGTGAATATGTCAATAAGCTAATCTAACAATGAAATTTACTATAAGCTTATGCTCTCATTATTGATGTGTTTGTAAATGAAATAACAATCAATCTTAATATGTTTAGTACAGTCATGAAAGACATTATTATAAGCAATTTGAATAACTCTTTAATTCTCATAATACAATGTAATAGGACCTAAGAATGAAACACCTATATTAGTGAACAACCAACATAACCTAATAAGTTTAGTTGTTGCATCAGTTGATGCATAATACTTGGCCTTGGTGCTAAAGCATACTTACTACTATTGATTGTTTCTTACTATGCCAAGAGATGAAAGAGTTACCAAGAAAGAAATGAAAACCAATAGTAAATCATCTAAGATCTTCAGCCTAATTAGCATTTGAAAAGGCTTGTAGCTAAAGGGAGAAATGAGTAGAAAAATGAAGTCCATAAAATAAAGTCCCCTTGATATACTACAAAATATGAAGGATAATTATGAAATGAGTAGATCTAAACACCATCATGAACTAACTAACTAGATGAACTACATGAGTAATGTCTAGACAAGTGATTATAAGATAAACTATACTTCCAACTAGCTAATGATAAAGAGTGGCATCATTAAAAAGCACACCAATAACTAGTGTGAGTTTAACATTTATCTTAAAAGGAAAGAAAGTTATCTTGTTATTTATAATACCAGTTTGAAAAAGAAGATCTAAGGCATATACTTAGGTTGGGAGAGAAAGTAACCATTAGTACTAGAAAATGTATTTAAACTTAAGAAATAACTAAAAAAACCCAAATGTTTCATATCAAACTCTTGACTTAGATAATTTTAAAGAGAATGAATGTTTAAAACATCATCACCTATAATAATCATATCATTAACATAAAGTAAAAGAAAAACAATACCAACATTTGTCTTTTGGATGGAAAGACTAAAGTCATAAGAACTCAAGGTAAAGTTAATTGTGAAATGATATAGGTAAACTTGGCAAACCAAGCTTAAAGAGCCTACTTAGGCCATATAATGCTCTGTAAAGACAATATAACTTATGGGGATGATAATGATAGCTAGTAGGAGGTTGCACATAAAGTTCCTCATTGAAATCACTATTGAAAAAGGCATTCTTAACATCTATCTAAAATAGCTTCCAATGTCATATGATGGAAACTAATAATAAGGAGTGAACAAAAGTAAGATAAGCCACAAGAACAAAAGTCTCCTCATCGTTAATACTATACTCCTAAATGAACCCTTTGGCAATAAGGAAAGCTTTATGTCATTTAAAAAAACCATCTACACAAATTTAATTTTATATACCAATTTGCTTTTTATAAGAGACTTATTAGGAGATAGATTAAATAAGTCTCATATATTATTCTTTTCTAATACCTTAATATCTTAAGACATAACACTTTGCTAAGAAGGATTTTAATTAGCTTTTTTTTTTATAAGAAATAGGTTCATACAAAGTGGTAGGAACAAAATAACAATGAAAATCGTGCAAAAGAACAAAGGGTTCACGTACTTAAGTAGAATAAGTGAGTATAAGAAATGTAAGAAAGGAAGGTAAAGGTGAAGGTTGTGATAAGGGAGGAGCATCAGGCTATGGTGAGGAAGGAGCATTAAACTAGTTAAAAACCCTAGGGTGTGTTTATGGAGGATCAATAATCTAGTTATGCTCATTGAAAGGGGCAATAAAGAGGTCACTTATTAAGCTAAGATCACTTGCATTAGAAGAAGGATCTAAAAAGAAATGGAGTGAAAGATCAATAAATAATAGTGGGTAAGGTGTAAGAGTGGGTAAAACATTTGTCAAACTAACAAACATTTTGTGTTCCCAGAAGTTGACATGATGTGAGACTCAAATTCTATTAGAAGTAGGATTATAATATCTATAGCCCTTATGTTCAATACCATACTTAGAAAACAACAAAGACAAGTTCGAGGTTATAACTTTGTGCTTTCACAAGGCTAAAGAAGAATGAAATAAATATAACCAAAAGTTTTAAGAAGATTATAATTAAATAATTATCCATAAAGACATTAATATGGTGTTTTATTCTTTAGAATAAAGAATAGTATCTTATTAATTATGTACACAGTAGCTAAAACTACTTTATGCCAAAATTACTCAAAAAGTGAGGTAGAAATCAACACTGAACAAATAGTATCCATGATATGACGAAATTTTCACTCAACATAGCCATGTTTCTTAAATGTACTTGGATAAGACTTGTGAAAAATAATACCATATTGGTTTAGAGTGGAAACAAGCAATCGTGCCCTTATATTCGTTGAAATTGTTTATGTGAAGAATTTTAATATGTTTCTAAAGTTGAGTGTAAATCATTATAAAACTCTTGTTAAACTTAAGATATTATAAAACAATTTTTCAAGAGATAAATCTAAATAAATCTAAAAAAATCATCAACAAAGATCACAAAATATCTTAAACCTCCTTTTATGGGAACAAAAGCAAGACCAAAAATATTATAATGAATAAGATCAAAAGGAAATGAAAAGATAGAATCACTAATACTAAAAGTAAGATTTTATGTTTACTAAGTTGGCACAACATACAATTAAAAGACTCTTTACTAACATGCCCTAAATAATTATTTAAAGCTAAATGTTGAATTTTAGATAAAGAAGCATGACTAAGAAGTGAATTTCATAAACTAAGAGGAGCAGAGGGTTATATAGTTGCAAAAAGACCCAAAGGAACATGAAAAGAGGTAAGCCTAAAGAGGTGTCCAACTTTATGACTTTTTCCAATGACTTAACTTATTTAAGGATCTTACACTTGAAATCAATGATAAAAAAAATGAAGTTCCAACCCAAGATCACAAAGTTAATTAACAAATAATAAAGAATATAATAAGGATGGAACCAAATAAGTGATAAGAAAGGATAGAGAAGATGTAGATATAAATCTAGTGCAATTAATAGGCATAATAAACCCATCAATACTATAAATAATTGATTTATGAGAGAATCTATTTTTTTACTTTTAAAATTGAGAAGAATCAAAAGTCATATGATTACAACAATTATAATCAATTAACCAAAGTGAAGTATGTGAGGTAATTGCTAAAGTAAAGGAAGCAAAAGAATTAGTAGGTGTAGTGTGTAGTGATAAAACCCTTTTTACATGAAACTTAGTTAATCATAGTTTTAAATGAGGACATTTGATGCAATAAGTAAGACAATGTATTTACCAATCTCAAAACAAAAATAATTAAACAAAATAACCTCAAAATCAAAAAGAGTATACCTAAAAATTGTAGAAGTGTCAAACTAAAAAATACCACAAGGCACAACTAATGTTATGTGATGTCAATACATGATAAAAAATGGAAGTAGCAATAAGGTGACTAGTATAGGTGTGCAAAATATGAAACTATAGTTAAAAAAACTTCTCTTAATGAAATGCCAATGAGAAGTAAGCTAAAGAATGGAAGAGAGAGAAAAAAAGATAATTTCCAACAAGAATAAAAAACTCCGCAAAGAAAATTCAAATCAAGGCTTTAATATTATGAAAAATAATTCTTTGGAATCTTAAGTTCATCGAAAAGCTAAAATTTGTAGTTGGAAAAGTCCATGGACATTATAAGTCATGTAGGTAAAGAATTTTCCTTTTTTAATATTACCTTTGTCATACTACTAAAGCTTGGGTAACCATATTGTATGCACCCTTGCCATTTAGTAGTTTGGCCCTTCCATAACTTCAGTCTTATCAATTAGCCTAATGTTAGTGGGGTTTAGTACCTAGATTTAGCCCATTTAGCCTAGTTTCATTATGTTAGGTGCTAATTAGAATTAATACATGTCAAGAGAACATGTTAAAGAATATAAAATCTAGAATTATTAAGGTATAAAGACTTGACATAATTTATAATATTTAAGGATTTCTCCGCCTATAAATTTGAGCTTTAGATAAGATTTTAAAAATTAGACTGGACCGACTGATTTAACCAAGAAAAATCAAGAAGCAACCCAATATCTGATCCAATTATGACATTGAAATTGATGGGACTAAGAGTCACTCAAAAACTCGTGAACTATAGTAGTTAGATTATAAATAATTAAACTAGTCTCAATTTCTCCTATTTGATTAGTAAACTTCTAAATGACATGGTACATCATAAAAGTACTAGATTGTCAACTTTATTTTAACTAAAAGTTCAACATTCACAGAAATTGAATCTTTATTTTCACTTTTGCTAAAAGTAAAGGATATCATTGAACTAAATTATTTGTTGTTATTATTTATTAGTTATTATACTGACAAATAAATGATTTAATGTTTAAACTGTAAAACTTTATTCATGTAGGCAAATCTAGATTTCTTAACTAAGTGTGCATCATTATTTCTCTCTTTTTCTCTTTTTAAGTTATTTTACAAAATATAGTTATTTACATATATATATATATATATATATATATATATTACTCTAAAATTGAAAATATATGTATTACAATATACTTTTTGTGTAATAAGATTATATTACTTAATAAGTACCTTAACTATTAAAAAATTGGATATCGAACTTGACAATAGAAACCATATTAATTAGTTTAAATTTAAAAAATATAAATGATATATAAATATTCATATTACTATATATTTTGTATTTAATTACAAAAACAAATATGTATTAATTATTTATTAAATTATTATAAATAAATAAAAAATTGTTAACTTTTAGTTTTATTTAATGAATTTTTTCCTACTATTTGAAATATAATATTATATATTTTTTTAACTTTGTAACATATAAAAATAGATAATAAATATAATTAATCATATAACATATAATATATATATATATATATATATATAATATTTATATTTTACATAATATTATATTTTTATACTTTAAAAATAAATCTTACTTTAACTAAGTTAAATTTATTAAAATTTAAAATTATGATATTTCTTATTTAATAAATAGTTTGATTTTCAAAACCTTCAATTTAGATAAACTTCAAATTTCAATAAATTATTTTTTATTTTTTTATTTTTATTTTTTTTTCTCTTCAAGACACAGGCAAAATTTCCAAAGTAAGGTAAAAACTAGTTTTTTACCGCTAGCTGGCTGACATTAATTCCTCTTTTACCAAAAATCGTACGTTTGCAAGGGCTTGAGAAAACAGGTATATATATATATATATATATATATATGAGTTCCCGTCTGTTTAAAATGTGTCTCTAATGTCTTCAAACCAGATCTAGTAGCTCTAAAAAAAGATAAAAAAAACTCTTGTTTTTGAACGAAGGTCCATATCTTTTATTATCTCCTGCCAACGAAAGTCCACTGACAAGCGTTCCTATTTCTAAAACCACAAACTTTCCATTCTTTGTCGCCACATTTTATCTTTACTAGTTTCCAGATTGTGCTCTAAATATCAATATCAGGGTTGTAGATTCCTTTTCCACTCATCAATTAATTCCCAGGTTCTCTTTCCTTTAGTACTCTTTGCATGTTCCTGTTATTGTTGTTGTTTTCATTTTTGCTTTGTTAAATGCAAATTTAAGGTTAAAGCCTCTTTAAATCAGCCTAAGATGTGTTTATTGAAGACCAATTTCCCAAATTTGGGAGATGATTGGATTGGATTTCATGTTCCCCTTTGATCATTAGTTAGGGTTCTTTTCATCAAATTTATGAGTTTTAGATTATCATGCCTCCACTTCATTTCCATTCAATATAAGCAATCTGGGTTCATGGGTTCGTTGTATTTGATCAGCTGTTGAGGTTTTTATCTTATAAAACTTCAGTCTTTTTGGGTGGTGGGTTATTTGTTCTAAAATGGATTACTCTAGAGATTACTCCGGTGGAAATGTTGTCCATGTTGTTCCTGGAACCGGCCTCGACAATTCTTTGGATTCCAACATTGTTTGGGCAACAGAAGACGATTACCATATCTGGAACAACTCCGATGGCCCTGCTGACAGCACCCCCTCCAATTCCAACTACCAGTCCTCTCAAACACGTTCTGGCAGCGAGCCACCAAATAAGAAATCAAAGAACAATTCGCAGGAGTTGACCTCCAAGAAGTCCATAGGGAAAATGTTCTTCAAGACCAAACTATGCTGCAAGTTCCGGGCTGGCACATGCCCCTACATTACAAACTGCAACTTTGCACACAGCATAGAGGAACTTCGGCGCCCGCCTCCCAACTGGCAGGAAATTGTAGCTGCTCACGAGGAAGAGAAGGGGACTGTTGTGGAAATTAGAGAAGAATTTCAAATCCCATCAATAGGGGGATTTGGAGGGGAGACGCAGAGGTCTTATAAAGGGAGGCACTGCAAGAAGTTTTATACCGAGGAGGGGTGTCCTTATGGGGATAATTGCACTTTTTTGCATGATGAGCAGTCCAAGAACAGGGAGAGTGTGGCAATAAGTTTGGGACCAGGAGGATATGGAGGAGGTGGTAGTAGTGCTGCTGGAAACGGAGGTGGGAGTGCAACAAATGTGAAGCCATCAAATTGGAAGACAAGAATTTGTAATAAGTGGGAACTTACGGGGTATTGCCCATTTGGGAATAAGTGCCATTTTGCTCATGGAGCTGCAGGTATGTCCTGAATTGTGCTGATTTGATTACTTTGCTCCCCATATCTATTAAGGATTTCAGTTACTTGGTATGAACATTAAATATTGATGAGCTGGTGCTTGTCAAACAGAAAAAAATGATAATAATAATAATAAAGAAAGCAGATTTGAGGATGAAACTGTTTCATTTTGGGATGCATCAGTTGGTGATAATGATTATTTGATATTTCATCACACAATAAAGAGGATGATATACTTTGTTAATATTGTACTGTGTCTACTAACATGGACCCATAAGAGGATGGAGTCACATTTGGCTGCATGATAGTGGCCGCAAGAACAAAGCACTTTGGAGAGGGGGATGTAAGGGCTCAAATCTCCAACCCCTTAAATTTGGACAAAATGTGGGGTTCCAAAATAAAAAATAATTAAAAAAAAGGATGATATACTGTAACCATGATTTCTTTTTTCAAATGGCATTGTTGCTTGTAATGCATGAACATTCTCTGAAACTATTAGCTGGTTTGGACTTCTTTTTTTGGGCCCAGGGCCTTTAGTCTAAGCCAGTAATAGACATCTTCGTGTTTTCTTGAGTTGAATGTGCTTCAATGATGGGCTGTAATTAACTTGTCATTTTTCTCAACAAGGTGATCTGTAAGACAATAGTGCCTAGGTAATCTTTTGTTTGTCTAGCTGTCATTTTTCAAGTTACTTGTATTATAGATAAAGTATGGATGCCTAACACGAGCTGTTCGCATTTTTTCCTTTTTCCTTCATACATAGCTAAGGGAATGTATTTCCATAGCTGGCCGCTTCTTAACCTGTATGCTGATGAGTCTATTAAATTTGATTCATGACGCAGGAATAGCATTGTGTGTGTTGCTTTGAATTTTTCTTTCCCTTTACTTGTTGATTGATGACACAAAATTTTTATCAATGAATTGAGCTGTTCAGCTGGGGAACCACCTCTTTTGCATGTGTGAATATTGGCTCTTGTAACAGAAAATGAGACAAATATTTCAATTTGAAATTACAGTTATCATCTTGAAATGATTGTGCAATGCCACATTGATATAGGAATAACAGGTTTATTGTATTAATTAATGGTCAAAATAAAGAAAAGAATGCAGTTATCCCATTTTGTTGTTTAAAAGAGCATACATTACATGATTGATCTTTTGCCCTTAATTTCCTAGGAGTCCTGTCTGGTTGATATGCTATTAGAGACTTAAAAGTTAGACTGGACTTGTCATCATTACACCATGCTATTCCATGTAGGGGGGCCTTTTTTTCCTTGTGATACATGTATGGGACCAAATATAAAAGGACATCCCAATGCTCTAGGCTCCCACGATGTGGAATATGGAGAAGGGTTAGATGTGCATAGCTTTTTCTTAGTTTTTATAGAGAGGCTATTTTTGCAACTTGAACTTATGACTTCCATATTATAATGGAGTGATCTTATTGTTATACTAAGGTTTGCCCTTCATATGGAACCAAATTTATTGTCCTTTCATCAGGAATGTGCTTGAGCCTTGTGACTTAGGTTGTTTACATGTTGCAAAGGGTGTCATGGCTATTACTTATGCAATTGAAATATATGATAGTTTTTACCATGTATGTGGCCATCTAAGATTACTGCGCTTTTTAGATTAAACTTATATATACAGAAGTAAATGTTTTTTCAAACATGTCAAAAACTGATATAGCTGCTCTTGAAGCCTTTGACCTTTATTGGAACATGGGAACCTCGAGCCTCTGTCTCAAGAGTGCAGTAACTGTGAGTCTGAGATACTACTTTTATTCTATGTAGAGCTATGTGGAAATTTTGATTTTTAAGATGTTTGTTTATTGGATTATGCTTATAAACTTATGTGGCAGGCAATTAAAATTTTTCATGCTCCATTTCCTTTTTGGCTGTAGACTGACATAGGTTATAAGCTAATATTCTTATTGTCTATGCAAAGAATCGCAAGAATGGATCTCTGTATGTGTCTTTTTATATTGTTGAAGATATGCATCTTCCACGTTCCTTCTGATTGAGTAGGAATAGCTGGTGACAATTTTTCATCTTTTAAGTTTTGGGGTTTTCTTTTCTTTTCTCCTTTTTTTTTTAAACTGCAGAGTTGCACCGCTATGGTGGGGGGCTTGTGGAGACTGAAGCTAAGGATTCCTCTGTCCTTGCTGACTCAAAGCAGGGTGTAGTAGTCGTACCTCTAAAAACTCCTGCAGAGACAGTGGTTCCATCAGTTACTGCTGTTCCTCATTCAGATCTATATCATCTTGGAGTTCCATCACAAAGGCCATCTATACTAATCCAGAGGCCAGGGCAGAGAACTCATTTGAAATGGAAGGGTCCAGACAAAATCAGTCGGATATATGGTGACTGGATTGATGACATTGAATAAGAATTAAATTTCATTTCTTATGTTTGTGGAACCTGATTGGTACTTAAATGGTTCAAGGAAAAAGGTTTTAATGGGATAAAAAAGCATGTGAAGAGTGAGCTTCAGCCTTTTGGATGTGAATGATGCCTCACATAATGCTCCTTGACTCCCTGTTATGAAGGAGATGTCATTTATCAGTCTCTCTGCCCCTTCATTTTATGCATGAAATTTTCTTCGTTAGTGTCAAAATTTGAACCTTCACATTGTAGTCTTAATCTTGTAATCAATCATGTTCCTGGATTACTCTCATCCAAGGAGAACTGTTGTCGTTATTGTTGTACCACTTTGGATTAATATACTAAACTAAGTCTCTCTCTCTCTCTCTCTCTCTCTCTCTCCTGGAAGATATATTTTGTTTCCTGCCCAACATCTGCACAACTAGAAGGTAATCTATCAGCATATTCATGGACCTGTTTTACATGGTGAGCTATTGCAGTCTTGTTTTCGTTGATGGTTTATCTGTTTGTTAGGTTTTCACATGCAGATAATCCTATCTATAATGAGGCTTGTGACTGATCATTTATTGTCATACCGCATTGACAGACATTTTTCTTCATCCTTGGGGACTTATGACAAGGAAAGGCAAAATGCATTATATGATCCATTTTGCCCAATTCTGATGCAGGTGGTGACTGAACATCCAAGACTCTGAGGTGCGCAAGCAATATGTGGTGGATGTATGACGTCATAACATATCAGGTAAGCAGAACAACGTAGTCAGACTGAGTTCACAATAATAGTTTTAATTTCTGTATGTGAAACCTAGCTGATGATGCTAGAGGCAAACAATTCAGAATGCAACTGTCAGGATAAAACTTAAAAATGTTTTTGCCAAGTTAAATGGCCCTTTGTTATTCTGCTGTGGGGAGTGTGTATGTCAGGGAAAACTATAAAGGTCTCTTGAAGTTTAACAGATCAAGCTTGACATAGTACAACAGAGTATGTTTGAATAAGAGCTCAGGCAGCTCTACCACCATATCATGCGACTAGTGGCAGCAGAACATGCTTATGGGCATAATGGTTCAGCTAATATTTAGGTAACCACTTATATGCATTTGTTCATATCTGTACTGATTTCACCATTTATGCAATCTTGCACTAGAGTCTGTTAGATACATTCCCTGGTTTTTGCTGCAGAAAGTTAAGTTCGGGTTAAGAAAGGGAATTATGTGTTATTCACTAAAGTCGAATGCTGCAACTGGGCTTGAAGCATGGTCTTTTTAGAAGAATTTTGTCTAGGAACTTGGGAGTACAATTTTTTACTGACATCCATGTTGGATTCTTTGGTTCAAAAGGAGAAATGCTCTTCTTGAGCTAGTGTTCATTGAGCGTACCTCTGATGATGACAATGCTGTTGGATTATGGATTTCATTTATGACTTTTCTTCAAACAAGGTAATGCATTGGTGTCATTAGTATTTAGTGGGGGAGGGGGACAAGTGTGGAATCGAAAACCACCTAGGTAGACATCACAAATTGCTCGCAAAGGCTAGTGTGGGTGGGGGATTTGATCCCCCACACTCACCTCTTACTAGCTCCTTAAAGGAAGGAGTGGCCACTGGGGCTAGCCCGGGTGGTTGGTTTCATTTTGTAACTTTGGATAGCACATTCTCCTTGGATTTCAGATTATTCGGATCATACTATATCACTCACTTTAATTTGTAATTAGTCTTATCTGGGATGTTTCATAGTTTTTGATGGGTTAATCTATTGTCGTCCTTAATCATACATGATGTCTTTTTGTATTGCTGACCAGAGTTAAGAATAAAAATGGCCTGCCCCTGCCTTCACACTGGTCCCTGCGGTGCAGCTGAATTCTGGCAATTGTAATTGACAAGAATCTGAGGCTGAATCCTTGAATCTAACAACGCAGTACGAATCCCCCACTTGACTTTTATGTGTGGTTAACTGCGCGCACAAACTTCTATTGTTGGCTTGTTCAATAGATATTCTAGACGTATGAGAAACTAACAAGCAATCGGAGTGGTTCCAGCATATGACACAATAATTGTCTTCACACTCTCAATTTATACCACAGAGTAAGCGGGCTAACATGTATGAACGATATTCAATAAGGTCGGACGATTAATCGTTTCGAGGCACCGAGTAAAGGGCAAGACTAGTTAGACCCAAAGCTCCTATTTGATAAAACGAGTGCGGGACTAGAATGAGATTATATTAGCCTTACTCCGTGGCATTCCATGCACCGAATGCATAAATGCAATGTTTTTTCAGATTTGCAAGATGGTGAAGCCATGCTACAACCAAAGTATCTAGCTTAAAAAGCCTTTGCTACCAAAGCTATAATGTAGCTCTTGAGCCACTAAGTTTTGCGCGCTACCTAAAATTTCTGACGTTTTAACCGTGATATTGTATTGATGGACCAAAAAAATTATGATAGTGCATGGGTGGCAGCCTCAACCCTTTAAAGGGATTCGTAGAGAGGACATTGGAGGTTAACATCTTCACTTCTCCCGAAAGATTTCTTATCAAAGGCCATGCGAATACAATATGAAAAATGAAAAAAAAAAAAAAATCACAACTCAATCGTACATTTTTCTCTTTACTGGTGATATATACGTCCTTGTGAGCAAAAACTCTGTCATTAATTCGTACCAATAATATGCTAATCAAAAGACAAGACATAAGGAATTTGTGGAGGCTAAGTAGACGACGTTCAGACAGTGCTCCTCAACCTTCTCACAATGACTCGCTCGCTACCATCGTTTCTGCCAAGGACATAAAACCAATCTCTCCGCATCACCCTTGCAATTTAAGCCATGCAATTTTCACACATAAACAATCGAACTGCCTTTTGTTTCTCTCTTCCTATTAGCCTTTCATGTACCTAACAAACATCAAATCTAAGCATCCAATACACCCACATTTTCTCTTCCTTTCTAGTTAGCTCTCTCATTTTTTCTTTTCACAACTTTGCCAAATCCATGCACAACTGAGCCCGAGAAAAGAAGCCGGGAAACATCTAATTAATCTCCGGCCGCCAATTTAGGCTGCAGCTTTTCGTTCAATGTCAACGACGAATTCTACATTAGCCCAACAACCAACATATTTTGTATCTCCTCCAGTAACTATCATTCTGGCCACCATTACCCTTATTTGCTTCTTTATAGCCTTTTTCTCCATATACTTTTGTAGGTGTTGCATGGATAGCATTGTTGGCAATTGGCATCTACGGCGTACCCCTTCAGGAAACCTTGTAACTCCGTCTGATTTACCTGTATACCAGGGGCTTGATCCGTCTCTAATACAGCTTTTTCCAGCATGTACATATTCAACTGTCAAAGAATTTCGACGTGAAAAGTACGGTCTCGAATGTGCTATTTGCTTGGCAGAGTTCTCGGATGATGATTTACTCCGGCTCTTAACAGTTTGCTACCATGTTTTTCACCAAGAATGCATAGATGTTTGGCTTGGATCTCACAAGACGTGCCCGGTTTGTCGTAGAGATCTCGACTTGCCTAAAGAGACATTGGAAAAAACTCTAACACTTGACCACAACCGGGATGCTCATGATAGCAATGGAATTCTAGACCCTGCTATTAGCATTGCCGTTCCAGAAGGCCACGGCAAGGAAGATGGAGGAGGAAATGGGGAAGGAGTGGCTCACAGCGCGAACAAAGAAAATGACAGGGATGACAATATGGGAAGATTTTCAAGGGCGCACTCGACGGGGCACTCAATACTTGTGGCTAGAGAGGAAGATAAGCATACTTTGAGATTGCCGGAACATGTGAAGGTAAAAATTGTCAGGGGACATGGTACAGCACGAAGTTGCATTACCTTTGGGGACTTTTCAAGCCCACAAAACAGTGGCTTTGGAGAGGTACCAGAGAGCTCCGGAGGAGACATCAACAAAGTTTAAATTTTGTTTTTCAGTTGTCTCTTTTTTTCCCCCCTCTTTTCTGATACATATCTGTCGAGAATACTGAGATACTTAATGTCAAAAGATACATAGAAGATTTGTTCAGTGTATGGCTTGTTTGCAGCCCTGCCTTCCAGTTATTAGGCCTTGCAAAACGAACGTAAAATTGTAGCCCAATGAACATCTACACCTTGTACATTAGCACTCAGAATTTAATGTTTTGGGCAATTAGATGCTTGTAGGACAACACTAACGTGAGTGCCAAGAAACTGGGGTATTGAACTTATAACCTACACGAGGTTTAATACCGAGAAAAAGTTAATTGGACAAGGGGCAGTTTGGTGGACAGTTTTAAGGATATGGTATTGTAAAGAGAAGCTGCATTTTCACTACTCTCGAGACTTGTGAGCTTATTAGATCGCTAAGTACGCATCTCATAACCAAGGTGAACAGGACAGGTAGGTATTAAATACAAAGTGCAAAAGAAAGCAATTGGGAAAGAAATAACAAGGAATCGGAGGAACTCTATAATGTCTGCTTTACAAATGAATAGTGATTTTTCTAGTCCAATATCTTCCACCTACCGATTGGGTGACAATGTCTTTAATTTCTAAAATAGTTGCTTGCAAGTTGCCTTCAAACTGGGTTCATGCTACCGGTAATTGGTAAGGATTTTGGTGTATCTTGACATTGTTCTACAAAGAAGCAGGCGATGCTTTTAGGATGATGCGAATATCAAATCCAATACATGTTTTGCAGTACCATGTTGCATAAACTCTATCAAGTCTAAGTCATCAACTAAGATGTACGAATGAACAGGAAAGCAGGCAAGATACAACTATGAAATTCAGCACCCTTTGAGAGATCTTAGTCAGAGAAATATTATAATATTTTTAAATTTCCATAACATCTCTTAAATGTCTAGCATAAAAGAAATAAATATCATTTAAAATAATGATTGCCTTGTAATTAGAAATAATAACAACATAGAATGAATGTAGGAAGTGTCATTTTAATCCTAATTCCTATTTTATGATTAGCCCTTATCTTCAACAGGGAGGGAGTATAGAATCACCCCTCTGTCTCCACCTTGTTTTCATTTTTTGAGTAAAAAATAATAATTTTTAAAATAAATTCTCAAATTTTAAGATATCAAACCAATAACTAATTTAAATACAAAAAACTTAATTATGATATCAATGTCTAACTTATTTAGTTATAGCGAAAGGCAAATGCAATGACTAAGAGTAATAGAAACTATTTTTTTATGATAAGAAATATTCTATATGGAGAATATGAGAGGAAACATGAAAGGTGGGAGTGATATAAATAAAGTTATAATTTATATATTAATTTACTTAATTATCTCTCTACAAAAAAATGTAATGTAACTATTATATAAAGTATAAAATTGTAATTTAATAATTTAAGTCTATTGTAAAGGCCAATATAAGGAATATAAATACCAATTTGTTTTTATTCCTAATTAAAAATTCAAATATCAGGGCAAAAATCTCCAATATTTGGTTAATTTTCTTTGACTTTACCTTTATTGAAATGGATGAGTTGGGGACCCTTGTCATCTTTAGTTGTAACTATTTATTGTTAATAATAATTAAGTCATTGTCAATAACCATTAAATCATTCTTAATAAAAATTAAATTAGGCTAATTAAAAGTTCTATTTTGGGAATATTAAAGGAGTTTTTTTATGAGAGAAAGGAATAAGGTAGTAATAGAAAGATCTCTAATGTAGATTATATAAAAAAATCTATAAACTATCAATATGATGTTTTATTAAAAGCTTAAAGTAATAGACTAAAGGATTATTTTAAATCTTTTTTTGTTGTTGTAGGGAATTATTGATTAACATAACTAAAGATGTGATTTTTATTAAATCAATTTATAGTTTATAGCTTTTTATATTTTTTTCATTTAGTATTAGAGCTTAATTCTTTAATTGTGTTCATTACAATCAAAAATAATATATGTATCATGATTTTATGTGTTTTCTTTTGTTGATGAATTGTAGCCTCTCAAGAATTTTGAGTCTTCTTGCAATTTTTTGCAATAAGTTATATTAATTTTATGTCTATTGACAATATAAGATTTTTTTCCTTACACATAAAATGACAAGATGATAACTTAGCAAAATTTCAAGAGTTATCAGTTGTGTTGTCTTGAAACACCATGTGTTATATGTATTCTTTTGGTTTTGTGATGCATATAAAATTAAAATTTCACATCATCAAAACAATTTAAAAAGGATTAAAACTTCTGATAAAACTATTATCATGTGTTTTTTAATAGTGAGTGTTTTTACATGATAAAGAAAACATATATTGATGTCATGTTCATGTAATATTTTTCTTTTTAAAAAAAGGTATGTGACCTTGAAAGACAAGTTGGCCATCAAGGTTGGGTTTTGTTCTAACTTAACTAGTTTAATAACCAATTTCTAAACTTTTTTTTATTCTATTAGATTATCCATATCATGTCATTTCATTTTACTCATGTGTACTTATTAAGTATGTTATTTAGGTAGCAAATATATGTAAATAGGAAAAGGGGCATATAACATAATGATGATGTGCATACATATAATATTAATCTTTTAGCATGTATATATGGCTTAATGTCAGAAATAACACGTCACATCATGTTTATTATAGGACTAGTAGCATAAAATAACTTGTTAGTTTATTCTTGACTTTTCTTTAGGTATGTTAGTCTTCTTGATAAACATAATTATTTATGCATACTTAGTAAATTAAAAGAAATTCATAAGCTAATTTTGGTATTCATCATGTATATATTATATTTTGGTCTTATAAATGTCATTATAAGAAATATCATTTTGATTTAAAAATAGTCACAACATCTTAAATTAATAGGATATTAGTGATTTACAAAAAAATCACAAAAAGATAGTCATTAGATTATAAATGACATATAAGAGTTGTGATTAATTTTTAGAAATAAATTACTAAGCTATACAAAAAGGTATTTATTGTTTTAAATTAATTGAAATAATATGATAAATTAGACATTGAAGAATTAAAATTTTCTATACCCATAAGTATGGAAGTTTTATGTTTTAATGTTTAATTTATCAATCTTATTATATTACATATATATATTCAATACATGTAGCAACCTCTGCCTATAAGAAGTTTTAAATTTATATTTTATGATGGTTCATTTAGTAGTTCCATGGTATTAATGCATGTATATTCTTAGTTAATGCAATTATTCATATTATTTTTTATAATAATCTTGCTTGTATTATAATATTGTCGATGACAATTTTATAGCCTAAAAAAAAAAAAGGCCCTTCTAACTTTAAGGTGCATGGATATGGATTTATCTTTTTGTGTGGGTTAATCACTTGTTTCCATATAATCAAGTATGTTAACTAAAAAAGCTACTTATGATAAGTGGGAGCAATCAAATCGCTTGAACTTAATGTTAATCAAGACTCGTATCAGTAAAAACATAATGAGTTATATTCTTGAAAAGGAGAGAATTAAAGTTTTCTTGAAAGCTATTAAGGAGCAATTTGTAAAATCTAATAAGACATTGATTAGCACCTAAATAAAAAAACTTTTAGGAAAGAATTTTGATAGTTCTAAAGGTGTGTGTAAGCATATTATGAAAATAAGGAATATTGATTCTTAGCTTAAGTCCTTAATGGTTAACATATCTAAGACCTTTTTGGTGTACTTCATTCTAAATTTTCTTCCTTCTTCTGCATATACATTATTTAAGATATCTTAGAATACACATAAGGAAAAATGGTTGATCAATGAGTTTTTGACCATATTTGTTTAAGAGGGAAAAAGAATGATATATAGGAATTTGAAAAGTACTTATCTCTTGACTAAAGAAAAACCTAATGGCAAGAAGGTCAAAGGTTCTCCACCTTGGAAGAAAGATGGAAATGTGCCAAGGAAGAAATCTAGCATAAAAGAAAATGTATGCTTCTTTTATAAGAAACATGGACATATGAAGAAGACTTGTCTCAAGTATAAGACATGGCTAGAAAAGAAAGGTATTTTTATGTCTTTAATGTATCATTAATCTTTTTTAGTTGATGTTCTAAGTAATAGATGGTAAATTGATTTTGGTACTACAATCTATATGACTAATACTATGCAAGGCTTTCTAAACCTAAGAAAGTTGAAGAAAAGTAAGTAAGACATCTATTTAAGAAATTGAATACATTCTTATGTTAAAGCTAAAGACTTGCTATTTAATTTTAAAATCTAGTTTTGAGTTAGACTCAAAAAACACCTTTTTTGTGTTCATGTTTCTAATAAATGTAGTTTTATGTTTTATCATTCTTAAGAAATTTGGTTTCCATTTCTAAATTAATAAATATAATTATTAGTTTGTCTTTAAAAACACCATATATAGTATTTTGCATAATAAAAATATCATTAATTCTAGTTAATTGGTTAATGGCTTGTATAAATTTGATTTATACCACATTTAAAAATGCAATGTTACATTGCATGACAATATTAGCATGAAAAGATTTATTACTAATGAACAATCTTTTTTATTATGACATAAAAGATTAGGTGATATTTCTCTTGAGAGAATAAAAAAACTACTACATGATGGAGTTTTATTAACTCTTGAATTTATGAATTATGATACTTGTATGGATTACATAAAGGGTAAGTAACAACAAGAACACTAAAAATATCAAGAGAAGTTTAAAAGTTCTTAAGATTGTGCACACAAATATGTATAGACCATTTTTCACTCCTTATTTTAATGGTTAAAGATTTTATCTCATTAATTGACAACTATATAAGATTTATGTATTTTTATTTATTGTTTGATAAAGTTAAAGCATTAGATGCTTATAAAATATATAAGGTTAAAGTAGACAACTATAAGAATAAAAAGATCAAAATTGTAAGATCTAACAAAAGTGGGGAATATTATGGAATGTACATAAAAATAAGATAAATAAAAGGTTTATATGTGAAGTTCCTTGAATAAGAAGGTATTATTACATAATATTCCATATCAGGTGCACCTTAATAAAATGGTGTAATTGAAAGAAAGAACCAAACAATTATGGATAAAATAACAAGGATGATTAGTAATTTTAGTTTTCCATTAAGTTTGTGGAGTGGAATCTTGAAAACTGTAATATATGTCTTAAATATAGTTCCCTTAATGACTATTCCTAAAACTCCTTTTTGAGTTATGGAATGGAAAAAAACCAAGTTTAAGGCATATGTATATATGGGGTTATCTTGCTAAAGAAGGATTTATAATCCTTAATTAAAAAAAAAATAAATCCAACATCTAAGGAAACTAGTGGTTATTTCATTAATTATATGGTAAACTTTAAAGGATATATTTTTTACTGTCCTTCAAATACATTAGTGGATAGGAATGCAAAATTTCTTAGGAATTTTAAGTTTAGTTAGAGTAAACTTCTTCACAAAATTTAATTTAAGGAAAGTAAAAATTCAATCAAGTATCCCATAAACTCTAAAAATTTAGTTTAAGAAATTTACACAATAATAATATTAATAAACAACTAATTCAAAATCAAATGCCCAACAAAACACAAGTAAATATGGAACTTATGGAATATGAACTATAAAATAAGAATCCATAAAATGAAGGACTCAGGAAATCCTTAAGAATAAGAAAATTTGTAATTCTTAATAATTATGGCATATATCTTTAAGAGATTGATACTAATCTAAAAAATGATCCTAGCATATTTTCACAAGTCATGAAATGTGAAAAATCTAAATTATAGTCTAATGGCATGAAAGAAGAGATGGTGTTATGACCTAAAGGTTTCATATTATGTTTTAATGATAACAAAATATTAAGTGTTGTTCATGTATTTGTTTGAGTGTGATTAATGGAAAGATTGAATCACACAAACACAAAAGTATTAAAGCAAGCAACACAAAAGAAGTCAACTTTCAAAAGTTGTTTTACTCAATTTAAGATGAATCAAATAATAAGTCATATATGTTTATAAAGATAAACCTCTCTAGTTTCCTAGGCCAAAACTATGCATTAATTGGAAATGTGTGGAGGGAAATATGACCTAGATATTGGAGCATGTCAAAATTATCAGGATAGACTACATTAGTCAACATGTAAAGGATATTACAAATAGCTAGAGTTGAATTAAATAATGATCTAAATATGATTAGAAAGATATTTCAATCGACTTTTCAATGTAAAAAATAACACATGATTTAGGACTTTGTATAAAAATTATGGCAAATTTATTAAAAGGAGTAGGAACTATTAAGTTAAAAGGAAGGAAGGAATTTAAATGAAATTATGAGTAAAATGGAAATAAGTTTCAATTTAAGTAAGATCACAGAAAAGAATATGAAAAGATTCATTTTTCTTGCTTATTCCATACTTAATCTTAACTCTAAAGAAAAATAATAAGATAAATAATAATTGAATAATAAAACAAGTTCATTACTTTGAAAGTTCTCGAACCACTATAACAATCTTCTTTTTTAGGTAAAAATCAAACCTTTTATAACTTTACTTATTGATTTGGTGTCAAGTTCATCAATTACCCTGCTTGTTGATCTAGTGCCAAGTTCACTAATCATTATACTTATTGATCTAATGCCAACCTCACCAATTATTATGCTTATTGATCTGGTGCCAAGTTCACCTTTATAACACTTGGGTCATTCAACCTTGAAGACAAAGCTATATAAAGTTTTCTTACAAAATCAAAATATTTGTCTATTTAAAACACTATGTCTTCTCTCATTATTTTGATCTATCAAAGTATATCTCTTTTTTTATAAGTGTTCAATGCACTTACTTATTATTTTTCTTAGTGAGTGACTTGACCTCATATTTTAAAGTTGCATTCTCAACTTGTAAAGAAGCAATTTCATCCTTTAAGAATCCAACTTCATACTTTATAATGACATTCTCAATATAAAAACACTTGTTCTTAATAGTCATACCTTTAAGTTTTTTATCCATGTAATTTAGAGTGTCATATAACTTATTAATCAAAGACACATCATAAATATCATTGTTTGAAGTATCATATTCACCCCCTCAAAGGTGTATACGAGCATTGATATGAAGGGAATATGAAAAGATTATGAAAGAGGATTGATATAATACTTCAAACAATAATATTTATAATGTATCTTTGATTGAAGGATGAGATTGCTTTTCTAAAAGTTGAGAATGCAACTCTAAAATATGAGGTCAATTCACTCACTAAGAAAAATAGTGAGTTGGTTAATATCTATAATAAGGAAAGACTTGTGGAACCCTTAGATGAAAATATTCATCTTAAGAAAGAAATATTTAACCTTCAATAGTCTCTTTCTAAGTATGTTTAAAACAAAGACCAATTCGACATACTACTTGACTCTTAAAAGCCCAAAGGTGTAAAGAGTGATTTGGGTTATATATCTCATACATATCAATCCAAAACTTCTCAGGACAAGGCAACTTATACCCATACATATGCATAAGTATTAAGTAATAGATCATGTAACAATACTTATACATGATACCATGGTAGACTAGCATCTTATAATTATGCCTATATATACACAAGGCACACACAAAAATATAAAGCATCATGTAGCTATATATATTTATATGATATATATTATGCTAGAGATCATTAGATGTTATTTTTGTGGTGACTATGACCATATATAATATTCCTACAATTTAAAGTGAAATTTAAAAGGTATGAGATACTCTCATGTAGGTGATAAAGGCATTAATACTAACTTATAAAGACATAAGCAACCAAAATCAATCACTTGAATTATTTTGTGGGTGAAAAAGAGTGTTATCATTAACTAAGTAAAATCTTTGGACATCATTCAACTGCTTGGATAACAATGACAACAAGGGATGAATTACTAGAACTTTTTTAATAACTCTTATCCATTACATTATGCTCTATTTAATTATTGTGACTTTAAGTTTCTTATATTGTTATGCATATAAGTGTTTGATGTTGATTCATTTATGATTTAGCTTTTATATGCCTTAGTATACTCTTATACATGTTTCATCCTTGATTTTCCTTAATTGCCATAGCTAATTGAATCTTTAAAGATATGATTAATGTTATCATGATTATATGTTACTCTTTTGGCATGTGCTTCATTTTATAGTGCATTTATTTTGATCAAGCCATCATGTATACACTTGTGTCTCGTGCTCATTTGAGTTGTTATATTTTTATGATCATGCATGATTGCTATTGGATAAGTTGTATATTGTCTTACATGATTAAATGGGAGCCATATGATTGATTTGTAATATTGTTTAACCCTATAGATTTAAGTAATTTGGATACCAAGAGGTAATTATATCTTGTAAGAATATAAGAAATTCTTCATGAGGAGATCTCCACAATTAACCTACTTTAAAAAATTAATGGACATTAATCATTACTTTGGATCATGACAGAACTTGATTTCATAAGCTTTATATGCATAAATAAGAAAACAAATAACATAAGCTTAAACAACACATCAAAGGAATAAGAACACAAAGAATACGAATGAGCAACAATATTTTCTAATGAAATGAGTTCATTTATCAAAGGAGGGCAACATTAATCATGTGATTCAAAGATTGCCAAAGGGAATGGAAGCATGCTAAAGAGACTTTCTAAGAACGTATTATTGAAAGTTTATATAGTGCATCCTTTTAGTTTTAAAGCTCTTTATTGTTTACAAAAGGATTCTCAAAAGAAAAGTCTATATAAGATTTTCACCCAAACCATGAATTCAAAGGGACTATTCATGAAGTTTAACATGCATGATTTCAAACATTACAATTCACTAATATCTATATCAACTAAGTTTGACAAGGATGAATGTGGTAAAAATGTGGTTAAGAAAAAGCACAGAGATGTAATTAATAGCACCCTTTACCGTACTTTTAGTCTACATGATGTCATAAGTGGCACAATTATAGGGGGAGTATGAGATTGCATTATGTGATTGGTTAAGTATTTCTTTTAAGTGTTTACATGTTTTATGCTATATTATTGTTATATTGTATGATTTAGGGAAAGGATGATACTTTTACATGGATTTCCTAAGGTTTCATATTGGCATATCTACTAAGATGAGCATTCTTATATATATGCCTTTATGCCCTTATACTTTTAAAATACATGTACCTTAATAGTCTAGTGCTTATTTGACAAAAGAAGAGAAACATTTTGATACATTAAAGGGGATAATTATGACACCTTTTTTATTGAGACACCTTTTTATTATAAAAAAGAAGAGAAGTATGTCGATGCATTAATGTGTTATATTTGTTTATATTCTTACTTGCATTAATGTCTTGTCATCATAAAAAAGGCAAAGATTATTACAACCCTAAGGTTTCATTGTATTTTTATGATAACAGAACATTAAATGTTGCTAAAGTGTTAGTTTGAGTGTAATCAAAAGCATGAAAGCAAATACAAAAGCATGAAAGCAAGCAATATAAGAGAAGTAAGTCAACTATTATTCAACTTTAAGAAGTAGTTATACTTAATTTAAGATGAATTAGATAATAAGTCATACATATTCAAAAAATTAGACCTGTCTAGTTTCCAATGTTATTTGTTTTGCATGAATTAAAGATGTGTGGAGGAAGATATGACCTAAATATTAAAGCATGTTAAGACTATCAAGATTGATTGTATTGATCAACTTTCAAAGGATATTATTAACAACTAGAGTTGAATTAGATGATGAGCTAAACAAGGTTGCAAAAATATTTAATTCTAATTTCTATTACAAAAGATAGTACATGATTTAAGTCCCTGTATAGAAAATTATGACTAATTTACTAAAAGGAGTATGAGCTATCAAGTTGAATAAAAAAAAGAAAAGGAAAGAACTTGAATTAAATTTTAAGTAGAAAGGAAAAAAATTTGAATTTGAATAAAATTATTGAAAAGAATATGAAAAATTGTAAAATTGAAAGGAAATGTTTTTTAAGAAGATTTAAAGAGATTGTACAAAGAAAGTAAAGAAATTAAGCATAAAAGGAAAGATTTAAAGATATTGAAAATTTTCAGAAAGGCTTGATCAATAGACTAGATTAATCATTGTGGTTAACCGGACATGCAAAAGTGTGTTATACTAAAAGATGAAACATTACAAAGATTTCAAGTTGACTAAATAGATAGGTCCTCCCAAGTTAATTGAACTAATTAAAGTACAAAAGTTGAAAAGTTTTATAGAGTTTGAATCAGTTAATCGTTAGTCAACTGATATATAAATGTCTCAAACCCCTTGAGCCAAAAAAGAGATATACTTTGATAGATTAAAATAGTAAGAGAGGTATAAAATTTTAAAGAGACAAATATTTTAATTTTATGAGAAAGTTTTGTAAGATCAAATGACATAAATGTTGTAAAGGTGAGCTTGGAACCGAATCAATAAGCATATTGATTGGTAAGCATGGCACTGAATCAAGAAGTAAAGTGATTGGTGAGTTTGACACTAAATCAATAGGTAAAGTTGTAAGAGGTTTGATATTCACTGAAAGAAGAAGATTGTGATAATGATTTAAGAACTCTTAAAGTGGTGATTTTAAGAAAAAGATGTAAGCTCAAAGAATAATTAAACCTTTATAAATTATTATGCTTGATTTCTTTTCCCTTATCTCTCTTTATTTTCAATTCTTTATATTACTTGCTTTATTATTTGATTATTTTGTTATCTTATTATTTCTCTTTAAAGTAGGGATTAAATGTAGGTTAAGCAAGCAAACTTAATAAATCCAATCAACCCTCATCTTAGGTTGTCTTAGGGATTAACAAATGGAATTTATGGCAAATAATCAAGTTTGGAATCTTGTTAAATTACCAAAAAAAAAAAAAAACTGTAACTATAGGTTACAAATAGGTTTATAAAATTAAAAAGGACTCATCTTGTAATGTTAAGTAGTACAAGGTTAGACTTGTAGCCAAAAGTTTTACTAAAAAAAAAAATAACTATAATAAAACCTTTTCTCTAATCTGAAAGAAGGATTCAATTAGAATAATCATGACTTGAGTAGCTTATTTTGACTTAAAGTTGCATTAAATGGATGTAAAAACAACTTTCTTTAATAGAGATCTTGAGGAAGAGGATAAGTTAGTCTAAAGGTTTCACTAATAATAAAAGAAGTCACTTAGCATACAAATTTAAAAAATTCATATATGAGCTTAAACAAGGCTTCCAATATAGATATATTAAATTCTAAAATATCATAATTTCATATATGTTTAAAGAAAATATTGTGGATTAATATATTTAACTTAAGGTTAATGGAAACAAGTATATCATTTTAGTTCTATATATGATTGATATTTTATTTGCAAGTAATAATTTATGGTTGCTATATGAAACTAAGAAATTTATGTCTTAAAACTTGAAATGAAGAGTATGAGTGAAATTTCATATGTTATTAGCATAGAAATTCACATTAATAGACATTAATAGACGTTAAAACTATCTCAGAAGGCATACATTGAAAAAGTTTTAGAGAGATATAAAATGAAGAGTTGTTCTTGTACTATAATACCTATAGTCAAAGGAGACAAATTCAATCTCACTTAATGTTTTCAAAATAACTTAGAACGAAAAAAAGATAAAGCACATACCATATACATCTACAATTGGTTGTCTTATATATGCACAGGTCTGCGCTAAACTTGATATAGCATTTGTAATAGGAATTTTATGAAAATATCAAAATACTTGGAAAACTACCAAAAAGGTTATGCAATATCTATAAGAAATTAAGAACTATAAACTTACATACAAATATACCAACTATTTGAAAGTGATTGGGTATTTAACTGCTAATTTTACTAATTGTATAAATTATTAAAAAGTCTACTATTGGATACATTTTCATACTCGTTAAAAATGCTATATCCTGGAAAGACATTAAGTAAACAATTATTGCTTATTTGGCTATAAAAGCAGAATTTATAATTTGCCACGAGACTATTGCATATGTTTTATGGTTTAGAAATTTTATATTAAGATTATATATTGTGGATTTTATTTCTAAATCACTCAAGATATATTATAATAATTCAACTGGAGTGTTCTTTTTAAAAAACAATAAGAGTGGAAATCAAAACAAGTACATCAATATGAAATATTTAATTGTTAGAAATTATGTCAAAAAGCAATTATTATAGAGTATATTAGTACTTAACTTATAATTATCAATCATATAACTAAAAAATTATCAATTAAGTCATATAATAATTATGTTGAGCATATAAGATTGTTTAGATCTAATTAATATCTTTTAGAACTATATTTTTGGATATTTTATTTTTATGGAAAACATTTTGGTCATTTATAAACAAAAACTAATTTCTTGCGCATAAAATTTATTTACATATATTTTATTTGAGATTTGAATAGATTAAAAATTAAAGTATTTTTTATTCAATAAAGTGTTTAATTAAAAATTTATTAGTATTATGATACACAAAAGAAAATATTTACAAAAAAATTTAGTATTATTGTCATAATCTTTGTATAAAGGTTTCTATTTAAACATATTAGCTTATATAGATAGTTCAATTCATAGATATAAATAAAAATATTTCTTATTTAACATTATATAGACTAAGTAAAAGAATATTATTATATTTTTTAAATTATTATAATATTTTTAAATAATTTAAGTAAAAAAATAAATATTATTAAAAATAATAATTAAGTTATAATTATTTATTTTTAATAATAATTAATTTATGTTTAATAAAAATTAAGTTAAATTAATTAAATATTTTATTTTGAAAATATCAAAAAAAATTTTGTAAAAGATAATTATAAAATAATAATAATAAAAGAATTCTTAATTTTAACTTATATAATAAAATTTATGAATTTTTAATATAATATTTTAGTAAAAGTATAAATTAATAGAATAGATGATTATTTTAATTCTTTTTTATAATTGTACTAAAAATATAATTTTTGTTAAATTAATCTATATCTTGCAATTCTTTATATTCTTGCAAGAAAATCTTTAATAAGTTGCTAAAATAACTGGATGGTCTTTTGAAGCTTTGTTTTTTTTTTTTCTTTTTTGTCTGTTTCCCTAAGGAAATTGAGAAATAAATGAATAATTGTAATCATAAGGTCATCGGTCTGGAATTCTGCGCAGAATATGTGTCCGATTGAAAAAAAATCCACCTATTTTTGTGTATTATGACAAGACTGTTAACGCCAATTCCTGTTCCAGCCATCACTCCGCTCATCAGAGATGCTTGTTAACCAGCTTGACTCCCAATTTATCATCCTCGCAATTCCCGACATGAGGACCAAGCGAACTTGGATCATAATTAGGGAACACCAAGAAACAAGGTTCCATGGAAATAGCTCGCTGACAGGCTGGATCAGGGACCTTATGCTTAAGAGGCGCGCTCATAATCCATGGCTTCACCCCTCCAAGGCCTTGAGCCACATAGCCGAAAGTAGACCAGGGGCATGTCATCAGCACATCACTCAAACTCAGAATGTACATGTCTGCCCACGCCTTCATGTTGTGCTTGTTGTCATTAAAATGCTGATATTCTTCATGGCTTGGCTGGTAGACCCCAACTACATCTCCATTCACAGTTGGCTTCATCAGATACATATTCCTGATAAGTTCATAGTACAAGGAGTACAGGGAAACCACTACAATGGCTTTTGATGTCTGGTTTTTGTGCGGTGGAATCATATATTTTTTATCTTGTACCTTTGGGAGCAGGTTTTCCTTCTGAGCACAGGCTAAAATTTGGTCAAAGAAATTGTCACTTGGACCAAACAATCTTACTTGAAGGCCAATTCTCTCGTCTGCTTTTGCCATATAAGCTTGATAAAATCTGGTGACCTCTCCCCAAACTTGATTGGACGGTTGAAAAAGGTAACGACCCAAGTGATGGAAAATAGCCTCCTTGTCAGGAAACAATTTCTCAAGCTCTTGCTTGAAAGACTTGACCAGGAAAAAAGAAGGCACAAAGTACTGATCGGATTTCAGAGCAATCCACGGTGTTTTTTGGAGAAACACTTGAGTTTCATCGCTGTAAAATTGCTCATCAGGATCAACATCTGGATCATATACTAAATTTATAAACATAAATGACGGTGGCGACATCATCATTGAAGTGTTCACATCCACTTTCTGCATGCGAAATCTATCCAGTACACGTCGATTTACAAGGGGAAAGTCTACAGGTAACAACCATGATGTGTCTGGAAATGGCTCACAGAATAAATTGGCCATATCACTTCCTTGATTAACTAGTAGGATCCGGTCTGTGAGGAGGGAGTAAAGAAACATGGAAGCCATGCTCATTATCCTGTTTCCAAGGCCACCCGAACCTATCCAGACAATATACCTACACCCTTTTTTCTTGGTTCTTCCGGAGGTATGACTGAGAAAATTCACTGCTTCTTCCAGGGTTTCATTGAAGAACTTGGTATGGGGGCCGCAAGCTTTATGCCGATCTTCGTATTCACGCAGCTTGGAAACAAGGTAGGGAGAAGGTTCGTGGGATGAATTTTTGCGATACAAGTAAGATTGGTACCTGCTTATGCATGATTCTTCATCAAATCCTGAGGCAAGCAATCCTCCAAGCAGTTTATCCATAGGCAGGCTAGTATCTTGAGAAGAACTGACTCCTGTACCTGGAAATGGGAATTGAAACTAAGAAAAATGAACCAGAGGATACCAATCAAGTTATTGTAGCAGCTGAGTGATATATACAAACCCGTGAGAGCCATATTAGTCCATGGATTGATGGAGGGTGCTTCTCACTCGCATATTTATGCTCATCCTTTAGTCAAAGAGACTGTCTTATAGCTCTAAATATTTAATTGAAACCTAACATAAATATTTTATTGATTTTCACATTGATTAAGCTCAAATGATAAACGTTTCAGCCACAATAAAGATAGGGAAAAAATGAAACTTTTGAGGACGAAATGCTTTGTGACATTGCAAAGCCAAGAGCATATACAACGAACAAACTGATTGAAATTTTGAGTCTTACCGTCGCCCGAAGAAGGGGCTAGCACTTCAGATTTTTCTCTCATTGTCACAGCTTTGGCATATCTCTCATCTTGATTAGACTCTGTATTCGAGCAAGCGATTGAGAACCAGTATGAAAGAGTGAAGGCTATAAAAAATCCAACCAAAACTATTGTGAGTCTAAGGCAGTGGACTCTGCTGTGCATGCACAACTTGAAGTTCTCAAAGAGGGTGCGATTCTTGAATGGAACAGAGGATCTTTCCATGTTATATATTGATCGATTCCCAATTCCCGAGGAGCTATTTCATCTGCTCTCTCAACACAAAAAGTCCTTTTGGATGCATTAGCAAGCTAAAGAGAGTTTCATCGTTTCCTTATAATTTGCATCTCAAAATGAGGAACTACGTAACATTTTTTCAGTATAACTTCGATGAGCATTAATACCCAATAAGATAATTAACACTCTTTTGTTCTTTAGTCCAAAGCTCAACCAAAAACTCTCCCATATCAGCGTTTACCCCAAATTAATGTGGGTCCAAATTTAATTGTCAGAAACATTAATTCAACACGGAGTTTTGATTTGTTGCTGTTACAAGTATAATTAATGAACCATTTCTTAATTATCTCATTTAGAGAAGCAATTACTCAACCCCACTTTCAAGTTAATCGTTAACAACTTTGTATGGAAAATGTTATAAAGAAATACAAAAGCTCATGCTCATGCGCGCGATTGCATCCCTTTATAAGAACGAGTATTCATATTGGAAGAAGAGTGATGACAACTCAAAATATTATGGCCCCGTGCAAAATTCACATTGCTGCGTGCAAGATGAGAACGTGGATACTCTTAAATGTGGTGAATAATCCTAACCTAAACTTCTTAAGGCCTCTAATATGTGCATTGTGAAAATAATATTTCAAATTACTTTTAAATGTGTAATTTTATGCACAACTAATAAATTATAATTATTGAATTTTGATCTTTTGATTGTGTAGAAAAAAATTATGTAGTAAACGCTTGTTTTCCAAATATGAGTAGGTGCTTAAGACCTTATAGATTGACCCTATATCATTATTCATTTACAACATAATACACTACAGGAGGATATAAAGAATTTTTTTGGGAAATTTTCATATAGTCCGAGACTTACAAGATTTGAATAAATCTTGACTTTGTAGAAAGGCTTTTTCTTTTTTTTTTTAAGAAAAATATTAAGTATATACATTATTTAGTGAATATAGTTAGACATAATAAGATTATATCATATAAATTATTTGGTATCATATAATAGAGTTATATAAAAATAAAATAAAATTTTATGTAAAATTTATATAATATTAAAAATTATTTTATATAATATAAATTAAACTGTATTCACTGTATTTATATATTTTCAAATGTAGCCAATAGTTCATAAATTATAAGTCATAAAGAAAGAGACAACAAATCATACGTGGTTGCTCTTCACAATGAAGCTGGGAGCGGTTTGATGAGCCCGAGTAACTGGGTCCAAATGTATTTTTTATTAAGAGTTTTAGTATATATTAACATTTTATCTCTTTTTTAAGTATGTTTTATTCTAAAGGCACCACTTTTTTTTTTTTTTTAAATATCATTATATCTTATAAAGTCATTATGTACTGTAACATTTATTTTGATTCATATAATCCATTAAACATTTCTCACAAACAGACCCAAAATCTTTTGTCAGATGCTTATTCCATTACAAAATTTCTCAATTGTCCAATGTAACTTCCTCCCTGCCCCACTTCCACTTCTTTTTTTATTTTTTATATTTTATTTTATTTTTTAAAACCCCATTTCTTTCAGCAGCAGCTTACAGACAAATACCTATAAAGAGTTGTACTCTGGAAAGATTGTAGATCGTCGCCGCCTTTAACGTTAGGAACTTCTGACTTGTCTTCGCAATTTCTAGTAGGCATATTCACAAACGGCTCATCTCCCCTCTCTGTTTCCCGAACAGCGCCAGAAGCAACACCAGCGCCAACAATGGGACAATAAGCGCCTCAAAGAACAGTAAGCCTCCTCTCTCCCTATATCTATCTAGTTTTGCCAATAATGTGTGTTAATTATTTTAATATTACATATCAACAACAACGACAACGACAACAACAATAATCCCTGTTTCGTTATCTTTTGCCTCCATATCTGTTTTGATTTCCTAACAGCTTCTCTTTGTTCTGCGTCACGCTCTCTGCTCCCATTACAGCACTGATAATTTGTACTGTCATTGCTTATGTGTTCTTCCTTGTAAAAAAAGCCCCCCCCAAAAAAAGGGTGTCTATTGCAAATAACCATCTGCCTTTATAGGTTGGGAATTGGGAGAAACTAGCTGAAGATGAAAGTTGTGATGTTCCTCGCGTTGTGTGCTCCCGCGTGCATCTGTGTGGCCCAAGTGTATATATGCTTTATTCGATGGTGATTTTGTTGTTGTTGTTGTTGTTGCTGCTGTTGTCATTGCTGTTGTTGGCATTGTCCTGGTCATTGTTTTACTTGCTTTGTGCAATGGAAGAAGGGCAATGCTACATTTACCGAAATTTACTTATCAATACATTAGTGGGTTCACAAATGTGTCCCACTATTCCATAAAAAAGTCCTAATGGGAAAAGAACTTTCTGCTGGAGGAGGAGTATTTATGTAAGATTTGATTTTATTTGAAAAAAATAATTTCTGTTCCTTTTTGTGGCAGATTTCCATTTCTGAAGCTATGTTTTATTTGTTATGTTATTGTGATCCTCCATTCCGTAGATTCCCATGCCACCTGGACGTCAATGAAGAAAAATGGTGATGATAGCTAAATCATTTCTTCCAAGAATTGGACAACTTACTTGTCTACCATAACCATGGTTTTCTCTTTACTGCTCTGCCGATGCTTTTGTCTTTCACTGTAGGTGTTCACCAAAGTAGGAGTATAGACTGTCCAGAATTCATATGAATTTTGATTTTTGATTACCTTATTTATTTACATTACTTGGTTTGAGTTGTATCATCTGCATTTTGGATGAAGCTTTTGGACCTTTTATATATTACATGCTAATCAAGGTATTTTTGAAAATTGGAAAATTTAGCCTTATTTCTTCTTTTTAGTTGTTGTGATCTATGTTAATCTAGTTAAGTCTTTCTTGTAGCTTGTAGTATGTTGTTAAAAATGAAGGGCAAGCTTGACTTTGCGGCTTTTGAATCATAAGTTCACCATTGATGACAAGTTATATCACAACAGACATTTATATTAGCATCCTTGTTGTCATTACTGGTTTTTTCTATTGCAACTAAAGGTAGAATCTGTAAGTCACTCATTTTCCTTGTTATTCTTCCATTTAATATTCTTTTGTAGAAATACTCATTTAGGTGTTGCACACAATTAGAATATTTTGTGTACTCTGATTATTAGGTCATTCACTGTCCATGCATTATTTGCATTTTGATGCAGGGACTTTTCATCTACATCTTATTCAGGAGGGTTCCTTTCTCTTAGTAGCTACATTTTGTCATAAGGGTCCTTATGGTAATCTGGTTGCAAACACAAAGTAAACATAATTTGTCAAAAGACAGTCACCATAGAATTCCCTTAATTCCATGGGTAGAGATGAGACTAGAGACATAGGAGTATGTTTCATGCTAAAGCTAAGTGCAAGAATTCACCACACATTGTGGTGAAGAAGTTTTGGCTGAAGTTGTACCTGAAAAACATTGTGAATTGTCTTTGAAGGCTGCACAGCCTCATCTTCATAACCAAGTAACAGTAATATTGACACTTAAGAAAGGTGCTCAATTAGTTATTCTTTTGGTGGACTGTTCAATCAGGTGCAATTTGAACTTCTTCCTCCCAGAATTTTGGAGTTCTAAGATAGTTTATTTGACCCAAGACCTAGAACAACCTGGAAATCATTTTGGTCTAAAACACACATTTATTAGTTTTTAATTAAGACTATTTAACTTTGTGTGGCTTTCTAGCATTAATGCAAATCTGCTATCTTTTAAATGCAAATTTCACTAAAACCAGCCTTTGAACTTTGTATATAAAGCTTGCTTTTTTTACCCCTTCTTTTGGTCAGAAAGTTCTTGCATGATAGTTCTGATAGTTCTATGCATGGTACATCCAACCATTGGATATGCCTAAATTGCATTATCGCTTGGAGTAGAAAATAATCTACACAAAATTCCATATCAATTGGGGAATGTTATCTTTGCAATTTGCATATCAAGTTTTGCTGCTATGCTCCAAGACTAGTATGTTCAGTTTGCGTATAGCTGTTTACTGGATTCTTGGTTCTGTACAAACACACACACACACACACACACACACACACACCCTCTCTCTCTCTCTCTCCCTCTCTCTCTCTGTTACAAAAGTCATTTTCTGGTGACAACATGACATTTGCATTTTTTTTTTTTTTGGTGGACTTGTGAAAAATAGACCGGTTGTCTTTATATCAGATGGACCTTGGGGTTGACTCCTTTGTAATAGCAAATTCTCTAGTTTCTTGGCAACCAGATGTGTGTTATCAGTGCAAGTCTTTTCTATGCTTTGTAGTTCTGTACATGCTGATATTGTATTCTTAGAATAATTAGGAGAAGTACAACTCTTGTACCAGGAAACAGTGAGTCTCTTTTTCTCTTTGAGCCCTCCATCATATGACTTGTTCAAGGGAATGTTTCACTTATTGTCTGAGTTCTACTTGTATACCAACAACAACAAAGTTATAATCCCAAATTTAATTGGAGTTTGTTACATAAATTGTTTCTCACCATTCTATTCTTTATGAACTAAGTTTGGGGCAAAATGTAATTGTTCTAAATCCTTCATAATGTGCCATAGAAGAGGAGATAAAAGACCAGTGGACTGCTGGGATGAACATTGGAAGGGATGCATAGTTCCATGAAAAGGATTCATCACTGGTTAATGATAAAGAATGGCAAATTTGTATGTCCGCTTATTTTAGGAGATCCTTACTCTAAAGGTTTGTGGCAAGTTAAAGCTAGCTCTGTCATTTCTAGAGTAGAGAATATATCCTTAGATTGTTTACGTTATTATGGGATGTTGGTCTATATTTTGTTTTACTGTTTTAGGAATTTGAAGCATTCAATTCTATCTACTAGCCCACTGCTACTACTGGGGTTTGGTTGTCTTTTATCTACAAGAAGTGTGGATTATCAGGTAGATTACATTGGGTACTTGCATTTAAATTCTGATAGATTTAAGTGATATTTCCTTTGAACAATGTAGAGATATGCATGCATTCTCATTCTGTCATAAATGTCTGACATCAACTTGTTCTACCAATTTTGAAAATTTATAGTTTCATTTCTTTGTCAGTTCTCCAACTGGCAGATTAGTTATCTTGATGCCATACACTGTGTCTGTGGATAGAAATGGCTTGCATTTCAAAAGCACAGCTACAGAATCAAAACCTTAAAATGAAAGCTCCATTTTATGAAACAAGGAAAAGGGCATCCAGCACAAGGCTCCCACATTTGTGGGGTATGAGGAAGAGTCAAATATATGTAACCTTTTTCGCAAAGATGCTATTTCTGTTTATGGAACAAGGAAAGGATTTTTAAAATGTCAGCCATGATTTATTCTTTCACTGAAATGGTTTCTTTGTGAAAATAAATGTAAGGTTGCATACATTTAACCCTTTCTAGACACCACTAATGTGGGAGCCTTGTGCATTGGGACACCTTTTAGTCATGATTTATTCTTTCCATTTAAAGCCTGTGGCATGCCTGCCCTTGCATGTGTACACATGCTTCAGCTTTTCCTTGGGTTGGTCATTTTGGTCTTCTCTTTTATTTTTTGGTTTTTTTTTGGGGGGGGGGGTGGATGTTAGGAGAATGAATTATGGCAAAGGAGCACAGTGAATTAATCCAGCCAATAGAATTTGATTTGTATAAATGTCTGTTGTACCTGGTCCACTCTTTTGTGTGTCACTGCAAAACAAAATTTGCTTCAGAATGCCCTTTTCTTTCAGGGATCACAGAAATGTTCTGGATCTAATGGCTATTGACTGTTAACAGTTCACAAAGTATATTGGTTGGGGTTCTAAGTATGAAAAGCTTGTTTTTTTTATTCATGCAAGTTTTGTCAGAATAGGCCCTGTCAGTAATCCTTTGTTAGTATAAGCTGTCTAGTTTTGAAGCCCATGCGTATAAATAAAAGTTCACTAGGGTAAGCAAGTAGTCAGATTGGAATTTGTTGTCTTATAATAAGAATGTGTAAGTTGAATTTTGACTCACTTGATTCTGCAAGTAGTAAGTCTAAACCCTGCAAATTACATTGGAGGAAGTAATTTTATGTTGCCAGTGGCAACTACCATGATGATAACATTGTCAATTAGGGCACAGAGAAAGCATGAGATTGAGATCTGTCTTTTTGTTCCCTAACTTATTCTCTACTTGACCTCATCTATGCCATCATATGCTGTATGTTTTCCAACTTGTCTTATTTCCATCACTTTACATGATGGTTCATTTTTGTTTATCTGTTCCATCTGTTCTGTTTTCCTTTCTCTGTATAGGTCCATACCTGGGAATATGGAGTGCATTGGGACTTCTTTTTCATGCTTGCTGCTGTGCCAATCATTATATCTATAATTAATGTTCCTCCTAATTATTCTGGAGTTCTAGGTTTAGCAATTCTAACTGGTAATCGATTCTTTCAATTGAATTTGTCTTTCCATTATAACTGCAGAAACCTTTTTGGTGATCCTTGGTAAACAAGTTTGATATGTTTTCTTCAGGTTACTAATATTGGTTGAGCCATGGATTGAATGCATCTCTGCTTTCTGAAGAAAGGGGAATGGATATCCTAAGCAAAAATACGGAAGGAATATTTAGTGTACTTGGTAAGGATGATACTTGAGATACATTTCTATTTTCCTTTTTTCCTCTTAATTGATCTCCTCCTCATGCTTTCACTGCCTTAGGAACTAAGGACCTTAAGACTTTGAGATAATTGTTGCTTATAGAATCCTTTGGATAATGTTTCTTGCTTCTCTGTTTCCTCAGAACTTTTGTCTGATCTCACATGCGACTTTTCCTTTTACTTATATCGAAAATTGGCTCCTCATCACTCAGATCTTTGTACTTGAAAACCATTAGAGAAATCTCTCATGCTGACAACATTGGTTCAGTAAAAGCCATGTTATTTAATTAGACTTGGTCTTGAATAAGCAAATAGAGAGCAGAAAGAGTTAATCTATACTATTTTCTGGGTTCTCCTTCTTGGGACTTGGAGCCCAATGAATCAGTTCACTATTTTATTTTGGATATCTGAAGGCTAGAAAGTGGTCTTCTTGTCTGCAACATCATGATGCTGTTGGATTATTTTATTCTTGAAATTATTAGTAGCAAAGTGTTTATGTGGTAAAAGCATTCTTATTCCCAGGATATTGGGGTCTGTACCTTGTTGGTGTCCAGTTGGGCTAGTCTTTTTCTCCGGAAATCATTTTTCTACTGTGGCAAGCAACAAGTGGGCAGGGATCAGAGTCAAATTTCTTTCTCTTACATTTTGGTACCACTTTCTGTCACTAGAGACATTGTTGTCTGTTTAAATTTTCCAATCAATTGATCATGGCAATGCTTATAACCTAGTCTTTTTGTGAATCATAGTGCAGGTTAATTACTGTGCTTTTAGACTGGCTTGTTGAAAGAGTTTCCTGTAGGATGGTAGGATGTGCTTTTCTGATTATCTGTTACATAGAATTTTTTTAGTAACATTGCTGATGCTGACATTACCAAAACAAAATTTCTTGCAGTGCAACCTTGCTTATGTCGCATTGGTTTTGGCACAAAATCTTCAGGTCTTTCTCATATCTTTCCATTTTGGGTACATTTGAGTTTTGGTGTCAATAATTATCTTTTATCTAATGTAAAGATTGCCATTGGCATTTTGAAAAATAACACATACATTTGTTTTGTGATATAAACTTGCGTTCTGAACTTAATTGTTAATGGATTTGTTTTACCTCCCTCTTTTTTTTTTTTTTTTCACTAGATTTTTGCATTTAACTGTACTATCCATGGACAATTTTCAGAAATAATCCATGTTTTATAATGGTCCATGGTTGTCTAATGAGTCCAATCCAAAAGAAGTCCTGTGGTGTTAGACTAGCAGTTCCTTTTCTATATTATGCCACCTGGGGAAATGAAGGTTGACGGCATAAGATTCTCTTTAGGAGGCAAATATAAGGACACCTCTTGTGCTTTTACTGAGCAAGTTTTAGTGGAGGGTGCTTCTAAAGTGGGCTGAGACCAGATATACCAGTTCCATTGATGGCCTGTTCAGCAGCCAATGTTTTGCTGAGACCCTGGAAGGAAAAGGTGTAATCCTGTCCCCTAGAGAAGAGTATAGATACACATGGATGTTTTGGCTATGCCAAGGAAATACTTTATTGATCAAACAGGAAAAGTTGCTGAACAAAATTGTGTTTTGACTGTTTATGGATGCTGAGTTAGACTCTAGAGGAAGACATTGAGTCAAATGTTGTACACAACTCCTAGGTTTAGTAGTGTGCCTCTCCGAGTCAATTTGGCACTGGGAGTCCCAATAGTTTGTGAAAATTCAAATAAATGCTTTTGTTGATCATCTTTGGCAAAGCTAATTCAAACACTCAGTTATTTTTTGATTGTAACTTATTTTCTTCCAGCAAATTTTTGTTCATACTCTCTCTCTCTCTCTCTCACATCCTTCATATCTACTGCTTCTCTGTTCCTTGTCCCCCACCGTCACCAGTGATGCATCCTTCCTGACGATCAAATTCCATCTGACTTCAACCATCTCGCCTACTCCAACCCCTTTCCTAGGCTGTACTCTCTTTTAGCACCCTCCTCTTGACTGGGGATAGACCTGAAATAAAGTTAAAAAACTGAGGTTACTGTATCACTTCTGTAGTGCAACATTTTGTGCATGCTTATTTGGTGTGATTTTATGCCTGGGTTGCACTATATAAGTTCCTTAGGTCCATTAACGAGGTAGAAGAAGGTAATCATCAGCTTGTCATAATTAGCAATTGAAAAGAACCCCAAAAAGGAAACCAAGCTTTTTACTTGAAGTTGAATGGTGAGGGTGGTAGCAGAGACTGGACGCAATAGGGAAACATTAGTTTCTATATTTTGCAAAGAAAGGAAGAAAAACTTAACCCCATCACCTATGGTAATTTATGACTAATGATAAAATCTGACTGATATTCTTGTAAAATGATGAAACTCTTCATACTAAATTAAAACTACATTTGGTTTTGTCTAAACTTTATGAGGGGAAAAAAGTTCTAGTTAGATATGGGAGTACCATTGCACACAAATGAATATAAAATGTTTTTCTATCATCGTTTGAAGCAATTAACAGTGAAAGTAGAAAGAGAACATGGTGTCTGTAGTTCATTTTTAGGTTGATCTAGTAGATATAAATTGGGTGGCCATTAGTATAATTTGAAAATCATTGTAGTTGCCTTGTTTAACTTTTTAACTTGATTAAATGTGCCTCATGCAGTAAGGAATTGAATTTGCAAGTGTTGTTTATGGATGTTGCTTTTGTGGATTTGTTCATCTTTTGGGGTAATATAAATTGCTTGGTCATTGGGGTTAGCTCTCAGAAACCACCATTGGCACAATGTGCTCTCTGTATCTTTTGGTTTAAATGCTTTAATGGTACAACAGAGCTTAAGTGCTCAACCAACTGAAGGTTTTCTTGTCCATCAGGTTTTAGCTGTGCTGATGCTTTCTGATTACATAGCTGGAAGAAAAATTTCAGCACTTGAAGAAGCATTTAACCAGAATTTTTGAATTTCTTCTTGGTGAACAATCTATATTTTTTTCTTTTGGTTTTTAAATTTTTATCATTTATCTCTACCACCCTCTCCTCCTTCCAAATGAGCTCAAATCTATCATTGGTCAAATTGTTTTGATTTCAAGTTGCAGGCCAATATCCTTACAGGCTTGGTAAATTTGCACATGGATACCTGCTTGCCTCAGCACTCTTAGCGCTTGTTTGTTTATACTTATATTTTATCCATTATTAGTGGACTTGTAAATTTCGATGGTTGTCGGGTTGAAATTTTGATAATGCTTGTTTTCTGTCCATGTATATTTGTTTTAAAGGCAGTTTATTAAGAAAATCAGAGTTTCTTGTTGCCACTGGGTGGGTTATTGATGGGTGATAATGTTCCAGAGCCATACTTATTTTCTGAACGGATAGTGGCAACCAATGGTCCCAATCGCACATTAAATATCAGCCACCTCCTTTGGCTTGCACATCGATGTAAATGTGTGGCTGGACATTGTTGTTTGCCCTTCTCATATGTTTATTTATAGATGGAACACAGTACACATAATCAATATCTCTTACTTAGATGTACACATGTTCCCTCAATTTCTTTTTCTTTCATTAGGAACACAGATGTCTTTCCTTTTTATTGTATAGGATAGTTGAGGACGAGAGGCACAAGGTAAAAGCAGTATGACCTATTCTTATTGTTTGAGAAAGAAAAAGGATGAAACATTGAGCCGAAAGCTCAGTTTGGAAGATTGCTAGGGGGAAACATTGGTAGGAACTGAAGCTGATGATCACATGGATTCTCTGCAAGCTCTGACCGCTTGGACCATGGTCCAACATCGATCGTCCTACATCAGTCATCATCACGATGGATAAGGCTATGGTTGTTTTTGTATTCTACACAATCTTGTCTCTTTGTATACTTTTTGTTACGTAGACGCCTGTCAAGAGAGAGAGAGAGAGAGAGAGCAAAATGTGCTGGAAGACATAGATGTAATAGCGAGTTTGGCATAGCATTGTTCTCTGGAACGTTAGGTATGGAAAAACAATTAAGTTGATGAGGTAGATTATGCTCAGAGGACTTCATACCTAGCAGATGCCTAGGGGAGCAAATGCCTGTTTTATACTTTTTGGTAAATCTCACATTTTTTGAGGAAACAGACGGTGCGGGAGTTTAAACCCATAATCTCCCTCGAGAGCTTCTCTCTTATGACTAATAACTAAACCAAGTGTACTTGGTTAATATCTGCATTTTTATGCGAATTAAAACAATGCCGTGTAAATCTGTCGGTTGCAAGACCTGAAAAGATGTCTGTGGATTACAGAAGACGTACCTTGTCTTACCGGCAAGGCCGGGTGATTACAGCGACCTTTTCTTTTTGTGGGTTGATAACCAGGAATTTTTTTACAAAGAAATCTCGGATTAGCTAGCGTGTTCCACACTGTTATGGTCCCATTTGCTCCAAGGTATGATCTACTATGGATGTTTACCTTCAGATTGGATTCGAGTTATTCAACTTGAGAAATCATCTCATTAATTTAATCCTCTCATCTTATTTACGTGAGTTGGGGATTGAGACTTCTGATCTGGCATGCCAGGTTCTTAAATTAAGAATGGTCGTCTTGTAGAATCTATATCCTTGTTAATCCCAACGGAGCCATTGTCGAGGTTGTATTGCAATAGATACGGCTTTACCTGTCTCAGTACTCTAGTATAAATAAAGACACCCGGTGCTATGGGCAAATATCTGTAGGATATACAAAGGTTGCGGGGACCGGACTGAAATCTGAACGTAAAGAATGTCTGTCTTCTCTTGACTCGACACCGAGCACAAGAAAGCGGCCCAAACTTCTTTGTACGCCATATGATCATAAATTGGGCAATGAGCAGCCTAGATAATTCTCAACGTCGAACTAGCAAAGGTATACTAATAGTCTGATCACATCGGATTTCAGTAGGTTATTTTGAGTTCCAATTATTCGGATTCTAGTTATGGTAACTTTCAGCCATAAATTAACATATTTAGATGTCATAGTAAGCAAAATAATTTTTTCTTTTGAATATAATATGCAATTAATTAGTTATAATAAATACTATAAATTAATAGTTAGATTATTTCACTATTAAATTAAATAATTTCATTTACAATTTGTTAAAATATGATGTTGTAATAATTATATTTAATATATCTGCTACGTGTAATGATGAAATACTAAATAAAATTAATACAATAAAATAATCCAATTTGAAAGTTATATACATTTGGAAAAAAGTTAACTAAAATAATGTCATATCTTTTGAAAACAATGTCATAGGTTTTCCGTGATCAAGAGATAAAGATAAAATACAAAAAAAAAAAAAAAAGCTATAAATCATAACAGCAAAATATGTTTATTAAACCAAACAAGCAAGTCCAAATTGAATATATGATATCTATATTTATCTTTATATTAATATTATTAAATTGAGAGAAAATTTTAATTTTATTTATGTCATATTTTTTATAAATGTATAAATTAAAAATAATAAAATATCATATAATTATAAAAATTTGATTACAATTAAAATTATGTATTTATTAGAGATTTTTAAATTAAACTTTTAATGAACATTATTAATGAATAACTGAGAATGATCAAAGAGAAAAAAAAAGAAGAAAGAATTAGGATATTTAAAAAATAAAATTATTATTATTCATTTTATTGGTTGTAGTTTACACTAGTTGAACATTTTTATATTAATTGAACATTTTTGTATTATATTAACTGAATAATGAATATCAAGATTAATTACTAACCATTCTACTAATTTGATTGTATATTACAAAAACTCTTTTACTTAATTAGTTATTTTCTTATTTTTTCTTTAACTACTTATTTTGGTAAAGTTTCATACCATTTACCATTTCATTGCCTTATCCACATTAATAACTTTTGGTGCCAATATCTAGTTTATTGCTGTTATTAGAACTACAACTTTTAGTTCCCTTAAATTTTAGTCCAACAATTAATGTCGTTGACTCATTAACCTTCTCTTCATTGACTTTGACCTATGTTAAATTCCCCACTTTTAGATTCGTTGTTCTTAAGGGAAAACAAAGGAAACTTGCATTGCCAGTTATAAGCAAACTCTCATATTGTTGATAAAGTTAGCCTAACTATTGTACCAACTATTAAATGACTATTTTATTCTTACTCTTCACCATTCTTTGATCTAAAATAGCAAAAGGACATTTAAGGTTTCAAGGGAAAGATTAGAAGTAAAAACTTGTAAGGGGCTTAACTTTTGTTTTAATTAAGAAACATGAAAGATATGATGGATTTTTGAAGATGTCAGCAAGGCTAACTTATAAGGAAATGCTCTTACTTTAACTATCACCTAATAAGGACAATAAAGAAATGGGGAAATTTTCATATTAGTCTTATAAACCATAGAAGATTGATGGTACTATTGAAGTTTAAGGTATACCTAACTATCCACCTCAAATTGTTTATCAAACTTATGCTTATTAGCTAATTGGCACATTTGATGTTGAGCTCTCTGTAATTCATGCTTAAGATATTATAAGAAAGATTCTTTGTGATATAATTTTTGGTCTAAATTGGCAATGTCTATCTTTTTAGGAAGATAAGTAAATATGTTGAAGAGATATAACCATACAAGGCTTTAAAAGCTATAATATCAATAACAGTATGAAAATGAGTATTATACCACTATTTTGCAAGTGAAAGCCAGTGACATCACTTATAAGGAACAACAAATGTGGTACAAAAAAAATAAGTCTCTAAACATTTGTTGACCATTAGACTGAGGATGGTATGCAGTAGACATTTAAAGTTTAACACCTTGAAGTTTAAAGAGCTCTTACTGGAATTCACCAAGAAAATTGGCATATTTATCATTAATGATGGATTTTGGAAAGCCATAGAGCTTAAAGATGTGATCCAAGAAAAGTTAAGCTACTATGTTGGTTGTGTAAGGATGGAACCAAGAAGTGACCATACTTGGTCAACTTGTCAGCTATTACCAAGATAACGTATTTGTTGTCATATTTAAGTAACCCTTCTATAGGGTATAAACTAATACTCTTTTAAACTCCTTTAAGTATAGATAAAGGTTGTAAAAGTCTTAGAGAAGGGGCATTATCATATTTGCATTATTGGCAAAGATCACTTTTTGATAAAGTTTCTAACATCTCTACTCAAACCCTTCTAAAAAAACAAGGTAGTTAATTTCTTCATTGTGATAGTAACACCAGGATGGCCTCCATGTAATCTTGTATGCTACAAGTTAATTAGCTAACTCCTAAGATTTTGATTATGCCTTATAACTAGCCTACCTTTCTATAATAGTTGACCTGGAACTTAGGTATATGGAGAAGAAGACAACTTGTAGCAATTGAGAAATAAAGGTGGGTAATTGAGGATCAAAAGTGATGAGATCCATGAAGGAATTGATGCATGAAGGGCTTTTAAGGATCCATTAAGTATTCATGAAGGGTTAATGACATAGTAAAGGGCTAAAAAGGTGAAAAAAGCACTCAATGGGTTAATTAAGGAGATTTAGTTAGCCAAGTTGACATGAATTCAAATTTGAAAGAAGATCAAGGTTTTATTAATATAAATGAAGTGCTTAACGGGTTAGAGTTAAGTAATAAATTTTATTCTTAAATAGGAGTTTGTTATAAAGTGAAAATTTGTTATAAAATAAAAGTGTATAATAAAATAGGAGTGTTTTTGTATTTTAAAAGTATTTTGTTACCTTTACTTTTAGAGCTTTTAGAGTTGTTATTTCATCTTATAAATATAATTAATTTTATTATTAAAGGATAAATGATTATGTGAATTAAAAAGTAAGAATTTTCCATTTTGACTTTTTTAGTAATTAAAGAACAATAAGACATAACTCTTTTTATGACATTTTATCTAACTTATCACTCACAAATATGTTCTTTTTTAGAGTGTGATGTTCATATTCTTCTTTATACTTTAGGTTCATGTTTCTTTGAACATTGAGTTTAGAATTTGCATGATTGAAATTTGATTTAACTTTTTTGGGTTCTTGCTTAATTCCCTGTGTGTGTTGGGTCTTTAACCCTTGGCTTTTGAGGTTCACATTAGTTGGTATTAGAGTTTAACTTTAAATCATATTTCCTTGTTTAAATTTGAGTTTTTCTCTTATTCTTCTTCTTGATAGCATTTTATACCTTTTTGTTCTTTAAATCTACAAATCTTAATTTTATCATTTTTTCTTTGTTGCATTCTATAGCCCTTTTGCTTTTTGAATTTGAAAACTCTAGTTTATCTTTTCTTATTTTTAAATTCATGCAACAAAAAAAAAATGAAAGAAAGAATAAAAAGAAAAAAAACAAAGAAAGAAGAAAAGAGGAAAAAGAAAAAAAAAAGAAAAGTAAATTATGTTTAATTAAATCAAAGGGAGGTAAAGTCTCTATTTCTTTTTTAATTGGATATCTTACAACATAAGAAAAACTTAAATTGAAGGAGTAATTCTTATTACTTTTTAGTTCTTACAAGGATTCAAATTTAATTTTTCTCTTTTTGTATATTACGATTTAATTTTATTGTTTTTTTTCTAACTTACAACCTTTATTTATTATACTTTCCTAAATTTTTTTGATTATGATTTTTTGGAATTAGTTAGTTATAAGGTGAATTTAAATTAAGTTGTTTAGTCCAATAAAGAATTGAAAGAGAAAATTTGAGTAGTAAAAAGTAAAAGTGTAAACATATATTGAGAAAAAGCCTTAAAAAGTATAAATTTAAGAATGTGTGACAAAATTTTTGAGTAAAACATAAGAGGAAATGTTTTGTGAGGTATTTTAGCTATTTTGTGCAAACTTAATCTTATATCTTCCAAAAGTGAAGGTAGAGCTAAAACAAGAGGTAGTGATGTGTCATTCATGATTAAAACTATGTAACAACACTTTGAGTGCATGAACACTAGATTTAATGATATGAATATAATAATGAATTGCAAAAGAGGCATGAGTGCTATGAGATTCCTAATATAAGAAAGTATGAGAGATGAGACTATGACCATGTAGATTATGTAGAAGATGATGAATTTGATGATTTAGGTACTTTGGTTGGAATCATTAATAATAGAAATAATCGAAGAGGTTCTAGGAGATAAGACATTTATGATTGCGATTTTGACAATATTAAAATGAAAATTCTTTCATCCCAAAGGAAAAATGATCTAGAAACTTATTTAGAATGAGAAAAGAAAATTGAATTAGTCTTTAACTATCATAACTATTTTGAAGAGAAAAAGGTAAAACTTGTTAAGTTTATTGATTATATTATTATTTGGCAAGATCAACTTGTTTTGACTAAAAAAAGGAATTATGAGAGGCCTATTAATACATAAAAGGTGATAAAAGCCATCACGAGAAAAAAAGTTTATCTTTAATCACTATTATAGGGATTTATACCAAAGATTGCAAGAATTTACTCAAAGTACTAAGAGTGTGAAGGACTATTACAAAGGGATGAAAATTATCATGATTTAAGCTAATATAAAAGAGGCTAGATAAGGAACCATAGCTTAGTTCTTGCAAAGGTTGAATAGAGAAATTGTCAACATAGTTGAATTGTAATATTATATGTAGTTGGAAGACATGGTACAAATAAAAATGAAAGTTAAGAGGTAACTCAAATGGAAGGGTTCTACACAGTTTGAACAAAATTTGAATTTCACTTTATCTTGGAAGCCAAATTAGAGAAGAGAGATGAGAGGGCTGATTACAAGCCTGAAGTTGCATCATACAAGAGTAAGGAAGTTAGTCCTAACGAGGAGAAAGATAATTCTCATTCCCAACCCAGTAAAAATAAAGATAAATGTTTTATGTGTTTGGAAAGGGGATATATTGCATCTTAATATACAAATAAGCATACCATGGTGTTATAAGGTAATGGTGATATTGAGATCAAAAGTGAGTCCAATGATGACTTCATGCCACAATTAAAGTATACAAGTGATGAAGAGGAACACCTAATTAAGAGAGATTTATTGGTGGTTAGATGAATATTGAGTGCACAAATAAAAGAAGATGATGAACTACAAAGAGATAATATTTTTCATTACATTAAAGATAAGGTATATAATATGATCATTGATAGAGGTAATAACTATACAAATATAACTAACACTACTTTGGTTGAAAAGTTTAAAGTACCTACCATAAAACCCTTTAGGCTATATAAGTTTCAACGGTTGAATGAATGTGGTGAAGTTAAGGTAAATAAGTACGTATTAACATTATTTACTATTAACAGATATATTTATAAGGTCTTGTATCATGTTATACCTATGCAAGTTAGACATATTTTGTTGGGAAGACGATAACAATATGATTGATGTGTAATGCATGATAGGTTTAAGAATAGGTATTTTTATAATAAATGATAAACTTGTTACTCTTATACTTTTAACATCTCAGTAAGTTAATGAAAATTAATTAAGAATTAAAAATAAGAGTAAAAGGAAAAAAAAAAATTCAGGTGGATAAAAGAAATGAGGGAAAGAAATGAGAGAAAGTTGATGAGACTAAGAGAAAAGAATGAAGAGGACAAAAGAGAAAATTTGGGAGTTTATATACAAAAAAGAGTGATGTTAAGAGAACTTTCTATTCAAAATAGCTTATAATTGTACTTTTCTACAAAAAGGTTTATTTTAGTATTAACGAGCTTTTTGCCTAGTGTTATTTCTTTTTTGTAGGAATTTGGTGATGTTTTCTTTTAAAGAACTAAGTAGTTTGTCACCTTTAAGGGGAGTAGAATATTAGGTTAAATTCATCTCTAGTGCAATAATTCCAAACTGACCGACCAATAGAAATATTCATGAGGAGGCAAAAGAGTTTCAAAGGTAAGTTGTGGAGTTTATGGCAAAAGGATATGTGAGGAGAGTATTAGTTCATGTGCAATTTTAGTATTATTTGTACCCAATAAGGATGAGACTTGGAATATGTGCCTTAATTGTAGAGCAATCAATAAAATCACTATAAAGTATCACTATCTCATACTTAGATTAAATGACATGTTGGATAAATTGCATGATTTATGCATCTTTTCTAAAATTGATTTGAAAAGTGGATATTACCAAATTATGATAAGAAAGAGAGATGAGTGGAAAACAACTTTATTTATTAAGTATGATTTGTATAAATGACTTGTTATACTATTTGATCTCATAAATGCACTAACCACTTTTTATAAAATTGATGAGTCATGTTTTGCATGTATTCATTAGTAAATTTGTGATTGTATATTTTAATGATATTTTAGTCAATAACAAAAATTTAGATGAACATTTTGATCATTTACATTTTGTTTTAAATATTTTATATTATGAGAAATTGTATGTTAATCTTAGGAAATGTTTTTTTTACACTAGTCAAATCATATTTTTTAACTATGTTGTGAGTGCTAGAGGTATTAAAATTAACAAGGAAAAGGTAAGAGCAATCCATGATTGGCTTACGCCTAAGTCAATTAGTAATATGCATAGTTTTTATAGTTTATATAGTTTTTATAAACGCTTTGTTAGAGACTTTAGCACTATTATTACACCATTAATTGAGATTGCCAAAAAGAACATATGTTTTAAGTAGGATAGTGATTAAAACAAGATTTTTAATTTGATTAAGGAAAAACTAAGTTTTACATCTTTAATTATTTTACCTAACTTTGTTAAAATTTTTGAAATTGATTGTGATACTTTAAGTATTAATATTGGAAATATTTTGATACAGAAAAAGTGACCAATTGTCTACTTTAGTGAAAAGTTAAGTAGAGTAACCCTTAATTATCCTACTTATGATAAGAAGATGTATGTATTGGTATGAACTTTTGAGATATGACAACACTACCTTTGGCCTAAAGAGTTTGTCATTTATACTTATTACAAATCCTTGAAATACTTGAAAGGACAAGGGAAGTTGAACAAGAGACGTGCCAAACGGGTTAAACTCCTTGAGACCTTTTCCTATGTCATTAAATATAAACAAAGGAGAATGTGGTAGCTGATGCATTATCTCGTAAGTATACCTTTATCTTTACACTTAGTGCAAAATTACTTAGATTTGAATACATTATAGATTTATATGCAAAAGATCTTGACTTTGCTAATATATATAAGGCGTGTGAGAAGTCACCATTTGGGAAATTTTATACGTATGAGGGTTTTTTATTTAAGGAAAATCATTTATATCTACCTATAAGTTTTTTGAGAGAATTGGTTATGAAAGAAGCATATGGGACTAGTCTAATGGATTATTTCAAAGTTAAGAAAACCCTAAATATTTTAATTAAGCATTTCTTTTGGTCACATATGAAATAAGATATTGAGAGGGTGTATAAAAAGAGTATAATATACAAATAAGTTGAATTTAGAGTTTTCCTTTATAATTTGTACACCCTTTTATTCATACCCAGCCAATCCTAAGTTGATTTATTTATAAATTTTGACTAGAATTACTGCAGTTAAAAAGGGTAGGGATTTTGTTTGTTGTTGTTGATAGACTTTCAAAATTGACTTATTTCATCCTATGCTATAAAACTAATAATATAAATAATGTGGTTGAATTGTTCTTTATAAAGGGATTTCATTTGGATGACATGCCTCAAAATATTTTTTTAGGTCAAGATACCAAGTTCTTAAGTTATTTTTTGAAGATTTGGTAGGGTAAGTTAGGTATTAAATTAGTGTTTTTAACTACTTGTTATTCACAAATAGATAAGTAAACCAAGATAGTTAATTAACTCTTCTTACTTTGTTGTTTGCAATTATTTAAGTGAACTCAAAAATATGGGAAGATTGTTTACTACAAATAGAGTTTACATATAATAAGATTGTTCATTTTACTACTAGTTACTCTCTATTTAAAATTGTGCATAGTTTTAATCATTTGACTCCTTTGAATTTAATGTCTTTACTTGTTGATGAATATGTTAGTTTAGATTATGAATGTAAGGCTAAAATGGTGAAGAAGTTGCATAAGAAGGTGCAATAACAAATTGAAAACAAATTGAGCAATTTACATCTCATGCTAATAAAGGGCGAAAAAAGGTAGTGTTCGAATTAAGTGATTGGATTTGTATGTATATGCACAAAAAAAGTTTCTTGGCTTAGAAGCACTAAAATTATAGTCTTTAGGAAATGGTTCTTTTCAACTAGTGGTATGAATTAATGATAAGGCCTATAAGTTAGACCTTCTTGATGAGTATAATATGAATGCAATATTTAATATTTCTAATCTTTCTTCTTTTGATGTAAGTGATGATTTGAGGATGAATCCTTTTAAGGAAAGGGGGGGTGATGATATCCATAAAGGAGTTGATGTATGAAGAGTCTTTAAGAATCAATTAAACATTCACAAAGGGTCAATGACACGTTCAAGAGCTAAAAAGATAAAAAAAAAAAAAAAAGCATTCAATGGGTTGATTGAGGATATTCGAGCCAACCAAGTTACAGATGGAGTGAATTTAAATTTAAAAAAGATCAAAACTTTATTAATATAATTGAGGTATTTAATAGGTTAGTGTTAAGTAATAAAATTTATTCTTAAATAAAAATTTCTTATAAAGTATGAGTTTGTCATAAAATAGTAGTGTTTTATATTTTATGAGGACATCATTATCTTTACTTTTAAGATTTTTAAGGTTGTTATTTTAACTTATAAGTAGACTTCATTTTACTGTTAAAAGGTAGGTAATTATGTGAATTAAAAAGTGAAAATTTTTTCCTTTGACTTTTTTAAAAACTTAAAAACTTATTAAAAAATAATTTTTCTTGTGACATTTAATTCAACTTATCACTCCCAAATTCATTTTTTTGGAGTGTGACATCTATATTTTTCTTTATATCTTAGGTTTATCTTTCTTTAAACATTGGGTTTAAGGTTTGCATGATTGAAATCTAATTTAAGTTTCTTGGGTTCTTACTTGATTTCTTGTATGTATTGGGCCATAAAGTCTTGTCTTTTGGGGATCACATCAAGAATTTTATCTTTTTAATATCCTCATATAGAGTGGAAGAAAGAAAAGAGGGAGCAAGAGTATGTAACTTTGAGCCTAGTAGTCTTGATATAGTATTTGTAACTACATTTTCCTTGCCTTTTTGTAGAGAATTTCATAGTCAAAGCTCATAAACTTGGCCAACCAAGTTTGTTAGTTGCCAATGACTAACTTCTGAATCAACAAAAATTTCAAGCTACAATGATTTGTTTTTAACTTAAAATGCCTTTCTTAAAGATAATGCTTCCATTTTGTGACACCTAAAATGATAGCTATGAACTCTTTCTCATAGACAGAAAAAGATAAATGTTTGGAGGAAAAAGCTTTACTTATAAAAGCTATAGGATGAACTTATTGCATAAACATAACCCTTATATTAAAACCTAGGTGTTTGTCTCTACCATAAATTCCTTAGGGAAATCAAGTACAATAAATTGAGTTGAAACCAAGGCATATTTAATAGCATTAAAAGAAGTAAGAGCCTCTAAGTTCCATGCAAAATAATTCTTCTTTGGCAAGTTTGTTAAAGGCTTACTAAGTTTATTGAGTTTAAAAATAAACCTTATATAATAACTTGCCAACCTAACAAACCCCCTTAATTGCTTTAGATAAGTAGGAACAAGCTAATTAGCTATTGTTTCCACCTTTTTAATGTTTGTGGAGACTCCCTTAGAAAAAATGATATGTCTTAGGTATTTTATTGCATATACAACAAAGAAACATTTCGACATTTTTACAAATAGTTGATTGGGCCTTAATAGATCTAAGGTATTATAAAATAAAAACATAAAGATATTAGGATGATATCAAGTAAGGTAAATTTAAATTCTGATACCAACTGATGCAAGAAGGAAGCATAAAAAAAGAATAACAAAAGTTAACACTCGATTGAACTTTTAAAAAAGTTTATGAAATCCACAAAAGAAGATAACAATTCTTAAAAGAGAATTTTCATTAATAATTTACTAGGATATTAGAATACCAAGATATTGGAATGATTAGTCCTTAAACTTACACATGTATTTTTGGTTAAAATCATCTAATTAATTGAAAAAATATTTTCAGCTTAAAGATAAAGTACTTAATCATTAATTGGAAAAATAATCTAAGTCAAAATAAAAAGAAAAAATAATTTTTGAATAATTAGCATACTTCTTAAACAGTTTAACTAAAATTCCTAATTAAATTAAAATATTTTGAAATCAATAACTGAATTATAAAATAAGAATCACAACATAATTTGTAGGATGATAAGAAATAGTCTTTGTGACATGTCATATGTCAGACTCCTTCACTTAAAAGAAACTTGCCCTCAAATTGACAATAAGAAACTAATGTCTTACATGCCACAGGAGTAAATACTTAGAATAAATTAAAGTTTACAATAGGAATCAACAAATTTTTTGTAAACCCTTGTGTGAGTAATGACATTAATTAATAATGATAATAAACCAACATTTTTATTTACTCGATTGTCTAATCCAAGAAAATTAACAAATATTGTAAGTAAAGGATTACAAATATCTTAGAACCTATGAGTTATGAGATCATCCTCTTACTTGATAGAAAGTCTACCAATAATACTATAATTACTTTGTCCTCATTAAAATCTTTACTAATACAAAAAGAATTAACTGACTTAACCACCACATGGTTATCAATTAGTGTTTTCTCTTCTTTTAGAGATATCTACTTAATTGAGGCTTGACTAAAAATTTTGTGCAGGGACAAGGTAACACGTCTTCAGATTATAAATTTGTTTCTATAATTTCAATGAGTAGAAAATAATAATTAAATTTTTTTAGCCCTTTTTAAAATCTCATCAAACATTTCATTACCACAAAATTCAAGTATTAATAAATTCTTGATATCTAATCATTATTTAAATTTTCACTTACCAAATCTAAATTAATAGTATTAAACATCATTCCACCAATTAGTTGCACCATCTTGAAATTTTGAATATGCTAGATTTATTTTTTCTTTCATACAAACATCATCGTATTTGAAATAGGCATTAATTTTTGCTAACCATCTTACAATCTTTAATGAAAAAAATCTTCATCAATGATTGTAATATCTTTGAAATCAAGAATGTATTTATGAATAGACTAATTGTAAGTGACATCTTTGGTACAAGATCTATTGTACTTATGATCTTGTAAAATTACTTTAAATAGAGTTTTCTTTTTAGAATCATCACTATTAAAAAGGTTATTTCGGACTTTATAAGATGACATCAACATAAGTTAAACATGCTCTTATACCACTGGATGCAAGAAGGAAGTGTGGAAAAAAGATAATAAAGGTCAACACTTAATTAAACCTTTAAAAGGGATTATAAGTGACATCTTTAGTACAAGATCTATTATACTTAAGATCTTGTAAAATTACTTTAAATAGAGTTTTCTTTTTAGAATCATCATTATTAAAAAGGTTGTTTCAGACTCTGTAAGATGACATCAACATAAGCTAAACATGCTCTTATACCACTGGATGAAAAAGGAAGTGTGGAAAAAAAGATAATAAAGGTCAACATTTAATTAAACCTTTAAAAGGGTTTCAAAAAGCTACTAGAGAAGATGACAACTTTCAAAATAGAATTTTCTTTAATTATTTGTTAGAATAATAAATACCAAGATATTGGAAAAATTTAGCCTTTAAACTTACATATGTATTTATAGTTAAAATTATCTAATTAACTAAAAAAACACTTTAACTTAAATGAGAAAAATACTTAATCACTAATTGAGAAAATATTTTAACCAAATCAAAACCAAAAAAATAATTCCTAAATAATTCATATACTTTTTAAATAGTTTAGTTAAAATTCCTAATGAGATTAAAATACTGTAAAATAAGTATATAAATTACAAAATAAGAATTACAACATACTTAGTAAGATGATAGATAATAGTCTTTGTAACATGTCCTATATGATAAGGTAATCTTCAAGTGGTCCAAATGAGATTCAAAAGTCTTCATGTAAACCAATATGTTATTGTAAAAGTTTGAAAATATCATTCATTAACTCTTAAAAGGTGATTGGGGCATTGATCAAGCCAAAAAGCATACTAAGAATTCATAATGCCCTTTATATGTCGTGAAGGTAATCTTATGGACATCTTTATTATGTATTCATATATGGTGATAACCAAAATGATAATCTAATTTAGAATAAAAGGTAGATTCCCCTAACTTATTAAGCAAATCCTCAAGTAAAGAAATAAAATACTTATCTGTTAAAGTAATTTGATTTAACCTCCTATAATTAATATATAAACACCAAGCATTGTCTTTCTTTCTTATAAGTAGCATTAGTAAAGCAAATGAACTATAACTACTTTGAATTATTTTGGCATGTAGCATCTCTTATACCAATTGTTTCTAGACAATCTTTCATGGACTAAAATACTGTAAGGCCTTAACTTGATTGGCTAGGAGCCAAGAACTAGTGGAATTTTATGATCATGCTATATATGAGGTGGAAAAGTATGAGTTTGAAATAAATTACTAAACTCATTAGGAGCTCCTTTCTAGCAAGTGAATGAATGTCCTCTCCAAAATTAGGGCTTATTGCATTAAATATACAAGTGGATTCACCCTTGACACAAAGGCTACACATTTGCATAGAAGTAGTTTGCAATGAAAATTGTATTGTTTTAGAAAGAGCTTTGCTTACTGATATCCTTAACATTAATTCCATAAAACCTTGCAAAATTGTTTTTGTTTCCTATTAGAGAACTGCATGGTTAACTCCTTGAAGTTTGACACAATCTTGCCTGATGTGGATAACGACTAAACTCCCAAAACCATGTCACAACTTCTTTAAGGATAATAAATACACATTAGTGACAAAAGTGTCTCTTTAAGGCCTTCACTAAAATTTTTTGCAAACTCGATTGTAAGGAATAATACTTTTATTTGCTACCTTGACTGATAAGCTACTAGTTGGCATTACCTTACAACTTAACTTCTTGGCTAACTAATCATCCAAGAAGTTGTGGGCGCTATCAGAGTGCACTAAGGCATGTATAGCCTTATATCCCAAATGGCATGTAATTCTCATTGTTTTAACTCTCTGAGTCTTAAACTCATAGATAATATTTGTGGTTGAACTTAAACTTTGTCCATTTGAATGGCAATTAACTTTGATTATTCCAATTGACCAACTAGATCCTCATCCTTTACTTTAATAAGAAAATGCTTTTTCTAATTACATTTGTGCCTAGGAGAATACTTCCTATCACATTAATAGCACAACCCTTTTTTCCTTCCTTTCTTCAATAGTTTCTCTAAACATCTTATCCATCTAAAAAGGCCTTTGACCCTTCCCCCCTATGTGCATTAGAATTATATGCCAAAGTGGAAGGAACTATGGAGTTAAAAGAGGTAAAAGAGGCTATGCCTTTGTGTCAAAGAAACATTGGTAGCTTCTCATAGTTTGGCTAAAGCATAGGCATGTTGCAATGTTTGTGGACTAAACATGGGTTCTCTTAATGCTATAAATCTAAATCTCATAATAATAGCCTTCATATATTCATCCCATTATGGAAAATTCTTTTTCTTTCTATAGACCATGTAATATTTGTGCCATTGCATAGATATATCTTCTAGGTAGCCCATTGTTGTCTTAACCTTTGATTCGTCTAGTGTTCCTTCTAACTCAAAATTTTTTTCACATTTAAAGAGCCTTCCTTTTAAATCATCACTCAAAAACATTGGAAAATCAAGTCAGAAATGTTTCTCAAAATTAAAAGAATTCATAAAAGGGTTAGAAGAATTAGCCATCTAATTTTGGCTTATGAATTGATCATAAATTGCAATTTCTATACAAAAATCTTGTTGATCTATTATTTCTTCTTGATTTAGATTTCTAAACATGTCCTTCAAGCACTTAACCTTTTTATTACCATTATCATGCAAACTTGTGCTTGCTTTCATTTTTCAATTGAACAATTATTACAAGATTCCAAAAGGATTGAAGTAGAATAACAGAAAGTGGTCAAGAATTTTTTGGTTTAAGGATGGCCAACTTTGATACCATTTAAGAATTTCATGCAGTTTAAAGTCAATAAGGAGAAGGTCAATGGGTCAATAGTATCAATTGTTAGACTAGAAATAGATAGAGTTAGAAGTCATAGTTCTAACAACATTAATAGATTAGACATTGGCACTAAAAGTCATCAGAGTAGATAAGGCAATGAAGTGGTGCATGACACATGACTTCACCATAATAAGTAGTTAAAGAAGAAGTAGGAAAGTAATTAATTGAATAGGAGAATTTTTAAATGTAAATTAGTGGTTGATAATTAATCTTAAAGACCATTTTCAATTAGTATAAAGGATACTTATATGGATTATGATAAGTTGAATGAATGATAATAATATTGTCTCCTTGAATCTCTTAATTTTTTCTTTCTCTACTATTCTTCTTTTTGATCTTACTCTTTTATTCATTAATGGTGTCATTAGAAGTTCAGTCTAAAAATCTCTGATGAATACATCACAAACTAGCATCTTATGAACTCATTAATATATATTTGATTGTAATCAAATAAAAATTTTATTGATTGATAAAATTGTACTCTTTAAATTGTAATTAAATTTCTATAATTATAGAATTCTCCAACAAAGAATGATAAGAGGCAAAAAGGGAAGGAAAAAAAATATTATTAAACTCTCCTTCATAGGAAGAAAAATAAGAAAAATAATTTTTCAAATTCACTTTTTTTAAAAAAATTACTTGTAAATTTCCTTAAAAGGGAAGAAACAAAATTATTTTTAAATCTCTTATAATCAATTTCAGTTAACTAATTATTTTTTCAAAATCTAAATTAATTATAAAAACAAATTTAGCTTTAACTAAATAATAGATTTTGTTGTTTTAATACTTTTTATTAAATATTTAGAAGCTTACTAAGAATATAATTATTGTAAGTCATTATTAAATTGAGAAGAAAACATATATTTAATCATATTGATTAATAAAATATAAACCTATAATCATAAAAAAAAAAACAAAAAATTTTGGTAGTATTGATTAAACCTTCTAGTGTACTTCATACTTTTCAAAAGTATATGTTAATGGTTTACAAGCATATTATAAGAAAAGTTAAAGGCTCTATTAGTTATTGATCGTTATCACAATTCCTCCATTAAGGTAAAAGATTGTAATTGCTTTAAATTCAAATTACCTAATTTTAAAAGAAAAAAAATGATTCATAATTTAATTTTTTTGTTTCTTTCCTTTTTATTTTCTTAAAAGTAAAGAAAAAAAACAACTAGTTTTAAATTTATTTCTATTTAAAAACAAAATATACTTATAATTTATTTATTTTTATTTTTTCTATTAAATAAAATATAAGAAAAAAAATACATTCTTAAATAACTATAATAAAATCATGCATTATGTATATTTAATCTTAGTATATATTAATATTACTAAATCTAAGTGAAAATTGGTGATTCTGAGCAAAAATTTCTTATTTGACAATATTTACATAATTTTCAAATTTTCTTAATAGACTTTCATAATTTGTAATGGATTTATATTGTTATTATTATTTACTTTCTCTTAACTAAATTACTTAATTTTATATATTCATTTTTTAACTCAAATAATCTTCCTTCAAAATTGATATTTATAATTGATTATAATAATATCATTAATTAAAATTTTGATTATAAATTTAGCTATAATTGTTATGTGACAATAAAATTTATTTCATTTAATTTCTTTAATATAAGTTTAAATTTAAAAATTTTTAAATTAAGTAAGATATTGATTATGCTTAATAATCAAATCAATTTTAATTTTAATTAACTATTTTTTAAAATTCAAATTAAAACAAAATTATTTTAATTTATTATTATTAAAAGTATAACTCGAATACTTTTATTAGATATTTGAAACTCACATAATGGGTGACTTTAAATTTAGTGTATATATATATAAAGTTGAGATTAAGAAAACTCAATAGTGCTTTTGTAACATTTTCTCCTTAATTCATAGATTAAAAAAAATAAATAAAAAAAGAAATCTTCTCCATCATATTCAAAATTAATTCCTTATATATATATATATATATATAAAAGAAATCCAAATTAGAAGATTTTCATATTAACTAAAATAGTTTTTTCTTAATTTTAAAAATATTATAAAACTCTTATAGTAACAATAAAGATTGAAAATCTAAAATAATTATACTATTTAATTTCAATTCCATTCAATTATTACAATTAAAAAAATATTTAGTCAAATAAAATTCTAATTAATCAATTAATCATTTAAAAAATATTATACAAGTAGAATTCAGTCTAACTAATAAATTATTATTAAAAATTAGTATCAGATTATGAAATAAAAAGTATAAAATGTCAAATAATTTGATATTATATACTATTATTTTTTTAATTATTTAATTTAATTTAATAGTTTTTCACATTAATTAAAAAATTGAATAAAATTATGATTTAAATTTTATTTATATTAATAAATTGAATTTTCTTAAAAATCTTTCATATTAACTAATATTACATTCATAATTAGAAACTTAATTTACTCAATCTAATACATATTACACTTTACTCATACATATATAAAATTTGCATACTTAACTACTTCTTCTCAAATTTATATTACAAAAAATAAGTTTAATTGATTATTAGTAAGAATATACCTCAAATTTTATTATTTTAATTATTTTTATTAGATATTTAGAATATGCATAATACACAAATTTAAACTTAATTTAATATATTTACTAATTTACATAAGCCAATAATCTAATCCAGTAACTCAAAAATTCAAATGATAATTAAAATATTATCATTATTCATAAAGTTCATAAAGTAAATCAAGTAACAAAAATAAACAACAAAATAAATTCTTTGCTTCAAAATAACAATATCTTAAATTTTAGTTTTTTATTAAAAGTAATTAAAATTTACGATTAGTTTTGGTTTAAATTTGGTTAAATTGTTACTAAGTTAAAGTTTTATGAGTTTGGATTATTTGGGTATTAAGTTTTTTTTATCAGGATTATTTTGGTTAATTAAGTCTTAATTAATCAAATTTCAATTTATTCAAAATTTTAATTATTTCAATTTTACTTATTCCAAGTGTTAGATCATTGACTTATTCAATTAGTATGAATTATGGTCAAATCAAATTTGAAGAAAGTTTAAGTCGAATTACTTAAATTGAATAAGTTTTTGCCATAATTACAAACAAAATTTAAGTTTCTTGAATCTTATTCAATCTCTGAAATCACAAGTACAATCTTCATTTTTTAGCAATTGTGCCATTAGGCTTTCAACATGACATATGCTAATGTCCCACAACATTGATTCCTAATTAAGTCTTTTATGCCTAACCAAAATTTTAAGTTATCTTTTTTAAAATCTTAAATTTTTTAATGTATTTTTGAAAAAGAAAAAAACACTTTGAATAGATTATAGTAACACATTATTACAAGTTGTATTTTTTTCTCCTTTTGTCAAATTTCACATTTTAGAGTTAACATTACAATCAAATAAACGATACAAGTCTTTATTACATTATATTATTATCCAAAAACTAAATTTTGATTTTTAATTAAATTTTGTATGTCTAACCAAAATTTCTAATATTTAAACTCTTAAATTTCACAATATCAGCAGGATTATCATTAACCTGAGGAGTTGACTTCTCAATATGTTCAATGTTTTGATTCTCAACGAACACAACATCTCTACTCCTTACAAGTTTTTTCTCAACCGGATCATATAAACGGTACTCGAAGTCATCTCCACCATAACCAAGAAAGATACACTGTCGAGTCTTTACATATGATTTCCCTTTTCCATCTTTAAAGACATGAACAAAAGGCTTACAGCCAAAGACTTGTAAATGGTTATAAGAGACTTCCTTACCAAACCAAACTTTGTTCGGAACATTACCTTGTAGCGGAACACTAGGAAATAGATTAATTACATGTGTCACTGTATTCAAGGTTTTACCTCAGAAGGATCTAGGTAATTTTGCATCTGAAAGAAGACATTTGACCTTCTCAATTAACGTTCTGTTCATCCTTTCAGCTAAACCATTTAACTGTGGCATCTTAGGAGGTGTCCTCTAATGTTTGATCTCATACTTTCTGCAGTATTCATCAAATGGACCACTATACTCACCACCATTATCAATGCGAACACATTTCAGTTTCTTACTAGTTTGTCTCTCAACAAAGGCATGAAATTTTTTAAATACATCAAAAACTTGATCTTTAGTCTTCAATGCATAAACCCAAAGATTCCTTGAGTGATCATCAATAAAAGTCACAAAATGAAGAGTACCAAGTGAGCGTACCTTCAAAGGACCACATGCATCAGAATGCACCAATTCAAGCAACTCTGATTTCCTTAAAGGCGAGTGACTTTTAAATGTAACTCTATTTTGTTTCCCGGCAAAACAGTGAGGACACTTCTTTAAAACTACACTCTTTATGTCTAAAAGTTGGTTCTTTCTTGCCAAACAATCCATCCCCTTTTCACTCATGTGACTGAGCCGTTTATACCATAATTCAATGAAATTATCATTCTTTGCTGCATTTACAACATCTTTGAAGATAACAGCTTGCATGAGATATAAACTAGAGCATTTCCTACCTCGTGCTACAATTAAGGAGCCTCTGGTAAGTTTCCACTGACCATCACTAAAGGTACTGCAAAAACCTTCATCATTTAGTTTTTCTGTTGAAATCAAATTCAAACAGATATCAGGGATATGTCTAACATCCCTTAATGTCAACTGTGCTCCATTGTCGGTCTTTAAGCAAACATCACTAATGCTAATGACCTTTGCTAAGTCATTATTACCCATCTTCAAAACTCTAAAATCACCAGGAGTATACGTTGTGAAGAATTTCATTTTTGAAGTAACATGAAGAGAAACACTATTATTTATGACCCAATCAGTCTCATGAGATGTCAAATTAATTACATCCTTATCACAAATAATAATAAGGTCACTAGTACCAGAAGTGGATGTAGTAGTAACACGATCATTACTTATATTCTTTTTCTTGTGCTTATTACTGCCATTTTTATTTTCTCTCTTCCACTTGTAACACTTTTTCTGAATGTGACCCATCTTCCCATAATAATGACACTGGACATTCTTGTACTTAGATCTTGACTTACTTCGGCTCTTACTTCTACCATTTTTGCCATTTCCTTTTTCTTAACTTCTCCCCTTATTTTCAGTAATTAAAACCTCTGATTTGGATGATGATGAACCCTGAGATTTCCTTCTCATCTCTTCATTCAACACACCACCCTTTACAAGTTCCACTAATAAAACACCATCGAAGGTATAATTAGCGAGAGAAATTTGAAAAGTCTCCCAAGAATCAGGTAAGGTAGCAAGTAACCATAACCTGAGAACTTCATCATCAAACTTAATGCCCATGCCTGATAACTGATCAATAAGACCCTAAAACTCATTTAAGTGGTCAGTAACTGAACTCCCTTCATTATATCTCAACTGCATCATTTTCTTTAACAAGAACAACTTGTTATTACCAGACTTTGAAGCATATAAAGTCTCAAGTTTGCTCTACAAAGTTTATGCATGTGTCTCATTACAAATGTGATTATAAACATTATCATCAACAAATTGCCGTATAAAACTACAAACCTATTCGTGGTCAAATTCTTATTCTTTATCAGTTTTAAACTTAGGTTTTGTAGTAGCAAATACTGGCAAATGCAATTTCTTCACAAATAGGAGATCTTTCATTTTACTCCTTCATATATAATAATTCATGTCATTCAAACAGACCAATTTATTCATATTCAACTCCATCATTTAGACAAGTCAAATACACCAACTAGGCTCTGATACTACTCTGATGGGAGAAAAGGGCGCAGTGGAGTATAAATAGCCCAAGAAACTTCTCCCACTTGCTTGAACCTATAAGGAGATGATTGAATAACAAAAATGGCAATGCAAATAAACCACGCAAAAGAACACACCAATTTTACATGGAAAACCCCTTCAAATCAAAAGGGGAAAAAAACCACGGACACTCCGAACTAGAGATCAACTCCATTATAATCAAGTGAGTACAATAGAGGTACACAACCTCAATTACATCAAACAAATTAAACAAAATTCAATTTTGACTAAACGAGAGATTGATGAGTTAAGCAAAACAGGCCAACCACGTACTGTAAACTACAACTCAATAAGTAAATCTCACGGTAATAATCCAACTATTCAAGATGAACCCCCAGATGTCCCCTACCAGCTATCTAAATTTTAACTCAATCAAACTACGAGTTAATAATCATCCAGATGGTTTACTAACTCTGCCACAAATAAAAGAGTAGAAAATTACTAGAAATGAGAGACTTTGGTTCGAATAGAAAACCTGCCCTTGCAATTCACAAAAATCCAATCCAACCGTCCACAAAGAAGATATATGTGTCCTCTAACTACTAACCAAAAATCAGTTCGATTGAACCACAAAAAATCTTCTGATTACATAGTTGACCAAAACTGCATGCAGAAAATTGTCCAGAGTATAGACCTACAAAAAACTGAAGAAAAGTAGGACTTACTGTACTCGAAACCCAATCTTCACCGTTCAGAAATAAGAACCAAATGCTCTCTATCAACAATCTAAGTTTTAAACTGATCAGACACCGATATCCTTTCCAAACGTAAGATCAAAGAACCCTACCTTTTAATTCCTCTCTTTCTGCGGCCTCCCTCTTTTTCTTTTCCTTTCGGAAACCTTGTTTTTCTTTCTGACAACTGACCGGCTCTCTCCTCTTCTTCTAGGTTTTTCTTCAATTAAAGGGTATTTATACTCATTTTAATTATTTTGAGTTGTAACCCAAAATATTTGGACTATATATCTATATAGGAATAGATCAATAAGTCCAACACAGCCACATACACATATCACAGTGTGTTAGGAAAACAAATTTAATGTTAAACGCACTTTGATAGACCTTATTAATTACTCACGAAGTGCTCTTGGCATGATGGGCCAAAGCACCAGCCGGCTGAGTAATGAAGGGAAGCAGCTCATTTTCTGTCGTTTTGCTATGATGAGATGCCTTTTTTCGCACAGCCAAGTCCAGCAATCCCTGTCAATAAAAAATGCTTGATTGACGTGTATTTGTTCCGTTTTTGTCAAATATTCCCATTCGAGAATCCACATTACAATTCTGATTGATGTGACAAAAGTGATGGGGAAAACATCAACTTCCCCACTTCGAGTTTTGAGGACAAACTATACGAATAATGCCAAAGGTCCAAAGGGAAGTGGGGAAGTGCGGAAGACCAATGGAGTCAAACTAATCAAAGCGAGCTTATGTTCCTTACCTGTGCGGGCAACAAAATTGATACCTCTAGAATCAAGGAATAGAATAAAAGCCATAATCACACTTACCCTAATCTTGGTTAATTTGCAAAATTCTCAACGATGCATATTGGAAATTTAGGATTTTTGGACCGTAAAAACATTTAAATGAACAAGGTTCGCGACATCACACGATGAATCAAACAAATTAAATTGTGATAAAAACCACTTTTAATCAAGTCTCATAAAATGCTTATTAGATCAATGTTTTAGTAATATGGCAATGTTATCGATCATAAACTAGATTTACCCGGACACTTTTTACAAACTGTTATTTCTTTTGGTAAATTACAGGCTAATAACTTTTTGCTTTTTTTTTTTCTTGATTGAATAAGTCTGGCTGAGGATTCGAAATCAAAATCCTCAATCGTAAAACCGAAGCTCCTCATTGGGTTGAGGATCTCGATTTCAAACCCATGCACGTATCTAAGAAAGTGAACAGATTTTGTCGTGGCTCTCTCTCTCTCTCCCTCTCTCTGTAGCTGGTTAAACGAGACACATTAATAACGTTCACGCGTCAGACACACACATGCAAAGTTTAGCTAGCAAGCCAAGAAAGAACAAAGAACAAGGAAAAGCCTATCACAATACAGTCTCGCGAACAGGCAATACAAAATGACTGGCACACTAGAGACACTGTTAAAAATCTTGGCATCTTGTAATTTGTCAATTTATTTCTTGAAGAAGTTGTATGTGAAAAGGTGAAAAGAGAAATGGTTAGACACTTTAATTGGTTCGCATCATATAAATGTGGAAAAATCCCTCTCACTCTTTCTATCTATATTTGTGGATCTTGTTGGATGGAAGGATTTTAAGCTTGTCCATATCTTCATTTTCCCCTTGTTTTTCTTTTTTCTCTCTCTCTCTCTCTCTCTGATTCTTTGTTGGGGATGTGTCTTTTTGGGTGGGATTATTTTTCCCGCAAGTCTTGGCTCGATTGGAAAGTGATTAATACATGTGTTTTGTATGCAATAGAGGTAAGTTACTATAAAATTAAGGAAAAAAGCTATGATATATGACATGTTTGGTTTAGGTCATTTTCTTTAAAAAACCCTTTCTTTCAAGATGTTATGATACTAAAACGTGTAGACCAACCGTGAATTCATTGATAAAGAGCCTAAGTATATATGTCATGCTACATGCCATCTCATTTGGGGCTTTACCTTGCGTTAAAAAATTTCTCTTTACTTTCTTTCAAAATCTTCATCCGAAGGAAAGAGATATGGTCCCAACTAACTCCTACTTGCTTCAGAAAAGAGTTCAAAATTATTATTATTGTGGTTCTCACATGCCCATTTCGTTTTTTCATTCAATAGTGATCACACCCAAATTTGAGTAACAAAAAATCTCCCAGGTTAAGGAATGGGTCATGCGCAATTTTGCTTAAAAAATATCTCAAGGTAGGCATAGACCATCACAAGTCTAACCAGATCTGAATGAGGTGGAATGACATATTATAATTACCGTTTGGAGACCGAGATGTTTATTTCTTATGCACGTCACCTCACACACAAACACCCTTCCCCACTTCAACTAACATCTTGAATTCTGTCGAAGAAAAGTCCCCTTTCCCTTCGTACCACTCTCCTTCATCCCCCGTAATTACACTTCAACCTCCACCACCCCTCTCTCCCCCTCAAAGGATGCACGTGTTGTCAGTGTTTCTTTTCTCTGCCTCCACGTTGCTTTTGTTGCCTCTCGACCCTCTCTCTCATGCCCCATTATATATTCCTGCTTCTCCTCGTGTATATCTTGGCACATATCCCCATCTCAAACCCACTGTCACTCTCTTTGACTTCACTTACCTCAGTAAAAAATATGAAGAAACAAACCCGGGGGGGGTCAAAAAAGAAAGGAAAGTAATGTTAGCGATCATGGGGGGATTAGCTTTCTTAACTTTGTTTTCATTTTCAAATCTCCCTTTCGTTACCCACTAATTAAATGCCGATGTTATCGAAGTATCGACTTTTGTTTGGTTCTTCAAAGATTTCTTTCTCCAACTTCCCATCAAATGCATTGCGCATATCATGTGATGGGAAGTATTTTGGCAGTTATATTTGTCGAGTGTGCATGAACATCTATAATCTGAGCACGCACCTATACCCTAGTTAGTAAAATGTCAGCCTCTGTATTTTGTTTCTTACCTATTTGACATAGGAAGTAAATGCTTTTTTTTTTTTAATCATTTTCCGATACATAACAATACTAGTCAGTTGTATTGAAATAAAGATTTTCAGTGGCAAAAGATTGATTTCACTGAAAATTAAAGCTTCTTCTATTGTTGGATGGATGTTGTGCCCTTAGCTATCATATTAAAGGGGTCTTGAACTTCTGAGTCAAGAATTTAAGAAGTTATAATAATCAGTTCTAATTGTTTTAATAGTCTGTTTCCTTTTGGAAAAAGAGGCAGCCACAGAAATTAAAGAAAACCAATCAATGTATAGCACCATCCCATGTTAAGAGACAATCGGAATCCCAACTAAATCTAGAGCTTCTGGGACCAAACTTGCCTATTTCCATGATTTTCCTTTGTTGCCTATTCTTTTGATTGAAATCCATGCACATCATGTGTGCCAAATCTGACTTCGGGGTGGATAGAAATATAATGCTTTAGGGATCCATAATCCATTGCTTTTCCAACTTCTGTTTTTGTTTAATATATATATATATATTTAATCAAAAGGCCATAATGGGTCTGAGCTGTCCTAGACGAGGGGCTCTCTCCGTTTTGCATTCTAGGATTGAACCTAAGGTGCAAATTCTAAGGGGTCAAGTTCAAAATTTGATAAGTTCAAGAAACTATTATTTGAATATTGGTATAAAATTACATCATTAAAAAATGTGTGAATTCGCACGTAATAATAATTAAAAAGGTATGGATCCAAAATGATGGCAAAGATAAAATTATAACTCTTAGATTTCATGGTAATTCACAAGATAGTTGAGGGACTAAAGGGCATTCAACGAAGAGGGAAAAGAAAAAAATAAGTTTTCTGGATTCAATCGAAATTGTGAGATAATTGGGGGGGGAAATAGAATTTGATAATAATACCAAAAGAATTGAGGGAAATTTTAAGGGGCCAATGTAGATTTCTAGGAAGTTTGAGCTCACGGTGCCAATTATCTGAAAATAATACCAAAAGAATTCAGCAGTTAATAAGTTAGCTAGCTCCCATATGTAATAAATTTTTGGTAGAGAAATATCATTGCCACTAATAAGTCTTACAAATTTCACTTATAAATAAATGTTTCATAGACATATATATTATTACATGATCATTGTTTTTTTAGTGCTCCATTTATATGTGTGCTGATCTCTCTCTCTCTCTCTCTCTCTCTCTCTCTCTCTCTCTCACACACACACACACTAAGTGAAAGTGATGGGTGTATTCTAGCGTTATTGTGATGGATCACCTAGCCATCAGTCTAGCTGATTGAGTCATCCACCCATGTTAGAGGGTTAATTAATTTTCTTAGTTGCAAAGACAGACAACTATACTATTAAATGTTCCCTGTTCTTTTCTCCTTTATCAAAGGCTAGTAATGAACAGGTGTGACCATTCCACAGAACCTTTTCCCTTGGATTAAATCCAATCAAACCTCTGTACACAAGGCAAAAAAAAAAAAAAATCAAAATCAAGATTGTCCACTGCATCTCTTTTTGGAATCATGCGTGGTTATGGTTACACAAGGCAAAAATGGGAAGGCATAAAAATTAGTTAACAAAGAAAGGATAACACAAACACATGTACCTTATTATCTGGCAGCTTTACCAGCATATATATATACAAAGGCAACACCACATACACACAGATTATTATAAAACTAATTGCTTATGCTTATCCATCTCATTGTTGTCTTAATTGGATAATCTGCACAAACATGATGATTAGCATTACTGCTTTAATTTCAAATGATAGCACTAAGACATATGATATAATAGTAATTGCATGTTGGATGGTACCAATTAGAAACAAAATCAAAGACAAATGTTGTTCAAAGAAAAGAAAAAAAGACAAAATCGAAGACAAAAGTGATCGACGTGGATAATCCTGCTTATTATGGCAGCTATTTTGGCACTTACAAGTTAGTCTTTGGCCAACTTCAGCACCAAGCTGGCCTCTCCACCATATGACTGGCAGATGGCATAGTTGCTGTAGAATATTTAGGCGTTTTTGAAGAGTTAAAAACCCTCTAAAATATTTGATTTGGTTCATAAAGTTGGTCCACATCTTGTCGATAGATTTAACTATAAGATGGGATCTCACTATCTTATCGTGTTTTCTCGATTCAGCGTTCAACATCCAGTCCTTTTTGCAATTTCACCTTCCCTTTCCACGATTATCAAAACAAAGCAAAAAGAAATTTTTTCACAGAACAAGAAAAAAGAATTCGAACAACATGTGAATTTTCTATTATTATAATTATAATTTACAATTCTAATATAATAATCTTTTTTGAATTTTCTATAAAATCCGATATATTTTCTATAAATTTTTTTCCTTATAATAGAGATATTTTTATAGGGAGAATTTCATGGGGCATCAACATTTCATAGCCAAAATATCTCTATTAGCTTATAATCAATTTACTAAATTTCCTTAGTTGTTTCTTTTTTAGTTTACTTATTTGTATTGACATAAAAGGAATTAGTGAATTATGATATCTAATTATGTGAATCAAATTATAAAATACCTTATTTATGCATCATAAAATGTGACTATTTTTTTTAATTTAAAAGATATTATCTATTAGAATTTAGTTGAATAACTTAATTGAAATCAATTGTTTTCTAACATTTATTCTTCACATCTTACCTTTGATGGTTTAAAAAATGATCCTAGTATATCTGAACAATTTTATTTTCAATACCTTTTCCCAAATAATCAGCATCATTTTGCAGATTATATTTCAAATTCATTGCCTTTGCATTTCTATTTTTAAGATTGAATATTTATTTGGAACTTTAGCCAAACCCTTATCATGTAATGGTCATCTCTTAATTTTTTTTTTTTTTGGTTTGTTCTAATTAAAATAGAATATTTTGTATGTCGACGTAGTTTGAGGGGATTTATCATAGCTGATATTTTAAGTCAAAATTTAAAGATAAATATGCATATATATGTGTGTGTGTGTGTGTAGAGAGAGAGAGATCTGTTATTGCCAGGAAATGAAAATTGCTTCGAGATAGAAAACAAGGGATGATGACCAGGAAATACAAGAACATTTAAACATAAAGGGGCTCCTTTTTCTGGTGTCCAACACCATTGCCATTATATATGCTTCTAAAGAAAATAGCATTAGCCTTTAGTGAATGCCGACTGCAATCACCTGTTGCATGTGTTCCAAAATGGACGATCTCTTCAACCTCAAATACAATCCGATGTGACCCCAGACTCTTAACCCGTATTTAATTTACATGGTTCAAATTTCTCTAAAGTTGATTAGTACTGGCTGATTAATTGATGGTTTAAGGTAATAGGAAAAATTGTCTTATATGTTTCTCTTTTGAAGATACCTTGTTTCAGTTTGTGGAAGCTCATTGTTTGAATTTTAGCTAGCTAATGTTGAAATTCTCACATTTATATCTGTCCTTACCGGTTACTCTCGCATTAAAATAAACCCATCACTAAGACAATGTCTAAAGAAAATGTTCATTTATTGTCAAGATAAACAACAACTCTGACTTCATCAAGCACATAAATTGTGCATTAAAAATGCCCCTGTTATTGTTATGATCTAATGAGGTTTAGCTATCTGCGGACTCGGGGTAGGTCGTATCTTTTTCAGAAACTTACTTAGGGTTTGGAAGCTCCTGCTTGGAATTGTCTTCTTAGTTCAGCTGCCTCTCCAACCAAATATCGATTTTGACGTAATTAAAGAATGCATAACTTAAGATACATATGTTGGTGTGTATAATGTGGCATGTTCCGCACGGGTTTCCGCCTGCTTCTATTGACCTGATTCATTTAATCCAATCATAGCCGCCGCCCCGTCTCAACTAGGCATTAATCAAATTGAGATTTCTTAAACCCGAGGATAAGCTATATGTCACCAATTTGGAATATACGTTATTTGTAGATGGCTTGGGAATGACGAATGCAATCTATTTATGGTGTTTTAAGCCCTAGTAGGGACCATCTGAGCTGACAATCTTGAACATTATTTTATTTCGTTTAGATAATGTCCTCAGGCTTGACTAACTATAGCCTTTCTGTGTCAATACAGGCCGGTAGTTGTCATTTTATAAGATGATGGTCTAAATTAGAAGCTTTGGCTTAGCAGCTATAATCTAATACTAGATGAAATGTTGACAACAACACGTTGTTCTATACTTATTATTATTATTATTATTATTATTGGAGTAATTGTGGGCTCCGATCTTTTAACTTTTAATCGTCCAAAACGCAGGTAAATCATCTCTTCCACCTGCACTTGATAAATCTAGCCAATGGTTGATGAGTGTGACTCCAAAGTTGATTCAATTATAACTGTAATTGTGCTAAATTGACGGCCATCCAGTTATTCATTTTCTTGTAAGATATGGTTCTGATGTAAATTTTGAACCCATAAAGAATGTTTTGAGAGCCAACTTCTTAATTATTGGCTACCGCCCAAAATATGTTAAAAATTAGTAAGCAAACCTTATAGATTTGAGACATTCAATTCGGGTCCGTGACCGATGGTTAACAAAATTTATGCACTTGCTGCCTCCCTTCTTTAGTCAACTTGGAATTAGAACTGTTAATATGTCAAAAATCTAACAGAGTGATCTGTAATAAGTACCAAATGTCGCATAGGTGACCAAACCATGTGGCCCTGTGGGACTTTGTTAACAAGGAAACAAGATCCTTGTGAAATCTTCCAGTGGCATTGTTGGAACTAGGCCTGTTGGAATTGCATCAATCACTGCTCTAACAGTACCCAAGGCACAATTACAGAGAAGCCATGATTCTCGGCAGCACATAGACATGGGGAGGACTTTTCAAAGAAGGAGGAAAAGAGGAATCAGTAGACGAAACATCACAGAAAATGATGCTGCCTTGCCAATCTGATCATACTTGATAGGCACAAGGGATATACTACTTTATTTATTTATTTTTTTTCTCATGCAATTTAATTGAAAATGCATTAGGAGACTGACAATTACATGTGATATTCTCAGCTTTTTTTTTTTTAACTTTATGGCCAACATAACAATTACCGTGCGTCTTGTTGTGGCCTCTGTTTAAATTAATCTGCTTGATTTGAACCAACAAGGCGTGTGGGAATGAAAGTCCAAGACAAGGAATAGTGCATGGATTTGATTTTGCTTGTGCCATAGGTCCATCCGTGTGTTGAACTAAGAATAAAATTTATGATAGGGACATTGTCAAGTTGGATTTTGATCACTCAAAGGGATAATATAAATACTTCCTGGGGTTGGATTATATTCATTACCCAATGAAAATTCCCCATTTCCCCACTTAGTAGTGGCATTTGTATCAGAAAAGGATCAATTTTGTGGTTAGTAAATCAATCTCTCTATCTCTCTCTCTCTCTCTCTCTCTCTCTCTCTCTCTCCTGCATTATCAATCCTCACTGACAAAGTCCTTTACCACCCCGCCAATCTTTTTCTTCTTCCTTTATGTTTTGGGGGTTGGGAGTGATAATTTAGCCCATAATGAACCAAAAATTCAATTAGCAAGAGCAATGACTAAGATCAAATCGTTGAAAGGAGTGGCCATAATAATGGGGTTGCTAAATATAAAAGGTTCTTGGAAAAAATAAAGGTGATGTTGAGATGAATATAACCATAAAAAATTCAAGGCAATGACAGCCTTGTTTCATGGAGAAATGGCCTAGAAAATTTAATATCCACGACGAAAGGTTGTTGTGGGTTGGGAAGTATATAAGGGAATAAAAGCCAAAAAAAAGGGGGGGGGGGGAAGCACCAACCCATTGGGAAACCTACAAAAGCCTTACTTGTTCGAGAGCAATTGAACCATAATTCAGAAAGATGGAATTTCTTTGTCATAATGGCATTTCCCTTTAGCTCCCCATTATAGGGGTAGGGTACTAGTGAACATGTCTTGGCTAATGTGTCTTTGATTCAAAGATAAATAAGACACAAGAGGATGTTTGGTTGTCCCATGATTTGTGAGTTCAATTAGGCCATTTTGGTTCAGAGGTTAATTTTTTGGGTTTATGGTGGCTTCCATTATATTAAATTAGTCAATTCAAAAGAGGAGATGAGCCGTCAAATCCGGCAGCTGTAGAGAACAAAAGCTACACGATTCCAATTCAACGGAACACACAAAACAAACCGTGAATTATGACTTTTGAAAAAGCTTTTCCTTTTTCTTTTTGCCTTTTTCTTTTGGGGGAAGCTTTGAGATGAGGCCATTTAGGGATGTTGTGTCACTCGAAAATGGCCATATGGCCGATATGGGCTCCAAATCCACTCTCATTGGAATGTGGCCGATATGACTAGTGAAATTCCCGCCCCTGCATCTTGTGAAGCAAGCAACCATGCACTGCAGTGGCTTTAATTCTACAGGGAGAGACAGCGCCGCAAAATGCTCAAAACATAAAGCTTAAGAACAATGAAGATTACAAGCCTTTTCATTACATGTGCTATCAATAAAAATTGAACAAAATGACACCTCTCAAGGCCGATTCCAAACTCCTAAATCCCTACCAGACACACCTTCATCTCGCAAATCATGCGGCATTGGATATACTTAGGCTCGTTGAGGCTGCAGAGGGTCTCCGGCAGCACATCCGTGCGGTGTGAAGAGGCCGCGGCGGCAATGACGTGACTATTGTTGCTCGGGGCCAGGGATGAGGTTGCCATGTGTATAAAAAGAACGTGGTTCAATTCTCTATTGCTAATTCTGCGGCTATTAATTTGGTTAACGGAGGGAGAGAGCGGGATCATGATTTTGATTTTCAACGATTTTTTGTGTCTTGGAGAAAATAAACACAAAGGAATAATTTCTTTTTTTCTTTGATCAAAACAAAGAAATAATTTCTTTTTTTTTTTTGTTTGTCCTAACAATGAAATAACTTTTTTTAGATTAATTGACTCTGACAAATCTCAAACTTTCAACTATAGACTATAATACTAATAAGTTAATGCTCATTTTACAAAGAAATAATTTCTGGTGCAGTAACAGGAAAAATGGGTCACGTATGAGAAAGGTAGAAATATAAAAAAAGAGAGTCAGAGGAAGAAAAAATGAAAAGAGAGATGGAAGTAGAGAGATAAAAGAAAGAAATACATAAAAAAGAGAAATAGAACTAAAAGATATAAAAAAATAAAAAGAGAGAAATAAAATACAAGAAAAAAAGAAAATAAATAAAATAAAAGACGAAAATGAAGAAAGAGATAAAGAAAAACAAAAGATAAAAAAGATAATAAAAATGTTATTATTTAAAAAATTAGTATATTTTTACCTCGTTAATTATAATAAATTATTATAATTTTAATATTTAATTTATATAATTTAAATATCTATAAGTATATTTTAAAAATTTAATTGAGTAAGTATTCTGTATAATTATTCTTAATAATTAAAATTTGTAAAAACTAAAAGAATATAAAAGAAAGTATTCCAATTAATAGAGAAATATAAAATAAAAGACAATATAAAAGAAAAATAGAAAAAGAAATAGATTACCTTTGTGTATGCGTGTGGGTGTAAGAGAAAGAGAGCGACAAAGAGCCGCATGTTAATTGATTGTTGATTTTAAGAGAAAAACGAAATACTAGATATAAAATGATTATTAATTTTGCGAATGAGAGAAAGAGAGATTTGAAGAGTTGTATATAAACAAAACATACAAGTTAAGTTTACAAATAAGGTAGATATCTTTAAATAGCAACTGTGGCTATTAATGAGTATTAATATAAATCCATGCACTTCTCTTTTTGCAACTATTTTGCTATAGAATAGTCACCAAATCTATTTTACTTTTACAACGATGTATAATAAAATTGTTGCAAATAGGGATATATACTCTTTGACGATTTTCATTTTAGTTACAAAAGGACTTACATAATAATCCACTAGTCTCACTATTAGTTGCAAAAACATTCTACAACCTTGTTTATACAATTATTGTGGTGATAATTTTATTAGTTGTCAAACATTTTGTTTCTATTATAAAACTTTTGGCGATGAATATTTTAGTGGCTTATTGCTTAATTCCTTATAGCGATACTTTGAATAATCAAAACTTGCAAAAACAAAAATGAACATAAAAGAAAGCAATCCAATTAACAAAGAAAGACAAAATAAAAAAAATATAGAAATAAAAAAGAAAAACAAACAAAGAGTGAGATCACATAAGAGAGATGAGGGTGAATATAAAATCATTATTATTAATTTTTCTTTTTGTGTGAGTGAGTGTGTGTGTGTGTGTGTGTGTGTGTGTGTGTGTGAGAGAGAGAGAGAGAGAGATGAAACAATGAATATAAACTAATTGTTGTTTTTGTGAGAGAGAGAGAAAGGGAGAGAGAGCCAAAGGGTTGAATATAAATAAGGTATATAAGTTAGGGTTTACCAAATAGATAAAATATCTCCAATTAACAATTATAATTATTGGTAAACATTAATACAAACCCGTGTATTTCTCTTTTTACATCTATTTTGCTGCAAACTAATGGTTAAAAGTATTTTACTTTTGCAACTGTGTACTATAAAATTGATAGAAATGGAGGTCTATCTTTCTCTCTTCAAATTTCTTTCTTCGTGTATGTTGTATTTCTCTTTCTTTCGTGAGTCTTCTTTTTCTATATTTGATTACAAAATTACATGCATTTCACATTATCTGGTTTAATCACTATCATTAATTAGACCAAAACTGAAATCTTAAGTAAAAAGGTAAATATTATAAAATAGACATTAAATAAAAATGTTTCAACATAGAAAAATGTTAACCCACATGTGCAAATGGGAAATACTTGTGGAAAATGAAAATGGTGGAGATAATGTCCATTTGCTTGGCATAGTATATAAGATAAACTAATTTTATTATATCATTTTTTACCTTTAATAAATCGTTTTAATGGTATAATATGAGATTGTTTATATTAATGGGTAAATATTATATTATATATCTTTATAAATTAGACTATTTATATTAGGGGTTAAATTTAATTTTCAAAATATTCGTTTTATAAAAATATATAATATTAGTTTAAAATTCTATTTCTTTTTCTTTTCTCATTATTATTCATGTTAATATTGCTTATGCTATTACCACCAGCCATCACTACTGCTCCAACTATCATTGTCAGTTACAATTTCATCACTTTTTATAATTATTATTGATTTTGTCATCTCTCTCTTTCTTTTCAATCTCTCTCCCTCTCCCCTAATTCTTTCTCTCTATCATATTTTATTTTTATCTCTTTTTATTTTCTTTTTAGGTTTTTCTTTCTTTACCCCTCTTTCATATCTTTGCCTTTACCTCTCATTCTCTCTCTTCTTCTCTTTTCCTCTTCCTCTATTTCTATCTCACTCATAACTCTTTATTTATTTTTCTTATCCTATCCTTTTTTATTTCTTTTTTTTCATCTTTATCTCTTTTTTTATTTTTTATCTCTCTTTTTTATTTTTATCTTTTTACTTTGTTTTTATCTCTCTTCCATATCTCTATCTTTTATTTTTTTTTTTTTTGAGAATTAAAATAAGGAAAGCAGATAAGAGAAAAAAAATATTTCAAACAAAAAAGAGAGAGGGGAGCCTTTAGAGGGAGATAGAAAGAGACAAAAGAGAGAAATATAGTTAAAAAATAAAGAGATGGAGAGAGAGAGGAAAAGATAAAAAATAGAGATAGAATTGGAACATGAATAGAGAGAGACAAAATTACAATAGAAGATCAATCAAAAATAGATAAAAAAGAGAGAGAAAAAAAGAAAAAAAAGAAAAAAAATAAAGTTAGGAGAAAAGGTAAAAGAGATGGAGAGATAAAGAACGAGAGAGATCGATGAAGATAGAAACAAAGACAAAAAAAAAAAATTGAAAGAAAAAAAAGAGTAGAGAGATCAAGATATTAAACAAAGAGATAGAATTAAAATAAAAAAAAATAAAGATGAAAAGTTGAGAAAAAGCGATAGAAATAAATAGATTTAAAAAAAAAAAAGGGAGAGGGATAGGAAGAGAATGGTAGAAATAAGAGAGCCCATGACTAAAATTTTGTGTTCAGTTCATGGCTATTAACTTTTCTAAGAGGTGTGATACTGGCTTTTTAAAACTGCAGGAAACAACTTATCATGCTATGAAACCATTTTTCATTAGAAACTCTTTATATATAAAAAAAAAATTATTGCATCACAATTTTATTAGGGCCAGTGGTCTTTAATATTATCAATCTATCGGTAGCAGCATTAGCACCCCACTGAGCATTAACAGTTATAACAATAATACAGTCCAGGTATGCCAATAGCAGGCTAATATGGATCTATCGTGATTGACAAGGAAAAGTTCCCCCGATGAACGGCCTAGATGACAAGATGAATGAGCATCCACAGTTAGAGACAAGTTAACCTCGACACGTATGGATTGTCAAGCACGTGTAACCTAGAACCCCCTTGTACAGATTTCCCCTCAAAAATAATGTTCATGGGAATCTAGGGTACGTGAGCCAGTCATGTGCTGCAAAACCCAACACAGATTTGAATGTGAGGAGTAGCTTTTACACTGCTGCTTGCGTTGTTTGTTTGCATATTTCTATAGAGATTTGGGTCCCCCCTCACCCGCAGTACCACACCCCACCTTTCTGTGATGCTCAATCTGTGCCAGTTTTTTAACATACCTATGAGAGAGAGAGAGAGAGAGGCCTCCTTCTTTTTCCCTCACTTTCTGCTAGCAGAAGAGCACGACACCTTTTCTGTGCCCTCTCACGTGCAGCACATCTCTCTCTTCCTCTCTCTCGTCTCCCAACTCGGTATTATAATCTCTCAAGTTCATGTTTTATAAACAAGTGCTTCCTTAGTACTACTTTACTTTCTGCCTCTTCCCGTCTTTCCAAGTTCCAAGCACAAGCACAGCAGATAAATTCAAGAATTGGGTTTCTCTCTATAGACTGGTTGACATTGAAGTGCAAATTGTTAATAATTATAGGGCTTTCAAGGTGGCAGACATTCAGACACTTGGGTGGGTAACACTCGAAAGGGAATGGCACTAGAAGCACTATCTTCTAATGAGTTCTCCAACTTCGTTGTCCATGACACCATTTCTGCAACTCCATACAGCAGCCATGACTCTCTAGAGTCTAGTCTTTTGCTGGAGAATGTCTTGAAACCTCAAGACATTGCAAGTGCTGTGGCTCAACAAACGCGTATAATGGGACGAGAACCGGCGGCAGACGGGCGACAGAGTTTGGCCGTGCAAGGAGCAAGGAAGAAAAGAAAAAGAAAGCCAAGGGTCTGCAAGAACAAAGAAGAAGCTGAGACACAGAGGATGACCCACATTGCTGTTGAGAGGAACAGGCGAAAACAGATGAATGAGCATCTTGCTGTTTTGAGGTCTCTCATGCCTGAATCTTATGTGCAAAGGGTTTGTTCCCAATTCTTTCTTTTGCAATCTTTCTTTTTCCTTTCTGGCTCACTAATTATTAGCCGATATATAATTGATAACTCACCCTTCAAAGGACCACAGCGTACGAAACTTTTACATTAAAGATTCTAGAGAAGGGTTATCTTTATTTGCATAAAGAGAGGTTGTTTCCCTCTTTAAAGGGCGCTTCTATCTTGGAATATGGTTTTATCGTATTCAAAATCTCCGTTCGTAAAACTTCTTTAGCATATATATTTAGGATGATCATAATCTTATTAACAGATCTTATTATAAGCAACTCAGCAAACCTTATATTTGTGCCACTAGTGCGTTCATATTGTTCACTGCCCTATGATATAGAATCACTTATGCGCCTCACATGTCATTTGTAAGATTTAAATGTTTACAGCATTCTCCTTCTTGAAATGTGGTAGACTTTTTTAACAATTTAGTTCAAAGTTAGAAGACTGAGTGAACAGAACATAAGACAGAAAATTCAGGAGCCAGTCGCTTTATTTTTGTTTTCCTCTAAAAGTTGGCTCCACCGCTGCCTTCTGCTATTTTTTAATTTGGGTAATTCCTCCTTCACGTGCCAATAGAACCATTAGGTAGATAGTATAGACTACTAAAACCGTAGAGAATTCTAACTTGGAGGCGGTTGAACCAGTGTCAATATGATTACTGCCACAGAAATCATGTTTTTGGTTAATCATGCCAAAAGCACGGAGTACGTTTGAAGCACTAGTTCACAGCTTCTACTAATAAAAAAAACATTCATACTCACTAAACATTATAATAATCTAAGCCACCTGTTAGATTTTGCCACCAGCAATTCTTTTTGATCCGGTTGTGAATTGTCCAATGTAGGGTGACCAGGCCTCCATAGTAGCAGGTGCCATAGAGTTCGTGAAGGAGCTAGAGCACCTTTTGCAATCCCTTGAAGCTCAAAAGATCCAACAATTACAAGGACTTGGAGGACCCAGTGACGATACCACTAACATCCTCCCACCCCCTTTTGCACAGTTCTTTGTGTACCCTCAGTTCACCTGGTCTCAAATGCCCAACAAGTACACATCAAAGAATCAAGAAGCAATTGCAGATATTGAGGTCACTGTGATTGAAACCCATGCAAACCTCCGGATTCTCTCAAGAAGAAGCCCCAGACAGCTCTCAAAGTTGGTTGCTGGATTTCAAACACTTTTTCTTACTGTTCTGCACATTAATGTCACCACCATGGACCCATTGGTCCTATACTCAATCAGTGCCAAGGTATGTGCATATCTACTACTTATTTAAGAGAGTTCCTTTGCCCGCAATGTTTTATTACTTCATTCGGTGTCATCTGTATAGATTTTATATATAGAGAGTCCCATACATTAGTAATTGCAAATATGTAGTGATCATGCTTGTCTTAACATAATTAATAAAGTTGTTACATTTTTTAATGTGACGAGAGTCCCTTTGGCAACTGTCAAGAGCATGCAAGGGTGCCAGCAAGTTTGACTAGTAAAATCAACTTGGAATTGTAATTAAGGGATCTAAAATTGAGTTTTGTGTTATACACAAAATAATTGGAAGGGTCATAATAACGCTCTCTTGTTGAGGTCTCCCATAATTTTGGACCAAAAAATTGGCATAAATATAGACATGGTGCTCTTGGAAGAGGATCCCACAATAAGGAAATAAGTGATTGAGATAAAGTCATTCTAGAGGAAGTAGTCCTCAATTATGTATTGTCATGTGCGAAGAATGTTAATGGGCAAGGGGTCTTGTAACATTTTACATATTTGGTGTTTCCCTTTTATAGAAATAGTAATTATTATATTTACTCATTTTTATGTGTATAATTTATTTATAACCTTATAGTATATAAATTTATTTTATTATTTTTTATTTTAAATAGAATTTATTTATAATATAGTATAAAATTTTGAATAAGTTGTACTAAAAAAATAAAAATAAAAATCTCCATAGAATGACCTTGCTAATAATTTCAAGGAAGGATGCGATTTTTGAACTAATACTTTGAATATTCTTAATGCAGCTTGAAGAAGGATGCCAACTCACTTCAGTAGATGACATAGCAGGAGCAGTCCACCACATGCTTAGAATCATAGAGGAAGGAGCTGTTCTATGTTGAGCAAAGTCCTTGACTCAAAAATGACCTCTGGTTTGAGGCAAAAACAGAGTGCCACTGGCCCCTTTTTGTCTGTTGCAATGACGTTTGCGATGTCCTTTTTTTAAAATTTTTATGTAGCTACGGTGGCAGTTCTGTCTGGTTAATTTCTCTTGCACATGAATTTCTATGACTTTGTAGTGGGTGTGCAAATTACAAAAGTAGGATCATCTAGACGCAACAAAGGAAATGAAACAGGGACGCATCATTTTAGTAAGCTAATTGGGAGCTAGCCCAGCCACACACTCCTATTAGGGTAGTCTGTTAATGTGACCGCTTGATGGGATGGGGCTCTTTTCATGTTTTTATGATGCATGCACGCAGACCCTTTTTTTTTTGTTTTTTTAATTGGTGCAAAGGGTAAGAAAACAAAAAAAAATAGTGTCTAAAGAACACAGCCACATCCTTGTCACTATCTACTAGCATAAGCAAACTGCAGGGGAAGTAGGCAGAGTTTCGGTCTCAGTAGAAGAGAACCCCCATTTTTGCAAGAAAGTCAGCACAGGAGTTTCCTTCCCACAAGACATGCTTCAACTCCAAGCTCAAAATTCTTTCCGCAAAGACTCTAGACATCTTCAAGAACAGCGAGCAGATGTGCTGGATTAGAATCACTCTCCTATGGCCCCTGTTCCAAGCTAGCTCGAATCCGCGTCTAATAACTAGAAGTGACGCCACTATATTCGAAGTGATCCCCTCCATTGCTTAGAAACCCCCATGCCAGATATCATGGTCGTCTCGAAGGACACCACCAAATCCGAATAGCCCTGGATTCCCATGGGCACTGCCATCAGTATTTAATTTTAACCCACCCATGCGGTGGTGCTTACCAACCAACAGCTCGGCAATTGGAAGAGGAAACCTCTTGCAGAGTAGGGAAACTAGCAAGACAATCAGATAGCCAAAAAAGCACCTGGCACTTTTGAGAAAAGCGAGAGGTTTTAGTGCCGGAGATGACTTCCTCGTTATGGAATTTCTAGAGGGACCAACAATTACACAGGAAAAGCATACCCATTGGGTTCAAGGAATTCGAGAGGACTTGTTCCTTCAAGAAGCATTTTATCCAGGCCCCTAGAGATGATGAGTAAAAAGAAGAAGGGATCCCCTCCGGAAATAGGTCCTCCCACAACTCACGCACAGGAGAGCAGTCCCGCAATATGTGTAGAATATCTTATGGCATAGCGTGACACCTACAGCAAGTAGCAGATTCACATAAACCCCTGCTCACCCGTTCGACATTAGATAACAATCTACCCTTAAAAGTTCTTGAGGTTGAGACTCAGCATCAATTGAACACGCTCCGCCGCAAGATCCACAAATCAAACCTGGACTCTAGATTCTAGAGTAGAATAAAAAAAAAAAGCTGTCAAGAACCATAGCCCACATGTCCTGTAGAACAACTGATTTAATCCACAATTGTATTCAAGGCATCATCCAGCATATACCAACAATCTCTCGATCTAAACAGAATTAACCCAAACAAACAACGTTACAGCCTTGCATTAAAAGTCCTCACACTAATTTGTACATTTTGTTACTATAAGTATTTTATGTAGCGTTTTTTATTCAGCAGTTTTTGAAATTGTGCTATATATGTCTTCTAAGCGATGGTTTATGAGTGTTGCCATGGAAGATTGTAAGTAGCAATAAGTTGAGGTGCTCAATAATCATTGCACATATAAACAACACGGTTATAAAAAGTTTCACATATATTATATATTTAAGTAATATATTTTGTTGCAGCAGTCTACAACTACTGCCTATATATCAATATAAGTAACGATTTTATATACTTTTGTAGTAGTTTACAATTTTTTAAGAAAATTAATAATAAAAAATGTTAAAGTAAAAAAAAAAATAAATAAAAAGATGATATGATGTCATTTTAATGTAGTCATTCTTAACTCTAATTTATCTTTATCAGAAGATCAAGACCTTTACTCCGTTGCTTTTATGTTTTTTTCGTTTTTCTTTGGTTGTAGTAGTTTCCTTCCTTCCTTCCTTAGTTTTTAACCTTTAAATGAGTTTTTGTGTCTTCTTCAAATTTCAAATGATTTATTTATAGTTCCTTCTCTTTGTGGATAGGAAACATATTGCCTGAATTTGTTGAAGAATAAATCGAATCTCTCAAGGCTTTTTTACGGAGTCACTACTTTCTTAAAAGATATTGAAGCCCAATTTAATACTATTTACAGCGGCGCTTCTAGCGTCCATGTTTCTGCTGTCTCCTCTCTCTCTCTCTCGCACACACATTCTTCTTCCTTTTTTTTTTTTTTTTGGAACTAATCTAGTCAATAACATTCTGATAAATTTCATTTTTGGTTAATTAATTAATTTATTTTTGGGTTTAATTGGTTAATTTAGATTATTCGGGTTTGATTTTGGTTTTGGTGACAAAATGCGGGTAGGACCCGGAGAAGTGGCAGTGGTGGCGAAACATTGTATTTGGAGATGTCATGCCATTTTCGTGATGTTTTCTTGTTAGGTATATTTTTGTTTCAGCTATTTGCACTAGGACTTGAGCTTGCAATTCTGAGCCTCCATAGCTTTCACAAATCTTATAGATTTAATATTTGATAAGTTCACCATTGGCTCCTTGGGGAACAGTGGGAGACATACTAAGAATTATTGGTCAATTTATGTGCTTGCCAGTGTTGTTGGAGCCATACTTGGTTGTGATGATTTGAGAGAAGATGATTTTGAGAAAAACAAAATTCTTGTATTTCTTATAAATCTTGTATAGATACTTTATAACATGAGTGATTGAATGTATAATATTTATAAGTAATAATTGTTATAATCCTAATAAAAGAGTATCACATATTATATGAGAACTATATAATAAACTTCTAATTTTGAATGATTACATAAAATCCTTATAATTTCTCGTCCTTGATAGCCAATGACAGTTTGCATGAACACCCCCTTAAGTTGGTGCGTAGATGTCTTCAGCACCTAACTTGACTAATGAGCTATGGAATACCTTACTAGTGACAACCTTTATAAAAATGTCAACTAATTGATCTTTGAACTTCACAAAAGGAAATTGGATTATCTTTGCTTCTAGTTTTTCTTTGATGAAATGTCAATCTACATCAATATGTTTTGTTCAATCATGTTGTACCAAATTTTGAGCAATTTCAATGGTTGATTTATTGTCACAAAAATAAAATTCATTGTTGAGCTTGGTAGATAGCCAATCTTTTCCAACAATCTCCTAAGCCAGAGGAGCTTTCATATTCCCTTGGTCATGTTTCTAAATTCAGCTTCTGCACTTGACAATACAACTATCTTTTGTTTTTTACTCTTATAAGTTTCCACCCACAAAGGTTATATAGATAGATGTAGAACTCTTATCTGTGATACTGCCTACCCAATCATCATCTATATATCTATCTATATTTAAATGCCTATATTTTTTTAGCATAAGACCCTTTCCAAGGGAAGATTTCAAGTACCTTAGAATTCAAAACACAACATTCATATGATCTTCTCTCGAATTATGCATAAATTGGCTTATGATGCTCATTATGTATGTAATATTTGGTCTTGTATGTGATAAGTAAATCGACTTTTCAACAAGTTATTGATATCTCTCTTTATCTATAGGCATTTGGTCAACCCATTCTCCCAATCCATCATTTAGTTCTATCAACGTGTTCACATGCTTATAATTGAGCATTTCTGTCTTAACTAATAAGTCCAATATATATTTCATTTATGATATGTAAATTCCTTCATTTGATCTAGCTACTTCAATTTCAAGAAAGTATTTAAGTCATCCAAGATCTTTCATCTCAAACTAAGTAGTCAGGTGTTGTTGCATGCTAGAAATCTCCTCTATATTATTGCCTATAATTATCATATCCTCCATATGAATTATTAATAATGTAACCATCTTTTGGTGAGACTTTGACAGTGGCCTCGTTATACACCTTAATAGCTCCATATGGATACACCTTTGTCACCGTGAATAGACTATACGACTTAGACCAAACCTTACCTAAGAATAGCTTAATACGTGAATTGAAAAGTAGTACTTTTTATCCAATCTCAAAAGGTTCTTTTATGAATATGCTTATCATGCCAATACTTGGTCTTTTCCTTGTAAAGTCGAGCATTCTCATAAGCATTCAATCTTAATTCTTTTAACTCACTCAATTGTAACAATCTCTTTTCTCCAATAGACTTTAAATCCATATTCAATTTTTTGATTACCCAATAGGCCTTATACTTTAATTTTAATAGTAGGTGATAAGACTTCCTGAAGACAAATCTATATGTGGACTGCCTAAGGGTGTCTTAAAAGCTATCATGTATACTTAAAGTGCATCATCTAACTTATTTAACCATTCCATCATTGACTTGGCAATAATTTTCTCCAAAATTAACTTAACTCTTGATTCGCTAGCTTTACTTGTCCATCTATTTGAGAATGATAGGTGAGTGCTACTTTATGAGTAAATTTATACTATTTTAATAAGAAATCAAACAAATGACTATAAAAATGGGACCCTTTATCATTAAGAATGACTCTTAGGACACCAAATTTCAAAAACAATGTTCTTTGTCACAAATTTCATCACCACCTACGAGTCATTAATTAGAGTTGCAATGGCCTTAACCCATTTATAAATGTAATCCACCATTACTAGAATATACTAATTGTTAAGGGATAATGGAAGTGGACTCAAGAAACATATATCCATACATTAAATAGTTCAACTTCTAAGATATTAGTCAATTGCATCTCATTCCTCTTAAACAGTTTTCCAACCCTTTGGCATCTATCACATATGCTCATATTCTGTCTAGTATCCTAATACATGGTTGGCAATAGAAACTAAATTGTCATACCTTTGCAACTATCTTGGAATTATCTAAATGTCATCACTCCAAGGAATAACAATGATGAAGAATATCTCTAATCTCCTTTTAGGGTACACATCTTTTAATCATCCTATTAGTACAAAATCTACATAATAGTGGCTCATCCTAAAAGCAATATTTTACATTACTTAAGAACTTCCTATTTTGATGACAACTCAAATTAAGTGAAACTTTACCATTTACTAGGTAGTTTACCAAATTTGCATACTACAAAACAAATAATACAACTAGCAGCTGCTCATATAGAAAGCTTTCATTAATGGGTATCTTTATTACTTGTGACTATTCCTCCAATCTGGACAAATGATTTGCCATTATATTTTTTGTGTCCCTATCTTGAAATTTGAGATCAAATTCTTAGAGTAGTAATACCCACTTAATCAATCATGGCTTGGCATTTTTCTTTGCTGATAGGTACTTAATTACTATATGTTTAGTATAAACAATCACCTTGAAACTTATGAGATATGATTAAAACTTGTTAAAGGCAACTACCATGACAAACAATTCTTTCTTAGTAATTATATAATTCAACTATGCATCACTTAAAATATGACTAACATAATATATAATATGCAATTTCTCTTCTCTTATTTGGCCGAGAATAGTGCCTAAGGCAAAATCACTAACATCATTTATTAACTTAAAGGATAAACTCTAATTTGATATTGCTAGCATGGGTGCTAAAATGAACTGCTTTTTCAACTTGTTAAAAGCATTCAAATAGTCATCATCAAACTCAAAAGCAACATTTTTATTTAACATATTGCAAAAAGGTTTGGTAATTTTAGAAAAAAATCCTTAATAGAATGTTAGTAAAACCCCATATAACCAAGAAAACTTCTAATTCCTTTAACATTGGTAAGTGGTTGTAATGTTTCAATTGTTTCTATCTTTGTTTAGTCCACCTTAATACCCCTAACTAAGATCTTAAGGCCCACCATAATGTCTTCTTGCACCATAAAATGAAATTTCTCCCAATTCAAAGCCAAGTTAGTTTCCTTACAACATTGCAAAACTTTAAACAACTTAGCTAAATAACTATCAAAAAAGATCCAAATATAGAAAAATCATCTATGAGCAATTTCATGATCTTTTCAACAAAGTCAAAAAAAAAAAGGTCATCATGCAATGTTAGAATGTAGCAGGTGTACTACATAAACCAAAAGGAATCATGAAAAAATGCAAAAGTACCATAAGAATAAGTGAAAATAATTTTTTTTTAGTCCTCTAGATTTATAAGAATTTGGTTATATTACGACTAGTCATTTAGAAGACAATAATATTCATATCCAACAAGTCTTTCCAACATTTTGTCAAGAAAAGGTAAGAGGAAATGATCTTTACAAGTAGTCTTATTAAGTTTTCTATAATTTATACAATACTCTCCACCCAATCACTGTCTTAGTAAGAATTACTTCATTATGCTCATTATAAAACAACATTTATCCCACCCCTTTTTGGTACTACATGTATTGGACTAATTTAATAACTGTCAAATATTAAATAGATAATCTTTACATCTAAATCCTAACCATTTCTTTCATATTAGGATTTAACTATCTTTCATTTTCATCAATAGGTTTATAGTTTTCCTCCATTAATATTTGATGCATGCATAAAAAAGGGTCAATTCTTTTAAGGTATGAAATAGTCCATCTTATGGTCTTTCTTCTCAATCTTAACATAGGCAATGATTTTTCAAATTGAACATTAAATAAAAAAGCACTCACGATCATACGTACAGTATTATTATCAACCAAAAAAGCATACTTGAGATGTAGAGGTAATGGCTTCAACTCCAAAATTGAGATTTATACATCATAAGCAAAAGGAAGTGACTTACCTTTACCTAGACTCTCAAATTGAAAACTTCTCTATTTTGGCATTGAACTAGTCACTTCTAAGGCAAACATAACTACTACAACTTCTAAATTATCATCCTTAGTTTTCCCTGCACTCAATAAATAATTCTTGTGAGGTTTAGTCAACTCATCTATAAAATCAATTTGAAAAATGTGATCAGTGCAAAAAAGGTATCTAGTAACCTTAGACAAATTAAATTTTACCTCTTCATCACCAACCTTTAATGTCAACTTATTATTTTTAACATCTATGATAGCTCCAATAGTGGCCAAGAAAGGATGACCTAATATAATTGGAATCCTTTTGTCTTCCTTTATTTCCAACACAATGAAATCAACAAGAATGAAAAATTTCTTTACCTTGACCAACATGTTTTCCAAAATACCTTGGAAAGACTTCACTAATTGGTCAACTAGCTCCAAAGAAATGGTAGTAGGTTTTAACTCTAATCTAAGTGTCCTACATACAAATAAAGGAATTAATGAAACACTAGCACCTAAATCACACAAAACTCTAGAAAAATCAACATCACTAATTGTGCAAAGGATTAAAAGACTCCTTGGATCCTTAAGTTTTGGTGGAAACTTGTTTTGAATAACTACATTTCATTTTTTAGTTAAAACCATGGTCTCATACTCCTCAAATTTCCTTTTGTTTGGCATAATATCCTTAAGGAAATTTGTATAAGTTGGAATTTGAACTAAGACATCTACAAAAGGAATGTTAATGTGTAGTTGTCTAAACACTTCAAGAATTTTCTCAAACTATTTATCACTCTTATTTTGCTTGCACTTTTAAGGAAAAGGAATGTGAGGGAGATAAGGTTTGATTATTAGTGTTGATGTGGATAGTGTCTCAGTTTATTCAACTTCTTTCTAACTTATCTCTTCATGACTCACATCAACACTATCATTTACTATAGCCTCACCATTTACCTGACTAAATTACTTGCCACTTCTTAAGGTAACAGCCTCACACTGCTCCTTTAGATTAACTTCTATTTTGCTAGGCAAGTTCCCTTAACTAAGTGATTAGACTGCATTTGCTATTTGACCTAGTTGAACTTCTAAATTATGGTTGGAAGTAACCAACTAAACAAATTTAGACTCGAACCACTTAAACCTTTTCCAAATGGCATTGGCAAGCTTTTCAATAACTAACTCTCATGCTAGCTTGCTCTCCTATTGTTACATCATTCCTTTAGGCCTTGGTTGAAAACCAAGAGGATTGGAAAGTCTTAAATTACTTCCTTGATGTTCTTGGCTCTATAAGATAAATTAAGGTCATTTCTCTAACTTAGGTTATAAGTCTATGAATAAGAATTATTTTGCTGCTATTTATTAAAATTTGACACAAATTATACTTGTTCAACTTGCACATAATCAAAACTAAGATGTGCTCAATCATAATTCATAGCATTATGGTTAGAAATAATATTAACATTTGAAACAACACTAATATTACCTAACTCATTAAACATTTTTACCAGGTTATCAATCTTGGCATTCATGATGTTTATTCCATCAACTTCATACATACCTAAAGCTTTCTAGGACATACCTTTCTCGTTTAACTGATGATAATTGTTGGAAATCATATCTTCCAATAACTTATATGCCTCTTCTACTAACTTGCCCATCAAGGCACCTTTTGTAGTTATATCTATATTAATTCTAACTAAATGTGTCACACTATTATAAAACATTAGCACCAATAAGCAATTAGGTAAACCATGATAGGGACATTATCTTTATAACTCCTTAAACCTTTCCTAAGTTTTATATAAATACTCACCATCAACTTAAACAAAATTAGTGATATTATTCCTAAGTTTTATAGTTCTACTTAGAAGGAAATACTTACTTAAAAATGCTTATGACAAGGCATCCAAAATTGTAAAAGAATTAAGAGCTTTAGACTTCAGCCAAATCTTGGTCTTATCCTTAAAAGAGAATGGAAAATTTCTCAAAGGAATGACATGGTTGCTAACTCCATTTATCTTAATATTATCATAAATTTTCAAGAAGTTAGCAAGATGTGCATTCAAGTTTTGTGCTTTTTCCACCAAATTGATCTTGTTGAACTATTTGAATAAGGTTTGGTTTAATTTTGAAATAATTGGCATTCACTATTGACCTTGCAATACTTGATTGGGCATCACTGACAATTATTGTGAAATAATCATGTAACGCTCTTGGATTCTAATTTTGGTTCTAAATTTGATTAATTTACTTGTCTTTCATTATTGCTTATTCTTGCTCCAATCATCAATCTCTTTTTAGTGTATGTAAAGTTCGTTTTATCACAAGATCAAATAAGATAATCTACCCACATGTATGTGGCATACACTAAACAACCCTACAATATCAAAAACAAATATTCTAATAATATTGAATAAAAAATCACTAAAAATAGTAAACACAAACCAATATCTAACAAAAATAGCTCTGACAATGAAAAAATTACATAAATGACTAAAAGGATATTTTTTTTGTCATGATAGGGTGGGGCTACTGGTATAGTAACCAATCTTGAATATAATGTCATTTCTTTCAAACAAGTGTAAGCACGACCTCTAAGTCAATAGTTGATTTTGATTTTTACTAGTGCCTACCTTAGTTTTGGCCAAAAACACCTATCATAATAAACCTTTGCAAACACAAAACTAAAATATCAAGATATCAACTAAATCTAATAAAAAAGTAATTTAGAATACAATTACACACTAAAAATAAAAGACTAAATAAATGAAATTAAAAAAGAATAAGAATAAAAATCAAAATCAAAAATAGAAACAAAAATACAGACTAAATTAATAAAGAAATTTCTTTATTTTGATATTGAAAACTCTCCTTCCCAATAACAATGCCAAAAGCTTGGTTGCCCTGAGATCCACTATAAGTGTATGAGACATTTGAGTAGTAAAATAAAAGTTAGTCTAAGTATCGATCATATGAGAAAGAAACTCAAGTATTAAATTATGCAAATTCCCTATATTATTTATATAAATTGATTGAACAAAGAATTACCTAATTATGAAATTTAAAGCTAATTTTAAAATATAAACTAAAATCAATAAACAAGATTTTTAGGATTCAGATTTTATTAACTAAATACCAATAATAAATTTAACATTTAGTTGTTAGAATTAAAACTTGTTAACAACAATGATCAAATTCTCTGAGGTATATGGTGATTTTTTTCGAGACTCAACAATTTTGTTGTTCTTGAATCATTTATTTTGGACTTAAATGCTATTAATATGTTAATATTGAAGAGGAGATGCATCAAAAAGAAGAGCAAACACCAATTATTGATCACATTGTGATTAAAAAAATTACTTTTTGCATGCTAATAAAGATTTTAAAGAGAAGCAAATGGTTACTATCTAATCATGTACTATGAAAGATTATGGTGAACAAAAGATCAATCTATTACTGGATCTCAACAACTAGGAAGTTTGACCCATAATTCATAAATCCCAAGATAAATCTTTTTAATTATCTACCTAAAATGTCAAATTATATTGATTTGGGATTATTCCATGTAAGAAAATTGAAATAGCTTATATTTTCACATTATTTATTTCATTGTCACGAAAGATTTCAATGATTCCTCATTATAAATTCTAGGATAAGTTTCTTCCAAGTGAAAAGAACTAGCATAGGATAAGACACAAAGATTATGTTTTATTATTTAATGGTTCAATTGGAATTTTAATTATTCTTATTATATCATTTATTTACCTATTTTAGTGTACTATAGGCTATTTAGGTGTTATACTTAAGATACTATTGAGAAAGTAATTTTTAAAACAAGTTCAAATAATTCATTAATTAATTTTCCTTTTGTTTTCTTCTAGGATCAGGTGCTAGTATATATGGGACCTTAGACATTGTAAGAATTATAGTAGTTAAGTAAGCAATATAGTATTTATCACTTTAAAGTAATTTGAAAGGATGTTCTATTGTTCTTTGTTAGTATTAATTCAAACAATTCTTTGTCAAAATGAAATGAGAATTTGAGGAGTTTATAAATTTTGTCCATAAAGCCCATGACTAAAGATTAATTTAAATAATAATTATATATCAAATGATGAAAGAACTAAATTACACTAAAAAATTATACACAAAAAAGTTAGTGAAACTATTTTAAAATTCTTAATATTTGAGTGATCTTTATATATAAATAAATTAATTAAATAATTAAATATAAATTGAAGTTGTTTATTTGTCTAACTTTTTGAACTATAATTTATATTCATGACTAATATATTAGAAAATAGGTCAATTGATTAAACTATAAAATAAAGATTAATTTGGACTTATTGCAAAGTTTTAGAAACCTTTGAAAATCAAATATTAGATATTTAAAATATAGAATCTTAGGTACAATTTATAAGAAATTGTCTCTTTCTTCCCAAGTAGGATTGATTGGACAAATAATTGATAAATAATCCCTTTGCCCGACCACCCTGGAGCACCCTAGCTTTTCGGCCTTCTTTGTTTGTCACATACACATTCTCTGCTAAAGTTGTTTAGGGTTTTTGTGAAAAATTTGTTTCAGTGTTGATTACAGTCAAAAACTCAATAATTTTATAACAATGAGCCGCTGCAACCGGCTAATAATTATTTTTTTTTCCTTTTTCGAGCAACCTGCTGATAAGTTTAAAGATAAAGATCTTTAAGTTATTTCAGGTAATTTTCTTGACGTCCAATTTAGATTGCGGTTATATTAAACAAAGAATCAAATGCACTGTTAGGATCAAAATTTTTAAACTACAATCTTACTTGGTATTTATTTTGAAAATGTCACTTTCAATTCCTAACATATTTAATTTCTATCTATATGTTCGTTTACACGCAAATATGTTGTATTTGTTGGTACACATAATAGCAATTCTTGGTAAAGAAAGAAAAGTTGGCATTTTTATAAGGTGACAGAGTGAGTACTTATTGGAAAGAGTGGTCTGTTGTATTGTAGTTTTTTTTACATAAAAAGGCTTCTAACAAGAGGTTTTTATGGGATCGATGCATCTTTACTTTTCTGGCGATTTCCAGCCTCCATTTTTGTTTCTTTCTGCGGGATAGGTCTCTGTTCTCGTCAATTCAATTTGTGTAGCAGGAAAGGGACGCTTGCTGGTCCTAATTTGTATGGTTCTTGAGAGAGTGATGAGCGCGTTGTCCTGTTTGTGTCCTATGCACTTGAAAGGTCATTGTTTGTGAAATCCACAGGTGATATGCTTAGATCTCAATGTTGATTGTGACTTAAAAGAGTTAGTGGGATATGGCGTTGAGTTGGTTTCACCATGTTTTTCATCTTAGTTTTACCATTTGCATAGTTAGAATCTGTTCTGAAACAGCATTGAATTTGTTATCTTACTGTTTTTGTCTGGTCACTGGTTCTTATACCTCAGATTTCTTCAGCACCATCTTTGCTCTACCAATTAAGTCCATGTCTTAAATAGACAATATTGGATACACTAGCTGGGTTAGGCTCTGTCGAGATCCTGGTAGAAAAAATTTCTATATTGTTAAGCCCATGTTCAACTCTACCCAACGTTCCGACCAGGACACGATGTAGGTTACTAGGATATTCAAGCGAGGTCCGCTAATATAAAAGATTTTCTAATTTAACTTACTAAAAAAGTAAATTAACTTAACGTCAAATATGAGAAAAAAATAAAAATTAAGTATGGCAAAAAAAAAAAAACAAAGAAAGAAACGCCCTCGTGTATAAACATGACTTCAATTTCAATCTCATCAACCAGCTTCAAATTCAGCAGATCAAAAGCAAAAACACGATAGGGGACTTAAAATATAAAAAGTTCATGTCATATGAAATCATTTGTATGTAAAATTAAAAAAATGACAGACGCCCTCGTATAAACATGACTTCAATTTCAATCTCATCAACCAGCTTCAAATTCTGTAGATCAAAAACAAAAGCCGTCTGGGGGACTTAAAATGAGTGACACGGGGCCAGGTCAAAACGCAAAAGAAAATTGCTTAAAATGAGGCTAGTCATACGAGTACAGAGTAGACCTATCTGGTATGGCCCTAGTCGGGCATTGAACTAAGAAACTAGAGAAAATATTGTTAAGTACCCATTTACCCAATAATCTTTATTGTGGCCCGTTGCGTCAAACATGAGAACATCATCCACTCATGATATAGATAACCGAAACGTATCTAATCAGAAGGGCCAATGTTTAGCCATGTAGAGAACAATTTGGTGTATTTTTCACTTAACATTACCTTATCCAATGTTCTATCATTATCAACTTATCTAATGCTACAAGTTATAAATTTTATAAGCAAGCATAGCATTAATGGTGGTGATATAAGATGGAAAACTGAAAAAGAAAAAAAAAGAAAGGGTTAATATGCTTTATAGTTATATATAACTATCTACTTGTACACAAAAATTGCATGTTTTGTCCAATTAATGAATTTTTCCTAGAGCAATGCCACCCAACCTTTTTCATTGCAAAGGTTGGGTGGCATTGCTCTAGGCAGATCATTGCCAACAAAAGCATTATGACTGAGAAATATATTTATAAGCTTTCCCCAAGTTGCAATAAAGAAACTAATGAGCTCAATGGTACTTACCAGAAAAACAAAAGGTCACCATAAAGAAGAAAGACTGTGTGTTTAGGTGGACAGTTATCAGGAGTCATTGCAGAGAAATGCCAAATGAGAAAAGGAGAAACTACTGTCAAGGCCCAAGACAAAGTTTTTGAGACAACTAGGAAACTAACAGAAAACCTGTATGCAGGTATGCAAGTCCGCACACTGGCATGTAAATATTCAGAACATTGATTGATAAAAATAGCAAAATAACTTCAAACCTTTTTCCATATTACACTAAATCTTCTAACGTATCAGAAGAGTAAAAAGGAGAACAAAAAGAAAAAAAAAACAAAAAGAAAAGAATAACAAAAATTTAGGGAGGATTACCTGTGTCATGCACTCTGCCCTGAGTGGTCAGAAAAAATCTTCCACTAGAGAATGATCTTTTCAATGTAACAGGACTGAGTCCAAAATGCAAGACCCTTCTTGATCTATGGGCAGAATTTATGGCTTGTCCTGACTGCTTGAGGATGATCCAAAATCTGCAGAACAATCTTCCACTCGAATAACTTCATCCTGCACATCAGCAACCGAAGCATGGCCTTGACATGAATGATCCATTGAAACTGATCTCCTGATCTGCTCAAGCCCATCATCTCTAATCTCAATTAGAGTGTCTCTCTTTTCCAAGTTTGCTATATCACTCAAAGCTCGAAATGGGGTCTTTGGATTCCAATCATTTTGGACCATCTCTTCTTCTGAAACTACCACCCGTTCTGCATCTTGCATCACAGCTGCACTTTCACTAGCTAGTTGAATGTCCTGCGGTGGTTCATTGACTCGAAGACTTTCTGTTACTGGAGGAGGCAACTGGGGTTGTGAAGCACTAACGAAAACAATGTTAGCCCGACACAGTGGGCAATTGGAATGAGATCTGAGCCATGTATCAATGCAGGGGACGTGGAACGCATGGCAGCATTGAGGCAGCAACCTAATGCTCTCATCTTCCTGAAATTCACCAAGACAAACTGAACAATCTGTCCCATCAATCAACCCACCTCCCTCTTTGTAGTTGAATACTGTGATTGACTTGATAAGAGACTCATCTAAACCTGTTGTTGCAACATACCAAGGCTCATGGAGAAATGTGTTCTGGTTATACTCCAATTCCTCGTGTTGGTGATTCTGAGTTTCTCTTCTTCTTGCTGAATCATTGTTTCCACAATATCTGGATATTAAGGTGTAGTAGCTTACTAGAAGGAAAGCACTGGCCAAAATGCCAATACTTGTAATGACAATAGGGGGAAAGTTTGTGCGTGAATTGTCGTCAGAGAATTCAAAAGGAGGTGGAGGAAAGATGATATAACACCTTTGTGGGCAGTAAAAGCTACAAAATCCTCGAGAACAGTCTGTGATGTTCATGTACGGAATCCATGTTTTAGGGGTTTCTGGTGATGCCATGAAAAACCTTGCTACAGCTCTCACCCTACTAGCACTTCAAACATGATATTTGTTCTTTCTACTATTATTGGTACAAAATGCTCACTGAGTAACTCGATATTTTCGGGAAACTTCTGTTTGGAAATCAAAAATGAAAATAATAGATTACCTTGAAATTGTATTTTGATCTGGTGGCATATGAGCAAAATATAGCAAAGCTGGCATAAGAGATTATCAGTACATGGGGAAGCCAGAACAGTAGAGTGCAGAGACACGGGGTTCCTGGACAGTACAAGCTACAACAGAGGTCTAAAAGCAGGAAAAGGGGCTTGAATGGAAAGCGAAAACAAAGAATGTTGAAGAGAATTTCCCTATTCTTTTCTCTCCTCTTCTCTTCTTTTCTTTACGTTGTTCATTTCTTTTGCTTTTCTTTGACCATTCTCTCTTGGGGATAATGGTTTGTTGGCTAAGGGAGATGATGTTGGTTGGGGGAATTTATTAAAGTAATCAATGCCTTTATTATTGCGCAAGCTATTTGCAGTTCTGTTCTCTTGCAGACATGCCTACCCAAGTAAAGCAAACAAGGTTCAACCTTGGCTGGTACACCAATTCCAGGCCTGCAAAATGATTATTCGTGCAGTCTCCTGCAACAGAAGGAGTTTGGGTCAATGAAGTCCTTTTTTCTACGTTGCTAATGTAGGAGAAAAACAGCATAGTAAGAAAAAGCCCAAAAAGAAAAAAAAAAAAAAAGTGAAAGAATGTGCTGTGACAGAAGACGTCATTGTTCGGCACATACTAATGCTCCATTGGCTCTTGCCCACGGGCCAAGGTGCTGCCGCGTGGGGCTCGGTGCAATGGTCTCTAGATCCCCACTCGAGACAAAGCATCCATCATTTCTTTCTTGTCATTCAACTTAGTCAACTAGCACCAAGGTACAAATTAATGAAACTTTCTTTTGATGATCAAATAAACAACTAGTACTAATGTACACTTTCTTTTGGCATGCTCTGTGCAAACCTAAAACAAGGAACTACACGCACAAAACTCTTGTTAAGCTAAAAAACAAAAACTCAAAAAAAATAAAAAAATAAAAAAGAGTCCCTTCAAAGAAAACAACACAGTTACAAGACACGCCTCTTAACTTATGCATTCATCTTAGATACCTTAAGCTGAAATTTCTTGGTAGAGAAGAGAGGAATTTACGGGAAGGAAAAGTTAATTCATGATTTTATGAGACCAGACAAGCTTATGCATGTTGTCAAAACAACTTTATCCTTTTCCACTTAAAGAAAGGATCATATTGCCATTGAAAGGGTAAAGAAATAATTTAAAATCAAAAGATAAATGACGTATTTTATTTTATTAATTTTTAGTCAATTGATTCATATAGGAGAACCAAGAACTCTCTTTCTCTATAACTACTAACCGTTAATTGTTAGATCATGTAGTATTTGATTTTGATATATCAATATAATAGAGTAATTATATAATTGACCATATTTGTTCACTTAATAATATTATTATAGACTATAAAGTATTTGTTTGTTTATTACACATTAACTTAAAAGATTGAATATAAAAAATATTGAAATTTATGTGATGTAATTAATTTTTAGAAATTAAGTTTTTGTTAACTAAATTTATTTTTAATAAATTTTTGCATTAACTTTTTTTTTTTTTGGTAGCTTACAGTTTGATACGTATGTACCGGAAGATCAAAGTAAAATTCATTCTTTGAAAGACTTCACAAGAAAATAATCTGTTAATCCAAATTGGAGATTATGGTGGGTGAAGATCATGCTGGAGTAAGGTATTTCAAACTTAAAAAATAAAAATAAAAAATTTGTTTTGGCAAGAAACTTAAGATCTCATTGTTGAAATTTTTTTAAACTACACAATGTTCACTTAAACTAATTTTAGAAACTTTGGATTTCAACATTATCTGTTCTGTGACACAAGAACCAACATTATCTGTTCTGTGACACAAGAACCAACATTATCTGTTCTGTGACACAAGAACCAAAGCAATGTTCAATTTTTTTGTCATATACAGAAGATTTCTTAATTATAGTATCTTAACTAAAATTGATTTCCTATGATGGTGTCTTATATAGACATTTCTCCATCTTGACCCAAATTTATTTACTATATCCAGCGGAACAATTCATTTTTTATTTGGAGATTACACTAATTGGACAATACATTCTTGATTTGGAAAGTGCACCAACGAACATGCAATCTCGATTAGGGAAATGCACCAACAAGAAAATAAATTCTTGTTATTGAAATTCCAATGAGTATTCAATTCTTGATTAATCTACAATGGCTTTTTTTTTTTTTTTTCAAATGGGGTCTTGGTCACTTTTGGTCTATAAATAACCCTATTTTGCAGTAATAAAATATATAGGACAAGAAGCACATATTCAGTTATTTTTTATCTAAAAATCAAGAGTGCACATGAAAGAAAAATTGTAAAGACTAAGTAAAATTCTAAAGAAAATTTTGTGAGCTTTTTTAGGGTTGTAAAATGAGAGATTAAGGGTTTAAGAGAGTCATTTATGTGAGTGTGTTGTAATAAGGTTGTAGACCTTTGTATAGTTATGATCAAGAATCATGTTGTAGTTGTAGTTAGTTTCCTTCATATTAGGGAACATTATAGTAGATTTCAAACTTTCCAAGTGATGGTTTTAAGGAGAGAATATAGGAAAAAGAGTTTTAAACCTCTATAAATTATTATATTTGCGCTCCTTACTCTCAACTATTTTTGCAATGTACAAGCTCACATACTCAGTAAACTTTTCATCACAATAAATTTAAATTATTCTACATTTTTTTATACAAGTTAGTTATTAGTCTTATAAATTAAATTTGATTTATTTATCTTATTTTTTTAATCAATATAAGTATTTTTGTAATTGTATTAATCCATTTGCATATAGTGTTAAATTTTTTATTTGTTGCAATCATTTTATTTATCACATTATATGCATTATAGTCACATGTCCTTTGTTAACTCAATTCACCCTCCTCCTAGGTATTTTTGGGACCAACCCCAACTACCACTTAATTGGATTACAACCTTTTCTCTCTTTCCATTTTCACTTTCATAATGGTCTCCCCTTTTTAGTTCTAAGGTGAAACCAATTGGATACCCTTAGTGGCCTATTATAATCCTATATACCTTCATCCCACCGCTAAATTATTAAGCATAACTCCTATTAAAGTTTCAAACACCTTTTTTTTAAGCTTTCCATGATGCTTATGAATAGTCAACAATATCTTTAGCAAATCTATTGACTTAGATGAAGATTAGTTTCGTTTAAACTCTCTCATCAGTAAAGAAGAATTATATACACACAAATAGAAAGAGAGAGAGAGAGAGAGAGCATGATTTGAATCATATTGAAAGGAATAATGCAACTTTAGATATCATATAAAGAAAATAAAATTTAGGGATGTATTAATGTAGAAAAGTAACATAAGAATGTAATTTGCATCCTTTTTGTTTGCTCCTAAGATGACTTAAGAGGGGGATGAATTAAGTATATTCAGTTTGATTGCTTAACCCACACTTAATTACAACTTTAAAGATTAATAACAAATAAATAATGAAGCTTGAGTAAAAAGATAAGAGAAAAGAGAGTGCGCATAATGGTTTATAGTAGTTTGACTCAAACTGGAAGTTTATGTCCACTCCTTAAGGTTCGTCCTTTGAAAATTTATTTTTACTAACTCTTTCTTCCTTTGTAGGGTGAAAACAACTTTTTACATTAGGTTAATTTGATTTTAACCATAACAAAACTTCCATGAAATTTTCACAAAAAACAATAGTTCTTCTCAAACTTAAAAACTCACACTCTATTATTTTTTACTAGAGCACTTATTCTTTTTTTTTTTTTGTAATCTTAACTTAAACACTTTTATTCTTTTACGATCTCAACTTTTCTCTTTTAGAGCTCTTACTCTTAATTTCTCTTTCTCTCTTTTTTTTCCTTAATTTTCACATTAAATATAATACAATATCTTAAAATCTATCTCATGTTCTTCTATTTTCTTCTATGCGTTTTTTCGTGTATCCTACAAAAGAGTTCTACAACCTTTTTATAGGTAAAGAAAACAAAATAGCCATCAAAGATTAATTTTTTTCATAAAGAAATCAATTTCCAAAATAAAAAACCTTCTCTTTTAAGGCATCAATCCATTATAATGCTTAGACCAGTCAATTGGTCCAAAATCTCTATAACCCTTTTAGGTTTTGACACTTTCAACTCTTTAGTTCCTTCAATTAATTGCAACTGTTGGTTAGGTTGACTAACCTAAATTTTCTATAACTTTTGCAATGTTGAAACTTTTAACTACCTCTAGTTAATCATAATCATTGATCAAGTTAACTAGTCTGGAATTTCTATAACTTTTCTCTTCTTAATTTCTTTAGTGTCCAATCAACCACAAATATTGATTTAGTCAACTTACTTAAATTTTATATTTTTTTTCTCTTTGCAACTTCTTTAGCATATAATTAACCATAGTTACAAGTCCAATTGACCGACTTAAATTCTCTATTTCTTTGTAACTTCTCTTTTATTGTATTTTAGAGAATTGATCGATACCACAGATTATCTAATCCAGATTCTCTGTCTTTTATCTATCCAATCAATTTTATAAGTTAACAAATCCTAGATTTTTGTTAAATTTAAATCTTCATAATTTTTTCTATCTTTTTTTGAGATCACTTACAATTTCATTTAATACCTTTTTATAAATAAAATTTTGATAAAAAAATAAGATCTTTTTATAATTATTAGCATAATTGAAATTTAAAATTCAAGGATCTCACCATAGTAAGTATAAATCAAATAAAGACTATTCAAATAAAGATAATACTTACTTAACAAGTAATCATATTAGTTAAGCATGCAAGCCATATCAAAACATAAAGAAATGAAATATAACACATGATCCCACTAGACTTAGTAATCTATCGATTAATCATAACAATCTTAATAATCTCCCTCTTTTTTATGATGACAACCATGATTGATTTATTAGTAACAAAAATGCAATAACTCCCCTTCAATGTATGCTCTCCTTAATGCTAATGTAATCAAAGCAATGAGATATTGATTAATCAAATAAGTAATAGATCAAATAAGACTAAATATTAATAATTAATCAAGTAGAGGTAGAGTAAATTATTAGAGCAAATATTATAAAATCATATATATCAAAGTAGACATTAAACATAAGTATCAAAGTAAAAGATTAAAGTACAATTATATATAAATAAAAAGTTTAAAGGTTCAAAAGTTTAAAGGAGGTAAATGGGTTTAACAAATCAAATCAAGGGTTTAATCCAATTAAAGGCAAGGTGGGCAGTGCATTAAAGTGATCAAAGTTTTATCAACCATTCATCTCCCTCCCTCTTTGGCATCATTAAAACATACTTAAGCATCCTTTAGAGCCAGGACTTTACTGTTTCTTTTTCCTAAAGCTCCTTTCAAATGGACCTTCCTTCTTCAACAATCCAAGAATAAAGGAAAAACTTTATCTTATTTCTTTCATATAATCCTAAAGCTCAACTAGAATCTCACTTACATCATCATTCATAACCTATAACTAATAGATTGCAAATAAACCTGCATCCTATGCTTCTAATGCATGTAACCAAAATCATTTGAATTAGGAGGTCTATTTATGGGATATCGTAATGAAATTGTTAAGGTAAATGCTAGTAGCAGTGACAAAGATACAAAAGATATTGGTGATGGCATGTACTCAATAGTCACTTTTTGCCTTGGATTATAGGTCACTAACAATGTTATTGGCCAAGAAACTGACTTGTACCCATGATACTCTTTCTCTTAATTTTATCTTTTGCAAAATTTAAGTTTAAGTAACCAACTAAGTTAAAGGTTGATCCTTTGAGATACCAAAATCCTAAACTCGTGATTCTTCTTACTTATCTAATAACTCTCTTAAGTGTAATTAGGTATGACTCTCTTAGACTTGATTAAAATCTTACACATAAACAAATAACAAAATACCATCTATTCTACTTGTAATGAGATAGAGAAAATAGCCAATTATACCTTTATATTACTTTTCATCCATAACCTTACCATTTACATAATTGTCTAACTTTATAGAGGTGGTTATTGGAGTGCCATAAGATTTGGAATCATCCATGCCAAACTTCTTTACTAGTTCCTTTGCATATTTGGCTTGGTTAATGAAGATTTCATTTTTTATTTGCTTGATTTGGAGTCCAAGGAAGAAATTCAATTCTCCCATCATACTCATTTCAAACTTTATTTTCATATCACTAGTAAACTCCTTATATAATGACTAATTAGTAACACCAAATTTATGTCATCAATATAAATTTGAATAATTAATAAGTCCTTACCTTTGGATTTTATGAAAGAAGAGTGTCAACTTTACCTTTAATATAGCTCTTGTTAACTAAAAAAGAGTTTAACCTTTCATACTAAGCTCTTAACACTTGCTTTAATCCATATAGAGTTTTTGAAAGCTTTTAAATATGATTTGGAAATTTTATACTTTCAAAGTTAAAGGGTTGATCAACATAAATTTCTTCCATAATATAACTATTAAAGAATGCACTTTGTATGTCTATTTGGTATAACCTGAAATTCCTGTGTAATGTAAATACAAGTAACATTCTAATGGTCTCTAACTTAACAACAAAGGCAAAGGTCTCATTATAATAGATGTCCTTTTCTTGATTGTAACCTTTGGCAACTAACCTTATCTTATTTCTCACAATTCGGTTGTTTTTATTAAACTTATGTCTAAAGACCCATTTAATTCCTATAATAAGATGATTATTAAGTCTTGGTACTAAAGTCTAGACCTTGTATTTCTCAAACTAGTTGAGCTTATCCATCATTGTATGTACCCACAACTAGTCAACCAATGCATCATTTGCATTTATTAGTTTTATTTATGAAATAAGTGCGACAATACTAGTATTTCTAAATATAAATCGAGTCTCAAAGAATTAAATGAGTTACCAATAATTTGATCCTCCATTGTATGTACCTAAGATCAGTTAACTAATGCATCATCTACATTTACTAGTTTTATTTGTTAAACAAGTGTGACAATGCTTGTGTTCTTAGATATAGACTAAGTTCTCAAAGAATTAGAAAGGTTACTAATAATTTGATCTTGAAATGTCTTTCCAACACACTTTCATTCTTTTGGAACTCGTTAAACAACATTGTCAAGATTGTCGCCCTTTCAAATATTAGACCGATTCACTTCAAGTTGTTCACTTTACTCCATTTAAATAATACTATAATGTTATTGTTTTCTTAATGATTTATTTGTCTTCTCCAAGTTTTTGCTTGTACTTGCAAAATCATCTAACTCTTCCTTTCTAAGAGAAAAAGGGTTAATTTTATCAAATTCAACATGCATAAACTCCTCTATAACAAATGACATTTTGTTAAACACATTATATGTCTTACTACTATAAAAGTATCCTGAGAAAATACCTTCATCTACCTTAAAATCAAACTTACCTAGGTTGTCTTTTGTATTTAAAATATAACACATGCAACCAAAGACTTGTAAGAAGTTTATTCTAGGCTTTCTTCCATTTTACAACTTATAAGGGGTCTTTGCAACAATTGGACAAATGAAAACTCTATTAGACATATAACAAGCAATATGTATTGCTTTTACCCTAGAGTTTTGAGAAAGGCTATACTCATTTAATATGGTTTTGATCATCTCTTACAAAGTCCTATTTTTTCTTTTAACAACTTCATTTTGCTATGGAGTTTTGGAGTTAAGATACCTTAAGAATTGCAAAAATTCTTAAAGCTTTCATTCTCAAACTCATAACCATGATCACTTTTAATTAAAGTGACACAATACTCTTTTTTGTTTTGGTCTTACTTATAAAACTCCTTAAAGGTCTCTAAGCACTTGTCTTATTAAGGTAAGAATGCAACCTATGCAAACATAATTATCTATAATGACATATGTATATGATTTACCACCTAAAGATTAAATACATATAGGACCAAATAAGTTCATATGCAATAATTGCAATAATCTAGAAGTAAATATTACCTTTTTGCTTTTAAAGGAGATTTTACTTTACTTACCCATTTGGCATACATCACATAACTTATCCTTCTCAAATTTCAACTTTAGAAGATCTTTTACAAGGTTGTATTAGTTAAGCTTGATAATTGTTTCATGCTTATATAACCCAACCTTTGATGTCATATCCATAATTCTTCATTAATAGAGGCAAAGCACTTAATATCTTGGTTAGCAAAAGTGTGTAAATTTATAATATATATATTGTTTGACTATTTAGCAACAAAAAATGGATCATTTGTTTTGGAATAAGTAACACAGTAAGCATTTTCCTTAAATGATACCTTATAGTTATTATCACACCATTGACTAATGCTTAATAAATTGGACTTTCCCTTACTTATCTTGTAAATGCCAATAATCTTACCTTTGGCATTGTAGCATTGTCTACAAATGTTACTATTTCACCATTAATTTTTTTTTTCAGAAAAATGAAACTTTTAAGATTTCATGTCATGTGTTAAAACAACCACTATCTAGATACCATTTATCTTTCTTTATATTACTCTTAAGACATACTTATAAACAATTTATCTAGATTTAGGTACCCAAATTCTTTTGGGTCTTTAGTGTTAACTTTGATGCCTTTAACACTTATATAAAGATAACCATCTAGACTTTATCTTAAATTGCACAAATATTGCATATGACCATAGTCACCATAGAAATAACATCTAGGATGATATCTATATACATAATTATCATATCTATTATGATCATGTCATCTTTCATAAGAATGTAAATGCTTACGAAATGCCTTAAGATTTTGTGTGTATTTTATGTACATATATGAATACTTATGTAATACTTTTTTACCATGATATGATGTATGAGCATTTTTATATGCTATGTTACTAGATGCTTGTGTATATGTGTAAGTATGAGTTGTCTTACTCTAAGAAACTTTAGGTTAATATGAATAAAACACATTACTTAAACTACTCTTGTCATCTTGAGGTCTTTAAGAATCAAGTAACATATCTAAGTTGTCTGTGCTTTTAACAAACTTAGAGAGATACTCTTAAAGCTTAAAACCTTCTTTTTTAAGATAAATATTATCATTTTAGAGTTTCATTAGTATTTCTTCACTATAGACATTATTTAACTTACTATTTTTCTTAATATATGACTTAACCTTATCTTTTAGATAGGCATTCTCAACTTGAGAAGAAATAATCTCACTCTTCAAAGATCCAACTTCATGTTTTATAGAAGCATTATCAACATGAAGATTTTTGTGACTGAAAGTTATGTCTTTGAGTTTCTTATCTATGTAATTTAAAGTATCATACAATTTATCAATTAAAAACTTATTATCATTAAAGGTATCATAATTAGAATTTATCTCATCCTTTATACCTATGAATGCCAAGATGACTATAACATCATGAAAATCACTTTTTAAGTCACTCAAGTCATTTTAAGTAATTGTGAAAGTTTTCTTGGCTGGTTTCTTATCTTTCTTCTTATTTATAGGATAGTTGTGAGCAATATAATTGGGTTTGCCACAATTGTAACAAATGATTTTGTCCTTGTCTTAACTACTCTTAAAGAATCTTTTACCATATTATTTCTTTTTTTTTGAAAGTTATGTGATCCTCTTGGTTAGCATGTAGGCTCTTTTTTATCTTCTTGATTGTATTGATTACTTTCATTATTATCATCACTTTTCTTAGGATATAAGGCTTTAAAAGTAACTCTTTTCTTCTTTTTAGCAACCTTTTTAGTAATAGTCATCTCATGGGTCAACAAAGATCTTATCAACTTATCCACTCCTAAAGTGTTTAGATCTTTAGATGTAATGATTGTAATTACCATAGAGTTCCAAAACTTTGAAAGTGATCTTAATATCTTTTTTACAAGATCACTCATCTCAATCTCTATCTTGAGGTTATTGAGTGGATTAATGATGTTCATGTATCTCATGCACATCTCAAGATTGTCTCATCACTCTTTGTTTTAAAGAGCTTGTATTCATACATGTGTAAGTTGATCTTTGTGTCCTTTACCTACGTTTTACCCTCATGAATGATTTTGAACTTGCCACATATCTCCTTAGTCATCTTACAAGAAAAAATCCTATTATATTTACTAACACTTCAACCATAATGAAGCGTGTAATTAACTTTAGAGTTAAAGGTTTTTGGTCTTTTGGCCTTTGCGTTAAACTCACTCTCTTTCCCATTAGTGTTCCTTTCTAGGGGTTTATTAGGATCATTCTCAAATATTTCTTAAAGTTCATAGTCATGGGATTAAATATATATGGTCTTCTTACCTCTCTAATAGTTATAGTTATAACCATTAAAGATAGAGGTGTAAGAATGTTTTCACCTTTAACATAACATATGGGTATAAAGGATGTTATGGGTCATTTTAGGAGGTTAGACTTGTGCAACAAAAACCAAGCTTTGATACCACTTATTAGTCTCTAAAACAACCCAAAAAGGTATTGAATTAGGTTTATTTGATTTGATTACTTAACTCACACTTAATCACAACTCCAAATATTAATAATAAGATAACCAATAACAAAGCAAGCAATGTAAATAACTAAAATAAAGAGATTAGGAAACAAAGAGTATGCACAATTATTTATAGTGATTTGACTCAAACTAAGAGCCTACCTTTATTCCTCAAGGTTTGTCCCTTAAAAGTTTAACTTTACTAACTCTTTCTTCTTTTGTAATGTAAAGGCAACTCTTTACACCAGGTCACTTAGATCTTAACCACAACAAAATTTAGGCAAAATTTTCACAAGAGTCAACAATTCTTTACAAACTTAGAAATTTATACTTTATCACTTTTTACTAAAACACTCTTGCTATTTCTTTTGATTTCTCTTTTTTCTTGATTTTTCACACTAAGCACAATACAATATCTCAATGTTTATTTTATGTTCTTCTATTCTCTTTTATGTGTTCTTTCATCTATCCTACAAAAAAGGTTTTACAACCCTTTTATAGGCAAAGACAACAAACTAGTCATTGGAAATTGATTTTTTTTTTTCCATAAAGAAAATTAATTTCCTAAATAGGAAACTTTTTTTTCTAAAGTATCAATCAACTGCAGCACTTAGAATAGTCAATTAGTCCAAATCTTTATAACCTTTTCAAACTTATATGCTTTTAGCTCTTTGATCTCATCGGTCAATCGCAATTGCTAGCCAGGTCAACTAGCTTTCAATTACCTTAAATCAACCACAATTACTAATTAAGTTGACCGATTTGAAATCTTTGTAACTTTTTTCTTCTTAGCTTCTTTAGTGTCCAATCAATCGTAGGCACTAGTTTGGTCAACTGACATGAATTCTCTGTTTCTTTTCCCTTTGCAACTTCTTTTGTGTCTAGTTAATCAACCTAAATTTTATGTTTGTTTCTAACTTATCTTCTTTTATCTTTTGACAAATTAGTTGATACTATAGATCAATCAATCCAAATTCTCTGTTTCTTTTCTTTATTCAATTAATGTCATAGATCAACAAATCTTAAATTTCTACTAACTTTCAATCTTTATGATTCTTTCTATCTTTTTTTGAGATCACTTACAATCTCACTTAATACCCTTTTTATAAATAAAGATTTAACAAAAGAACAAGATCTTTGCATAATTGTTAGTGCAATTCAAATTTAAAATTCAAAGGTCTTTCCATAATAGATATAAATCACATAAATATAATACTTACCTAATAAGTAATTATATCAATCATATGTGAGAGGCATATTAAAATATAGAGTGATGAAGTATAACATATGATCCAGTAAACTTAGTAGTCTCTCCCTTGATCACAATAATTTTCAATGTTGCATTACCAAATATATAATTGAATTGATTTTTAACATGATCATGAGAAATTATGCCAAATTTGCATCCTAAAACAATAACAACAACAATCAAGGCAAAAACAAATTTATCAATATCATCCAATGTTTAGTAGTAAGGTAAAACCAACTAATTATCTAATACACTAGGTCATGTGAGGTCAAAGCTACTAAAATTAAGAAGAATTTGACATTGTTTAAATGGAAAGCATACCAAGAGGAAAACCATATAAATACATCAAGGAGTGTCTTAAAAGTTGAGGTTTCTCGCATTTTGTACTTGAATCATTGAGTTAATAGTTTGATGTACCCTTGCTTATCACCCTTTTATCTTAATTAATTATTGAGTAAGCCTAATTTGTTTAGATTGTAAACAAATTGGTGTAATTTCCATGCGTGTAAGGCTTTTGTCTGCTAAGTTTATTTGTACCTTTCCCATGTTTTAATTTTAAGACTTGTGATGTATGCATTCAATGTTGGCAACCATGGCATGTTTCAACTACCAATATTTAGAAACTCAATTCTCAAGGCCTATCATATGTGTGGCCTATGCATATTTTTTTTCTCTCTTCTTTATGTTACATATATTGTTTAGGTCTCATAAAGATAAAGATACTCCAATGTGTTATAAATGAGCTATTTGTTAAGAGTCATTGCATTACAAAGAATTATTATAACCTAGAAAGCTAATAATTACATATTAGTAACCAATAAAAACCTACCAACTATCAAAAATCAAAGAATTGAAATTTGCATTCTATTTTTCCACTTTTACATTCAATTAAGTTTTTTTTTTATTATTGTAAAGATATTTATCAAATAAATATGTAATAAAAATAAAATTTTAAAATTTTGATTTATAAGAGCAAATTGATTGTTAATTATAATTAAAATCGAGCATAAAAAACAAAATTATTATTAAATCACTTAGATGTCATAAACTACTATAATTTTTTATGGCAATATGCACAAATAAGAAAGAAACAACTTTCACAACTTAAAATTCTATTAGGAAGAGAGAAAGGAACCCATTAACCTTTATACGTTAGACATGTAGTATCTAACCATATTGTAGGTTATTTATTGGAATTCTAACTCTATAATCTATTTAAGTGACATGTACTAATTTTTAATAAATTGCATTTTAATTTTTATATTTTCAAATATCATATATATTTAACATTATAAGTTTCTTAAACTTATTAACCAAGTACCACTTGATCTTTATTTTATATTTTCTTAGTTGTTCTTATATGTATAACCAATTAAGAATTTAATATGTTAACAATTAATATAAATTATAATTTCAAAGAACTAAATAAATTAAACTCATTTAATTTATCATTAATTTTTTAATTAATCAATTTATATTTACAGATTAAAATTGATGTCTAATCATATATAATGACTATCCAAATATTATAATTGACAAAGTGGTTTGACTAATTATTTCAGTATATAGTTTCTTAGTGTAATTCAATCATTTCATAATACTAATACTACAATTAGATATAAAGTATATAATTAATGCATTTTCTATATTATCTAATTATATTAGTTCCCAAACAATTATATAGTCATTGATTCCACTTTACATAAAAATTTCTTGAATTAATATTTTCTAAGAACAAACGAAATATTCTCTCATAATTACTTTAAGACGAGAAATCTTTCATCAATTACTCGACTATGTATCTCTATATAATTCATAATATATCTAATGTTTAGTCCCATAAGCAATTGTTGATTAGAACAACCCAAAGATGAAATTAAAATATAATAATTTCTATATAAAATACTTTAGAGATTTTAAGTCTAAGGATCATTTATACAATTATCATAAAAGAAATTTCTCATGCACAAAACTAATATTCTATTTGAAAATTCTTAAAATAGGTTAATTCAGTGAATTTATCTAACAAATAAGTACTTACTTGTTTATTTGAATATCTTCATGCTTAATCAATAAGATCAATTACTTTCTTCATTAAAAAAAAAACATATAATATATATTAATCTCATAACTCAATCAACATCTAATCTTAATGACACATTAAGTAAAAATATTTAGAAATAATCTTTAATATAATTAGTATCTCATAATCATGATTCTATCATAATTATCTTCATAAAATATATTTATTCTATAAATTTTATATTTAAAATTTCTTGATCACCATATCATTATATAAATAATATTAAATATAAATAATACTTTTAATTAATTAATAATATACATAAAATATCAAATATGTATTCATAATTATAACCAACACATTAATTACTAAGGTATACACTAATATACAAAACAAAAGCACAAAAATAAATTCCAACAAATCCAGGTTCTTAACCAAAGGCGGTCCATATGCAAGTCAGTGGAGGCACGTATCACCACTAAAATTTGGAATTTGATCCCATTTTATTACTATTTTCTATATTTTCCCCAGTTAAAATTCTTACTTTGCCTTTACTCAATTTTTTTTCCTACCCCGCTGACTAGAAATTCTTGGCTACGCCCGCTCTTCCTATCTACCTCATGAACTAAGCTTAATTCAGCCATTTTTAGTGGCAGAAACATCAATGAAAATAATTAAGTACTAATCAGAAATAGGAATTGAAAAGAAAGGATAAACCTGCATCAAGCTGCACTGTTTTTTTTTTTTTCCCTGCCCTTTAACCTTCATTTAGTTCATTTTTACTTACATATATCTAACATCACAACTAGAGAAAAAAGAAGAGCCTATCATTTTGGCCTAACCAGATTCAAGACCATGTAAGCATAGTACACAAAGAAGCATGAAACTCAAGAAAGACAAAATAATACTTCAAAGAAAAGGGCATAGTTGTATCAACCTATTGACTGGTAAAGTAAAGACTCAGAGATACGTTATTGGATTAATGAAATTTCAGTCAATTGAATTGAACAAGCTTTAATCAGTCTATTGCATAAGAAACAAGAACTCTTTGCCTAGTCCAACCCACCGGCCAACAAACTCCATACTTAATGGCCACATTTTTCCTTCAATTTTCACTTTCTCGGTGATCTCCCCTTCTCCAAGCCACACACTTTCTATAACCTAATGACCCACAATAATCTTCTGTATACCATACCACTAAAATATTGTTGCATCTGAATTATCAACAAGACCAACTGGTAGTTTTTCTTAGAAGAACAGTTAAATATGTTATTTAATAAGCTAAGGCCACAAACCACTAAAATATCTCTTAATTGGGATCCAAATCATAAGGAAATTTCCAAATCATAAATCAACCATTTTTTTTTTGTTTTTTGAGAAAGAACATAATTTCATTGTCAGATAATTATATTAACACTTTCAATCATCTGTTACTACTGTTAAAATTAGAACTCAATTAATTTTAATGTTATTATTATAGTTAAAGTTCAATTGCTTAGTTATATAACCAAAATCTATACTCACACTCACCAGCTACCTAACAAAAGTGGAATAGGTTGTTCTAAATTCAAACTGCAAAATTGCATTGCAAGTTGTTTGTAATTGGAGGCTACTTGGGAATGGCATTTATTGACATTGAAAGAGAAAGTTGATTTGGGATATGTATTTGTACCGGCAGATTCAAATGAGCTAACCTAAATCAGGATCTAATCCACAATTCAAAACAATGCAACTTTAAATTCAACTACACTATGTTCGCTAAATCATAAAAGTTTGCGGCGCAATTAAACACGAATCTTAGGTTAAAACATTTTTCAATCCCCCAGGGAAAAGAAAAAAAGAGAGAGAAGAAAAAGAAGGAGAAAAAACTCGTGACAATAGGTTGATAATAGGAGTATGACAAATCTGTTGAGAAAGGGACAACGGAAGTGAATCAACCCATGATTGAATGATAAATATGACAATAAACTAGTTATATACAAGAATATAAAAGATTTTTAAGTTGAAAATTCTTCAAGTTAGAGGAAAAAAAATAATGAGATATTATGATATATCAATTAAATTCACTATAATTAATAAGTGAATACAAAGAGTATACAATCTCAATTATCCTAAACAAATTGACTAATTACAATTAATATTTAACAAAAAAAAACAACTAATTCACTCTAAAAAGATCACCTAATTCTATTAATAATAACTCAATATGTAAACCTCAACAATGATTTAGCCTGACAAAACCAACCTCCAAATCTTTCCTACTAGTCTAGCAAACAATGATCCAATCAGACAACGCATTACATGAAATGATTGATCAAAACTATCATAGAGAAGGAAGAGTATTAGCAAAAACTGATATTTTGGTTTGAAAGCTAAAACTTACACTTGCAAAGACCTAAACCCTCGTCAAGTGTTTGGGGCTATGAGCCGAAATAGTCCCTTATTGGACTACTCCAAACACAACCAGATTGGGCTTCTCCACATAGGAAGTGACCCAAACTCAACAAAATAGCACTCTGATAGTCATGTGATCATTACATGAATTATCGGGTGTTCCCTGCTTCCATCATTTAACTTAGAGCCATGTCATTCTTTCTTTGTGTTGGTCCTGACTGTCAAGACTCTGCTTCATCTCCTTATTAGCTTGTTTCATTTTTCTCTTGGATGCTTTGGTCTCTTGCTTTATGTATGAGTGCTGCCTTTGTTATTGCAGTTTCCAAGCCATATAGTATAACGGACAATTTAAATGGTATTGCAAGTTTATAAAAAATAAAAACCATTGAGTTCTTTCATTAAGTTGGTGATATTTGATAAAAACTATTGTTATAGTTTCTATCTTGTTTATGGCATGTCCATCTGGATAATAATTGTAATTGGATCTAAATACTACAACACAAATCCATCCCTATTCCTTCAAGCTGGTTGGCATTTGATCGATTTCAATGTGTGGCAACTCCGTTTGTTGCGGGGCATTCCAATTTGTGCTTGCATTGCAGTCGTAGTTGTCTGCAGAGTCTTTCGTACCATAGCAATTTATGTCAGCCTAACATAAGGACCCAGAACCGACCCCATCAGAATCCATCTATCTTCCTTCACTATTTGAAACGTTCGCCAGCTTCCGTCCCAAAAATCGTCGTTTCATGCACCGGCGAATTTCAATTTATCAGCCAGAAAGCCAGCCTGCACCCAACAATCATGCGAATGAACACAGACCTTTCATTTCTATTTGTTAAGAGACTTATCTGACAGTGAATTGAACAGTAGGATAACTCTCAGCTTTTTGAGTTGATCATTAATTAAAAAAGGAACAACATATGACAAACTATGAACCTATTACTTTGTCCAAATCAAAACCTCGATTGTCTCAGAGCACGCCTATTTTCAGAATTGGAACTAAAACAAATAAAACTAAAAAAACAGTTAGCACAATTACCATTTCGTTGGTTGATGATGACTAAAACCAATGGTGCACTTAACGTCCAGTTCTGAAAACTGATTTCAACATGGTGGGTCTATGAACACTTTCTCCTCGTTTTTAACTTCTCTAATTTTGATGCGTCCCACGCTATGGCAAATCAATAATGGTTTTCGAAACTGGACATTCATTGACCTCCCATCATTGATATCCATCTCGGAGCGTTCAAGGTTATTGGGCCTTCGAGGGATTAAAGTGCCCATATTTAAGGAAGAGTTCGATGCCCATTCATTTTATTTTCCATACCCACCAGCCCAACATTGTGGGCAGTATGCCCAATAGGGAATAGCTAATAAATCCTCTCGGACTCTGCGACAACATTAATAGCACAGATTAATTTATGTATTTTAGGGACAGTCCAGAACCTATACTTTTATATCGACGTTTTTGGGTTATAATCTTGAAAAAGAAACGTGAAATTTATAAAAAAGGAGAACATTACTCATACTGTGTTGTATTGTGTTGTGTAACCCACCGATCCAATGAACTTTCTAATAAACAAAATATCTATATCTATATATATATATATATATATTACAATTTATATCATCGCAGATCACAGTAATACACCAATACACCAATTAAGCTATTACAAAACTTATTGGGGCTTTAAACTGGAGTAAATGCGGAAAAATAATAGTGATTAAAATTGTTGAAAACTAGTCTCCAAGAAAAATATTAGTGAGAAGAACAAGTAATTCTCTGCAGCCTTTGTTCTGCCAACTACTAGCTAGGAAAATTCCTCCTTCGCCCTAGACGTATAAGTCAATCGTTATCTCCCCATCCAACAAAGCAATTTGGAGGAAATTGTCAAAAGAGTAATGGGCAAAGACCTACAATATCATCTTGGGACAAATAACACTGAGGAAAATTAAGGTCAAATAGTAGTGGAGACCTTTTCTCATGCTATTTGTTGGGGAGAGGAATCGTTTAGGCAGACCAGACCAGTCCACTAAAATTACCATAAACCTGACAAATATTTTCGCCTTTATTGTGTTTTGCTCAATGCCCTAGAACTCAGCCATGTGAATTAAACAACAAATTCATCACGAAAAAATGCAATCGAATCTACGACAAAAATGTTTTCCACAAAGCAAAAAAAAGTTGAATTTTGAGTGAATATTATACCTAAAAACGCAACCATAACAAAAATAAAAAAAAAGAAAATAAAGAATGCATCATAATAAGGAGCATTATTAAAACAATTTTAAGATGACATTCTTCTAAATTTTCAAAGATATACAGATTAATCAACCAAACTAGTTAACATCATCTCTAAAACCATAGTTCATTCGAGTGTTTGAGAAAGAGACCGACATTGTAACAGATGTGGGTCAAGCTGCATCGATTGCACGAGAAGATTTAATAGTTGTTAGCTACTGTTCCTAGCTAAACCAACCCAATGGTAACGCCCAAATGGTCAACCCCAAAGGAATCTACTTGTGAGAAAGTCCCATCTCATTAACTTGTGTTCCGTAACTGAAGATTCCCTCCTGTGCTAAGAAATCCATGTATGTGACCCCATTTCCAATTCCAGCACGATTGGGTGCCACAAGGATTGCCCATCACAGTATTTTAACTTATTTGGCAATTTCTTGAAGCGACTAAAGATCCTTGTAAACTTAGCCAATCTTATCCTCTTCCATTTTGGTTCCATGTTTCGAGGACCCACAGAACACCTTTCTGGCCCACAGGTTTTTTTTTTTAGTTTTTTTTTTTATTTTTTTAATAAAGAAACCGGGAAGGGAGCATTGGTTTTGGGAGACCAACGCCTAAACATGTTGCCCAGACGAACTCTGCCGCCAAATTTAGTTCCACAGTACTGTTGATGGGCTCCAAGTTTCCCCTGGAAGACCTCGCAAGGCTAGCATTACCAAACTATGGCTAGATTTCTGTAATTGAGGAGACATTTGCAGTTGTTCGGTGTTTTAAAACTTCGGTCTCTCAGTGAACATGTTTTCTCATCAAACGATGCTCCATCTAGGAGTGTTAAAATATGTACAAAGGTGTTTCTTTTATTACACAATAGGTCACGTGACATAAATGCATATGCTTTTTTTTTTTTTAAGAATAAATTTGCAAGCAACTTATGCGAACACCAAAGATAAAATTATACAAATTCTTTAATTTTCTCTCTCTCCATCAACTCTCTCTTTTCTTTTCGTTTCTTTTTTTTTTCATTATTATAAATTCATCGGAAAATTCCCATCATTTAGTTAAAGATTCGTAATATAAATATTAATATTAAGAAATATTATTCTTTTCAATCTGCAATTCCACAAAAGTTGTCTTTAAAGCAGCACATTCCTTATAGGGGAAGGAATTGAGAGATACAAAGAAGCAACAGGAACGGCTTTTGGAATTAAAGGATCTACCGTCTACGGTCCTAAGTAACTCATAACTCATTATGTTGTACTTGCCCAAGGAAGAACAAAAACTCGTACTATTGGTGAATCACTGGATGGAAGTACCCCTGGAAGAGAGACTTTAAATAGAAACAGTGAGATTCCGCTGCTCATCATATTCTCACAAGTGCAGATTGATTGGGATCCCACCAAAATAAAACCACGCCTAATGCCACATAACAGTGGTGAAGAAAATAATGGAAAATAACTTTATAAGCCAAGCACAAGCAGAAAACACACTTTAATTATCAAAAGAAGTAGGTAGTGCTGGTGACCTGGACAGGGAGTGGACGATCAACGTGAACAATATGGGATTCTAAGGGACCTCACAGTGGGATGCCATAAGCATGGAGTGGCCATAATGGAGGCCTCTTTGCTTTACATACTAATTATCACCATCACAGATACGGGTTTAGTATGGCTTAGGCAACTTGAACTGAGGCAGGGGGTCCACGTCTGCTTCGGGAAAAGAACTATATTATGTACAGGGTCACTGACTCAATGCTAAAAAGCACTGAATATGCGCCTACTCAAAATGATGCTTAAAGACGACAATTTTGATCTGGAGATGAAAGAAATAAAAAAAAAAAAAAAAGGGGTTGATGAGCATGGCATCCGGAGAAAGAAGCAAATCAACACGAAGCAAAGTAGATAGAGTGAGATCCACATCAACCACTTTTTGGACTAGTTGCTTATGTGCCCTTTACATGGAAACCACCATCACTGCCAAGAAATTGCCACACTTTCTTTTTTTTCTTTTTCTCTTTAATTTTGAGATATCACCATTTGCCCCCATTGAAATTTTACATAGACTAGATGCGGACTGTAAATCCATTATATGGCGTTTTCTTCACTTGGGTGCCACTGGAAGTAACAATTCTTTGTTCGTGCTAATTACATCTCTGGGCCTGCTGAAGGATTCATTAATTAATGCCTCATTTTAGAATGCTTTGAATTGTTAATATTATATTTCAATTCACTAGCTTGTGAAGGGCATAAATCAATTTTTAATAAAACCAACAATGCTTAGTGTAGGTCACTAAAAACTATTGGATAACAATTATATCAAATTAGTCACCCGACCCGCGCTTCGTGCGGATTCATTTTAATTTTAAAATTTTTGACTTTATCTTATTAAATTAATCGGTATATTAAATATGATAATAACTTGACTACTAGAAATCATGGCATAACTTAGACAAATAGGTGAAATTTCTTTTTATGAAAGATAGCAATAAAATAAAAATATAAATTAGAGACGTAGGCTTAAAACAAAGTCGGCAAATAGAAATTTTCAAGTCAATGTAATGTAATGACTAAACCATAAAGAGAAGCAAATAGGCAAAAATTGCACCTTGCTACTTCGAAAGGCCACAATAAACATCTTTAGCTAGTTTCTCCGTAACCAAATGCAATATTAAGGTAAATCACAAAAGTCAGGTCAAAACTAATCTCAAATAAATGGTTAGAAAAAAAAGTAGATTATCCTACAAATTGTATGCTTAACATGAAATTGCACTCTTTACCTTGTTACTATCTTCATTTTCTTCTCCTTCTCCCAAAGCTTTTTGCTATTCAAAGAGCTGAAACCATCTAACTGAGTCAAATGTTGCCAGTCACTAACACTAAAACCAAGGAAATTACTACATGGTTTCTTATCTTTTTTCTTTTTTCTTCTCCAATCTTCTTATTTTCTTTCTTATTCTCTATTGTTGAAACTTAACGCCTCTCTTCAATTCTTTCAGTCCGATTTTTGCTCCTCCTAAGCGTTCATGACCATTAAACTTTAAAACAAATAAGGATAGTGCCCACAATAACCGTTTGATAACTCAAACCATTAAAACAATCATGTTAATGAGAATGAACAACGCATCAATGCCATTATGAACACAATCCATTTAATGGTCTTATATATCTGTGAAGAATACTACGAACTAAGAATTCTAAAAGTTCAAACATTATACTTAATAGACCAATTGTAGGTAGTGGATAAAGTTTAAGAGTTACATATTGAATACAATAATTACTGTTCATTTTTATGCATAGAATTTTATGTGATATGTTATATCTTAAAAGTCTTTTAATATTCTCTAATCTTCAACACCAATACCCATTTTAACATTCAATTATCGTTCTATTAGCAATTATTGTGATATTTTTTAAAGGTATAAGGTTGAGAATTTTAATTATTAATTAAATATTGACTCATTTTTTACACTTAAAATTTTAAATAAAGAAAATTAAAAATATTTGGAAGATGAATTATACATACGAAAAATGAGCTAGAACAAAAAAAAAAACACAAAAGTATGTCATATGGCATACCTATATCATAGAATGAAATTATATAGATATATACTATATTAGTCAAATTTAACATGACACCAAGAAATATTAAGGTGATTGAAGTGAAGTTTTGATAATCACTTAAATGATTATTTATGGTGTAATAAACCTCTTAATATACTAAAAAAGAAGTGCCAACTTTACATTATCATAATCGTTTTGTTCATATTTATAATACTTATCATTATTTGTAATTATATATTAAAAAAAGATTAAGAATGCACTAATGCTACGTCTAGGTCATTTTCCGGTTACTAAAAAATCCATTTAGCCTTTCATTTTCACTCATTTTCAGCTTTCTCGTGACAATGCTCTCTCACTATTACGCATCTCATCCAAACAGGGCCGCACAACAATTGGGGCCCACATTATTCCTTTATCTTTGTCGTCCATTGCGTCCATTGGGGCTCCTTCCATTCACTTATAGGAGGAATGTCTCGCCGTATACTAGCTTTACACGCCAAGAGTCACTTGTGATGCGCTGGACGGTCCAGAACCATTGCTGGCACTTTCATGGACGCGTGTTAGCTCCTACGCTATTTCAAAAAATTCACAGAATATTATGTGTCTTTTGTTGCTTTCCCAACAAAGTCTCAACCGGAAATTGTCGGTAGAAAAAAAAAAGAAAAGAAAAAGTCATTTTTAACTTTGACCGGAGATGAGGATGCCAATCCCACAAACCGTGCTTGAACTAGTCAAACATGAGTTCTTCGTTCAAACACGACATCTGTTGATTCATTAACAATACAGCTTATCGTATCGCCATTTAAAAAGTTGATGGCTGCCAATATTTCAATAATTTTATTACACATTCCACACACACACACACACACACACACACGAGATGATCATTTTCATCCGATATAAAGCCCTTTAATACGAATGAATATACATTAATTGTCATTTTTGCTATTTTCAAAACAAGTGGCATTTATGTTGTGTTACTTATCATAAGTACTAAAACTTTCTATCATCGTCGCATTAATGCAACTACAATCATGTTGTTATTGCAAACTACTCAAATATATTTAGATATTTTATTTTTTAAAATATAAGATATATTAATTATAAATTTAATTTACATTTTATTTTTCAAAATATTAATTGCAATTTAAAAAATAATTTTTATTTTTGTATTAATCTTTTGTACAAAACTTTAAAATATAAAACTTATATTCATATAAATATTGATTATATTTTATGTTACTTGTATTTGATGACATTTAGTTGTCTAACTATAGATGAATTGGCATTTTCAAAAAAATTCATATATACTCACCTTACGTGTAGTGGCCTTTCAATCTAGTCAAATTTTCACTATTCCAGTACTCTTCGTCTCCTCTTATCAACAAATATTGAAAGCAATGTTGGTATTAGAGTAGTAAATTTCTAATATTCAATATTTTACAAGATATTATAATCATATGCATTTTAAAATCAATTTAACTAAATTTATATTTATTAAGAAAGTAGTCGACAAATATATTTAAATGGGGAGAGATAGAATAGAGTTAAAATAAATTTTATTGAAGCAAATATACTTTTTCAAAATTATTAAACTTTAACATTTTCAAATACTTTCTTTTTTGTTTGTTCGTGTCTACAAAAATGCCTCACATTTTCATATCCATTCTAGTTTTGTTTTCTTTCCATGCTAATGTCCAAAGTTCTTTTGTGACCCAGATCACAACAAACTTCAACTTCCACGATTTGTCTACTATACTACTTTCTTGTTTTGAACACCAAAATCACTTTTTTCTGATTATGTTAGTATTCTTACTTCCATTATTTTATGTAATTATTTTAGATATTTTAATATTACCACTCACTTTTGTTTGAATATATTCAAAAAAGATATGATCTTTAGGCTTCCACGTGGCCTCCGTTGGTCGATTTTTTGGAACAATTCAAGTACTTGTTCTTTGTTGATTGATGTGAAGTATTCAACCAATCCTTCTATGAACAATGTTTCATGATTTTTAGACTCTACGCATCGTTGAAAGAGAGATGTCTGATCATTATTACCTTGATATATAAGGAAGCCAATTGACAGGATTGTGGTATTTTCAAACACATTGTTTATAGATGCTACTTCCATGAAGGTTTTGTAGTTTATCTTAAAATTACACAGGTCGAAAACTTCTTTCTACTCCACATATCAAGTGAAATATGCTCTAACCATAACTAATTACTTTTCTTTTTGTTACTCGGTGTCAATACATATTCTTGTCTTTATCGGCTCTCCGTTAAATGCAAAATTTTGAAGGTTATAAGAAATGTAGTCTTTCATCCTATTGGAAAGAGCTATGAATTCTAGATAAAAGGCATATGTAAGGACAAAAAGACATTGAAATTTTAAGTAGAGATTGTAGATAGAGAGTTTGAACCAAATTCAAAGGTTTATAGTGCTAAAATTGAAGGTTATCAAAAGTTAGGAAACAAAGAAATAGTAACAATATACAAAATTGTTATTTATTCTAAGTAATTTTCCTGAATTTTTTTTCAATAGTATTAAAAATAACAATCTTATCACCTTATTACTTGTTAATTTAATAAAAGAAATAATTTTATTCTCTATATTAGCAAAATAGTAAACTCAAGAAAATTTTATAAAATATATTCAGGTTAAATATCATTATTTCGTAAAGTAGATTAATGCTACCTATGTCAAAAGTTTTTTTTTTTTGACTTATTTCTAACTCTACTAAAAGATATAACAATGTAATTAATTTCTCACTTTGTTAATTTAATAAAAGACATAATTTTGTTATTTATAATATTAAAATAGTTAAGTTGAGATGATTTTAAGAAAATTATTGAGGAAGAATAATATTATTTTTATGATATAATATTACTATTCATTGTGAATAATTTTCTATATTACTTTTTAACTCCTAAAAGAGATCTAATCTTACCATGTTATCACTTTTCTAATTTGGTAAAAGAGAAAATGCTATCATATTTTAGAATTTATAATTTTCTTGATTATGAGATTAATTCTTTAATTCATCATAATTGTTATCAAAATTGTTTAAAATTTCATAATTTTTGAATTTTTCAAAAAAAGGTGTTTAAGAGACAACTTAAAAACTTGGAAAGTTTATAGCATTACCTGCAAACAAGTGTGTGAAAAGTGTAAGGATTAAGATTTTGCTAAGGAAGATAAACAAAGTTGAGGACTACTAATTTAAGATTTTCAATTATTTTTCCTCTCTAAATATAGCCATTTTGATATCCAATTGTCTATAAATTTGAATAAAGTGTAAATTCAAGTTTCAAATATTCAACAAGCTTACTCTTTCCCTCTCTAGATCTTTATACTTCTATCTAATATAAGGATATATTATATTCATTCCACCATTAATTCAAAGAATAATATAAAATGTAAGTGGTATGTAGTTTTTTGCTCAAATTATTATTGGTGTCCCTTTTAGGCACTGTTATCTCTCTAACATAAACAATATAATTGTTGATCATTTTTCTCTTATTTTTCAGTATTGTGTAAGTTCTATTTGTTATGAAGACCTCTTTATGCCTTGTTTTCAAAATCTGTAGGAAATACTTTAATTCTTCTCAAGTTTTTAATTTATATATGTGTAAAAAATGAACTCTTTTAATTATGAATTTTTTTTTGACTAATAGATTTTTGATTGCAAACAAGCATGAATATTTATGATAAGTAGGGATTCAGTGGCCTTTGGGCCTTTAGTAATGGAACAAAAATGATAACTTGACATCCCAAATGGAGAGAAAAGTCCTTATTAGTGATATAGATGAAGTAAAGGAGGCAATTATAACATGTTTTGTAGAAAGGGAGGATGAATTAGTCCAAACTCTAAATAAAAAGGACAAAGAGGTTCTAATTATAACTAACAAAAAGCCATATGAATTGTTGTCATTACACATTTACAAGAAATAGAAATTATGTGACTTTCAAACTATTAATGGTGGAATAAAAGATGATAAGATGGCGTCAAAGGTAGAGAAACAAGTTCAGTTATTACTTATGCAAAAATGGTTGATGAACTATTCTAGAGTTTAGATGAGAAGAGAAAAGGGATTGTTCTAATTACAACTAGCCAAAAGTTAGATAACTTGTTGTCATTATACATCCATGAAAAGTAGAGATTAGTTAGCCTTCAAATCATTATTGGTGGAACAAAAGATAATAGCTTGGCATAAAAAAGAGAGACATAAGTCATTGTTAGCAACATAAATGAAGTGAAGGAGGTAGTTCACCTAAATGAAGTCATTGATAGTTCACCTAAATGCTAGAACTATCAAAGTGGTTTGACTAATCCTTTTAGTTTATAGTTTGTTAATGTAATTCAATACTTTCATCATACTAATGTTTTAATTAGAAATAAAGTGTGAAATTAGTGTTACTTTATATTATCTAATTGTATTAGTTCTTAAACATTCATATGGTCATTAATTCTCTGAATGAGATTATAACTATTTATGAATGTCATTCCACCTTGCCCAAAGATTTCTTAAATCAATACTTATTGGGAAAAAATGAAACATTCTCTTATGACTAATTTATGATGAAGAATCCTTTATTGATCATTCACCTATCTCCATATTCATAAAATGCCCCACTCTATCCTTATAAGAAATCCTTAATTAAGAGGAACTTAGAGGTGAGATCAAAGCATACCAATTCCTATAAAGGGTTAATTCAGTGAACTTATTCAACTAATAACTGCTCACATGTTTGTTTAAGTATTTTTATACTTTAATTTATGAGATCAATTGCTTTCTTCATAAGAAAGAAACATAGCATGTGCTAGTCTCACAACTTTATTAATGTCCAATCTTAATGATGCATTAAATAGAAATATTTAATAATAATACTTTGATGCAATAATAATTATGATCTCATTATAATTATATTTGCAAAGTATATTTATTCCATGGACTTTATCTTTAAAATTTATCGATGATTATATCATTATATAAATAATATTGAAAATAAACAATACTTTTAATTGATATATAATAGACATGAAATTGTATTCACAATAGAAACTAATACATTAGTTACTAAGGCATACAATGACAATAATTACACCTTCAAGAGGGGCATACTTATACTTATTGTCCTATAATGAAGTTGGAAGAGATAGATAAAGCATTTAGTTGTGACATACAATAAAAGGTCGGAGGGATATCATCCAAGCTATCAAGTGCAAAAGACATTTAGGAGAATTGTGCCTTGATCTCTACAATGTGCCTAAGTTCAATTTAGAACAAGTAAAAGGTATAATAGATTACAATCAACTAAAAATTGAAAAGGTTATGTTTAAAGAGAAGAAAAAGTCAATAGAGACAACAAGTCTACTAAAGGAATTTGTTTTTAAAATTATAGGTAACCTATTCTTTATTTTCTTGACTCAAAATCATGGCTTTTCATACTTTTCTTTTATCTTTTATTATTGAAGAATGAGCAAATTTTTTCTCTATAACTCTAATAAATGATAAAACCAAGTTTGGTTTTGAGTTCATAAACTCTTATTGTCTTTTTGTATTTTAGTGGAAAGGTAAGGTTATTGCTTAACAAAATTTGTAATAGAAGGATGCAAACTTTTTGTGCTAATGGCAAATAGGATAATGATTTCCTAGAATATATATATAATATTAGTGTTCATTCATAATTGCTTTGATTTTTTTTCTATTGTACAAGGAAAGAAGTTTTTAGGCCTTTTATTATTAAGGCTTTTTGAAAAATACTATCATATTTTAGAATTTATAATTTTCTTGACTATTAGTGTCAAATATTATTAGGGAAGATGTTTGCTATTGAACAAAACTTCATAATTTCTAGACTCTATGCATCATCAAAAGAGAAATGTCTAATCATTATTACCTTGATATATAGGAAGGCAATTGGCACGAGAGTGGTATTCTAACACATAGTTTGTAAATGCTACTTCCATGAAGGTTTGTAGTTTATCATAACATTACATAGGTCAAAAACTTATTTCTATACATATAGGGAAAAAACTTAATCCATAAATAGGGTGGAATATACTTTTACCATAAACAAATACTTTTCTTCCTATCACTACATGTTGATAAATGTCCTTGTCTACATAGCACTCCATTAAAGGAAAATTTTTGAAACTTTGGAGGTTATAAAAAAAATACAAGAAGAGAAGTAATATTTTATCTTATTAGGAAGATATATGAGTTCTTGATAAAAGGCTTGTGTAAGGACAAAAAAGTATTGAAGATTCAGGTAGAGATTGCAAGCAAAGGATTTGTACCAATTTAATGGTTTATAGTGCTAGTATTAAAGATTATAAAAAAGTCAAGAAATGAAGAAATAGTAATCATGTACAAAATCACTATTCATTATAAGTAACTTTCTTCAATTTCTTTCGATTGTATTAAAGATAACAATCTTATCACCTTATCATTTTGTTAATTTGGTCAAAGAAAGAATTTTTTACTCCATATTAGTAAAATAGTAAACTTAAGAAAAAGTCAAGAAAGAAAATTAGGTTAAATATCATTATTTCTTAAGGTAGACTAATGTTATTTATGTTAAAAGTTTTTCTAACTTCCGAACTCTACTAAAAGATATAATAATGTAATTTTTGTTAATTTGATAAAAGATATAATTTTGTTGTCCACACTAGCAAAATAATTAAGTTGGGACAATCTTAGGAGAATTATTTAGGAAATATAATATTATTTTTAAAGTATAGTTTTGTTATTTATCATGAATAATTTTCTATATTTCTCTTTTACTCCCCAAAGAGATATAGTTTTACCACATTATCAATTTGTTAATTTGGTATAAGATATAAAATACTATCATATTTTAGAATTTATAATTTTCTTGGGAGTGATTTTTCAAGTCATTATAATTGTTATAACAATCATTTGGAATTCTATAATTTTTGAATTTTTCACAAAATGGTGTTTAGGAGACAAGTTTCTCACCTAGAAGTCTGCAAAGTTCATAATGTTTATTATAGATAAGTGTCTGAAACGTGTAAGGATCTATATTTTACTAAGAAAGTTAAACAAAATTAAAGACTACTAATGTAAGATTTTTAGTCATTTTTCTTCTTTAAAGATAGTCATGTTCAATATCAAATTGTTTATACATTTAAGTAAAGTGTAAATTCAAGTTTTAAATATTCAACAAGCTCATTGTCTTCCTCTCTAGATCTCCATACTTCGATCTAATATAAGGAAATATTAGACTTATTCCACCATTAATCAAAAGAATACTATAAATGGTTTCATTTATATAGTTTCTTACTTGAATTATTGTTTTTGCCCCTTTTAGGCACTATTGTCTCTTTAATATATATAGTATAGTTAAGTTTTTTTCTCTTATTTTTCAACATCACGTTGGTTTTATTTGTTATGGAGACTCTTTGTATCTTATTTTTAAATTTAAATCTCCTCAAGTTCTTAATGCATGTATGTGTCAAAAATAAACTCTTTTAATTGTGAATTTGTTTTAACTAATGGATTTCTAATTACAAAGAAGCATGAACATTTATGATAAGTGGAGATTCAATTGCCTTCAAACCTCTAATGGTAAAATAAAAGATGATAACTTGACATTAAAGGAAGAGAAAAAAAAAGTCCTTATCAATGACGTGCATAAAGTGAAGGAGATAGAAGTAACATGTACTACAAAAATGGTTGATGAACCAATCCAAAATTTAAATAAGAAGAAAAAAGAAGTTTTAATTGTAATTGGCTAAAAACTATATGACTTATTGTCATTTCAGATTTATAAGAAATGGAGATTAGGTGGCCTTTATACTATTAATGGTGGAACAAAAGATGATAACTTGGTGTCAAAGGGAGAGAAACATGTCCTTAATTATGACATGGATAAGGTGAAGGAGCTAGTTGAAACTCATTATATAGAAATAGGTGATGAACTTATATGAGAAGAAAAAAAAGCTTGTTCTAATTACAATTGTCTATATGTTAAATGACTTGTTGTCATTACACATATAAAGGAAGTAAAGGTTAGGCAGTCTTTAAACCATTACTAGTGGAATATAAAATAATTGCTTGGCATCAAAGTGGTTATTAATGACATAAATGAAGTGAAGGAGGTAATTGTAACTTATAATATAAAGATGGTTGATGACCAGTTTAAAATTTAGATGAGAAGAAAAAAGAGGTTACTCTAACTAAAATTGGCTAGAAGTTAGATTACTACTTATAGTTACGCATATGAGAGGCATTTTCATACTTATTTCCTTATAAGAAAGTCGAAAAAGTCAAATGAAGCGTTTAGTTATAACACCTTAAAAAAGCCAATATGTATAGTAAGAGTTTGAAGGGATATCATTGAAGTTGTCAAGTGTAAAAAAGATTCAGGAAGATCTTGCTTTGATCTTTGTAATGTGCCAAATTTTAGTCTAGAACAAGCAAAGGCTAAGATGGATTACAATTTGAAGAAAAGAAAGAGTTAATAGAAATGACAAGCCTGCTAAGGGAATTTGTTCTCATAGTTATAGGTAACCCATTTTTTATTTTTCTTAACTCAGAATTATAAGTTTTCATACTTTTCTTTCATCTTTTGTTATTGATGAATAAACAACTTTTTCCTTTCTCCAACTCTAATAAATGATAAAACCAAGTTTGGTTTTAAGCTCATAAATTTTTTATTGTCTTTTTATATTATGGTGGAATGACAAGGTTGTTGCTTAACATATTTCATAAAATGAAGGATGCAAAATGTTTATGCAAATAACAAGTAGTGCATTAATTTCTTAGATTTTGTATGGTATTAGTGTTGTTTATAATTGCTTTGACATTTTTGTTATTTTGCAAGAGAATATGTTCTTAGACCTCATATTACGTGAGGTAACCTTCTAATGTAGGGAAATTCTTACTATTCTGGTACTTTTCTTCTCCTATTGTTAATAACATTGCAAGTGATATTGGCATTAATGTGGTGAATTTTTCATATTTAATACTTCACAAAATGTTATAATTGTCTACCTTTTAAAATCAATTTAACTAAATTTATATCTCTTAAAAAAGTAATCAACAAACAGATTTAAATAGTAGATATAGCGTAAAGTTAAAATGAATTTTATTGAAACAAATATACTTCTTCAAAATCATCAAACTTTAACATCTAAATACACTTCTTTTTGTTTGTTTTAGTTTACAAAAATGCTTCTTTCTTTACCATATCTAATTTAGCTTTATTTTCTTCCTATGCTAATGCCAAAAATTCTTCCATGACTCCAATCACAATAAACTTTAACTATCATTATCTGTCTAGTATATTATTTTCTTGTTTTGAACTTCAAAATTATCTTTTGATTTTATTATAATTCTTGCTCTTATCTACTCTTACTTTTGTTTGAATATATCTAAAAAAAAGATAGGATCTTTAGTTTTTTATGTCACCCCACTTGGTTGGTCTCTCAAGCAATTCAAGTCTTTATGCTTTATTGATTGGTGTGAAGTATTCAATCAATCCTTTTGTAAACAAATCTTCATGATTTCTAGACTCTACACATCCTTAAAAGAAATATGTTCAACCATTGTTACCTAGATGTATAGGTAAGGCAATTGGAACAAGGGTGGTATTTTCAAACACACAACTTTATAGTTTATCTTAGTATTATATAGGTTAAAAACTTATTTTAATACATATGGAGAAAAACCTAACTCCACAGATAGTGTGGAATATGCTTTAATCACAAACAATTACTTTTCTTCCTATCACTGCATGTTGATACATCATCTTCTCTTCATTAGCTCGTCAATGAATGCAAATTTTTGAAACTTTAAAGGTTATAAAAAATATAATAAGAGATGTAGCTTTTTATCCTATTGAGAAGAGCTATAAGTTCCTAATAAAAAGCTTATGTGACGACAAAAAGACATTAAAGATTTAAGTTGAGATTACAGTTAAAGGGTTTCAAGCAAATTCAAAGTTTTATAGTGCCAATAATAAGGATGCAAAATGTTTGTACAAATGACAAGTAATGTTATGATTTTTTGGATTTTAAATGGTATTAGTGTTTGCCTACAATTGCTTTGAGTTTATTACTATTTTGATGGGAAGATGTTTTTAGGCCTCTAACTACTAAGGCTCTTTGTAGATATGCTTGTCCTTTATAAATGCAACCTTATTTATTAGTTAAGATGACAAATATATATATATTTGGCTTTAGACTTTATAAAAAGTGCACAAGAGAATTACCATTTCATTGAAAAATTAGGCTAACAGTTACTTATGATCTTATATAACTTGCATTAACTATTTTAACAAGGGTTTTTAGCATATCAACTTGTGTGCTTCTTTCTATTATGGACCAATTCTTTGGATACCACTTAAACAAGCTATATATTGATTCATTAGTATCACAACTCATCATGTTGCCATTTAGAAAGCCAATGGCTGCCAAGATTCTAAAAAATAAATTTCATATATTGTACATAAGATGGTTTTTTCCATCTAATCTAGGTATCTTAAACAAGAAGGAATGTACATCAATTACTATTTTTGCAAATTTCAGAACAAATGGTGTGTATGTTTTGCTATTTATCAAGATTGCTAAATCTTTGTATTATTGGCACATCAGTGCAACTACGACTATCTTACGATTATAAACTATTGATATTTTATCACTTTTAAGTATAAGATATATCAACTATATATTAAACTTACATTTTTTTTCAAAAAATTAATTGGAACATAAAAAATAGTCTTTATATTTGCATTCATATTTTGTAACATTGATTATGTTTTATGTTGCCCATGTATGATAACATACAATTACATGGTTATAGATGAGTTGATATATTTAATAAAATTCTTGTACATTCACATTAAATGTGGTAACCTTCCAATCTAGTGCAATTTTTACTATTCCAGAACTCTTATTCTCTTCATGTCTGCAATCATTATAGGTGAGATTAACATTAGAGTAGTGAATTTCTTAAATTGAATGCTTTGTAAGATATTAGAATTGTTTACCTTATGAAAACAATTTAACTAAATTAATGTTTTCTAAGAAAATAATCAGCAACCACAATTTAAATAGGTAAAGATAAAGTAGAGTTAAAAAGAATTCTATTAAAACAAACATTTCTTGAAATCATTAAACTTCAATATATTTGAACACTTTTTTTCTGTCTATTTTTGTCTACAAAAATGCCTCTCTTTCTTTACCATATCAATTCTAGTTTTGTTTTCTCTGCACATTAATACCTAAAATTCTTTCATGACTCTAATTATAACAAGCTTTAATTGCTATTATCTGCCTATTATATTGCTTTTTTGTTTTAAACTCCAAAATCATCTTTTAATTTTATTTAGAATTCTTCCTCTTATCACCACTTACTTTTATTTGAATATATTGAAAAAAAGACAAGATCTTTAGGCTTTTGCATGACCCTTATTAGTTGATCTCTTGGTAATTCGAGTCATTATATTTTATTGATAAGTATGAAGTACTCAACCAATCATTTCATGAACAAAGTTTCATGATTTCTAGATTCTACATATTGCCAAAAGAAAGAAATCTAAGAATTGTTAAGTGGATGTATAAAAAGGCAATTAGAACAAGGGTGGTATTATTAAACATAAAGGATTTGTAATTTATCTTAGCATTACACAAGTCAAAAACTTATTTTTATACTTACTAGAAAAAACCTAACTCCATAGATAAGGTGGAATGTGCTCCAACCATAAATAATTACTTTGCTTTTTGTCACTATGTGTCAATATATCTTCTTTTCTTCATTGGTTCTCTAATGAATGCAAATTTTTTAACCTTTAGAGCTTATAAGAAATACAATAGGAAATGTAGTCTTTTATCTTATTAAGAAGAGCTATTAGTTCCTAATAAAAGACTAATATGATGATGAAAACCCATTAAAGATTTAAGTAGAGATTACAGGCAAAGGATTTCAACTAAATTCAAAGGTTAAGGGTGTTAATATTAAGGGTGGAAAATGTTTGTGCAAATGACAAGTAGTGTAGTGATTTTCTAGATTATGCATGATTTTTGTGTTTTTTTACAATTTCTTTGACTTTCTTACTATTTTACAAGGAAAGATATTGTTAGGCCTTTCATTGCTAAGGCTCTATATGGATATACTTTTGGTTTATAAATGCAACCTTATTTTTTTATTATAATGACAAATATATATATTTAGCTTTAGACTTTTATAAAAGATGATAAAGAGAATTACCATTCAATTAAGGAAATTAGGCTAACAGTTAATTATGATCCTGTATAATCTACAGTTTTGACATAGGTTTTTAACATATCAACATGTGATTATTTCTATTATGGACCAATTCTTTAGACATCGATTCAACAAGTTATCTAATGATTCATCAATGACACTGCTTATTATGTTGCCATTTTAAAAGTTAATGGTTATAAAGATTCGAAGAAATTAATTCCATATCGCATAAACAAGATAGTTCTTTTCATCTAATCCAAGCCCTTCAATAAGAAGAAACACACATTAATTGTCATTTTTGCCTATTTCAGAACATGTTGCACTTATGTCATGCTACTTATCATGATTGCTAAAGATGTCTATCACCAGCACATCAATGCAACTACAACCATGTTGTGATTGTAGACTACTCAATTATGTTTTCATGTTTCACCTCTTTTAAGCATAGGGTTTGAGCCAAATTTAGAGGTTTACCGTGTTAATATTGAAGGTTATAAAAGTTAGAAAATGAAGAAATGGTAATAATTTACATAATTACTATGCATTATTGTGGAATAAATAGCCCTTATGTTGTACTACTTATCATGGCTATTAAAACTTTTTATCATTCACACATTAACACTATTATAGTCATATTAATAGTACAAACTACTTAGGTATGTTTTGATATTTCACTTCTATTAAGCATAAGATATATCACTTGTACATTAAAATTATATGTTGTTTTTCAAAAAATTAATCACAACTTAGAAAATGATCTTCATATTTGCATTGATATTTTGTACAAAACTTTGAAATATAAAACATAGATTCATCTAAATATTGATTATGTTTTATATTGTTCGTATTTAATAACATTTAGTTGCCTAGTTATAAAGAGTTAGCATCTTTAAAAAAGTTCTTGTCCATTCACCTTACATATGGTAGTCTTCCAATCTTGTCTAATTCTCACTATTCTAATGTTTTTCTTCTCCTTTTGTCAATAAACACTAAAAGCAATGTTGGCACTAAAGTGGTGAATTTCTCATATTTAATACTTCACAAGATATTATAATCATCTACCTCTTAAAATCAATTTAACTAAATTGATATTTTCTAAGAAAGTAATCAATAATAAGATTTAAATAAGAAGAGATAGTGTTGAGTTAAAATAAATTCTATTAAAGCAAACATACTTCTTCAAAATCATCGAAGTTCAACATCTTTGAATACTTTCTTTTTATCTATTTATGTCTACAAAAATGCCTCTCCCACTTTATTATATCCATTTTAGTTTTATTTGCTTCCCGCACAAATGCCCAAAATTCTTCCATAAACCCAACCCTAATAAGCCTTAACTCTTATAATTTGCCTAGTATACTATTTTCTTGTTTTGAACTCTAAAATTGTTTTTTAATTCTATTATGATTATAGTTTTTGTCACCACTCACTTTTGTTTGAATATATCCAAAAAGGATAGGATCTTTAGGTTTCCGTTTGACCTTTGTCAATCAATCTTTCAAGCAATTCAAGTGTTTGTGCTTTATTGATTAGTGTGAAGTATTCAACCAATCCTTTCGTGAACAAAGTTTTATGATTTCTAAACTTTACACATCATCAAAAAAGAGATGTTTAATCATTGTTACCTTAAAGTATAAGGGAGGTAATTGGTAAGAGGATGGTATTGTTAAACACAAAGGCTCTATAGTTTATCTTAACATTACACAAGTCAAAAACTTATTTCTATACATATAGGGAAAAATCTTACCCATAAATAGGGTGGAATATGCCTTAACCACAAATAATTACTTTTCTTCCTATCACTAACATGTTGATATGTGTTCTTGTCTTCATTGGCTCTTTATTGAATGCAAATTTTTTAACCTTTAGAGGTTATGAAAAATACAATGAGAGATGTAATCTTTCATCTTATCAAGAAAAGGTATGAGTTTTTGATAAAAGGCTTATGTGAGGACAAAAAGGTATTAAAGATACAAGTTAAGATTATAGGTAATGGATTTGAACCAAATTCAAAGGTTTATGGCGTTAACATCAAAGGTTATAAAAAGTTAAGAAATGAAAAAATGGTAACAATATACATAACTACTATTCATTCTAAGTAACTTTCTCTTTTTTTTTTTTTATTTTACTAAAGATAACAACTTGATCACTTTTATCTCTTTGTTAATTTGGTGAAAGTAATAATTTTGTTCTTTACATTAGAAATATAGTAAACTTAAGAAAAATTTAGGAAAGATACTTAAGTTAAATATCATCATTTTTTTAAGGTAAACTAATGCTATTTATGTCAAAAAATTCCTTGACTTTTTTCTAACTCTATTAAAAAATATAATAATATAATCAATTTATCATTTTGCTAATTTGGTAAACAATTCACAATAGCAAAATAGTTAAGTTGGAATGATTTTGGGATTACTATTCAAAAAGTATAATATTATTTTTAAGATATAATATTGTTATTTATCTTAAATAATTTTCTAAATTACTTTTTGACTCCCCAAAAGAAATATAATCTTACTATGTTATCATTTTGTTAATTTAATAAGAGAGATGTAACACTATCATATTTTAGAATATATAATTTTCTTTACTATGGGCATAATTCTTTAACTCATCATAATTGTTATCAAAACCATTAAGAATTCCATAATTTTTTAATTTTTCATAAAGAGGTGTTTAAGAGACAATTTTCTCTCCCATAAGCTTTCAAATTTTATAATGTTAACTATAAATAAGTGTCTAAAATATGTGAAAATTAAGATTTTATAAACAAAGATAAATAAAGTTAAAGTTATTAATGTAAGATTTTCAGTTATTTTTCTTCTTTAGAAATAGCCATTTCAATATCAAATTGTCTATACATTTAAGTGAAGTATAAATTCAACTTTCAAATCTTTAACAAGATTGCTCCCTCCTTCTTTGGATCTCCATACTTCCATTTAATATAAGGAAATATTAGACTTCTTCCACCATTAATCAAAATAATACTATAAAGTGTAAGTGGTTTCATCTACGCAATTTCCTACTTGAATTATTGTTGTTACCCCTTTTAGACACAGTTATCTCTCTAATATAGAAATTATAGTTATTGATCATTTTTCTCTCGTTTTTCAATATTACATTGGTTCTATTTGTTATAGTGAACCTCTTCGTGTCTGGTTCTCAAATTTGCAAGAAATGATTTAGGTCTCCTTAAGTTCTTAATGCATTTATGTTTGAAAGATAAACTCTTTTAATTGTGAATTATGTCTTAATTAATGGATTTCTAACTAAAGAAAACCATGGACATTTACAATAAGGATTTAATGGCCTTTAGACCTTTAATGGTGGAACAGAAGATGATAACTTGACATTAAAGGGAGAGAAAAAAGTCCTTAGTGCCATGGACAAAGTGAAGGAGCCAGCTATAACATGTGCTATAGAATTAGCTAATGAACTAGTTTAATTAAATGAAAAGGAAAAAGAGGTTCTAACTATAACTAGCTAGATGTTATATAACTTATTATCATTACACATTTACAAGGAGTAGAGATTAGATGGCTTTTAAACTATTGTTGGTGAAACAAAAGATGATAGCTTGGTGTCAAAGGTAAAGAAACAAGTCCTTATTGGTGACATAAATAAAGTGAAGGAGTCAGTTGTAACTTGTTATACGAAAATGGCTTCCAAAGTTTAGATGAGAAGAAAAAAGAGATTATTCCAACTACAATTGGCCAGAAGGTAAATGATTTGTTGTCATTACACATTCACGCGATATAACATTTAAATGGCTTTCAAACTGTTATAAGTAGAATAAAAGATAATAACCTGACATCAAAAGGGGATAAACAAGTCATTGTTTGTGACATAGACAAAGTGAAGGAGGCAATTGTAACTAATGATGCAAAGATGGTTGATAAACTAGTCTAAAATTTAAATGAGAAGAAAAAAAAAAGATTGTTTTAATTGCAATTGGCCAAATTTTAGATTACTTATTGCAATTATACATCTAAGAGGGGCACATTTGTACTTATTGCCATACCGTGAAGTTAATGAAGCACCTAATCATAAAACTCCAAAAAAAGTCAATACATACAATAAGAAGTTGAAGGGATATCATCTAAGCTATTAATTACATAAGAGATTAAGGAGGATTATGCCTTAATCTTTGTAATGTGCCAAATTTCAATCCAAAAAAAGCAAAGACCAAGATGGATTATAATTAACCTAAAATTGAAGATGTTATCTTTAAAGAGGAGTCAATAAAGACGACAAGCTTACTAAAGGAATTTGTTTTTGAAATTATAGGTAACCCATTCTTTATTTTTTTTTTTTTACTCAAAATCATGGTTTTTCATAATTTCCTTTCATTTTTTGTTATTAATGAATGGGCAACTTTTTTCTCTCTTTAACTCCAATAAATGGTAGAACCAAGTCTAGTTTTAAGCTCATAAAGTTCTTATTATCCTTTTTTATTTTGGTAGAAAGACAAGGTCATTTTTTGATGTAATTTGAAATATGATGGATGTAAAATGTTTATGCACATGATAAGTAAGATAGTGATTTCCTGGATTTTGTATGGTATTAGTGTTCATTTACAATTACTCTAACTTTCTTACTATTGTATAGGAGAGGAAGTTCTTAGACTTTTCATTACTAAAACTTTTTGTAAATATACTTTTGCTTTATGAATGTAACCCTATTTGCCAGTCACAATAAATAAAAAAAAAAAACATTTTTAGGTTCGAACTTTTATAAGATGTGCGGAAGAGAATGACTATCCAATTGAACAAATCAAACTAATAGTTACTTTATTAATGATCCTACATAGCCTATATTAACTATTTGAACATAAATTCTTAATAAATCAACATATATGTTTTTTTTTTCTCTTTAGAACAATTTTTTGGATACCATTCCAACGAGCTATCTATTGATTTGTTAACAAGACAAATCATCATGTTATTACTTAGAAAGCTAATAACTACTAAGATCATAAGAAACTAATTCTCCATCTCATACATAACATCTTTATTTTCATCTAATCCAAGGCCTTTCAATATAATGAAACATGCATTAATTTCCATTTTTGCTAGTTATGGAACAAGAAGCTCTTACACTATGCTATTTATCATAACTACTAAATTTATATTATTAGTACATTAATGTAGTTATAGTCATATTGCTAATACATATCACTAAGGTATGTAGTTATACTTTTATTTTTGTTATTTTTTTGCTTGAAAACAATTAATCATTTGAAAATGTCTTATTTTGGATTCCACGGTTGGGCAATATAAACAGACATGAGATATTTCCTATTATAAATAACTATTAAAAAATATTATGTCATGGTCTTATTTAATATTTATTTAAAAATTTAGAAATTGAAATGTATTAGTAATTAAATAATTTTATATTATCAATGAAAAATAATTTCTAACATGCACATTCTTTATATAATAAATCATATTTGAATTCACTATCATTAAATTATTACAAAATTACTTCATTCGTTACCCAATAATAAAATTTAAATCTTAATCAATAAAGTTAAGTTTATCAGAAAATCTACAACTCAGAGATAACACTCCTTCCGAGATTTAAATTCTGTTCGGTAAAATTGTACAAAAAAGAAAAAGAGTGTGGGGGGTGGGGGACAAGGCACACACGCACACACACACACACGCACACACACACACGCACACACCCGCACACGCACACGCACACGCACACGCACACGCATTGAAACTGGCACACAAGTGAGACACGACCACGTTAAGCACGTGTCCCAGTGCAAATAGGATCCTGAAAAAGTAGGTCAAAAGAAGGAATATGACTGCGAGACATATGTGAAAGCCGAACGGTAAAAGAAGACAGAGGAAGAAGTCAATCTACTGCGGAAGGGAGGGTGACAATTGACAAGGGGGAGGCAAATGGCAGGCCTCTAGGCTTTGTAGCTTGAACGACGGCAACATTGCCACGTCGAGTCTGTATACCGAAAGCAGCTCTTTTTTTTATTGCACCTTTACCATCTTTTGTTCAGCCTCTTTTTGGTTTTCTTCTTTCTATACCCTTTTTTTTTTACCTCGCTGGCTAATTTTTTATTCGAATCCAATAAGGGACAATTTATTTTAACCAAAATCTAAAAAAAAAAAATTAAGCAGACGTAATTTAAAATTAATAATTATAATTTTCTTGATAGTTATAATTTTTATTATATTATTTGCCTTTTTATCGAGGTGAAGCCACACAGAAGGAGGTTAGGGGGACAAATACCCACATATATTTTAAAAAAAAGAAAGTTGTGTGCATAATTTTAACAAAAATAATTTGAATTTGTTGGATTGACTAGCCAGATCAAAAGACCTAAAATAATACTGATTATTAGAACTATCATGGGTTTTTATTTTTATTTCTTTTCAGTGAGTTAATTTGTTACATCCATTGCATTTGAAACAAATATTGCATAATTTTAAGTAATTGGTTATACATAAATATAAACCAGGTCATACTTGATCAAATTTAGTCATATCTTTTATATTGAAATGAATAAAGTGATTGATTTCTAAATTTGCATAACTTTGTGAATAATTTTATAACAAGCATAATAGAAATGTGTTTTCTTCGTCAGTATTGGGTACACAATTTTCAGAGTACTTGAGTCCTATCTAAAAATAAAAAAATTATGCGAAAGAGTAATGTTAATAATTTTTGATATTATTTTAATATTACTAACTTATTATTTTGTTGACCACACATAACTCTACAATCACCGGCTATTAATTAGGCCTAGTAAATAAAGATTTCACATAATTCTCAACACTTAAGCCAAAAAAAAAAAAAAAAGTACAATTCGAAAGAATGGTCTGTAACCATTTCAAACCCCAAAGTATAAAAAAAAAAAAAAGGGTAAGCGGAGCAACTCAGTTTCGAGGTGATATAAGCTAATGAATACTCTAAGATTGCCAATCCCACAAATAATCTAACAATGTCATCACACTGCACACTAAATTCCACTTAGAATGCAAGTATTCGATAAATCTCGTCCGTGTGGAATAAAAGTGAAGTGAATTTTGGGACATAAACTGTAAAAATGTGTGTCCATATTTGTAAAATATTAGTTGCGAATATGGCACATTATGCGAAAATTCCCGTTACGTGCACAAATGTCGGCTGTCTTGATTCAAGAACTTACCTTGTGAACGCCAAGCACAGCGCCACAAAAATGGGGACAAGCAAAACATGTCCACAACGCTACTGATAAACCCTCTGCTGAAAACTCGGCGGAAAGAAACTTCAACATTTTCTAGCACGTTTTTCAAGTGTGAAAACGAGGCCAGCAAAGCCACCTTTCGCTCTTTCTACATTAGAACAACATAAAAATAAAAAAATAAAAAAATTAAAATTCAGCACTTTTTCTATGTTTATTATAGAATTACCATGATTTCGATTTTTAGATGGGAATCAAGTAGGCTGAAAATTTAGAGCTAGGGCTACAGTTTGAATGTAAATTCCGGATCAAAATGGTCAGATTCACTATTTTTTCTCTTTTCTTTTTCTCTTCGCTGGGGGGGGGCCACCCACCAACCGATCGGACATCGAGGGCGGGGGGGGTCCCACGACGTGACCCCACTAATATGAGAAAGAATTCAAGGGCCTCATCATCGTCCATTCATAATCGGGTGGTCTAGAATGGAGCACCGGCACGGTGTGGGCCCACGAAGAGTGGCGTGAAGCGAAACCCACTTGGCCCAGAAAGCAAGAAAGAACAGAAAGTAATCAAACCGACCCCGCTTCCTTCCAACCCAATAGCCCCGCGGGGCGGCTCACCAAACGTCATGTCTGATGATTCCGAGAATCGAGACGCCATTGCGTTTTTTTTTTCCTCTCCACCCGCCAATGCCGGATTGACACGTGCCAACCTTCTCCCTATCACTGGGACCCACCGAAATTGAAGATTGATCGTCGCACCGCTAAAACTGCTGCCAGGCGGCGATCAAAATATCAGCAACTTGCTGAAAACAATGTGGCTGAATACGTACGTAGGAGAGAATTGCCGGCGCAAGTTAGGAGCTTTTTTTCTTTTGTTCGTTTAGCCTTTTATTTAATGAATATTAAGTATTTAATGGGAAAAAAGGGAGTTCGGAGGAGAAGATGTTTTTAGTTTCCTTTTTTGTTTATAATATACAACTTCCGATTTTATTTTTTTTTAATTAGAAATATTTTTTGCCAAACAAAAGAGAAAAAGAAAGAAAAGGGAATAAGTGGGAGGGTATTATTAGGAAGGAGATTAACTATTTAATGTGTGAGAAAGTTAGAAAAGATAGATATAGCCAATAAAAAAATTCAGTTTCTAGAAAAGATACAAATCAACAAAAATTAGTAAGATAAGCAGCAGGAGACAATTCCATTTGCTTTCTCAAGTTCCAAAAACGTATTTTATATAAATATAGGTTCAAAGAAAAACGTATTATATATAAATGTATATTACAAAATTAGAAACCCTATTAATTTCATTGCACATATAGGCATATCATCGATACATTGTGTTTCCACGAACCCTTTTCACTAGAAGCCTCCTCGCCAGAAACCCTATTTACAATTTTTCCACGAAGCCCGAAACTACAACCGAAAACTTCTGGGGGAACCCCTAATCTATTATTTTCTATATAATAAGACTATTTTAAAAAGATACTTATTTTTACCAATCGGTACTCCGAATTTATCTTTATTTTCCTTCTTTTGCCCCGACTACTGCTTCTATATACATGGCAATAAAGAGACAAACTGTTAATCCACCAATACCGGTACTTCTAGTCCAAAAGGCTTCAAGTATTGGCCCCATTGGGTTGTACAAGACAGAGACGGGCACTGACATTGGGGCAATCACTATCACGTATGCTTTTGGGGGTGATTGCATAAATAGGCAGAAGTATTGGGTACTAATATTCTATGATTAGTCCTCCCAGAGGGGCTCGGTGGGGAATTCCCTTTCTTCGCTTGGCAGTTCGGTAATTAACCGAAGTTGGAGGGGGCGTACATGGAGAGAAACTACGCTCTTTGTTGCTGTTGTTGTTGCTCTTGTTGTCACTCCTGTTGCTCTTGTTCTTGTACCGGCCATGGCTGCTGCTGCTATAGGAATCCTCCGAGTCCGACGCCATTGCCGTTTGCTGCTTCTTCTGCTTCTGAAAGTTCCTTGATGTCCCTTTAATCTGCAATCGACGATTACAATGATTATTAGAAATTGACCATTGTAATTTTTGTATTTCAGAAACATTTTCTTAGTAATGTCCAAACGATAACCATCAACTAAAAACCACCCAATTGGAATAAACAAAATGAAAAATTCTTCGTTTGATAAATGAGAACATTGTAGGACGCCTACATTGCCTCTCAATTCAATTATAAAAGTCAATAACTTGTTTTGACCACACAACCTTGTAGACATTACACCATATTGAGTTTTCCACAAGCTTGGGAACCGGGAAAAATAACCACAATGGTCCCCATTACCTTTCCCACTGCAATTTCCCACCCGTTTTTCCCGCAACCAAAGAGGAAAAGAAACACCCTTCCTCAAAAAACAACAAAAAATTCCCAAAAAAAAGGGGAAGTAAAGCCAACGTAATTGAGGAGAATGTGACAATACCTTGCAGCCAAGAGAGCAGAATCGGAAGGAATCAAGCAGGCTGCGCTCACAAACCTCACAGGTGTTGGTAACCCCTTTGCCAGGCCTAGGCTGAGGCCTTTCATTCAAGAACACAACCCTGGCACTGTTGATAACATAGGTTTGGACACCAGATATGTCCAGCACCTTCTGTATCTCGGACACCCTTATCACATCATGGTACGAGGACCTCCTTATCTGCAATTAACAAACCAATAACAGTTAGAAAGGATGGTTTGGGCCATCCAATTTGGAGATAGAATGCAAAACTCATGGGAAGTCTGTTCCCTTTTTTTAATTTTCCACTTTTGCTTGGAAGCTGTTGGCTAGTAATGGTCATATTAAGGGAGCCCCCTTCTGAATTCTGGGAAAGAATGTTAGACAAAGAAAGGCTCTGTTTGAAAGCTGAGAAAATGTATGAAATAGAGTTCCATAGAATTAGCCAAACCACAAAAATGGTATAAACCTCATTTTCACTGAGGTACCAACTGGACCTTGAAAATGGTGGATGTAAAAAGGAATCAAAACAAACTGATAAACGGGAATCAAAACAAAACTAGTGGAGGAGAGAAAGAAGAAAGTGATTGGATAAGAAATTCCACTATAAGAGGAAAAACAGCAAAGAGAGAATTTGCTCAATCCCAGAAAAAGGGACAAAAGAAAAACAAAACTTTGGAAACAAACATGTTGGAAATAAAAACGGTTAGAAGAATTGAGGAATGAATGAAAAGATAGACAGTTGTCAATACCTGAATGGCATGATGATCCTTATGGTAGGCCAGGCAGAGAGAACAGAGCGAGCCATCCATGCAATCCAAGCAGTACATATTGCATTCACTCTTGTGGGAATCAACATGTAATGGGCATTGGACAAAGAAGCGCTCGCTCAACAGCGGCTTCAGCCATGGCGGCCACCTGTTGTCCTCATCATCAGGTCCTCCAGCACCCTATAAACATTCAACCAAAAAAGAAAAAGTGCCTTAATACAATGAAAACTAGCTGTGCCATTACCCAGGTACTAGATTTCATTAAAACAAACCAACAAACGAGAATGGTCATTGCTTAAATCCAGGAAGTGGGAAAAAATTGAATCTTTAACCAAACAGAGGCCATTGCTTGAATTTCAGAATAAAAACAGAGCATTTCGAGCAAAACCCAGATCAAAGAACTCCAAAACATACAGCTAAGTGTCGTTAAAAATGCATTAAATACCATGATTCTCCGGTTCCTGGGCTTCATGGTGGTCTCTTGATTTTCGATCGCCAGCTTGAATAACTCAAAACGAAGCAGAGCACACTGCTCTAATTCAAGCAACGGAGTCAACGAGAGAGATAGAGAGAGAAACAAATGAGAAGAGAATGCTTAGGTTACTTTAGAGAGATAAAGTGGGCTGATATATAGAGAAATAGAAAGAGAGATTTGAGGGGTTTAGGTGGAGGCGGCCGAAGAGAAGCAATTGGGTTCTTACAGCGAAAGCGGCAGAGCAATAGACAGACAGACACGGAGAGAGAAGTTGTTCTTATCTTTAAAAAAGTCCACAATTCTCCGAACCTAGTCCTCCGAACCCAAACCTCAAAATGCTTCGGGTGCAAGGAACCAACCTCCATCTTTCCTTTTTTATTCCCCCCCCGCCCAAAAAAAAAAATTCCCCTTTCATTTTCATTTCATTTCCACATTACACACACACACCAAACAGCCCCCCCCCCTCTTTCACCTTGTTCTTATCGCAGTTTTATTTTATTAATAGCCTTTACTTTGTCTATCATTATTGGTGATTAACTTTTTTTTTTTGTTTTGAATTTTATGATGGTATTACATCATCACCTTTATTGGTATTTATATTTTGAGCGTGGATGGCTGCCCCTTTCTTTTATGTTTGCATGGATAGACATCTGATGTCCTGTTTTTAATTTGCATATATTTTTAATCTTGATTTTGGGGGTCTGTGTGAGGGAGAGCTTATCTTGTCATTGTTGCTAACGTAGGTTACTTTAATTTTTTACTATGATAATTCTTTTAATGCCCCCAAATACGCATATGCTTATATTATCGAAAGATTTTTATCAATCTCTTCTGATAATACAATAAATAAAATAATTTATAAGGGAATTTGGACTTGGGTCTGACATGCAATAATGCAAAATCAAATCAGGCAAAAGGAAGTAACTTAGTCAACACTAGCAGCTACGAGATGTAGACCATGTTCAGATAGTTTCATATGACGCTTTGGCACGAATCTCTTAGGGTTTGGGTTTGGGTCGGCCATCACTAGTTAGTGAAGAACATTAACATTGTAAACATTGTACAAGCATTTAACCAATCACCTCGATGGTGTAGGGATAATTCAGCATATTTTTACACGCAAGTTTAATTTTTTTTTCAGTGAATCTTTCTTGAATAAGTGAAGTGTGCAACAGAGTATATCATTAATTTTAAAATTTAATAATTAGTGTAATTAAATGAAAAAAGTTATGTTTAAAATTATTGTTATTCTAATAATAATTTTTTTATAAAAAAATTAAATTAAAATATTTACAAATAATTTTTAATTTACACTCTAAAAATAATAATTAACATTTTTTATTGTTAAATAATAATAATAATAATACACTACACAAGTGTATGAAAAATGTAATTGCATATCAAAATTCATGCGGAGGGCCCTCGATTTCAAATTCAAAGCTCACTAAAATTAGATTTTAGTTGCTAAGGTTGTATACACCACATGCGAGAGTCAAACAATTATTTTGCGTATACTTGAGTTAGGTTTGAAACTTTTCAACGCATTCTTTCCCTTTGAAAATCCAAGGTAAAATAATTGAATTGTGTCACTGGACGCTAAATTTGGTAATTATTATGACTAAGTATAAGGGAGATTTGTTAAAAATTATTATTATTATTATTATTATTAGAATAATAAATTATTTTTTTAAAAAAAAAATTAAATCGAATTATCAATGATTGATCTTTAACTTAAACTCACCGAATGCTAATTAATATTATTATAATTCTCATTTTTCATTCTTCAAAAAACCAAAAAAAAAAAAGTTTTTAAGTTTGTCTAGATTATTTTTTCATCAATACTCGATATTTTAAGGCTCATTTATATTTCAAAATAGCCTATTGTTGAATGGAGTATACTTATTAAATTTCACATTAAAATGAAGTAAATGATATCTAGACTATCAAGATTCAAGAATATCCCCACCACACAGTGAGTAATAATGTTCGAATACATTAAAATTCCATTCATGTATGCACATAACATAAAAATAAAAAAAATAATAAAAAAAAGAACGTGCAAATTGCGTTTGGGACAAATACTTTGACAGCACCACCTAATCTGCATTATTGACCTCTTGTTGTTTTTTGCGCAACTTTGACAAGACCGTCCAGTAGGCCATCATTTCTTGCATTACCCGAACGTTTTTCTTTTTTCTGTTTTTCTTTTTCTTTTCCAGGTTTCAGCGATCTTGATGGAGCACAATGGCCGTATGGGCTAATGGGTCATTAATGCTCCCAACCAATTTGGCAAATTTTCTTTGCACGTAAATAGGACAAGGCATGTAAATTGATTGCTACTCACTAGAGATGATTAGAAAGGGTGTCAACAAACTGCAAAGTCCCCTCAATCAGATCAAAACTAAATTATAATCATCAAAATTATTGAAAAATGATCAGATATGGTCCGAACCTTTAGCTAAACCATATTCGATGAAGTTATCTTCCAATGTAATTTGTTAAACTATTGAAGTTGTTTTAAGATGTAATCCCCTTGTCCACATGAGGGAATATATCATACATGTTAATTTCTTTATCAATGAACACGAGTTAAATCAAAGCAAATGAGATATGTAACTTGACATGGTTAGAAAAATCGTGGGCGTGGAGGCATATGACAAAAACCAACAAAGTAATGTCCCGAGTTCTTTTGATGAGGAGTGCGTATGCTATATTTTGATATCTGGATAAAATGTAATGAAAACGGAAATCCCTGTAACAATAACAGCTAACGAAGTGACCTTCTTTTGTTTTTTTTTTTTTTTTTGCATAAGTAGTACAAATTATTTGCATGCGGTAATTTATATCTTGTATGGCACGGCCAAACAAATACTGCAGAAGCATTGTATCTTTATGCTTAGAGAATCTATTCAACAAAAACAATTTTAATGATTTATTTAAATGTGTGTGCCACTAGGGAGTGAGAGAGAGGTAAACAGTAAAAAGCTTTGAACAATTTTTATTGTGGAGGTGACTGATCAAAACACTTAAAAGGAAGACGTAAATTACAAGTCAATCTTTGAACTGTAACTACACGAGGCAATGTACCCCCAAAAACCCCAAAAAAAAAAAAGAGAAAAAAAGAAAAACCATACGCTAGGCACAATTACATCTCCAAAGTTGAAAACTTTTCAATATTGTCACCATATTTCGGATTGTGAAATGGTTAAAGGTCGCTATTTAAGGACTAGACATTGATATTAAATGGGCTATACGTGTGTCTCTCTTGACCTTTTCCCCTCTAGTAGGTGCGAAAAGACCCTCTTAAAATCACTAAAACTAGTTACCTACCAAAATGCTGCCACCTATATATTGGACTTTTCTTTTATGGTAAAAATGAAAGGTAAGTAGGCTATCTTTCACCTCCATTTATGTTAGGACCGAAACTTAAAAGACGTCTACAAATCAAGAAAATCATGAAGCCAACATGTCATGGAAGTAAAGTTACCGTAATAATTTCGAGTTTAAGTATTAATTGGAGTCAATTAACAAAAAAAAAACAAAAACACAAAAACAAAAGAGTTACCATAGTGGCCCGTGTCACAGGACCAACTATTCCGTATAAATTTTTGACCTTGTGATCCTATTAAATAGCTCACTTAATTTCAGTTAATCTCATACACACTCACACGCAGATCAATGCTGATATTTCTCTATCGAGGGATTTAGGGGCTATCAGCTGACATATATTAGACACATTAAACGAACAAATTATATTCAAAACTTTAGGAAGTTTTTGTTTTAATTTATGCGTATTTTTCCACGCAAACTAAGTAAAAGAAGAAAAAGTAAACACATATGATGTACACATGGATTATTTACTACCAATTTAGTTTGTGCTATGACAGCAGAGATTTACTATCTGAAGTTTCGTGTTAATATTGATTTTTTGAAATGCAGGGACGTAATTTTAATTAGTCTATAGTTTCGGAACTGACTGGTGCTTTCCCAAATCTTATGGTTTAGAAACACAGTTTGTAATTTATTATTATTATTATTATTATTATTATTATTATTTTGTTTTTGGTCTAAGGGAGGGATTAGACCCAGGCAAGATTAGGTATTCTTTTTCTTATTCTCATCACCACTAGGCTATCGCAATATAGTGGTGGAAAATAATGAACCCACATATTGGTGGTAGAGCTCCCAGATAATTTATACCTATAAGAAAAGAACCAAATATTTATATTTTTATAATATTAATATGGATCATATTAATTATTAAGATAAACTGGGATAATTATATTATTATAATAATATAAAAATTATTTAATTATATATTAAAATCGATACTAACACTATTCTCTTTTTTTTGTGGGTAACTTTTATAGACCATCCATTTATTAAAAATTATTTAATAATTCTTTTTATAGAAAAAAGAAAATAAAAAACTTAAAGTATGATTATTTTTTTCCTTTCTTAAGAAAATAAAACAAAAAGTTTGAGAGTACTTTTCTTTGTTTTTTTTTTTGGTTTCACTTCTTAACAAACAAAAATGAATTTCAAAGAACGTGGTTTTTTCTGCTTTTTAAGAAAGCATAACAAAAAATTAGAGTAATTGTTTTATTTCTCTTAATTTGTAAATTAAGAAAAAATTGTCACATAAGTAAAAATGAAAATTGAGTTAAAGGACAATAAATTGAGGGGTTTTTTTTTTTTCTAAATTTTATCAATAAACATATACATATAGATTACTAATTACATAATTGTCCGTAAAATCAGGAAAAGAGAAGGATTGAAAAGTAAGGTCACAAGATTACCCTATTTTTGAGAGCCATATCTCCATGGTCAGCTTTTGATTTTTATGCCTCTTAAAATGAGTGGATTTTTTGCGTATAGAAGAATACACGCAGCAGCTTCCTTAGTAGATTATATTCCTTGAACGCACGAGTCCTACTCTAATAAGATGTAAGACTGTTAAGTACCATATCCGGTAATATAACAGGACAATGTGTCGATTCATACTAAAGGCAAAAGGAACAGGCTTGTTAGTTGTTACTGATAAAATGTACATTCTGAAAATAATACATGCACTATGGGACCACTTTTATGGCTGTGGTTGGTCATTTGTTTTTTCCTTTTCTTTGGTCTAGATGAGCTGGAGAAGGGAGGATTGCCAGAGATAGGTTTATTTGCAGTTCAGGTTGAGCCAGTTTTATTCATATATTGGGACGAAAATCCCTAAAGACAGTTAATTTTAATGGTGACAACCCAACATAGAGTAAAAACCAATTAAATGTACATTGCACAGGCACTAATCAAATGTGCATATACATTACACATTCCACGGCATGTGTAGATTATGTGAGAATCAAGCCTGCACATTGTACAGGCTTGTTAGTTATTGCTGTCCCAGAAAGGCAGAAAAAGAAAGAGGCTTTTCGACTAGTTAGTTGCTCAAGGACGCGGTGTGTTATTGGTTTTTAGCACTTGGCACCTAGCACCTAGCACCTAGCACCTGCACATGTTTTGCTTTGGAAGATCCACTGTAATTCATTTATTTCGAGCATTGTTAAGCAATCTTTTGTTGATAGGCTTGGATAAGATTTATTCGAATTTTAACTTCTAAATTAAGAAAGAATTATTTTAGTTTGGATGCTTGTTAATTATAGACGTAATGTTTTTTTTTTTTAAAAAAAAATTAGTCTCTCATATTTTTTTCTGTCGAAAGTTTTGATTTTTTTTTTGTTAGTTTGCTCTTAAATATGTGATGTAAGGTATTACGTCAGCTGTTTGGTACTAACTCAGATGAATGATGTGCAATTTTTGAAAAAAGATTCTAAAATTTTTTAAAAAAATTATAAATTCAAAAGATGCAAAAGGTTTTTAGAAATATTTGAAAACTCCAAATAAAATATGAAAATTCAAAAAAAAATTGAAAATATTTAAAAAAATTTAAAATGTTAAACAAAAGAGAGAGATATATACTGCATAAAATAGAAGAATTTTTGGTTTACTTTCAATTTTAGGTTTTTTTTTTTTACAAAAAGTTTCAATTTTTAAATTTTAGAATTTTTTGGAATTTTTAATTTTCATTTTTTATAAAATTTATAATTCTTTTAATTTTTAGAAGTTTTTTTTTTGAATTTTCAAATTTTAAAAAATTTTTGGATTTTATTTATAATTTTTATAAATTTTTTAAAAATTCCATGTCATAAAAAATGATGGCATAAGTCAACACCAAACTTCACTAAGTATGGACTCCTCTCGCACCCATTTACATATTGTCAAAAACTACACGAGAAAAAGAAGGTTAGAAAACAAGGTTGCACCACCAGCTGACAACGGTTCGGCTCAAAATTGGCACCTTGTAATGCGAGGAGAGCTAATTTGCTCAACAATGCTTACCCCACATTGGAAGGAGCGCCTGATGGCAATAATCGTTACCTCAAAACCTAATGTTGTCATTCGCTCCACTTCCTACAAACACCAATTGTAGCTATCGTCATCATACGTGACTTGCATTGGCAAACTCAACCAGCTACGATCTACCCAATGACGTCTTTCATGCGCTAATCAGAGACCAGCGACGTCTTACTGCCAGTGATTGTTGCCTTTTTGCACTCCACCACACCTAGTTCGAAGGTTCATCATCTCTCTTGAGTTAATTCTGATCATTATATATTATTGTTGTAGCTCTATGCTTATTTGCCACAAGCCAAGCAATCTTGCCCATTTAGATACGAAGGCCTATGGATACTCGATCGTGGGTTTGAAAATGTTTGTGAAATCAGATTGGTTTAATGATTGCAATTCAATTTCAAAAGATATTTCTAAGATGTAATATGCGGCTTTGGAGTAGAACATAAGTGTGTGTGGCAATTTGTTCCAAATGGAATAGGGGCTATTAAATAGTATTGTTGATATTAAAAAAATGTCTCTTTTCTATATGTGGCTAAGGAATATAGGAGCAGATTTGTCTAAGCAATGCAACCAAATTTTGGAGCAAAAATAAATCATCTGGTTCCAAAGATCTCAACAAAATAAGAATTTACTTAAGGATAGTAACACTAAATTTTTCCACTCTTCCATTGTTTAAAGAAAATGGAAAAATTGAATTAGAGCCTTTGAAAATGAGGAGGGGATTTGGATAGAAGACCAAGGGCAACTAAAAATTATGGCACGTCAATTTTATAGTTCACTTTTTACTGGCCCAAACATATGTTATTCAAAAGCAGCTCTTTCTTCATGACCAATTCTAGATGCCTCCTTTATAGATAACTTGGCAGATCCTTTTATAGTTGATGAAGTTCATCATGTCCTCAATTTTCTGGATATAAGGCACCAAGGCTTGATGGATTCTAGGCTATCTTCTTTTAATAGTACTAACATATTATGAGTTTTATGCTTACGTATCTGGTTAAAAATTGTATTTTGATAGGCTAATTACCAAAAGAAATAAATGAAATTCTTTTAGTGCTCATTCTAAAAGTTAATCAACTTGTGAAACTTGTCGATATTAATTCAAATTAAGAGATTATTAGAATTATAGTAAAAATCAATTTAATTGAGTTTTATTTGAATTTTATTATTTGGATAGATTTAAGTATTTATTATTATATAAAAACAAAGTATCTCTATTATTGTGTATATTTTTCTTATTATTATATGGCATTTTATCAAATTAATAAAATAAAAAATTATTGTATAATCATTTAACAACACGAAGTTAATTTAGACTAATATCTCTTTTTAATGTATTTTACAAGCTCGTTGTGAAGGTTATTATGGAGTGACTTAGGCTTTTAATAAGCCATTTGGTTAGCTCGTTACAATTTAGTTTTATTTTTGGTTATTCCTCTCATGATAACATTTTAGTTGCCTAAGAAATTATGAATTTCTTGTAACATAGGAAGCATGGCAAAATAAAGTACATGACTTTGAAAATTGATCTTAAAAATACCTATAATAGAGTTAATTAAGAGTTTTAATGGTTAATTCTTATGTCTCTTCCTTTCCTAACTCATTTTCTTTCACTTATCATGAGTTGGGTGATTTTTGCTAAGATGGTTAAACTTTGGAATGAGAAATGGATTACTCAATTTAAGCCCAAATGTAAACTACGATAGAGGGATATTATGTCTCCTTATCTATTTATATTGTATTGAAAGGTTCTCTCATCTTATAGTAGGTATAATGGATACTAATGAATGGAAGGATTTGATATTTTCTTGAAATGGTTCGTAGATTTCTTACCTCTTTTTATGTGGATAAGTTTTTTTTATTTGGGGTTATTACTATTAAATGTATGAATTATATTAACATGAATTTGAATGTATTTTGCTCCATGTTTGGCTGAAGGGTGAGTAAAGAAAAGTCTAAATTAGTTGTCTTTTATAATGTTAAACAACATTTAGCAATTGTCATAAGCCATTTATTGGGTTTCTCTCTTATACAAGACTTAGGTAAATATTTTGAAGTACCTTTGATTTATGATAAAAGGCACTCAATAATTTTTCAAGAGGTTATTGGAAAGGTTTAGGCTAAGCTTAGGGTGGAAAGCAAATTTGCTCTCTTTAATTGGTAGAACCAGGACCAATCTTGTCTAATTAGATATTACCAAAAAAATAAGTCTGATGGCATAAGAAGATATTTGTAAACCAAATTAGGTACGCTGGGAAGGGTGGTTAGGCTTACATTTTGCTAGGGATATAAACTTAGCCCTTTTTACTAAACTCATACAGGATGTGTAATAAGATGATAAATTTTGGGTTAAAGTCTTTAATGCCAAATGCTATTGTAAATAATATTTTCTTTAAGTAATGAGTGGGTATGGTCCTTCTTCATCATGGCTTGGTATTTTAAAGGGATATAAGCTTTTTAATTAATTCCTTTAATGGAATGTTATGGATAAAAGGAATGTGTGCTTTTGGATTGATATGTGGGCCTTATATGGTCCTTTGATTAAAGAGGAATGAGTCATGCCTAAGCCTTTTCAACTTGTAAGCTTAGTTAGTGACTAGCTATTGGAAAATAAGGAATGGAATTAGAGTATCCTTATTGGAAAACTTTCCCTACATTTAATTTTACTTCTTAAAGGCATGTATGTCTTGCACTAACTGGGTTTGTGTAATAAGCTGATATGGTATTCTAGTTTAGGTAACTATTCGATTAAAGGAGCTTATGAATTATTCTTGAATGAAAAAGAAGTGTAAGGAATTGGATATAGATTTAAAGGTTACTAATTCCACTTTATATGTGCACTTTTATATGGTTAGTATAGAGAGAAAGGTTCTTAACTAATGCTCTTTGGTTCTCATGCAATCTTGTAAATGGTGGAATATGTGAAAGGTATGGGATGCATTAGGAAATTGTTGAACATTTTTATATAATTGCATTTTTACGAAACAATTATAGGGGCTTATTTGTTGTACAATGGGAATTGAAACTCACCCTTTGAATTCCTTTAAAGCCAAACTTAAAATAGGTTGTATGAATGCTTTTATAACTATTAAAGAATGCTCCAATCAGTAGTTCTTTATCTCCACTTTATGGCATTTGTGGAATTTATGGAACAAATATATATTTGTTGCTAATATTTTGTCTTTTCTTGAGGTTGCCTCTTTTGTTAAGAGATGGGTTATAAAGATTCATGATATATAAAAGATGGAAAGAGCCTAGACCAATGTTCCTAAAAGTTAATATGGATAGGTGTGTTAAGGGCATTCCAAGCCTTATAGGTTGTAGGGGATTTATGTAATACTAATGTGGTAATTGGATTTACGGTTTTTCAAGTGTTTTTAGAATATCTATTAGAGCAGAATTAAGTGTTATATATCTTACTTTAAGGAGTGCTTAAACGAAGGGCTTTTAAAAAGTCATTTTCAAAACTGATTCAAAACTTGCAATACAAAAGATCTCAAGAAGAGAATTAGGAGCTAGATGCTTATCGCCCTTTTATTTTTTGAGTGTTGTTGAATGTTATTACAACCTTGGGAATGTGAATTCTAACATACTTTACAAAAAGGCAACTTTAACACAAATTATATGGCTAAACTTGGAGCTTTATTTAATGCATTTCAACTTTAAGACTCCCCTCTTATGGGGATTATGTTCTATTTCTTGCAAATAAAGTAGGTGTAGCTACTTCTAAGGAAGGTAGTTGGTTGAGATGATGTAGTTGTCTTTATTTTTGATGCAACATTTAGTGAAAACAAGGCTAATACTTGATTAAGCCTAAGAAACAATATTTTTCAAAAAGAAAGATAGAGATAAAGTTAATATTTTTATTAAAAGTGTTTATTTACTATAATGGTTTAACCCTTAGGTTTACACATCTATGTATAGATAAAACCATCTAACTAACTAGTAAAATATTGTGACTTAAATGGGAAAATATTTTAATGACTAATTAAAAAAAAGTTTAATTGAATAAAAAATACTTTAAAACAAAAAATGAAAATTACTAGATAGTAATTTCTAAATAATATAATTATATTTGAAAACTAAGTTTTCTAAAATTTTTCTCTGAGCTTTTGATGATCCCTTTGGTCTATGAAGTTTTGGATTACTTGTTCTACCTTAGTCCATCCACATGGGAAAATTCAAGCTTGAGTTCAAGTCAAGTTTTGGATAAATAAATTCATCCATTGAATAGAATGAATACATATCTGTAACATTAAAAGTCCTTAAAATACCTCATTCCTTAAGTAGATTAATCACATAGGCATTGTCATTGATTTTCTTCAACTCTTGATAAAGACCATACTTCTCAAGTTGTAATTTGTTGTAGGAACTAATAGGAAATTGCTTTTCGTGAAGGAAATTAGCTTATGTCTTTGATGTTTATTTGCAACTCTCTTGCATTTCTCATTGATAATCTCTAACTTTTGTTTCACTTTAACTTGGATAGATTGCACTTGTTTTAGAAGATGCTTAGTGGCAATGCTAAGACTTGGAACTTAAGGAAAGTTAACCAAATTTAAAGTATGTTATGGACATTTAGTATAAACAATAGAAAAAAGAGATTTTCTTATAACACTGTAAACTACACTATTTTAGGCAAACTCTGCTTGAGCTAAGGCAAAATCTCATTACTTTAGCTTGTCTCCATAAATGCTTCAAATAAGATTGCCCAAAGTCTTGTTGAGTGACTAAACTAATCATATGTCTATGGATAAGTTATACTATTGAACTTTAGAGATAAATTAACTAATTTCCATAGAATGATCCAAAAGTAGCTAAGAAACCTAGTGTTATAGTCATGAATGATGGATTTGGGCACTCTATGTAGGTGTACCACTTCTTTAAAGAACAACTAAGCTATATTTAAGCAATCAAAGGTCTTTTTGTAAGGAATGAAGTAACCTATTTTGGAATAATCATCAATAACAACATAAAATCCATGCCACATTAAGTGTGGGGTAAGTTTAAAATAAAATTCATGAATAAGTCTTCACAAATATTATTTAAAACAGGTAAAGACATATCAAGTCTAGTATTTTATAACTGGCCTTTAACTGGTTAATAATTATAATATCATTGGACAAATTTCTTGATGTCCCTTTCAAAAATGGCTAATAACATTGCTTCTAGACAACAATAATTGTTTTGTCATGCCTAAGATGGCTTACAAGACTACCTTTATGTAGATCATGAACAACTTTCTCTCTTAATAAAGATTGAGGAATACAATGTTAATTTTCACGTATCAAATAGTCATCATGGATATGGAAATCATATGTAGGCTACATTTGAATATACTTATCCCAAATTATTTCAAAGTCCTCATCATACTTATATAATTCATGAAGAAATTCAAACCCCATTATCTCATTGCCTAATGTGACTAATAGTGATGGCCTCTTTTTTAAGGCATTAACAACCTTATTTTATTGACCTACTTTGTGACATAGGTTTAAAGGGAACTTTTGTAGGAAAATGAACCACCTTACATACATGTCACTACTAATTCACCTTTGATTGTGGATATACTTTAGAGTTTGGTGATCTGAGTATAAAATGAATTTACATTTTACCAAATAATTTTCTTAATGCTTAAAAGCTCTTATAATTGCATAAAATTCCTTATTATATATGGGTTATTTTTATCAAGTCTCATTGAGTTTCTTACTGAAATATACAACTAGCCTTTTTTCTTAAGAAAGAATAGCACCAACTCCAACTTCATTAGCATCACGTTCAATTTCAAATAGTTTATAAAAATTGGGCAAAACTAGTATTGAAGCAATATATAATTTTTCCTTCATAAGGGTAAAACATTGTTCTTCCTTATCTCTCTATTAGAATTGGCCTTTCTTAGGACATTCAATAATAGGTGTCATAATGATACTAAAATTATGGATGAACTTTAGATAAAAGGTTACGAGGCTATGGAAACTCCGCACATCATTTATTGTTTTGGGAGTAGGTCAATCTCGAATTGCCCTCACTTTGTCCTAATCAACTTGGATACCATCAAAATTGACTATGTACCCTAAAAAGAGTAGTTGTTAATCATGAAATTATGCTTCTTCAAGTTCATATACAACTTATATTCTTGTAGCACCATCAACACCTTTCTCAAGTGTAAAATATAATCTTTCATTGATTAATTATAAATAAAAATATCATCAAAATATACAAATATAAACTTGCTAATGAAGGGGTTTAGTACTTAATTCATCAATCTCATTAAGGTGTTGGAAGCATTAGAGAGACTGAATGACATCACTAGCCACTTATAAAAATCATCTAAAGTTTTGAATGCATTGTTCCACTCGTCTCTGGTTCTGATCCTTATCTAATGATAGGCACTTATAAGATTAATTTTTAAAAATACCTTGGATCCATCTAACTAGTTGAACATATCATCCAACCTGAGGATTGGAAATTTGTGCCCAATAATGATCTTATTGGTTGCATAATTATCAATGCACATCCACCAATTGACATCTTTCTTTGGAGTTAATAAAGCTAGTACTGTATATAAGCTCAAACTCTCTTGGATATGCCCCTTTTATAGTAATTCTTCTACCTTTTTTTTTTACAATCTCACTCTTTTTGTAACTCATCTAATAATATAGAAAGTTAAGGAGACTAACTCTAAGAATTAAATCAATATGATGTTAAATGTCACATATTAGTGGTAACCAATTCAGTAACTCGTTAGGTACAATCTCATTAAATTCCTCTAATAACGACTTGATTGTTTCTAGATGCTTTATTTTTAGATTGTTAGTTACTTCATCTCTAACCATCAACATATGAATCTCGTTCAATTTTTTAATGGCAATTGCAATCTTTTAATCTAAGTGGGCAATTATTAGAAAAATCCTCTCCTTCACTTCATAAGTCTTAGTTCAAGACCCTTCTTTTATAAGTAGTAATGTATATTTTACTCCATCCTTCTCAAACCTATAGACATTCTTTTTACTTGAGTGTTGAGCATCAATGTTGAATTATTAAGGTAGCCTAAACAATAAGTGACAAGCGTCTATACCTACAATATTATAATAGATCTCATTTGTGTATTAGCTAATTAAGAAATGAACTTTACATCATTTTGTTACTTGAATTTCTCTAATTATTTTGATCCATCTGATAATGAATGAATTCAGGTACTTTTATACTAGTAGTGGCAATTTCTTAACAGTTTTATGCCATAATATTTTCTTAATAATCAAATCAAGCAATGTGTTGTTAATTGTGTACTTGGTACAAAACAACTTATTTTGTTGAGTATTATCCTCCTACTTAAGAACTAACATTAATTTTCTTACTGTATACACAAATCTATCATCCTCGAACTTGTATTCCTCGCCATCTGAGCTATAATAGACTTTATCATCTTTAGTTCCAATTGTTCCCTCTTGCTTTATGACATTCACTATGTTCCAATGTGGGCAATCATGAGAATGATGATCCACCTTTTTGCACATGTAGTACTTGCCAATTATAGGCTTCTCATAAAGATTAACATTATAAATTATAGCTCTCTTAACAAGTGGCTGTTTGCTTAGTTTTATCAACTATCGTCAAGGCTTTCTATTTTTCTTTTTCCTATAACAAATTTGTCATAATTAACATAGCACTTATGACAAGATTCATCCTTGTTCTTTTCTTATAACATCATCTTAACTTTTAATGTTATATTCCTAACTTCAAATATGTCTAACAACATTTGAACTCTAATTTTGTTTCGATTAGCTAGTTTTAATCCATTAACATTTGAATTTCATTAGGTTGTTACATTTAGATAATTTAAAAAATTATACTAAGTACTCATGAATATACTGGTTGCCTTGGTTACAATAGTGATATTTTGGAAAAAGATCTATTGATAATTTAGAGGAAAAAACACTTTCCCTCAGAAGTTGCTTCATTTTATATTAGTCTCTAGTTAGAGCTTTCCCTTATCCTCTCCTTTGGTCTTTTGTTTGTTCTTACCAAGCGTAGGCTCCTCCTTTTAGCCAACAAGCTATTAATCTAATTTTTTGTTTCTCAAGTATTTCCATCTAATTAAAGGACTTTTCTATTTTAACTAACCAATCCATAAAACTTTTAATATTGAATTCACCATTAAAGATAGGGATATCTACATTTAGCCAAAATTCATCTAGCCATTTAAGATGTTAGGCTGTTACAGTTCATACTTGATATAATCTGGGTACTCATTAAAACCATCGTTATCATCATTAAAATCTATTATATAAAGCTTGAGGTATACGCAGACTCGTTTCTTTATCAAAATCCACCATATAAGTTTAACACTCACGCAAATTTGTGAGGAATGGTTAAGTAAGAGGCTAACTACAAGCAAAATCTTCGATCTAATTCCTTTCATCTCTTCAGTTCCTATTGACACTTCCCACTAGAAGAACTTCGAGTTAATTATTGATGACTTTTAGCCCACATTTCAATTAATTAAACCTTTGGCCAAGGTTTTATAGTGTTGCCTCCTAACCATAAATGGTTGACTAAATGGTCTGCATCTTCTAATGTTCGTCAGTAGGATGGTTACTACTTCCTCCATTTCATGTTGCCATTAGAATAAGCGATACCTACTCTGATACCACTTGATGAGACGTTTAGTAAAAATAAGACTAATACTTGATTAAGTTTAAGAAACAATATTTCCCAAAAAGATCGATAAAAATAAAATTAATATTTTTACTAAAAATATTTATTTACTAAGATGATTCATTTTAAAATTTACACACCTCTTTATAAATAAAATTATCTAATTAACTAAAAAAATACTGTAATTTAAATAAAAAATATTTTAATGACTAATTAAAAAATATTTAACTAAATAAAAAATATTTAAAAATAAAAATAAAAAATACTAAATAATTAGTATACTTCTTGAATAGTATAATTATACTTGAAAATTAAAATTTTTAAAATTTTTGTAGGACTTTTAATAGTCTTTCTGATTTATAAAATTTGAGCTACTTGTTCTACACTTTTTTTTTCTTTCTTTCACTATTTGTAATAAAAAAAAGTTAACGTAAAATATAAATAATTAAAAGCAATTAGACTTCATATCAATTAGTATAAAATGTATCTTTATTGTTATTCAATTTGAGTAATAAATCTCATAATTATCTTGCCAACACGATTGATTTAATTGTAGAAGATTAATAAAAAATTATTAAAATGATGAAAGTTTGAATGTCACCACTTTTGTAAGGTTGGTAACACAGTAACTCTTATGACTTTATTCTTGGATGTGATATGTGTGACCACCATAAACACAAGATTTTCTCATTAGATGTGTAGGATTACATAACTATCTCCAATTTTAGACACAATCATTTTCAACTAAAAATTCAACCAAAAAAAAAAAAACAGTGAATATGCTATTTTAACATTTGACTCATAATGTGGGTATTAGTAAAGTGTCCAAAACTTTAGGTACAAAGTGAATTTGAATTTTCCGGATACCCTTTGCTCTGTCTCCTTTTCTTTTGGTATATAGGAATTACCCTTTGTTCTTTTTTGCAGATTTAAAAAAAATATCTCAAAAAGATTCTATTATAAGACTACTATTTCTCTCACATTTCTGATTTATTATTCATTATTGAAGCTCAAAACTCCGGATTTCAAATGTAAAATGAACAACATTCCAGGTCCTTTTAACACCATGATTGAGATCTGAATGTAATTGAATTAATAAGATAAATTTACAATGTGTGCCAAATAATTCATTTTATCACCTAATTGCAATGCAAACAGAAAATATAAAAATTCCATGTTAGAAAAGGGTACAAAATAGTATTTTCCTGAACTGGTTGATACGAAAAAATCCTATCAAAATGAGTGGACTTCCTTTCAGTGGCAACGGAGTCATTTTCAAAGATAAAAATTCTGAATTTGAGTTTTAAGGGGGGGGGGGGAAGAAGAAGATTCAGTCAAGAAGTACTAAGTGGGGTAAGGACGGCAGTTGAATTGACCCGCTGGGCTAGCTAGGGCTGGCGCTGGTTCTTCTAGTCAAAGTAAACTTTGAACCCCACCGTCACGCACACCAGTCATGACCAACAAAGAAATCACCTTTATTTTTATTTTCATTTTTTATTTCATTTTTATCTTTTCTGATGCCTTGACTTTGGCTAAGATTGAAATCGAACCAGGCTGAAAAACAAAACAGCAGAGAAACAGTTATTAATTGTAAAATAAATAATTAAAAAGGAAAGGGGGTTGGCTCGAAAGCAGATCACACTAAAAGTAGAATCGCGTTGAAACTGAAATTTGGAGTGGAAACTGCCGGAAAATCTGAATTAGACTTTATACTGTTTGATTTCAGTTGCTCATAATTCACCAGTTTGGGCCCCACTTCTATTATTGGCCGCCCGTAGCCCCCCCCCACTCCCTCGCCTCGCATTTTCTCCGTATGCGTAGTGTGGGGTCCCGTCTTAGGCCTCTTCAAACCACCGGCCAGGTGGCCGAAGCCCAGAATGGTGCTGGCCACATGCGATTAGTCTATGTGCGCGTTCTATTCAACAGCCAATTCGATTTCCCCCTTGCAGTTTATAAGTCAGCTTCTCGTGGCTCGGATATGTGGGAAATCCAGTTCACCAAAAATATTTCCATATAATTTGTATCTGAAATTAGATCTTGTTTTTGTTGACAAAATTTAAAGAGAAAAATAATATTAAATTATAATTTTCGGGTGATCCTTTGGTTTGAATACTTTCGGATGACATTTAGTATGCACTGTCATCATTTGCTATTGTATTGAAATTTCTTTAAAAAAAAGAAAAAACAAAGAAAAACAAATGAGGGATTTTAAATCCGGTAAAATTTAACCAATTTGCTTTTATAATAATAACCCTTAGCTTTTAATAAAGAATTTATTGTACTAAAATATCTATTAGAGTTTCGTTTAAATGCAAAGATAATTGAAATAGAGTAAAAATAAAAAAAAGAAACTCCAAAATCTCATGATTTAGATAATGAATTTCCATTTTACAGTTCTTGGATTTCAAAGTTTAGCGATGTAAATTCCATGTAATTCAAGATTTTTATGCCATGTGACCCGTATATTGCAATGCTTTTATAAGCCTGAAAAATGACCTAATTCAACCGAATTGTATCCTATCAAATTAAACAAAATAATACAAAGTGTCACAGTATTCTCCAGACACATATAACTGGTCGAACAAGGAACGACGGAGCAAAATAATCTCATTACTTGGTCGTAATCTTTTCTTTTAGCTTGCTTTTTTGTTTTTTTTTCTCCCTCTTATAATAATAGGCTTAGATTGGCATTAATGGGGAATAACAGTACATCAATCTTGTGCAAGTAAAGAAGATACAAACAACGGAAGGGGTTCCTTCCAAATGCATTCATCGATGATTCTATCAGCAGCCTTACCTAATTAAGGCATGAGCTACTCTTTTGGCAGCTCGACAAACATGCTGAATTTTTAAAGCACTAAAGCAAAGCAATCTCATTGTTTGGTTGTAATATTTTCTTTTAGCCTTGGAATTATTGATTGCTGTTATAGGGCGCGTTGGAACACTTCACATGATTATATGATAAGTATTTACTTATATATATAAGTAATTAGCTTTCGTAATTTTGTAATCTGACTTAAGAAAAAAGATTATTTTCTTAATTTGAATTTGAGTTCTTCTCCATTTCAATCTCACGATTATATTATGTATAAGACATTCTATTCGTCTTTGATTCTCACAATGGAAAGTAAATAGGCTAATTCCATAAATTAGTCTATCACCGCCAAGACCATAAAAAGGGAACCTCAAAATTAAGCATATCCTTTGTGAGCATAGAGCCACAAACTGTAAAGATTCCATCAGTAGAGGAGATTCGAACTTTCGGCTTTTGGGATGCACTAAATCCTTAATGCTTTTGCTTCTTAACAACTTAATTTCTTTTTAATGTTGAGTTAAGTCTTCGTTAACTATAGCGTTAGTTTTTTACTAAAAATTATGATAAGGTCATCACAATGCAACTATTGGAATATGTCTTGTATTCTAAATTTCTCTTTTACCCTTCTTCTATTCCTATATAAATAGGCATAATAGGATTATGAGAAGAAAAGAGAGAGAGATTTGAGAGAAGTCACACTTTTTGTATCCTGTAACACATTTTTTCTACTAATAAGAATATTCCCTCTCTCCTTCCCGTAGATGTAGGTCACATAGACCAAATCACGTAAAATTCTGATGTTATTTTCTTCTTCGATTTACCATTTACACTAACAAATTGGTATCAGATTTTCTTTTCTCTCTCTCCGGCCACCCACCCAACCGCGGGTGATCCATCGGAAAAAAAAAAAAAAAGCCCGATTCCCTTTCCCCAGCTTGTCTCTTGTTTCTCTCTGCCCTTCTACACCGCCTCTCTTCTTCGTCGTCCATAGGAGAAACGCATCACTTCTTTTCTCCGGTCAAACCTGCACCGTCGGTTACAATTGATACAATTCATCGATTTTTCAGCCGATTGAACGAATTTCGAGGCTTTTGGATTTTTGAAGTTTCTCTTTAGTCCCTTCTGTTCCAAGGTTATTTCGTGCATCCACTGAGAGATGATGGTTTGGCGTTGAAACGAAGCAGATCCGACGGAAAAAAGGAACAGATCGGGTTCAAACGGGTCGGAAGCACTGTAAATCAGTGAGCTGCATAGTAGATCGACGGGAGGCAAACGGCGTCGACACTGTAAAAACGGCGTCAGTAGTGTTTTAATGCCGTTAGTACTATTTTAACGCCGTAAACACTGTTTTAATGTCGTTAGTACTGTTTTAACGTCGTCAGTACTATTTTAACGTCGTTAGTACTGTTTTAACGTTGGAGGCAAATTGTGATTTGAGCCATAAATTTGTATTCTTCAATTTTCGTTGTGGGTGTTTTGTTGCAATGGCTTCTTCATCTTCATCAACGGTGAAGTCTGAAATTGAGAAGTTCGATGGAAACACCAATTTTGCACTGTGGCAAGTTAGAATGATGGCAATTCTGACGCGAGAAGGTACAAAAAGGGCTTTACATGGCAAGGAGAAGAAACCAGAGTCAATGTCTGATGCAGATTGGGATGACATGGATGAAAGAGCTCTATCCTCGATTCAACTCAGTTTGGGAAATGAAGTTTTGAGAGAAATCCTCGGTGAAAGAACATCAGCTGGTGCGTGGCTAAAATTGGAAAGTTTGTACATGACGAAATCTTTGACTAACAGACTCAAATTAAAGCAACGTCTTTATACTCTTCGTATGTCAGAAGGTACTTCTTTGAAATCACATATTGGAGAGTTTAGTTCGATTGTTACTGATTTGAGTAAGATTGATGTTCATATTGACGACGAGGATCAAGCTTTATTGCTATTGTGTTCTTTGCCTCCTTCATACAAGCATTTTAGAGATACTATGATCTATAGTCGGGAAGATATTTCCCTTGAGAATGTCAAGACTAATTTGCAGGCTAAGGAGAAAATTGATAGTAGTTTGACATTTTCTGAGACATCAGATCAAAGTGTTGGTTTGATTATTGATCGAGGAAGATCAAAGGAGAGAGGTCGAAATTCAGGAAAATCAAAATCGAAATCAAGGCACAAGAATTTAACTTGCAATTATTGCAAGAAGAAAGGGCACATCAAGTCTGATTGTTACAAGTTGAAAAACAAGCAGAAAGTAAACGACAGTAATCAGAAGAATCATCCACCAGGAGAAGCTCATGTGGCAGCAAATGAGAGTGATGATATGCTTTGTGTCACTCAAGGCCAAGGCAGATTTCAAGATACCTGGATCATGGACACTGGAACCTCGCAACATATGACTCCTAATAGAGAATGGTTTACCACTTACAAGCCAATCAATGGTGGTGTTCTATTAGGTAATGATCACGTATGTAAGGTTACTGGGATTGGTACAGTGCAGATTAAGATGCATGACGGTGTCATTAGGACCTTGTCTGAGGTCAAATACATTCCAGATTTGACGAAAAATCTTATTTCTTTGGGCACTCTTGAGAAGAATGGCTATAAGATTGGGTGTGAAGGTGAAGTTCTGTAGGTTTCTAGAGGTACTCTTGTATTGATGAAGGCTGTCAGAATTAACACATTGTATTTCTTGCATGGTTCGACAGTCACAGACTCAACTGCAGTTTCCACTTCAGTTTCAGATTCAGACGTGAAGAAGTTGTGGCACATGCGGCTGGGACACATGAGTGAAAGAGGTATGACTGCCTTGAGTAAGAGAGGTCTTTTGTGTGGTCAGAACACTGGAAAATTAGAATTATGTGAGCATTGTGTTTTTGGGAAGCAGAAGAAGTTGAGTTTCAGTGCAGCCATCCATAAAACAAAGGGAACATTGGACTACATTCATTCAGATCTTTGGGGTCCTTCTCAGGTTCTCTCTAAAGGTATGGGTACTGCTTATATGCTCACTTTCATTGATGATTTTTCTCGTAAAGTTTGGGTTTATTTCTTGAAACATAAAAGTCAAGTGTTTGGAACCTTCAAGCAGTGGAAAACTTTACTTGAAAAACAGACTGAGAAGCAGATTAAGAGGCTGAGAACAAATAATGGCCTTGAATTTTGCAATAACGAATTTAATGAGTTTTGCAAAATTGAAGGCATTGTACGACACCGCACAGTTGTAAAAACTCCACAGCAAAATGGAGTTGCAGAACGCATGAACAGGACTTTGATAAAGAAAGCTAGATGTCGGTTATCCAATGCAGGTTTGGGCAAGGAGTTTTGGGCAGAAGCTGTTAATACAGCTTGTTGGTTGGTAAATCGATCTCCTAGTACTTCCATTGAGTGTAAGACACTTGAAGAGGTGTGGTCAGGCAAACCTGCAGATTATTCTGATTTGAAGATATTTGGTTGTCCTGCTTATGCTCATGTTAATGAGGGAAAGCTTGAACCGAGGGCTAAGAAATGCATTTTTCTTGGCTATGCTTCTGGTGTGAAAGGTTATAGGTTGTGGTGTCTAGACCCTAAGTCTCCAAAATTCCTCATCAGCAGAGATGTGACATTTGATGAATCCACTATGTTGCATCCAAAAGAAGAAGTCTTAAGGCTAAACGATGAAGATAGTGGGAGTTTTACACAGCAGGTGGAGTTTGAAAGTGATATTCCTTCTAAGTCAGGTCAACAGATTCAGGTTGACACTTCAGAAACAGTCGAGGATACTCAAGATACTCAACAGGCACAGCCGTACAGTATCGCTAAAGATAGACCCAGAAGGACTATCAAGCCACCAGCCAGGTTTCATACTCAGATTTTGCTTATTGTTTGGCAGTAGCAGAAGAGGTGGAGTATAATGAACCTAGAAATTACTCAGAGGCTATCACTTGTGCCGAATCTTCCCAGTGGAGTATTGCTATGACTGAGGAAATTGAGTCCCTGCATAAGAATCAGACTTGGGACTTAGTGAAACTTCCCAAAGATAAAAAGACTGTTGGCTGCAAATTGATCTTCAAGAAAAAGGAGGGAATCCCAGGAGTTGAAGATGCAAGGTACAAGGTACGCCTGGTTACGAAGGGTTATAGCCAAGAAGAAGGGATTGACTTCAATGAGGTATTTTCTCCAGTTGTAAAGCACACTTCCATTCGTGTGCTTCTAGCTATGGTTGCTATGTATGATATGGAACTGGAGCAGCTTGATGTCAAGACTGCTTTTCTACATGGCGATCTTGAGGAAGTCATTTATATGGATCAACCTGAGGGTTTCCAAATTGAAAGCAAGGAGGATCATGTTTGCAGGTTGAAGAAATCTCTATATGGTTTAAAGTAGTCTCCTAGACAATGGTATAAGAAGTTTGACAGCTTTATGGTAGGTCATGGTTACTCAAGGAGTGAGTATGACAGTTGTGTCTACCATAGGAAGCTTCATGATGAATCATTTGTCTATTTGCTACTATATGTAGATGATATTCTTGTTGCCTCTACAAGCATATCTGAGATTAATAGTTTGAAGAAGCTACTTGGTAGAGATTTCGAGATGAAAGATTTGGGAGCTGCAAAGAGGATTTTGGGCATGGAGATCACCAGAGACAGGAAAGAAGGAGAGTTGCGCCTTTTACAGAAAAGGTACATCGAGAAGGTTCTTGATCGCTTTGGGATGATGAGTTGCAAACCGGTAAGTACTCCTTTGGCTTCACACTTCAGACTTTCAGCCTCTTTGTCACCTAATAGTCTAGAGGAGGAGGAATATATGTCACATGTTCCATACTCTAGTGCAGTGGGCAGTGTTATGTATGCTATGGTTTGCACTCGTCCAAATATTTCACAGGCAGTCAGTGTGGTCAGTAGATATATGGCTAATCCTGGGAAAACACATTGGCAAGCAGTTAAATGGATATTTCGGTATCTTAGAGGTATTACAGACGTAGGACTGATGTTCAGCAGAGGCAATAGGTTGATTACTGGTTTTGTGGATTCTGACTATGCAAGTGACCTTGACAGAAGAAGATCAACAACTGGTTATATTTTCACTCTTTCAAGCAGTGCCATTTGTTGGAAGGCAACATTGCAATCAACAGTTGCTCTTTCCACTACTGAAGCTGAGTACATGGCAATAACAGAAGCAGTCAAGGAAGCTATTTGGTTGAAAGGTTTAGTCACTGATTTGGGTTTATCACAGGAAACAACCACCGTATTTTGTGACAGTCAGAGTGTTATACACTTGACCAAAAATCAAGTGTATCATGAGAGGACCAAACACATTGATGTCAGATACCATTTCTTGCGAGATGTTATATCTCAAGGTTTGATTTCAGTGAAGAAGGTCGCTACTGCAAACAATCCAGCTGACATGTTGACGAAACCAGTTTTAACTAGTAAGTTCAAGCATTGCTTGGACTTGATTGGTGTTCGTTTTGATTGACTAGCTCTAAGGAGCCATTTGGAGGAGAGATAGAAGGATTTTATTTTGTTGTGTGTTTAGAGAATACAATGCAAGGTGAAGATTTGTTGGAATATGCCTTGTATTCCAAATTACTCTTTTGCCCTTCTTCTATTCCTATATAAATAGGCATAATAGGGTTATGAGAAGAAAAGAGAGAGAGATTTGAGAGGAGCCACACTCTTTGTATCCTGTAATACACTTTCTCTACTAATAAGAATATTCCCTCTCTCCTTCCCGTGGATATAGGTCACATAGACCGAACCACGTAAAATTCTGATGTTACTTTCTTCTTCGATTTACCATTTACACTAACAGCACCCAATACCATAAAAATAAAAATAAAAATGATAAATGATATGGCTAAATTCTAGAGGCTCGCACGTATACGTGTATTGCAAGAAAAAATGAAGCAAAGCTGCAACGACCTTCTTTCATTGCCACGGGGTTCAAGCTCAGTCGTTTTAATAACCTTTCTGTCCTCTTTTAGCCCTTTTCTAGTCAATAAATAACGTATAACGTGCTTCATTTTGACCATTGGCCACCGAAAGGAAAAGGGACATCGCAGCATTGAAATGTAATGGAAGCTGACAACGAGAGAAAGATTTTTCAAGGAAATGGCATGAAAATTATTGAGTTTGTCCTATCATTTGCAAGATAATGCCTCACCTCTTCTTTATTAAGGAAAAAGAGAAGTATAAAGTTGAAATTCATGTCAAATTTTAACAAAAGTTGTGTCTTTTTTCTGTGGTTACGATGTTAAATCATGTGTTCATTATTTTAATTTTAATGTGCTAGCATAAATTTTTTTTTGTTGTTTATTTATTTTATTTTATTTTGTGTAGTATGCATACTTATTATTGTAGTTATTCTTTCTAATCGAATTGTTTAGTGAATTGAAAATTCTTCTAAATAGTTATTCATGATTATTGTGTCCTTATATCATGGTCCATATATGTTGTAAAATTTCTTAAATATTTTTATGGCAAGAAAATTATGCATATATTTTTGGCCTTGCATGGCAAGACAAAATACAAAACTTCATATGGATTAGTATCATTAAAATATTTGTCTTCGTATGATAAAAATATTATTTGTTCTTTGATAATTCGGCAATCAGTTATTTAAAATTCAATTTCGTTATTTCATTAACCTGTTTATTGGAATGTTAGCAGCCTTAATTTTGCTCCTTGAGGACAGAAACGTTTTTAGATGATTTTGAGTACTAAAATGGTTATTTGTGGAGTTTAGAAAGATTGCTAGAAGAACAAGTCTTCAAAGCTTACCAAAAAAAAAAAAAAAAAAAACATTCTCGTGAAAATCAATTTTTACAAGGAAAGAAAGCCAAAGTTGAATAACGATTCTTGTGTGCTGAAAAAAAAAAAATTCAAAGTCTTGAGCTGGAAAAATATTTTTCAGCTAACGAAAATTCAAATTACACTGTACATGGATATTATCTTTACTGGAATTTTCGTCCACGTCAAAATAGAAGACTTGAAGCTGAAGTCACGAAGACTTGACAGATTTTTGGAAGTTCTTTGTCGGTTAAAATATATAAGTGAATATTTTCTGAAGTGTGAGCACCAAATCTAGAAGATTTTGAATTTATGACACACTGAACCTATTTATGATGTCAATATGCCAGAGAAATACATGGAAATATTCAAGTAGACTTTTCAGATTCTAACTAATGTTCTAGAGTAATGTTTCAATTTGGTCTAAGGAGTAAAAGACCTCTAAAGTTGTATAAAACTCATTTCATACAGTAATTAAATTGGCACAACATTATCTCTCCTCGTTATATTTAGTTTTTGTGAGATCAAAGAAAATAAAAAAAAAAAGAAAAGAAAAGCAAGAATTCATTATAAGAATAAGTGGTGCTCAAAAAGAAGAGTTTATGCGTGTAAAATAAGTATATGTGCTCAAAATATTATAAAAAAAAAAAAAAGCTGAGGTCGAGGATTTTTATGTGTATTGTTATTGTTCTCCTCTTAATTGAGGAGTTCAATAGTAAAATTTAAATTTTAGGATTCCTTAAATAAATCATTATATGTCATTTCTCTATCTCAATCTTGTTTATTACCTTTTACAATTGTATGGGACATTAAGTTATTATTTATCTGGTAATTGTTTATTTCCCCTACACATGTTACAGATGTTACGTAAGTTGCACTTATCATTCATATCACAATTAATGACAATTATTTTTATTTGTTCACGATTCTTAGATTCTTGTCTTTATAACACAATTCACTCCCTCTTTTGAGTATCTCCCAGAGCAATACGGTGGCATTGACCAAATGTACATTGAAAGCGGCCGAAAATTCCAGCCGCCCCTCTGAAAAAAGAATAATAGTCTGCCGCCGCATTGCTTGTGTCAAGTTGATCGTGATCTCCGGATGATGCCCAGCAGAGACTCAGGAAGATGATCGCAAGGTTAACAGATCCAAAGGTCCGCCAAAATTACAGGGATGGAGTCATTCGCTCGCTGCAGTAACAGTTCACATATGCTTCCTTTTCCAAAAGGGGTATACATAAAGACACTGATGAATTAGCATCTTTATAATGCATCAATCATCTGTAAACATATTCGCTGGGGTGAACAAATTTTGACTTGTTCAAATTTTGATTAAAAGGGAAAAAGTGCATAAAAAAAGAAAATTAGAAAATCTTGAAGAAGCTTGAAAGTCAGAAATGTTTAGCTATATCGAATGTCCAAATGTTACCGCCTGTTGACGAATCTCAATTGAAAAAATACTCGGAGCATCTTTAATTAGAATATTATTAATCAAAACATTACACATAATTAATTGAAAAAACTACAAAAATAATATATATATATAAACTACAAAAAACAGACGGGTAATAAGAGAAGAGGCTGGCTTCAAAAGGTTAGCAAATATTTTTACCATGCCGGACGTGAGTCCATATCAAAAGAATAATTCATTTGCCTTAGAAAAGAAGTCATCTATGAGCAGATCAAAATATGCCAATTAATCATTTCTATCTCTCATATGGAAGTTGTCCTTTAGATTCTAGTCATGGATACATGACTATGCATGAGCTTCTTTAACTCGGCCGTCCTTCTGTTGAATTTTTGTCTTTGATTTGTTGGCTGTTCTTGCCTGTTAATTTGAGGCCTACCTCTCGAGAGACCTTTTGAGCATTATTAAAGGATCCATATGCAATATAATCCTCATAATAAATACAATAAGTAAATCATGTAACTACTAAATGCAACCAATCGAATCTTGGCATATATTATGAGAGCTACTGTTACATGATAAAATTTAGTGGACTTGGGATTGAGATATATTTGTAGGATTTGTTTACAAATAAATGTATATATGTGAAGTATTTTATTTATTTATTTATTTTTGTTGAAGGCATCTAAGTAAAGGACTGAAGTTCAATATAAATAATATTAAAGAGAATTCATTTACTCTTTTTGCAGAATTTAAAATTTCAAAATTTCATAAATAAAGAATTTTTTTTTATTTGTTATCAATATTAATCTATCAATTATTATTAGTTATCAGTTATCAATTGTCAACTAAGTTATATTTAATCTGTCTATATCTTAATTTAGTCAAACACAAATCATTCACATCAAAACAGGGAATTAAAAATGAATAACCCCCTTGTGACCTAACTTTTAAAATTGAAATGTGATATGAAATTAACTTTAAAATTAGGCAAGCCCGCACTATACCCTAGATAAGCAGTTAACTGTAGTCATGGTGGGATCATTACCATAAGAGGCCAACCACAGAGTAAAAAGCATCTCTTCTTTAATCATGAGAGGGAATCTAGGCTATGCCCTTGGAAATCCAAGAGACCATGCAAGAACTACCATAAGAAAATTTACATTCTGAGGCCTCATTTTGTGAAAGGAATGAAAGCTAAAGGCGCACAGCTCTCAAAATGGGAATTTAAAAAGAATGGATGACCCTCCGTTAGTGTGTGAAAGAAACTACTCAATTGAAAGAAAGAAACTGTTCCATCACTGTTCGGATTATGAACAATGAAAAAATGACTGCTTTTGTCTCATCTTTGTTTTGGTTCATTGCTTTGAGCACTGTTTTGTTGGCCCAATTGGTCATCCACTTAACCCAATTCAGAGCTTGCCTGAACTCTCCACAAAATATATGAAAGGACAATAAAGTGAATCCAACCATGCAAATCAATGCCTTTTGATATGTTAATGCAGGCCTACTCTTTTTTTGAGCGAGTAGCGCAGGCTTACTGATTAGCTATGAATATGGGGTACGTTAACCGTGTCTCTTTTAAAAGCCCCTGTGAGTGACATGCAACATTGGTCTTATTAACATTATTACATTATTCTATATTATTATAGTATGTACAATAATACATAGGTGTAATGTTATCTACCAAAAAGCATCGATTTTATACTGCTAGAAAAAATTAAGACGCACAGAAAAATAATAATATCTCTTGGATTCAGCATAATTGCTGTTTAGCTCACAATTTTAAGATCATTTCTTTACTTGCAGGTGCTTTTCATTTTGGGCTTGAAGTTATGCTTTTATGGGGACAGCGCCCTTCGCACTCAGAGTCAGAGGATTTGGTGTTTAATTACAAGAATTGATCGTGGCTCGCACAAGAATTGGTGCACGGTAATGTTATCAGCTAATTTTAGTTAAAACGTGATTTTAACAGCCCAATGCCGAATAGTTCAAGGCCCACGTTGTAAAAACCTTGAGCCCAATGAAAATTTGACATAGAAGGAATACAACTAATTAATTTAAGACGAACCAAGCCCAATCCAAAAGATAATGAAGGCCTGGAATTTGTCAGACAGAGCCCGATGTTCAACACAGAATGCAAACAGAGCTTGTTTCACGACACATACGTGGACAGCCCAAAACCCCAAGTTTAAAATTATGCAAAATTCTTTATACGTAGAGTAGAGAAAAGAGGCTTTTTTCACTTTACATGCCCAAGTTTGCTAAGTGAGTATATATATACTAGTTCTATCGTATAGGTGTGCCAAATGACATACTTCCTTTTTTTTTATTAAGCTCATTTTGGTGTTTTCTTAATTCAATCAACTATAGGATTTAATATAAGATGTTTCAATTTCTTATACTATATTCTTGGTATCTATATTTATTTATTTTTACTAAGATATTATATAATGTAAAATATGCTATGAAAATTATTTTCTATCATTTTACATTTATATTATAATTTTATTTAGTAATTTATTTACTTATTTTACGTTATTTTAATTTAATTAAAAATTTTTAATTAAATTATTTAAAAAATATGTAAATTATTTTAAAATTATTTTTATTTTTATATTTAATTGTCATATTTTTTAATTAATTATTAAATATTTTCTCGTTTACATTAGAGTGTTTTTTTTTAATTAGTAAGATGATTTTAATTGTAAATATATACATAAAATTAAGAGTTACAATTATCAAATATTTTAATATATAGTATTATAATAACCTATGATTTCAATATTCTAATATTTTTTTAAAAGTTGTTATATTTTTTAATAAATTCTAAAAATCCTTTTAAAGATTTAATTGAAGGTTGACCTTTTGGTATCTTTTTTTCCACGTTTTTATCATACATTAAATGGAATCAGAGTTTGAGTTTATGTAGTTTGATCCCATTTTGACATCTCTATGTTTTAAGTGGTATCAAAGCATGTTTAAGTTGTATGAATGTCATGTTATTTGGTTCAAATCAATCTCACTAGAATGTTAAGGATTGACTTACAACCCTTGGTGAGGCGATTGCTCACTCCTAATCTGTGCTTACTTAGTAAGGGGTTTTGAATTGGTTCCTATAGTATGACACTTTGGCACAATCTTTTTATGACTAGCAAACCACATAGCGTCATAGCCTATAAACTAATAAGCTTTGCTTGGTCAAACCAAGTGCTTTTCTTAAGAAAAGATCCTTAAGAAGCCATGTCCACAAAAAGAAAAAAAAAAGAAAAAAAAAGAAAAAGAAAAAAAATGCTAACAATTAACCATACTTAATCATAAGAAAAGTGACAACCATAATTGCATTTACTTGCATACCATAATTAATTGGGATTAGCCAACCATATAGTAAAAGCTCATAATGGTCCATAACTTCATAACCTCCTGGATCAAGAAAGGGAGGGGGTTTTTGAGCAATATGCTTTTTTTCCCCCAATATAAACTTATACTTAGTCTAATTCTCCTAGGGCATAAAAGGATACAAGGTCTCTTGGATACCATTAACAAATTGGAGAAAATATGTCAAATTGGGCAATAGGCCCATATTAAGGCCTCCTAAAGACACAACTAAGTTGCATAACTCATGTTATTATGATATTCCACACTTGGAAAAATATTACAACTCTTGCCATAGGCCAAATAAAAAAAATGTTATTCCTTTATTTACCGTCAATAGGCGGATGACCTTTTAAAATTATGAGATTTACAATACCTTGACTCTTATAAGCAATAGTAACCCTAATCACCCTCATATAAAGCAACATGATATTATAAAGATAAGTCAACATCGTTCTAGTTAAAATGACGCAACACTTGGTGTCTAAGATAAGCAATCCTATTAAAAGGCACAAAGAATTAGGAACTAATAAATAAGAAACTATCCCTATCATACTTAAAAATTTACAAATGGTGCAAGGAAAGGGAATAGTTAAGTCAACATTTAATTGCTTCATAAAACATAACATATGTAAAAGGTGGACAATAAACCCTCTCACTAAAACATGACATCGCCTACTGAACACCCTCAAGTTAATGGTAATGCTTCGTGTAGTATCCATTTATCCACTTTAAGTGAAAACCAAAAGCAATGTTACAAACATCATAATTATGAACATCATGTAGTTTGTGAATAAGTGGGTAAAAGCTCTCCTGGTAGGTTAACCAATGCTCTTTTAAAGTGTGGTTGTGATAAAGAGTAGATAGGTAAGGATTATCCTATTAAAGAAACATATTACCTAATGACGTTTGAAAGCAAGATAACAAAATACATTTATGAAAAAATTGTAATAAACTAGAAATGCTCTAAAAATGGTAAGGAAAGAAACAAAAAAAGTCTAATGAATTCACATGGCCTTGCCTTTATATAAAATACCATATCTAACGATGAAATAACATATGGTAGTCATTAATAAATGTCAAAAAATGGCTATATAGGCACAATAAGTAAGCAACATATTAAAGTTAAACAATTAAAATAAGGAAGTGAAACTTATAGAGAAAGCAACAATATAAAGAAGAATGTGACATTACCATAAAATAGGCCATACTAAATGCAATTAAATTAAATAAGGAGAAAAATATAGGAAAAGACTAAACAAACTTCCAATAATTCAACTTGAGGAACCCTTTATCTTGGTTATTACAAAATTATATTATAAAAATATATGATATTACAAAAACAAAGCAACAAAAAAAAGGCTTCATAGTTTTACTCCCCATTTTGAGTTCCCCTTAACTTCCTTACCTTATAAGTCATTTTCATCAAGTTCAAGTAATTGTTAGCCAACTAAAGCTTTAATCTCATCACCTTACAGATTGTTTTCATTGGGCTTATGTTGTTGTTATTGATTAATTAAAGCCTCAAGCAAAGGTTGAGGGTGAAGCACATAATACTTAAAAAGAGTTAGGCCTCACTCTAGTTGCATCTCGAGTACCTTATCTCACCATATGTTGAAAGTTTTGGACAAAACGAAGGGAAGAGATTTAACCAAAACATTAGCATTTTCTTTGGACTACAACCTCCTTTTTAATATACAAACTTTCATTGGTAGCTTGCAACTCTTTCTCCAACTCTTTCACCTTTTCTTTGCAACAATAGCCCTTGCATCCATTACATAAAAAGATAGTCATAGGTCTTCCCAATCCCACTTCAACTTTGTAGAAACCTTGTCACCATCATTGCATGAATTGCTCACCTAACCTCTAGACATCATCTATAAACAAGGGCTTATACTTATTTTAGTGTGACATTTCAACTCCAAAAGTTGGTTCTTTCCTCTTTCAAGAAGGCTTAGTAGGCACGAGGTTAACAGCCTTAGGTAAAGGTTACACCCAAAAAGAAATGTTGGTTATAAATGAGCAATCTTAAAAGTTGCATTCTTATCAAAGGTAATTTGAGAAGACAAAACGCCCAAATCACCTATATACACCTTATGATGAATGAACCCTTAAAGAACTAAATTAGTCATAATCTCAATTAATGTTTAATGAAAATCTATAACTTGTAGCCTCTTCATAATGTCAAGCTTATTACCATTAAGACCTCGTCAATCTAGCTTCATATTATGACTCCAAACCAAAGGATAAAAATATCTACCAAGTCCCTAATGTAAATGAATCAAGAATGATACTATAATTAATTATCAACATTTGAAAGTTTAAACCCCTTTTTCTAAGGGGCATTGTACAAACCCATTACATTAATGTTTGACCCTTTAAAGTCATGTATGTGCAACAAAATAGAATGAGAAATAGGGAGCCTCATAACTTAAGCAACACTCTCCAAGTAAGTTAGGCTAGCTCATATATTGGGAAGAAGTTGCCTTGGTTTGATTCATAAATAGCAGAGATACCATTAAAATATCTCTAAGATGGGAATAACCAAACCCTTATCTAGTTAGGCAATAACAATGGCAATATAACTTGAGATCAAATAACCCAAATTCAAGTAAGATCAATCTAGTCTAGAAAGTTATAGTAGGTAGCTTAATAAACCTTCGATGGTCATTTATTCTTTATTTCCATGCTATATTAGAGCAAACTGCAAGGAGGTATAGAAAGACAACCCTCATGATCCTATGCCTATAAAACCTTTATGGTATCTTTGAGATTGTTTTAAAATTTTCCTTTATAAAGGTTTTCCCTTTTGAATAATGAGTTATATAAGAGCATTGTTAACATAAGTCTCTTTCATTATTAAAGAAGTACAAATAAACAAAAGAGCAAGATTCAAGAACAATAAGCAAGATAATAAAGTTTTTACAAAGGAGAAAAGGGTAAAGAGAGGCTCCTAAGCCCACCACTTAAATAAAAGAGCCAATGTATGTATTGAGAAGATGTCATAATAACATGCAACATTTAATAATTTAAGACAATGTGCATGATCAAAAGCACACACTTTGAGTTTTATGTAGTATGTCAATTTTAATAATGCTAGCCAAATCTTCATACTTAAGAAAATTTTTAATACAATCGTGGCTTCCAAGAGAAGTCATGGTCTTAGATGTCACTATTGCTTCTTAAGAGGTAAGGAAGTAGGGCAGAAGTGATGATGACCCCATTGACATAACCCTTATGCCATTTTTTAAGTCTAAAGCCAATCATTTCGATTTGGCATCAACCCACAAGTTAAGACCCCATTACATTCCAAGTTGAAGAATGCACCTCTAAATAAGCATTATTGGTTGGACATTGCCTCACTCAATTAGCATGCCTATAAAGGCATTGTCCACTAGCAACCTTTTTAGTCTTCTTAACTAATAGCCTATAACTTACACCTCGTATCTGAGGCATACTCCTCTTAAATGTGCTTCATGCCCTTAAGTCAATAATGACCTGCCAAGGGATTTATAAATACCCTTAACTCTTAGACGCTGAATGAATCTCTCTTCCTTTTTTACTTACTCTCCAAACTACTTCCTTATCCTCTTCAAAAGCTCTTTACTAACTTAGGCATCAGAGTGCCAATACTGGGCACCAACCTAACATCCTATGACTTCTTTCTATCTTGCAAGAGCTGTCAAGTCCACTTAATCAAAGACCAACCTCATCACTAATTTATGAGATTGCTTTATCACATGTTAATAATCTATAGTAAGAAACTATCAATGAACAAGCAATAAAAGAGTCCATATTAATTAGACTTGAGCTTTTAAATTGGTATATAAAAGTTTATGTGTTATGGATTCATATTAAGAGAATGTGTTATAAGTTTAAGATCTCACATTAATTGTATTTTCAACAAAATATGAAATCTTCCAAGTGTCATTTATTCTAGTTGTAATAATATCCACTATAATTATTAGAAGAAGTTATTATTTTGAAAAGAAAATAATTTTCTAAAAAAATAATTTAAGAAAGCCAAACAAAGTTCGAATAGTAAATAACCAAAAAAAACGTATGAAGTTTCCAATTTTTGTCAAATCTAATGTAAACTTTATTTTTTGACAAATAGATCATGAACTTTTAACATAAGTCTAAGTCTCACGTGTTAGTTAATGACATTTAATAGTTTCTATTAATCCGTCTATGTGGCGATTCCACCTAGCGCGAGGTACCATGTAGGCATAGTACGTGGCGCTTAATTTGCTGGGTTGGAATTAAAAAGTTAAAAAAGAAAAGAAAAGAAAAAAGAAAAGACCATATTTTGCTGGCTGTTGATGTTAGAAGCTTGGCCGAGCTGCTGGTGGTCTTCTCCCAAAAAGAGTCCCTGCACGCTTCTTGTTTCTATCTCTCTTAACTTTCTCAGAGGTATTTGCAATAGTTAAAGTAGGTGGTGGCGCCTTGAAGTAGCGTAGCACAAGTTGCTGGGTCTGCTAGTTTCTTCTCTATTTCTACGCTGGAATAACAAAAATTAAAAAATTGTATTCAAATGAAATGACATAGGATTACGATGGAAATGAATATCGATTGGAAATTTTGTCCGTAATGAAAGATTTGCATGACTTCCATCCAACTCTGTATCATTTCGCTTTCTCTATCTGTCTACTAATACTATTTAATTGAAGACAAATAATAGTAATAATAATAATTGGATTAAGCCAATGAAAGGAATAGCCGGCGAGCATGTGAAGGAAAAATGATATCAAAGAATTTGATTAATGTCAACTGGAGGAAGAACAAGCCAATGATGCACCCGAAATGCTCTGTGCAATATCTTGATAGGTTCATGGTTGGAAGATGCAAAAGAGTAGCTTTTGCATTTTTTCTTTTTATATTTTTTCAAAATCCAATTCAGCCTTTTAAGTTGACACATATTATACTTGCATGGGACATTGTTGCAGGTGGCATCCCCAAGTAGACAAACTAGTGAAAATTGTCAAGGGTTATCAACACCATGCTACATTTAGGTCCGAATTAATAATATTTAATATTTTATAAAACAAAAATAAAAAGAATTGGTTCGGGTCGCTTGTGATGACCGGGTCGATCTACTCAACTGCTGAATCGATGGAATCAAATTTAGAGTAATGATACAATAGAATCTTTTTAGTGAACCAAAGCTGACGTAAAATTTAAATCTCCAGTTCATCCGTTAGGTCTAACAACAATGCTTAAAAAGTAAGGTGGTGGGGGCTGGGTGTCAAGGTAACGGCCCAGAGGATAGCAATAATAATCCACATGGCCGAGGGAAGCTGTCTGGTCTCTGTAAAACGGGACCCACTTTGGTTTGATGAGTGGATGGATTACCCATGCAGGACCAGTCCCATTCCACCTTCACGCCACGTCCACGACTGGCGTTCCCGTTTGAAGGCCACTGGCATTCATTGCAATTTATTCCTCCACCCGTCAAAACGCAGCGTTTTCCGGCCGACCCAGAGCAAACGAAGCGAGGGTTCCCTGTTTTCCTTGACCACGGTCGATCTTCAACCCCGAGAAGAGAACAACACGCTTAACCGTGGTTAAAATGCCCACCCGATTTTTTATAAACCTCACAGAGAAAGGAGGAGGAGAAAAAAATCAAGAATACTGAAGCAAACTGTTACTCTAGCGAGCGAGAGAGAGAGAGAGAGGGAGCGCGCAAATCATTCTTGTTAGAGAGAGAAAAAGAGAGCCTACAGGAGAAACAATGGCACTCGACATCGACGTCGAAGACGTCTGGAAATGCACACAGCACCCCTCCGGCCGCCGCCGAACCGGAATCTGCGACGTGTGCCTCCGGCAGAGGCTCGCTTTGCTCTGCCCTGAGTGTGCCAACGAGCGGCCGTGTAACTGTTACGCCGCCTGCTCGTCTTCCTCCTCGGCCCGTTCGTCTTTCTCCTGTTATTCTCGTTTCTCCGCCACTGCCGCCGAAGGAAGTGGAGCCGTCGGCCGCGTTTCGTCTCTGATAGAGAGCGAGCCGGCCTTCCGTCGCTCGACATCGGTCGCTGGCTGGTCTCTCGGGTCGAAGCCTGCCATGAGCAGCGAGTACTCGCCCAGTCAAGACAGTCACAGATTTTCGCCCTTGTTCTCGTCTCTGAAATTTTGGCCGCTTTTCAAGAACGGCAGGGGCAGCAAGAGCAAAAGAGTTGAGGTGGAGAGAGGCGACGCCGTAGCCAGTATTGAGAATGGTGGAAAGAAGAAGACCGACGAGGAGGAGCGCAGGAGGATGATGACGATGATGATGAGGAAGTCGAGGTCAGTTGCCGTCTCCTCAGATTCCGGTATTGCTGACATCAGATCAACAAAAAGCAAGGGCTGGCATTTCCCTAGCCCGATCAAGGCTTTCCGGCAGTCAATTTCGAGAGGAATGGTCCAAGAAAGGTCGCCTTTCTACAGAGGCTGATAATATCTTCTTCTTCTTCTGTTTTTTTTTTTTTTTTTTTTTGTCTTTTTTATTATAAAAAAATATTTATACAGTTTTCTAGTTGAAAAAGAAGTTATATAATTAGTAAAAATAATTAATAACTTTATATATATATATATATATTTTAATTTTTCTTTTGCTTGGTCGAGATTCGAGAAAGATTATTTGATTGGATTTTGAATACAAATTATGGGTTATGTTATAACATTCGGAATTCATGAGTTTGGGTGGTTACACTTCTGAATTTTTATGTTTTTTTTTTCTTTATTTGATAAATTTTTTTTTGGTTAATTTATATTATGTGTCATATTTATTTAGTATAATTTATTTGTAATTTTATATTAAATCAATTTATTTTATTTTTTATTTCATATAAATATAATTTATTATATAATATAAAATTATAAATGTGTTAAAGAAAAAAAAATAATAATAATAAGATACAAGTCTCCCCCGCGTGGCGAAGATTGTTGAGAATCTTCCGGTACCGTGCTACTAAACAGCTTTAAAATGGTAATTCGGGACCCGCTTGGCTTTTGTGCTTGGGAGAGCGAAAGCAAATTTTTTCCCTTTTTTTATATTCTTTCCCTTTTTTTTTAAAAAAAAAAAAAAGGGGGAAAATGAAATATGAAAAGAAAACTGAAAATGGAGAGCAAAACGGAGTTGTACTTTGTTTTTAGGCCACAACCTCGGGGGGGGGGCATAGGGTAGAGTAGAGTAGAGTAGAGTAGCTTCAGAGTCGGCGGTGAGGAAAGGCAGCCATTGCTGAAAAGGTTGGTGTCATCTAACTTCGAGGAGGGCAGTCTGCTTAGGTACCATTTGTGTCAACTAAAGATTTTGAAAAAAAAAAAGTAAACATTTCCAACGTCAAACAGAGGAATTTTAACAAAAAATAAAAATAAAAAAACGAATAATGTGAAAGAAAAGCTCCGAAGGCTGGCGTCGCAGACCTAAAAGGTACCAAAAGAGTCCAGTTTTTCGAGCTTGAACAATTCCTCGTTTGTAATCAGTGAGCCTACAAATAAAATTTAAAACCAGAAAATTTTAATTAATTTTGTTTATATATTTACCAAATTGCCCCCTTATCGTATCCAAACCACAGCCATTTTAAACTAATGAGTTATGGATGTGGGTGCTGTTTAGCTGACGAGTCAATAATAACCTTTTTAAATGAACAAAAAAAAAAAAAAACACACACACACACACAAAATAGAAAAAGAGAGAAAATTAACGTTGGTCAATTAATACTTATTTAGTAACTAATTTTTAATAAATTGAGTTTATTTTTGAGTAGTGACTGCGGGTATAATGTATTTAATTTTATAACATTAATAAAATTAATAAATAAAATATAAATGTATTTATTTTAATGCAAAGTTATAATTATATGACATATAATTCAAAAATGAGATACTAAATTTACTGTAATGATATATTAAAAAAAGAAATTTAATAATTTTATAAAAAGATTTAAAACAAATTGTTTATAAATTTAAATGAAATTTTATTTTTAATTTTTTAGAATTGTCTTGTTTGCTAAAAAAAAAATTAAATTAAATTTATTACTACTTATATATTTATATAAATAAAAAAATCCGAAGTGAACTGTTATTAAATGGAACCACCAGATCTTTGACAAGCATGCCATCCCATTTGCAGTCCTACGAGGGATACGAGCATGAAGACAACTCTATTGAGACGAGAACGGTTCATAATTGCACTATTACGTCAGCCATAAGATTGCATTACCATACTTCTTCATCGAGAGCTTTTCACAGTGTACAGACCCATTCGACCATATTGCCTGCCATATATCTATATATATATATATAAATCTATCTTCCACATTGCGGCAGCTAAGAGGAATGGACAAAATTTGACCACTCTCACCAGCCGAGAAGTGTTGCCTCAGGACACTTTCGCGTCACCACTTCAAGTCCTGGTCAATTAAGAATTCCACCAACCCGGAAGACAGTTGAACTTTGTGAGAAAAAAATTTTGAAACCGGGTTGTTCTGGCATCCATGGATCCTTCCAAATATTCACTTTCCTCCCATCACCTATTGCCCATCGAATGCCTGCTTGAACCAGTTGTCTAGATGCCAGTATACTACGCCAAGTGTAACTCGGTGCATTTCCCAGATTGGCCGTCAAAAATTCCCCCCGGTGGATGTATTTAGCCTTGAGAACTCTGACCAGCAAGGAATGCTTATTAGAGATGACCCACCAAGCTTGTTTACCAAGAACCAGAAAGAGATGAGGAGACCGCAGGCGGCGGCAAGTATGGCGGCGATTCCAGCAGGGAACAGTCTCGCCACTTCGTCTGATCACTTTGGTCTTATGTATCGCCACTTCAGTTTTGTTATCTGTAGTATATCTAAGGATTGGTCACATGTCAGTGCAATAAAAATGATTTTTTATTTTATTTTTATAAAATTTATATTTCTTCTCGGGATCAGTACCGTGACTTTCTGAAAGTAGAGATATAAGTTTTAAGTCAATAAATTAGTTTAAACCACATGTTTGCTTTCTTAGGCCAACCCAATGATTGTCACAATAATTCAACCGGTACTCATACAAGCAGACATTGGTTTTCTGTTCAATTACTTTATATACGATTATAATTGTTCAATCTGATGTCATCCACACATCTTCTCTACGCATTGAACAATATATTAAAGCCCAAGTAAGAGTCAAAAAGCCAAAAGAGAGTCTGGTATGGTAATAAAATGCAAGTTTTTAAAGAAAAAAAATTCCCTGCAGTTTTCCTGATTGGTAATTTATTATTTTTAAGTAACAAACCATCAGACTTGTTAGCATACCAGGCCTGTGCCTGGATTATAAATTAATGATTTATCAGCCAGAGATTGGCAAGACAAGTTGTCAAACCATGACAATGAGGCCATTAGCACCTTTTCTTGCATAGTATTGCCATTGCCAACAAATTTTATTCCCCAAATGATAAAGACCGCAAGTCTCATGAATTATTGAGGTGTCAACTTTACTTGGGCACAGAGATTTGATTGCAGGACCTTCGCCATGAATGCAACATTTAGTCTAACTAATCACCACCTTAATCCTATCCCCATCACCAATATACTTACAGGCCCACTTTTTCTCCTCCTTACGAGGTGAGGCATTGTGGCTCACCCTGATTATTAAAAAGATAGAAAAGAACTTCTTCTGGTGATTTTGTGATCCCTGACAATTCTTAGTTTCATCTTTTTAATCAATTTTTTTCCTTGTCATATAGGTTTTAACAGACTCTATAATCTACTTTTCTCTTGCTCTTATTCCATCGAAAGTTCGACATTTCTACAGCAAACTTTTTTTCTTGCAAGTTTCCTTTCTTCTCGTTCAATTAATAGATTCAAGATTTGTGACTTAAAATTTAAAAATTGGAGTCCTTAACTTCTAAAACATCTTCTTAATAAAGGATTTAGTGGGTCATAAACTGATCACAGTCTCTTAATGATGATGTAAATAATGAAGCTCCCTCGGAAAAACAGAAAAAAGAAAAAAAGGAGAGAGAGCTGATGAGTGGTTGCCAAGTACCAATTAGCCAACGAAAGGAAGCAAAGTGAAGGGACAAGAGACGTCTTTAAAAGTAAAAAGGGTGGCCTAAGTGGGAAGCAGAGAATTTGGGGCCCCAACGTTCAACTAATGCGGCTGGTGTGAAGAGAATCTTGGGTGGGCACTTGGCTAATGGATATTGCCCTGCAACAGAAAGAAAGAGGAAATTTGACACATCCATCATGATTGTACCAGCCACAGCAGAGAGATTGCTTCTAAGAGAGAGCCCAGCGAACAGAAACCAATGCGAAAAGGGTTTCAAAAGAATTGGAATTAATTGCAGACTGCAACAAGACCCCACGGGGCTGTACTAGACTTGGACAAGGGACCCACCAATTTCGCTCTTGTCAGGGTCATGTACCATTAGTTCCTTTGTATATGTTCTTTTGCCACGAGCGTTATTATTATTACCTCCTTTTTGGACACCCATGCGGTTCAATTCATTTGGAATTATGGATTTTCGAAGCAAGTAATGGAAGCCATGCCTTTTAATGGTTAAGAACTGTTTCCCTGCGACTAACAAGATAGAATTTTATGAATCACGCGAAGGTTCTTTTGGAGGCTAACCAGAAAGGAGTTGATGGCACATATATATATATATATAATTGATAGGTGAAATGCAACCTCTTGAACATGGAACAAAATCACATACCCTAAATTAATTTGTTAATAATTTTTTTTCTTTTAGTTTGCTTGTATTTAATTTTCAAGGGCCAGAGAATTGCTTTTAAGAAAGGAAAAAAAAAAAAAACTGGGATGCAACTTAAGTTGGTTATACCATCCCATTTGCTTTTTGACGAGAGGAAGCATATGACATGTTGCTGCTCTTTTCGAAAAAAGATAAAATAGAAAAAGAGTAAGAAACCTTTAATGCTTGCAACTATGTCCAAGTACAACTGGCATACACTGTATCAAGGATCTTTTGACCGGGGCACTAGTTTGAATTGATATATTCCGTAAAATCACGAAGTGGTTCAAGTTGACTGTTTATTCTTCCGATTTTTTTTTTTAATGTTTTATATAGTTTATCTCTTGGAATACAAGAACCAGAAAAAGTAAAAGGAAGGAGACCAAAATGGACGTGGCAAGGAGATGAAATCAAAGTTCTTAAATTCAATTAACAAAATAACTTGCGATGCAGGGAAATGCAAGATGGTCATCTTTCTCTCGGACAAAGACAATGGATGGCAAGAAGATTCAAGAAGATAGAAGTTCTCTTCGTTTTAAAATTCTACATATGGTTTTCGGATAAAGCAATAAAACAGGTACACACAAATGAATAAAACAACAGGTTCTGTTTACTCTGGTTTTTCCAATCGATTTTTCACCGGCTTAGCCTCCAGCACCTAAGTCAAAAGCAATAGCTATGACAATACCACCAGAGAGCTATGGCAATATCACCAAAGAGCTTAACACAAAATTTATGAGATCGTCATGACAAAAGTGATGAGCACAAAAGCCAAAAGCAACGACTATGACAAGTTCAAGAGCTTGACACAATATTGATGCAGTCTCACATTGGGATAAAGACGCATATATTCTATATCAACCAAATAATAATAATAATAAAGAAACATATATTCCATCGACTGAGAATTAGTAGAGTTTTTGGTTGATGATTTTGCTTTCGTTGTTGCTGTTTTGCCTATCTCAAAGTTATTAATAATATATGGCTGTCAATTATCTATAACAATACATCACATGAAATGAACTAAATAGAATCCTTAAGAAGATACGGAATGGTGACATATATCTTAGAAGAGACTTAATCAAGTTAAGTGTGAGATTAATAGAAAATGAAAGAACTATCCATATTATATATACATCATAATTTAGTGGGTCTCTTAATAAAAGACGAAAAAAAAAAGGAAAAAAAAAACACAAGATTGGGTTTATTTTCCATCGACAAAACTCTCTAGCGAAGTTTGGACGGTATATTTGCAGGGGGTCTCTTTATGGAAGACCCACAAAAAAAAAAAAATAAAAAAAGAAAAAAAAGAGAGAGATAAAAAGATTGGGTTTATTAAAGTTTCCATCCACAAAACCCAACATCCAAGTTTGGATGTAATGGCAGATGGTAGTGAGTGGGGCACCTTTCTGCACTGCAGATCCAATCTTAACTCAACGTATCCAATCTTCAACATATTTCCTTTTCTTTAACTATGATGCTAATGGTGCCAAGGCGTCATCATCCGCTTGAAAATAAACGTTGGAGGATTTCACGGAAGTACTTAAGTTGCTTCGCCACATATATGATAGTTCCTAGATCGAGTAAAATTATTTAAATTCTACCTTAATTTAGAATTTGTCGTCCCAATTAAAAATTGAAAGCTTGGAAATAATAATGATACTACAAAACCATCAAATATATCAAAGCAATGGTAGGGATATTCAACCGATTAGCGATATGTGAGTTTGCCATGATGACAATAGAAAGATCAAGTGGCTGGAAAAATTATCAATCCGTCAAATTAATTAAGACTTTACCACACAGACACAAATTGTGTTGACGTGAGAAAGAGACGAATAAAATATTACTATCCTAATCTTTAATTTCACATTTATGGTTTATTAGTTAGAATCATGTAACAAATTGCCATAATTATGTAACTAAGATACAAAATAATATAAATGAAATGTTTAATTTTTTTATTTTTTATTTTTTTGTGTTAACATTTCCAAATTAATCAACAACAATTATCTTTTCCCTCCCAAAAATGTACTGCTTCCGTGGCGCACAGTTCGTCAATGTTCCTAATCTAGTTGATTGAATCCCAAGAGCAAACTTGCGTCCCCACGAAGGTCCAGTCGGGGGAAGGAACAAGCGGGAGAGCGACGGCACATGTGCTGCAATGCCCCGCCATGCACGTGAATGTGTCGTTTTCCAATTGGTCGCACGTTATGCCCACTCCCTACGCTCTTTTTCCTTCGTTTCTCTTTTGACTTTTCTTTGGTCTATTAGCTAAGACCGCAAGCATAATTCTCCGCATATTTATAAATTTTATTTTATTATTTTATTTATTATTTATTTATTTTTAACTGTGATTAGAACTCAAAATTTTTAAAGTAGAGATACGTTTAAACTTGTAATTATTAAAATATTTATGATATTTTTTTTTCTTCTAGTTTTTTTAAGAAGTCACCGTTTTTTATTACTACTACTACTATTAGGCCACCAAGTCCTTTCATTGTGAAAGAAAGTGACTTGTCTCAAATTGCTCGATTAGGGGCCTTTGGGACATGCCGTTTATGCCCCACGCATTGCGACAGACATACGCACACGGGTGCAAAGCATTGCAAAAACACTTTGGTTTTCTTTTATTTTTAACGGCTCTCAAAAGTTCAGAGAGGAATTGTCATGTTTTGCCTCGTTGGAAAACAGGCATCTATTCAGGAGCAATTGTCTCAAAAGTTGCTTTGTATTAGGTGGCCCGTTGTAACTAAAAGATCTCTCGGTTTTGTCAAAATTAATTTATTGCTGCCTTCTCATAATTACAGAGCAGCTTCTTTAGATGATTGCATTAAAAAATAGACGCTTTAAGAAACATGAGGCTGTCATGTACAAAAACAGATGTGTACTGGCGGAGCTCGCTTGCAAATTCAGATCCCACGAATATTTTCTTGCCTGGCCGCGTTGGCTATCAAGGAAGAAAGGTCTTCCGCGCACTGTAAAAATAAGTATGGAGATAGAGGGTCACCCTGGCCAAGGCCCTTGGATGGCTGAAAATGCTTTCTGGAAGTGGGGTTTATCACCAAGGAATATGAGACGGACAACACACAATGCAGAATAGTTTGCACCCGGCCAAAATCAAAACCCAATTTAAGCATATTTGTGGTTCATGAAATGAAACATCTCATAAGTTATGTGCACGTTGTCCGTGATAAGACGTCCTAGAATGAAGGCACTTTGGGCCTTCGGAAAAATTTGTGGCAAGACAAGTTTGAGCCGGTTTGCAATAGTTTTTGCGATGATCTTTACTATAACATTGCACAAGCTGATGAGCCGGTAATCTTTGCAAAACATAGGCGACGACAATTTTGGGATGAGACAGATGTTAGTATGATTAATGTAGTTGGGATCCCCTCCATTATTCATAATATTATTGCCAATGCCACCACACCGTTACCCACTATGCCAAAATGAATGGTAAAACAAAGTTTGGCATGTGTTGTATTTCTATTTTAGTCACTTTATTCGCTTCCTCTCGGGCGTGGGATTAATTTTGTTAATTTAGATTGTGAATTGTTATGTAGATGGAAAAAAGTAAACAAAATAGTAAAAAAAGAAAAAGAAAAATAAAAAAATAGAGATTAAATTGTTGTTAATATCTAATATATAATTAAAAATTTAAAATACAATTTCGTCATTCAAAACAAAAGTTGATAACCAATATGACTATCATATTAAATTCAAAGTTAGAAATTTACTTTTAAGTTACAATTACATCGTTAAACCTTAAAGAGGACCTACCCCTCTTAAAACCTTTAAGTTAAGTGTTCAATTCTCTCTTTAAACTCTAATTGTTCAATTCAAGTGCAAATCTTATGAGTAAAAAACATACATAATAGTAAAATAATCTAGGGAAAAAGGCAATTAAAAATTAGTGGTTGAAATCAAGTCAATTTCTCTATAAAAAGTCAGTATTTATTAGAATAAAGGAGGTTGGAAAAAAAAGGGCACAGGTGGAGGTCTAGAGGTTTAACATAATAGTCAATATAAATATTGAAAGATAAGAGACACATGGCAAAGAGGTAATTATGATTTAAGAGAGCAAAAGAATCTTTTTTGGTAAAAAGAATAGCAGTGGATGGTAAATACTTTTAATTCCCTTTTTTTTATCTAAAATAAATTACTAAAACATTTAAAAAAAGACAAATACCATCAAACATCATATAAACATGTACAAATATTAAATCAAGAGGAGAAATTTTTCACTTGGGCCAATAATGTTAGAAAGTAAAGTACCCACAACTTAATTTTGATGGTCTTTTTTATTGCATTTTTTAAAAATCCAATCACACCAATAATCCTAAAATTAGTCCTCAATCATGATTAGATCAAATATTAATAGTTAAACATTCAATCAATCTCATTGTTTTATTGATGAGCAATAAACTTGGTACTAGTAAATAGAATCAATTAAGTTGGCATGGTAAGTAATAATTTTTCATTGGCAGAAAATATCAACACCTTACACACATAATTATACACATAATTAGTAAGGAATTGACGAGAAATCACTTATTTAGAGATCATTGCATCTCTTGATCTTTTTCTTTTTTGTCCACTATACTACAAGAACACCAAAAAAAGGTAATCTTTTCTTCTCTCTCTCTCTCTCTCTCTCTCTCTCTCTCTCTCTCTTTAAATTATTATGTTCAAATGTCAATATAAACAAAAAATTGGTAAGAGGAATGGAAACTACTTAAAAAAAATCTGCATTCTATCACTAGAGGGTCACTAGAAAGTCCCTGGTTATGGTTGTTGATCACTAAAATTTGTCAAAACCCTTATTTTTGGAATTTTCCTAAGTCGATCTATCCACCTATGAAAAGGGTGTAATGAAATGAGGTTGAGAAATGTGTTATCGCCATCGTATGAAGGTGTTTCCAACTGAAATCAGTACTAGCTGGTGTGACTTATCCCACTCATCCTAAGGGTAAGAAGTCTTGGTTTGCTCCAATTGAAGGCTTAAAAGTAGATGCTCTTGCCAATTTCATCCTTTAATTAACCCCCTTTCAACCACCTCCGTAATATGAAACTAATACTGAAGAGTTCAACATATTGTGATTTACCTGTTGATGTACCTTTTGCGCTGATCAGAGGCTGGCAACATCTCATCATTGGTGGTTGACCACCTCCTTTTGTTACAATATCCCAACTAAATCAACCTAAAAACACTATTTTGAAGTTAGATTCCAATGTCTTTTGCCAAAAATACCTTATAAAATTTGTCATAAAGGTGCTTACAGGTTTAAAAACTTGAAAATTAGTGGACGAACAGGCTTGCTATAAAGGGGATAGGAATCAGACCATGAAAACTCCAATTTAAGTTTTTGGAGGACAAAGAAACTATGGATTGACATGCGGCAGAGGAAAAGGAAAAAAAAAAGAAAAGAAAAAAAACAAATGGTACATAAGGATGAAGAAAAAAGAAAAGAAAAGAAATAAAAAAAGAACAAAACGGTACATGGAAGGAAAAAAGAAAAATGAAAAGAAAAAACAAATAAAAAATAGTGTAAAGAAGGAAAAAAAAAGGGAAAATGAAAAAAATGAAAAAAAATCCAAAAATAAATGGGGATGTAAAGTTCTAAATGATGATTTTATTTTAGACATCCTAGGTGACCACAAGATACAAAATAATGTCATTTTTATTTAATTTTTATTTTTTTATGTTTTTTTTAAACAAGAGTCATTAAAAGGAGTTATCCAAAACATTCCAAAAAAGGGAGGAGAGAAAAAAAAAAATGTTAACAAGAAAAAAATAGGAATAAAAATAAGTGAATTGCAGTACCATCATATGCAACGAACATTTGGGTTAGCTGCAACTTTTACCATATGTAACCGAGTTTCTAGACCTTAAGGAATCTTGATAACACAAATTAAGTCACTAATGGTGTTCCAATCAAACCTGAAATGATTGGTGGCAACTTTGAAGTCAACATGCATGCACACATCACAACACTTTCCTCACATCCACATTTGTTAAACCTTTCCTCCCTCATTAGGAGGCCTGTTGTGACAGTTTGACGACTTCACTAGGCACCCTTTGAGAGATAGGTTGCACTAACTTACTTTAATTTATATACTTTCATTTATTTTTTATTTGGTATTCTATTTATTTATCTCTCATATTTTAATATATATAATTATTATTTGTATCATAACCTTGATTACACATACACAAATATTAAAACTGGGCTTATGATCTTTTAGCTTTAATGAGAGAAAGTATAAGTCCTTTGCGAAGCTTATCGCTTCTGCATAGGATAGTCCTAAAATTTTTTACTTAGACTGGTGACTCCTACTTGAACCTTGAGTGGTAAGGGACAAAGCAATATGGGGACCTTTGGCCTATCGGCCTAGTTTAGATCCAACAAACTACACGCTTATTGTTCTACCAGTAGAGTCATCCGCTTATTAGATCTGTCCTTTAAAGGACAAGAAGTTTAAGTTATCCCTACCCTGATCATTACATCATGCATACTTTTTAATTTTATTGCATTGTTCTACTATTTATGCTTTATACTTATTCCTCTGATGTTGACACATTTCCTTTTTGCTTTATTTTTTTCATTTTTTATATCATCTCATATCATTCATTTTAGACATCATTTACCTCTAAAAGTATTAGTTATTGTTTCTAAGTATGTACTTGTTCAGTATGATCATCATCAAACACTCCTATAGTTATGTTAAAACATGCTTTAAGGACCTTCATAGGTAAGTTGAGAATTACCTTTCCTTAAAACCCATATAGATCTCAAGAGATTTCAATTTAAAGTAATTAGAATTCCCTATCCTTAAACAAATATTAGATACCTAGAGCACCAATAAAAGATGCACCTTTCAAGAAATTTATGGTGACATTACATACTTATTGGACATTCAAACCCAATCAATAGTGTTAAAGACAACCAAACTTTTATAGGACCTCACCTACTGATACTTTGTTTTTTTAAAGGTTAATATGGTCCCTTTGTTAGAAGAAATTGAGAACCTACTAATTTTGCTAAGAGTCTTTGATCGAGATGTGTATTCTCTAAGTCTTGACACCTATTATATGAATAAGCTATCAAAAATGATCAATCAAAAGTGCAATGAGATCCATATTGTAAAGAAAGGGCAACACTAAGAGAAATGTATTCTAGTTGACCATATCATTAAACATATGATGAAACATCTTGAGGTAGAATTTACCCACATGGCTTTGCTTATTTACGCGTTGATATTATTCCTTGAAGTCATCAGGTATGATCATGATCATGTCATCAAATTGTTCCATATGGTGACAAAAGATGGAGTTAACCTAGTTCTAACCATAATTGTTGAGATGATCTTGTCCTAAATTATTGTCAAACTCAGGGAAAGGGGCAGTTTTAAAGTAGTTCAATTTTGCTATATGTCTATCTTATTAGCAATAGACACCCCTCTCCACTATTTTACCCATTACATATGTCGTAAGGATAGACCCCTACTCAAAGAGTTCACTTAAATTAAATGACCTTTCATGATGAAGATTTTTAAATGGATAATATATTTTCAAGAGGGAGATTTCTAGTTAAATGCTGAAGAGACTTAATCCTACATAGATATGGGGGATACTTATATGTCTCTTTCATCAAAATCATTAGGGTAATTGCATATGCTCCTACAATAACCATTAAGTAGACAAGATCAAAGAAGTTTGTACCATTCACCAAAGGAATGGAAGACATTTGCTTTACTTACGATGACCGCTTAAGAGCTTTTTTGGCCTATTATAAAAGCATGGAACCATGTCTATTAGAGTGATATGAATTATGGTGTGTAACTTAAGGACATGAAATCTACATTCTTGATGGGTTAGCAAGTCATCTTGTCTTTAAAGGAAAAGCCAAAATTGAAGACGCCTAAATGCAATAGTCATTGATATTGGATGAACCCAATTTTGTAATGCCAGAAAAAGTTACCTCTTCATGTTATGATTAACCCAACTCTTTAGGAGATATAGGTCAAACTTTTCTCATCAATCAGCTTCTTTAATAATTAGATACTTCTTAAAGGAGAAATGAAGAATTGACCTCTCAATTTATGATAGCAAATTAGGCACTTTAAAATGTGAGAGCAATGAAATTGGATTAAGGTCAACTGTAAAATGTCCTTTAATTCCCTTTAAACTAGAATGAAACTTTTTGACAAGAGAACAATTACCTACAAAGACAAGTAGTAATGCAAATGTCATGCTCTTCACGAAATAAGAGATTCATGTCATTTAAACCAATTTACTCATATAAGAAAATCAGAATATGATTTAGCAAATGGATTAACTTACCTAAGAAAATAGGGATTTGGTATGATGAGTAAATTTACTCACCTAAGAAAATCATAACCTAACACAGTAGGTAAACTTGCTCACTTAAGGAATTAAGGTTTGGTATAGAATTTAACTGCTTGGGATGTCTAAATTTAGGAATTGACCATCTAGCTGTAACAACTAATGACACTTCATCGTGTGTAAAGAGTTTAGATATCATAGAGGATTAAAGGGGTAGTGGGCAAAGCTAGAGGCATGATAGACGAAGCTAAAGCATTGTGAGCTAAGATCCCACCATTATATGCATTTGATGAATGTCTCAACCATTTTCTTCAAAAAGCCTTCAGATATTATGAGTTCATCATTAGCTTTATGTTGAAATCTAAGTTGTAATCTTTTCTAACCTTTTAAAGCATAAATATTGGTCCCTTAACTTGTAATCAACCTAACCTGAAAGTATCTTTCCACTTTGATCTTGTAATATAAAAAAGGGCCAATCTTATTCCATTACGATTTGTCACAATTGTTGCTATTATTTAAAGTAAATGATGTCCACAAGTATATAATAACATTTTGCTTAATATCATACATGATTGCTTGAACATCTATATTTAAAGGTTTTATAATTAAACTTATTTGACTCAAATGGAAAGTTGTAGTACTCAAGTTACTTGTGCAAGGGTAGGTTAAGTGTTTGCCAAAAGGTTTTTTAAATGGTAGTCATTACCAATCATATCTACAATGAAATATACTTCACCTACCTCATCAAAAACATGTCTTTTTTCCTTATTGAAAGACTTAACAATTGTTACAGGTGGAATGGAACCAAATTACACACTACTTATGAGTGTGCAAGGTTTCGACTATTGTTGAAAGGAAAAATCATGACAAGGGAATTGGTCTTTACATCAATCCAACTTTGGGTAATATGCCTCAACATTGAGCCTCATGAAATAGGCAGGCATTAACTTTTATGCTGTGAAGCCATGACTAATACCCTTTCAAGTTTATAGATTGACATCCATAGTACCTTTTCATGAACTATTTCTTTATTCTACCAAAATATTTTAGTAATTTTCCCAAGAAAGCTCTTTGTCTACTTATGTACCTAGCAAGAAAATATACAATTAGTATGCTATTATATCAACTTTGGGTCAATGCCTTTATGAGATATTGGAAGCAAAACCTAAGCATTCAATCTTCCCTGTATAAATGGTTCAACCTTATCAACCCTTTTTCAGAATGGAAAAACATTCTCAATAGCACTACAAATCCCTCATTCATCTTTTGCATTTTCCATTTTCACCTAGATATATTAGTGCAAAATAAGGAAACTAGAATGCGCACTAACCTGTCCATTCAAAAGTTTTTCAATTTTCCTCTCAACATCTTGGCTGACCTATACCTTAATCCTATCTTGTGGTGAGATGTCAAAATCATCCTATGTGAATACAATGGTGTGGATTTTGGCACTCCTCCTTAAGTTTTGTTCCAAGTTGACATTTACCATTACAATAGGTGTATAAACTTAGATAGTAAGATACTTCCTTATTATTATACTTATTACCTACATCATCAATAACTTTGTTATCCTGCTTAAACAAGTCTAAATTTTGACAACTTGGAAAACATTGTTGATGGGTATAACTTATGCAATGATAAGGAATATCTAGTTTAAAGTTAGAAAAAAGGTAACCTTACCTTTAATAAGACCTCTATAGGGATGAAAAAGTAGGGAATCCTTCTTGATTTTTCCTATGTACTAGTATCATTAAATAAAATCGTTTAACTATAAAGTCTTTTATATGTATTTCCAAACATTTCACACATCAAACATATCATGTATAAATATTATAAATACAATTATTTTTCCTCTAATATTGTAAAACAAAAAAGGTATAATAAGGAGCTTATAATTGGTGAGATTTAAGCCTCAATCGAGAAGTTAAAAGAGTAAGTGCAACAAATAACCCAAACATTTGTTAAAGGGAAAATAACCATAAGAGACATCATACCATAGGAAAATTCTACTGTCCTAGCTAATGAGTTATTTCAAGCATCCCCAACATTAGTAGTATCTTTAGTGCCATTTATTTATTCTTAGTCACCCATGCCTACTCCTTTAGCATAGGATCATTAAGCACTTAAATATATCTACCAGGTGCCACTACCTTATCAATGTTTTCCCTAAGTAGATCCAAATCACTCCTAAATTAAAAGACAAAAATGCAAGAAATACAAAGCATTTTATGCAACAAAGGATCGATCTTTTGCAAGAGGAAATCAAAGCCATCAAAGGGGATGATATGCACACTTTTTTGAGTATGTCAGATTTAGTTTAAGATGTAATCCTTCCACCAAAATTCAAGGTTCTGAAATTTTAAAACTATGATGGCACAAAACTACCTATAAATCACTTGATCATGTACTTTTGAAAGATGATAAAATATACTCATAATGAAAAACTTCTTATGCATTGTTTTCAAGACAACTTAATAAGCATAACCTTTTGCAGGTACATTAAGTAGGATCGAAGAAATTTCAGGACCTAGAAAGAGCTAGCAATTGCCTTTAAAGTCAGATTCAAGTACATCTTTGAGTTAGAATCCACTTGAATGGATCTTTAAATTATGAAAAAGAAGTTAAAAGATACCTTTAAGCAATACACTTAATGATGGCACAACATAGCCATCAGGGTCCAACCTCTCTATTATGACCAAATGGTAGAAAGTGCATTAGGAAGCTTTACCAATTTGGTCATTATAGAGGAAAGAATTAACAAAGGAATTTGAAAAGACTAAATCACCAATGCAACCCCTAACACTCCAACATTTAAGAAAACTAAAATATACAAAAGGAAGGAAGGGGAGGTCTAGATGACTAAATATGATAATCAATCAAGGTCATGCCCTATGTACCAATCGATTAGCAATATACCAAGAAAGTTTAACCCTAAATAGTCATATTAATGTCACAATACGATAGCTTTGTTTGTATACTAAGGCCTTCAACCATAACCTTTACAACAGAACATCTGTCCGTTGGTACCTCCAAACAACCACATTGAGTCTAAAAGAAAAGAAAGGAAAAAAAATCAACTATATATTAGTCTCTTGTTCGAAGTTACTGCCTTGGGTAGTCTAAAATAGACTGATTGCCATTATAATTTAGGACCATAACCTTTACAACAGAACATCTGTCCGTTGGTACCTCTAAACAACCACATTGAGCCTAAAAGAAAAGAGAGGAAAAAAAATCAACTATATATTAGTCTCTTGTTCAAAGTTACTGCCTTGGGTAGTTTAAAATAAACTGATTGCCATTATAATTTAGGACCATAACCTTTACAACAGAACATCTGTCCGTTGGTACCTCCAAACAACCACATAGAGCCTAAGAGAAAAAAGAGGAAAAAAATCAACTATATATTAGTCTCTTGTTCAAAGTTACTGCCTTGGGTAGTCTAAAATAGACTGATTGCCATTATAATTTAGGAGTAGTTAAAATTGTCTTATCCTTATTGGTATGATGTTAATGTTAAGTGCAAGTATTATGATGGAAACATCAAACATTTTATTAATAATTGTTGGACTCTTAAGTATAAGGTCCAAGAGCTAAGAGATGAGGATCAGATTGACTTTTCAAAGCCTAAAAAAAAAAGTGACTTGCATGCTAATCATATCCTTGATCATGGGTTGATGAATCAAATCAAAGAAAGCCTTAACAATGATAGTTAAAGAACAAATTCTAGCTCCTATGAAATCAACATCATTGAAGTGCAAGCCCATATACGTCTACCTTCTCAACATAAAAAAAACTTAGTATTACCAAAAGTATTCTACTTAACTACCCCAGTTTTATCTTTTCTTCCTACACTTTATTACCTTTCTTAGAAAAGTAAATCAATCTAATAGGAGCATAGTTGTCAAATAGCCTTCCTTAATCAAGCATCAACATTGAGTTCAAAACCTATAACAACATTTAACATCACTAGAGTTAAGGGCATTACCCAAACTAGAAGATGGCATATTCTAGAATACATAAAAAACTTAACCAAAGAAAAAAGAAGGCCATTGTGATTTCAGATGATAAATAAATCTTACAACGCAACATTGAGAGAGCAAAGTCATCTATGAAACAAAGTTTTGAACCTAAGGAAACCATTGCTGATAAGGAAAAAGGGTTGTTACTCAAATACATCAAGTAGAATGAGTACAATGTGGCCAAGCAACTTGGTTGAACTTAAGCCAAGATCTCAATTCTCTTTTTACTAATAAACTCAGTGTCTCCTAAAAAAGCCTTGTTGCATGTTCTTAATCAAACACATATTTCCCCTAACATTTTCTTGGCCAACCTTGATCACATTGTCAATAACATCATAATAAACAATTGCATCTCATTCTCAAATGACAAGATTCCAATTAAGGGGTATAATTATACCAAGGCATTGCATATGTTAGTCATCTATTACAGCTTTTGTGTTTTCATGGATAATAGATCATCTTTGAATGTCATATCCAAAGACACTTTAGAATAGTTACCAATTAATAATGCCAAGCCACATGATTGTTTAAGCATATGATGGCACAAGATGCAAGTTTATAAGAATTGTTGAACTCCCAATACAAGTGGGGTCATGCACTTTTAACATGCCTTTTTAGGTCATAAATATTAAGACTACTTGCAGCTACTTGTTAGGTCCTTTAAGGATCCATGCAGTAATGGTCATTCCTTCTACTTTGCATTAAAAAGTGAAATTCATTACAAACAATCAGCTAATAAAAGTTTAAGCAAAATATGATGTACTTGTTTCTCGACCATTAAGAATGCCTTATGTCGAGGTAGTTAAAGAAGCATTAGAGTGTACATCTTGTTCTTTCGAAATTGCAAATGTGACTACTTGGTGAGAGAAGTCATTCCTTTAAATATTACCTTTACCTTCTGAAGCATTACCAAAGGCAACTCGAGTAATAATGAAGAATAATTATCGCCTAGGTAAAGGAATTGGGAAATATTGGCAAGGTGTAACTGCTCCTATACAACTTAATAAGTAATAAGACTATTCTAAAATTGGATATTAACCCAACCAAAGTGATGCCATTCAAGGATACCTAGAAGATAAGGTGATTGATTGCACTAACAATTTATATGATCTTTAAAAGAGAAAAAGAAGAATTGCTTTACACTCTATTGATCTAACCATGCAATTTTGATACCTCTATACATAATTGGTATGCATGATAGATTCCTTAACTGCTCAAGTTTCTTGCAAAGTAATGCAATTTAAATATCCCCTTTACATGGTGACACTCATGATGTTTAGGGGTACCTATGTAATAAAATGGGTGACTTATTGCCATATGTCAATTAGTAATATATGTTTATGTCATTTGCACTCATAACTTTCATCCCTTCACATGAATTGTTGTCTTACCATTTGCCTACATCCTTCTAATAATACTTATTCATTTTTGATAGTTTTTCATTTATTATTTAGGAAAAATCAGACTAATAGTCCAATTAGTGCTTACCTTCAAGCCAAATCTGAAGGTACCTTTGATATGCTAACTTAAAATGATCTTAAGTAAAGAAATCCCATTAGATCTCTAATGTCTGATTGAATAAGGAAAAAGGTGATCTATAATAAAAAAGAAGCTAGTTAAACTAGTCAACTTAAGCATTGTAGAAATTAAGTGGGAAGTTAGAATTAGTATAAGACTTTCACCAAAAAGTAGGCAAAGTATGATTTAGATGCTTAAAGAGTAGATAGATGTATTTGACTAGTCTTACCAAGACATACTAGGCTTGAACCTTGATATAGTAATGCATAAACTCTTGTAAAGCTAGAATGCATGCTTGTATGATAAAAACTTTTGATGTTCTATTGAAGATCAAAGAGGAAGTCAAAAAGCAATTGGATGCAGGCTTCCTTCAAGGGATAAACTACTTAGATTAGATAACCAACTTCATGTCAGTGCTAAGAAAGGGTGGCAAGATCCGCATATATGTAAACTATGAGAACTTGAATAAGGCAAGCCTTAAAGACAAATCCCCTTTGTCATATATTAATGTCTTGGTAGATAACACAACAAACCATTTAATGTTTTCCTTGATGGATGGGTCCTTAGGCTATAATCAAATTAAGATGACACTTAAAGACATGGAGAAAAGAACGTTCATCATAATATGAAGGACTTCTACTATAAGGTTATGACATTTGACCTTAAAAATGTAGGTGTCAGCTATTAGTGAACAATGGTCACTCTATTCCATGACATGATGCATAAGGAAATTGAGGTTTATCTTGATGACATGATCGCTAAATCTTGAGCAAGTGAAGATCACTTAGTAATTCTCAAGAGGTTGTTCAACCGACTGAGAAAATTTTGACTTAAGTTTAATCTAACCAAATGTACTTTTAAGGCAACCTTAGGTAAATTGCTAGGTTTCATGGTAATTCAAAGAGGCATCAAGTTAATCTTGACAAAATTAAAGTCATTTATGACATGCCTATACCTTCTACATCAAAAGAGGTATGAAGATTTTTGGGAAGGATTAACTATATCACTAAATTTATATCCTAATTAACTTTAACATGTGAACCTATATTTAGAATACTTTAGAAAAGCAATTTAGGGCAATGGGATAATTGATGTCAAGAAGTCTTTAACAAAATTAGGAATTATCTCTTTAACACTTTGGTTTTGGTGCCATTAGTCTCACACCAACTACTCATATTATGTCTTACCATGTAGGAATGATGTATAGGTTATGTCTTGGGATAATATGATGAAACAGGAAAAAAAGAAAGGGTTATCTATTACCTTAGCAAAAGATTCACCAATTACAAGACTCGATATTCACATTTCAAAAGAATTTATTGCTCTCTAGCATGGACAACTCATCGGCTTTGGCAATATATGTTGAATTACACCACTTAACTTATTGCTAAAGATAATCCCCTCAAATATATCTTCGATAAGTTATCATTATCAGGATAAGTGGCCTATTTGTAGGTTCTTTTTATGGAATATGACATTTAATATTTCAATTGCAAAGCCATCAAAGGTAGTGTGATAGTAGATTTTCTAGCAGGTTAAGCCATTCTTAATTACAAGCCCATGCAACTTGAATTTCTAGATGAAGACATCATTATTATAAATCAAATTCCAAAAAATATTAACTAGACAATAGATGAATGACAAATATGGTTTAATGGGGTATCTAATATGTTGGGGTATGGAATTGGAGCAATTCTCATTTCTCCTAAAAGTAGGCAATATCCAGTTGCAGTAAAATTTCAATTAGACTACACCAACAATATGGTGCAATACAAGGCATGTATAATGGGTTTACTATAGGCCTTAAAGATAAAAGCTAAGAATCTCAAAGTATATAGTGACTCAGCATTAGTGATCTATTAACTATTAGACAAATGGGAGATATAAGACCATAAGTTTATTCCCTATCACTAGTACATAAAAAATTTGATGGTGCAATTCAACCACATGTCTTGGGAGAACAATCAAATCTCTAATCCTCTGGTAACTTTGGCAACAATGTATAAAGTCAATTTTAAAGCTAATGCCCTAATGATCTATGCTAATATCCATTATACTTTAGCTCATTGCATGCATATAAAATGGGAGATGGATGACAAGTCATGGTATCATGACATAAAACCTTACCTAAAATCTCAAGAGTATCTTGAAGGCATAAGTAAGAATGATAAAGAACGTAATGAAGATTGATAATGAATTTCTTCCTCAATGGAGACATCCTCTACAAACGTAACTATGACTTAATCTTATTATGATGTGTAGACATAAATGAGGTAGAAATAATCATGAAAAAAGTGCATAAAAGGTTGTGCGAGTAACATGCTAATGGTTCTACCATGGTTTGAAAAACATTAAAGGCAATATATTTTAGTTGACTATAAAATCAAATTACTTCTACCACATTTGAAAATGCCATAAATGTCAAATACATACTGATAAGCTATATGTAACGCCTATTCCATTGCACATTATGACGTTCCTATGACCCTTCCCTATGTAGGGGATAGATATGATGGATCCCATTACTCCAAAAGCATCTGATGGACATTGATTCATCCTAAAGGCAATTGATTACTTCATAAAATGGGTTGAAGTAGTATCTTATGCGAATGTCACCTATAAGGTAGTCACCAAATTCATTAAAAAAGATATCATATACAATTATAGTATGCTAAAGTGGTTGATCATAGATAATGCCACCAATTTGAATAATCAATTGATGACTGACCTCTACAACTAGTTTAAATTCAAGCATCACAACTCTGTCCTGTACAAATAAAAAATGAATGGGGTAATTAAGGTAACCAATAAAAATCTCAAGTAGATCATTGAAAAAATGACAATTACTTACAAAGATTGTTATGAGATGTTGTTGTTCCCCTTACATGTATATCCCACTGCCATATGTACTTCCATAGGGCAACTCCATTTGCATTGGTTTATGAGATTAAGATAATCTTACCCAAAGAAGTTAAAATTCCTTACTCAAAATTTCTAATGGAAGCAAAATTGGAAAAGGCAAAATGGGTTAAATTTAGATACAAGAAATTGAACCTTATCAAAGAGAAAAGGTTACGTGTGATCTGCCAGGGACAATTGTGTCAAAGTTGAATGAGACATATGCATGAAACGAAAATGTGCCCTTTATGCTTCAAAGAAGGTAACTTAGTCCTCAAAAGGGTATTGCCCAATCAAAGTAACCAAATAGGGCAAGTGGGCGCCAAACAATGAAGGTCCATATATTGTAAAAAAGACATTCTCAGGTAGGGTACTAATTATGATTGATATGGATAACAAAAATGTGTCACATCTTGTTAATGTAGACACAATTAAAAAGTATTTTGCTTAAGCAATGGCTAGGCATGAAATAGACCAATTACCAATTGCTAACTAAGGAAAAAGATAAAAAAAGGATAAGAGACACAATTAAGGGAATAGGACGTGTATGTAAAGGGCATTCGAATAACCCTTAGTAGAGCAATTGAACCTAACTTAAACCAAGTTACTTGTTATACTATTAGTCTCTTTTAACCCTTATAGCACTAGTTGCACAATCTTTGTCCATTTTAGGTCACTTTCTTTGATTATTACACATAAATTAGTTGTCCTATGAATAATAACTTTCTTTTGAACCTTAACATAAATATAGTTGATTTGATTGTATTTATTTGGCTAACATAATCCAATAGACATACTAAAAATAAACATAGCATAGATTGCATGTCTTTGTTTGAGAATCTTAGGGATGTAAGGAATTCCTTCCAAGGTCATGCTTAAAGCTATCAGGTGGTGTTGACAAATAAAAGTGGATTAATAATGCAAGCAAACTAAGACTACTAATTAGCAATTTAAGAACATTTAAAAAAAAAATCTCAATACAGACATCCAATTTGTGCTTCCTTAAAGCAAGACTACATAGTCAAAAAAAGAAACAAAGGGCAAAATCAAAAAACATGACAAAAGAGTAAGAAACAAGGCAAAAATGATGATCATGATATGCAAGAACTAGAAAAGATTCTCTCTAAGTACAAGGGAAGATCAACTCGTAATAAGATTGTGCCAATGCAAGTATATCTAGATGATCACAACTAATGAAACCAAAAGTTCTTTATAAAGTTTGAATGTATCTTGTATTAATGACCTGAGCCAAAGGGTCACACAAATGTTTGAATCAAGTACAAATCACATGTCAACATACTCTTGAAATTTCAGCTATGATAATGGTTAAAACTAACATTGAACAAGCTTAAGTATGCTATGCCATAACACCTATGCGAAAAGGTAAGGTAGCTATCTTTAGCAAGTTTAATCAAAATACAACTTCATGCAAGCTCAAATATGCTTTGCATGTGCAATCTAAGAAAAAGGGTAATGTAACCATCTTGAGTAAGTTTAGATTACATGGCAACTCTCATGGGATAAGCTTGAGTATGCTTTATCATGGAACTTGAGCTAAAGGTTAAGGCAACTATCTTAAAAAAGTTCAATCAACATGCAACTTTGGGCAGGTTCTTGTATGCTTTACATTTGCAACTTGAACAAAAAGGTAATGTAGTCATCTTAAGCAAGTTTAGATTGCATGGTAGCTCTCATTTAAAATTGGACGAGATTGAGTATGCTTTGCCATGGCACTCGAGCAAAAGAGTAAGGCAACTAGCTTAAATAAGTTCAGTCAACAAGTAACTCTAGGTAAGTTTAAGCAAGCTTTACATTCGTAACCTAAGTGAAAGGGGTAATGTAGCCATTTTAAGCAAGTTTGAAGTATATGTCAATGATTCTATGCAAAGTTTAAGAGTTTTTCCTATATTTATGACCCAAACAAAAGAGTGATGCTGCTATCTTAAATAAGTACATGCAACATGTCAATCCGCTTTTGAAATTTACATAGTATATGACGAATAAAAGTAATTTTACGCACATTTGAGAATGTATTTTACATTAACAAACCAAGCAAAAGGATAATGCAGTTGTCTTAAGCAAGCTTAATAATTCTACTAAGAACCTGTGTGCCACAAAATCCTTCCATATTATGCAAATCACCATCTAGTGGAATTATTAATTGCACAATAGAAAGAATCCCCTAATAGAGAACAACACAATTTCTGGCAATGTCAAGAACCCCTTAATAATATAGTCATCTCGAGCAAAGTTGCCCTAAACATACAAATGACAAGCAATTGCTTTCAGGACTATCATGACACACAGGATTGTTCCTTAATCTTAAATGCACTCCAAACAGCCATATCTAAAATGGGAACACTATAACATAGATACTTAAAAGATGAATAAAATAGGGATCTAAAAAAGTCTTTGTTCATTCCTTTATCTCAAAGCAACTCATAAAGAAGGGTAATTATTGTATTTTATTTTGCCCACCTTATTCGCTCACTCTTAAATGGAATTGATTTTGTAAATTTGGATCATGAATTGTTATTTGGACCAAAAAAAAAGTCAATAAAGTAACAAAGAAAATAAAGAAAAGAATTAAAAACAAAAAAAAATAATGGTTGAATTGCTACTAACATTCAATAGATAATTAAAAGTCCAATATACAATCTTATCCCTAAAAGAAGAAGAGTCAATAACCAATGTGACCCTTAGACTAAACCCAAAGTTAAAAATTAGCTTTTAAGGTGCCAGTTGCATCATCGAGCCACAAGCCCACCCCTCCCAAAGCCCTTAAGCTAAGTAATAACATTTGTTTGATCCTCTTTTTAAGGGATGAAGTAATAATAAACAATTTTCCATCATTTTATAGACCTATTCCTTCTCTTAATAGTAATAAATAACCTAAAGTGGATTTTTTCTATCAAATCATCTAATAAAGTGTAAATTTGAATATTTAATTACTTTTAAATGTTTGAATTTTTTATACATAAGCATGTAATTTGTTGTTCTTTCAGGTACCTTAATACTTTCTTTATAACTTCCAGTTATTGATTATATGATTATTTTTATACATACTTAATATTTTAATCACAAAACTGATATTTGGTTTAATAAGAGTTAAAGATACATTAAATTACCAATAACAGAGGCATATGGAATCATTTCCATTTTTTTACATTTAACATCATTTTTGGAATGTTACGTGAGATTGAATTTGTTACCTTTCTATATAAGAATAATTCTAAGTGAATACTTACTAAAATTAAATTTATTTAAAATTTTCTCAATATAGGTATTTTGAGATAATCATTATTCATTGTAATTTGTTATGAAATATTTATATTTCTATCACACAGAATGTCTCTCTCATATTTTTTATTATATAATTATTTCAAATAAAATTTTTAATCTCATATAATATAATTAAGACATTAACAATAAGCCATATATAGGGCTAAAACAACAAATTCACTCTTATTGATCTTTTGGTATATAACACCAATCAATGATATTCTTGCTTAAATGCAAAAGATATCATGATATCATCAAATTTAATATATCATTGCAGGAAAACTTATTTTAGTCCATATATTAACTTATTTAGTCTACACACTATTTGATCTTTATGTTTAATGAAAAAAAACTTCAAGTTCATCCATATAAACTTTCTCTTAAAGATTTCTATTAAGCACAACAATTTTCACATATATCTAGTATAATTTTCAATCAAACTAAGTCACCGATATCATAATTATCTTTAATGAATACTTTCTATGACATATGAAAATGAAACTAAACCTTATTGATTCTAATATCAAAATTTTAACTCTTGTATATAAATTATATAATCAATCAAAATAATTGATCTCCTTTCCCTTTAAAATTTTCTTAATATTATCCTTTGTGGTTTGTTTACATTAGTCAATGATAGTATCTTTTCTTCCAAATGCCCTTTAATTTTTGAAACAACATTTGGCATCTTAATGGATGAAGGAATTGTTATGGGTAAAGAGATATTTACCTTAATTTCTTTTATGTCAAATTTTTATATTCATTACTCTCATTAATTTCACCATTTTTAATAAATCTTATATTACCAATTTTTGTATTTTTCAGACTATAGTTATACCTTTTAGACTTCTTTGTGTAACCAATAAAGCAACTACTAATTTTTCAAGAGTCTAATTTCTTTTCATATAGATTCCTACTTTTGTTAAGCAACTTCAAATATTTAGATACCTTAAACTAAGTTTTCTTCATACCCCTAATTCAAATGCACTATACCTTGTGGTTTATTTATATTAATCAATGATGAGTTAATTTCTTCAAAGAGTATTTTTTTCATCTAAATGTCCTTAAATTTTTGAAGCAACATTCAATGTCTTAATGGACTGAAAAATTGTTATAGGTATAAACACCTTAATTTTTTTAATATTTACATTTTGACATTCATTATTCTTATTAATTTCACCATTTTAATGAATTTTATATTACTAATTTCTATAATTTTTAGATTATGGTTATACTTTTTAGACTTCTTTAGTTAACTAATAAAATTACCACTAATTGTTTAAGAATTTAATTTCTTTTCATTTAGATTCCTACTTCCATTAAGTAACCCTAAACATTTAGGTATCTTAAATTAGATTTCCTTTGCATCCACATTTCAATAAAAATACTTTGAACTACTTTTTTAACAAACCTTATTCAACAAATAGTTTATAATTTTGATTGCATGTGTCCAAAAAAAGTTTGGCTAAAGAGTAGTTACTCATTACATTATTGATCATATTCGTTAATGTTTAATTATACATTTTTGTCACACTTTTTACTAAGGTATGTCTGATATAATCTATTGTATACATATGTCATACTTTTTGAGGAATTTCACAGATAGATTCAGATACTATTTCAAATCATTATATTTTCTATAATATTCACCAACACTATAAGATCATATAATTTTTATCTTATATCTAATTACTTCTAACCTCTTTTATATATACATTAAAGGTATCTAATAATTGAGATTTCCATGAAGTAAATAAACATAATTATAATATAAAAAAAACATTTACAAAGGTGATGAAATACAATTTTTCATTAAGGGATGAAGTGTCGAAAGGTCCATAAATATTATTGGTTTACTTACACTTAATGCAATCCTACATGTTCTTAGATCAATAAAATTTATATTCAAAAGAATTTCATTAATGACCAATCTTACTAATTTTTATTTCAATGTCATATACACCATAAGTAAGCAAAATTTTCATTTATCATGTTACACCTAATTCTAATATTATAATGCACGGTAAGTAAGATTCTTTTAAATTTTATTGTATTTTAGTTGACATAAAATATTAATAAGAATACTTTAAGAAAAAGGTTTGTATTTTTATATCAACTAAAAAAAATCAAATTATAATAAATTCTTATATCATTATAAATGCATATATAGTAAAACTAAATTAAGTCACTAAGTATTATGAGAAATTTTGATTAAATTTGATTCAAAACAAACTAAAGTATTTAATTTTTCTCTTTTCAAACCAAACTTTACATCTTGAGTAATCTTTCTAATAGTATTTAAACTTTTTTATAGACATGACAATTATTACCCTTTTGCTTCTCTTTTCAAATTAAAGAGCATAAGTAGGTTTTTCCTTTCTTAAATTGGTTGACTTTGACTTTTATTCCTTTACCAATTTTCTATCCATAAGATTAATGAAATGACTCACTTGATTTTTCTGTCTCAATTTCTCCTAAACAAACATGCTGACCAATTCATTATTTTTTTACTCTTTATTTATAATGTTGTAATAAATTTAAAATAGCCTATACTCAGGAAATAGAAAACTTAAAATGAACTACACCAGAAAAGAGTCATCTACCATTAATTCTAAATTTTTAAGCCTCGCTGTAAAATTAGTCATGTTAATAATGTGCTCTTACATAGTTTGTAATTCAATACATTTCATGGTCATAAGTTTCGTCACAAAAGTATCAACAAGTGATTTGTCTGTAAAGCAAAATCACCTTTTTACAAACTGCAAATATTCTTCAATACTTTCTATTTGTGAAATAGTTTTATTATTTTTATTGGTAATAATCACTTTCAAAAGCATAAAATTCAATGTGTTATTTTATTATCAAACTTACTAATATAATTTCTCTTACTCATCACTTAAATATGTAATAGTAGAAGGATTACTCATTAATAGTACAAGTTAACATGTATAACACTTAATTAAATATTGACTTATGTATATCATTTTGAGAAATTTAATCCTTGAATGAAGCAACAATTGAAATATGCAAGTGAATTATAATAATTTTATAATTATACATGCTTATAATTAATCATAAATTTAATCCTTTGAGAAATCTTACAAGTTAATGATATAAATAATATCATTAATTTTAATAGGTAATTAAATATTTTCTAATTAAATATATTTAATATCTTTAAATAAATAAATATATTTAAGCAAAACATTAATATAGCTTAATTATATTATTAATAGTAGAATAATAATCTACTTTTAGATAAATTCTAAAATTTTAATAATTAATAATATTATTTTATCCAATCATTTTTTATTTATAAGTATTTTATTAAAATCACAAATAAATGATTTATGTGTATTATTAAATATACTAATTTGATCACTTTAGTGATTAATAAATTATAATAATAATGCACAAATATAGGTGTAAACATTATAATTTAAACACTTTGACGACAATCAAATTATAATCATAATACATACATGATATCAAACATATTAATTTAATCACTTTAGCAACTAAAAAATTATAATTTTAATACATGTATATGGTATAATAAATTATTCATAAAATAACATATCATGTATTAAAATGATAATTTAATAATAGTGTTCACATAAATGACAATGTCTTATTATACCAATAAGTCAAGGAATTATAAATTCCTTAAGGACTCTTACTATCTTCCTCTTTAACCAATGTTGAACTAAGACCCTTTTATCCTTCTTTTTTTTTTATAATCATAATCATCATAAAAGCCATTATTGTTCTTTTCTTAAAAGGAATTGGAATTCATTTTTATAATTTGGCTCCTTCACAAGGAATTATTTAACTATTTATACTCTCGACTTTATGCAATAGTTTTTTTTTTTTTATCTTTTTGTTTAATTGCCAAGAATCCAAACCTTATTGACTACATTGTTATGACTTAATTTATTAGGCTCAAAATTGCTTAAGGTATATGATCTTTGCTACATGCAGTTATTCTTTCATAAGGTCATTATTTAAAGTTTAAATATATTATTCTTATATCCAAAATAATGATACAATTGTCTAGCTTAATGACTATCATAAGTTCCTCTCACATAATCAACTCAATTTTACAACCCATTGCTACAAACCTTAGTTTTGTCTTAATATAAACATCATAGAAACTGAACAATCATAAACACTTAAACAAGGAATCCATAATTCCTTAAAACCATAAGATCAAACAATCATAAATCAAATATATATGATTTAATATATATAAAAATATTTAATTTGTAAAATGTTGATACCACTTTTTAGATTTTTTAATAAAATATTTGTATTAAATGTTAATCTTTTAGATTTTAAAATTGAATATATTCATATAAATAATACGCATAAATTTGAAAAAATTGAAACCATTAATACATTTAGAAAGTTTGTCTTAAAAAGTGTTGAAAATAAAAGTGCTATTACTCAAAATTACATATTGTATGATAAGAATAGTGAAAATATGATGAAAAAAATCTAGTAGAAATATGAATATTTAGTAAAAATGTCATTAAAATAGTTGCTAGTATGTAAAATGACTATAAAAAATATAATTAAAATTTTTCATATTTTTTAAAATTTAACTATTATTTTTATATTTTAAGTTATATATTTAATATTAAACATATTATTAATAACTTATAACGTTTATTTTATTATATTATATTATTTTAATTAAATAATAAAAATATTATTTTGGTTGATAATAATTAAAATAATTTATCTTAAATAATAACTATTTTAAAATAAAACTTAAAGAATAAATATTATACTTATCAAATATCAAAAAAAATACTAATTTTACATATAAAAATCAAATAAAGGCATCAAGATAAAAGAAAAGGGGAATAGAGTAATGTAATGTAAGCAATCAATATCAATAATTGCAATTGAATAACTTCTTGCTGCTGTTCTGGAGCAATGAACGCAAAACTTGTTGCATTAAGGCAAACTCCATGTTTGGCGTTAACTACAAGAGGGAGGGAAAAAATGTTAGCTCAGAACATCATTTGCTATCAATGTCAATAATTGCATTAAAAGCGAAAAAGATTTGTATAATGTTAGTAGTCTCCTTGAACGGGTTACTAGTGAAGAATACTTTGAAAATAGTGGTTTGAATGTTCTTCCATTCTTGGAATAAACAAAGCAACGTAATTGCAAATTTATAGTTAGCTACCTCAGACTTATTATCATATCGTTGATAATAAACTATGGCAACTAATTTAAATAGTCTTCTGGCTTATTTTTGAAATAGAACATTCTGAAGTGATATATCAAGAGTACTCATCAAAATGTGCAAAATTTGATCCTTGAAGAAAAAAATACATACGCAAAGGGCTACTCCTAAAAGCACATTATGACATATCTAGAGCTCATCATTCAGTAAATTGGATTCTATGCCACTAAGTAAGAAAAAAAATCTCTATCCTCGAGATATATCCTTGTATCCAAATAAAATGCATCAGGACTGTTGTGCTGTAATGGAGATTTATAAATGAGAAGAGCTATCCTATGTTCATTGGAAAAAAAAACACTGACCACCCATCTTTTAACAGTTTCTACCACAAATATCTTGAGATCCTCCATAAAAGACATGAGAGTATTCCGTCCAAAAATTTTGAGAATCGAGACATGGACATTTTTGGGCACATTCCAACGTTTCCATGTCACAACTTAATCACAATAGTAAATCAAACGGATAAGCAAAATCAATTCTGATCCACTGACAGCACTTCTAAGAACGCATACCTGTGAACTTTCTTTGTCAGAATACTGCCACTCTTCTGGCTTAGCAATATTTGCAGCCACTGAGCCAACTAGAAATGCTTCGAACGGTCCTGTTCCAATGACAGTAGAGACATTTGAACTACCCAATTAAAAAGACGTGCTTTTTCCATCATCCAATTTGAACAGCTTTGAAGAACGACTACTAACTTCCTTTGAATCATGAACTATGCTTGTTTGCAAGTTCACATATGGATTATCAGGAATTTGAGCAGATCTACCAGCATCCTTGCTGACAGGACCTAAAATGCTTGATGATACAGAGGGACCAGGCTATTATTATGAAGTTAGATATCAACAGAAACAATGACGAATAGTGTTTAAAGCAAACACATCTCCATTAACATGAGTAAGCACTTGCATGTATACATATGTTTGTTACATATTCTGTATGCACATGCACAGACATCTAATTTAGTGTATCTCTCAACTCATCGAGCTGTAGTGCATAAGCATGCATATGAATGAGTACGTCGTGGATGTCTGTTACAATCAAGGCATAAACAATGTAAGCAAGGTATACAGCTAGAAATCACATAGCTACAATGTCTTTCATTTCCTAATTTCTTTGAGATTTGCTTCGTGTTTAGATCCTAACAAAATTAAAAACCCCAATGAACTGAAAAGAAAAGGAGGGGAATCTACCTCACTCCCTCTCTACTTGGCTTCAGTCTTTTGGTTGGATTTCACCTGGATTGAACTCATGTACATATCTAGGTGATTGTATGTATATTTAGGTGATTATATATTAATTACTAAGTGTTTCTCTATTAAATACTATGATTCCGTATTGATCACTAGGTTCACTGTCATTAGACAATTTCTTTTGTCGTCTATTATCAATGAAAATATACAACTTCCTGCAATCTAAATTTTTTTAATACGCAACAGCATTTCGTTGTCTCTTGTTTTCTCTTATTTCCAACTTTTGCTTATTTACCTTTTTCATAATTCTGCCCGAGCTTAAATATATAATGAAACCTGAAAAGTTGCCTTGTGCTCATCAAGTCATTCCGTTACTTCTCATGGAACATAATCTTGGAAGTCACATAAGCTGAGTTATGAAGTATTTGAACCTTTTTGTCAACTGCTGCAGTAAAATATACATCACAGACAAATCTCCTTTGAGGAAGAACAAAAAGGCACCATAACTAGATGGATATGAACATCTCTTGCCTCTGCCCCTCCTCCTATGATATCTATCTTACATAGGAAATCAGGGGGTTACCTTTGATTTTAAATTTGATGTTTCAATTGATATAAGTGAACCCCGAGGAGGCCTCACAAATGGTTGCCAGAGTTTCAAATACAATGGCAATCACAAAAGAAAATAAAAAAAAAATAATGTGAATCATTGTATATGGTTCTCTCTCTTCCTAACAAAACGAAAACACATCTAATCCTGCGATTAAGTAAAAGGCGAGAAGAGAGTAATGTCATTTGAAAGCAAATTTTAAGACTTAACAATGATTTCGTCTACTGAAAGCCCGAACATGCTATTCGCTCCTTTGTTTTCATGAAAATGTTCCATTTCATGATCCAAAATGGATCATTTTTGTAGAAGAACCGATCAAAGAAATTTATAAAGTTTGTTATACTCCTAAAATTGGTTCTTTTCGTCTGATATTTCATAGGAAAAATGAAAATGTTTAGTGATTCCAATGTCTAACAAATTGACTAAATTTCTCTTATAGTCTACTAATCAATCATTAGGAGGAACCTTTTAAAGTCCAAAAATAATTACATAAAGTTTCTCTTAATCAAACAATATATGAAAAATGACTAGCAAAGAATCAGTCTCAAATGCTCATTTTGGCAAGCCAATATATGCCAAATTATATTACTTAGCATTGTGTTCTTGGCCTTTATTTTGAAAGAAGAAATCTAATCATTTTGCATAAAAGATTAAAAAAAAAGTGATTTTGATGAATTTTAAAATTAAATCCTCTATATGTACATTTGAATTGAATGGATTTGCTAACTCTAACATGATATATTGATTGTATTTGATGCAAGATTGGTTTTGTTGTCTTGCCATTCCAGACAAAGATCAACCTTTTTGTTTATAATGTTCTTAAAGTTTAAAAGTTAGTTATATTAATTAATGAAGTTGGTTTGTAAGTTTTGTTTGTTTTATTCATCAAGTTAATTAGATTTTAAACTTGATAAAATTCAAATTAGAAATTTATATTTGAATTTAAAAACGAACAGTTGATGAGAGAGCCAATCAAGTTAATTAGATTTATAAATTTTGAATTTGTATATTTACATAGCTTTATATATAGGAAACTAATCATCCATGAAAAAGGTGTGATGTTGTTGTATAACTTCAACTTCTTCTTCTCCTTCATATCCTCAAGAAACACCAACTAATCTATCCCATAAAATAGTAACTTAAGCACTAAGGAAGAAAGGAAACCTTAGTTATCTAGAAACTTTGTATCTTTCAACCAACATATTTGGCATTAGACAATTCTTTCTTGTTCTTAAGGGACCTATAAACCATAAAAGGTTGAATGAAACACACAACAAACTAGTGAGATAAAAGAAAAACCAAAGAGAACCATAACCTCAACCCTCGCAAATGGCATCATTAAGCTTTTCTCCATCCCCACTAGCAAAATGCTCTAAAGAAAACTATTTTTGATAAACAATAATGATGAATGCCTATCTCAAGGCCTTTGAACTATGAGAGGTTATTGAAAATGGAGCTCTACTCCTACTTCTAAAAAATCCTAAAATAACCTAACTTAAGAACTATAATGAGTAAACATCCAAACAATTAAAAACACTGGCATGCATCCATTCTGCAATCATAGAAGTCATATTCAACAAAATTATAATCTGTGAAATAACTTAAGAAGTATAAAGTAAGTTGAGGGAGAAGTATGCTAAAATTGAAAAAACTAAAATTATGCAATTATTAAACTTAAGAAGGGAGTCTGAGCTCTTGAAAATGAAGGACTCTAAAAAGATCAAGGAGTATAGTGATAAGATGATAAAATTAGTCAATCAAATTACGATGTTGGGAGAACTTTAAAATATAAGTATTGTCCAAAAAGTGCTTATGAGTATACCAAAAAGGTTTGACACTAAGATATCTTCTTTGAAAGATTCTAAATACCTAACCAAAATCTCCTTGAAAGAATTATTGAATGCCCTCTAAGTACGAGAACAAATAAGAGCTATGATGTAGGAAGAGGTAGTTAAGAATGCTATTCTAGTCAAATATTCTAAAAAGAATGAATAAGAGAAAAAGAAGAGGTAGGATGGAAAGCAATCAACAAAAAACTCAAAATGTAATCCATTAAGTACAAAATAACAAATGTCACCATGTCTTCATTGCAAAAAGGCAAATCATCCCCTGCCAAATACTATTGGTGGAGATTAGACATTGTTTGTAGAAGTTATAATGAAAAGAGTCATAGAGAAAAAGTTTGCCCAAAGAAAAAAGTACTTAAAAAAAATTAGCAAGCACTAGTGATTATTGTATTTTTATTTTGTCCAACCTAATATAAAGTATTGTTAGTGTATTTCAAAGATCAATAGGCTTAGGACCCAATTTTGTTCATTCATTTAGCAAAAAATAAAAATGATAATAATAAGAGTCCATTTACAATGTTGAGTGGGTTTTAGGTCTAAGTTAAACGTAATTTACTTTTTACAATTAAAAATGGGTAGCCCACCATAATAGTCTATAATACAATTTTGAGTCCTACTAAGACCCTATTCTAGTAGCTCATCTTTTAAAAAGTCTTACTTGGCCCATAAATCATTGAAGCCCATAAATCCTTAAAGCCTATAACTCCTAAATAAATGCCAACAATAAGTTAAATCAAGCCAAATATTTGTCTAATTTATCTTTAATTAAGTAGATGTAATGATTAATACTTTATATTTATCTTCAATTGGCCAATAGGAAGAAAGTAATTATGGGAGAATTTCTTTTCCACCAACCAATCATAAGGCAACCCCTAGCTACTTAAGGGAATTATAAAAGGGGCCACTTTTCTTTGATAGAGACAAGGAAAAAGCACTTGAAAGAAACAACAAACATACAAGCAAGTGAAGAACACCCAAATCACACAAAAAAAAAACCCACTAATCCACACAATTTTGCAAGCAAACAAGACCTAAATTGCTAAGAACTCATAAATGAGTTGTGAGCAATCACCGTCATAAACTACCACATAGGAAGGGGAAAAGGCTATTTATCTTGTCATAATAGTTGTCATCATCATCCCAAAAGCCAACTTTAGGGCATTTTGAACCTATTACAATTAACTTTGGACTCATCAACGCACTGCAATATCACTTAGCAGTGAAAAAAACCTTAAAAAACATATTAGTACTATATTTCAAGTATTAAATCAAGTTTGAAGTATTATTTTACCATATGATATTTACTATAAATGTATATAGGTATATCTTATGTGAAAAATTAAACGATTAGTAAACAAGTTAGTTAAATTAATCAAGTGGTTCAAAAGGAAAAGATGTGTATAAACAAGAAAAATTAAAAAAATAAATATAAAAAAATAGAAATTTAAAAAAGAAAACAAAAAATGGCTAGTTAAATCTACATTGATTGGATCAAACTCAGTCAAATTGAGTCAAATTAACCTAATGTACCCTTTACCCATAAACCTGACTTGAGACCTGAACCCAAACCTAATAACACTGATCCGCCCACAAAAACATTCTAATTTGAGATCAAACTCCTTTTTTAGTTTAGTTATAAAAAAAAAATCACAGAAAAAACATAACTAAGTAGGAACATACAGTGCAGCACCCTAAAATAAGAAATTGATAACTAAGAAGAAAGCTTAAAAGAAACAAAAAGCACCTCAGAGGCATGAAGTGGTCGCTGGCTACTTGCCAAAGACTTGCCAATGTCAATTACTATCGCTAAAAAAGGAGATGACACTACCATAGAGGTTATCAATTATTGATCTATGTGTGCATGCCTTCTGTACCTCGATCAAACCATTGGAGAGGCTTCATTCTCCGTTAAACCCAAATTGTCCTACTTTATTTTCTAGTCAATACACTGACTCCAATGGCCATCGTCGCCCAAGCCCTTTATCGATTAACTCCTCTTGAACCAATCTACATACCTATACCCTCCATGTACTAATCTGAGGTTAGCAAACCCCATAACCAACATTAAACTTTGTCTCTCTCTCTCTTTTTTTATTAAAAAAAAAACATTAAAATAGCATTTTTTTAAGGCCCTCGTATACTAGAAATTAAGTTTAAATAAAAACAAGAAAGAAGACTAGAGAGGAAAAGGTGTAAAGAGAGAAAGAGAAGTAATGCTTTAAAATATAAAAGAGAGAGAAGAATAGGTAAAAGGGAAAATGACCAAAAAAAGAAACAACCCCCCTTTTTTTTGATTGGCTTATATGGCTCAAATGGCTTGGACTTTTTTGACCAATTTTAATGGCTTCGACTTTTAGTTAACCAACTTTGACCAAATTAAGCAACTTTAACTTTATTGGCCATTCGCTAGCTTTGACCTACCCTTTTTTTTTAACTTAATTCCACTCCCTAACTTATTAACATTTTTGAAATTATAGTATATGCCTATCACATAAAACTTTTAAGAAAAATAAAACCACATGTCACCTGAAAGATAAACAAACAAAGCATTAAAGTAGGAAAAGGCATTAAGTTATGATTAGTGTTAAAGTCATAGTACCATTGTTCACAATGGGCATTTAGGCTAGTTTGACTCCCATCAGATATAATCGTACTCCTAAATTTTAGAGAATCTTAATAACGCAGATTGTATCCCATTAGCTTAAAAGACAATGCATGCTTTGAATTAATGGTTAACATGTTCTAACTATACCTCAAAAGGTCGGCGATGACTCTAGTGTCTTAAGGGTGATTCAAGGTGATGAAATCTCAAATCGATCTAAGTATTACATAAACAAAATAAGTGGTGAAGGCAAATCAAGTAGAGCACCCTGCGAGTATCATTTGTCCTTGTCATCAGTAATTCATCATTGTAGCAATTACTAATTGTCTATCACCCACTATTCATTAACAAGGCCCCATATCAAACCCTCATTTCTTCCATATTGGGTCACAATAATGGTTTATGATGATGCAAATGAAGCTAAAGAACAAACTTTTTATAAATAGTGACACATATGTTCATAAAGAGACTGAGGTCTAACTTATGGATAATGGATGTATAAACCACATATCACCAAATTTATCAAACTTTAAAGATATTGATAAAAACTTTACCTCCATGGTCAAGATTGGCAATGTAAACTTCATATTGGTGCAAAGAAAAGGAATAACAATAATCCAAACACACATAAGTACTAAACTAATTGTAAAAGTACTATATGTTCTTAATATTAGTTAAAACCTTTTAAGTTTTAGGCAAATTTTAGAGAAAGACTATTTTTTAAAGTTTAAAAATAAAACATGCACAATCTATGACTTTTTGTGAAAAGTTTATATTTGTTCCAAGGGAAAAGAAAAGCTTTCAAGTAAACTTAAAGCATATAGAGAGCTATGTCATGCCTACAATTCTTGATGTCAAGTCTCTATGGAATAAAAGACTAGGGCATGTCCATAAAGTAAACTTGCAAAAGCTACACAAGACTTAAATGATAACTGATCTACCTAAAACTAAAAAAGGTGAAATTGTTTGTAAAGCTTGTTAACAAAGAAAATAAACCAAACTTGGAGAACCAAAGAAAAGCTACAATTAATACATAGTGACACCTGTAGACCTATAAGCACAGAATCACTCAGTGATAGCAAATGCTTTATGATCTTTATTAATGATCTAATTAAATTATGTTGGATTTATTTCTTAAAATATTGTTATACTCTTTAAGGAGTTCAAGGTGTTGGTGGAAAACCAAAGTAACTTTAAGATCAAAGTAATTAAGAGTGACAACGAAATTGAGTACACATCAAGCCTCTTTAAAGAAATACACATAGTAGCTAAAATTCAGCAATAGTTTACAAATGAGGTAAGTAAGAGGAAGAACATGAGCATAATGAAGATGTCCAAATGTCTTTGTTTAAAAAAGGCATGTCAAAAAAGTTTTGAGTAGAGACTACAAATACAACTATGTATTTTTTGAATATTCAACCAACTAAAACCTTGAAAAACTAAACTCTTGATGAAGTTTGTTTTTAAAGTCAAGTCATCTTAAGATTTTTGGAAGTTTATGTTATGCATTGGTGCCTAAAAAATGGAGCTAAAACTTGTATTTTCATTGGCTATAACAATACAACTAAGAATTATAGAATTTAAAATCCTTAAATTGGTAAAATTAGTACTAGTAAAGAATTGAGATTTAGTGAAGATGAAAGTTAGAGTTAGGAGAAATTTCAAATAGAACATACTAGCTCAAAGGCTAGTCAACTTCAGCAAAAGGGGATTACAAACATTGATAATGATGTAACTGAAGACTTCCCAGTTAGAGGCACTAGATCTTTAGCTAATATTTATAAAAGAAGTTAAGTGGCAACACTAAAGCCAATAAATTTTGTAGAAACTTGTGAAGACTCCAATTATAAAAAGGTATATAATTGGAAATGGAAGCATTTGAAAGGAACTAGACCTAGGTTCTAGTCAACAAACTAGAAAACAAAAATCTTATTAGATTAAAATGGATATACAGAGTCAAGTTTAACTCTGATGGATCAATTAACAAGTATAATATTAGGCTAGTGGTAAGGGGCTCTACATAGCAATATGACATAAACTACTTGGAGACCTTTGCTTTAATAGTAAAGCTTGACACTATCAAGCTCCAACTTGCCTTTACCACTTAGAAAGTGTAGGTGGTTCATTACTTAGATATAAAGACAACATTTTTAAATGGAGATTTGATTGAACAAGTATTTGCGAATTAATGTTAAGGGTTCTAGAAAAAAGGTAAAGAACAGAAGGTATATCTATTAAAGAAGGCATTATATAAATTAAAATAGCCTTTAAGAGCTTAGTACAATAAGATTAATTATTATTTATTAAAGCTCTTATTTAACAAAAGTAAGAATGAAGCCACAATATACATTAAAAAGTACAAGAAAGATATAGTGATTATGTCTCTTTGTGTAGATGATTTGTTAATTGTTAAGAGCAACATATAACTAGTAGATCAATTCATGGCAAAGATAAAAGACTTTTTGAGATGACTAAATTGGGAGAGATGAGTTTCTTTCTTGGTTTAGAAGTCCATTAAACCAATAGTGGGATCTTTGTAAACTAAGAAAGATATGATAAATAAGTATTAAGAAATTTTCAAATGGAAAATTGTAAAAGCTTTAACACCCCCTTGAGAGTTTGAACAAAGATCAGGAAGGAATTGCAAAAATGAATTAAGGAAGTTTAGAAGCCTAATTAGATGTTTACTGTACTTGATAACATCTAGATAAGATATCATACAAGTTGTTAGTCTTCTTTCTAGATTCATGCATGATCTTACACGAACCCACTTTAAGGCAACCAAATGAGTCCTTAAATATATAAGAGAATCCACCAACTATGGAATTATGCTCAGGAGGTCAAGCAAGCTTAAATTGGTAGGTTATACAAATAGTGACTATGGTAACTCACAAAATGAGATGAAGAGTACTTTAGGGTATATTTTCACTCTGGGATTAGGAGTTTTTTGTTGGAATTCTAAGAAGTAATATATGGTAGCTTAATCAATAATAAAAGCATCTTGTTGTCACAGCAAGAGTGAATCAAGTTATTTGGCTTTGAAGAATGCTCATTAAAGTAAGAGAAGAACCAATAAAAGCAACAAATGTGTATTGTGATAATCAAGTCATAATTGCAATTGGAATGTTATTTTACATGGGAGAACAAAACACTTCCTAATAAAGCTCCACTTTGTAAAAGAAGTACAAGAAAACAACGAAATAAATCTGAATTTCTGTTCAACAAAAGGACAGCTTGCAAATATCTTGACAAAGCCTATACACCAAGGGAGATTTAAGTAACTAAGAAAGAAGCCGGGAGTGCAATGCAACAAAACCAAGGAGGAGTGATACAGGGTTGGTGTTGCTGCTTTACCATTCCAGAAGACAAAGATCAGCTTTTTTGTTTATCATGTTCTTCAAGTTTAAAAGTCAGCTATGTTAGTTATAAGAAATTGGCTTGGAGATTTTGTGTGTCTTATTTATCAAGTTAATCAGATTTTAAATTTGATGAAATTCAAATTAGAAGTTTTGGTTGAATTTAAATACAAAAAATTGATGATGTAATTCTTAGACTTATAAATGTTCAATTTGTAAATTTACATAGCTTTATATATAAACAGCCAATCATCAAGGAAAGAGGAGTGATGTTGCTGTATAACTTCAGCTTCTTTTTCCCCTTCATATCCTCATAAAACACCGACTAATCTATGCCACAAAACAATAACTTAAGCACTAAAAAATAAAGGAAACTTTAGTTATCCAGAAGCTTTGTCTCTTCTAACCAACAGTATCACCCTTAACATGAGATTAGTCAATTCCATTTTCTGAGCTCCTCCTTCCATCCATAAAGCATACCCATGGTTTTTGACACAAGTCCGTTTGCAAGACAAATTACGATTGTGTCTTCTATTAGAGAGTTAATATACATATGAACCATTCCTACAGTTTTTTAATATAACTAGAATCAAGTTTCATTAGGAAGATTAAGGGTCAATACAGGACAAAAAGAGAGTTAACCCGAAGCAATAACTAAAGTCAAATAACGAAATTAGTTTGCTTAGTAGTTCCTTGTTTCGCTAAGCCATTGGTAACAAATTTAAAAATTCTTGATAGAGTGTTTAAAGCACCAACCAACACTAATTCAAAGGAATTCAAAAGTTCTGGAGATAGATCCTCTCAATGACTAAGGGCGTTGCTCTTTATGCTTCAACCAAGTGATTGGGAACGTATTTCAAAATAAATTGTCTATGCCTAATGACATCATTAGAAGTCGTTAGTTTTACTACTCGTCAGATAGTCAATAATGCAGCATGGTTCAATTCAGCATCACCAAAAGAGCAAGAGAAAATGCTCATTTGAGTCCCTTAAAGCACCCCTATATCTATTGGACCCGATTTTCCTTTGACTTAACTATCCACATTCCTATTTAGAAAGGGAATTTGAGGGAGAATCCATACGCGAGGTCTTTTGGTCGAATTTGAGACAATGCATGCACTACTTTAATGCATCTGCTGAGAGGCGGACAGACTAGACATTTACAGGAGCGTCAAAATTCTTTACTTTTTGCCGAAGATTTTGGCAAGAACATTACTAGATCAAAGAGAAAATCCCTATTTGGATGTGTATAAGACAAGCTTATTTGGTTGCAGTCAGATAGTCCATGTCACAACAAAGAAGATAACGAAGGCAATGTGATCTCATTACATACCTACAAAAGGAGTGCTCTTGTTCTTTCAATCAAACCAAGTATTTATGCCTGATTACTGGCTGCCAAAATGTTTTCCTCAGTCCTTTTTTTTCTTCTTTTTTTGGCGTATGGTTACATTCTAAATGTCACAGACCATATTTCCAATGGTATGTGCTTCTCTGATTTTGTTTGGCCTAATCTTGAAAAGTCACTGTAAGTCACAACTATAGAGTAATTAATCATTTTTTTTTATTATTTTCCCTAAAATAATCAATCAAAATTGTTAAAAAATTATTGTTCCTACCTATAGTTCACTAACCTATACCCATGTAATGATCCTTATAAAAAAACGTGGGATCATGTTGCGAAGTGCTACAAAGAATATAAAGTCTAGGTTCATGAAATTTAGAATTTCAGAATGAATTATCTCTTTTTTTTATTATTTTTTGAGTTTTGCTGTTTTATATCAGCCCCTAAAGTTGTCAAAAAAAAAAAAGAAAAAAAGAAAAAGTTTCAATTACGACCTTTCAAAAAAAATGCCCAATGAAATATACATCCAAAACGCTGAAGGCACAGTAACGATATAAAAAACAAAAATGTTTTATAACAAGTAAAAAAAGAAAAAAGAAAGTCAGGAAACAAAAGTATTTAAGTTATAAAAAAAACAAAAAAATCTCTTTAGCATGCAGGGAATTGCATCCATGTAATCACATTTAACTTTCGTCGATGTTTAGTCTCTCAGTCGAATCATCAGAAACCATGGGTTGCGAACTAGGCACAAAGGAGGCCGGCGATTCCGCTGGAGTCGACCAACGACTCTCGATCATACGGCACTCCCTGATCATGTCACCCTCCCCATTTTGATTCATCATGACCAGGTTACATGGGATTTTTTCTGCGAAAAACCCTTTGTTCTTCCTCAGATGCCTGCCACCAACCAAGATGACAGTGTTAGTCTAATCGAAAGTTGAATTTTGATCTGTGATCCATGTTTCAATCATTATAATACTGGAGTCCACTCACTAGTAAAGAGAAGAGTCTAAGATGTATAGATGAGACACATAGAATTGAAGAGTTAAGATTTTAATATCTTTAAAAAAAATGTGGATTTTTCTAATTCAATTCACCTTTTTTTTTTTAAACTAAATCAAGTTACTTCAATGTCAAATGTAAGTAATAGAAAAACAAAAACTAAGTGGAGATGAGGTAGAACAAGGAATGTATGTTTGAGGAAACAATAGAAAGATGAGGTATGGATACATATTAGAGGTGGACAAGTTATAAATTTCAGTTAAGTTCTGTTGGATTTTGTCCCCGATTAACTAAATTTCAAAACCCCAAGTTCCTTCCTACCTGTCAAAGACCACCCATGTTGGATGAAGGCTTGTGATCTTTCGAACCACTTGCACTCTTGGAGGAAACCCCATTACCACTTCCTTTTGTGGCACAACCTGCAATTACAAGGTGTAATGTGCATGCACTGGAGGTTTCAAACAAATGACTGTGCTTTCAGCGGTGAGCTTGGGAGAGTTTTTTTTTTTTTCCATACCCCGTATTTTTGGCAGAGGTCTAGAACTGCTTGAAGCTTTACAAACTTGGCATCACTGTTCCATTCACTTTTCTCTTTAGCAAAAGACAGATCTTGAAATTCCACAGCCCAGAAGTCCTGCGATGTTTTTGCGGACACTGCAGACCAGAAATGATCCATTTTAATGAACCGAATTGCAGAATCAAAGACACTTAGGCAACCAGATATAAAAAGACCCTAGCAGAAAGGCTAAAAATTGGAAAGAAACTCACAGGCGATGTTAAGCCAGGGCATGGCTCCGAGAAGGGTGACAGTACAGCCGGCGGATGCTATATTCTTCAGAGTCCATTCAAGTGGCTCTGTGGTGAACTCCTTGAGCCCATCTGTGACAATGACCACATGTCCACTACTAGCGCTCGCTGAGCCTGAAGACTGGCCCTGCATAAGAGAGTCTGCCAATAAGGGTCTCCCGGCACTTCTAAAAGGGCTTGGCATTGCTCTGCCTGATCCTCTTCTGAAGAAAACAGTCAATGCATTGCACTACAAGAAAAATAAATGGCGGGAGAGGGCGCTGTAGCGAAATATATTCTTATAATTAGTCTCAAGACTGTCCACGCGGGGAAAACCAAGATAGGGTATTAGATGGAACCTATGGTTGCTTTGTAAACGTTTGACAAAAACCAAGGCTTTTTTCGGCTTCCTCCATTGATGCCAAAACTTCAAGGCCTATTTATCTTTATCAAAGATGCTGATACATGTTAGACAACTAGTTTCAGCACATGGTTTATCCGCTTAGAGAAAATATCGACGGTTGACATTTCGACACGTTAGTTGAGAAAAGCTATGGATATTGTCAAACACAGTTCCATTGATGTTTCCAAACTAAGAAAAGCATTGGACAGTTGTGAAAAATGGAACTTGTAAGTAATGCTCTTGTCCTTTCCCATGTTTCAGTTTTAACTTTCTTTTAGCGACGAAGAGCCTAGTAATGATCGCTAACACGACCTTTCTCCATATTCGAAGCAATGACCAACAGCAGGACATCATCTCAGTGTTCATTTGCTTATCGCATTTGCTGAGGCACAAATGCTAGTTTGGTGGACGGAACGTAAAATTGTCACTTTGTCTTCTCCGAGGTGAGGTTACCCATTATAGTGAGCTTATTCAAATTTACATTTGCAGGATATTCGCTGCATTTTTAAGTCATGATTTCAAAAGGCAGATGCTGCCCAACTCTTCCTGAGGTGGCAGGCCGAATAAGTAACATTTCTTGACGTCGTTAACAGTTGGGACTTACTTCCACGGTAAGAGAACAATGATAGCAAAAACATTGCCAGAATGTCTTGCTGAAAGAATCAGTGGAAACCACTCACCTACACATTACATAAAACCTTCAAGAATCTTTTGATAGCAGTAAAGAACATGAATAGTGCCAACTTGCATTAACAGTGCGAGATATTGACGAAAGTAAGGCATAACTTTTAATTACCAGGAAACCAGTACCCAGATTAAGCACTTTCACTCCTCTCAGTGTTCTCCTTTCCTGTTTACATCATATCATAGCCCAGTTGGGAATTGGGATGCCCTTGCTGGTCATCCCTTTGCACTTAAGCTAAAAAACTCCATTCAACAGAATTAATCTTCTTGAAATGACAACTGAGTGGGTACCAATGACATTATCACATCTTATTGAAGAGTGAATAACTTTAACAACATTGATTTACACTATTTGACATTTTTTTTTATGTATATCGGGAAAATGTAGACTACAACACTGAAATTGAGGAAGACCACTTTTAAAATCCAGAAGCAAGGTGGTAAAAATAATAGAAGATTGATGACAAAAAAGGACCAAATGAACCTCAAATTTTTCTAATCATTAACCAAACCAGAATACCAACTATGGAAGAGAATATATGGGCAACATTCAACTTAAACACTTTAAGGATTATCACATCACCAACTGTAGTAAGTGTGGCTCTGTAATTAGCCTATTAAACTGACATTAGCCATAAATTCTTCAAGTAAACTAAGCAAAAAGTAAAAACACTTCAACGCAAAACAGCCACATTACAGAAAGATTTACAGCAGGAACCAGGAGGGCTGGCCCTTTTACATGGGGATGAACTTAGTCTCCTCTTCTTGTCATTTCCAAGCATAAGATTCATAATTTCCTTGCTCCTTAAACTAGGCATGTTCCTTTTTGCGTATCTCAAAGCTTCCTCCATCTCTGAAAGCTTACCAGTCCTTGTTGAATGTTTTTTGCAGCTCATTCGATTCTCTGCTTTCAAATGATGATGAGGAATCTGATGTCTGACTCCTGAAATTTACAAGCATGTTAATCAAGTTCTAGACCAAGTTACCAAAGCTCGTAGAAGCGTATTGAGTTTCATAAGTTCCCTTACCTGATGGCCCTACTTTTGTAATTGGATGCAGAGATCGGGGTGGCATTGCAGGATGGAGATCATTCCTAATAATTCTGTTGCTAGCCTGGTTGCAATTATTTTCATCGGCAAAAGGCAGAAAAGATAATTTCTCATGGTGAGAAATTGCATCATGGCATTCACCCAACCCATGTGGCTCAGAAACAATAATCATGGGGTCAACACCATCTTTAGATTCGTCATAGCATAAATTTTGTTCACTTTTACTCGTTCCACTAGAAATCTGCTCAGAAACTCCCATTGCCTCATCCATAATCTCACCGTTCTTCCTCTCAAGCAATTTTCCAGAAGACATGGTGATTGAAGTTCCATCAGCTGCATCTTCATTTACAATGCCCTTGCCATTTTCAATGTTAGTCATGTTAACTTCTGCAGTGCATTCACCATCCATGTTCTCCAGAACTGATTTAGGTGATGTATTTGTGATGCTAAGATTGGAACATGGGTCTTGTGTATCTATCAAACTTGAGAACCAAGGTGTATCCTCTCTAGCATAGAATAAAATATATGCAGCTTGAGATAGCACAAAATCTTCTTCAACCTTGATGACCTGCCAAATAAAAATGAAGTATTATCAGATTGTTTGTGCATTTGTCCAACAATACATCCAAGCCAGTCAATTTCGATATCATGACAAGTATGCATTATGCACAATTAAATGGAACCCCATCAGGAATTGGAAATTATGGCAAACATTTTTAAACTATGAAACCACCAAGGACTTTATCCATTGTGCAAATTCAAAGTACTTTAGGCCAGAGAAAAGAAAACGTACACTCTGGGCAAGATGATTTTTAATTGAAAAACATAGATATAAACCTAATATAAAAATTTAAATCCTACAACTTGTAATATCTCAACCATAAATTTTGACAAGAAAAGCCCAAATAAAAATATAAGTCAACATTTTCTTTTATAAAGTCAATAACCATGGATTACCTGGTAACTGCTGGGAGAAGTGAAACTTGCAATGCAAAAGAAAGAAATTGATTGAGAATTTTAAAAGGCAAAAAAATTATTTAAACAGACCAACACTAGCAGGTACTATTTGAACCCAAGGCTTTGCTACTTCATGGAATTCAAAATATAATACATAATGCAACCATTCCACCCATAAAGTCTGGTTCTAGTCCAAAATGATTAATATGTAGAATCAGAACAAGTTATCACTGAACATTTTGCTGAAATGTACACTGAAGTTTAAAGAGTGTTCAAAATTAAAAGAAACAAATAGCTAAACTTTTCAACAAAAAGTAACAAAAATTGTTTATCAAGATATGAATCAGTTACGACATTCACAGCAGAATCTGGATGGTATATTTTGGCCCCTAAAAAAATGAGTAATACAACAGGTGCTAAGGTCTTGACTAAGAATCTATATAACAAAATGATGAGACATGGGATATGAACCAAAAGCTTTTTGAATGTCTATGCAGCTCCACCTGCCAAAATTAATGAGTATTGTGAAAATACATGTTTGAACCAAACTATGCAAAATCGATTAGTAAAAGATTCCCATTATGAATTTTATTACCATTTGCATTACTCAAACAAATTAAATAGGCACCAATAATGCTACCTCAAGCAAAATTATGATCAATTACCAAACAGAAACTGAATCTGACAATATTTACCATTGAGTCATCCAACTTGTGCCATGTGTCTGGAGATGACCGTACATAACAAAAGTAATGTCCAGAAGTAGGCAAAAGCCCATCATGCACTACAATGGCGTATAGTTGATATTTCAAGTCCGACTGTCAAGAAAAGGAAAAAATGAAATGTTACAATCATTACATAAAAGTAAAACAGCATTACAAGGAAACATTTCTTTTCCCTTTTTTTTTTCAGACAAGTTTCCGGGAAACTTATTTTCAAATGTGAGCCATCATAGTTTATCTTCCTAAACATCATTTATCTTTTGTAACAATACTAAATTAGATTGGAAAGAGAACCTAGATTGCCTTGACTTGAAAATTCTCCAAATCATCCCTGTGAATATTAGCACTAACACATTTATTTCAAAGCCAAAAGCTTTAAAAGTTGTTAGCGTCATCCGCCCACCAGTAATAAACTTATCTGACTTACATTGCCCTCTTCACTGCAAATGGTGTAGGGCTTCAAGTTCAACTCCAATGGAAAATCCACATGCTTTCCAATCTTTTCAATTGATAATCCATCAGTCTTGAATCTCTTCAAATGCATAATAGCAACTGAAGGGGCCCGGTCCAGCACTAGTTGCTTCTCCCTGGACGTTTCTTTATTACAGTTCTCACACATTAGCTTTGCCTCTGGATCTTCGATTTTCTCCACGTTGGTAAAAGATTCCAGAGCACACTGAAGAGTGCCCACATCTTCAATCTCCAAACTGAGGTCAATCAGGGCCTCATACTTATTTGAACAGTGACCACAACTGCAGCATCGCAACTAAAAATTCAAATGGAAATGCAAGAAAAAATTAGTCAAAATTTAAAAAAAAAAAAAAATGCTGTGCAGTATACATAAAATGCTCCATAAAATGAATAGATCATTTTCTATCAAATCAGTTATTGAGACAACACTAGTATGAACAACCAATAAAAGTGATTTAGCCGTGCATACTTTGCTTACAAGGCGACCACCGAATACCGACTCCACTATGTTATCTTCTACTGAAGACAGCGTCTCACCATTTGGGCACAAATCCAAAAAACATCTCTCAAGTCTATCTAGTAAGCATTGGAGGAATTCGTGGGCATCTTCCTGGTAGTATCTCTGGAAACTAGAAGAAATGCCTGATTATTCATGGGTCAAGGATCACAAGCAATTATAAAACTGAAATGTTGCCCAACAAGTGTCATATATATACACTGCAGGAGCATTCAAAACATCAATCCTACTATGACTGAATGAGACAAAAATAACTTAATTTTGCCAATTGGAAATACCTAACTCTTTCAAATTCAGTTCCAACGACTAAAAGGTAACAATTGTTAATTGTTATGCAATGATGCACAAGAAATGTATACATTGACTCATACCAAAAATACTGGTTGATCTGGTACAGCACCTTTCTTAGTAATTAACAGATAAGGATACAGTTCAAATTGTCAAAAAGTTTGACTGGGGAGACCACTTTCCCAGAAGAAGCTAAAGAGAGTTCAATATGCTCACAAAGAGCACAATGAATACAGAATCCTTCAGCACCACCTGCAAAAAGCCAATTCTCAACATTAAACTTTAAACTAAACCAATAAAACAACTGGGACACTAAGGTGACATTCCAGCAAACTCACAGGTCACCGTGTGATTGGAAGAACGAAGAGCCTTAACCAGTGACACGGTATGTGTAAAGCATTGCAAGATTGCATTGATAAAGCATGTATTACCAAGATTTGAAAGCCCAGCACCCTGCAAAACCAAAATCAAAGGAAGCAAAAATGAAAAGAAAAGATCACCAACTCAAAACTCAAGCATAATTGAATTCAAACACATTTAAGTATTAACATATACTCGCCAGAAAAAGTTGAAACAATTACACAGAGACTCACCACTCCGGTAGGTCCGGTTTCCTGCATATGAAACAAGAAACCAGGACGCTTATCTTTGCAGGCCTCTCTTTCTTTTATTGAAGAATGCCAACCTGCCTGCCACCTGCACCGTCTGTTGCACCAATACCCACCATGGATAGGACAAGGAAAACGACAGCTTGATGGATTGAAAAGGTAACTCTCCTTCTGGTGGTAATATCGATAACCACAAGGAGATGTTCTTCCGTCATCTTCAACATCCAAAGCATTATCACCATCGTCAAGATCTCTTCCATCACGGTGCACCATCCCTGGCATACCTGAAGGACCTTCTCTGGGCTCTACTCGCATGGGTGAATAAGATCTTTCATCATAATCACCAGTGACATTCTTACAATGTAAAGTTTCCCTTGGAAGTGGTCCTATAGCTATACTATTGAAACCTTGTTCACTAGACTCATCCAAAGAAGACCGCGACGACACACGCCCAGTGGACGGCAAGGAAACAACAGAATCATAATCTAGGGTTTCAACATGTCTTAGGGCCAAAGATTGATTATCCAAGGAAGACCCATTTGGATATGGCAAATTAATCGTCAAAGGCTCTGCTTCTGGGTTTTCAGCATTTGAAGGCACCAGAGGCCCACCTGGGGTTTCCGCAGATTTAGAAATTGCAACTGATTCAGTACGTCCATGAGGCAAAAACCCATCTAGGGTTTTGTAAGAATTGCTTGTAGTTGATGAAATTGGGGAAGAAGAAGATCCCTTACCAGCAAGATTAGACGGCCGATTATCCATGGATTCTTCATCTTCTTTTTCAATCTCTGAATCCATTGCAGACCCAATTCGATTTGGCGACGAACTGATCGCTGACTGGCCATCCAAGGCCTCATTAGGCGGAGACGGTGAAGACCCATTGGCAGTTTCAGCCATTACAGGAGGAATCAAAGACGACCCGCCAAGATTTGGCTCAGCTGCCAAACGCGCCAGTCTCCCGAGAAGAGAAACGAGACAGAGAAAGGAAGAGAACAACACAGGAAATTTGACAAGAACAAGGAGATTGTCTGTGGGGCAATAAGCCTTGTTCGAGTTGCTATTTGACTTCGATTGTTGTAGAAATCCAAAATAAGATTTCGGGATATTTGAGGAGGATTTTGAGTTTTCCAATTTGAAAAAGGGAGGGAAAGCTTTGAGCGCTTTCTTTTAGAAACGTTTTTGAAAATGGAGGGCAAACTGTACCGCCATTTTTTTTATTTTCTTATTTTTTGACAGTTTTTGGCTGATCCAAATGGCCAAATTTATCAATAGAATAAAACAAGGGAAGAGGAGCTGCGAGGGAAGAGAGAGTAATGAGAGAAGACAGGAGATAGAAAACACACACACAAATATATATATATATATATTGTGGATTGTGATGCTCTCCTTCCCGCGGACACAAGATGAGATGATGATGTTCTTTCACCTTAAAATAAATGTAGTATGGAAAGGTTACATACAAAGATAATTCTTAATATGGCGACAAAGCATTTTTGTTAATTATTTTTGGCACATTAGTTTGTAAGTCTTTTTTTTTTTTTTTTAGAAAAACATCAAAGTGTAAGTAACATGATAAATATATATTTTTATTCTTACAAATTTTATATTTTTTTCATTATAAAATATAGACACTTTAAAGTAAAAATATACACAATATAATTTTATCAATTTTAATATATATTTTCAAATCAAATTAAGAAACAACATTGAAAATACAATTATTTGTCTTATTTTAATAATTTATCTTTATTTTATAAGAGACCTATCACATTATAAATATAAAAATATTAAATTATTTACAAATTTTAAATATAAAATATCTAGTAAATTTTAAAATTATAAAAACATTTTTCTCATTAGAATTATACTTCATGATCACTTTGGTGATATGTTACTTTTATATCAATAAATTCTGTAAATTAAAATGAAATACTTTCAATTTAGTCATTAATTATAAAATTCTTAACAAAATTTTTAAGTAAATTAGGTATTTTATTCCCAATTAAAAAAAACTTATTACAAAAAATTTATTTTACTTACATTTTCTCTGAGTTTGATGTGAAATTTAGATTTTGGCAAATTCAAATTAATCCAAACAATAAGTAAAAAATAACCTTTATTGTTCCTATTAAATAATATGAATGTAACATTATACTTTTCAATTTAAAAATTACTCTTTCAAAATTTCAAAGAATTATAAATAATATTTTCTAACTTTATTCCAAATTTTGTCTTATTTATATAAATGATATTTGGATTTTTTAAGTAAAGGTTATTTTGTCTAACTTTATTCGTTAAATTAGAATGAAACACTCTCAATCTATTCATTAATTATAAAACTCTCAACAAAATTTTTAAGTGGATTAAATATCATATTCTCAACAAAAAATACTTGTTACAAAAACTTCATTTTATTTGCATTTTCTCCAAGTTTGATATGAAATTTGAATTTTGGTAAATTCAAATTAATTCAAAAGATAGATACAAAATAACATTTACTATTCCTATTAAACAATAAGAATGTAACATTATACTTTTAAATTTAAAAAATACTCCTTCAAAATTTCAAAAAATTATGAATAATATTTTCTAACTTTATTCCCAATTTTTTCTTATTTATATAAATGATGTTTGGACTTTTTCAAATTCCATTAAATAGCATTTCAAACTTTTTCCTATACCGTAAAACAAAATAAACTTGTGATATCTTGGTTTAAGATTTTTCTATTTCAAATCAAAGTAAGATTCCTTAAACATTACATTTCTTAAGTACTATTGCTCCTTTAAAGAAAGCTTTACCTTTTGCTGATAAATTTTTAGAAAAATTCCAACTCTAAAGGTTTCTAGGAAGTCGCAACTATATCTTAGACTTCATTTCAAACATCAACTGTTAAGCAAAACCTTTACATGATCATCTCAAGAAAAATCCTACTCCTTGAGCTTTCTAGCATATTACTTTTCTCTAACATATCAAAAACTTAGTTTATGAGATTCCTTGCATTCATCTTACAGATCTCTTAGCTCCCAAAATAGTAGAAATAAATGTTTCTAACTTAGGATATATAGGCATTCTCAAACAAGTTAAGGATAGTTAAGAATAAATTACCTAGTTTATATCTGCACACTAGAATGATTATCAAAGCAATTATTCCACCATAAAAAAAGAGATTTTATCAATTCTCATATACATTACAAAATTTCAAAATGACTTACTTAATGAAAATTTTCTTTTATGCATTAACTACAAGTGTACAAAAGAAATTTTACAAAAAGATGTCCAAAATATTCATCAAAATAGATTTTTACCTGATGGCAAACAATACTTTCTATTTTTTATTTTGAAATTGAATACATAAAGGAAGAAACCAACATTATCCTTAATTTCCTAACTTGAGAATTCATTCAAAATGGAATTAAAGGAATTAAAGATGCTAAGGAAATCCAATAATAAGGGGAAAACCCCTTTTCCAAACTCAACAAAAAGTTCAAATTCTACTTTAAAGTCTATAGCCTTAACCCAATCCAAAATACAAACTACTTCAATCTAACACATAAAAACATGGATTGAGCACTAAAACCCTATAAAAGCAACTCCAAATCCAAAAATTAATAGATATTATTTCCAAAACTTCAGATGTATTAACAACATTACAAAGAATATCAACTCTACAATAGCTCTACAAGGATGATACAAGTAAATATCTAAACTTAAAACTTTAAAACATTGCCTTTACTTCCTCTTCAAAACTTGAGAAAATTTTAAGAAAACCTTCCATTTACTAAACCAAAACCCATTTTCAAAATATCTTTCCATTGAAATAATATTCTATAATAAAGATCCATTAGACACTATCTTAAAAATATTTTCCACTAGATGGTATTTCAAATTTCAAAACCACAATCTTATTGTATGACAATCCTTGAATTTACAAAATTAGCCAAATTTAAACATTTTTATATAGAAAAAAACCCATGTTGATTTTACTTACTCAACCTACCATATACAAAAAGTTCTTCATTCTTAAGAATAGGGATCAAGCTTATCTAAACCTAAACACTTTCCAATTTTCTTCAAAACCAAATTAAATCATTGTTTATCCTTTTCATACTATGATTACTAATAAGTCTAATATAATACCTTTTCATTCAAAACCATCAAGGTAATCATTCATGGTTATTTTATTTTGATACAAAAAGTGATTCTATAAAACTTCCTTAATTTTTTTTTTCTTTACAAAATTCTTCTTACCATGGGTATTAACTTAGTACTTTGATTATTATACCTAGGATGATAGTTTTATCCTTATTAGGAAATTCAAATTAAAATGGTGGGACTTATTTAAAATTCTCGAAAAATTACTTAAACCTTCCACACAAAATTGGTTAAACAATATAGATCAATCAATACAAGCCTAACCATTATTAACCAAACCTCTAAATATTACAAAAATCCCATACAATAGCCCTTTTACTTATGACTCAAAATGAAGATGAATATTTTGCAATAATATAATTATTCTTTAAGAATAGTGAGCACATTTCCCTCCAAAGTTTACAAAGTAATGAAGATTGACTATTTCATTATACTCCCAAAAATAAAGTATGTCTAGGACAACCAATTGTAAAAACATTTAAAACATCTTTTAATGGTTTCAGGACAATTGTTCAAGACTACTAATTTTACAAAAGTAACTTTTGGCAATTTAAAAAAAAAAGGCTCGTGATTGTCAATTTTGAAAAATAACAAAACAACTTTAGGTGCTTGTGACTACTAGCTACACAAGACTCCAAATTTAAGATTTTAAAAGTTTAATTTCAAAATTGCAAGACTACATTTATGGTCTCAATGATTTAATCAAACAGTTGGAAATCCTTAAGGAGACAATAAAAATCCTTATGAGCTTGAATGAAAAACAAGAGTACAAAAAAGCAAAAGGTGAGTTGGTTTTAGAATATTCAAAGCTTATGAGTGCATCTATGAATATAACCTTATATTTATCTCTCATTGAGATAAAAGAAATCAACCATAATTGATTCTTTTTCTTTTATGATACTTTCTATCAATTTTTTTTTTCAAAACTATGAAAAGATAATATTCCTAATAAATCAAGAAAGATATGAATTGCTTGAAAAAAATGGATTACAATTCAAAAATTTCTCAAGATAATTGCATCCACTTTTGAGGCATACCAAGGAATCACAACACAGTGTGAAACTAGCTATTGTCTACTAAGAGAAGGGTTAAGCTGCTAGTTATAATTCCTTATATGCATAAAAATTCCACCAAAAAAAACATGTTCCTATCGATTGGATTTCTCAATTTATAATGTCATACAAGTTTGAAGACCTAGAAATGACTCCTTAATTGCTTAAGGATCGTGGAATATTAATGCAAATTACTTTTATTAATTTAGATCAATTTTGACTAAGTGGGTAAAAAAATAGTAGTGCTTGGACTTCAATTGATAACTAATGGAGAATTTTATGTTCATTTGAGTACTGAATCTTTACCTCTATAATTCATTAATGGAATTGAACTTGGAAGACAAGTGATTACTATGTATGGTCAAAGCTATTACAAACCCAATCTCCCTAGACAAGGTATTTAGGATTGCTCAGTTCCATTAATTCAGCAATACAAACATTGGAGATCTAGAGTATTTGCAAGAAATTTGTTTGTCAAAAACCTCTAAGAAATATTCAATCTAGTCATAAAAGACTTCATCTAAAAAATCTTTATAGAAAGAAATTTTTTTATATTGAGTTAATTTTAGTATGAATATTTGGTATACTACATTAGTATAATACTACAAGAATTAAGATCCAGTCCTTGATGATGATGACATATTAGAATTTCTAAATGATCCTAATAAACCGATTGATATCAATGATCTAGAAAATCTAGTAGACAATAGGGATTGGCTAACATTAAAGATCAGATGGACAAAAAAAACCAGAACATCTTTTAGTGATTTTAGGACAAGTGTTCAAGACTACTAACTTTACAAATGCAACTTTTGGTGATTTCAAACAAGAATGCTTATGACTACTAGAATTGCAAAATGACAAAACAACTTTTAGTGCTTATGACTGCCAACTACACAAGACTCTAAATGAACTTCGGCAATTTGTCTAATGCTTATGATGGCCAATGATGAGAACAGTGGAGATGATGAGTTGAAGGTTTCAATAGATGCAAGAGGTTCATTGCACAATTCAGAAGACCTAATAACACAAGCTAAAACTTCAATGGATGTAAGAGGTCCATTGCACATTCCAGAAGGCCCAATTACATGAGCTAGAGTTTCAATAGATGCAAGAGGTCCATTGCACATTCCAGAAGACCCAATAACATGAACTAGGGCCAAAAAGATTAAAGAAGTACTAAATAGGCTGATTCAGGACATTTAGGCCAACCAAACTTCAAATGGTACGAATTCAAGTTTTAAAGAGAGTCTAGGCTTAATTAATATAATTGGAATACTTAATAGGTCAAACTAAGTAATAGCATCACTCCTAAATAAGAGTTCATTGTATGTGCTGGAATTTGTTCGAAATTACTCCAAAATAAGGATTTCTCCTAATTAGGAATTTTGCCTCTTTAGGATTGTCATCTTAGCCTATAAATAGGCACCCCTTGTAAATTCTGGAAATCAGACAACTTTGAGTGAAATAGAAAGCAAGGGTTTTTCTCCCTCGATTCTTTTAAGAACTAAGGAACTTATCAAGAGGTAATTCTTCTTGTGGCGTTCAAATCGACTTATCACTCCTAATTCCTTTCTTTTCTGGAGTATGGCATCCATATTCATCTTGAATACCCTAGGTTCGTGTTCCTTCGAATATTGGGTCTAGGGTTTGTGTTATTAAACTCTGATTTAGCTTTCCTGGTTGTTTTTTGATTCATTATGTGCGTTAGGTCCCTAAGTCACATCTTTTTTGAGTTTTCCGCATCAGTTGGTATCATAATCTAGCTCTAAATCAAGTTAAATCCACTCACTCTTCAATTTTCTACCTTGTGATTTATTTATTTTGATTTAATTTGTCTATTATGTGCATTACAATTCAAATGCACAAATCTGTTTGTTTGCAATCCTTCTCAATGTGCTAATTTTAATTCCAATTGCTGTATCTAAGTATTCTACTGTTGTTTTGTGTTAAGCAAAAGAAAAAAAAAAAAACAAAAAGAAGGATTAACGAAAAAAAAAAAGGAAAGAAACAAAAAAAAGAAGAAGAAAAGAAAGAAAACATCAAATTCAAGTTATTGATAAAGTTAACAGTTTGGTCATATTGGCCACAATAATAACAAAGTTTTCTTACTTAACTCCAATTCTGCCATCCATTTTCCTATCTTGTTACCCAAGTTTGTCCTTTAAATTTAACTACTCCTATCCTAATTTTTGTGAGTTTAGTTCATTAAATTCGTTTGCCTTAATATCCTTTTTCATTTTTTTTGTTTTCTTGTTCTCCAATTTGTTCAATTCTACGTCATTTATCTTATTCTATTCAAAATTAATACTCTTGATTTATTTTGTTTAGTTCTTTATAGAGCTAAAAGGAGAAATCCGAGTGGTAAAAGGCAAGAGTGAAAATTCATATAAAGAAAAAGCCATAAAGAGTGTAAACACGAGAGAGTGTGACACCTTTTTTTGAGTGAAACACGTGAGGGAGTGCTCTGTAAGGTATCTTATTATTTTGTGTAGAAGTAATACTATGACATCCAAAGACAAAGGTGCAACTCAGGAGGAAGCTGGTGATGTGTCCTTCATGATCAAAGCTATGTAATAACAATTTGAGCGTATGAATACCAGATTTGATGATATGAGGGAGAGGATGGAGGAGCAATCTAATACTATAGCAGAGTTGCAAAGGAGGCATGGGGAATATGAGGCTCCTAAAGCAAGAAGACAGTTGAGACGTGCCTATGACCATGAAGATGATGAAATTGACGATCAAACTACTGTGGTCAGAACTGCTAACAATAGAAGGGATCAAAGAGAATTTGGGAGGCAAGGCACCTATGACCATAATTTGGGCAGTATTAAAATGACAATTCCTCTATTCCAAGGTAAGAATGATCCTGATGCATACCTAGAATGGGAGAAGAAGGTTGAATTGGTTTTTGACTGCCATAACTATTTCGAGGAGAAAAAGGTAAAGCTTGCTGCAGTTGAATTCACTGATTATGCTATTATTTGGTGGAATCAACTTGTTTTGACTAGGAGAAGGAATCGCGAGTGGCCTATTAATACATGGGAGGAGATGAAGGCTATCATGAGGAGGAAGTTTGTTCCTAATCACTATTACAGGGAGTTGTACCAAAGGCTGCAAGGGCTCACTCAGGGCACCAAAAGTGTGGAGGATTACCATAAGGAAATAGAGATTACCATGATTAGGGTGAATGTAAAAGAAGATAGAGAAGCAACCATGTCTCAATTTCTGCAAGGGCTAAATAGGGACATAGCAAACGTGGTTGAATTGCAACACTATGTGGAATTAGAAGACATGGTGCACATGGCCATGAAAGTTGAAAGGTAGCTCAAACGAAAGGGTTCCACACGGTTTGGGCAGAACTTAGGATCTACCTCATTTTGGAAGCCAAATTTGAATAAAAGGGAAGAGATGACCAATTACAAGTCCAAAGCCGAGCTATCCAAGTACAAGAATGTGGGTTCTAGCAAGGAGGTAGGTAATTCTGACACCCAACTGAGTAGAAATAGAGATGTTAAATGTTTTAAGTGTTTAGGCAAGGGTCATATTGCATCTCAATGTCCAAATAAGTGTGCAATGATCTTGAGAAGTAATGGTGAAGTTGAGACTGAAAGTGAATCAGATGATGATTCTATGTCATCCTCAGAGGGTGAAAGTGATGAAGAGGAGTATCCAGTTAATGGAGTAGCTCTTGTTACAAGGCGAACATTGAATGTGCAAGTAAAGGAAGAAAATGAGGTGCAACGAGATAACATCTTTCAGACAAGGTGTCTCATCAAAGATAAGGTATGTAGTATGATTATTGATGGTGGGAGTTGCACTAATTTTGCTAGCACAACTATGGTTGAGAAGCTGGATTTACCTACTATGAAGCATCCTGGGCCATATAAGCTTCAATGGTTGAATGAGAGTGGTGAAGTCAAGGTAAATAAGCAAGTGCTCATATCATTTTCTATTAGAAGGTACCATGATGAAATTTTATGTGATGTTGTATCTATGTATGTGGGTCATATTCTATTAGGAAGACCATGGCAATTTGACAGACGAGTTATGCATGATGGCTTCAAAAATCGATATTCCTTTGTAATGAATGAAAAACCTGTCACTCTTGTACCATTATCACCTCAACAAACTTATAAGGATTAATTAAGGATTAAAAATGAGAGTGAACAGAAAAGAAAGATTGATAAAAGAGAAATGAGAGGAGAAAACGTGATGACACAAAAGAAAGAGAAGAAAAGAGAAAGTTTCTATGCAAAAGAGAGTGAAGTCAAAAGAGCATTCTATGCCAAACAACCTATAATTGTACTTCTATACAAGGAGGTTTATTTTAACACTAACAAGTTTGACCCATCTTTGCCTAGTGTTGTTGTTGCTCTATTGCAAGAATTTGATGATGTATTCCCTGATGATGTTCCAAGTGGATTGCCACCTACTAGAGGAATTGAGCATCAAATTGATTTCATCCCAAGTGCATCCATCCCTAATCGGCCAGCATATAAAAGTAATCCTGAAGAGACAAAAAAGCTTCAAAGGCAGGTTGAAGAGCTTATTTCCAAAAGATATGTGAGGGAAAGCATGAGTCCATATGTTGTTCCTGTTTTACTTGTACCTAAGAAAGATGAGACTTGGAGGATGTATGTTGATTGTCGAGCAATCAACAAAATCACCGTAAAGTATCGTCACCTCATACCTTGATTAGATGACATGTTGGATGAATTGCATGATTCTTGTGTCTTTTCTAAGATTGATTTGAAAAGTGGATATCATCAAATTAAGATGAGAGAGGGAGATGAGTGGAAAATAGTTTTCAAAACTAAGTACGATTTGTATGAATGACTTGTTATGCCATTTGGTCTCATTAATGCACCAAGCACTTTTATGCGACTAATGAATCATGTTTTACGTCCATTCATTTGTAAATTTATGGTTGTGTATTTTGATGATATTTTGGTCTATAGTAAAACCCTAGAAGAGCATCTTGATAATTTACGTTCTATTGTAAATGTTTTACGTTCTGAGAAATTGTATGCTAACTTAAAGAAATGTTCTTTTTGTACTAATCAAATCACATTTCTTGGCTATGTTGTGAGTTCTAAAGGTGTTAAGGCAATTCGTGATTGGCTTATACCTAAGTTAATTAGTGATATGTGTAGCTTTCATGGTCTAGTTAGTTTCTATAAATGCTTTGTTAGGGACTTTAGCACCATTGCTGCACCACTTACTGAGCTTATCAAAAAGAACACGAGTTTTAAGTGGGGTAGTGACCAAGACAAGGCCTTTAATTGCATCAAGGAAAAATTAAGTTCTGCACTCCTACTTGCTTTACCTAACTTTGAAAAAGCTTTCGAGATTGAGTGTGATACTTCAGGTATTGGCATCAGAGCTGTTTTGATGCAGGAAAGGCGCCCAATTGCTTACTTCAGTGAAATGTTAAGTGGAGTAAGCCCTAGTTATCCTACTTATGATAAAGAGATGTATGCATTGGTACAAGTTTTGGAGACATGGCAACATTACCTTTGGTCCAAGGAGTTTGTCATCCATACTGACCATGAATCGTTGAAGCACTTGAAGGGACAAGGAAAGTTGAACAAAAGACATGCCAAGTGGATTGAATTCATTGAGACCTTTCCCTACAACATCAAATATAAACAAGGTAAGGACAATGTGGTAGCTGATGCATTATCTCGCAAGTATGCCCTTATCTCTACACTTACTACAAACTTATTAGGATTTGAACATATTAAAAATTTATATGTGAATGATTCAGACTTTGCTAACATGTATGAAGCATGTGAGAAGTTAGCCTTTGAGAAGTTTTATAAGCATACGGATTTCTTATTTAGGGAAAATTGTTTATGCATGCCTATGAGTTCTTTAAGGGAATTGGTTGTAAGAAAAGCTCATGAAGGTGTTTAATGGGTCATTTCAGAGTTAAAAAAACCCTAGATGTCCTAAATAAACACTTCTTTTGGCCACGCATGAAACACGATGTTGAGAGGATATGTGAGAAATGCATAACATGCAAACAAGCTAAAGCTAAATCTAGAGTTTTACCCCATGACTTTATACCCCTTTACCCATACCTAGCCATCCCTAGGTTGATTTATCCATGGACTTTGTACTAAGATTGCCACGAACAAAAAGGGGTAAAGATTCTGTATTGGTTGTTGTTGATAGATTTTCAAAGATATGGCTGACTTGTTCTTTAGAGAAGTAGTGCATTTGTATGGCATGACACGGAGCATTGTTTCAAAACAGGATACAAAGTTCTTAAGCTACTTCTGGAAGACTTTCTGGGGTAAGTTAAGTACTAAGTTATTGTTTTCAACTACTTGTCATCCACAAACTGATGGGCAGACTGAGGTGGTTAATCGAACTCTTTCTACTCTTTTGCGTGCTATTATTCGAACAAATTTGAAAACATGGGAAGATTGTTTACCATATGTCAAGTTTATGTATAATAGGAGTGTTCATTCTACTACTAAGTACTCTCCATTTGAAATTGCATATGGTTTTAATCTGTTGACTCCTTTGGATTTGGTACCTATACCTGTCAATGAGTATGCCAGCATTGATGGTGAATGCAAAGCTGACATGATTAAAAAATTGCATGAGAAGGTGCGGCAACATGTTGAAAAACGAACTGAGCAATACGCATCTCATGTCAATAAGGGACGAAAGAAGGTGGTGTTTGAACCTGGTAATTGGGTTTAGGTGCATATGCACAAGGAACGATTCTCAGCTCAAAGGCGTTCAAAGCTACAACCTAGAGGAGATGGTCCCTTCCAAGTTGTAGCACAAATTAATGATAATGCTTATAAGTTGGATCTTCTTGGTAAGTATAATGTAAGTGTAACATTTAACGTTTCTGACCTTTCCCCTTTTGATGCAAGTGATGATTTGAGGGCGAATCCTTTTAAGGAGGGGGGGAATGATGACAACAATAGAGATGATGGGTTGAAGGTTTCAATAGATGCAAGAGGTCCATTGCACAATCCAGAAGACCCAATAACACAAGTTAGAGGTTCAATGAATGCAAGAGGTCCATTGCACATTCTAAAAGGCTCAATTACATGAACTAGAGTTTCAATGGATGCAAGAGGTCCATTGCACATTCTAGAAGGCTCAATTACATAAACTAGAGTTTCAATGGATGCAAGAGGTCCATTGCACATTCCAAAAGGCCCAATAACACGAATTAGGGTCAAAAAGATTAAAGAAGCACTAAATGAGCTGATTTAGGACATTTAGGCCAACCAAGTTTTAAATGGTGTGAATTCAAGTTTTAAAGAGAGTCTAGGCCTAATTAATATAATTGAAATACTTAATAGGTTAGACTAAGTAATAGCATAACTCTTAAATAGGAGTTTATTATATGTGCTGGAATTTGTCCGAAATTACTCCAAAATAAGGATTTCTCCTAATTAGGAATTTTGCCTCTTTAGGATTGTCATCTTAGCCTATAAATAGGCACCCCTTGTAAGCTCTGGAAATCAAACAACTTTGAGTGAAATAGAAAATTTTGAAAGCCAGTTTCCCAAAATCCCTTTATCCTCCCTCTCCCTCTTGTATTCTATTTTCTTTTGTTTTCAAGTCTTCTTCCTCTACAAATTACTTTTAAAAAGTTTTTAATAAAATCATTAAAGTTGGCTTGCACTTTCTCCCCAAAGTGGTGTCAAAGCCTGTTTCACATATAAAGTTTTTCAAGGTAGAAGAATTGAAACAAGAGGTAATTTTATAGAAAATTAGGTTCATATTCAAGAATTAAGACTTCATACAATAGATTTCCTACATTCCATGAGTTTTAGATAGGTCTTAAATGTCTTAACACTCAACGTACTAACACGACTAAGTGAACTCTAGGCAAAACAACTCAAAGATATATTGTGTTACACAACAATGCAAAAATAAGAATCAAATATATACAGAAAATACCTAAAATTCCAAGTCATGGAAATAATCATTAAGGCTCTGATACCACTTTGAGGAGAAAGCATAACTATACAAAACCTAATATTTTTCTACCCACTTGGTCAAATTGATTTGGATTAATGAAAGTAATTTGCATTAACATCCCATGATCCATAAGTAACTGATGAGTCATTTCTAGGTCTTCAAACTTGTATGGTTTGTAGAATTCTAGATCAATATTGGCTTTGTAAATTGAGAAATCTAATCACTAGGAACGTGTTGTTCTTTCTAGTAGAATTTCTCTACATATAAAGAATTATAACTGGTAGTTTGGCCCTTCTCTTGGTGGATAACAACTAGTTTCGCACCATGTTGTGATTCTTTGGTATGCCTCAAGAGTGAATGCTATTGTCTTAAGAAATTTTTGAATTGTAATCTATTTCTTTTTAAGCAATTCTTATCTTTTTTAATTTATTAAGAATATTATGTTTTCAGAGTTTTGGAAAAAATGATAGAAAGTATTAGGAAAGAAATACCATTTTTAAGAGGAAGCGCAAACCAACTTTAATGATTTTATTGAAAACTTTTTTAAAGTAGTTTATAAAGGAAGAAGACTTGAAAAAAAGAAAATAGAATATAAAAGGAAGAGGGAGGATAAAAGGATTATGGGAAACTGACTTTCAAAATTTTCTATTTTCAAAAGCTTGTTTAGAATTGTGTTCCAAATTCCTTCTTATAGTGCTTTGTAAAGTTGTAAAGTTAACAAATGGGGATTAGCCATCAAAATTTTTAAGTTTTTTTTTTCATAAATTCTTTCTTTCTCTATAGGTCTCTTAATATGCAATTATAGCTCTATTTTAAGTTTTTGTTATTTCTATACTTTGATTTTAACTTTTTATTTTATTATTCAACAAGTTATAATTATACTATAATAGAACATAACGAGTCATAGTGTAACTTTTTTTTTTAAAATTTTAACTTTTTTAGCTTTTAATTACAAAATTTTTGCATTTTTTCTTTTTCATTTAGATTTCAAACAATATAAAAAATACTTATTATTAATTTTTATAATATTGTATTTATAAGATTAAACTTTTTTTGTATTGATTTTATTATAATATTCATCATTTATTTGAATATCTAGTTCTTTTTTTTGTTATAATATAATAATTTAGAATTTATCTTAACAACCAATATAACTAATCTTAAAATTCTTCAAAATTTAGTTTTTTTAATTTTTTTTATTTGCTTAAAAATAAATATAATATTTCAAATTTATTATCTATTCTCTTAAAATGAAAAAAAATTTGCTCTTTAATTTTTATTTTTTTCTTGAAAAAAAAACCTATTCATTAATCTCACCTTTTATTTTCTTCAAAAAAAGAAATACTTATAATTTTTTTCTTTTAAATAAAATATAATTAAAAATATCCTTAATAACTAATATTATAAATTCATATATCACATGATTCCAACACTAATAGATGATAAAAAGGGGAAGATGGAAAAACAAAAATGTCAATATGCCAAATTGACGCATAATGAAGCATATCATAGCAATTTTAAATTTAAAAAAAACAAAAAAAAAACAAAAACTTCAATATTTTGTACCTTTATTCCTAATTATCCGTAAACCTCTCTCTATCGTTTCCTTTTCTTTTTTCGACAAATGGGTCTCGCAATTACTTTTGCGAACTTCAAAAGTCACACAATATACCGAGGAGGATATTCGAGTTAAAGCTAGGCTTAATGTTGGAGAAGCTTGAGTCTTGCAAAAAGAGAATATGGCTAGGGTGAATACTCTAACGATTAAATTAATTAAAAACACAAAAGATGAAAGACATGAAAATAGTGTTTTAGTCATTACTTTGTTATTGGTACTAGTTAATCTTATTTATATGTTCGTAAAATACCGTAATAAATAAATTTTAAAAAGCAATGAGGAGACAAGAGGATCTGCTTCTCCAGGTGTGGGTTAATCAGAGTACAGGTTTCTAGGTTGTGGATGGAGGTCTCCAAGGAATCCTGACCTCGTCCCAAGTGGATCGCTTTTAGTTTATAGGTCGTTTCGAGCTCTCAAGATGTGAGTTCGCCTCAGAACTAATAAGCTAGGATTTATGATCCCAGGTCTATTAGGCCTCCTTATCACAAAAAATTTATATTTTCTATTAAATTTTTGGATATCCATTTTTTATTTTTATGAAAAAACTGTGGTAGAACTTTCAACCCTCTTGCCTCTCCCGAAGAATTTTACTTCTGTGAACAACCGAGTTAAGCATGAATTGATATGTTGCCAACTTCGCAGTCAAAATGTTTTTTTTTTTTATTATTATTCTTTTATTGTGCTCTTTGGTTTACAGCTCCTAGTCCTAGGCATAGGTAAGGTTGATGCGCATCTGGCTGATAACTTTTGGCGAGATGTATCGATATTTCAATCTTAATTAAAACAATTTTTGTGAATGAATTGGTTGATTATGCACATTCTGTAAAATTTTACTTGTTGCCATGTTAAACTCACAGGTTGTTTCCCCATTCTTCCATGTCATTCAATGAGCAACCCACTTATCCAGGGCTTCCAACAATTCAATCACCGAGTCTTCTGCTCACCTTTTTATCAAATGCCGATGGTCATCCAGCGTGCACATTAGAGGGCATATCGTTTATTTTTGTTACCCAGAAAGCCAAGAAACAAAGATAGGAGACTTTCAGACAGAAAACATACCCGAGTGTAGGGCCAGCTTACAGAGTTACAGGGGTGAGGTTGGTAGACGGAGATGGAATGGCTGAGGCAGTCACGAAGTCCCACGCCCTAAATCTTTCTTCTTCTTCTTTTTTTTTAATGAATTTGTTGTGAAAAAATATATAATGTGTTTTAGGTTGCATCTGGCAGACATCGTATTTCGAGTCCCTAATGCAACGAGCTAGCTTTTAGACAATGACAAAAATAGAAATTGTTCAGAAGTTTGTTTCGTATGACTGAGCACCTTACAGGATGGGATGGCTTAAGACAGTAAAGCCCACAGTTCGTCCCAAAACCAGTTTCCTAGAGAATAATGTCATAAGGCTGAAGAATATTAATTTTCCCTTGGCAACACCCTCCCCAAAAAAGCAAAAAATTTAGTAATGGTCCCATTGTACATTCCACTACACAAATACCAGCAGGTACTGTGACAGACTCTCCAGATATTTTCAAACATAGAAACATCAAAATATCAGAGGATTCTGTCTTGAAGATCAGTTATAAAGGTGGACGCGAATGAGCCGAGCTTCTTCCCAGTCTCTCCCGCAATATTCTTAAGGGAAGAGAGGTCTTGTTGTGCCTGAATAGTGGAGAGATGGAGACAAGTTGATCGATACATGAGAACGAAGTGTGTTTTCCAATTTAATCAACGAAAAATCAAGCAATTCATGAGCAGTTCAGAAAACTACAACGTACCTGGAAGGAGATTCGGTTGATGAGGTCGCTTGCTGCAATATCAACAGATGAGTCGCTATTGCTGTGACCAAAAAGATCGGCGCTGGAGATAGCAGTTGAACCCTGGAAAACAACATGAACATTATCAGTCCAGTCTAATAGCAAATCTCAGAAAAACAGTTACCATATTGGTCATCATTTGGATTGAACTAACACATTCCTAAGAATACTTAAGTTTCACAATGTTGAGTAATTTTGAGCAAAGGAATACAAACAGCTTGACAAGTATCATAGGTTTCATTGAGTCGTCAGATTGTGACTTGTGAGGAATAATACTGTTGGGAAGACATTGGGGCTCACGACTTTCTGACTTTTTTGTTTGCTTTCCTTGTTTGCAAATACCTTTCCTCTTACACTTTTATCATTGGGAAAATAGCATAAGACGAACATGAAAGTCACCATTACTGGAAACAGGATTTAATTGACTAATCTTCTAGCGAATAGTGAGTGACACAAGGGTGGAACAAAAAGACAAGCAGCATTAATGGAAGAAAAAAAAAAATTAACACTTGAAATTCTGAACACCAGTTGCTAGAGAAGTGAAGAGAAAAGAGGGCATACTGAAAACTTCTGCAAAGTAACTTGAGTATCAACATCAGTAGCTTTGCTCTGATTCCCAAAAAACTGGGCTGATGAAATTGATTTTGCATTTGAAAACTTTTTCCTTGCTTCGTCTGTTTCCTGGACCTGTAACAACACACATTGGAACAAGAAATTACAGATAAAACACATAATCCATAAAACAAAATAGAGCACATAATGATTCAACACTTTCCAAGGAACCCCAAAAGGTTTAGGTCAATTCCTCTGATTAGGGCTTGTGGAATCAAAGAGAGTGATATTAGTGTCATAATGACTAGGAAAATTAGACCAAAATGAACCAACAAAAGTCATAATGGCTATAATATTAAATTCCTTCTAATAAATTTTGAAGGCACAAAATTCCAGGGATGATTACATCAGAAGCATTCTAACCAGATGTCCCCTCAGTTTTCTGTATATAATGCTGATCCATAAGAAGAAAAATCCGTCAAGATCTTAGACAAAAAATGTGAAGTAGCCACAAATTTAACTTCAAGCACTATAAGACTTCAAGGCTGATGCTGAGCTTTTTCTTAATTTTCTTGATGTACAGTGCCAAGGATGTACATTATATGCACTACTCGTGATAATCCCTAGTCAAATAAATAAACAAAAAAGAAGAAAAAATCATTTTCTTCCCATTCCAATCACTGAATTCACGGTATTATCTAATCAATACAACCATCAGGTTGCATTTTCCAAGACATGGAGGGGGAGAGAGAGAGAGAGAGAGAGAGGGAGAGTGACAGAGAGAGAGAGAGATCTAAGCCAGCAACTTAAGGTCTGTTCCCTAAAAGCATGTGAAAACCAAAAAGAAAACATAAAAGAGAAACTAATCTATAAAGCACAGATACGGCAACAACATGACACAGACATTACAACACATTACTTTGAAAACATAAGGACATAGACATGGGGTATATACATATATATGTATTTCTTGTATATATTATTGTGCAATAATTTTAGTAAAATTATTAATACGAGTCCAAGCAAATGGGTCTGTGTGCCATTCACAAATGTAAATACACAATGAAGGCCTTCACTTACAAGCATAACATGAACTTTTGTTTAAATTTTAACTTTTGCTGTCAAAATTGCAAACGTTTCCTTGATGTGTTCAATCCTTTTCTTTCAATTTTTTGATGGATGGGTTTTACTGTATCGGATATGTGTTGGCCAAATGTCGGGTGTGTGTCCATGTTCACCACATATCTGACACAACGTACCTCATTTATTAGCCATGTCAGTGCATCCTTGAAAATAATGCACTCAAGTTGAAAAGCACAAGTTTTTCAACTGATCAATCAAGATCTGCTAGCTATCTTATTGAACAAATGTTGATTTTCTGTCTTTTCTACCTATATTTCCATGCTCACCAAGTTGTTACAGCTACCATAAAAATGACAAAGCTACATATATTCCTTCTTGGGTTCAGATTCAATGAAAAACTATATGCATTCAATAATATTTACTTCTTCACCTAGAGATAACAGTACTGAACGAGTGAAAAAACAGATTCTCAAGCACAGCATGCAAATATGCTCATATTTCAAGTCTACCGGAGGCTAGGACTTCCATGTCTCCCTTCACTTGCCATTAGACTTCAGATGTTCTTTGCAACCAAATAATTTCCAATGTCAATAGTAATTCTTCCCAGATTACCTTTTTCCCAAGTTTCTTTTGGAAATCTTGATCTCTTGTTGTAATTTGTAATGCATTGTTAATTCAGACGTTTTCACAACCAAATTCTTGCCAATGTCAATAGTAATTATTGTCATGATTACCTTTTTCTCCAAGTGTTTTTATTATTTTTGCAAATCATGACCAGTTATTATAATACATTATTGATAATATATACCAAATTCGTGCAAAAAAAAAGGTAAAAAATGGAGACAAGGTTTAACATTTATCTAACATGTGGTAAATGAATAAATTAGTGCTTCTGGTATGTTATTCCGTGAACTGACATGCCCAATTATTTATTTATTCCCTAGAATTCTTTCTTGAGGCAAAGAGCCCTAAAGATTGTTACTGGACCAATATTCTTCAAAGCATACAGCTCGACCCAAGTGAACGAAAAAACTAAAACAGAGGCCCAAAAGCAAGACATCAAATGGACTTCATTCCAAGTTAAATTAAACCCTCAACTGAATGTTCAATCTAAAAGATGCAGCTTAAATTGAGTTTCCCAGTTTAATGTTCTTGATGCTGGATTCATCTCAATATTCTTTGCTTTCAACTTCTTATGTGATACATCCTATACAAATAGACTAACAACTAATGATGAAAGGACTTTAATGCTTTTTTCTCCTCAAGACAAGCTTCCTGAAACTCTTGTTAGGAAGAAAAACACAACAATAAATTAATCAGAAAAAGATTAAAACAAGCCTGCCATCTAAGTATGTCCTCATATAACCATAGAAGTATAGCTGTGATATCCATCTAATGACAAAACTATGGTTCAGATTCCTTTCAAATATTGCTGTTTGGATTTCAAAGTGATAGTCAACAAGGTAATTGTTGTGTCAAAGTCACAATCCATTTGTGGGCCACAGAATTTTGCATGGTACTCTACAATTGTCGATTAGGAGGTAGGGTAATGCAGGCCATGTAGTTTACCTGAACTTTTGAGGAATTTGAGCCTCCTTTCTTCGGAAAACCACCATCCATTCCAAAATCTGCAAAGAAGCTTGAAGACTTTGGAGGAGAAACATGGCTAATCACTTGTGGGACTCCAGAAATCAGATCAGTAGATTGGACATTATCTACATATTCAAAGCGAGATGTGAAAGATGTCCCAGATTTTGGGGTATCATTAGTAGAGGAAGGAACAGGAAGAGTTGGTTCCTCAGGCTTTTGATCATAAAGAGTCTCACTGGGCTGCAATTAAGAAGCTGGCCATATTCAAACGAAAGAATACAGAGAACAAGAAGATGACAGATATCATTTCCAGGACAGTTTTTGCCAGTAGCTATTGGTCAATTAAGGTAAATGTAAGAATCTACCTTTGTAGCGAGCTTTCTAGCCCCAAGCCCTCCTGTCTTCCCAGTTTTCTTGGCTCCGAGAGGCTTCTTGATTGAAGCAGTGATAATTGGATGGGATGCTTTTGGGGAAGGAGCATGATCTGCTGTTTCTTGCCTTCCTAATGAGCTTTCTTTGCAAATATCATTGACCTTGACATCTGGAAGTCCGTTTGTTCCTTGGGATGAATTAGAGGCAACTGGTGATGATGGCAAACCTGCATCTTCTGCCATACTTTTGGCAACTTCTTTGGAGAGCAATTGCCTATACAAATCTGCAGCTCTAGATGTATATTTGGCCTCAATTTTCCCCCCATCAGTCCAACCATGTTGCTTAAAGAAAACCTGTGCACGATTGTTTCCACCAAAGCACATAGTTTTCAGTTGCTCAGGAGTCCATGAGTCCAAGTTTGTAGACCTAGACACACAAATAAAATTAAATTTTTTTTAACTATAACTTATTCCCTAAAAAGGAAATGGAGAAGGAAAGATGACAAACAAAAGAGATACTGCAGGCATCATCAACAATACTGTAACAATGGGCTCAAATGCTAACTAATTCCATACACACAACAAACTAGAACACTGGCAATAGTTCCACACATGGTGTCCAAGCTACCACAATAAAGGATCAGGGATTCTTGTAGGTTGATTTATGAACTGTTTAGGTCATTGGTCTTGAAAATAGGTCCATTTGCCATTTCTTGGTGTAAATGGCATAATCCACAAGGATATTGAACAAAAATTTTTGCAGCAAATAATGGCATGTGCATTTCTATATTACACGTTCTATTAATCAACAGACAAGATACAACCTACTTTTATGAACTTTTAGTTACAGAGAAATATGTATGATGGCTAATCAATTTGAACCAATTTTAACACAAAAAACTTCTCTGTAGAGAAAAAAAATAAGGTAGAGCTTTAACAAAATCAAATTCACCATGCAACTTTGAGAGCATGTCCATTAGATAAAACCTGTATAATTGCAAATGAATATGAAGCTCTTTCAATGTATGAATTCTTTTCTTTTACATTCGGCTTTAGATTTCGGAAACAAAATCAAATCTTTCGGTGTCAATGTGTGTATCCATATAGGTAGCTGTAAAAATTTTTTCTTCTGAAACAATACCAAATACCAAGATGCCCTATATATGTATGTGTGATTGTGCATGTGCTGAATGAGTAACATTCACAGCACATTAATTCACATATATAACAATTTTGATGCCCTTGAGTTACATCATCAAGTGGCATACATATGCAAATATATAGTTACTTTGAATCATATTCTAAGGATAAATTTTTGTGCTCTTCACAGAGAGAATCTTTCACCATATAAGGCAAATTAATCTATATCAACTTATTTTCCAGATAAGACAAAGATTCCCAGTTGTCACCATAACTACACCTAGCAATAAGCAATCTTCATTACGCAAATATCCAATAAGCCTACACTTATACTTTGCCTATCCTGGGCCCCAACCCACAAACGGCCTCATAATTGGCCAAATAAGTTTCCATTATGCTTCATGCAGTCACAAAACTTCTGTTTCTGACATTTTCTGTTTTAGAGCAAAGAGATCTGTTAGCAAAACATTATGTTATAGACAGCTTCACCAGTGAAATGTGTCTGTGAACTGTTTGATTTGCCTGCCTAAACTATATTCCATTCAATCACAAATCACTTACAAGTGACAACAAAGCCCTCAACCCAAAACAGAAAATCCAATTTCTCTCTACCTAGCACCAATTATAACTTGTTGACATGTATTAAGGACCTTCTGCATATAGCTTGAATTGCTCTAAAGGTAATCAACCACATTTGAGACTCTGTTCATCTAAATCAATTCCAACCATCCAAACAAGCATCCACAACTTGAATCAGCTAAAAAAGACAACAAAGCAGACTACAAGCAACTATCAAGGATTAAAAAAAAAAGTTTATCAACATTGCAAAGCTTGCACATCAAGGCTACTAGAAATGATAGAAATCAATCCACTTGTTTTGTTCAAATGGATAAACTTTTTCTGTTTCTTTTCTAATAAACAATGCCCAAGGTATATCCTATAGCTTTTCCACCAAAAACAAGCTCATAGCCTTGCAGTCACCTAACTGATCCTACCAAAATAACTAATAATAGGTAACAATTTCCTCCATACAACAGCTTATAACCTTCATTGTACCATGTTATCCAAAAAGCAGCTCTTATCAAAATCTTGAAAGTGCCTAGGTGGATTCATTTTAGCTGAAGATATCAGCACCCTCTCAAGAATAATTGTAAAGCAGAAAATTCTCCTAGTATGGCACAAAGGGTTGTCAAGTGTGAAAGGTGAGATCACAGTGCTATGGCCTTGAAACAATCAAGGTGAGAAGCACCAAAAAAAACACTCACCAGAGCGAAGGGATATGCTAATTATAAAAATGCTAGAAAAATCATGTTTATATGAATAACATATAAACTAAAAAGGCTAAGTGAAATATCTTATCACATTTTAAGACAAAACATTGTTATCTAATCATATTGTATGATAAAAACTGTCATGCAAAGTTTAACAATTTTTGATTGTGCAGATAGAAAATAAAAATACTGCCAAAAAAATTTCATAACTAAGCAGATAGTGTAGATTTGGGGAAGGAGAAGAAGAGAGTAAATGGCTGTCTTATGGAGCTTGGCACTGGTTCTCTAGAGTTCCTTTTCTTCCCCTAGAAGTCTTCACATAAGAAAGAATAAGCAGGATTTATCTTATTGTGACGTAGTGTCCTTACTATCCTAACGAATAAGACACCACCAACTAGCACCTAAGGACATAATAGTAACACTCAGATAACAATAGCAAAAAGATAGACAATCAGGGGGGACTCGCCTGAGCCAACTCTTGCCTCCTAGAAAAGCACCTCCTATGCACCCAAGGCAAGCACCTCTTCAAAGGTGTCTCGCCTCAGACATCAAGAAGCACTCTGCCCCCCATGTCACCTAGCTTCAACTTCTAGGCGATTTAAGTGCTGGCTTTTTATGACACTAAAGGCACATGTTTATTTCAGTTTATTTCCTCCCAGATGGAGAATTAAGCATACCAATAAGCAAAAGGAATATAGCCTTCCTAATGCAATTGTCCAATAATGCCTATAGCTAGAGTTCACCCCTCACCATGTTCAAGCCCTAATAACCAAACCCCTGAAGTCATTGGCCAAATTATGTTTCAATTCTCTGTCTCAAACCAATCACAAAGGTCTATATTACATCTTTTATTCAGAGAGTTCTATTTGCAAACATGATGTTGCAAACTGCTTCAATTATGAATTATAATCTTTCCCATACCTAGACCTACTCCCCAAAGTGCAACACATTCAATGGTATAATGTCTACATACATTATTTTGAAAGCCAAATCCACTACTCATAAAACAGTACAATGACTTGATCAACAAAATTCAATTTGTTCCACAGCCATTTCAGTCTTTACAGTAACGACTGCTATTCCTCTTATTCTTGTACAATGATGTTTTATCCACATGCAATATCAACCCCCTCCAAAACTCTCTCTCTCTCTCTCTCTCTCTCTCTTGACACTCACACACACACAGACACACACACACACACACACACACACACACACACACACACACTTTTCTTTTTGCAAATCAGTCTCTTTGTTCATCAATATACTCCTCAACCATCAAAATTTTGCAAATGGGAAAACAAAATAAAACAGCAAAAGGACAGTAACATAAGGAAAAGGACAAATGCAAATAAAGAAAGAATAAGAAGGAATTGCATTGCATTACTCATGGGCAGACAACAAAAACCAGGAGGAAATGCAAAGAGAAAGAGATGTGCAGATAAAGAAGAGAAGGCTAAGAATGAGAGCTCCTATCTTCTCCATTTTAAAATAGGCTTATGCCCCAATTCTCTTTCTATTTCAAAAAGGTAACTGGAGTTTCACTTCAAAGTTAAACACACTTGAACATAGATCAGCAGCCCAGTTGCCCAAATACAACCAACGTGCTTAAAATTACTGCAAATTAGGCACAAAATAAACTAAAAATTCACAACACATAGGCATCACTTTGAGCGATGCTTTCCTTTTTCAAAGAAAAAGAATTTAAAAAAATAAATAGATAAAAGAAAGGATAAGAGGAAAAATGGGAATGTTGAGTTATTTATCTAAACAGCTGGTTTTTCTGACCTGGTGTTTGAGAACTTGGGCTTCATGAATATCCATCCATTTGATTTGGGCAGTGTAAACAAGATTTCTAATTTCTTCACATCAAATTTTCCATTTTCAAAATGTAAATGTAATCTTATTCTTCCCTTTCAATTTTAAGTTGAACTATCTCGAGAGTTGAAAAACTAAATCTTTAAAAGAGATTTATGATCTTTCCTTGATTTTTGAGCGAGATATTATATTTCCATTTGTTACCCAACGCTCACCCCATAACTAAAAGACACAATATATTATTAGGTGTGTAAACATTTTCACTATTAATTTCTCATTTCATTCTACGGCCATCTTTATCCAATAACGGAACAAAACATCACACCCAAAATAACCATTGCATGTTGTTCAAAAAAGAAAAAAAAACATTGGAAAATCGCAACAAAAAATTCGAATTAATTAAAAAAACTTAAATCCCACAAAAAATGCAAAACAAACAAAACCATCTCGGATTACCTCACGAAGCTGACGTGCACGCCGAGGCTGCGATGAACGGCGGAGCAGTCGATGCAAAGGAAGATCCCATAAGTCACGGAAGCCCAAGTGGGGTTCTTGGCATTGCAATCAAAACAAATCTAAAAGCCAAAAGAAACCAAAAACCCCCAGAATTCAAACCATCAAGATCCCATAACAATACCCATGGATCCCAATCAGATCTACGATAAAACAGAGAAATTGGACCAACCCCCCCCCAAGAAAAAAACAACTAATAGTAAAATAAATAAGAAACGAAAGAAATGACAGAAAACACAAACCTTGTTCTCGGACTTGGCTTTGAGTTTCTTGAACACGGCGTTCTTGTCAGTCAAGCTCTCAGAGGCCATGTTAAAATTCCACCTCAACAACTCCGACACACGCAGAGACAGAGAGAGCGAGACGGAGAGACAGAGACAGAGAGCTTTCGTTTTTCGTTTTTTTGTTGTGTTCGACTTTGCTATTGCGGTCGGACACAAGCCCAAAAATGGTTCTAAAATTCGAGTGTTTGCTTAATTTATGTTTCCGATAACGCCCTTCCGTGGTGCCTTTTGGGGTCCCGTGATTTGTCGGTCTCTGGGTTGCTTTTCCGAGAAAATGACGTGAATACCCCTGTAATTAATGGGCGAGTAAAGAGGTGATGTGATGTATTACCGGCCATGGAAGGGAATGCGCTGCTCTGAGACGTTGAAGCTCAACCAACGAACCAACGTGGACTTCTTGTTTTATAAAACATATGGAATGGTTTGCTTCAAATATTTAGAAAAAAAACAAAAAAAATCACTTAAAAGTTTGTATTTTTCTTTTCATTTATCAAAAATGAAGAACTTTCCGTTAATAATGGCAAATATTCCAACAAATTCTTTTATGAGATACACAACTTTAGGAAAGAATAATAATTTCTATAATAATATATATTAATTAGTCAAATTTAAAAAATGAGTTATGTGATTAAAAATTATATATTAAAAATAAAATAAATAAATAAATAATATATAAATACAAAATAACTTATAAATTTTATATTATTTTAAATTGAGATGTGATAAATTTATAAGTTTTCTACTTATTTAAATTTTCACAACTTTTTTATAAAAGAAAAATCAAAATTAATAATTCAACAAACAAATATGGTTATCTTATGCCGATAATTGGACAAAGGAACATGGTTGTTGCTTGTGCTAATGGTTCATCAAAGAAACATGGTTGCTTATGTAGGTCTTTTAGAGCCATAATTAGGTGAAGTAAGGTCGCTTGTAAAATAATAATAATATATTTAAAAAGAAAATTATTAAAATTTTAAATATAAATTATGTGATTAAAATATTTTATATTAAAAATATAAGAAAAAAATACTTAATACATAAATAAAAAATATAAATTTAATATTTTATTTGCACCTTATTTAGATTTTTCTTTTCTTCTAATTATTTATGTAATAGTCCAATTTACGTTATTTTAAAGGTAACTTCTTATATTGTTAAATGCCTTATTCCATTTCCAGGGTAACATTCCTTCATTATTAAACTAAGATGGTACAATAAAATAGTTTAAACCTTCTCTGCACTAGATGTGCATTTAAGAAAGAGAGTGTCATAATTTTTAGGATCACAAGAAACTTAACATGAGTAAAGTCTAACATGCCAAGCAAACAAAAGAACATGCGTATGAAACATTCATTGATGTCCTTTAAGATTCCTCAAATGCCTTCAATTTAAGTTTAGCCTTGGCTATTAACCATGTACATTCCACTTTAAAGCAGGGGGTTGAAGGGTGACCAGAATTGATGAGATAGTTAGAACCATCCACTATCTTAAAGCATTTGAAGTGAGGTTCTTTGATTAGTCAAGCCAAAGATTAATCTTCATTAACACCAAATCTAGAAGCACTTCCCTTTCTGGTTATTCTCCATTAAATACAAACTTATTTCTTATTAACTAGATAGTCAAAGCAATAATGCAAAAGATAATTATCTATAAATGTAATTGTATGTACCTTGGACAAGGCTTGGAAGTTGTGTAGAGATCCGCAATTGAACTTGGGATACATAAGTCTACACCACATTGTGTTGTAATTACACTCCATAATCTCTAAGTATAAGAACATGAGGTTAGAAGATAATTGTCTCAATTTCCAAACCACAAAAAGTCACATAGGACATTACTAGTATCTAATAAACCTTTGTTGAGCAAGACAGTCTTTATGTTAGTCCTATTGAGCATAGTCATCCAATTAAAGAGTTCCATTTTTGGTGGAACCAAGTTATTTCATGGTTTTGGGACATATATACCTGTAGGAATAGCTATCCATTTATTTAACTTAAGACCAAATATTCTAACATTGAATTTGTCATTAGAGGTGTGTTGTCAAATCACCAAATCAGCTTTAATGCATGTTGGAGCTATTCTATTTAAAGAGTCCAATAATTGGTTATATAGCTCATCTTCCCATACAAACAGATTTCTCTCCAATACAGTTTCCAAGTCCATTGTCCTTACCCATCTTCTTTACAATTTTATCTTTATTTGTAGAAAAAGACAATCTAGAAAATCTTTTAACTAGAGAGATGCAACCAATCCATATATGATTTCAAAAGCTAATGTGTTCCCCAATTTATGTAGATTTTTGCTTATATATTTCTATAAGGTTTTATCATAGATAACCTTATCAACTTTGCTCGTCTAATTATTAAAGATATATATCATCTATATAGGTAAGTTATACAATCAAATTCACATATCATCTCTTTTGGTCCTTTAGGATTATCTCTCTTCTTCTCTCTACCACCATCTTTCCATGGCAACAAACTTAGGGTTGTCATTGGTTGTTTGCCAACAATAGCTCAATGTAGTCTTTTTGTCTCTTTTTATTTCCTTAGCACTTTAGATTTTTAAGTAATAAGTAAAGTAGTTGGTTCCTTTTCTTTTTCCTTGGATTTTTAGTTCTCATTCTACACGTGATTGTTTCTCCTTTTGTTTTAGATTTTTCTTGCATTTGATTGTGGAACTATGGATGGTATTTGGTTTAACTTTTACGTGTTATTATTCGTTGTTTTACAACTAACCACAGTTTTAAAAGTGATGGGTAAGTTATGTTAAGATCTAGTGATGATTGTTTATATGACTTTGCAATGTCGTTGATTAAAGATATTTTTAGGGTACTATACACTTTTTAATATATGTATCTTTCTAATAATTTTGGAAACTTGAAGGTCAAAATCTTTAAACAATCTTTCTTTACCCCTAATGTGAGGCAAGACATCATTATCAAGTTGCAAACGGTGAGAAGAGCTTTGACTGTGTCTACTACTTGGTGATCAATCGTCTTAAATTAAAAAGTTGTAAGGAGGTTGTTACATAATAAACCTAACTTAAAAAGTCACTTAGAACAAGATTGAGGTATTAAAATAAATAAGATTTACACTAATTTAAGCCACTATAACTCAAAAAGAATGTAATTAATAATCGACGAGAGAGGCATATGGCAAGTGGCATGCTTGTTTGACTCTTTTTGTTAAATAGAAGTGGTCTAAGGTCACATGACAAACCTATTTTGAAAACATTTCTTCCTTATGAAAAAGGAATGAAGGTAGAATTTTAAAAGAAAAATTTATATTTTGTATTATATAATAATTCATACCTTATTTTTTAAAAAATAAGAACAAATACACTATGTCTTATTGTTATTAATCAAAGTTAATGGAAATAGTGAAAAAAATACTTATTTGTTTTGTATAATAAAGTTTATAATGTATCAAAAAATAAATCTAATAATTATTAAAAAGTAAAAAAATATGTATAAAAAATTTATTTAGTTAAATTTTAATAATAATATTGTTATTAAAAAATTAATAAAATAAATAATTTAATCTTAAAATTTAGTTTAAAAATAAATTTATTCTCAATTTAATAAATTAAAAATGATTTATATTTTTTTATAATATTTATAATGATAATTTTATAATTATTTTAATTTTTTTAATATATACTTAACAAAATATGCTAATTATTATTAAATTTAAAATAAAATATACTAAATATAAATTTCTTATTCTTTGAAAGAGCTTTATGCCTTTAATGTTGAAGAAAGGAAAATTGAATATAGCTGTACTGCCGCAGGCAAGTCGTCACAGCCCTGTGCTGGTCCTAAGAGGCCTCGGGCCTCTATTCCGAGACTCATGTTGGGCCAATAGCGGAACTTCGACTTTCTGGTAAATCGAAAGGGATTTGGAAATCTCTCCCTCCCTTTTTATATATTTTTTATTTAAAATTTTATTAAACTTAAATTATATAATAAAAATAATTTTTGTTATTTTTTATAATTTTATATTTTTTTAAAATGAAAATTCAAAATTTTAAAATAAAAAATTAAATTTTTAACAATTAAATTATCTCATATTAATTTTATATATTATATTATTGTACAAATATAATGTAGTTTATTTTTTATTCTTAATTTTTTTGGATACGCTTGTCGGTTGCACAGTCACTTTTCCTCTTCTGGTTTCTATTTAATCTTCAAATTTTCTCTATTTCAGATTAAAAAATTACCTTAAACTTTTTTTTTTAATTCTTTTCTAAAAATTGAAGTGAATAAGATCAATGCACTAGCTTGTGTGATGTTTATAATTATTTTATGAGGAGGCCCACCCAAAAGCAAACCAAAATGCAAGTCCTTTGTTATAACCACAGCAAAAGATCAAGATAAAGAATTTTTTTTTTTATAAAAAAGAAAGAAAGAAAGAAAGAAAGAAAGAATGAATGAATGAATGAAAATGGGACCCCATCCCCCATTCCTTAAGAAGGTTTCTGCTCCCAATTTCAGAGTCCCTTTTGGAAAATTGTGAAGCCGACATTCATTTATCATAATCTGTCCTTCTAGACCATTGTGTTGCCAAGTCCCTACTCGAGTATAAAGAACATATTTTCCACGTGAAGGATGATGATTTGACCTAACATGTCCACTTGCTACTGGGATTCATTGCATTTGCACGATTCCCCCATTCATTCACGTACCCCAAGCAAAGGCCACACTGGCCAAATTGCCAACCAAGGTCGGTAACAATCTTTAAAGATACGTGAAAAAGACATAGGGGGATTTGGGCATTTCTTCGAGTTCAAGATTCAGCAAATCTAGACTGGGACCGAGATAACGATAACGGCATCTCTTTTTTTTTAAACCCCAGGAGGAACAATATATTTTCAAAATAAATTTTTGTGCTCACCATCAAGCCCTTGCAATTTTAGGAACCGTTTGATCCTATTGTCAGCCACCTCATTTGTTTTTGTTGCGGTTGGTACGAAAGTTTGTTCCCAGAAATGTACCACCACGAGCACCTTATAAGTTATCCTAAACCCGTACATTTGACCATGGAACTCGAGCTTTGATGTAGAATCCTTAATTGGGTCTTCGATGTTTCTTCTAATATGCTCGTTTACTTCCTGAAAAGTTGGAAAATTGGAGCTTTGAAGCGCTCTTCCTCTGCAAAAAGAGGCATGATGAAGTAATGGCCATCGAGAATAGAATATGTTATATTGTTAAACGCTCAAGTGTACATTTAACTCAAACATTTCAAGCTTGAATTATTGGGTAGAGAAAAAAGTTATGATTGATGATCCCTTCATCTGCCAAGAAAAGGTGTTTGGTTTTTTTTTTTTTTTCTTTTTTTACCTTAGAGTTTGTGCTGAATGTTAACAGATGAATATGTACAAGAAGTTGAGTTTCATCACCTCCCATAGAAAAAAAAAAAATCAATTTCTTTGTCAAGGAGGTTGCTAGAAACAAATATAGCATTTAAGGTCTTACAGCAAAAATAATACAATATCATTGAATCAAGAAATCATGGAAAATATGTCTTTTAAGTTCTATTTTATATTTTATAAAATGACCTGAAATTATTGTACCTTAAATTGTCATTTTACATTACATCATCAACAGCTAACTAGCAGTTTATTAAACATCTAATCATCTGTTATCCGTTATAAGTTGTATGCACTCAAGCACGGACACGTTTCAAGGAGAGGGCATGTTGTGTTGAACAAGTGTCAGAAACGGACACACACCCGATACACAATAAATACGTATCTGTCACGGTAAAGCATATTCACAAAAAAAAAAAAATGAAATTAAAAACAAGAAAAGGACATATACAGAACACGGCAAAAGTCCATGTTCGACATGAGGAGGAGACGGATGGAAGACAAACGGACTGTAAATTATTGGTGACTGGCCGTCACATGGCAACGTGACTCTGCGACAACGTTTCTGCAAGATTCCGACAATATCCTGATGCAAGCAAGAAGCCCTTCCGGTGGTATGGGTCTCAACCGTCGACGATGAATGGAGTTGCTACAGCAGAGGGGCATCCGTTTGATTGCGATCTTAATATCCACACACAAACACACACACACACACATATATATGTGTTATTTATTTATCATTTGTTATCTATTATCTTCCAACATATGCTATATTATATATTGTTTATTATTAAAACAAATGAAGTCTAAAGTAATTTACCAGATAAAGGCTTTAGTTGTGTTAATTGGAATTGTTTTTTTCTAACAAATCCAATATCTTATCATAAAAGAAGTTAAAGTCAATCAAATTATAATTAAATCATAATGTTAGAGATTTTCTTATAATTAAAAAAAAAGATAATTTAAAATTTTTACAGTAATAATAATTATTTAATGTTATAAGAGAAGATAAATTAAAAAAGTTTAATATACATAAAAGAAAATGAATAAGTGAAAAAATATGAATTATTATTAACTTTATTATAATTACACAAGTATTTACATACACATACACATATATATGCAATCTTTTGCGACAATTTGTTATTTAAACTAACAAGATAAAATGAATAAAAATATGCTACAAATTATAAAAAATATGCAAGATCAAATCATTAATAATCACCCAAATTTTGAAAATATCAAATCATTCCAGAGAGATTTAGATTTTAAGATCTATGGTTTGAGCTCTCTCTTCATGAGTGTATATTTTGTAAAAATCTTCAACCTTGCTTTAGTGCAAGATTGCTCCCTATGCCTATATGAGATTGATCTCTAATTTTTAAAGTTTGTTTTTGTGATTCTCTTCATAACTATAGAACAACAATTGCTTCTTTGTTTTCTTGAAAACAAACTTGTGTTAAAGAGTAAGATTTTGTTGATATTGAGGTTGGTGAACCCTATTGAAAGCCCTGAATCTACTTAGTTGGAATTATCATGGGTTGGAGAATCCACGAGCCATTAGCCACTTAAGGAAGTTAGCTCAACTTTATTCTCCTCATTTAGTTTTCTTGATGGAAACTAAATTAAGATCTCATAAGATGGAAACTATCAAACAAAAGGTAGAATACTTGAATGGCTTTTATGTAAACTATAAAGGAACTGGTTAAGACAGAAAAGGAAGATTGGGCTTCTTATTGAGAGACTCTATCTCAGTAAAGTTGAAAACTATTTATGATTGCCATATTTATGTCTTTGTGTCTAATGGATTACAAGCTCAAGAGTGGTGTTTCACTAGGGTCTATGGATGACATGCTGATAAAGATAATTCCCTCACATGGAATATGCTTTGAGCGCTAAAAGAAGAGTTGCAAATGCCTTAGCTCTACTTAGGTTATTTTAATGAAATATTGTATTCTTTTAAAAAAACAAGGGGGCTGACCAAGACTAATGATCTTTATGGATAGCTTCAAGTCAATCATAGTTGAGTGCAACTTGATGCAGAACAGTTTTAATGAAGTTAAATTCATATGGACAAATGGTCACGCAGGAGATGTGAATGTTTAGGACATATTGGATCCAATTTTTTCTTCTTCAAAAATTTTATCTAGCTATCTTAATAATAAAGTAAATCATTTACCCCACTTTGGCTCGAATCACAACCAAATTAAAGTTTAGATCTATGGCTTTTCAACACCTAGTTCAAAATGTTTCAAGTAATTTTAATTTAAGAGTATATGGCTTTGGGAGCATGCTTGTGAGATCATTATAGCTAAAGTGTTCCAAACAACCTTTTAGGTATAATGAACCATTACAACCAAACATTAACTAAATAAGAGAAGTAAGTTTTTGGTAGCAAACATAAGAATGTTGTAACATTAGCAAAGAAAAACTTGAAGAATTGCCACATTCAGTTGAAACACTCACAACATAAAAAAAAAAAAAAACATTTAAGGTGTTATTGATAAAATTCTTACATGCAAAGAATTGATGTTGGCTCAAAGCTTAAGGGTGATGAGAGAAGGGGGCAGCGTAATATAAATAGTTTAAGAAACTTCTCCCACTTATTTTAACCTATGAGAAGATGATTGAATAATAAATATAACAATCCAAATAAATCATGTAAGAGAACACATCAATTTTTACATGGAAAATCCCTTCAAATCAAAAAAGGAAAAACTCATGAGACACTACGTACCAGAGGTTAACTCCATTATAATCAAGTGAATACAATATAAGTACACAACATCAATTGCATCAAAGAAATTGAACAAATTTGATTTGATCTAAATAAGAGACTAATGAGTTAAGCCAAATAGGTCAACCACATTTTGTCAACTATAACTTAACAAGTAGACCTCAAGATACTAATCTAACCGTTCATAATGAATTCCTAGATGTCCCTTACCAGTTATCCAAATTTTAGTTTAGTCAAACTACGAATCAATATTCATCCATATAGTTTACCAATTTTGTCATAAATGAGAGAACAAAATGTTACCAGAATTAAAAAGCCTTGACACTTATGGACAACCTACCCTTGTAAATCACAAAAACACAATTCAACCATTCACAAAGAAAATATATATGTCCTCCAAGTACAAATCAAAAATCAATTTGATTAGACTATAAATAATTCTCCAATTACATAATTGATCAAATTTTGTATGCAAAAAATTGCTCAGAGTATAGACCTATAAAAACTAAAAAGAAGCAAGACTTATTGTACTCGAAATACAATCTCCATTGTTTAAAATTAAGAACCAAATGTCCTCTATCAACTATCCAAATTTTAGTTTGATTGGACACTAATTTACCTTCCAAATGTAAGAGGAAAGAACACTGCCCTTTTTCTTCACTTTCTTTTAACAACCTTTTTTTCTCTCTCTATCGATTGATTAGGTTTTTCAACCAAAAAGGGGTTTTTATACCCACTTTAATTATTTTGGATTGTGATCCCTAAATAAATAAAATAAAATAAAAAACTTTAGGCTATATATCCACATAAGAATGAACCAATGAGCCCAACAATTCTCCCCCTCTCGACTATATAAAGATATTGGCCTTCTCGGCTCGGCTAATGAACAACATAACTCAAATTTCTATCTTGACAATATCTTTGTCATCATATTAGTAACATTATCATTTGTATGAATCTTTTCAAGTGTTAGCTATGTAAAATTAAGAACATCTTGTATCCAATGATACCTCACATCAATATGTTTTGACTTAGTATGAAAAGTTAGATTCTTACCAAGATAGATGACACTTTGGTTATCATTATACAACACATAATTTGATTGTTCAAAACCAAGTTCTTTCATAAATCTTTTTATCCAAAGCAATTTTTTAGATGCTTTAATTATTGCAATAAATTTTGCTTATGTAGTGGACAATGCAATACACTTTTGCAATTGAGATTGCTAACTCACTACTTCCCCTATAAGAGTAATCACATAACTATAAGTAAACTTTATGGATTCAATACTACTTGTCATATCTAAATCTGTGAATTCAGTAAGAATAGACTTATCACTCCCAAAACAAAATCTCAAATCAGTAGAGTCTCCCAAATATCTCATTATCTACTTCACTACATTCTAATGCTCTTTACCAAAATTTGAAAAGAATCGACTAACTGTGCTAATTGTATGAGTTATATCAGGCTTTGCGCACATCATTGCATACATCAAATTATTCACAACCAATGTAAAAGGAACTCTTTGCATCTTTTCCTTCATTTCTTCTGTGGAAGGACATTGGTTAATGGATAATTTAATGTGTGTAGCAAGAGGAGTACTCATAGCCTTATTCATGTTAAACTTTTGAAGCACCTTTTTAATGTACTATTTCTAGGACAGATACAACCTTTTCCTTTTCCTATCTCGAGTGATTGACATGTTGAGCATATTCTTTACTGGTCCCAAGTCCTTCATGGCACAGGACTTACTCAACTCTTACTTCAACTTGTCAATTTTAAAAGTATTACGACCAATAATAAGCTTATCATCAATATAAAGCAGTAAAATGATGAAATCATTATCAATGAATCTTTGAACAAAAACACAATGATCAAAAGTAGTCTTTTTATAGCCTTGCTCCCTTATAATAAACTCAAACTTCTTATACCATTGTCTGGGAGTATGTTTCAAGCCATACAAGCTTTTTTCAACTTGCACATATAATCCTCTTTTTCTTTCACCTCAAAACCATGTGGTTGTTCTATATAAATTTCTTCTTCCAAGTCACCATGGAGAAAAGTTGTTTTCACATCCATTTACTTGATCTTTAAGTCTTAGTTAACAACCAAACTTAACACAACTTGAATGGAAGACATTTTTACCACTGGTGAGAAGATCTCTTTAAAATCGATGTCTTATTTCTAACTGAATCCTTTGATAACCAATTTGACTTTATATCATAGACGTGAAGTATTTTCTTCTTACTTTATTTTGTAAATCCACAATTTCTTCAAAGCCCTTTTACCTTTAGGTAGTTTTATTAACTCATAAGTAAAGGTATCATAGAAAGATTTCTTCTCATCTATCATGACATCTATCTAGTGCTATCTATGTTCACTTTCAACTGCTTTTTTATAACACTTAAGTTCTCCCCTATTAGTTAACATCACAAACTCATCAAGAGAGTATCGAGTAAAAGGCATTGAAATTTTATTGGGCCTTTATGGCTGAAATAGAGGTAAAAGTGTGTGTGGATGATCTTCTATAGGAGTATTAATATCACTTGCACCCTGCATATTATGATCCTATTAAACATTCTCATTATGTTCTTGAACATCACTATAAACATGAATAAGATCACTTATAGGTGTCTGACAAAGTGAAATAATATCAATAGGATTATCATTAAACTGAGGAGTTAACTTTTTAATATCTTCAATGTTATGATAATCAATAAACACAACATCTCTACTCTTTACAAGTTTTTTCTCAACCGGATCATATAAACGGTACTTAAAGTCATGTTCATCATAACCAATAAAGATACACTACCGAGTCTTCATATCTAACTTTCCTTTTTTATCTTTTGGGATATGAATAAAAGCCTTATAACCAAAAACTTGTAAATGGTCATAAATAACTTCCTTATTAAACCAAACTCTATTTGAAAGATCACTTTGTAGCAGAACACTAGGAGAAAAATTAATTACATGTGTCACTGTATTCAAGGCTTCACCCTAGAAGGATTTAGGCAATTTTGCATTTGAAAGAAGACATTTGACTCTCTTAATCAACATTCTGTTCATCCTTTTTATTAAACCATTTAACTGTGGTGTCTTGGGAGGTGTCCTCTGGTGTTTGATCCCATACTCTCTACAATACTCATCAAATGGACCATTGTACTCACCACCATTATTAATGCAGACACATTTCAACTTCTTACCAGTTTGTCTTTCAATAAAAGCATGAAATTGTTTAAATATAACAAAGACTTAATCTTTACTCTTCAAAGTATAAACCCAAAGTTTACTTGAGTGATCATTAATAAAAGTCACAAAATAAAGAGCATTACCGAGTGAGTGTACCTTCAAAGGAACACACACATTAGAATACACCAGTTTAAGCAATTTTGATTTCCATGAAGGTAAGTGACTCTTAAATGTAACTTTATTCTGTTTCCTAGCAAAATAATGAGAACACTTCTTTAAAATTGCACTTTTTATGTCTAAAAGTTGGTTTTTTCTTACCAAATAATTCATCCCCTTTTCACTCACGTGACTAAGCTGCTTATATCATAATTTAATGGAATTATCATTATTTACTACATTTACAATATCTTTGAAGATAATAGCTTGCATGAGATATAAATTGGAGCATTTCCTACCTCGTGCCACAACTAGGGAGCTTCTAGTAAGTTTCCACTAGTCATCACAAAAGGTATTGTAAAAACTTTCATCATTTAGCTTTCCTATTGAAATCAAATTCAAATAGATATAAGGGATATGTTTAACATCTCTTAATATCAGTTGTGCTCCATTGTTGGTCTTTAAACAAACATCACTAATGCCAATAAGCTTTACTAAGCCATTATTACCATCTTCAAAACTCCAAAATCACCAGGAGTATATGTTGTAAAGAATTTCATTCTTGAAATAACATAAAGAGAAGCACTACTATCTATGACCTAATTAGTCTTATGAGATGTTAAATTAATCATATCCTTATCACAAGTAATAATGTAGTCACCAATACCATAAGTGGATGCAATAACAACATGATTATTACTCACATTCTTCTTCTCGTGTTTATCACTTCCATCTTTATTTTTTCTCTTCCGTTTGTAGCATTCTTTTTAATATGACGTATTTGCCCATAATAATGACATTAGACATTTTTGTACTTAGATCTTGACTTACTTTAGCTTTTACTTCTACCTTTTTACCATTTCCTTTTTCTTGACTTCTCCCCTTATTTTCAGTAATTAAAACCTTTGATTTGGATGATAATAGACCTTAAGATTTTCTTCTTGTCTCCTCATTCAACACACCACCCTTTACAAGTTCCAAAGATAAAACACCATAGAAGGCAGAATTAGTGAGTGAGATTCGAAAAGTCTCCCAAGAACTAGGTAAGGTAGCAAGTAACCATAACTCAAGTACCTTGTTATCAAACTTAATGCCCATGCCTGACAGCTGATCAATGAGACTCTGAAACTCATTCAAGTGGTTAGTAACTAAATTTCCTTCATTATATTTTAACTGCATCATTTTCTTTAGCAAGAACAACTTGTTATTACTAAACTTTGAAGCATACAAAGTCTTAAGTATGCTTCACAAAGTCCCTGTATGTGTATCATTGCAAATGTGATTATAAACATTATCATCAACAAATTGTCGTATAAAATCATAAACCTATTCATACTTAAATTCTCATTCTTCATTAATCTTAAACGCAAGTTTCGTAGTAGCAAATATTGGCAAATGCAATTTCTTTACAAATAGGAGATCTTTCATTTTACTCCTCCATATATGATAATTCATGTCATTCAAACAAACCAATTTATTCATATTCAACTTTATTGTTCAAACGAGTCAAATACACCAATCTGGCTTTAATACCATTATGATAGGAGACAAGGGCAGTATAATATGAATAGCTCAGAAAACTTCTCCCACTTGTTTGAATCTGTGAGGAGATGACTGAATAAAAAATATGGTAATCCAAATAAATCATGTAAGAGGACATACCAATTTTTACATGGAAAACCCCTCTAAATCAAAAAGGGAAAAAACTGCAGCACACTTCATGTCAAATGTTAACTCTACTATCATTAAGTGAGTATAATAGAGATACACAACCTCAATTACATCAAACAAATTAAACAAACTTAATTTGGACTAAATGAGAGACTAATAAGTTGAGTAAAATATATTAACCACATTTTATCAACTACAACTCAACAAGTATACCTCAAGGCAGTAATCCAACTAATCAAAATGAACTCCCATATGTCTCCTACCAGCTGTCCAAATTTCAGTTCATTCGAATCATGAATCAATATTCATCCACACAATTTACCAATTCTGTTATAAATGAGATAATAAAATGTTACCAAAATTAAGAGACTCTGACTCTAATGGAAAACCTACCTTTATAGATCACAAAAACACAATCCAACCATCCACAAAAAAGATATATATGTTGAAGTTCCCAACTTCACCCTAGGATCTACTAGTTTGTGATACTGAGAGGGGGGTGAATCAGTATCACCACAATTCGCAATTCGCAGGAAAGTGAACAACTTCAATCTCTTCTTAAAAGTGAACTCTTTCTCAAATTCGACTAAGGTAGATCTATTGCTACCTACTAATCACAATAGTCCCTAAAGTCACCTTTCAGACACCTTGCCTAATAGACAATTTGGATGTTTTTGTTTAGATCTTCGTTAGGTTATGGGTTGGTTAATACTTTAGCTGCGTTCACAACTCAATTCAAAACACAAAACGTTAAGCAAATTAAGGAAACACGAGATTTACGTGGTTCCATCAACGTGACGTACATCCACAGTGGTAGGGACTCTCCCTTATCGAGACTATCCACTATACTTGAGAATTCTAGTTACAATGGATGTCTTAATCTTCTGCTCCTTTCACTATTGTAATTACTAAACAAGTACAATACAAAGAGTGTCACTTACTGTGTCTACCCTTCTTCTAGCTTGTCTTGCCTCTGTTGAATTGAAAGGTTGCTCCACTACCGCTTAGAAGTTCACCGCAACACTCTCTAACCTCTCTTGAAGAAATCTGGAAATACGTTGAGTTCTTTCTGATGTTTCGCCGAATTCCTTCTCTAGGTTGTTTCACACAACTCCTGCTTTCACCGTCTCACAGCTTCACAGCTTGCACTCAAGCTTCTGGTCTGTCGTTTCACGTCTTACGACCTACCCCATGCTTCTGATCAGTCACGCCGTTGCATGTTCTGGTCTCATGCTTCTGGTCTGCTGTTTCACGTCTCTTCGCCTGCCTCACACTACTGGTTTTTCTAGTTCACGTCTCTCGACCTGCCTCACGCTTCTAGTCTGCTGTCTTCTCTTCCAGGTGGTCTTACAGATACCAGGTCTGCTGTCTTCTCTTCCGGGTGGTCTGTTTCTTATTTCTCCTCTTGCTGGTTGTGCATTTCTGGTTTGCTTGCAGGATGTGTTTCTGGTTTACTTGCAGGAGGCGTTTCTGGTTTACTTTCCCGGTGGTGTCGTTTCTGATCTCTTGTCGTTTTGCTCTCTCTTCCTTTTGGCCGGTTGTTGTAGGGTTGCTGTTTATTCAATTGTGTTAGCCCTTTACCCTAGTTTTGTCTTCTAAGGCCTTTATATGCTCTCTTCCATGAAACCCTAATAGGGCTTACATGGCAGATTTACGTTCTTGCCCTTACGTGGCGGATTTACATTCTTACCCTTACGCAGCGGATTTACTTTCTTGCCCTTCCATGTGACTTTACTGCCCTTCCATGTGACTTTACTCTCTTGCACACTTAACCTTAGTTGACAACAATTACAACCCATACAAGACTGTGAGAACAACATATGTTCTCTAACTACTAACTAAAAATCAGTTTGATCGAACCACAAACAATCATCTAATTACACATTTAATCAAAACTGCATGTATAAAATCGCCTAGAGTATAAACCTACGAAAACTAAAGAGAAGCAGGACTTACTGTGCTCGAAACACAATCTCCACCATTCAAAATTAAGAACCAAATGTCTTCTATCAACTACCCAAGTTTCAACTTGATTAAGCATTGATTTCGCTTCCAAATGTAAGAGGAAAGAACACTACCCTTTTTTTTCACTCTTTTTTGGCAACCTCATTTTTTTCTCTCTACCCGCTGATTAGGTTTTTTAGCCAAAAAGGGGTATTTTTAACCACTTTAATTATTTTGGATTGTGGCCCAAAAAAAGTAAAATAAAATAAAATAAAAAACTTTGGGCTATATATCCACATAAGAAAGGACTAATAAGTCCAACAAAGGGCTATTTGGTTAAGGAAGGAAATAGGAACACAAGTTTCTTCCATTTAATTAGTGTTTGTAATTAATCAATTAAAGACATTGTTTATCTTTAGTTTGTCACCTATCTTCTTGAGGCCATGTTTTTGTTATTATAAAATAAGATGTACAAAACTTTATTGAATAGATAAAAGTATCAATGTTTGCACAAAAATAAATTCTAGCAACATCATAACGATAAGGATAGAAAGTAATCAACATGTTATGGCAAGATTACGATAATTGTCAGGATCATACAAGTTGTACTACTCCCTTTAAAGTTGGTGTACATAGATCCATAACACCTAATTTGCCCATTAGTTAAAGGAATTCATCATGACCTAAGGCTTTAATGAAAATTTTAGCCAACTAATGATCATTTTTGACAAATCTTGTTTGGATAATACCAGATTGTAATTTGTCACATATTGCATGACAATCAATTTCAATGTGCTTTGTATACTCATAAAAGAGTTGGTGTCAATGTGAAGTGCAACTTGATTGTCACAATAAAAAGTCATTGAATGGATGTGTCTAATGCCTAAATTAGTAAGCAAAGTTTTAAGCCAAAATAATTCATAAATGCTAGAAGCCATATATTGATATTCAACTTTAACAATGGAACAGGAAATAACAATATGCTTCTTCTTGCACTAAAAGATGAGATTGTCACTAAGGAAAGTGTAATAACCTATAATGAATTGATGGGTGATTATATATGTGGTCTAATCAGTAGTATGATAGGCATTAAGCTAAAAAGAATCTAAAGATGGCATAAAAAAACCAAAACCAAGGTGAGCTTTAAGATAACGTAAGACTTATATTGTAACATCCATATAAGGTTGTCATAGAGCTTATATAAACTAATTAAAAAGATTAATAATAAACATGATATCAAGTCAGGTGATAATAAGATAAATCAAGTGACCAATTAGACAATTATAAGAATCAAGATCAATTGGTAAAGGCCTAACATCAAGAGATAATTTTGAATTTTATTCCATAGTATTATGTGTTGGTTCAACACCTTAAAAAATAGAATCATGGAGGATATCAAAAACATATTTTTGTTTAAAGAGAAAAATGGCTTTGGATGATTGAGCAACTTCAATGCTCAATTTAAGTGTTCACAAGATCTTTTATATAAAATTTCCATTAAATCAAAGATTTTGTAGAAGTAATAGAGAAGGGATTACTATCAATTATGATCATATCATCAACATATACGAGAATAATGGTGTGACTAGCAATTTTATGGGTGACAAGAGAATGATAATAGTCGATTGAGTAAATTTAACTACAAGTAGAGTAGAGGAGAACTTAGAGAACCAATCTTAAGAAAATTGTTTGAGGCCATATAATGATTATGAAGGTGACAAGCAAGATGTTCACCATGTTCCCCTTTTCAAGAAAAATCAAGAGGTAGCTACATATAAATCTCTTAAGATAAATCACTATAAAGAAAGTCATTTTCAACATCAAGTTGACTTATAAACCAATGCTTGGTTATAGCAATAACAAGAAGACAACATATGGTAATATGATTAGCAATTGGAGTGAAAGTCTTATGATAGTTAAAACTTTCTATTTGGGTATAACCTTTTGAAACAAGTTGTGCTACATATCATTCAATACTATCATCAAATTTATATTTAACCTTATACACCATTTTGTAGTTAATAACATGTTTTCCAGGTAAAAGGGACATAACAATTCAGTTTCGTTAAGTTACAAGACTTGAATTTCAATAGTTATATATTCATACTAATACGCATGTTTCATGGCAAAAGTGAATAATATTGGTTCCTAGGAAGAAGAGATAACAAATGAAAAGGTATAATAAAAAGAAGAAAATTTATCAACTAAAATAAAATTTTGGAGAGGGTATACACACCTAACATGAGGTAGCATTAATTAAGATTAGAAAAGGATAATGCTTAAAAATAGTGATAGTCTTAAAGTCATTGAAGAGGATAATGCTCTCTTGTAAAGCATCTTAATATAGTAAAAGAGGGGTGATGGAGGGAGGAGTTGGCAAAGCAAACTCATTAATGGCATTAGCCTTATAATAGCTTGTATGATTCTAATAGTTTGCATGATCTTGACATAACAAATTGATTACTTTCCATATCTTGTTGCAATTTAAATGATTTGATACTATCAAAATTTAAGTGATTTGGCACTTGTATAATTTTGATAATTAGTATCTTATTTCTTTCCATTTCATCTTTTTTGAAAGACAATAAAAATAAGTTTTGCTTAAAGTGGGCAAGGGCTTTATGGTAAGTATTAACTTTGCTTAGTAGAGAATGAGTCATTAAGACCCATGAGAAATTAAAAGACTTTTCTTGATGATAAATACCATATAGGTCATTCATTGCACCATAAAAGCAAGTGGGTAATGGACATAAGTCATGGTTTTCACCCCAATATGCTTTCATGTAGTAAAGTAAGAGGCAACAAGGGATTTGCTTTGAATATATGCTATTATGTCATTCTTAATACAATAGAGTTGGGTAGCCTTACCATAAGAAAAATATTCCTCTAGGTCATTCCAAACATCCTTAGTCATCTTCAAATACATAATATCATTAATAAGATCTTTGTGAATTGCTTTTCAAATTTGAAAAAAGTGTTAGTGTATGTTTTAATAGTTAATCCTAATAGTTAATGTGTTTGTTACTATTATAAATGCATGTTTCATATTTTATGTATATAATTAATTAATTAAAAACATTTTTTATCTTCATTATTGTACACACACACACACACACATACACATATATGATATGGTCATCAATAAACTATTATATAAAGTTCATGAATAAATGTACTTTGAAAAGGTAATTATAATGAAATCATGATTATTAAGATATTTATTGAATGAAAGTATTGTTCCTAAATATTCTTAATTAATGTGTGATTAAGATGGGACATTGATAGAGTTATGAGACAAGCAAATGTTCTATTTTTTTTCTTATAAAGAAAATATATATCTTATAAATATAAGTATAAAGATATTTGAATAAATATATAGGTATATGTTAAATGAACAAATTCACTAAATTTGCCTGGGATAAGAACTTCAAAATGAAACATTATTTATGTGTCTAAGGCATTTCTCATATGATGATTGTGTAAATGATCATTATACTTGAAATCATTAAAGTATCTCATATAATAATCGATATATTTTAATCTTACCTCTAAGTTTTCCTAATCTATGATCTCTTATAGGGGTAAGCGTTAGGCATATCATGAATTATATAAAGATAGTTAAGTAATTAATAAAGTATTTATCACCTTAAAGTAATCATATGATAATGTTCTGTTTATTTTTAATAAGTATTGATTCGAAAATTCATTGTGAAAAAATAGAATAATGATTTATAAAGAGTCATGATATTATTCATATAATCAATGATTCTATGAATGTTTGATAACTAATATATTTGGACAATATATATTAGACATTAATTACATATTTTGTCTAAATGAAATATTAGTATGACGAAAGGAGATGAAATAAAAAGTCAAAGTGAGTCTAATTATAATTAAATCATAATGCTTAACCTTTTTATGTAATTTAAAGAGATAAAATATGAGTTCTTAGCATAGAATAAGTGTTTAATATTGTAAAAAAGATGAATACATTAAAAGAAGATTAATATGTGAATGTTTATGAATTATCATTATCTTTATTACAAGTACACAAGTATTTACATATATATACATACACAATCTTCTATTACAATTTGTTACATAAGCTCAAAAGATAAAATAGATAGAAATAAGGTATAAATCATCAAAAATATACAAGATTAAATCATCAAACCATACAAATTTTGGCAGTATCAAATTACTTAAATTCCAAAACTCACTAATGGAAGATATAGTTCTTAAGATTTACAATTTGAGTTATCCATTCATGAATGCTTATAATTAATCAATTAGATACATTATTTATCTTTAGTATTATTTATATATGATATGGTCATAAATAAGCTTTAAATATAAAATCCATAGAATAGATATACTTTATAAAAATAATTATGATGAGATCATGATAATTAAGACACTCATTTCATTAAAGCATTATTCCTAAATATTTCTAATCAATATGTCATCATGACAAGACATTGATGGACCTATAAGACTAGCACATGTTATGTTTTTTTCTTATGAAGAAAGTAATCAATCTCATAAACTAAAGTATAGAGATATTTGAACATATAAGTACATATTAGATGAACAAGTTTATTAAATTTACTCATAATAAAAATTTCTAAATAGAATGTTACTTATGTAATGGTTGTATAAGTAATCTTTATACTTAAGATCACCAAAGTATCTCATGTAAAAATTGATATATTTTGATCTAATCAATGAACACTTGAAGAGGTAAGCATTAAGCATATCATGAATTATATAAAGATAGTTAAGTGATCAATAAAGTATTTGCTACCTTAAAGTAACCAAGGAAGAATTTTTCATTTGTTTGTAATGAGTATTGATTCAAGAAATCATTATGGAAGGTGGAATGGTGATTCATGAGGAGTTGATATTATTTATAAAGTCAAAGACCATATGAATATTTGAGAAATAATACAATTAGACAATATAAACTAGAAACCAATTACATACTTTATGTAATTGGAATATTAATATGACAAAACAATTGAATTACATTAGTAAATCATGTACTAAAATTATTAGTCAAACATCTTTAACATTTCTAATATTTGGGTGGTTATAGTACATGACTAAACATTAATTTTAATTTATGGATATAAGTTGATTAATTGGAAAATTAATAATAAATTAAAGGAATTTAATTTATCTAATCCTTTGAGATTACGATTCATATTTATTATCAACATGTTAGGATTTTAATGAATCATACACATCAAAACAATTAAGAAAATATAAAATAAAAATCAAGTTAAACTTGATTAATAAGTTTGAAAATCTTAGGGGTCAAATATATGTATTTGAAACTACAATGATTAAAATGTAATTTACTCAAAATTAACAAAAGTCTTCATAATACAATTTATAAGTTAGAATCTTTATAAATACTCTATTATATGATTAGTCATCATATACCTAGCATTAGTTATTAGCCTCTTTCCCTACCATCTCCTTAAAAAGATTTTAAGTTGTGATAGTTATTTCCTTATTGTTTGTGTGGATTACCATTGAAGATTGGACACTTAAACTATAGTAGTTTGCGATAACTCGTCAATTAAGCCTGAAAAAGAAGAAAAATTAAAGATTAGCCTAATAATAATTTTGTCTTTTAAGTTAAGTTGTAATTACATTTAACAAGTAATCAATTTTCTCTTAAGAATCAAAATTTTAAATCTACATTTCTTTCATATTTATTTAATAAATATTTCTATGATTCCTAATATAAGAACCATTATATTAAATCTTTGCTAAGAATCAATGAGTCTTGGATTTTGATTAGAGATTTCAATTATACCATTGATGAAACTAATCTTGTTTTTAGTTACAAAGGCAACTCTTATTGCTCTCCTCCTTAAGGGATAATTGTCCCCCATAAGGACTTAAGATATATGAATCATTCCTAGATTCAAAAATTGATTGCATTAAAGACAATTGAATTTGAAAGAAAAGCTGAAATTACAAATCTTTTTGCTTTTATACCTATAAAAAAGGATTAACATATATAAATAAAGACGAATATGTGAAAGAATATGAATTTTTATTGACTTTGTTACAATTACATAAGTGTTATCATATATAAACTTATATAGTCTTTTGCTACAATTTGTTACATAAGGCAGGAAAATAAAATAGGAAGAAATAAGGTACAAATGACCAAAGTTATGCAAGATCAAATCATCCAAATTTTGGTAGTATTAAATCATTTAAATTTAGGCAAGTTCATATTGAAATGGATGAAAAGTAATCAATCTATTATGTCAATATCACCCTAATTGTTATAATCATGCAAACTATAATAGATCTTACCAATTAATTAGATTAAGGTTGCTAGTTTGATTCAAGAATACATGTCATAGGTGAATAAGTGCTTAGGGAGAACCAATTATTAGGAAATATAGGTTGGGTGCACTGAGACCAATAAGGCCAAATTGAGCATTAGTATCCTATCATGGTAAACTTAGTCATAATCAAACTAGCTCTAGTGAGTGCATCATTTAATTTTTTAGGAATAAGATATGTGAGCTAGATTAGAGAAGGGGGAAAGGAACTTTTGTTTCCTTCTTTCATTAATTATTTTACTCTATCCAAAAAAACAAAAATGTCTTTGTTTTCTCTTTTTTCTATCTCTACCTTTTCCTTGAAAATAAACACAAAGTTCATAAGTGTTTTATAAAACAAGCATAAGTCATTAATAATCAATCCACTTGCATTACATGGATACAAACTTAATGCATTATGTATGCATGTTTATTTTACATTATCATGCATGTTAAATGTATATTTATTGTTCTTATCATTAAAATGCGATAATATATCAAAATATTAAAAATCTGCAACAATTATCATAATGTATCATATGAACTTGTATGCAAAATGTATCTAATTTATTGCATTTGTAGAATTTTTTCGTAATTAATGTATCATAAGAGAGCATAATTTAGTGTCACTCACACTCTAAAGAGAGATGCAATAGGCATTTTCTTTTATGCTAGTGGTGGACATACTTATTTCTTTAAGAATTTATAGAGGAAGGAATTTGATACTAAATAATACAAGTGAAATAATATTAGATAGTTGTACATATTTAAGTCAAATAGATTTTTTTTGCTATATATTTTCTCTTAGGACATATGTGAGATGATTTAAACAAAAAAAAAAATCATCATCATTAAACATTGATTTTAAATCCTGAAATTGATTATTTTCTTGTAAATAATACAATTACTATAATACTTGAATTTATAGAACCCGAAGCCACTAATATGACTAAGAGAACTTACCTAACCTAATAATTGATTTCTCTCTCCTAATTTTTAATGTAATTATATACTTTTAAATGAAATTTTCATATATATTCGATGGAATATTTACATTATGGTTAAATTTTTATTTCTCTCTCCTAATCTTCACTAATCGAGACATATTATGACTAAGTTCTTAATAAGAATATTGTTCAGAAATATTTTAATACTATTAATTAGAAAATTTTAATATTCTTCCATTTGGTCCAATTAAATTTATTACATTTGTCATTATTTACAAATAACAATAACAATCTTTTATGATTTTATTGTAAGATCATAGTATGATAAATTTTTAGTATGAGTTATAGTAGTTGTATCCTATTTATCCATAACACTTTATTATATATAGTATTACCCTTATAATCTACTATATAAGATATATATATATATAATTTTATAATTATTTACAATAATATCTCATAAAAACATTTATATTGATTTTAAAATAGAAATGTATACAGAATTGCAAGATAACAGTAAATAAATAAAGTATATCATAAACACATTATTAAGCTCAGAGTTGCATTATAATAATGAATTATCATCATTACAATGAAACCCATTTCTAAGACTATATTCTCTAAATAATTTTGTTATAAACCTTTTATTACAGGATTTTTTTATCATCAAATCCATACTAATATACTTAATAAACACTCTTTATTTGTGAACCTCCTCCTTAACAACTAAATGTTTTAATTCCATATACTTGGTACTTTTTAAGTATTTGTTGTTATAAAATTATCACATTAAATTTTTAATGACTTGGTAATAGTATCAACAACCTTAAGTCCTAAAATAAATTTTCCCAACTGTAATGCATGAATTATGACTTCAAAATATGCCATAAACTTTTTTTTATGTGGTGTATAAAGCAATTACCAACTACTTTGCATTTTTCATAATACTGCTACTTTAGCTAATAGGAATAGATAACTAAAAGTGGACTTTTTACTATCAAGATATCCAATAAAGTTTGAATCTAAATATTCCACAGCTTCTAAATAATTGAATTTTTTATACATGAAAATATAATTTTTTGTTTCTTGTAAGTTCCACATCACCTTCTTTGTAACTTTCAAATGATTTATTCAAAAATTTCTTTGATATTTGCTTAGCATTCCAATTATGAAACTGATATTCAATTTAATACAAGTTTATAGATATATCAAGTTACCAATAATAAGCATATAAAATAGATTTCATTTTCTTACATTCTATATCGTTTTGTAGACATTGCATAAGATTAAATTTGTCAACTTTATGTACAGGAACAAACCTAAGTGAACACTTATTCATATTAAATTTTTCTAAAATCTTCTTAATATAGTCATTTTGAAACAATCTTAACAATTATTCTAACCTATCAAGGAATATTTTTATTCCTATAATATAAGATGTCTCTCCCATGTATTTCATTTCAAAATTATTTAAAATAAAATCTTTAGTCCCACATAGTATATTTAAATTATTAGTAACAAGTAAAATGTCGTCAACATATTAGACTAGAAAATACATCGATTAATATGATATTTCTTAAACCTAAAAAACATAATGATATCATTAAAATTAAGGTACCATTGTCCAAAAACTTATATTAGTTCGTATATTAACTTTTTAAGTCCACGTCATTTGATTTTTACCTTTTATGGAAAAATCTTCCATATAAATTTCATTTTTAAGATCTCTATTAAGAAAGACAATTTTCACATCCATCTACTATAACTCCAGGTCATATTGAACCAACAATGTCATAATTATTCTTAATGAATCTTTTTTTGAAATTAGAAAAAATATCTCTATGTCACTTTGTTAGGTATAACCCTTACAACAAGTCTAACTTTATATCATTTAATATTGCCACTTGAATTATGTTTAGTTTTAAAAACCAATTTACAACTAACTCATTGGTAACCTTTTGGCAATTCAATGAGATTCTAGACATTATTTCTTCCCATGGATTTTAGCTCATCTTTCACAGTAGCAATCCATTTAACATATTCAATACTTTTTATGACTTATGAAAACAAACTAGATTTTTATTAATACCAATATCAAAATCTAACTCTTATAAATATACTATATAATCATTTGGAATTATTAATCTTCTTTCTTTTTGAGATATTTTTAATACTATATGTTATAGTTCATTATTCTATTATAAGTTAGCTTTTTCCAGAAATGTTTCTTCATTCCAATATTCTTTGATTTTTGAAACAATATTTGGTATAATGGTGGATGAAGGAATTTTTACAAGTAAAGGAATATTTACTTTAATTTCTTTTATGTTTACCTTTTGACATTTATTACTCCCATTAACTTTACCATTCTTAATCTCATTATTCATCAATCTTACTAATTTTTCTTTAAATATATGATCAACATATTTATGCCTTATGTAAATAAAGTTTTTATTCATCATACTACACTTAATTCCAACATTATGGTGCATATTAAGTAAAGATTCAATAAAAATATAATCAACTTCAGTTTATATAAACCATTAGTAGAAATACCTAAAGTAATCATACTTATACTCTTATATAAACTAAAACCATTATATCCAAATTTAACATTTATTGTAAAACTATCTAATTTAGAAACTAAAATATGGTTTCTTTTGATTGAAAGTACATAAAGAGTCTATAATGGATCTAAATGATAGTCAGTATCTAAGACTAAATGATAAATCTATATACCTTTAATTGGGGTTGATTTCCTATAAAAAGAAAATTTTCAGTTGGGTTTGTGGTTTGGATTGTAATGAATTCTTTAATCATATTAAATACATAAGTAATAGCATAGAATCAAGTCACCAAGTATTATAAGAAATTTTAGTTAAATTTTATTCAATACATACTAAGGTATTAAACTTACCCTTCTTTTTTTAACTAAGCCTTATGCTTTAGGCAAATTTTCTGATAATATTTAGGTTTCTTATAGAAGTGACACTTATTACTCTTTCATTCCTTCTTTTCAACATAAGGAGTATAAGTAAGTTCCCTTTTTTTTCCTTAAATTGGTGGACTTTCGTATTCATTCCTTTCCAAACCTTCTTGCTAATGGGATTAATAGATTAACTCTTGCTTTTTTAATATTGTTTCCTCCTAAATAAGCATAGTAGCTAATTCATTAGTATTCTACTTATCCTTTATAGTGTTGTAATTAATTTGAAATGGTCCATTCTTAAAAGGTAATGAGTTCAAGATAAACTGCACTAGAAAATAGTTCTTTACTACTAATGCTAAGTTATTAACTTTTATTGTAATATTAGTCATCTTAATAATATACTCTTACATAATTCATGACCTAGTAAACTTCATGGTTATGAGGTTTGTCATTATAGCACTAGCAAGTGACTTGTTCTCATAAGGAAAACATTCTTTCACAAACTGCAAATATTCTTTTATACTTTTTGTTTATGAAATAGTTGTCTTAATATTATTGGCAATAGTCATTTTCAAAAACATAATTCTTGATCCATTATTTCATTCTCGTGTTTTATGATATAATTTTTTTTACTCACTACTTGAATTAACAATAGTAGTAGGCTTGTCCATTAGTAATATCAAATCAAGATCCATAACACCTAAATGGAAATTAACTTGTTCACACCATTTAAAGAAGTTTAATCCATTAAACACAACAACAAATGAAGCATCCAAGTAAACAGAAATAGCTACACAATTGTAAATATTCATAATTAATTATAAATCAGATTCAATCAATAATTAGAATGTATAATAGTTTTCCTTTAAGAAATATTATAATATACTATTATAAGTAAATGTCATATTAAAACTTAATAAGTAATTAATTATTTTTTAATCAAATATATTTGATATTTTTAATAAATAAATATATTTAATAAAAATATTAACATACCTCAATAATATTACTAATTACAAAATAATAATTTAACTTTAAGTGAATATCGTAATTCTATTGATTAGTAATGTCAATTTATGTAATCACTTTTCATTCATAAATATTTCATTAAAATTATGGTTAAATAACTATTTATATGTATCATTAAACATACTAATTTAGTCACTTTGATAATTAATAAATTATAACTATAATGCATGTATGTCATTCAAATATTCTAATTTAGTTACTTTAATAACAATCAAATTATAAAGATAATATATGCACAAAATACTTTAATAACCATCAAATCATCATAATAATACATACACATAAAAAAATAGTCAATTATTTATTAATATAAAAGAAAAATAAAAGATTGTACGTAGCATCATGTGTTGTTATTATAACAAGATCTTGAATTAACATAATAAGCTTTGACCTAATGGTCTTGCATAATCATTTTCCTTAAAATACACAAGTTCAACATGTACTAATTACAATTTTATGGTTGTAGTTCATTAGATTCATTAGGTTCAAAATTCCTTAAGATGTACATATTCATGTTGTCGTTGCTTCGTTATAAAGGAATTCAAATTCCTTTGTCAAGCATTACATCAAGGACACGACATAACAAAAATTATAAATCATAGAGTCTTATTATTTTTCATATAATTAAAAAAATAATTATAAATCATATATATAAGTTATTAATTCTACATAGAAAATATTTAATTTGTTTAATTGTATTTTAATACTATTTGTTAAATTACTTAAACAGAAAAAAAATGATTATGATTAAACATTTATTTTGAATTTTAAAATTAATTATTTTCATATAAGTAATATAGTAAATAATATATTTAAATTTATAAAAATTAAACGTATTAATATAACTAGAAGAGCTTGCTTAACCTGATAATTATTTTTGTCTTTTGATATCTACTATAATTATTCATTTTTAGATAAAAATTTTATATATTTTAAAAAGAGAAAGAATTAACTACACACACACACACATGCATGAATCAATTTCAAAATTATAATTATTAATAATATAATAATATATAAAATTATTCTTTATTAATCAATTCACATTATAATTAAGTTTTTAATAAAAATATTATTTAAAAATATTTTAACACTATTAATTAAAAAAAATTAACAACATAGCTATATTCATAATAATTATTATTATTAATTAGACATTTTAGTATGTATTTTGATTTTATTATAATATAATTTTTATTGTATATTTATAACAATTAATTGCCAAAATAATATTAAATATATATTACCATGTCACTTATTTTGTATTTAAAAAGTTATGTCTATCTAATATTTCATTTTATTTAATATTTTTCTTCCTTTTCGCGTTATTTTATTCAGGGTACTCGTCAGAAAATGAGCCGTGGAAAGGAAGGCTTAATTTTGAGCCGTTAGAAGTGGGCATGCCCATGCCCATGCCCATGCTTACGGACACCAGGAATGGCGTGCTATTAATGGTCCATAAGTCTCTCCATTTACGGGCAGCGGGGGAAGGAAGATGGAAAAAGAGGAAAGTTCCGTGATTAAATTTTTATATAAAGAGACTCGTCGTTTTGCAAAAGAATCGAGCGTCCATTCCCGGACCTGAAGAATTGGAGACTTTTGAGCTTACCTAAAATGTAAACTTGGAGGGTCTCCTCGTCAGCTTGAGTAACTTTATTTACCATCCATTTATCCGGATTTGGACATTGCAGAAACTGAGATCTGTGCTTGTTATAGGACAGGATTAGCCAAAATTAGTTTACATTACTCATAGATTTACATTTAAAATCGTTAAAATGAATTAATTATAATTTGTAATTGTAAGTAAATTAATTCAACGTTTTTTTTAAATTAAATCGAGATTATATTTTATAAATATAAATTACTCAAAAAAATCAACTATTTTAACTGAATATAAAATTTTAATATATTTACATTTGTGCTAAAATGTTTTTTTTTTCCTCCAATAATTTACTTAAAATAAAACCTTATTCATGCTATTTATGTAATTTTTCTTCCTATTTAAATTCTTAAAAAGTTATCTTCTCCCAAACTATTAAACCAACCAACAATCACTAATAATGATTTAACTGGTTTCATCCTAATATGCAAGGAGATGCACCGAATTATTGATCAAACTAATGTCTCAAGGGGTAAGATCTCAGACTTAAAGCCTTTGACATTAACAAATATAATTGTTCTTGATATATATATATATATATATATAAGCCAAAGTTAGTATTTTTTGCAACTCCTAAGATTAGAAATGTCAAATAATTAATTACTAACTATGATCTAATAACCTCCAAAGACACTTTAGGAGGCCGACCGAAGTAAGCTTAATTATGAGTTAGTCTTCAATTAAGCAATAAATTAAGTCCGGGTTGTCTGCTTATATCATTATCTCACCGAGTGGAGGACACCAATTCAACTTTGACAAGCTATGGTCTTCGAACCCTAGGAGAATGAATTTACCAAAACAGAAAGAAATGGAGGAGAATACTGCTTCTCTTTTTAAGTGAGCAGTACAGAAAGAAATTAATCAGGAATTTAAGGCAAGAACAAAAAAGAAAATTTGACAACATATTAATCAGATAGCCAAATAATTAGTGCCCAGACACAGAAAATTTTCAGTTTAAATATAAGTCGACATTTTTCTTTTTTTTTTCTTTTTTTTTTTTACCATCATACACTTGACGTAGAAAAAAAAATATATTTAATATGGTCCGTACCAAACATTTTATAATGCTTAGTGAAATGAATTCACCACATGTGTGACAGTGCCCAAAAATCTATATAAATAATATAAGATGAAAAGCGAGAGAAAACTCAATTAACTTAATTGAAACTTAAGAGAGCACCAAATGACAATTTCTTTCAAGTTGGAATAAGAAAAGGAAAATTCTTAAATTATTTTAAATAATCTAAATTATTAATAATTAGAGGTTCGATCGATTTAGGACAATCAATTTTATTTAATTTTTACTCATAATTATTACTAAGTTTACTCTCCCTCTCTTTGTCCATTTTTTATTTCAACGAATGGGATTGACTGTTACTTTTAAAAGCTTAGAAGTCCCATAATATTCTCACTTCAAATTTTCTTCCCAATTTTTGGGGAATGGAGTCATATTTTTTGTTTTTTTTTTCATTTTCACCTATTTATATGGAAAATAAAATCCAGAGATAGCATAGTTTAGGAATCTACATGTAATTGCCCAACTCGCTCAACTTAATCAACTCAACCAAAATTAAACTGAAACTACTAAAACTATAAAAAAAAATAGATTAGTTATGATTTATAATTCAAATAAATCATATTTAATAATTAAGTTGTAATTTTAAAAATTTAAAAATAATTAAAATTAAATTGATTATTTAATAATATTAAAATTTAAAATTATATTTTATATAAATATAAATCATTCAAAAAATTATTTCTATTAAATTTAAAATTTTAATCTATTTATATCCATATTCAAATGTAATTAATTTTTTTAATAATTTATTTAAAATAAAATTTTATTGATATTATTTATATAATTCTTTATCATCAAATTTTGTTTGAAATTTATTTTTTTTATATAAATATGATTCAAACTATTAAATTAATTAAATTAACTCGCAAATGCCAATGACAATGTGACAAAATTACTCTTTTATTAGTTGAGTTGCGATGCTATATACCCTCAAAGCAGTTCTCCCCCAGTGGAATAATATTCAACAAAGACACTTTTCTTCGGTGCAATATCACGAAAGTTCTATCAAACTCAAAAAGCTGATGGTTAAAGCTAAAAGAGAAAATAAAGGACCTCAAGCCACGCGCATCATCATCATCATAATAATAATAATAATAATAATAATAATAATAATAATAATAATAATAATAATAATATAGTAATAGGGTGCAATGTAACGTTGAAACCAAAAAATGACAAAAAATTAGCTGTCCAGTGCAGATGGTCAGAGGAACTTTGTTGTATTCTCTCTCGAGGATATTACAATTTCACTCCCACGTACTGTAACGCAAGTTGAAATATTCAGTACTCTCTGCAGTATTTTCGAATTTTTATTTTATTTTATTTTTTAATGCTAATATTTAAGGGACTAACTATTAACTATATTACTGTAGAAAACGAGAAAAAAAACAGATAGTGACAAAGGCGGCTCGGACATACGGACACGAATACGCGTGTCAGACTATGACCACACGTTTTTATTTCCTCGTCTAACTTGGATGGAGGTGAAAACAGAGTGTGAATCACGTGCAGCTGACGCCCACAGGCACAGATATTAAAAAAAATATTTCAATTAACGAAGAAAATGACGAGCGTGACGAGGTGGCCGATGCGTACGTAGGTCAGAACAGCGGCGTTAGACCCGGCTTAGAAAAAGGGCATCGGAGGCGGCCATGATTGGGGTTGCTTCAACCCTCCCCCCAACTTCTTCACGTTTATCTCCTGCCCCGGCACCTTCCCGTCATCTTCACATCTTCACCTGCCTTGTGAGACCCAGAATATCCGTTTTCTAATTCGTTATATCACTATTACATTGTTTTTTTTCTTCCTTCTTTTTCAACCATTTATTATTACAAATTTATTATACTCTTATAGGGTTCCATTATATATTATTTATATAATATAAATTAGACTAAATTTATCAGATAATTTATGTACAAATTATTTTTTATTTTTTTATTCGACGAGAAAGTCTATGCTTACAGAAACCTGTGGTTGACAAGATTTCGGAAACACCAATGGAACTTCGAACTCCGATCAGCGCCGCACTCTGGGACTTCGTGAGTGGCCAACTGGCCTGTGACCAGTGTAGGCTAGAAATTTAAATTGGTCTTCTACGGCCGGGTCCCTACTTAATTATAGTCATAGCATTTGTTCTTTTTTCTTAACAATCACTTCCTCGCGTTTAAGTCGTTGAATAATTTGAATTATTCTCATCACCTAAATATTAATTATGTTGATATATACATCATCTATTAGCCGTCACGTCAACAGATTACACTTTAGTCACATTGCATATTATTACAAATATGATTACGTCGTATTTTTAGATTTTTTTTAATTTATTAAAAATTTATTTATGTTATTTTAAAAAATATCAAACAAAAAAATTATCTTAAATGATTAAAAAACCTATGTATGTTGTTGTTGTCTTTCGCTTTTTCGGTTACTTTAAGCAATGCATAATTTAGGAGTTTAGATTCATTTCTCTCTCTCGATGGGTTTCAGTATTTCTTTTTTTTTTTTCCTGTGATCGAAAAATTAGTTCGGTGGTTTTTGAGAGAGAAGTTAATTTTTTTTTAAATTTTCTTTTTGTCAAATTTTCGTTTGACTAAAATCGATTTTTCTAATCTATCTCTCTCTAAATTTTTTTTTTCTTCTTTGTCTTTTGTGTTTTGTTTTCTTACCCTCTGTTCTTGTTCTTTGCTTTCACTTTTGACAATCTTTGATCCCTAAAATTTTTAGCTAAAATAAGCTTAATTAGTTAAGCTTAAAAAAATTGATAATCAATATGAAGAAAAAGAAGAGGTAAGAAATAAGAGAGAGTAATTTTTGATAGTATGTTGGATCATAATTCAAATGTGGAATCGGCCAAGTCAAGTCGGGATTCAAATTTACTGACTTTGATGGATAAGAAGCGTCAGTTTCGCCATGAGAAAAGATTGGAGACCTTCAATTCGTTAATCGTCTATGCAAAATTGAAACTAATTCGAAAAGGGAAAGAACACGTCATGCCGTAGAGAGAGAATGTTGTAAAATAATTTTTTTGATTTTATAATTTTTTCAATTTCCCTAATATACAAAATATTTTTTAGCAAACAAACATACCCTTACCCTTAGTTAGAATATTTTTTCAATTAATCATGAAGTATTTTTTATTTAAATTACATTATTTTTTAGTTAATTAAATAATTTTATCTTTATATATATATTTGGTGTCCCAATATCTCATTACCAATAAAATTTATTAAGATAAATTACCAATAAAAATTCATATGAAGTACAATATTTTGCTTTAGGTTAGGTTAATTGATACTCAGAGTTTGAATTTGTCTTATTTAATATTATTTCAACATCTTCACACTTTCATCTTCAATTAAGTTGTATTAGAGTAGGTTTGGCTATATTCATGTCATTTTACAAAGTCTTAAATAACCTTTTTAATGGTGATAATCGTGAAGAGAAAAACTTTATCTAAAATAATTTTACAAAATCATGATCATTAATATAATAGATTTTGTATTAGAGATATGGCCTACAACTTTAAGTGTGTATTTTTAATTTCAAAAATATTTTTATCTTCGATGAAGATTTTTTTGTTAGAGATATTGTGAGATAGTTAGTAGAAGAAATTGATACTTATTTTGAATACAATAATATTTGTGAAGAGGATAAAATGATTATTACACATTTTAAACCAAATTGATGAGTTAATATTCATTATTATTGATTTAAATTTAATAAGTTAAAATTTTGATTATGAATAAATATGATAAATTTTATTTTATTCTGACATTTTCATGGTTATGTTCTGTGTCAAGTGATTAAAGTGATCAAAAATAAAAAAATAAAGTCGACCTGAAAACTGTAGGTGAAGTAGGTAGCGGGAAATTTGGTTGAAAAGATGCTTCATTCTCTCATCCCTTTACATTCTTTTTGGCCACGGCTGCATCGAGAAGAAGAGAGCAATTATCGATACTTGCTCTCTTCCCTATATGCTACACAAATTTTGGTGGAAAGAAGAGTCAAACACTTGGATGGCCTTGCATATGTTGTACAAAAAAACGTATGCTTTAGGTTGTAAGAATTAATTGAGGACTAACATTTCATCTATGTATCTAATAGGTGCAAAAACATGAATACACACACATATATGTATGTATGTATCTATATATATATATATGCCTAATTATTTTTGTTTTATAAATTTTAGCTTTTGATTCTTCTGATGAAATTTGAAAATTCTTTTTCAAATCCTCGTTTCATTTTGCACAATGATGTCATTTTTTTAATTATTTTAGAATATTAAATGTTAATCATTATTATTTTATTTCTAATTTTTATTTTCATAGTCATCTTTAATTTGGACAATTCATAAGTAAAATCAAAATATAGCAAATTTTATGTAAAATATCCAAATGGTTTAAAATTTAAAAATTATTTACACAATTATCAAATGATTAATTATGTATATAAGTAATATTTTATTTAAAATTTCTCATAATAAATTAATTTTATGAACATATTTTCTAAAAAATACTCATATGTTTATTTAAATATATTTTTCTGTAATTTATAAAAACAATTATTTTCTTTATAAGGAGCATCAATCTCACAACATTATTAATATCTTATCTTGATAGTGTCTCAATTAGGAACAATTTAGTGATAATAACTTTATGGAAATGTATATTTTTTAATCAAGATTATATCATAATTATTTTTATAAAATATATTTATTTCATATACTTTATATTTAACATTAAAATTTTACACAATGCTTCAGTGGACACACACCAACAAATATAAACATTGAGTTTTACCAATGATATATTTGGTAATCCATGAAGAAACATAATATAAATGCAATGAAATTTTTCTCTCAGAAAAATTTAATAAAATTCATTCCTTTTGTTAATGCTATTTACCAAATGAGGGACTTTTAGCGCCTAATCTTCCTACATCCCATTTAACCTATGAGAGAAAAAGAAAAAACAAAAAAGTTAACATTCTTTTGGTTTAGATTCTATATAACTGGTCAATACTTATAGTGCTCATGCGAGTCAAAACAAATAATGCGTTAATTACAACATAATTAAGGATACCGATTATCATAACTTTCTTCTAATTCCGTTTTGTTGGCTTACTCAACAATACAAAGAAACCATTAAGTTAAACAACTGTAATGACGGACTAACTAGGTCTTGTTTTTGTGTGTTTGCTTTTGTTTGTTATATACATGTCTTTGTATACGATGCTTTGGAAATGAACAACAAAGCAGATTAGAAGGAAAAATAAATAAATAAATACAAAACGCGGCTCAATACTTAATTCATATTGTTTTTTAAGATAATAATAGTAGAAGGATTTCACAAAAAAAAAAAAAAAATGAAAGAAATTATTAACTGTGGGTGAGAGTGGGAGCCGACCATTAAGGACGACCCTACCAAGGGCCAAGGCACAAGGACATTCTTTCGTAACGTCAACCCATTCTTGCTCCTTTCTTTGCGACGATCACCATTATAAAAAAAAAAAGAAAGAAAGAAAAGAAAAAAGAAAAAGAAAAAGAAATTATTTTTGTATTTTTATTGTTGTCTTTGTCAATAATCATCCTGGATTAAAGTTTCACACAAGGAATTGAGACGGGGAAATCAAGATTGGGTTAACTGCCGATGTTTTGGTTTTGTTCCTAGTCGTGGCGGCTCAGATTATTTACGTAGTAATATTTTTGATAACTTGTATATTTATAGACTAAATCTCTCAATTTTCAATCTTGGGGGATGTTTGTTTAATTTAAATTCTACCTGGGGATAGTGTAAATGTCTCTTGCCATTAACAAAAGTTTCGAGTATCTATATTGGTTTCTTCTCCAGTAAGAAAGAACATAAAATGTCATTCAATTATCATCTCTTCAATTTAATTTTATTGAAATAGTAGGCAAGTTTCGATTTTTTATTCCGAACCAGCAGTTACGATTCTACAAAAAGATTGAATTATAAATATTTATGGTCAGGCAATTTAGTTCAAGTTTCAGTATGGGTTAATTTTTTGATTTGTGACAGATTTCTTTTAAGGTTTTTTTTTGAAATTTAAAATAATTTAGAAGTTTATAGAAAAAAAAGTTAATCTGGAAATTATTGATGTAGACAATATAGAAATTTAAAAGGAAAAATTTTAAATAAATAAAAGGCTTGAATTTAATTTTTACCTAATTAAACCCTTTAAATATTTTCTTGGAGTTTAGAACAAATGAGATAAATGGGTAAGTCTAGTTCTTTCAAATCACAAATTATTTGAATTTTAAATTATCAAATTTTAAGTACATTTAATTTCATGTTTTTTAAATTTTAAATCATCTTTAATTGAATATTTTAGGTTTTGAGTTAAGCCAACGAGTTTTTCTTTTATATTTTTAATCCATAGTTTGATAGAAAAAAATTAGTCATCTATATTTTTGTCATATTAATCATTGCATATTACTAAAAAAAATAATAAAAATATGAAAGTTAAAAACTTTATGATTAATTTTCAGAATTTATAATGTTTTTTTTTTAGGAAAAACTTGGTATAATAAAAAAAAAGAAAAAAAATAAAAAGGAACAAGGGAACATGTTGGTTTAGTATTGTCCTAGTAATTTGAGTGTGCTTTTTTAAAATCGGGTAAAAATAAAAATTGGCACTTTTTATCCAAAGTAAATAAATAAAAGCTATCTTAATGTATTTAAATCTTGAAGCAAAAAGAGAATCATAAGACTTGCAATATTTAAGTTAGCTGATAAACTACAATATTTTTATTTTTTATTTGATTTAAATCATTAAGACGATTTTGACTCCTTGAAGGTTCACAATGAAAATCTCATTATCAAAGATTTAGTATTAATTGGATAAGGAAACAATCCTAATACTATAATAAACAACAAACAAAATAAAGAAAGTGAATAAAGAAAATATCCATGTATAGATAATAATGATAATAACAAGTTGTTATACTGTTAGGTAAACTAAAATTGATAAATTTAAGTAAAAATATATAATAATAATAATAATAGTAGTAGTAATAAGAAATGCTAATAATGAGGAGGAGGAGGAGGAGGAGGGGGAGGAGGAGGAGGTTAAATCAGCCATGTGATGCATGCGGTAAGATTGTAACAGAACATTTACAATGGTTTGACCAAAATCCCCAACATTTAGTACAGTTCAGTTCCTATCTCTAACCACTCCTGCTCCTCCTCCTCCTAGTCCTAGTCCTAGTCCTAGTCCTAGTCGATCCAGTCCACTGGGCAATAACATAAAGGAAATAAAAAGTCCACATGGGAACAGAACTAGGATGTAATGTAATGTAATGTAATGTGTTTATTTCCACTCCTTCTCCTCGCTCGGCTGCCCCACACGCGCACACACACACACAGAGACACACGGACACACAGACACGTGCACCGCACCTGCCTTCTCCTTGGATTTGCCCGTCCCGATTTAATCGCCTGCCTTCCTCCCCCTTTCCTAGAAACGGCCTCTTCTTTTTTCTTAAATCAAATTTCCCCTAATTTTCTATATTTTAAATTTCTTAAACAGTTTTTATTTCTCCTAATTTCTATCTCTTATTATTATTATAATAATTATTATTATCCATTTACTTTTTCCGCTCATCAACAAAAAAAAAAAAAGGAAAGGAAAAAGAAATAAAAAAAACAAAAATTCAGCTGAAAAAAGGAAACTCCAAATAAATTCCGAACCCAAATGGCATATGCAGGCTGCAGATCTTCCCCCACCTCCATTTCCAGCCAACCATCCGCATCCGCAGGCTCTCGCCGTCTCTCTCTGGAAACCCACTTCTTACTCTTTCTCTGTCTACAATAATTTCCGCCACCAGCAGCAGCAAAGCGGCCGCGGTTCTTGAAGTTTGATGGAATGACGGACTACCGGCTACCGGCGACCATGAATATTTGGACTGACGACAACGCCTCCGTCATGGAGGCCTTCACGAACTCCGATCTCTCCTCCCTCTGGCTCCCTCCTCAATCCTCCGCCACCACCTCCACCCTCCCTCCGCCGCTTCCGCCGCTGTCGACACCTGACCCGGCTAAATCTGCGATGATGACTCAGTTCCAGCAACAGCAGCAGCAGCAGCAGCCGCCCATGTTCAACCAGGAGACGCTCCAGCAGCGACTCCAGGCGCTGATTGAGGGCGCCCGCGAGTGCTGGACCTACGCCATATTCTGGCAGTCGTCTTTTGATTACTCCGGCGCCTCGGTCTTGGGGTGGGGCGACGGGTATTATAAAGGAGAGGAGGATAAGGGCAAAGGAGGCAAGTTGAAGAGCTCCAGCTCGTTGGCCGCAGAGCAGGAGCACCGCAAGAAGGTGCTGCGTGAGCTCAACGCGCTGATCACGGGCTCTAACGCTGCCGTCACCGACGACGCTGTTGACGAAGAAGTCACTGATACCGAATGGTTCTTTCTCGTCTCCATGACCCAGACCTTTGTTAATGGAGGTGGGCTACCTGGCGAAGCCTTTTTCGATGGGAGTTCCGTCTGGGTTGTTGGGTCGGAGCGGCTGGCTGCTTCCCCGTGCGAGAGGGCTAGGCAGGCTCAGGTTTTCGGGTTGCAAACCATGGTTTGCATACCGTCAGCAAATGGGGTTGTTGAGCTGGGGTCTACAGAGTTGATTTACCAGAGCTCGGATCTGATGAATAAAGTTAGGTTTTTGTTTAATTTCAGTAACCTTGAGATAGGCTCTTGGCCGAATTCTGGGCAGGGCGAGAACGATCCGTCTTCGCTCTGGATCAGTGACCCTTCTGAAGTCAAGGACGCCGGCAATAGCGCAATACCATCGTCAAGTGGTGCTGCTGCAAATAATGGAAACACTAGTAGCAGCAACCATAACAATAATCAGCACTTCTCCACTAGAGGAGTAGCTGGTGGGGTAATTCAGTACGAGAATCCCGGTTCAAGTAGCTTGACTGAGAATCCGAGTGGAATTCATGCTCAAAATCATCACCAGCAGCAGCAGCAGCAACAACAACAACAGCATCAACCGATTCAGACACAGAGCTTCTTTACGCGAGAGCTGAACTTTGGGGATTACAGTGCATACGATGGCAGTAGTGTTAAGAATGGGAATTCCCATGTACTTAAGCCGGAATCAGGGGAGATATTGAATTTTGCTGATAGTAAGAGGACTTCTTGCAGTGGTAATGGGAATTTCTTTTCAGGTCAATCACAGTTTGTGACAGAGGAGAGCAATGAGAAGAAGAGATCCCCTGCTTCGAGGGGTAGCAATGAGGAAGGTATACTTTCATTCACTTCTGGGGTGATTTGGCCCTCTTCTGGTGCAGTGAAATCGAGTGGTGGTGCGGGGGATTCTGACCACTCTGATCTTGAAGCCTCTGTTGTTAAAGAGGCTGACAGCTGTAGAGTTGTGGAAGTTGAGAAGAAGCCAAGAAAACGAGGAAGAAAACCTGCAAATGGAAGAGAAGAGCCTTTGAATCATGTTGAAGCTGAGAGGCAGAGAAGAGAGAAACTTAACCAGCGGTTCTATGCACTAAGAGCTGTTGTTCCTAATGTATCAAAGATGGACAAGGCTTCACTTCTTGGCGATGCAATATCTTATATCGAGGAGCTTAGATCAAAGCTGCAAACTGCAGAATCTGGTAAGGAGGAGTTGGAGAAGCAAGTAGAATCAATGAAGAAGGAATTTGTGAGCAAAGATTCATGTTCAGGGCCCCCTCCGCCAAATCAGAAACTCAAGATGTCAAATAGCCATGGAAGTAAATTGACAGAAGTGGATATTGATGTTAAGATAATTGGCTGGGATGCAATGATAAGAGTCCAGTGTAGTAAAAAGAACCACCCAGCAGCCAGGCTCATGGCAGCTTTGAAAGACTTGGACCTTGATGTTCACCATGCCAGTGTGTCGGTTGTGAATGATTTGATGATCCAGCAAGCTGCAGTGAAGATGGGAAGTCGGCTTTATACGCAGGAGCAGCTCAGGGTAGCCTTATCATCCAGTATTGGTGACGGCCGATAGGCAAAAATGCAATGGCAATTGAGGTAGAGGCCGGATTTGCTTTCTTAATGGTGTTAGGGTTATGGGACATTTTAAGGCTCCCGGTAGCACAAGCTCTGTAAACTAGTATTGTTATTATTTGTTCCTTGGCAGCTGTCCTAGTGTAACTTCTGTTTGACATGAGTTAAAACTGAAATGGTTAACCTGATGAACTCAAGAGCTTTGTATGTATGTGGGGCTGCAATTGTGTCACGATGGCTATTTTCTGTTAATTTCCCCTCGGTTGGTCATTGATGTATATAATTATAAACTTGAACCTGATGAATTTTCTGGGATTGATGCACATGTACCGGTGAAAGAGATGGAATTTCCTGTTTTAAAGAATGAAAATATTCTATGAGTTTATTCATGCCTTTGATTTTTCTCTGTCAAACTTGGGCCAACGAGAGGATGATTGCTCTGTTTATTAGGTTGGTCTTGAATTCTTTGTTTCTCAGTGGTAAAGTTTCCTAATCATAGCACCGAGTATTGAGGCAGACGTAGTTGTGGAATTGTCGAGCTTTCTGTTTTTGGATTTTGATTCTTCTTAATGTGGAGATTGGAATTCTGGGAAGCTTCTGTCGCTTTGCTTGATTTTTCAAGTTCCTTCATATAGGATTCTAAAGTTTGGTGACCCTATTTTAATTGCTGTAAATGCAGAGAGACATGCCTGATGTGAGAAGGGTAATCTTAGATGTAAACAAACATGCTCGATCGAGAAAAGGACAATCTGAAATGCGCCCCTTTCCCTAATTTGTTTCTGAGATACGGGTCTACTCCATAATTCTGCCTTGACATGTTTTGCAATGTGCAACGTGGGTTGGATTGTGTTCAACAAACTTGAGTAGAGTCTGAAGGGTTTTTAGCATGCCACGGTCCTCCCACGCAAGCCATACTATATACGGAAGACATTTCCAATCAACCGCTTCTCAGATCTCACGTGTAACCAAACCAGTTTCCCTTGCTGTCAGCCCTTGTTGGTGCGTTTAACGTGTGTTTCTATTCAGATTCCTGGGGTTCATCAATTGCTGTCTTAGCCCTCCTTTTGGGTAAGTTGCCTGTTGTCTCTTCTTGCCTCGACACAAAAAAACAAAAAAAAAAAAAAACAAAGTTCAAGGCACGGTTATGCCTACTTTTAGCAAATAATGATCGGCGCATGGTATTGACATACAGGCGCACGAGCATGAAATAGAGATCGAGTGAAGTCAGTACCGAGAAAGCAAAGACCTTGTGGTGGCATACAATCGTAGGGCATCAAATAATATAAAAAAGAAAAAAAAAATGGAAAAATGGAAAATTCTACGGCAAACGTTGACACAAGACATTGCTCAAAAAAGCGATCCTACAACATCGGATCGTGAATCTATGTGTGAGGTGGGGTTATAATTCACATATTTTGCTTGGATAAGTAGGGCGATTTTTTGTGTACACATCTCATTTGTTTTTTAGGTCATACAACTTGAGAGTCTCGTCTAGGACATTTTAGGACATTTTCTTTTTCCTTTTCGTTCAAGATGACAATTTAAAGAAAGCTCTCTATAAACAGGCACCTCTGCGATAGAGTTTTTATGCCGTTGGCTGTCAATAATTAGTGGAAGAAACAACTTGCGAGTCGTTTTGGAGGATTCAGAGAAAGGGTCACCTAAAATCTCACGCTTTCTGATGATTAAGTAGATGCTTCGAGGGAGTGAGGATGTTCCCCACGTCTTTCCCCCCCACACACAAATCTTACATTTTTGCGGGGGCGGTCTTGTTGGTTGGGAGTATTTATACGCACTAATGTTTCAATTTTGAAATTGTAGATGGGGCTGTACGATATGGACTAGACACGAAATTACATAGCTCGAGAATCGAAATTATAAAACGTGTTTATGCCTTAAGTCACTAGTTGGACTTGAGAATTCTCTCTTTCTTTTTCTTTTTCTTTAGGTCACCCAACTCATGATTTATCTCACTAAGATTCCAAATTAAATCCGAGCCTCTAGTGGCTCAAAATTTTCTTCACATTAAAGAAATTTCTCAACAAAATTTGAAATTCTGAAATAGTGGGGGTAATGTAGAGATCGTTTTCAATTCCATCATAAGCGCCATCTTGCATGTAACATACTCAGTACACATGAAAATTTTAAGCCATATGGGATGCATAGCTAAAAGATTCCCATTTGATTCTCATTTTACCAAATTCATATATAGTTTATTCCTAAAAGAAGAATACAATACAAACAACCAAACTATGAGAATAACCAATGTTAGGTGCATTAATTGTGAAAACATTAAATTTGAACAATTGACTTACAAAACCGTGATATTGTTGGCTATTCAAATATTATAAAAGCTGTAATATATATTGACATTGTAGCATTAAAAGGGTTTTTGAAGGTTTTCGAAATACCTGTACAAAACAGATACGGCCACAGTGATTGATGCCCTAAGCAAAAGGGGGACGCCAGTTTCATGAACCATCTACAACACAGATGGATTCAGCCAAAGGGTATTAAAAAAATGGCCAGTAAAAGGTCCACATAATAGGCCAGAATATGACAGCTGTATTTTTGTTTTAATTCCTATAACATCGTACTTCATATGGTGGGAATAGAAAATTAAATCACGGCTATGCTAATTTAGCGTACTTGTGAATGAAATTGGGAGGAAAAATAAAAGAAGAGACAAACCTGTGTGTCGATCCTATCACCCTAGCAAATTTGATCCAATTCTCATCATTTTTACATCCTTTATATGTTCATCATCATCACATTGTTAGATTAGGGATATATATATAGAGCAAGGAGAAGAGAGAGGGAGGGCCGAGAAATAATATGGTGGAGTGTGAAACGAAGGAAGGTAGAGTGATTTTAACGTTTTAGTTTTTCCATGACTGTTAACAAATGGAATTAATTGTTGTGCAAACAGAGAGTGATTGCCGGAGACCTAAAGACTCGATAACGTCTAATTCTAATGGCAGAAGAAGTTAGATGGACGGAGAAATGTTGGAGACCAATATTAGCTTTCTTAATAAATTTATAATTGTAAACAATTAATTTTTTGAATTTTAATATTAAATATGTTTAAGTGAATAATATTGTAAATTTTATGCTTAAGTTTGTGGAAACCAAAATTGTTAATGTGTCTAAAAAGTTCGCTTTAATCTTTTAGTTGATTTTTTCCTCTTATTTTTTATCATAATCATATATTTTTAAATAAAATTTTTGTATATATTGAAAATAAAAAAAGATCAATTATATATATATATATATAAAACTTTAGAGTTGGATATATTTATTAATATTTAAATTATATTTGAAATTATAATTTTTAATAATATAGTAATATACAAAATTAAATTTTACTAATCAAAATATGTTATAAATGTATTTTTAATAAATATATTTTTTGAGAATATTCTAATACTATCAATTGAAAACATTTTATAATTTTTCTACTTGTTACAATTAGAATTTATTACATTAATCATTATATGTAAATAATGATAAAAATCTTTGATAATTTCATCGTAATATCATAATATGATAAATTATTAAGTATGAAATATGAAAGTTATACCTCACACTTCCTTTCACATATTACAATAATTACAATTTATTATATAAGATTTATAAAATATATATAATTTTATAAAGATCCATAATAATATCTTATAAATACTTTTCTATTAAAAGTAGTAATGGGTATATAATTATTAAATAATATAAAATAAAAAATATATGTCATAAATATATTAGTGAATTCAGAATATCATTTTATTATATATAAAAAATTATCCTTAGTATAATTAAAATTCATTTTAAGAATATGTAATCTATATAATATTAGTTGTGAACTTTTATATTAATTTATTATTATGAGATCAATTAATACTTTATAAATACTATTTGCTTATGAATTTTCTCCACAATAACAAATATTTTAATTTTTATTAAATTTAGTATTTTTTAAGTATTTGTCATTTTTGAAAAAGAATATTAATGTGAAATTATCATATAAAATTTTAGCAATTTAGTAATGATGTCAACAACTCTAAATTCTAAAATAAAATTCTACAACCATAATACATGAATTATAATTTAAATTATACAACAAATTCTACTTTTATAAAAAAAATAAAATAATGATAAACAAATTTTCATTTTTGAACAAAATTACACCTTTTCTTAATAGGAACAAATAACTAAAAGTAAACTTTTTACTATTAATGCATTTAGTAAAGTTTAAATTTGAATATCTCATCACATCTAAGTAGTTAGTTTTTTTATTATACATAAATATGTAATTCTTTGTTTCTTTTAAGTACCTTAACATTTTTCTTTTGTAACTTTCTATTGATCTATTTTAGAATTATTTTTATACTTACTTAATATTTTGACTGTGAAACTAATTCCAATCTAATGTAAGCTAGCAAATAAGTTAGGTTATCAATAATAAAGACATATGGAATTAATTTCATTTACTTATGTTCCACATCATTCTTAAAATATTACACGAGATTAAATTTGTCAATTTTCTGTATAAGAATAACTCTAAGTAAACACTTATTCATATTAAATTTCTTTAGAATTTTCTTGATATAATTATTTCTTTCATTATGATTTGTTATAAAATATTTTTATTTCAATCACATAAAATATCTTTCTCATATCTTTTATTATAAAAATTTTTTAAAATATTTTTTTTAGTTTCATGTAATATGTATAAAATATTAATAGCAACTAATATGTTATCAACATACAGGACTAAAAAATAATTTTATTTATATTAATCTTTTGGTAAATATACCAATTAATATTATTCTTTCTTGAATTTAAAAAATGTCATAATATTATTGAATTTAATATATAATTGTAAGGAAAACTTGTTTAATACATGTGTTAACTTCCTCATTCTACATTCCACTTAATTTTTACCTTTTATGAAAAAGAAAAAAAAGGTTGATATATGTAAACTTCCTCTTCAAAGTTGTCATTAAAAAAGATAGTTTTCATATCCATCTACTATAACTTTGAGTTCTTTTCAAATTTATTGATAAGATTATATGAGATATGGATTAATAAGAGATCAAATATGTCATACTTGAAAATATTTGAGAATATGATGTTTATATGAAGTGTGTAATATTTAATAAGTTGAGATCTAAATCAGATAAATACAAACTTGTAGGATATCCAAAGGAAACTATTGGATACTACTTTTACCACCAATTAAGTAAAAGATGTTTGTCTCAAAGCTTATTACCTTTTTAAAGAGAAAATTTGTTTTTCAAAGGAGTAGTGGAAGTAAAACAAATCTTAAAATGGTTTAATGCCTACAAGAAGCATATAATTGGAACATGAGTCAAAGAATGATGCAATGTTTACACAAGTTGATGCTTAAGAAACATAAGAATTCTGTAAATCTAATAGGATATGACAACTTTCTAATTAGTACAAGTTACTTATTGAAAAGGAAAGTGACATAATAGTCCTAGAGGATGAGCCCATTACTTATAATGAAGTAATATCTAATATTAACTCATTTAAATGGCTAGAAGCAACAAAGTTTGAAATGGATTCCATATATATTAAATAAGTTTAGACCTTGGTTAATCCACCCCAAGGGATTAAAGTTATAAGGTGCAAATGAGTCTTTAAAAGAAAGATTGATGAGGATGGAAATATACAAACTTATAAAGTAAGACTAGTTGCTAAAGGTTACAAATAAAGGTAAGGAGTTGAATTTAATAAAACTTTTTCACCTATATTTATACTTAAATCCATTCGGATACTTTTGGCCATTACAACATACCATTACTATGAGATTTGGCAAATGAATGTCAAAACAATATTTTTTAATAGAAATTTGCTTAAGAATGTGTATATGACATAACTTGAGAGTTTTCTATAAGATATGAAAGTTACAAAGGTCAATTTATGAAGTTAAGTAGGCTTCAAGGAGTTAAAATATCTATTTTGATGAGATAATCAAAGAGTTTGAATTTATTTAACATATGAAAGAACCTTGTGTTTACAAGAAAAGTAGTGTAAGTGTAGTTATTTTCCTAATTCTATATATGAATAACATATTACTAATAGGAAATGACATGTTGATGCTCCAATATGTTAAGGTTTGGTTGTCCAAGAACTTCTCCATGAAAGATATAAGAGAATTAACCTATATTATAGAAATAAAGATCTATAGAGATAGATCTAAGAGGTTACTTGTTTTATCTTAGTCAACATATATTAATAAAGTATTATATAGAGGGATCCAAAAAGGGATTTTTGCATATGTCACATGACACTATCACTCTAAGAACATATGTTATAAGACACAAGAAAAAAGAGATAAGATGGATAGGATTTCCTATACATTAACTATAGGATCCATAATGTATGTGATATTATGTACAAGACTAAATGCTTCTTATACTTTAGGCATAATAAGTAAATATCAAGCTAATTTAGGTGAGTGTTATTAGATTGTAATCAAGAACGTCCTTAAGTACTTAAGGAGAAATAAGGATGTTTTTTTTGTTAATGAAACATTTGAATTTAGGGTTTAAGGGTATTCAATTGCAAGCTTTTAGTTCGATAAAGATGATAGCAAATCATAATTGAGATACATCTTTATTCTTAATGGTGGTGTGGTTAGTTAGAAGAGTTCCAAACTAAAGAAAGTTATAGATTTTATGACCAAAGTTTAGTACATTATTGTATTTAAGATAGCAAAGAAAGTAGTTTAGGTTAAGAAGTTATTGAACTCGGTGTGGTTCTTAGCATTGTTGGGCTAGTAAGTAATGTATAGAGACAATAATACAGTTATTTCATAAGCACAGGAACCAAGGTCTCATCAATAATCAAAACATGTATTTATGCAATTCCATTTTATTAAGAAGATTATTGAGAGGAAAGATATAAAGATAAAGTGAGTGCCTATTGAAAAAAACTTGGTAGATCCTTATACTGAGCCACTATTTTAATAAAATCATAATTGTCACATGAGATGTTATGGTATTAGATAGATAGATAATTGACCATAATGTAAGTAAGAGATTATTAATGCATGTCTTAGTAGTGAATGAGTTAGTTGTTGTTAAAATACATATTAGATATTTTATACATGTAATTTTATTAATACAAATATTCTCTAATTTTAGTTTTATATATATATATTATTAGTAAACTCTAAAGATAAAGTTCATAAAATAAACTATACTTTACAAAAATAATTATGATTAAATTATAATTCTAAGATACCAATTACATTAAAGTATTATTCTTAAATATTCCTAGTTAATGTAGTATTAAAATTAGACATCGGTAAAGTCATAAGACTATCATATGTTATATTTATTTCTTATGACAAAAGCAATTAATCTTATAAATTGAAGTATAAAAATACTTCAACAAAAATGTGGGTTTTATTAAATGAAGAAGTTTATTGAATTGATCTGTCATAAGAATTTTCAAATGAAATATTATTTATATGTCTGTAGAATTGCTTATCTAACAAGTGTATAAGTGATTTTTAAACTTGATATCACCAAGGTATCTTATATAAAAATTATGCTTTGATTTGGCCTTTGGGTTGTCCTAATCAAATGTTACTTATAAGCGCTTACATTAAACATGATATGAACTATATAAAAATAATTGAGTAATCAATAAAGGATTTATCACTTTAAAGTAATCATGGGAGAATGTTCCATTATTCTTAATAGATATTGGTTTAGGAAATTCCTTAGTTAAGGTGGTTAAATATTCATAAAATTTTATAGTCTTATTGATAGAATTAATGATTTATATTTAAGAAGGAACATAATTAAATAAAATGAAGTAGACATTAATTTCATACCCTATATCTAATTTGAACATTAATATGATGAAATGATTAAAGGGATATGTCAAACTACCTTTTGATAGTACTAATATTTTAGTGATCATGACACATAACTAGATATCAATTATGATTTATGAATATAAAGTGATTAATTAATGAATTAACAAGAAATTAGTGAAATTTAATTTATCTAATCTTTTAAAATTGTAATTCGTATTTATTGTTAACATATTAAGATCATAATAAGTTATACACATAAGGATAATTATAAAAATATAAAATAGAGATCAAATTGAACTAAATTTAAATATTTAAGAAAGTTTTGGCGTAAAATATGAGATATTTGAAATACAAGAACTAAAGTGTAATTTATAATAAATTGGTACAAATCTCTTAATTAGGGTTAAAGAGTCAAAATTCTTATAAATACCTCTATAATTGACTTGTTAAAAGATATTAAGCATAATATAATAGTATTAGGCTCCAACTTCTCTTTCTCACTCTCTCCAATACAGTTTAGAAAATTGTTTCTAATTATTTATATGAATCACTATTAGAGTTTAAATATTTGGATGATGGTAATTTGCAACAACTTGCTACAGAGACTGTAAAAAGAAGAAACAAAAATACCTTGGTAATGATTTTATTATACCTTGGTAATGATTCTAATTTGGGTTAATTAATTAAAATTCTTATAAATACCCCTTTAACTGACTTGCCAAAAAATACTAAGTGTAACATAATAGTATTGGGTTCTAATTTCTCTCTTTCTAAAAGAGTTTAGAAAATTGTTATTAATTATTGATGTGGATCATCGTGAGAGCTTGAATGTTTAGACTATAGTAGTTTGCAACAACTTGCTAAAAGAATTGAAAAAGAAAAAAGAATCAATAATACCTTGGTAACGATTCTATCTTTTAAGCTATTTTTACAATCATATATAATCAATAGTTGATCCATTTTCAAGAATAAAATTTTAAAATCTTTACTTTCATTATATATTTATTAAATAAATATATCTATAATTTTTAATATTTTTATAGTTGGTTATAAGCATAATTTCAATACATAAAAGTGGTACGAGAAGACCATAAAGTGTTATATAGTTTTATAGCAAAATGAAAAATAATTGGAGTAAGTGATAGTGATAATGATAAAGATTAAAATAAAGGGTTTTTTTTTTTTAATTAAGATAAGAAAACTACATAAAATTTGATTTTCTGAATTTAAAAAGGCATGTAAGCATTTAATTAAGTAGGAATTAGGTTTAAGTCATTTATTTACTTTAAATTCTTCTTTACCTTCATTTCTTTTGTTATAAATTTTTAATAGTCTTAACATTATAATTGCTAAATTAGTTAAATTAACCTTTTTCTTTGAAAATCAACAAATATTATAAAATTGTTTAAAAAATGATAGGGTTATTCAAAATTAAATTAGAATTAAAATTGAAACCAAACTTGAACTAAAACTAGAAACAATCTAAAGGTCGAATCAATGCTGACCTGAAATTCAAACAATAGTTTGGTTTTGATTTCTTGACTGTAAAATTACAACTATTAACTTTAAAATTAGAACTAGAATCAAATTAATCTGTGTTTAGTTTTAACTGCAATATCTTTTGTAATGTTTAATAGACCAAGAGAGATGTATTGTCTTATCTTGCAAATGATTAGTCAATATAAAGATTCAAGAACTTGATTTGCAGTAAAAGTATGACTTAGATAAAGTCACATTAAAGAGATGATTTGTTAAATAAGTTACTTCCATAGAGTGAGATTTACCTTATTTAATTTTAAAATTACAACAAACTTTATAATGAAAGGTGATTTCAATTATGTATCATCCACATTGATGGATGATACCACCTTACTTCATTATAAAGATACCAAAAAGGATGGGATTATCATATAGGGTGGAACAAACAAGAAATAGACATCATATAAACCTTATACGTAAAAAGGTATCACTTTTTGAATTTTTTTATTTTTGAAAAACATAAAATGTGCAAACAAGTAAGGTAAAATGAAGAAATAACCATCATACAACATGCAAAAAAAAAGTGGTGCATGCCTCATTATAAGTAGGGTTGTAAGAACTAAAAAATGAAAAAAAGAATTAATCAATTAAGTAATGTATACTCACTCGCAAATTAAACAAGTATATTGAACAATTCTTTAATGATTGTATGTATATTTACAACTAAATTTAAAGCTATAAAATTAAAAAAAAAGGCCAATATAAGCCAAAGAAAAGTTGACTAAAATCTATTGCAAAACAAATGAATAAATAGTTGAATTGAGAAATTAAGGTCTAAATAAATAATTATTAACACACCAAAGTTATAATATATTAAAGCATAATATGTATATAGCTTAAGAGGTGAGGTGAAAAACAAATGTTATTTTAAGAATTAAGTTGGATGCATCATAACCCAAAGTGCAAGTGAAAATTTTACTTCATATTCTACTAATATACTTGAAACTGTGTACTAAATTATAAACCAACAAATTTAAACACAAGCCATTTGTACTTAATGGAAGAAGCTTTTTAGTTAAAAGATCCTTACTAACTACTAGGGTTTATTTGAACAATTTGTCTAAAATCTTTTATTTATATTATGCAAAAAGTAGTTAAATTAGCATATCAAGAAGAACTAGAAATCTTGCTATTTATTTTTAGTGACATGTTCTTAGTAATAAAATTAGTTTAAACACATACAAACATGTAAAACACTCATATTAAACAAATTTGCAAGATTTATGTACCATGCCTTTTCATTGAAGTGTTTTTTAAGAATTCTGGAATGTGATTTTGAAGCATAATTCCATTTATGAAAAATATTTTATTTTCAATTAGTTCCTTTCCTTTCCTTCCTTTAAGAATTTATAGTTGTCATTAATAAAAAACCCCATATTCTTTTTTTCTTTAAAACCAAGTTATCTTCTTAGAACTATTTGGTAAAGTTTACTTCTTTGTAACTAAAAAAACAAGGTCTAAATCATAACAAGGAAATGGTGTAACTTAGATCTTGAGACAATGAAGACATGAAATGACATAAATAAGAAATAGGCAATACATTGCTTTTATTGCCAAAAAAAAAAAAAAGAATTATAAGTAACGATGTTGAGTTAAGTTTGGTTTTTGGCATTGTGGGGGTAGAGAAAAGAAAATTAGAGATATTAGAGAACTCATTTCATGTTTGATTTCATGGGGCAATGAGAGAGAAAGAAGATAAAGGCATGTGCATAAGGACAATTAATGAGAGGATTAAGGGTCTTATTTGGATTTGGGCCTTAGGTATCATTATATTAATATAATGATATAGATGACAAAAGAATCAATAATTTTTTTAAGGTTACTAACTTAGATTGAATAATTTTAAAATTATTGACTCACATTGACAAAATCTTATAAGCTATTCATTTATGAATCTTTAACTACTAAATTTTAATATATAAATACAACAAACCCCACTAAAAAAGAAGGTAAATATGCTTAATAATTTAATAGCAAAAAAATCAACACGTTAAAATTATGTTTTGCTTATCTCCATTGTTATAATTATTTGGAATACTATGGTAGGCAATAAATTGTTTCAATTGTTAAGCTAAAATTGAAAACTTAAGTATAATTAAAAACTAATAAAATAGGCAAGAGGAGAACATAAGGCCATTATATTTTTTATTGAGATAGTCAATGAGAATTTATTTATAATCATATGTTATTTATTTCTTCCATGAAATTATGTTACAATTTTTTCCATAACAAATTGGCACATAAATATGCTCATTTAAGGGCAAATTTTACTTGTATTGTTTTAGTTAAACACAATGCAACACATAAAATAAACATGTTAGAAACTATAAAATAAACTTTATTTATCATTTAAAACCATAAGATAAGACATTATAAATGAAAAGGTTAGGGGAAAAATGAGAAATGAATCAAAAAACATCATTGAGACAATTCTTAAGAGCAAATTAGAGTTTAATGTTGTAATCATAAATGATGCATTTGTTTTGTTGATGTCATATCCCCAAGATTATTTTTCCTGTTTTGGAATGAATTAAGATGCAAAAAATTTCAGTGCCAATCATGTAAGCAAATTAGGCTTCTGCATAATGGTTAGCACCTTCAAAAAGATATGTCATTAAAGCAAAGCCCTTAAAATCAAGAGGATACTTATATCAAAGATGATTCTTAATCAGTAAATATTATAACTAATTCTTAATTCAAGATTATCTGGTTGCATTGTTTACATTTAAATCCTAAACTTAGTATTGATATCTCCAATATTACTTATCCATATTATCCATATTTAGATTCTATCTTTATTGTCAATATCTCCAAAATTATCTAACTGTATTGTTCATTTAGATTTTATCTTTGTTGGCTTTATCTCTAGTTTTTGGTAACTTTGGTATCGTAACATTTGTATAAAACTTGTTTGTATTTTAATGAAAACATATAACAATTATTCCAATTTATCTTAATTTCTATAACCGATTTATGGTATTAGAGCCATCTTAAAACTCTTACAAGTTTATCCTTAGTCCTTTTTTTAATGGCTAATTCATCTGTAATCTCTATCAATTCTCAAAATCAAACCTTTAAGTTTATACCCACCCAAACTCAACCCTTTTTTTTATTAATTCTTTTGAGAACTGCTCCTTTCTTTTCTTAATTAACATTGCCGCCCAAATTTTTTTCAAATTAAATTTCACTAACTATACCTTATAACATTTTCAGTTTCATGTCATTCTCTTTGGTTATGATCTTATGGGATATGTTGATGGCTCCTACCCTATCTTTAATTATTGTCATCACCAAATATCCTTTGGATTTGATAGGATTAACTAATTTTTAGTGCCATTACTAGCTTTATTTCTCCAAATCTTATTCCATTCATTGTTTCTACCAAAACCTTACAGAGACATAGACTATCTTCTTAACACTTATACCAAACTATCTCAAAGATGCATCAACCAACTCAAGGAAAGCCTTTGGCTTCTTAATAAAGGCACTTAATCAATTATTGAGTACATGTAATAAACAAAAAATATTGCTAATGACCTTAACATGCTTAATGCAACTGTTAATAGTGAAGATTTGGTGTTCAAAATACTTGCTAGTCTTGATGATGACTATAAGGACATTTGCTCAACCATTCATGTTCATGAAACTTCTATGACCTTTGATGAGTTACATGAACAACTCATCAACCATGAAGCCCATCTTAAATCTAACAAAAAAAAAAAACTACCATTTTGTCTACTTCTACCAACCTTGCATACAAAATTCCCTTTAATAATAACTTGAACAAATCTTTGCCTTTGTTTAATCCAACTTATAACCAGTTTTCCTCTAAAAAAAATCCAACCAATTTATCTCATTAATCACATTCTTGAGCTAAACCTAAATCACCTAAACCTTACCTTGGCAAGTGTCAACATTGTGGTACCCAAGGTCATTTTGTCAAATGGTGTTTTATTTATAAGCACATCCCTTAAACCCACCATGCCTTAATCCTTCCATCCTCATCTTATTCTCCTCAAGCCAACATTGCAAGTTTAATTAAACCATCCCTTTTTTAATGGCTTATTGACTCAAGTGTATCTCATCATGTCACTATTGACTTCTAAAATCTATCACTCTATTCTAACTACTTTAAAAATGACAATATTATGATTGGAGATGGTACTAGTCTTCCCATTACTTATATTGGTTCTATGACCTTTTCTTCTCCCTTTAAGTCCTTCAATTTGAATGATGTGCTTTGTTTCCCTTTTATGAAACAAAATCTTATCTTTGTCTTTTAATTATGTTCAACTAATAATGTTTCTATTGAATTATCACCCACTTTTTTTTATTATTTTTTTATGAATGGTCTTTTCATATGAGTAGTCCTTTTGCAAGGCATACCTAAAGGAGGTTTACACCTAGCCACATTTATCATTATCAAACCCACCTCTCCTTACATTCTCTTCCACTAAGGTTTTTGTTAACCAATGACATCACCATCTTGGTCATCCCTTACCTATTGTTATAAATCATTTAATTTCCACTAAAGTTATGCCTGTGGTATATTCCTTATTTTCTCAATCTTCATGTAATATGGGTCATTGTAATAAACTCACAAATTACCCTTTTCTACTTCTTCCATTATTAGTTCCTTTCCCTTAAAATTGCTTTACTCCAATGTTTAGATATGTCCATTATTGTCTATCAATTGTGATAAATATTATGTCTTTTTTGTTGATTATTTCACTTATAATATTTGATTTACCCTTTAAATTTTTTTTTTGATATTCATGATATCTTTATTTAATTCAAAGCTCTGTAGAAAATTTTTTTAACCATAAAATTGTCACCTTTTATACAAACAATGGTGGTGAGTATATCTCCTTAAAATCCTTCTTTGTCACTTATAGTATTTTCCATCTCATTACTCCTTGCACTTTTGAACATAATGGTCATACTAAATGCTACCATCATCATATAATAGAAACTGCTTGACCCTCCTTCATCATTCCCATATGCCACTTACATTTTAGTCTTATGCCTTTCAAACTACTATCTATCTTATAAATTGGTTGCCTAAACCTCTCTTTTTTGTAAAGTCCTTCTTTAAAAAACTCTTTGGTTAGTCATCTAACTATCTCAAACTAAAAGCTTTTAGGTGCCTTTGTTATCCTTAATCATAACCTTATAGCCCTTACAAGCTTACGCCATGTTCTTATCCTCGTATGTTTTTAGGATACTCTTCCACTCAAAGTGCTTTCCATTATCTTGATCTTTAGAATAAAAAATTATTCATTTCCTACCATGTTACCTTTATTGAACAAAAATTTCATTTTCTCCATCATTGTCCCTATTTTACTCAGTCCTACCCTACTAATATATTTATATGGTACACTTTTATGGCTTCCTTGTCTCTTATTATCTCAATACCAATTCCCATCACTAAACATTTATCCTCCATCTCCCACACTTTTTATAATCCGTCTCCAACCCACTCCTCGTAGTCCTCAAGCAATGATGGTACTTCCCAAACACCTCCATTATCATTAGGTGACTTGTAAGATTTGACTGCTTCTTTTCCTTGTCTCAATGGTGCTCCTTCCTTGTTTATTGCCTTATTAACCCCAACTCCCTCAACATCTTTACCTTCAACTCCTCCTTGTACTAATGCTTACCCCATGCAAATGAGAGCCAAAAACAATATTCATAAACTAATTCAAAGCTCACCTATATATCTCTTTATGCCCCTACTTTCCTTACTATTCTCACTACTATCATTTAGGTCCTTAAATGTCCTTAATGGTAAGAGGTCATGTTCATTAAATTTGATGCCTTTTTACATAATGGTACTAAACCTTAATGCCTTCACATCCTTCTCAAAATCTAATGGACTATAAATGGGTTTTCCAAGTAAAACATCATCTCAATGGGTTTGTTGATTGTTACAAGGCTTGCCTTGTTGCCAAAGGCTTCCACTAATGCTTAGGTATTAACTTTCATGAAACTTTCAGCCTTATCATCAAGCCCACCACAATTCATCTCATCCTGTGTCTTGCGTTAACTTAAGGTTGACCTTTAAAATAATTAGATGTCAACAACCCCTTCTTGCACAATTATCTCCATGAGGATGTCTACTTGTCTCAACTGCTTAGCTTTGTAGATCAAATTGATCCCAATTATGTTTATCATTTTAAAAAAAAAGGCAATCTATAGCTTGAAACAAGCCTCTCGAGCATAATACCATGAACTTTGCTAGTTTTACTCTCCTTTAGGTTTGTCAATTCCCAATATGACACATCTCTATCTATTTTCCAGCAACATCATCTCATGTCGATGATTTGATTCTTATAGGAAATAAGGATGCTCCCCTTTAAAGATTCATGCATGCTCTTGCTACCAAGTTCTCCATTAAGGATCTTGGTGCCCTACCTTACTTCCTAGGTGTGGTAGTCATTCCCACTTCTCCAGGCATTCTTCTTTCCCAACAAAAGTATATTTATGATCTCTTGGAAAAGATGAAGATGCTTGCTGCCAACGATGTTCCCACACCTATGTCAGCTAATAAGATTCCTAAATTTTCTAACGGTAGCACTCCAATTGATGCCACCAAATATAAATCTATTGTTAGAGGTCTGTAGTATCTATCTCTTAACTTGTTTTGAAATAACCTTCATAGTCAACAAACTCTCTCAATTCATATATCACCCCGCATCCTCTCATTAGTTAGCAGTCAAACGACTTCTTTGTTATTTTTATGGCTTTATTGCTCATGGTCTATTTCTTTGTCGTAACTCTCATCTTCTGCTTCATGGATACTCAGATGCAGACTGGACTAGCAATCTTGATGATTGCACCTTAACTAGTACTCACGTTGTGTTTTTCAGTCATAATGCTATCTCCTGAAGCTCTAAAAAGTAGTACTCAGTGGTTCGATCTTTACTATGTCTAAGCTGTTGCCCAAATCACCTCTAAAACGACTTGGATCCAATCCTTACTGCGTGAACTGGGAGTCACCCTTCCTATTACCTTTGTTATATATTCTGACAATGTTGGTGCTACTTATCTTTGTGCCAATCTCATCTTTCACTCTCACATGAAGCACATTTCCATCAATTTTCATATTGTTCAAGATAAAGTACAGAATGGTGAGCTTCGCATGTCTTAGGTCTCATTTGCTGATCACCTTGCTAATGCACTCACCAAGCCTCTCCACAAACACTGATTGAATTTATTACAAGTCAAGATTGGAGTTTTTCCACTGACCACCATCTTGAGGGGGCATATAAAAAATGATTCTCAATCAAGAGATACTTCTCAATTGACAAGTGTCGCAGTTGATTCTCAATTCACAATTACCTAGTTGTATTGTCCACATTTAGATCCTAGCCTTACTATTCATATCTCTAAGATTACTTAATTGTATTATCTACATCACAACCGATTCTCAAAATTACCTAGTTGTATTGTCCACATTCAGATCATAGCCTTGTTGTTTATATCTCCAAGATTACTTAGCTGTATCCGCATTTAAATCCTAACTTTGCTGTTCATATCTCCAAGATTACACCTAAGTGTATTGTCCACATTCAGATCCTATCTTTACTGTCCATGTCTCTAGTTTTGGGTAACTTTTGTAATTAGGTAATTAAAGATCTTTTTCCATTTTTTATTATAAAACTTGTTTGTATCTCAATGAAGACATATAACAGTTATTTCAATTTATCTCAATCTCTGTACCCGCTTTAACTTATAGCATAATTGAAATCCCAATGCTCTTCTTCCTTCTCTTTGGAGATTTCTAGCATCATAGTATCTCTGAAATGCTCTCATTACCACCCCGTATGCGTTGCGCCAATTGTGTTTTCGTCTATTTGGGTGAAGATGGCTTCGCTATCTATAAAGGTACCACCTTGACCATCCGGTCTAGTTTGGAATGTGAAAGGAGTGAATCCTAATCGTACTGAAGCTATACTGATATGTCAGTTAGGTTCAACCAAAATTTATTTGTTCCAGGTATGTCTGAATTTTGTTCTCTGGGCACTTTCTGCAAGAAGTAGAATGTCCTCACCAAATCTGAAAACACTGGATACTTGCTCTAAATAAGTGTATGGCGCCAAACGGTATGAGAACCGAATGTTAGGTGAGATATGCAATTCTGAATTGAATGACAATGGCGACTTGCTTAATCCTAACATGTCCCATCAAGATGAAAGTTTTGGTTATTATTTGAGCAACCAAAGATTATACCATCAACGTTTAAGGACTCGTGAATCTTGAATGTTTCCTGATATGCAACACCAACGGTTGAGCATCCTCCTCCGTAAGAAAAAAAAAAAAATTGTGGGTGCATTCATCATTGATGTTTTTGAAGAGGGCCACATCGCCTGCACATAACGGACGATCACAAATGAGCTTCCAGTAGGTAGAAGTAGTCGTAGGGTTGCACTTAGGAGAATGCTGAGGGAAATAACAAGAATCGGTGGCTGGGGTTCCGGGACTAATCGGCATTATGTAGAACCACTGTTCAGTTCCTGTTGGTAAAAGGAAGTCATCGGGCTCTATCATTGCATTTGGATGTGAAACATTTTCTAAATAGTAACCTCTCACTTAAGAGAATCTAATTAACTTTTCTATTCTTTTAAGATAAGTGAGATTTTTAAGATAGAATGGAGATTAGGGAGAATCTCTACATAATTCAGATAGTTATCTTATTTTTCTTAAATTTATAAATCTTGTGTAAAAATTTTTCCTTTGTTTACGATGTTTTGGTTTGTTCTCAAGGCATTAAATTTCAAATCAAATGAAAAAAAATAAGTGAAAAGTCAGCATGACGAAAAAAACGTAGAGGATTTTCCAATTACGGGAGTATATTCATCTGTAGAATTTGGGTTGTATGATGAAAGGAAAAGGAAGATTCCACTTTAGAAACAAGAAATTATTTATTTCTATTTTATTTCATTATAATTAATATTCAGTACCAAAATCAATGGTTTAATAATATTTGATAAGATTGAGCAACTACAGAGAAAGAGTTCAAATATGGAAAATAGAAGCAAGTGGACAAATTATTATATTAAGCATATATTTCAAAGAAATAAAAATGGAAAACGAAATTGCTCCAAGCTTATAATTACTAAATTTTGAATTCCTTCAATTTTGTTTTTTTTTTTTTTATTACAGATTTCAAATGAGTTCTCAATCTATAGAACAGATCACTTGACATAAAGATGATGAGGGGTCAAATGAAAGGATAACACATTAATGAAATAATGATGCATGGATCCTACTTCTTTTACCTAAATTTTAATTTTTGTACACCATAAGCCGTCTAAATTCTAAAACACAAACAAATGCGGTTTAAAATTATAATTCTGAACCTTTAAATGTTATTCACGTAAATACAATTCCTTGAATTTTCGCCCCTTGTGTTACAATTTTCCCGAGTCGATCCTTAGGCAATCATGTGAGTGTAATTGGGACAGATGCTGCCAATTAGTAGCGGAGTAAGGACAGGCCATCATGGGAGATTTAGCCGAATTGTCAGGGACTTCTCTTGGTGAATTCGGGATACTTCAAATTGGCAGTCAACCATCATGGGAGATTTAGCCGAATTGTTAGGGACTTCTTTCAGTGAATTCGGGATGCTTCAAATTGGCAGTCAGCAAACACTAGTTGCAGATTGGGCCACAAAAACTGCAAAGTTCAGAATTCGGCCTCTAGTTTGGGCCAATCTTTCTCCAAATAACAACACTTCAATGGGTTCTGGTGTTGGTAGAAATCTAGTTATATGGATCCAAGTCCATTCATAATGATACTTCCTGTTCTAATTCCAAAGTGATATGATCGTTTCTGCAAGCTCAAGTTACTAGCGTCCACAGTCCTTTTTTTTTTTTTTATTATCTGCCATGCGTGGTTGGGGGGGGGGGGAATATGCTAGAGGAAGAGGTATAAACTGTAAAAGGGACGATGAGTATAAATGAGATGTATGTAGCTTTAGAATGTAAGACAATAGCATTGGAATCTGTAAGGAAACAGGGGTGATGTATCTTTTTGAGAACCACAGAACAAAAGGGATTACTAATCAAGCAAGAAGTGCGTATTCACCGGCAACAAGTATACTGAACAATTTGTCGAGTAAATTCGATTGAAGAACAATCAAGAGATCAGTTGCATTGAGATTTTAAAATGCCTAAGTAAGCAACTCTTAACGCACCAAAGTCAAAAGCATATTAATGCAGAATATACGTATAACCTGGGGGAGGTGAAAAGCACATTGCTTTTCTGAAGAATTAAGCTAGATGCAACATAAAACAAAGTGCCATTTGTTGTGGTCTACTAGGTAGAAGTTCGTTTTTACAATAAAAATTATGGTTTCAAATCCTCGTCAGGGTATCTGTGCTTTGTATAGGGATTATGAACGAACAAATTCAAACACAAGCCAAGCAGAAAACTATGGATAGAAAAATATGGAGAATAATGTATTGGGCGGAAATCTTTTATTCATCAATTGCATTATTATACAGTATATATATATATAGAAAAACTATGGTAATCAAGGAAATAATCTGTTAAATTAATATTAAGAATTTATTGAATTGACATAGAGATACTTAATAAATACTATAAGATATATGCCGAATATTTTAACATTTCTCCTTTAAGTTAAAACATGGATGTCGCCAATGTCTAATGTGCTAAGTAAATGTTGAAAAGGTGCATTCCTAAGAGCTTTTGTGAATAAATTAGCAACTTAATCACATAAGCAAATGTGGGAGGTGTGCAAATCATTATTAGGGAGGTAATCCTATGCAAAGTGATAATTTATTTATCACTATAGGCCAATAGTTCAAGATTACTAGATGATGAAAGAATGATATCTTGTCTAGGAGATCCTTTTAAATATTCAAGGACATAGAGAGTCATATCAATACGTGGGACTTGAGGGCATTACATAAATTGGCTAAGAACCTACACTGGATAGGTGATGTTTAGTCAAGTGATAGTCAAATAAAGTAATCTACCAACAAGCCAATGGTATTAATTGGGATCTACTACTAGCATGCTTGATTTGACATTTAAACCATGTTTTGAGTCCATAAGAAAGGTGGTTGATTAAACTCCCAATAAGTCAACTTCCTTGAGCAGATTAGGTGCATATTTCTGTTGGCTTAAGACTATGCCCTTTATGTTGCATGCAACTTTAATGTCGAGAAAATGTTTTAAGATCACCAAGATCCTTGATGTTGAAGGTTGTGTGGAGGTGTTTTTTAATGCATGAATTTGGCGTCATTTTCTGTAATCACAACATCATCGACATAAACAAAAATAAATGTGAAAGAATTCTTATATACATGAGTAAAAAAGGTATTATTAGCTGTTGATTGTCAAAGACCAAGACCATGGAGACTATCTAAGAACTTTTGGAATCAGTTTCGTGATGCCTATTGAAACTTATACAATGATTTTTGTCACCAGCATACTCTGTTATTGTCTAGCTTAGCATAGCCTTAGAGCATTTTTATGGATACTTCTTTTATGTAAGTCTTTATGCAAAAAGGCATTGTTAACATCTAATTGGTATATATGTCAATGTCAAATAGTAGCCACCAATAGTAGGCACTTTAAAAAGGTAATTTTTACCATTAATGCAAAAGTGTTATGGTTCTATATCGCTTTTACTTGTGTAAAACCCTTAAACACTAGATGCACTTTAAAGTACTCAATAGAACCATCAGACTTTTAATTTACTTTATAAGCCCATTTTAAGTCAACAATGTATTTACCTTTTAGGAGGTTTTCAAGGATTCAAGTGTTATAGAGTTCCAATACATCAATTTCTTACTACATGACATGCTTTCATTTAAAATCTTGCACAACTTGGAAATAATACTTAAAGAAGATATGAACACAAGAAAGACTTGATGGGTTGGTGTAATATGGGAATAATCTAAATAGTGGAATAAAGGAATGACTTTACTCGAATTTTCTATTGGCGGGGTGTTTTGAGATGGGACCAAAGATGATGGTAAAGTATACTCAAAGCTTGCTAGTCTGTAGGATATGTTTCAAACTTGTTTTGGGACTAGTGGTGACGTTGTTTCTATATGTTTTGGTATTGGGCAACGATTGGTAGAAACATCTAATAGGTTGGAGACCTTATGGTATCGAGGCTAATGTTAGTGGTTAGTCCAATTCAATCATGATCTGGTGGACTTGTGTAAGTAAGGTGGATGTGTGAATCCTTAATATGTGGGCTACTCTCAATAGGTGGGTCAATATAAGATATATGAAAGCATGTAGTGTGGTGCTCACTAAAAGGTAAAGATGTTTTATCTAATGCAAAAGGAAATATTTTCTCATAAAACATAATGTCTCTTGAGATAAATATCTTTCTTTTTTCTCAATTATACACCTTGTATCCTTTCTTACCAAATGGGTACTTAAGGAAAATACAATGATATGCTCTTGTAATAAACTTATCCCACAACTTGTCATAGTTATGAGAATAACAGAGGGACCTAAAAACTCTTAATGTCTCATAGTTAGGTGGTTTTTTGAAAGGACCTAATAAAGACTTTTGATCACAAGGATGAGTGTGGGTATAAGGGTTATAAGATATTTGATAGTTAAAAATGTAAGGGCAAGTTAGCCTAGAATCATAGGGCTTGAGCTACTTCTAAAATGTGTCAATATTTGCATTTTACCCTCTCATTTTGTAGGGGTGTATTAGTGTAACTGGTTTAATGGTTAATGTCATATGTGGTCAAAAACTGGTTCATGGTGTGAAATTTAGTGTCATTATCACTTCTTATAGCCTTATTTTGGTTTGAAATTGCATCTTTACTAACCAATGAAACAAGGTAAAATAATCAGAGGTCTTACTCTTACTTTTCATAAGAAAAATCCATGTGCATCTTGAATAATCATTTACTATGCTAAAAAAATATTTGGCTCCATTTAAAGTAGATATAGAATAGGGTCCTTGACTATCTATATGAATAAGATCAAAATTAGATGTATAACTTGTATCACTAAATGAAAATGAAGAACAAGTTTGTTTTCCCTTATGACAAACATCACAGATATCAATCAATTTATTTAAAAGAGAAATATTATGCAATAAGTGGAATTTATTACTAGGTAAGTGGTCAAGGTACATATGCCATAAGAGTTAGGGAAAAAAAGTGATTGAGCAATTATAGTCATGAGTAATTTTGGCAACTAACATAAAACTATGCTGGAAACCTATAACAAGCATGACATTTTGGAGGTTTAGGTTTGGAGTTACTTGGGTTTTGTCAATATAGCTAACAAAAAATATGGATTCGTCTGGTATCTTGACTGGTTTATAGGTGGAAACATATTCAATTTCACTCAATACCTCATCATTACCTACTATATGATCCAAGACTCCACTATCGATTATCTAGAATTTATTCAGTAGAGTGTAATTACCTACAAAATTGGCCACCACCTCATTACTGATTGTTTAATGCTGACCCCTTCCTGTATCGAGCATGTTGATTAGGTTCGAATACTGCTCCTTATTAAGAACTATGGTATGTCTATGGCCTACATCATTATTGCCAGCACTTTTGTCCATTGGTGTAGAATGACTGTGCCTAGGCTAGCGTTGTCCACTTTTGGTTTTTTGCAAGTTCTAGGTAATCCTTACTCGATTACCCTTCCAGTTTGGAGAGTAACCAATGAGTTCAAAGCACTCTTTCCTCGTGTGCTTGGTCTTTTTGCAGTGATCACATTTCTTAATATGGTGATTGTCTCCAACAAACTATGACCCTCTGCCACACTCTTTTCTGGTGCTTTTGTAATTTGAAGTTGCGGGTAAGAGTAGTTTGCTCTATCATTAATCTAAAAATTACTTTAACCATCTCAAGTTGTTTCTTCTTTTATAGAGCGAGTGAGAAAATCTTACTAAGAGATAGGACTGGTTCCATGGACAAAATCCGTAACCTCAATCTGTCATAATTTCCATTCAAACCGAGGAGGAATTGATGTCATTTCTCTATCTCTTTTAGCTAGTTATATTCGTTTGTTGTTTCGCTTTAATAGGTGGGCAATAGACTACATGCCTCTATGTCTTGTTAGAAAGTATTGAACCGAGAAAAGTATTTCGTAATGGTCTTACCATCCTCCCAAGTTAGGTTAGAGAGTGGAGGAGTATTGCTCACACAACTCATTCCACAGGTCGTAGAAGGTGTCAGTATAAAGCAAACTCTCTTGAATTTATGGGGCCAAAGAATTGCCAATTCACACTTAAACCATGAAGTCATTCTTCTGCCATAACAAAAGTTCAACAGTCGTGTCTTGTGGCAGCAACAACTTTTCATTGATAAACACCGCTTTGCCCTTTACAAACAATATCGTCTCCACGAAGTATTTCCAAGCGACAAAGTTTTTCTGCTGGCCCTCCTTTCTTTTCCGAGCCACGCAGTCTTAGACTTGTGTCGATCGTCAGTCTCCTGGTCATTGTATCTATGCCGATTGGTGGCCTATTGCGGATTGTCGGGATCCTGCTGTCGATATTGTCACGCTCCTATGCCGGTTGGTAGCTTGTCATTGGTCGTCGGCACCCTGCTGCTGTCAATTCTTTGTTTTTGTTTTTGTTTTTACTTCTGGTGGGAGAGGAGGAACATCATCGACAGAAGATCACTGAACCGAAACATGCTCTGATATTTATGTAGAAAAATATGAACAAACGATATACTGGATGAAAATATCTTATTCATCAATTACATTATATCATACAGTATATATATACAAAAAAAAAGGAAAAAAAATTAATTAATTAATTAATTAATTATAGTAACTAAAAAAAATAATTTGGAAAATCCGATAAATTAATGTAAAAATAATCCATAAATATTATAAAATATATGTGGAATATTCTGACAAATCCCTAACAACTATTGGAGTTTATAGTATGCAGGAAGTAGCCAAATGGGCATGTCACAAAAGAAATAGAAACCCTCTTGTTTATTTACGGTGACGAGTTATGCTCCCATTAATAAAATTAGCAGAAACGCATACAAGCAAGTAAAATAACTCATTAAACAAATCTACAAGATTTACGTGCTATGCCTTTCTATGTAGAAATTCCATCCGCGAGAAATATTTCACCTTCAATTAATTCCTTGTCTTCTGTCGACAATTTGTAACTATCAATGACAGACATGCCGCTACGAAGTTTCCCTATAAAACAGATTATCTTCTCGGAGCTATTTAGTTTAAAGTCTTGCTTCTTTGCAACTGGAAAACAAGAGGAAACGGAGTTCCTTAGAAACAAAAATCTAAATCAGAAAAAGCAAATGGTGTAACTCAGACTTTTGAGACAACGAGGACTTGTGCATAAGGACGGTCAATGGGGAGAGAACCCTTTTAAAGTTATTGGATGATTTTAAAATTATTGACAAAATCAGATTAATTTATCGAATCATTCATGAATTGTACAACAGACCCAAATTGACAGGGGGAGTGAATATGATAATGATTTAGTAGTCGACAAAAGGACACATTGAATGTTTGTTTTATTGATCTTCATACTTCTAATTACTTGAAATACTATATAGTAGGAAACGGCGACAGGTTCATCATAACTTTACAGGAGGAAGAGAGTTTATAAGTGAGACAAAAAAAAAATTAAATATATTTGAATTTCAAACCCAAGACCTTAGAGGGAGAAAAACATCTCAAACACTAGACTAAATGGCAATTTAAGTCAATTTTAGTATATAAATATAATGCCACGCGGGAGGCTTGAAGGGGGGCAATTCCCCTCGTCGGTAACGAGTTGATATAATTGTCAAGCCCTAAGTGAAAAATTATTTGCAATTGGAAACACATAAAATAGGCGAGTGGAGAACTTAAATCCATCATTTTTCTTTTCTTTTTTTTTTTTTTGAGGCGGTTAAAGGAAATATATTTATGATTTTATACTGCTCATTTCTTTTATGATTTTTTTTAGAAAACAGATATTAAAATTTTGTCACATTTTTTCCCACAGCAAATTCACGCACAGACTTGCTCATTTAGGGAAAATTTTGGTTGTTTTGTTTAGGGTAAACACAATGCAATACGTTGAAAAGAAAAAAAAAAAAAAACAAACAAGTTTAAGACCTTAAAGTAGTCTTTATGCATCAATGAAAATCATGAGATAAAACATTATAAATGAAGAGGTTGAAGGAAGCGAGAATCGTGTCAAAAGGATCTCCATGTTTGATTTTTCTTTTTCGTCAAGCATCTGCATGCAAAAGAATTCATCGCCAGGGATATGATCATATTAGGCTTCCACATGATAGTTAACGGCTTCAAAATGATATGCCATTGCCACAAGGTAGTTAAAACCAGGAGATACTTACAGCACAGTTGAAACCCCAGAAGCTTATTTTCTTCTCTTTGAAAATTTCTAGCATCGTAGTATCTCTGAAATGCTCCCAATACCTTCCTGTATGCCTTGCCTTGGCTTGTATTTTGGAATGTAAAAGGAGTCAATCCTAGTCGTTCTGACGCTACACTGACGTCAGTTAGGTTCAATCAAAAAATAATACGTTCGGGGTACATTTACAGATTGTGTTTTTGGACATTTTGTGCTGCCAGTGGAATGTCAAAACCAAGCCTAAGAACACCCGGTATATTCTCATAGGAAAGCGTAAAAAATATTTTTTATGAGTCTAATTTGAGACTAACGTGGCAAATTAGACCAGTTATTTATGAGAATATATTCAATGGGGAATTAAAGAAGAATATAAACTGAAAGGAAAATTCACCTATTTTATAATCCGGATTTAGTATTGACCTCAGATGAGAATTTTTTGGTCATTTACATTTGTAAAACCAGATTTCCAGAGAATGACACCTCGTAATCATAACAATTACTCGATTAGTCAAATTTGTATAGGTCATGCCATTGTGTCAAGTAGAAATGGGTCATTGATTAATTAGACATTATAGCCATCGATAATCATAAATAAGGGGATTAACAGCACTAAACTTAGAAGCTGGCTTAGCTGTTTTTTCCTGTTCTCATCATTAGCAATTGACAATGGTTGTTATTTCTCTTACTAAAATAATATTTTATTACCTACATTAGCCTTAATCTCCTCTGTCTCCTCCTTTAATTTCTCATTATTTATCCCAAACTCTGGTGATGTCAAAACCTCCCTCTTAGTCCACCTTCTCCCTTCCTACATCTCCCATAAAGCGTCCTCAAGCAGAAAACCTAAAAGGAGTGCTTTGTATCGACTATAGCCATGAGCCTTAATTGCCTCACCTGCAATACATTGCAGAGAACCGATTCCGATAGGGAGTATTTCTGGCCGGAAAAGCCCCGTACGAAGTTTGGTCGTGCAAAGGTAGAGAGAACCTGGTCAGGGAACATAAGCCCTCCCCCATACGGGCATATTGGCAGGAGTTCCATGGGAGTTCCTGCAAAGAAGATGAAGAAGGATCATCGCCGGCAAATTAGTTCCAGGGCAGTCTCGTTCAAGGACGATGGGGAGCCAAGGTTGGTCAGAAGCTCTGGGATGAGAAGGGATTGGAGCTTTGAGGATTTGACCATGAGACATTGGAATGGGGATAGGATTGACTGTACAACCTTCTGAGATATATGTATGCATGCTAAGCATGCCAATGGCCCCAACTATGAATTACCATTCCTCTTTTACTTTTTTTCTTTTATTTAATTTGACCCTTTTTTTTAATTTTTCTTTGGTTTTTTTCCTGCATTAGCTTCAACAGCCATCTTGTATACATGTCCTGTTTATTCTCATATTCAGTTGTTATCTCTGTAAAAATTACATGTTCCGGGTTTCAATTGTGAAGCTTATGCAAGAACCATCTTCATATTATCCTTCTGATTGTTGCTTCATTCCAATTTTTAACTTGTTTCTAGCCATATATGCTGTTTTTATACGTCATCAAATCTCAACATGGCAATTAATGGCGTCCTAATAAATGAAGTTAAGAATAAACATGAGATGATAATTAAACTTGTTCTTAGAGTCCCTACAGGGACATCCTTTCATATTGCTTTCAGAGACATGAGGCCATTACAGGAACTACAACTCAAATAGATAGTTAAATGCATTTGGACTATGCCATTATTACTTATCAATCGTAGTAGTCCCAGCAACAATCAATTGCAGGCTTCAAGATGGCATATTAATTTGAACAACTTTTCATGCTAAACATGTCTGAAAACGTAAACAAACTCTTCCTGCAATAAAATAAAATTAAAAAAAAAAAATCCTTCTACATGTCATGCCACCACAGAATATTGGTACATTCAAAACAATCATTGACAGATTGCAAATCCAAAAAATGAAATACTAATAACAAAAGACTTGAGTTTTTGGGAGGACATTAGAAGTAGAACACATGTGGGGCATACAGAAAGCTTTTCTAACATAAGAACATCACTTAATGTATCTATCAAGCAGTGTCTTGATCATAACCCATAGCATTGCATTCAGAGATCCGCCCTGCTGTTAAAAAATCAGAACCTATGTGCGACATCTGGTCGCAAACTCATTCTTAAAACCACCCAAATTCACTAGTTTCATGACTAAAAACTACTATAGAACTTAGTGTTCCAGTTTTGACCTTAAAGCTCTGGGTCCAAAGTTAAAATCCCAAACAGAAGAAACATCAAATGAGCAAACAATAAGAACAATATTTTCTTTTCTGAAGAAGACAATTAACAAACTTTCAAACATATTAACACCTCCAGCCGTCGATTCCATGTTTGATTGTGCATGTAATCCTTCAACATCTAGAAGTGGCAGCTAGAATGTCAGAATATCCCATCCATGTATGCTTTTATCACATGCAATGTATCCAACAAACCATAGCATCACCACCACTGACACACCCCAACATTGGTGTAGAACATAATATTGATCGGCAAATCACTTATTTTGCAGCTCCTTTAATATTTAGCCATGCGCATATTCAAATTTAATCATCCTCGTTTTCCCTTTTACATTTTTTTTAATCCCACGAACCAATCAGCAATCACCGTTTTCATAAAAAGGAATGAGCTGTTAATTTAGCTTATATCAGATTAATTTAAATCAAATTTATACTCAAAAAATAGGGTTTAATCAGATTCATCCTTAATTTGTTAGGCTGGGGGCCCGGATTTATTAAAAAAAATCAGGAAATCAGATCCATAGGAAAGGCCCACTTTAGATTCGGCCACTGGGCCTATAGCCAGTTAATCGGAAGGCGCAGAGAGAAGGTCTGTGATGCAGCCTTAAGCCTAATCCCGTCAAGGCTGTCCAGAAGCTCAGCCCTTCTCCAGCAAACCCGTGTCGTTTCCCATTACACGATATGTTTGTTACGATCCAAGCAGCCTAGTCTAGAGATGCTGTTGTGATTGTCTGATGTTCTTTCTGTCGTCCTTTTCTCAAAATTCCGTTTTAGGAATTCTATTAACGCAAGCTAATAAAAGGTTAGGGAGGACGGACGTTGAGAATATGTTTGAAATTGTGGTCGTAATTTAAAAACTTATATTTTGAATTGAATGTAATTTTGTTAGTAGTTAATAGATTATAAAATTTGTATTTGGTGAAAATATATTACAATTTAAATATAAATTTTAAAAATATAATATTTTGATATAATAAAAAAATGTAAGAAGTTTATTACATTTTAATAGTTTTTTAAAATAATAATATTTATTTTTACATAAGATCATTACTATCACTAATATTTAATTAGATAAAAGAGTTTTTTTGTAATTATTTTTTATTTTATTAGATTTTTTAAAAATTTTTTAAACACTACAAATAATTACTAAATAGTCAATTATTTTTAACAACAAAATATTTTGCAACCATTAATTTGTTAATCATAACAACAAAACTCAACTACAATTCCAAATAGATCTTGAGGCAAGAAGTGATAGCAGTGTGTCTTGTTTTCTCTATTAGTAATTTTCATCCACTTCCCATAATTATGTGTACAAACTCAATTATGTGTATAAAGTTGAGTAGTTTTGGTATAACAAATGATAAATATATATATATATATCTATTAAAACATCAATATTCTCTTACTTTATTCTCTAAATTTTTTCACTTTTTCTCAATTTCAAATTTTTTTTTTAGCAAAACTCAAGGGACACTACTTTTGGTATTATAGTACTAAGATCAAATTAGCAAGGAAGGTGAAGGCAATAATGATTACCTTAGCATTCATGGTTGATACTAATAAAAATGTTTCAAAGATTAAAGATCTAACTTTAGTTGATGCAAAAGGATTGAAAATTGTGTCATTCACAAGTTCAAGATTAGTTTAGAATGCATGAGGGGAGAATCTCTTAGAATGATGCTAGATTTTGTTAGCTTATGAAGTTTTTGAATGATCAATTTGGAGAACTCATGGAGTAGAAAAAGTTGAACAATCCGGTGAAGTGTACTTTATTAGTTAAATCTAAAAATATTAGAAATTTTACTAAAATTTTTTCCTTACCTAAGGAATTTGTTATAGAAACTCTAATTTAACTAAAGACCTTTTAATTGCTATTGAAAGTGGTCAAAATTGGTTACCTATAGTTAAATTGCTTTACTTTGAGCAAGATAGCATCAAGGATGGATTAAAAGGTGTTACAAAATTTTTTCGGTTATTTAATATAGCTAAGTCAAGAATTGAGTTTATAGCCTTTTACAACCTAAAATTACAAAATCTTTAAAACTAAAAAACAATCAACTAGTACTCTTCCCCTTATCCTTATTTCTGATGGCACTAACTTATTGTCCTTAGCTAGTACTCCATTTCTAGTTAAAGATCCTACAATACCATCAATTTCTCAATAAGTGGAAGTTTCTCAACTATTTTCATCTATTTTTTGCTCATCTTCCTTACCAATAAAGAGCTCACAATCAATCACCTGTGCTATTTCAAATAAAAATGGTTCAATCCTTCGAAATATGATTGATATTTAAATAGCCTTGGAACTTTTGTGTGAAGATGTAAGCGTCATTTATGAGGTCTTAGATGAGATTCATGCTACTTAGTATGGATTCATTCATAAATGTTCCTCTTAGGTTACAATAAAGCAATTAATAATGCCAAAAGGAAATAAGTACTTTTGTTTCCCTTTAATGTGTACTTTACTTAATTTAAATTTATTTTGGACAACTTGTTATTATGCTTACCTTTGATTTATTTTTGACAACTTGTTATCTTTGCCTTTTAATTTATTTTGGATATATTGGTTGTAATATTTGCCTTTTTTTATTATTTTTATTAATTGCTTGCTATGGACTTTTAATTTACTACGTGTATTCTTCATACAATTCTTATTTATTTTTAGTGCATGATTAAAAGGGTAATTCTCATAAAACTCTTATAAAATCAATTATGTTACCATTATAAAAGAGAAGGAGAATGTTAGATCATGTGTTATTTAATTTTTATATGCCAACATAATTGAATGATTATGTAACTGACCATATTTATTTGCATAATATTATTACCATATGCTATAAAATATTTACTCATTTATCACATATTGGCTTAAAGGGTCGAACATAAAAAAATATATATTGGAACTCATGTGATGCAATTAATTTTATAAAATTAAGTTTGCACTAGCAAAATTTAATGTAAAAAATTATATTTACACTAATAAAATTTAATTTAAAAAATTAAGTTTTCATTGGTGAAACTCAACTTAAAAGAAAAAATAAGTTTTTACTAACAAACTTTATTTTCTTCTAACTTATAGCTTAGAAATAAAAAAAATTTTAAAAAAAATCTCTTAAAGACTCCACACAAAAATAATTTATCAATCCAAATTAAAGATTATAGTAAGCCAAGATTGAGTTGGAGTAAGATCTTTTTAATTTGAAAAGATTTTTGTTTTAGCCAAAAGCTTAAGATTTCATTATTGAGATTTGTTTAGCTATATAACTTTCACCTTTTTAGTTTAACATGGAAAGAGAGTTAAGTTCTCAAAGTTAGAATTTTTCAAAGCACTCAATGTTCACTTTTTTTGTTCAATAAAAAAAGAAATTTAAGATCTTATTGCTAGAATTTTTTCAAACTACACAACATTCAACTTTTTAACTTGGCAAGGAAAGAAGCTCAAGTTCTAAATGCTAGATTTTTTAAGTTATGCAATGTTCACTTCTTGACTCTAATTAGAGTTTGAGAATCTTATCCAAACCAATTTTGGAAGATTTGAATATCAAGATTATATACCAAAACAATGTTCAATTTTTTATCCAATAAGAAAGGTTTCTTGGTTAAAGTATTTTTAGCTAAATTGATTTGGTAAGTCAATTTCATATAGATAAATTTTCATAATGAAAAATTTTGATTTTCCATATGCTCCAACGAGACAATCAATCTTGATTTGGAAACTCTAATAGGACATTTAATTTTGATTTGGAAAATATACCAATAGGATATTCAATCTTGACTTAGAAAATACACCAATAACTACTTAGGTTATCTCTCTAAGGGCTAATATTTTGAAATAGGTTCGTGAACATTTCATTGGCCTTTAAATATCACCCCATGTAGTAACCATAGTAACCCTACAACAAGAAGTTTATATCAAGTTATTTTTGTTCAAAAATCAAGAGTGAATAAGAGAGAAAAATTGTTAGAAGTAAATAAAACTTTAAAGAAAATTTTATGAGTATTCTAAGGTTATAAAATCAAAAGATTAAGAGTCTGAGAAGCAAATTTGTGTAAGTGTATTGTAATAAGATAGTAAATTTTTGTGTGGTTATGATTAAGAATCATGTTACAGTTGTAGTTGGTCTCCTCCCTATTGGAGAATCTTAATAGTGGATTTAAAATTCTCAAGATGATGGTCTTAGGGAAAGGAAGTAGAAATAAGAGTTTTGAACTTATATAAATTATCATATATTACTCTTCTTACTCTCAATTATTTTTATAGTACAAACTCACACACTAAGCAAATTCTTTATTATAGTACATTTTAATTATTTTACAAGTTTCCTTTACGTGAGTTGGTTGCTAATTTTATAAATTAAATTTGATTGATTTATTTTGTTGTCTTTAACCAATATAAGCATTCTTGTAATAAAATTAATTTATTTGCTTACTAGATTAATTTTTTATTCACTGTAATTATTTTATTTATCATATTACATATATTATAAGTATGTGTCTTTCATAAACCCAATTCATCATACTCTTGGGTATTTTTGCAACTAATAATTGATATCAAAGTTTGTTCTTTGAATCACCAACCTCACCATTTAAAGTCAATCCATACCTTTCTTTCCACTTATATGTCTCCCTGAGGGCAATAACCCTCTTAGACATCCTACCTTTAATGACACAAATTTTAACTTTGAAAAAACAAAATAATTATATATCTTCAATGTTATGACTTTATTGTTCAACTAATTATTTCTCAAGGTTCTCGATAAATTGTCAAAATTAAGAATGGAGTTACTATTGATAAATGCGAAAATGATTACACCTTAGAAGATTTTAAAAACCAAAATCTTAACTCCAAAAGCAAATACTTGGTTTATTATACCATGACCTTAAATAAATACAACCATCTCTTATTGTTAGCTAACTAAATAAATATGAGATAATAGTATGTTAACATATAAGAAAATTGCTCAAATTAAGGATACTAAAATTACTATTTTTATGTATGAAAATAAATTATTTGAAATGAGTAAAGATGAGAATATTATTGAAATGTATTAAAAATTTACTAACATTTTCAAACTCTTGAAAAAATTTTAGAAAAAACTTTGATAGTGCATAATTCATTAAAAGTTACTTAAACCATTCTCAGAATCATAAAACCCAAAGTAATTGAAATTTTAAAATCAAAGGATCTAAACATGTTACTCCTAAATAAATTAATGAATTTATTATTTATGTGTGTGATGACATTCAAAAAGAAAATTACAAAAAAAAAAAGGCATAGCATTTAAGTCCTCCACTTTGCCTAAAAAAGTAGTTGAAGACAATCAATAAGACAATAATAATGATAGTTCATTTAGTAAATAAGATTAAGAAAAGTTTATGATACTTAAACGAAAATTCGTTAAATTTTTAAGAACAAAAAAAGTAATTTAATAAGAAGTCATTCAAACAATCCACTAAAAATGATGCTTAATAGACAAAAGTGATTATTTGTTATTATAAGTCAGAAATACTTCAAAAGTGGGCAATTCCCTCAAGGCATTCAGTCTTCATTTATCATCCTTATGCCAAAGGTAACAAATCCACATAATTTGTTTGAGTTTAAACCTAATAGCTTGATTGGTAGCTTGCACAATATCATTGCAAAAACTTTGGCCAATAGATTTCCAAAGGTTATTGATGAGAGAATAAGAGAAAACCAGAATTGATTTCGTCAATGGTAGACAAATTCTTAATGGCGTCTCGATTGTATCCGAATTAATTGGTTCTCTTAAAAAGTTCAAGAAGTCAAGAGTTCTCTTAAAACTTGATTTCACAAGCCTTTCGATTGTTATCATGGGATTTTCTAGATTTTTGGATAAGGCAATCGACCCTTGTGAATGGCTCACCCACCAATGAAATTGTTTAGGAGAAAGGGGTGACCCATTATTACCTTTTGTCTTTATACTAGCGGCTGAAGGTTTAAATATTTTAAGAACTAGAGCATCATCTCTTGGGTTGATCCGTGTCCTCATTCTTGAGAATCCCTCCGCTCTGATCTACAATTTGCAGATGTACCTTAATATTCTATCGTGCAAATGTTGAATAAAATTTAAACTATAATAAAACGATACTTTTCTGAATTTTCATTTGTGAAAATTCAATTACCACAATACAGGATCTTTAAGCGAATACTAGCAAATGAACTGTAAGAAATCGACGTACCGTCCATGTCGGTTCCTTCGTCGGAGGTGAAGATCTCTTTACCGATCCGTGTCTGAGAAGATTTCGCCTTTCCTTTTCGGATTCTTTCCTTTCGCGTCTTCCTGCCTTTTCCGTCTCTCTCTCTCTCTCTATTTTCTCCGACTCTTCCCTTTCCTTTTCTGATTTCTCTAATGGCTGAGAGAGTTACGGGAAAACTTAATGATAACGTTTATATCCCTTCCATAATGGTTATTATTAATTAGGAATTAATACCATAATTAAATCGTTATCATTAATTAGGAATTAATACCCTAATTAAATCATTAATTAGGGAATTAATATCCTAATTAAAACGTTACCTTTTCCTTCCGCAACGTTTACGATTTAATTAGAAATTATTCCTCTTTTCCGATAACAATTATTCTACCCGTAATCGTTATCTATTTCCCGTAACAATTATCTTTAAATAGGGAGAGTGGAGGGATTTTAAACCCAATGACCCAAATTGCCATTATATCCAACCGACCATCATATTGGACCTTTTATATTGGGTCACACTTTAAATAACAAGGGCCACTCATGTTAATTAATCTAACAAATCTCCCACTTGGCTCTTGTTATGATTTGATGAATCAACAACAAATAAGTGTGCACAATCCTTAAAGATCATCAAACCACAATACTTAATTGAATTAAAATGATTGGATCATGGCGGTCACATGTTCTTTGGCGACATGATTCCTTCCATGTATCACATGATCATTATAATTCATAATAACCTTACTGAGGAACGTTGAAACTTTAATTGTCATTTTCGAACATGCCACTAGTTATCTCACAACTGTAATTGTATACAACTAAATAGAGATAACAGAGCGTAAACAAAACCATGACTTTAATTGAATTCAAGAGTGTTACAATAATATGAGCAGTACACAATATTGGCTTTCATGAGAATGCGGACCTATCCAAAATGCCCATCCCATCAACATGCCCAATAAATGTTTTTGGTGGCAAACCTTTAGTTAATGGGTCCGCTATCATCAGTTCAGTACCAATGTGCTCAATAGACACTCTACGGTTTTGCACTTCTTCCTTAACAGATAGATATTTCAAATCCATATGTTTCGCACCTTTAGAATACCTATCATTCTTAGAGAAGAAAACAGCTGCGGAATTATCACAATAAATTCTTAACGGCTTTTCTATACTGTCGACCAAACCAAGCCTTAAGATAAAATTCCGCAACCATAATGCATGAACAGTAGCCTCAAAGCATGCTACAAATTCAGCTTCCATAGTGGAAGTAGCAATGACAGACTGCTTCCCACTTTTCCAGGAAACTGCTCCTCCAGCTAGGAGGAACACGTAACCAAATGTAGATTTCCTCGAGTCTACACATCCAGCATAATCTGAGTCCGAGTAGCCTACTATCTCAAGATGACTTGATCTTTTATAAGTAAGCATATGATTCTTGGTGCCTTGTAAGTACCTTAGTACTTTCTTTCCAGCTTTCCAATGATCTATTCCAGGATTACTTTGATATCGGCCAAGCATTCCAACAGCGAAACTAATATCTGGCCGAGTGCATGTTTGAGCATACATCAAACTTCCAACCAATGATGCATAGGGAATGGTTTCCATTGATTTTCGTTCCAAATCATTCTTTGGACATTGCAGTTCATTGAACTTGTCCCCTTTCTGAATTGGAACTATTCCTGTAGAGCAATTTTCCATTCTAAATCTCTCTAATACTTTATTGATATAGCCTTTCTGAGACAATCCCAACAATCCTTGTGATCTATCCCGAAATATCTCTATTCCTATCACATAGGATGCCTCATTCATATCTTTCATTTCAAAAGTTTCAGAGAGAAATTTCTTAACGTCATGTAACAAACTCATGTCATTAGCAGCCAATAGGATGTCATCGACATATAGGACTAATATAATGAACTTGCTCCCACTGACCTTCATATAGATACACCGATCAACGGTGTTCTCTACAAAACCATACGACGTAATGGTATCATTAAACTTAATATACCATTGTCGGGAAGCTTGTTTCAGTCCATATATCGATTTCTTTAATTTACACACCAAATTTTCCTGCCCTGTGGTTATGAAACCTTCAGGTTGGTCCATATACACTTCCTCTTCTAAGTCTCCATTCAGAAAGGCGGTCTTTACATCCATTTGGTGGAGCTCCAAGTCATATTGAGCCACCAAAGCCATAATGATTCTTAAGGAGTCTTTCTTAGATACTGGAGAGAAAGTCTCCTTATAGTCAATGCCATCCTTTTGAGTGTAACCTTTGGCAACAAGTCTGGCTTTGTACCTTTCGATGTTGCCTTTTGAGTTTCGCTTGGTCTTGAAGACCCATTTACAGCCAACTCGTTTTGTTCCTTCAGGCAACTCTACTAATTCCCAGACTTGATTTACATCCATCGATTTCAGCTCTTCCTTCATGGCATTCAACCACTTTTCAGAATCATTACAATCCATGGCTTGTTTAAATAAGACTGGATCTTTATCAATGCTTAATTCCGATTCATGCTCAAGCGAGTAAACCACATAATCATTCGATACAGCTGGCCTTTTCTGTCTTGTAGACCTCCGTAATGCCATATCTTGTGGCATCGCTTGTTCATTCGAAATTTGTACATTGTCACTTGGTTCATCTCTTATGTGCTCACTTTGCGTGTTTCGTATATCAATTTGTTGTCCTTGCATGTCACGTGACTGTGATGCAACAAAAGGAACAACAACTTGAGTAGAAACACTGGGTGTGGGGATACTAACTTGAGTAGGGGTACTCATTGTGGATCTTTCATTTTGCAATTTTGTAATATCCACTTTTCGTGATTCCCCACTCCCACTGAATTGACCATTTTCAATGAACCGAGCATTACCAGACTCAACTATTCTAGTGCTGTGGTTAGGGCAGTAGAATCTGTATCCTTTAGACTTTTCAGGATAGCCAATGAAGTGACCACTAATGGTTCTTGCATCAAGCTTTCCTTCATGTGGATTATAAATCCTTATTTCTGCTGAACAACCCCAAACGTGAAGGTGTCTTAAACTGGGTTTCCTACCTGTCCATAACTCGTAGGGAGTCTTAGGGACAGCCTTACTAGGAACCCTGTTCAGCAGATATGCTGCAGTCCTTAATGCATGCATCCACAAGGATAAAGGTACAGTACTGTAACTCAACATACTCCTAACCATATCCATAAGTGTGCGATTCCGCCTTTCCGCTACACCATTCTGTTGTGGTGTACCAGGCATTGTGTACTGTGCACATATGCCTCGACTTTCAAGAAACTTTGCAAATGGACCAGGACATTGTCCACTTTCATTGAATTTTCCATAATATTCACCACCCCTGTCTGACTTAATCACTTTTACTTTTCTATCTAACTGCCTCTCCACTTCGTTAATAAACACCTCCAGGGTGTTTACTGACTGGGACTTTTCATGCAGTAGATATAAGTAACAGTACCGTGAGTAGTCATCTATAAATGTGATGAAATATTTCTCACCACCCCATGTGGGAATATCAAAAGGGCCACATATATCGGTGTGTATTAATTCTAAAGGCTCACTACTTCTCATGGCTGGGTTCTTTGATATGTGTCTTGTTTGTTTTCCTTTTATACAATCAACACACACTTCCCAATCAGCAAAATCCAATTGAGGTAGGATATCACTTTTCACCAACCTCAATAACCTTTCTTTGGATATATGACCCAATCTTTGATGCCATAAGAAAGCAGAACTATCATTACGCATATTACGTTTGTTACCTATACTATGCTCAACAAGAAATAGAGAATCAGCATACATAGCATCAAGATTAAGACGATACAAATCATCAACCAAAGTACCAGATCCATAATAGTACGAATGTCTATACAATGAAAATGCACCGTTTCCAATCTTGAAATTAAATCCTTCTTTATCCAACTTTGCAACAGAAATCAAATTTCTAGCACATTCAGGAACATAGAGACACTTTTCTAGATCCAGGTGACACTTAGTGTCCAAGATCAATCTGTACGTCCCAATTCCCGCTATTCGCGCTTTCATTCTGTTTCCCATGTAAAGGAACTTCTCAGTTCCTGTTATGGGCTGGATTGAAAGGAATCCCTGCATAATATGTGACACATGAGTAGTAGCTCCAGAGTCTAACCACCAAGTATTGTTGGGTACTTCAATTACGTTTGATTCAAAACATACTGATATACAGTACATACCTTTCTTTTCGAACCAAGCTTTCCTTTTTGGGCAATCCTTCTTGAAGTGACCCATCCTTTTACAGAAGAAGCATTTCTGATCCTTTTGGATCTGACCTCCAGTGACTTTTATAGAGGTCTTGTCCTTCTTCTTACCCTTCCGGTATGGTTTAGACTTACTACTGCTAGCCTCATTGCGAACAGTGAGATGAATGGAGTGATCCCTCATCTTCTTTAATCTCCCTTCTTCCTGAACCAGCATGGCCTTAATTTCTTGAAAGTTCCATTTCTCTTTAATAGTGTTGTAATTCACTTGGAACTGGCCAAATTCAGGAGGCAGTGAGTTGATGAATTGAACCAAAAAGGATTCATTCACATCCATTCCCATCGTTCTTAACTTTGCTGCTAGGTTAGCCATACTTGTCACATGATCATGAATGGGCTGTGACCAATCAAATTTCTTGGTCGTCAGCTCACTCATTAGGGTTCCTACAATGGATTTGTCAGCTATGTCTGACTGAGAATATTCTTTAATTCTCACCATAAATTCCCTTGCATATTCGGTCTTAGGCATTGATGGCTTGACATTTTCAGCCATCGTCATTCGCATCAAATTCAGACTCAGCCTATTAGACCGTACCCAAGCCTCATGAAAAGACTTATCGGATTCTGTACTGGTCTCTGTAATGGCTGCAGGCCTTTTATCCGTGATGACCGCTAGGTCTAAGCCCAAAACGCCCAAATGAAACTGAATATGCTCAGACCATTCTGCATAGTTCAGCCCATTGAATTTGATCATTGCATTGCCTAGGGCGAAAACGTTGTTGTAGGCTGCAAACATGATCCAAATTTACACATTAATACTTTGAGCAAACTTTGATGGATTCAGATACATGCATTACAAACTTTGATTATGTATTTAAGTCCACCTTTGGGTGATCCTCAAATACATAACTTTAATCAATAATGATGCTAATTAAATATACTTTAATAGATCAATCAATCATACTAGAGTGAAACATGAATGTTATCTTTGGATATACAATCATGTTTACTCAGTATATCAATCAATCCCCTTTAGTGTTATTAATTATAGGCAATGATCCATCTTTGGATGATCTCCTAGCTTTATAATTAATAACTCCAATTGTTCATGTACAACCTTTTATTAGCATCAAAATGAACAATTTGAAATTCATGATCATTTAAATTTTTCAAACCAGGCCACTTTGGTGACTAACAAGTTTTCAAAATTTTAATGTTCCATTCTGTGGGAGTTGACACAGGTCAATACTGGCAACGCATTTTGCCCATAGTCGGCTTATGCCTTACGCCGATACCCACCTGCGATTCAAACGACAACTGCGAGCGACATAGGATCCGGTGGCCGACGCACTATTCCGGCCAACAGTCTCCGGCAACGCAGATTCCGGCCGGAGCTCCTCCCACGCCGGCCAACCCTGCCGGCACCGCCCGGATCCCTCAGCCGGGCCTCTGTCGCGGCCAGCAGGCCGATCGGGTCCCGGCCACGTGCGCTCGCCGGTGGCCCCTCGGCCCCGGTCGGGTCGCGCTTCTCCGGTGGCCCCTCGGCCCCAGTCGCCTCGCGCTCGCCGGTGACCCCTTCGGCCTCGGTCGAATCGCACTCGCCGGTGGCCCTTTCGGCCCCGGTCGCCTCGCGCTCGTCGGTGGCCCGTTCGGCCTCGGTCGGATCGCGCTCGCCGGTGGCCCCTTCGGCCCCGGTCGGATCGCACTCGCTTCGGCCGGTGCCCCTCGGCCCTCGATCGGGTCGCGCCGCCGGTGGCCCTTTCGGCCTCGATCGGGTCGCGCCGCCGGTGGCCCTTTCGGCCCTCGATCGGGTCGCGCCGCCGGTGGCCCTTTCGGCCTCGATCGGGTCGTTCCGGCTGGGCCAATCTGACTACCCCGATCTGGCTACTCAGGTTTGGCTACCCCTGTGACGCGCAGAAACACAGCGCTCACCGGGGTTCCTTTCGCCGTACCCGGATCGATTTGGATCCCGGCGGCACCAACTTTTTCTTTCATGCGCCGTCCCGTCCAGCATAACAGGGAAAACGAAAACAACAACGCAGTATTCGCAAAAACATGCTCTGATACCAATTGTTGAATAAAATTTAAACTATAATAAAACGATACTTTTCTGAATTTTCATTTGTGAAAATTCAATTACCACAATACAGGATCTTTAAGCGAATACTAGCAAATGAACTGTAAGGAATCGACGTACCGTCCATGTCGGTTCCTTCGTCGGAGGTGAAGATCTCTTTACCGATCCGTGTCTGAGAAGATTTCGCCTTTCCTTTTCGGATTCTTTCCTTTCGCGTCTTCCTGCCTTTTCCGTCTCTCTCTCTCTCTCTATTTTCTCCGACTCTTCCCTTTCCTTTTCTGATTTCTCTAATGGCTGAGAGAGTTACGGGAAAACTTAATGATAACGTTTATATCCCTTCCATAATGGTTATTATTAATTAGGAATTAATACCATAATTAAATCGTTATCATTAATTAGGAATTAATACCCTAATTAAATCATTAATTAGGGAATTAATATCCTAATTAAAACGTTACCTTTTCCTTCCGCAACGTTTACGATTTAATTAGAAATTATTCCTCTTTTCCGATAACAATTATTCTACCCGTAATCGTTATCTATTTCTCGTAATAATTATCTTTAAATAGGGAGAGTGGAGGGATTTTAAACCCAATGACCCAAATTGCCATTATATCCAACCGACCATCATATTAGACCTTTTATATTGGGTCACACTTTAAATAACAAGGGCCACTCATATTAATTAATCTAACAGCAAATTCTAGTAACTTGATCGCCATCAAAAGAAAGTGGAAATGCTTTGAATTAATATCAGGCCTAAGAATTAATTTCATAAAACATCCCAATTAAGTGCCTCGAGCTTCCCTTGGTTGCTAACCCTAGTAAAGCGTCATCATGGTCTCTTGTTATTGAAAAGTTCAAGTGCAGACTTGCTGGGGTTGAATGTTGTCACTAGGTGTGTGGTTGACTCTAATCATGGTCTCTTGTTATTGACTCTAATCACCGGTGTTTAGCGATAGTGCTTTAGGTGGTGTGATATTATTCAACGATTACATCAATTACATTAAATCGAATTGATTTTAGTTATGGTGTGATATTATTCAACGATTTGATTTGTAAATGCCGTATCTAATTAAAATACCTCAAAATATTTAATCTTAACTCACGTTTCAATTACACAAGAATAAATTGTAGTTCCTCAAACAATATTAAAGGTGTTTGTTCATTTTCTCATGTAACTTAACCAGTATAATTGATAACTACAGTCGTAAAATTGTAACTTCAATGACGAAATATAAGTAACACCCTTATAAATTACATGTCGTCTCATATTGCTCCGATGGGCCTTTCTTCTCTTGTGTTTGGGCCTTTGAGCATGGAGGCTAGGGGTAGGGCTTGATGCTCAAGCTCCCAAACTCAAAACAAATAAATAAACAAGTATGTAGGACCGAGAAAACAAAAAAAGAAAATAAATAAATAAACAAGCATGTCATATAAATTAATAGAAGTAAATCACGTGTGTGTGTGTTCATATAATGTACCAAAACAAGTATGTATGTATAATATGCATATGATTGTGTATATAATATGCATATATAAATAAAATAATAAATAAAAATGACAAGAAATATTAAATAATAGATTTATGTTGTTTTTAAAAAAAAAATTCACAAAATTTAAAATGGTAGAAGCTATATATATATTTTTTACATAAAATTATAGTTTAAATATTAAAATCTTCTATTTTATTTTGGATCTATTTTATTTTTGGATTCAGATTTAGGGAGGTTAGAGTCAAGTTGTAATTTGATACTTCTAGCTACTTACTGAAAGATGCATTGTTGTGGTGCAGAAGAGATCACTTCTTAGATTCAAACTGAAGTAAGAGACTCGCAGTTCCATTTAACATGCCAGTATTTTTAATTTAAAAAAAAAATATATATATATATATATATGTGTGTGTGTATGTATGTATGTATCATATTTGTTTAATATTACATGGAATGCTTTGACTTGACGTCGTTGCAAAGAGTTCCACAGGATGAGATCTGAAGTCTAATCATCGTATTATCTGTTTCCTGTCACTATTATTAATTACATGTAGCCTGCAAATTTTATTAGAAGAATACTTTGTCATTGATTGTAGTAGTCGCGGCAATATCATATGTGATTATTTTGCATTGAAATTCAATGATCATTCGGACTCGGGAAGATTTGTTGATAAATAGCACACGCCATAGATTGGATTCAACCTCTCGCCGAACACATTTCTATGAAATAGTGCAGCTCAGTTTCGAAATTGAACATTAATATGAGCACTTATTTATTTATTTTAATTTTATCACTTTTATTTAATTATTTAAATTTATACGACTTAAAATACTTCAATATTTTTTTAATTTTTTTAACTCTAACATATGTTATTAAGATTTTTAGAATGTACAATAAATTTTTTTGTATTTTTTAAAATCCTTCACCAATTATCTTTTAAGTTCTCATCAAATACGGGGCTGCCAAGGCCTAGAGTAGCGTGATTGGTGTTGGTCATCATGCCTACAAACAGCGCAATTTTTCATAGTAAGATCATGAGACTCTATCTCTGCTTTCCCCTTCACGGAAAAAGGAAAAACAGAAATCCCTTTTAACTTGACAACACATGCAAAAGTCAAGTCTTATATTGACATTTCGGTATATCTTTCACAAAAGTTTTAAGTTATAGACATTCTTTCTTTTTTTTTTTTTGGATGAAGTTGGAGAGCTAGAACTTTTGTTCGTAATGTAGAGTTATATTAATGTGATATTTGTAAGAAAAGAAAACATTGGTAAATACCAAAATCTGAATTCATTAAGTTATAATTATTTACATTAATCATTTTGAAAATATAGTTGATAAACTTTTTCTTGTATTAAACCTAAAAATATGATAATAATTTTTTTTCTTTGGGTGTCGGCCGGGGAATTAACAAAACATTTTCAATTTATTGAAAATTTCTCGGTAAGAACTCTTGGGCCACTGGGATGGTTGACTTTTTTCTTTTTTAATTTAATTGACCCCAATTAAGTTTTAAATTCGAGATATTCAGTTCTGAAAACGAATTCAATACCGATACGGTGGTTGCCTTGTACTGTAGGGCATATTTTGGCAAAAATTGATGCCTGATGCCCTTCGCTGTCAAACTTGTGAAATTGGCTCCAGCCTACCCTTTATGAACACCCCTTGGATGACCCTAAGGCAATTAGGTTCAACAGCGATGGAAGGTGACAGGAAGCAACGACAACTTGAACAAGCCTTATGGCCATAATTTCAATAACCTGAGAGTGGATGCCGTGGGTGTCATCCGTTGAAAAAACATGTCGCAACGATAGACCCTTTTTATATGATTTGTTGTTTTTAAAATAGCACAATTATAGAAAAAAAAAAGAAATATATATATATATATATATATGTATAGAGAGAGAGAGAGAGAGAGTTCAGGTATGTTACTAACATGCTTACTCATTTAAAAAAAAAAAAAACTATATATCCTTTTTTCTTTTGTATAAATAATTTCATTTGTTAGGTTTTTGGGTTTTTAATATTTTATTTATGAAAATATCAACCCAAAAAAAAAGAGTTGATTATTTTAAATAAAATAATATTTGACAAGTTCTTAGCAGAGTAAACAAATAAAATCATAAACTAACATTTAATACTGTTAAGTAACTATTTAACCAAAAAATTTAACTTGTTCGCACAAGAGTCCACGAGACAGCCTCTAATCACCTTGAGAACAGTGTAGTTTTAACACAAGATTTTAAGTTATAGAAATTTCAATATTACATTAAAAAATTATTCAATTCAAAAATTTAAATTATATGAGATACAAGAATAAATTAGATTTTAAATTTTAATAGATGCAATTTTAAACACTTGTGAGGGAGGTTTTATTCATATATGGCAAATGAATTATAATTATTTAATTGAACTGTATCAAGATAAAATGTACTAAATTCACATATTATTGTTGCTAAATTAATTCACATATTATTGTTTGCACAATTTTTCCTTTTGGGTAGAGTTTTGAAAGTCTTATAAACTAATGTTTCGCATTACAAATAAATTAAAGGAAAAGAATGAACCAACAGCATATAAATAAATAAAAAATTATAACCCAATGTTTGAAAACTTTAAATAAGATATGGCACCAAAAGTCTTTGTTTGCTTGAACCCATTAAAACATCAGACTAGGGTTCGTCCGTCGATGGGTCAATCAGAACACTACACATCAGATGGTTTGCGTTAACTCACGTTGTTGTTGGTCAACTGCGCTAAGCATAGACCCAACGGAATAACATTGTCGGCCATTTTTAATGAAGCTCTCATTCTCACCGGCTTACTTTTCCTCTTTTCCTATCATTCTTTGTTTGACTCCCCTTGCGTATGTAGGCTAAGCGGCGTGAGAGTTCGGGCATACGGAGGAAAAGCAAACCATGGGAAAAATAAACAGTTAATGAACACACAGCAAATGAAGACGCCAGATACATAAATCGTAAGGGATAATTCCCATACGCTTCATTTTTATATAATATTACAAAATTATCTATTGTAATGAAAAAAAAAAAAAGCATAATATTCTAACTAGCCGTTTCACTATTATGTAATGTTAGATTAACAAAAGATTACAATTTTATCTTTGTGAATAAGTAACAGTAATCAATAACAACAAATAGTCGTGACAATTAGCAAATAGGTAAACCAATCGACCCCATAATTTAGGTGCACAAAATCTCGAGTTTCGTCCCTTAATTTAATGTAAATAATTCATGTGAGATTATGAAGGAGGACTTTGGTGCTGACTTATCCAGTACACTTCAAAGTATAAACATTCCATGTGCTTTAGGCTTACTTGCTTAAATAGGCCTTCTCATTACCAAACATGGAGTCATTTTCCTTTCATGGCATAAAACTAGAGAGAAAAGAAGGTGGTCAATTAGTCCGCCATTGATGCAAACCACTAATATATATATATATATATATATATACACGGACGTGCATGCAATTGTCTGTGCATACATCGTTGTGGACGTGCTTCAACTAATGTCAAAGTGTGAAAAATACAGATAAAGATGTCGAAATATAATCCGACCGATAAACCAACTTAAATATACTTGAAAAATAGAATTACAGGTCTAATTTCTTCAACATAACCTGAAATAAAAAAAAAAAAAAAGAGACTCGAATTTTAACCACTAGAGTTTTTTTTTTCTTTTTTTTTCCCCATCAGATTACAATGACTCTCTTAGACTTTCTCTCATATATGGCCTTCTACAATATATGTGGTATTAGATAATAGATTTGGCATTTTGTAAGTTGCAAATACCACCAATTATTGAACTGATTAGCATCCTTTTTGGCGCACCGAAAAAATAAGTGATTTATTTCCTCTTTGTTTTCGTGTCAATTGAATCCGATTGACGATTAATTTTCTATCTCAATAAAAATTGAATCGTCAAATACGTTTAATTTATGTTGCTTTTGAAGAGGTAAGTATCTTCTCATGGTTCCTATTCAAATGCCCCTATATTTGCAGGAATCCATGAGCGGTGGCCTACAAGAAATTACTTACATTTTAACTAAATCAAATTCATGTAAAAGAGAAAAAAAAGGTAGAAACCTCAATGTTAATTCCGCATGTTTTTTCTTTGTATGACTATGAAAAAAAAAAACACTCCTCATATTTAAATATTTTTATAATTATATTTATTTTTTAAATTTATTAAATATATTAATTTATTAATTAAATTTAATTTATATTAAATTTTTTTATTAATTATTATTATATGAAAATTATGCACATATCATATGACAACTAAAATTTTACATTATTGTTATTTTATAATATTTTAATATTTTATTTTTTATTTATTTTAATTTTTTAAAAAATTAAAATTATATTATATTAATAATTTTAACGATAAATCATGTAATATTATTTAATATAAATTAAATTTGATTAAAGAAATTAATATATCAAATAAATTTAAAAAAATAAAACGAAGTGTACATTATTATTATAAAGATGTTCGGTATGTAAACTTATTCTGTTTTTTTACTACGGCTATTCTTAAAGTCTAAAAGCTAACTCAGTCACAGAGTGCTTGTCCATATTTGGGCCCCACTTTCCACTCTGTCTCTCTCTGACTTCCATTGCATCACTGAAATTCATCTGCATTGACTTCTTTGTCTCGCTCTCTGTAATGGGTTACGGCTTGTAGACTTTGAACGAGAGATCTACGCGGATTCCTCTTGGCGTTTTTTGGGCTCTCCCCAAAAATCAAAGTAGAGTTCTAACGTAATTTTCCTTCCAATTCCCTTTCTCTCTGTCTTTCAGCCCTTTGTTTTGTTTTGTCTTTTGGTTTTTTTTTTTTTTTTTTTTTGTGGGGGGGGGCGTTTACTGAGTTTTCTAATGTGTACCTGAGAGACGATGAATTCATAAGAGGTTTACTTTGAATTATTGGGTTCAAAGGTGCTATCTTTTTTCTTGGTTTTCTTGTAATTGGATTTTGATCTCTTATGGGTATCTTTTTTGAGATGGATTCTGCCAGGAAATAATTTGGGTTTTGTAGTAGTTTTATTATACACGAATTTGGGGACAGATGATTTGGATTAGTTGAGAGTAAAATGAAAAAAGTTGTGTTCTTTGCTCCTTGGATATCAACTTTAGGGTTTAATTTCGCTCTCCTTCTTTTTGTGGGTTTTGGGCCTTTGAGCATCTTGAGCTGAGCTTTTGCGTTCTGGGGTTTATTCTGGAGATTTGAAGGGTTTGATTTTGTGGGTATCTTGGGGGAAAAAAAAAAAAAAGCATCTGGCTTATTCAAGCTGAGTCTGGATTCTGGTCATCTTCGAGGTTTAAATTTTGAAGTGCTGCTTGGTATTTTATTGAGGCCTTTGAATAATTTGAGTGGTTGGGACTGTTAGGTATTCAGTGGTGAGGTTGAATTTGGTTTTGCAGTATGGATAATTCAAAAAACAGGCAGAACGATCATTTGGGTGTGAACAAGATGGGCAAGAACATAAGAAAAAGCCCCCTGCACCAACCCAATTTTGCTAACAATGCAAATGCAAATAGGCAGCAACCTCAGCCTCAGGTCTACAACATAAGCAAGACTGAATTCAGAAATATTGTTCAGCAACTAACGGGTTCTCCATCTCATTCACAAGAAACTCCCCCTAGACCTCCCCAAAATCCACCCAAACCCCAGAGCATGCGATTACAAAAGATTAGGCCGCCTCCTTTGACACCTATCAACCGACCTCACATTCCAACACCCATCCAAGCTCAGGCAGTGGCACCTCCCCCAGTTCCTTACAACAATACGTTTGTAATGCCTGGCCAAATTGCACAACCATCTCCTACAATGATGCCACAATGGACACCTGGGGACTCAGTTTGGCCAAATCCAGCTGAATCTCCAATCTCAGCTTATATGCGCTACCTTCAAAACTCCATAATTGATCCCAGTCCACGGGGAAATCAAGCCCATCCTCCATTACAACAACCTCATCCGCCAGTTCCAGGGCCAATGCAGCCTCAACCACCGTCATCTGGTTTACTTCCTAATCCACCTATGCCTGCACTACCCTCTCCAAGAATAGGTGGTCATGTACAACCAATGCCTAATCTTCCTTCACCATATATGAATGGCCCTGGCCTTTTACCTTCACCAACATCTCAGTTCCTCTTGCCATCTCCTACCAGTTACATGAATTTGTTGTCTCCAAGATCACCTTATCCGCTGCTTTCTCCTGGGATTCAATTTCCTCCACCATTGTCACCCAATTTTGCATTTTCCCCAATGACTCAGTCAGGGATTTTAGGCCCGGGGCCCCAACCTCCACCTTCTCCTGGTCTTTTATTTCCATTATCACCTTCAGGGCTTTTCCCTGTCTCAAGTCCAAGATGGAGGGATCAATAGACCAAGGGGGTAGCCTTATGTTGTGGAGATCTGGATCTGTAAGGAGCTGGTAACTCTTTTACGACACTCATCTGCAATTTGTGGGCTCTTGACTTGGCAAAATGTGGTGTACACGGCTTGTGTAAGAGACTGTCTAAAAGCTTGTGATCTTTTATTTAATTTTTCTTTGGTTGATAAGGTGTCTGGGATTAAAATATGTAACAGCTGCAGCTATTTTAATTTCATGGTTGAAAAAGTGTTATCTTAGGTGATGTGCTGAAGGTTAGATCCATTTATTCCTAGGCAAGAACTTTTAACATGAGAGACAGAGCTGAGCATTCAAAGGAGGTAGGCTCACATATATGAAGGTTTAATATGTAGGTCAGAAGAATTTTCTGTATTTGTATTCTTGTCAATTAAATCTCAATTAGTTTAAAGTCCAATTTTTCTCAGTTTGAAGGAGTTCTCCAAGATGCCATGGTTTTGTTCATATTTTATTGCACATCAACAATTTTATGTTGTTTGACTGTGCTAATTTTGATGCAGTTGTTATGGATGCTGAAAACTGCAATTTCTATTTTACTTCTGGTTCCATTTATGTTGCAATTGCTTGTGAATATCTTAATTGGGCACCATTAAGGTTATAATACTTGCTGAAAATGCGGACATAGTTAGTGTTGCTTACTATATTTGGTCAAAGATGTTTCACTATTTTGTAGAGCCTTTATCTTCCATGTATCTCTGCCAATGATACTGTATGTTCTATTTTGCTTTGAATCATCTGTAATATCTTGTCTTACTTGTGCTTTAGGACATTTTATGTTTAAGACTAATAAGAGATGATGTCTTGGGACATATTGTTCATTCAAGTAATGCAATGGACAGGTTTGCATCTTTCCTCTTTATGGGATTCACTCTTGATGTACTGATGTACTGTCACATGTTCTGTATAAGGCTGTAATGATTTTCTTTGTGATCAAACATCGGATGAAGTCCTATTGTATGTGGAAGACTTTGTAGCTTTTAGAAGTTTGCACAGTCATTTGAATTATCTGGTGGAAAAGGGTTAACTAGTCATAGATTATGAATGTGATGCAGCTTCTTTCTCTATGGGGTCCACCTTTTTGAGATTGTGTTGTATGTCCTGTATAATCCTACAAAAAATTTTCTTTGTGATCATTGGATAAAGTCCTATTATGTGTGAAGTTGCTCTTAGAAGTATGCAGTCATTTGAGTTATCTGGTGAAAAGGGAATTTATCTAGTTATGGATTCTAGATATGATAACAAATTCAATGCAGGAGCATTTGGATTAGAGGCACGTGATTGAATAGATTTTGTCTCTGAAGATGTGGAAGTTTGTGGCCATGATTCATGTCTATGTGTAATAGCTTGGTGTTTTTGGACTCTTATATGTTTGCCCATTGATGAAGACTTTGGAGCTCCCTTAGGTCCTATGTACACATGCTACATAATCTGAAATGATCAAGGTGGAAAAACTGAAAAGTAAGGTGGAGCAATGTAATAAACTATGAGGAGAAGCTTAGCAATCTATCACTTGTGATTAAGAGGAGAAATACACCGTATTTATCTTCACAGAAAGAAAAATGACTATAGGGCTAAGGCAAGGGATACGATGAATTGTCTTTCTGATGCATTCTATGTTTAGGTAATAAATCCTTAAGTCATTAGATCTGATGGTGGTGTGTAAAATTGTATGGTTGAGGCCAAAGAAAAAATTCTTGGCTTCTGGTTAGTCAAGGAAGTAGAAATATATATGGAATGGCTAACCAGTTTGCACTGGGAATTGGATTTCTTTCCAAAGCCCCTTAAACAATCTTCATTGATTCTGCTACTTCCACCAATTTGGACTAATTAATGATCTAATGAAATGCCAAGGATGCCATATAGTTTGTGTGGGGACTCTGCTAGTCTGTGTTAGTTTGACACTTTTATTGTGCTTTTCAACCTCATCTTGCTTCCATTTTTGTTTGTGCCTGCGGTGAAACAGCTTTTCTAGTTAGTAGCAGTCAAGACACTGGTGCATTGCACTTGTTGGGATGGTTAGTTTACCTATTCTTATCTCTGCAGTTGAGCTGGGGTTTGGTCAGATTGAAAATGTTTCTCCTAGAATGGTTGGGTTTGACGGTTATTATAACTGTTGATTATGAAATTATCCAACAGAAACATCGTTTTGTTTCTCAGAATTCCACCTTGTTTAATTTCTCCTCTTCCCCATATGAGACCTCGTCTTTCTGAGCCATATTCATTGTTTACTCTAGATGTTTCATGAGTGTTTATTGAATTGTGAAGCTTGCATTGGTCCCCACCAAATTTGATATATAGGTATAACACACATGCTAGTTTTTGATTTTGTTGTCTTATTGCTTACTTTCAAATTTATTTTTAGTCAATCTCTTTTCTAAGCTGCATTTGCATTAATGGATTTTCTATGCTAGTGAGCTTCTAACACAGCTGTCAGGGTGCCTTCTTTCAGAATTTGTAATGTGGTTAGAACCAATTTTTATTTGAAGCTATACCTGCATTCTAACTTGAAGAACTCTTCAAGAAGTCATCTTTCTGTCTTGACACCGGCATACAACAGCAAATCCTTAATTCATAATGTTAAATTTTCAATTATGTACTAGGAATGGAGCGAGTTAATTGTTTGCTACCCTTCACAGGTTTAGCCAATGCAACTTGTTTCCTTGCTAGCTTATGTTGGTTCGGTTCATCTTGTCAGTATTGCAAATTTTGTTGTATGAACATCGATTACCACTTTGGATTGCACGGCTGGGATGAAGAGGTCCTGCATCCTGGTTACTCTTTGTGCGCAATAATGTGTCATCCTGGACACTTTTAATGATTAAAATTATTTAGGAGTAAAGTAACTTTGTGAAGAAACAAGTACTAGCCATTCCCTTGTTTTTTTCTAATTTATTTTTTCGTTTCTCTTTTATTTGTGAGCTAATTTTCTTTTATTTGTTTAAATTCAAAGAGTATATGATGAGGTAGTCAGAGAACTCTAATTTTTCACTGGACAAATAAATATATGGACAATTTTTCTATTTGATTTTGCAATGACGCTCTCCTCCATTTTAAGATGTTGAAAGGCTATACAAAAACGGGGTGATATATCTGTTAGTAGTTATTTATCTGTGAAGTTGGCCTCTTGGCACCCTCTGTAAAGCAACGTCTCTCGATTGTGGTTTGGCAGAAAATTGCGTCGAAGTCTTTGTTCCACGACAAGACCACTGTCTACATTTCACGGACAGAGATCATCAATCAATAATCACATCTTCTGAGAAAATTCGATAAAAAAAAAACAAAAAAAAGAAACGAGAAAAGGGTCTTGATGTTTCTTATTGATTCGTTTTCTTATTTCGAAACTTTGTGTTTTTTCATCGGAATTCCATCCACTCTCCTTCCTTGCTAGGTGACGATGCCATTAGAAGGAAGTAAATCTTTAGGTGTGTTCTATCCATTTTTGTTTCTAATTCAAAGGAAACTAATGAGAGAAATTTTGTGGTTTGTCAACTTATAAACAATAGGCTTTGTTTCCATTCTTTAGCTGCGTCAGTAGAATAATCTTCATAGTCAACAAAAATATTTACAATTTTGGTTTGTTAATGTGATTTTGCTTTTAACCAATATTACATTCAACTAACATCAAACTCTTCAAATCCCAACAAAAAATGTAAAAACTACGATAAAAGTCTAATAATCCCTGAACAAAAGGTATCGGTTTTGTCGTTGCTTCATCTTCAAGAATTGTAATTCTAAACTTTACAATTATCATTAATTTCCTCCATTTATTTATTGACTTTTATTAAAGACATTTGTTACAACTTCAATATTTTCCAAATCATTTCAGTTTTTTTTTTCTTTTCCATTTGAAATAATAAATCATTTTAAATAAATTTCATAAAAAGAAAAATTTAAAATCCACACAATACGCAAGAATTGGTAATTAGGGCATTGGCTGGTATACCAATCTTTTCTCTGTAGTCATTTCCATTCTACAACAAATGGTGTAATTCAAGAAAAATATAGAAAAGTATAGAGATATATTTGCTAGGCAAACAAGATAATATAAGTTTAGGCATAATTAGATATAACACAATAACAAATAAGATAGATGACATGCCATATGTAAAAAATGAGAGTGCCACATGTTGTTTCATCTTAAATAGAAATTATATGTACGATGTAAATTTTCTTCAAATTTACAATAAAAAAAAATTTAAATGCATTTAACTTTTTAATAATTTACCTCATTTGCATTATACGTTGTAGGTTACCTATAGTTTTTAATTTTTACAATTAGAATCTTTTATCAAAATTCTATTAATTTTAGAACTCCTTTTTCATTCTAAAAAATTTAAAAGACTTAAATATTATGAGATTTAATTTTTCGATCCCTCATGATTATTTTTCCTCTTTTTTTTTTTTTGAAAATTTTTATGATTTATAATTGTTAAATTCTTTATGAGTTTAATTTTCTTAACTCAAAAAAACTGTGAATTCTAAAGATTTAGAGAAAAAAATATAAGAAGTCAAAATAAATAAAATCTTATATTATTTAAATTTTATAAAATTTCTTAGAATTAAAAATAAATTTAAAAATTAAAGAAATTTGGATGGATATTGTGCAAAAATTCATAAGAGTTTTGTAGTGTAAATTACAATTTTAGGGGGGGTGAAAGTAAATGACAAAAATAAAGGAAATTTAAGTGCATTTAACCTTGACACTTTGGGTTTAACTAATTTTAGAGTGACAAAAACACTTTTACCCCTTCTTGAATCTTGACATTTTTTCTGTTTGTTTTTTTATTACTTAGCCTTTTTTTGGGGGGGGGAGGAGGTAAGTGAGAGGGAAACAAGTCTAGCCTATACGATTATGGAATAGGGCAAAGAGATTCTACAAGCATCATAAGTGGAAGAAAAATAAAGATCTTCCTCCTAGTTTAACCTTTCAGTAGCAAAATAGTTAGTCACTCATTTAGTTTCTTGATAAGCATGGTGTAGTTGTACCACTTATTCTCTTCCCAACAAGTTTGTATACTTATTAATCAAGTTTGCATAAAGGTAAATTTCTATAATATTACCATTGAAACCGCCTAACCAATTGCCTCAATGATCTTTGATGACACCCCCCATTACTACCTGTCTAGGAATTCCTTTAGTTGCACCATTTGTATTTAGGTTTACCTAGTTTTTCAGGGGCCACGTCTAATGCACCAATATTTCTGTTCGGTTTGTTTTGCTAGGTCCAGCTTTTAGTCTTCCTCATGACATAACATATTCCTTGGTCAATTTCAACACAAACCATACCAAAGAACCCTTAGTTAGACCTTTGATAACTCTTTCGTTGTGCCACTTTCATGCCTACTAGCAAGCGACAGCAAATACAACCGACCACGATTCCGCAACCTTACTATTAGAGTTCACCTGGAGATTTTGCCTTAACCACTCCTTAAAAGGAAGTTGGAAGAAGACAACCTTACACTTTGAATTGACAAGTTAATGCCAAGTCCCACCACATCTCTACAATCTTGAATAAAATGTATAACTAACTCATCAAAGCAATCACAAAGGGGGCATAAGCTCGAATTGTCAATTCCTCACCTCAATTTTTCCATTTTAGTCAGTAAACTACCGTAGTTGAGTTGCTAGATAAAGTAGCAAACATGCTTTGGGGTAGGAAAATTTTAAATAACTTTATAATCATATCAACTAAAGGTTCCAACATTCAGTCATAGAAACTAGTAAATTGATTTCACTAAGTAGCCATCAGTGGCCAAGCCATAACTCAACACATTAGTGTTTCTACCATCAAGTGACAATTTATAAATAGCTAACTTGGTAAGAAGATCTCTTAGTAGTTTCCCTTTCAAAACAATCTAATTCAATCTAAAATTGAAGTCCTAATAATTAGTTACCTTCCATATTCATTAAGTTTTATTGTCACTTGTGCATGTTGGAGTAAGATTTTATATGTTAGCCATTTATTAGTCCAAAAATAAGTGTTTTGTCCATTGCCCATTACTCACTCTTCTTATTAAACCAAGGTCAAGGTGAGGGTACATTTTAACTAAGCCTTGTCAAGTATGAGAGGCCATATGTCTATGGCAAAAGTTTTTTGTCCTAGTGTCATTCCTATAATATTTTTCACTTATCACCTAAGCCTTTAGTGAATGTGGCTCTTTCACCAATCTCCAACAAAGTTTAGTCATTAAAGCTTCATTAGTCTTCCCCATTTCTTATATTTCTAAACCTCAAGCACACTTGCCATTACAAATTATATCCCACTTAATCATATGAACATTCTTAGTGTTTTCAGAATCACCCTAAAAGAAGGCCCATTGGTGTTTATCCAAAAGGGAGCAAATTGGAGACGACAAGAGAGTCATTTGCATGAAGTAAACAAGTATTGTTTTTGAAATTGACTTTAATAGTGTAATAATGTAAGGCAACTTGTAGAGGATAATTGTTTTGCCTTCCATCCAACCAGAGTCACCTGGACTTTATTAACTACACTTTTATAGGTTCTAGTTATCACTTGATCATGAAAGATAAACATTCCAAGATACTTGCCTATGTCTTGAGTTAAAAAGAATGTTGGCCCTTCAATCTATCAACTGAGTTGTAGTGGCAAGTGTAAAGAAATGGACTAATAAGATGAAATAGGATGACAATTATCAATAAGAAAATTATATTTTATTGATAGAATTTTATACATATTTTTGGTTATACATTAGTTTTGTAGTATAATGTCTTTTTATAGTGCAAATTAAGATTACATCATTAATATGAGATATAATCATAATTTCTTCTCTTTGAAAAGAATTAATTTTAATTAATGAGTGATTAGTGGAGAAATTGTAACTAATGGAAATTGAGCGATTGGTAGAGAAATTGTAATTTACGAAAATTGAGTAATTGGTGAAAGAATTGTAATTAAATCAGGATACATGATCGTTTTCTTTGATAATAAGAATATTTCGAGATACAAAAAGTCTTGATTTTCAGAGATTAATTCTTTGCTTGGACCTCTAGCAGAAAATATCTAAACAAGACCTTATTTCTCTAATTTAAGCCTCAATAGCTATACCAAAGATAATTACATCGTTTTCAAAAAATAGATGCGGCATTGTAGGCCCTTGCTTGGAGATTGAGATGAGGCGCCAATTGCCATATTGAAATAATTGATCAATTAATTGAGACAACCTCTCTATACAAAGCATGAAAATATAAGATGACAATGGATCCCCTTATCTAATTCCTTAAGAAGGATGAAATTTTGTAAGAGGCATACCATTTCATAGCTCCTCCATCTGTGCTGAAGTAATACAATTCATAATTATACTTAGAAAATTCCATGGTAGGCCAAGTTGAACCAAAATATCTTAAATAAAATCCCAATTTAATTTGTCGTAGGCTTTTTCTAAGTTAATTTGGATAGCCATCCCTTTATTGATTAGCATTTTTATGAGGGATGATTTTACTAGAGGATATGAGAAGTACCATATCAATAAATTAGAATAAAACTATTAGTTCTCTATTCTTAACTGGTTGAATTTGACCAAAAATTAAGGTAGAAGGCGCTTATAGATCGTGGAATCCATACATTGTTAGTTAAAATATTAGGACTGAGATGGAAATTTTACCTGCTAAATCATTATTCAATTTTACAAGCTATATCTTAATTAGTCTAATTTCACTTGAGAATATCTAGAATCAACCTATCTAATATTTTCTCATTAACTTGAATGTAATCTGGTGATTAATTGGGGCGACAGGAGAGACATGGCATCCAAGAATTAGACCCTAGAAACAGAATGACAAACCATATTCCTAGTATTTGGGCCAGTCTTACATTAAGACCACAAATCCGAGCACTTCCTTCGCGGTGTCCTTAGGACAGCTACTTCTAGCTTAGGCTACAAACTTTTCTTTTATTATTATTTTTTTCTTTTTGTTTTTAAATTTTTATGAAGATGGGGATAATGCACTTCCCCGGGTCTAGCTGCTAGGCAATCAAAACCCTTGCACAATGATTAAAAAGTTGCACGAATGACGATTTAGCATGTATTATGCAGTTTCGCACGTCCACACATTTTCTCATGGGATCTAAAGAATAATTCGAGCAAGTGTGGCGCCGCCGCTGCCCCACCATTTTATCTACACCAATGAATGGCAGAGACACCACAAACAAGATTTCAAAACTCAAAGCACCATATGCTTCAGCGATTTCCAAATTTTAATCACCCATTTGACCTTGATACAAATCTTGCTTGACAAAAAGAATTCTATCCCTTTTAAGGGAATAAAATGAAAATTCTCGTCAACACCAATAACATGCTTGTAGGTTAAATTTTTACAATATCAAATTATCAACGTCCTTGAATGGATAGCAGAAGACCAAAACAACCGTCTAGTACTGTTTTTTATATTAACACTATCTAAAATTTTCTGACGAGGATAGAATTTGATTATAAGTCTAGAGATTATCAAGTTGCACCTACCTAAGCGGAGTTATTATTTATTTATTTTTTTTTCATTTGTAGGTTTATTAGAACATGAACAACAATTATATATATTTTCACAAATTTTATATTTTTTAATATTAAAATTTAAAAATTTTAAAATAAATATTTATGTTTTTTAAGTAGTTGAGCGTCTCCTGAAGGACACCCAGCGGATATAAGTTGACTTAAGGGCAGCTTTGTCCCCACCTGCATTATTAGGGCGCCAGCCACAATGCCGCAAAAGTCTCCACCGTCCTTTTATTGCCATCTCTTCATAGAACCGACGTTAACGTGGCCCAGTTGGCCCACTAATTAATGAACTCTCCCAAAATAAACTCTCCTATGTGATAAAAAAAATATAAACTCTCTTCTTAATTCATTTCCCTTTAGAGATATATATATATATATATATATATATATATATATATATATATATTTTTTTTTTTTCTCCTACCTTCTCTCAAAACAGATATCCAGAAACTAAATTCATCTCGAAAGCTTAATTCCCAATTAATTAGAAAAATAAAAGATGAAAGCAGAGTGATTTTAACGCAAATTTCGGCCATAAATATTCTAATAACATGCACACACACAAAAAAAAAAAAACTATTCAAAAAATCTTAAATTATTGGAGGATAAAACCTAATCCTAGTGTGAGAACCACCATGGTTTGTCTAGTTTATATGTAAGGCTTCAGAGTTAAAACCTTTTGAGCATGTTTTATGTTTTATATAGAGAGTTTTGACAGTGAAGTGTCGTGGTAGGGACTCTGAGATTTAAATGAAAAGGACTTCTCATGGTCAAGAAAAAAACACTGAGAGACCCAATAATAACTCACATTTCCTAATAACAAAAAACAAAAAAAAAAAAATTAAATGTCTTGTAAGAATTTTTGACTCTTGAATAAAAGACTTGGCTTCACCACTTCAATTCCTCGTTAGGGCATCATCGTTCCTTGCAACAAAGTGGGCTCCACTCAGTGTCTATGCAAATGCGTGTAGAACTGGTCTGAAGTGAACAAATTGAACACTCCTTTCATGTAGCCACTGTTAGAAGATTGCCATGGAGTGCGTCACAAGTCTCACAATAACTTGGGCAGGAGCCATTTTCTGAAATGCAACATAATACTAATGGGGCGATGAAGGTTATCCCATCCTGCTATTCCAAATTTTCAAGGCCATTGGTCAAGCAGAACTCGTTCATCTCATGAGTCAAAATGCATCAAATGAATATGAACACTTTTGAAAGAAACTGATTGGAAGATACTTGCAATAAGGTTTGAAAAAGGCACATGTGACAGCAACTTGGTGAGAGTCGGCTGTAACATTAACTCATGTTTTAGGAATAAATTAAAATAATATTAATGGCCATCGACTTTATCATTTAATTCAACTAGATCACTGACAATTTATTTTCCATTAAGTCACTATACTCGTATTTTAAGTTCATAATCACCACCTCGGTTTTTATAAGTAAGATTGTGCCAATTATTTCATTAAGAATAAATATTTAGGTATAAAATTTCCCAAATTAATAGAATTATAGCATATTATTATTATTATTAATAAATCAACTTTATTTGTTAAGCCAAAATTCCTTGTATTTTACCTATAACATTTATCAAAAGAGACGACTTTAAAACTGTAATGAATGCATCATAACTTGATCAAACATAAATTAAAGCTTCATAACTCAATTACAATTAAATGATATTAGTATTAGTCTTTTTTTTTTTTAATTTCTATATAGTTGCAAACATGTATAAAAAGCTATTTTCCTGAAAAAAGTACGGCTTCTTGGTCTTGAATCCGATACATGAAACAAGTGGCACATTTTCATGACATTTTATTGATACTTTAAATGTTAATAAATGTATCCTCATTCGTTTGACATTTGCTAATTCTAATTCCTAAGTGGCAAGTTAAAAACTCATCAACCTAAGATGAAAAGGGCTGACCAAAATAAATATTAAAAATTAGGCATGTTATTGTACCCCACATATAAGCTTTTCTACGTTTCTGTTACTGTTACAGCCAAGTTGAAAAAACTTACTTTGAGGATGTCCACACGGACTTCCCAACCTTGATTTGCATTAAACATGTTCACTTTCAAGATGTATATCCAAGTTTTTGTTTTTTTCTTTTTTTTCTTTGTTTAGTTGGATTGGGGAGGGGAATTTTTTTTTTTATAAGTGAGATATGAGATTTAAACTCTAATTTCATCTCTAAATTTTAAGTTTGGTAGTCACTAGATTATACATAGCGATTATATATTTAAGAAAATTCACTTTCAGGATATTTGAGTTGCATTAAACATTTGCCCCCGCATAATTTTATTTTATTTTTGATCAAGACAATGAGCAGCTTTATTCATCCTGAAATGTTCCGTACATCATCTTGAACAAAAGGATAAACATAATTCAAACAATAATGCTGTTGTCCCACTTCATTTAATCCAGAGAGAGGTAAGTAACTTCGCAATTGCGTGGGCTGTATTGTTGAAACTTCTCCTCGCATAACAAGTAGTGAAGTGATCAAACTTGGATGCACATCCGCGGCTAGAAGACCCACCAAATTATTTGCTTATTGTGCGGAGTCGATTGCTCGGATTGCAAGCAAGCTATCCGACTCAACGCAGATGAATGTGAGTGACAACTAGCTTGCTTCTCGGAGGGCCTCCCTTATTTCTAACAGCTCCATTAATTCCACAGATAATGACCCGGTGATTGGTTGTTTCTTGAGCAAGAAAAGAGTACTCTTTATTCATTCATCGAGATTTCGTACATCTTGTTTATTGAGAAACGAAACCTCTCCCCTATTTTCCAAAGCTATTTTTGCTGAAGCATGGGCTACGGCATTAGCATTCCGTTCAACATGCTGAATAGAAAAGCTGGTGAATTCACGGGACAAAGCTCTCACATCTTCGACAATTTGAGCCGGCAAAGTATACTCTTCCTTCCTTGTTCACACAGCCTGCACAGCTACTAGACTATCCGATTCAATACAAATTCAAGGAGGAGAGAATGAGGCCACTGTCCGGAGTGCCATGCTGATAGCTAATGGTTCCACAATATCAACTCGAAATTTTCCAAGTAAACCCGTGGTGGCAATATGCACAGGTTGAAAGAATATATTTAGTGTCAGCCTTTAATAAAATTAAGTGAAAGACGTACTTCTAATTATACTAAACAACAAGAAGTACAGATCTACAATCACGAAAAAAAAACAAAATTTTTTTTTTGGTACTAATAGGTCTTCTAACTTATTACCTGATATTATCAAGCAATGCATGAATATTCATGGTTAGCAAGCTTTTCTTCTATAGGATAGACTAAGAAATCTATCAATTATTGATATTAATTCAACTTTCTCCTATTAATGTAAATACTTGTAATTAGTTTAAATTCCAACTAACCAACTTTAATAAATATGAATTACTAAGTAGTTATTACTTTAATTATTACTTCAAAAATAATTATCTGATATTTATTTTTAATTATGTGAGTCACTTTAACATTCTCCCATGTAGTTTACATGATTTCAAATAAGTGATACAATTGTTAATGACCATTACTTATATTATCTATATATGTTAGTTTGAAACTATAATTTGCTTAACTAAAAATCTTTATCATGACCATTATGCAACATTTTTAAAAATATTTTCTTTCATATATCACAATATAATTAATTTCTAATCAAACACTTTATTAAGATATAACTTTATTAAATAGAAAAATTTAAGACTTTAATTTATTTAGGTTCTAAATAAACTTTATGTAAATAATCTTTATATGTACAAAATAAGTTTTTATTTGCAAATAACCAAAAAGTCTTTAAAATATCAAAATATTATAAAACATAGTTTAAAATGAAACTTAAGTAAAGGTAAAAAGTATCATATACTCAATATGATCTTTATATGACTTAATTGGCAATCCTTTAGTCATAGGTTTATCAATCTTTATATGACTTAATTGGCAATCCTTTAGTCATAGGTTTATCAATCTTTATATGATTTAATTGGCAATCCTTTAGTCATAGGTTTATCAATTATAAGTTGAATTCTAATATACTCTATTACAATTACTTATATTTTAACATAATCTCTAATGACTAAGTACTTGATATTAACATGCTTGTTTCATCTTTCATTTTTATTATTATTTTGAAAAGAACATCACAATTAGATTATCACAATATATATTTAATGGTCTAAAATATAGTTTACAATTTGTAATCTTGTGATAAAATTCTTTAACTATAGAGCATGTATTATAATTTCATGACTCGTAATGAATTATGCTTCCATAATAAAAGAAATAATAATAGTCTGCTTGATACTTCTTTAGGATGCAACACTTTTAGCAAATATAAAAATGTATCTAATAGTAAATTTTCTATTTCTATATAATTAATGAAATCAATATCTAAATTCTTGACCACTTTTAAACATTTTGTTTATCTGTATATAAACTTGTAATTTTTTATTCCCTATAGATATCATATAACTTTTTAACAACTTTCTATTGTTTTTGTCTAAGATTACTTTAAGACCTCCCTGACATTTCCATTGTAAAAGTAATATCAAATTTAGTATAAACTTGTGTATACATAAGACTATTGATTGTTAATACATATAATATGTGTTTCATCTTATCTTACTCTAAGTCATTCTAGTAGTATACAATGGAAGAATAACTTTTCATTCTAAATTTCTCTAAAACCTTTTCAGTGTAAACTTTTCAAGATAGTCCTAACATCCTTTGAGGTCTATCTTTGTAAATTTCTATAACAATAATATAAAAAGCTTTACCCATATCTTTATTTCAATGTTTTGAGAAATAAATTCCTTTATCTCATGTAATAACCTCAAATTATTGCATATAAGTAAAATATCATCTACATATAAGATTAATATAATATATTTGTTCATATTGACTTTAAGGTATATACACTAATGCATAATATTCTCTATAAAATCATATGAGACAATGATATTGTGAAATTTTATATATCCACATCAAAAAACTCACTTAAACTCTTATATTGATTTTTTAAACTTACATACTAAATGACTCTTATTATCATTAGTGAAACTTTCAGATTAACTTATGTGCACCTTTTTCTCAAAATTTTCATTCAAAAAAGTAGTTTTCATATTTATTTGATGCAGTTTTAAATCAAAATCAACTATTAAGGTCATGATAATTCTAAATAAATTCTTCTTTGAAACTAAAAAGAAGGTATAATAGTAGTCAATACCTTCCTTTTAAATGAAATTTTGTCCATAAGTTTACTCTTGTATCTTTTAATATTACCATATGAGTCTCATTTGGTTTTATAGTCCCATTTACAACTAATATTTGCAGTTCCTTTTAGTAATTCAATAAGATTTCAACTTAATTAGTAGCCATAAATTTCATTTCTTCCTTTATGATATTATACCATAATTTAGATTTTCACTTCTCACGACTTGTGAAAATGTGCAAGGATCATTTTTATTATTGACATCAATCTTTTAAAGCTATACAATATAATCATTATGAATTACACTTCTTTTTAGTCTTAAGAATCTTTTAAGCCATATATTTTGTGAATTTTCATCATGTGGTTCAAGTATTTCTAGTTCCATACTTGCTTATATTGCATTAGACACTTAACCTTGAATTTGTTGTTCTTTAACAATATCATGTAAATTTTCTTGAAAAATAACCTTGCCTCTAGAGTTTATAAGAATTTTAATTAACTTCTTATTTTTCCCAAATTGCACATTACAAAAAAACTCACTTTTACTAAATTCAAAACTCTTAAGAAATTTTAAATTCTTAATTTCAACAATTCTATGTGGATTTAAAGGATAGTAAAATATTTCTTAGAGTTTACCACATAATTTAAGAAAACCTATTAATTATCCTTATATATATATAAGGATTATAAGTCTTCACTTCAGTAAGACTACTCTATACATACATATATCATAAACTTGGTTTTCATTTATTTCATAATTCAAATAGAGTTTTAGAAACATCCTTTTATGGAATCCTATTTAAGAAATATATTACAATTTTCAAAGTTTTACTCTATAAAGTTAATGAAAGATAGTTCCTTCTTTCAAATGCATTATTTTGTTGAGGTTTACTTAAATTGGTGTATTTTGTAATAATACCCTATTCTTTAAGGAATTTAGTAAATAGACCTTTCATTTGTCTCATCGTTGTGTACCTCCTATAATATTATTTACCATATCAAATCTTACAATTTTAATTCTTTATCCTCATATTTTTCTACTTTACCTTTATATATTTTGAAAACATATAATGTTTCAGTTTTTGAAACAATAAATAGAGATATATAAACTTTGTATAAGCATCACTAAATGAGATAAAATTTCTATAATCATTAAAATAAGAAGTGAAAAATAATCCATAGAAGTCTGTGTGCATAATTTTAAGAATTTTTGAACTTTTCTTGGCACCTTTAATATTCTTGTTGGTACCCTTTATATAATCCATGTAAATACCAAAATTTATAAAGTCAAGAGTTGTTAAAACTCCATTACTTATAGGTTTCTTTATTCTTTTAAGAGAGATACGGCCTAAATTTTTATATCACAATAAAAAAGATGGCTTATTGATAATATATCTCTAAGTATTGTCATGCAACATAACATTGCATTTCTTAGTGAAGTATATATTGAATTTGTATAAACTATTAAATAGATATATAGAACTAATAATAGTTTTATTTTGCAAAATAATGAAACTGTTGCTCTAAAAAAACAATATAATAACCAAGACAAGCTAATTTAAAAAGAGAAACTAAATTCCTAAAGAATAATGGAACATAAAAAAATGTTTTAAGGTCTAAAATAAATCTAAATTTTAAAAATAAATGATAAGTTCTTATAACTATAACATAAGAGCATATATAATGTTCCAAATAAATGCCTTTCTCATTTTCCTTTAATTGTTTTTTGCTCCAAAAATCTTTATACAATATTGTCAATATAGATTGTAATACCATATTCATTTCACCATGTATTATTTGAAGTGTAAACAAAAAGAGATTGATGAGACATTAAAGATATGAAAACACTTGTCCTTTGTAGCTATTTTTTTATACTTAAGGTAAATCTTCTTTATGTGCTTTTATTTCCTATAGAAAAAGTATGCACTTTTACTATTAGTTTTCTTTCTTTACATCTTTCCATCTTTCTTCCAATATGGAGTATCTTTGCTCTTTTGATCTTTTGCTTTTTCTTTAGTCACAAGATGAGCACTTTTAAGATCTTTATACTTCATTGTTTTTTCATCTTGAACACACATCATCAGAAGCTCATTAATTAACTAATTTTCTTTATATGTGTCACAAGATATCTTAAATGACATAAATGTAAAAGAAAAAGAATTCAGAATAAAGTGTACCAAAAAGGTCTTAATATGTTGACCTTTAAGAACTAAAGTTGAGTGGCAATATCTCTTATTTCTGTAATAAGCTTATGTATACCTTTTGAACTGTCAAAGTTTTTTTTTTCCTAAAAGTTTCTTTATAAAAGTGTTAACTAATGTTTTATCAAATTTCATAAATTGTTCCTTAATGGTATTTATGAAATCTTTGGCCTTATCTTTTACAACTTAATGATCATCAAGTTCAAGTGATTAAATTGCTCCTACTTATTAAAGTAGCTCTTTCAATTGATGTATTTGATTTCGTAGGAAAAATGGTTAATTTATATGAAAGACTAAATCTACATCCATGCATCCTACAGTTAGAAGGACTCTTTTTTTACTAGTTTACAAACTTATCATCAAATAACATTGAAATTCGAGCAAGATCATTATAATAAGGAGTAAGAATAATTGTATTAACGGAGAAATATTCATAAATCAATGTCATGAGGATAATAAACCTTTACAAAATATAAATTCAAACTTTTTTATGAATAGAGATTACTACTTATATTGAATTTATATATATTTTATAATAAGACAAATGAATGAGACATTAAAATACAAAAGTTTCATATATATAGGTATAAGAAAATCTAGTGTTAATATGTAGTTTAACATTTTATTCTAATTAATTTATCAAAATAAATACTTCTTTGTGGAACCAAATAATTTATTTCAAATAATTGATTTCAACAATTATAAATCATTTATAATCCAGTGACTATGTTTCATGTGATTTTTATAAGAATCACTAATAAACAGTAATATAAGATGTTATGACTACTCTTAACTTAATGTAATATTCCTTACAATGATACTTATAAAACTAAAATATAATATACACATGCTAAATTTTATAATAATAATAATAATAATATATAGATTTTTGTATACACATGATACTTACATGAACTTTTATATCCAAAATCATGTACAAATATTTTGTATTAAGTAATCAAGTTATATAACAAAAAGATTAACATTATTATCAGCATTAGTGCATCATACTTGAATATTTGATGTTAGAAACCATAACAAGGTGATGTCTTTGTATTGGTGGTTGGCATGTATCTTACCCACCTTTACCAATGGTCGTGTGTTCTAAATTTGGCAAAAGGATAATAATCACTAAGTGATGTTTTTGTATTGGTGGTTGGCATGTATCTTACCCACCTTTACCAATGGTCATGGTTGGTATGTATCATATACTTGAATATTTGATGTTAGAAACCATAACAAGGTGATGTCTTTGTATTGGTGGTTGGCATGTATCTTACCCACCTTTACCAATGGTCGTGTGTTCTAAATTTGGCAAAAGGATAATAATCACTAAGTGATGTCTTTGTATTGGTGGTTGGCATGTATCTTACCCACCTTTATCAATGGTTGTGTGTTCTAAATTTGGCAAAAGGATAATAATCACTAAGTGGGACTAGTTTATTCCTTTTGATTTTTTGTTTTTATTTCAAATATGCTTTTCCATTCTAAACTTTTATTACTTCAATTAATATATAATTTTCACAAAAATCATGTGCAAAACCATAAAAAAATTTGAAAAATATGTAACCACCGTAAACAAAAGTTGTTGGCTTGTTTTGTTTATTTTTTTAATAAATTTATCATTATAAATATTAAATTCTCAAATTTTAAAATTGAATAATTTATATAAATAATACCATAAATAATAAATTTGAATTTATAGAAGTTGAAATTATTAATACATTTAAAAAGTTTATTTTAATCTAATACTTGATTTTTTTATCCAAATTTTTATTATAATTGTACGCATTTAAATAAAATTTTCGTACATAATATATATAAAAAAAAACTCATCAATGAATTTAAAATATTATTACACTATATATTATTAATTACTATAAATAGAATTAAAGTTATTTTAAAAATATATTTTCTATATAATATTAGTTATTAAATTTTATATCGATATAATATTATGAAATTAATTAATATTTTATAAATATTTTTTATTTATAAATTTTTTTAATAACAAAATATTTGAATTTTTATTAAATTTAATAATTTTTTAATATTTATTATTTTGAGAGAAATTAGGTGAATACTAATATCGTCACTTGTGACAAATATTTAAATTTACTGTAATTTCTATTACAAGTAATCATACTTTCAAACTATAAATGAACCGTGACGTAGAAGATCGAATCCCATTAATTTAAAAGGCATGCATGGCAACTTTTCTAATTGACGATTTACAATATTTTAATGACAATTCCGAATCAATGAGCGAAAAAACTACAGAGGCAGATCGAAGCCCAAGGCATCAACTACATTTCCCTTCCCAAGGCATGTCGCGACGAGTGTTTTTACTAAAATTAAATTTATCCTAATTCAGTACTTTTTTGAAAGACAAAAGCAAAAAATATTGATATATTTTGTTACACACTTAGCATATATTTATTTATTTTTAATTGAGATGAAACTTTAAACTATAAAAGTTAAATAAAAATAATAAAATTAAATTTAAAAAATTTAATACTAAATTAGTACGCCTTCTTGCTCCGACTTCTTTTCTTTTGTGTAAAACAATCATTACGTCCTCGCAATTATTAAGCTAAACTAAACCAAAGCAGATGAATTGAAGAACCAGTGCATTCCATTCCATTCTCAGTTTTTTTCTTTTTTCTTTTTGTTTTTTTTTTCCTTTGTTAATTTTAAATTTTATACTTTATATTAAGTGCACACTAATTAATTACTAATTTATTTTATTCGTGGTTATATCACATTACAATCCTACTAGACATAGTCCCAGGAAAAGGGCAAATGGAACAAAGTTACTAAACACGAAGCTGTTTATTACGCAGTGGGTGGGGGAAAGAAAACAAAACAAGAACAACCCAAGAAAAAGAAATGTGCTTAAAAACTAAAAACCGATACTTGCAATTAGCAGAACGCCCTTTCTCTCCTTTTCATGGTTCCTTTCTCTTTTACACGTAGTCTGCCAAGACCCTTTTCTATCCTCAAAATCATCACCTCTGCGCGTGCATTGACCGTTATGCCCTCTCACCTTCCACGGCTCTTACAGTCCCAGTGTCGACGGCGTCCTGGCCTACGTAGTCTCCGAAGGGCAATTGAGTCATTTCAACACACCGGAAGAGAAAATTCGCTCACACGATTGGACAAAAGAGTGACAAACAAAAATTAACAGGTGAGAAAAGAAAGAAAAACAAAACTCTTTTTTCTTCCCTTTTCTTTTTCTTTCCTTTTTTTTTTTTTTTTGGAAAAAAAAGGGGAAAAATAAAGAGAGGGCTGCGATTTAGTTACCGCCGCGGTCACGCGCCTGGCCTTCGGCGACGGACGCCAATTTCTGGAGATTCAACTTGACAACCGTATCAGCAAAGAGCCGCGTGTCCTCATCCGTGTTACCCTCGGGCACGTCAACGACGTACGATTCCAAAACAACGGTCCAGATCCTGCCGTCCCGCTCGACCCGATGCACGGTCGTCACAGACCGGTAATCCCTCAGCCTATGCTCCCCTCCAATGATACTGATCCCCGTGACTCGGCGGTCATCGTCGAGGATATCGAGCCTCTCGGTGCTGGTGGCGGCCGGCAGCCCGGAGACGACGGTGACGTCGCGGGTGGACCCCACGGCCAGTGTGAAGTCGGGGCCCAGGGAGCAGCTCTTGATGAAGTGCTTGTAGGACTGGGGATTGTCGAAGCGGCGGACGATGGACCAGACGACGTCGTTGGGGGCGTCGACGCGCTGGGACAAGAGAGAGGAGCATTTCCCTGGGCCGATTCTGTAGGTGTGGAACTCGGCGATGGCTGGGGCCAGCTGCTCCAGCTCGGGATGAGTCAACCCGGGGGGAACCGTCAAGTGGTGGGCCGTGTAGGTGACTTCTCGTTCTGGGTCTGCTGCCATCGAGTTGCTTGGGGCCTCCTCTGGCTTCTCCATTTAGAAATTTGATTGGACAGTACGTATCTTACTACCAGCTGTGGCACATAGCCAGAGAGAGGAAGACCGAGAGAGAGAGAGAGAGAGAGAGAGAGAGAGAGAGAGAGGAAATCAGAGTGTAGGTTTCTTGTGTCTTTCTGTCCCTTTGGTTCTTTGTGTTGTATGTATGTATGTATGTATTATTGGGGAAGGAAATATAATTTGGTGAAATGTGGTCAAGTGAAAGGGGGGGACAGGTGAGCTGGGACTAACTGGGATTCACGTTGGTCCTTTTGACACTTCTGACCAAAAGAGTGGCTGACAGCAGTAACCAGAAATCCAGCTGATTTTTTCTTCGTCTTGTTTTGTTAATTATCAGATAATTATTTTTTCTTTTACTCTTCTCGTTATCTATATATATATATATATATACACACACGATATAATATTTGACCAAATGGGAAAACATTTTAGCTCTTCTCTCAACCAATCTGAAATTTTGGGAATATCTATATGTTAATTAAAAAGAAAAAATGTTTTGATAGGTAAGGTAAATAAGAATTTAAGAAGTTTAGACCTACTCCACTAACTAGAAAATTTATCCTTAATAAAATTTTCTTAAAAAAAAAAGGAAAGGAAGAAGAGATTATTGGTCCCCCACCTCTCCAGATTTTATCAAGATGACAATGTGCAATTGGCATGAAATAGACGTTATCCCTAAAGTCAGCTGCATAGTTTGGCACTGTCTAAGAATCGCTCTCTCTGTCTCTACCTTCTTTTCCACCTCCGCCACTCCTCCCTCCACACGTTCACCATTGCAAAATTCGTTGGCTCTCTCTCTCCCTCTCCCTCTCTCTCTTTCTCTCAGTTAATTGACAGCGACGACCCACTTTGACAATGGTTAAAGTTCGGGATTTGTCGATCTATGCTCTTGTTTTTATTAGCTGCATTGCATTCTTGGCACATCCACAGGGGAGAAGAGCACTGCAGTGGAGTTTTCGGAGGCCTCTGAAGCAAGAAAAAAAGGCAATTAATTATGTTTTGTGGAATGCCAAGGCCGGACAGCGGTCCTATCACTGGCTCACCAAAGACAATGCGTTAGGGTATTTTTGTCTTCTAACAAATGACAAATCTCGTCAGCATGGCTTTTTTTCTCCGTTGCTTCCTAATTTCTAGTATTTCATTACTAGGAATCTCAAGCATGGCAAGCTTGCAAACCACAATCGGAGTCAACTTCCTTCAAATTGAATCAAAATGTATTTCATCGGTTTAAGACTTTTAATTTCCATATTAATTCGCCTTCAACCATGTCTTTCTTTTTTCTTTTTTTTATTTAATTTTATTTTCAGCTACATGAAACCAAAGTGGAATAATAATTGTGACATGTACTATAAAAAAATAACTAATAAAATAATATAATATTATAATAAAATAAATTAATAAAAAATGTCTAATATAACATGATATTAGATATTATTTTTATTTTAGTAGATAAATTATTCAATATAATAAATTATAGTAGTTATTTTTTTAACAAAAAATAAAAATAGTTTAATATTTTGATTAACCTTGTAGATATAGATTGTTGAGAGTAATATTTTAAAAAATAAGAAAAATTAATTATTTTATATTAATTCTAATTTAATAATTTATAAAATAAAAAATATTAAATTTAAATTTTAATAATAATAAATAATTGATATTATTATAATATATAATAATTAATTTAATAATTATATAAAAGAAAATATTCAATTCAATATGTAAATTAAATTTTTTAAAATATATTAATTTTTAATAATTTTTTTATTATTTAAAAATACATATTATGTTAAATTAAATAATGAAAATAGAAAGCATAATTTTTCATCTTTAGTACTTTTTAAGGTATAAACTAAAAATTAAGAGTACGAGCTTTGATATTAAGAAGTTTATTAGAATAAAAACTTTTATAAAGCATAATTTTTTATGAAAATTGGTGAACTTATATTCATATTATATTTTTTAAATTTATATTATTTGATACAATTGGATGCTTTTAAACTATGTAGATGCTTGGTTTACTTTTATGAGAGTTCAAAAGATATTATGCAAGACCTCATAAAAGTAACCTTATTCCACTTTCATATAATTAAATCTATGAAACCTATAATTTAATAACATACCACTTATACAAATTATAGAATTCATTAAAAATATAATTTAATCTTAAATATTAGAGTTTTTACATTATTTACATCATGAGAAAAGACTTTATAACTTTGATAATAGATACAAACTCAATCAGTAACTTACTATTATTAATATGAATCAACTTTAAAGAATCTCTTATCATATAAATTGGATTTTCATTACCCTTCACCTTTCTCTATAAAAATTGGTTTAATTTCCCTTAATATAATTTTTCACTAACTTTCATACTTAATAGTTTAGTTAGAAAATTAGTCAAATTAGTAGTTATATATATGTGTGCACCTATATATATAAGATTTGTGCAAATTATTATGCACATATTTCAAAAGAGAAAGACATGTTTCCTACACCACTAGAATATGGTTAGATCATGCCAAGGAGTTTGATTTGAAATGTATTTGAAATTGAGAAATAAGAAAGAAAGATAAATAAAGTATAAATATGAAATTGAATTTACTACCAAATCTTGTTAAATCTTTCTTAAGGCTTTCTTAAGGCTAGTTCAATTTGGTTAAGCCTATTTTTGTCTTCTTTTTTCTGTAAAAATAAAAAATTTTAGAATTTAAATATTTTAAATTTATAAAGTATACCTTTAACTTATGAAAACTTTTTTAATCAACAAATAAGTTTTTATTAAGTTGTTATTTTATACAATTTAAGAAACATTATTAATTAAAATTTGATTAATTATTTGACTAGTTAATGACTTACAATTAATGAAATTATTTGAATGATTAATACTTACCTATTATGGATTCTTGTTTGAATTCACTCATTTTCAAATGACCCATATATATACATATATACTTAAATCTAAAAATATCATTGGATATTTTAATGGGTAGATCTTATTTAATCTATTTGACCTAGAGTGAATTAATATAACAAATAAATAAAATTGAGTAAATAAAATTATTTACACGTCACATCTAATGTATTTATTAGATCAATTTAGTAATAACTCTTTGTGTGAACATGTCATATAAGTTTTGTGTGGCCATTGACTCTAAATTTACATAATCAAAACTCATTCATCTAAATAATATAAGTTAAATAAGATGTGTTAATGATAGTATAAAGTAGATTCAAATTAAAGTGATTTTTTATGTGACTCGATAAATTAAACTTTAAATCAAACTCTAGTTTTATATTATGATTATGAAAGATATATTATCATGTTGTTAACATTTGTTTAATATTTTTAATCAAAAAATTTTATTAATTAAAGTTAGTATTAATTAAAGTTAGTATTTATTTATTTATTTTGTCTCCTTTTACCTTTCATTACGTGAAAGTTATAAAAAAAAAGTTAGACAGTAATCTATATAGAGTAATATAAAAATAATAAAATATGTAAATTAATTATATGTTATTTAATTTATAAATAAATAAAATTAAATATAAAAAATTTATTTTATTATTTTCTTGTATTTATCGTATTAACGAATAAGCATAGATACATTACTACATAAAGGTGCTCAAATTCCGATTTCCTCTCCGTTCTGTGTGTCCCCCTTTATAAAAAGTGACTCTACTTTTTATGGTCGACGGGCCCTCTCGTGAATGGTGAATCTCAAGCATCTAATTTAAAATTTATAAAAAAAATTGCACAGTTACCCTAACTCTTGAGCAGAATAGAGAATACTAGTTTTGACTATGGCAGCGTCTCTCTTGAACCCCAACCTACACGAGGATGTTGTATCGAGCATAATTGGTGGATCCTGAAGAGTGAAAGCAATTGCCTTGACCTGCCCTAACGAGGGTAACGTCAAAACAACAAATTGGAAGATAATGAGAAAGACATCTGAGGGTAGCTTGCCAAGCGAAATTAGCAAACCTATAACGAAGCAGCATATAATGTGAGTTCTCATTGCTTGCACAACAAAGGCAACAAATATTAATCAAATGGGCATTTTGTTGATTGCAATAGGGACTAGAAAGCTGCAGTGCCACTCAGAAGCAAGAGCAGGGCTTCTCCAGGCATGGTTTGGGCCAATGCTGTTGGACTTTGGTTGGTTGCAGAGATGCAAAAAAGGGTTGGACATGAAGGCATTGGAAGATGCCGTGGGTCAAACTCTTCTTACCCTTCCTCTGAAGCGCGGCACTACATGCATTTTATGGAGTGGGAATAGTAAGAATCCTGTTTCTAGTAGTCAGACAAACACAAATGGGCATTTTTGACAAAATGCTTGATGCATATGAGAGAAAAACGCGAGAGTTTTGAGTGAGAATCATTGGCAGGATGCGTTAGGCTTTGAAAGAAGCTCCTGGTAGAGAACTTTTGACATGGATTTCTCGCCAAGGGACGGTATCCTTCCTATTTTAGACAACAGCACATACCACCGGGATTGAGGATCTCCTGAAGCATGTCCATGTCTTGCAACAATACAAGGTAACCTGAATCTATGAGGTATCCTTTTCACCCCTGTATTTTAATTCCAGCTGAAGAAATTAGACACCACAACATCTTCATCAGAGCAGGATGCATAAAAGGTTAGGGAAGTTACTGACTAGTGGCTTGTTAACAAGCCAAACATCATGCCAAAAGGGAGTGAGTCTACCATTCCCAGTCACAACCTTTGCTCTATGCCAAAACTCACCACGAAATCTACAAATGTCCCTCTAAATTGTCTTGTGATTCTCACAAATCAGAATTCTCGAAACCCAACACCTAGAATCAAGGGTATATTTAACTGATAATGCATGGTGCCAAAGGTTGTCTCTATCACAACAAAATCGCCAAAGCCATTTTCCAAATAACGACTTGTTCATTCATAAGGGCTAGATGCTTCACTTCTAAACCAGCCACCCTCTTCTTCTTTTTTTTTTCTTTACACTCATCACACGAGAATGAATGGAATTTGCCCTTATCAGCACTATTGCACCACAAAAATCTGGCACACGTCCTTTCAAGAGCTAATAAAATCTTCCGAGAAGCCTAAAGAAAATAGCCATATATTTATTCAAATATCTTTGCACTTAAGTCTAGGGGATCAATTACTTTTTTTATAGAGAAAATAAAAATATTTAAAAATAATATTTTACTATAACGAATATTTAATAATTATAATATCATCTAAATTAAGTTTTTTTTTTGTTTTTTGAAAGAAACTACTAATTTAACTATTAGAGGTGGTCTTATCTCTCTATTTCTCTTTCTCCATGCTTGTCCTATTATTTTTCAATTTGACTTAGGATGGTCACTAAGAGGAAACTTCTTCTTCATCCAGAAGCCCTCTTTTTTTTTTTTTTTCTTTTCTTTTTTTTTTTATGACGTCCAAAAAAATTTGAGATTTTCAAAAGCTTAGTCAGTTTCCTTTGCTTAAGAGCTGCTGTCCAATTTCTCTCCAATCACAATCTTTAATCTTTCTTCACTTTCTTCATCCTGATAACAGTTTTTCTTTTTCTTTCTTTTTTTCTTCTATTATTGCTGCCACTGCTACTGCTTCTTAATTATTTTCTTTTCCCTTTTCCCCACAATGTTCTTCTACTTCTTCTGCTCTTTTTATTTATTTACTCTTTTCTTTTCTTTTCTTTTCTCTCTCTCTCTCTCTGTTTTTTTTTTGGGAAAAGGGAGTTCAGGATTATCATTTCAAAAGGATTTTTCTTTATTATTTGTTCGTATGGGATTGGTTTGAATTCAAATACCAAATTTTTATGTGTTTTAATCAATTAACTTTGTTTATACGTTTAGCCAAAATGGAAAAAAAAAAAAAAAGAATTGGATTAGACTTTTATTTCGCTTCTTCCTTTTTTTTTGTTTTCCGTTCCTTTGATTTGATGGGGAGGAGGGGTGGGCTGGGATGAGGACAACAACAATAATAGTTTTTAATTCAGAGGGGCTAAAGATAGCAATTATCGCTCCGTTCCTATTCCTAATTTGACCAAACTAAAATCGACTATTAATTTCCAGTGACCCCAGTTGAATTTGACTGATATCCACCGGCCTAATTAAATTTCAGCCCTTTCGTGGTCTTGTTTCACTTGAGAAGACCAGGTGGGCATGCCGGTTTGGTTAGCTAGACTAGATTCTCGGAGATTTCATGGTTTGTTTAGGTCTAGATATTTTGGGTTTTGGGTGATTTGAGATTTGGCAGGGTGTTGAACCAGTGTGGAGGGGGAGAAGGTTCTGAAATTTGGTAAAGGAAGCCTTCCATTCATGCATGGAGAGAGCTTCTGTGCTGAATTAGACCGTTCTAAAATTTGCGACTTGGATATGAAAAATCAGATACTTTAGTAACTCAATATTAAACTTATCCCAAGGAGTGTGCCTTCCACATTACTCCTACCTACAAGGGAGATTTCAGTTTCCACCATATTGAATTCAATGCAACAGAGTAACTGCCTAACCTTTCTCCCATGCCGGCGGGTTTGAGGGGGGGGGTGCAGCGCGCTGCCCCTGCACCGGTGGGGGAAGAGGATGCTTCTCAGGCGGCTGCCTATGCCAACTTTACTGGACTAATTGCAAATTTCAGAAGGAGCACTATAGTATAAATCCAGAAAACAATATAAAGATCCTGTAACTTGCATTGTAAATCAGATAACATGCAAGGTTATTCGAGATCATATGGTATATTTGCCTTTATTGCCCATATAAAGACATGGTTAGACTTGGTGTTACATCTTTGTGGCCTTTGTCTGTCGCGAGTCAATCTTCTAACTGGGAGATGATGCTGACAAAGACCCTGTAGCCTTCACACATATCAGATAGCAGGCAGTACTCATTTTTGGCATGGTATGTCGCCATTAAACCTGCATAGGTATCCCAAGAAAACAAAGGATGAGAAATTATGGGCAAAAGCAGGCAGACAAAGTGCAACTGCACAATGAATCATTTCACAAATGCTGGTAGCTGATCTAGGGAAAGAGCAACTCTAAATAGCAGAAAGCAGGTAATAAATGCTTCAATGGAATAGTACAATCTCTTAAAACTATGACTTCCCTTGCTATGTGGATAAGTGCTGGATTTATAAACAGAATGGAACTCTTTTTTTAAAAGAAAAAAAAATATATATATATATAGATAAATGGAACTTCACAAGCAATTTTCCATTGCATCCGTTACTTTTGGGAAAGTCCTAAAGTAGTCCAATGTATGTTCAATGATGCATGGATTTAGCATGACTACTCAGAATGGGTTGGGAAAAGTGATGACTACTCAGAACAGGTTGGAGGCTTCATTGTGCCGATTTAGCATTACCACCTAAGAGCTCAATAATATTTCCAAGTTCCGTCACGTTTAGGTGATGTGAAGTTTGTCATTTACTCCAATACAAAGCACATGCAGAGTGACTTGCAATAAAAACATGACAGGCAAAATATGCATGCCATTTATCTATCAACAGAAGCAAGCTCAGGATTGTTGGTGATCAGGCCAGTCTGAAGTTTTCTCTCTCTTTGCTTCTAAGCTCATTACATTAATGTTCTTGAAACAAAAAGGTGAAAAAGGGACAATCATAATGATTTTCAGGAATGCCATGTACAAGTTCTGCCTTGACACATAATTGATGGCATCCACAATGATCAAAAAATAGAAACCATGGACCAGCGGAGGTGGACTCGTTCTAACTTTAACAATACAAGTATGTATAATTTATTGGTCTACCAAAAGCATTTGCTAAACAATTACAACTTCCTGACACTAGATTGTTAGCCTTTGCATTCTTAAAGGATCTAAATTAAATAGCTAAACGACCAAAAAACAAAAACAAAAAAGAATTTTACTGTACCATAGCCTGCTGTTTGAACATCAAAGCCTTCATCCTGCAAAATCAGATGGAAAACATTAACCAAAGTAATAATCACTCAGAAGCAGCCACAATTGAGGAAATAAAAAGAGATACATCTCACTTGCAGCTCTCGAATGAGTGGCAAAGTCCCTGTGATGGAGTAAGGTTTTACATGACCAACTACCTCTTCAGTTGCTTTACACAAAACATGGAAGCCCCGAGAATCAAGATCACAGGCAACTCCAGACATTGCTTCATCAAAGTTCATAGTAAGACTGTAAGAAATAGAAACTAATTCAGGAGATTAAATCACACTAACGATTGATGCAAGTAACAAAAATTTCTTTAAGATATTTATAACTAACAAAAATAAGTAGTGAGTTGGAGATTTAGGGTGACAGCAAGAAATAAGACATACATCCCCCTCAGCTCTTCTTCAGGTAGGATATATTTTGAAACTGGACCCCGTGTTTCTAGCTTGTCTAGGTTGTCATTTATGTCATCCACGTATTCTTGCAGCTTTGTCATAACATCTTTTACACTGCAACAATGCATAAAAATATGGGTGATCAGAAACTATTACCTAGCCACACTATTTGGAAAAATAAAATCTGTGAATCAACGAGTCTATTTAATAACTCCAACAAATATTTTCAACAAGTGGAAGGCTTCCAATCTTCTTTTTGTTTTGGAAAAAAGAAAGTACAGGTAGGTGTCTTACTTGTAGAAGGGAGTTAACCTGCAACCAAAGGAAAAATGGTTATAATTCATTTTATGTCAGCTGCCTCTGTTAAAGTAAAACTGTTTTGGCAAGATTATAAACCTGACATCTCCTGCAACTCTACACTCGCCAGGAATTTGATTGATCCCGCCTCCTGGATCTATAACAAAGAATAATTTCAGAACACATTTCTTTCCAAAAATAAATGACTTGTGAGTTCTAGCAACAAAGCATACAACTCCATTGAGTTGGTTTCATGGTTGATGGTGTGGCAAATCCATATAGTTGCTCTTTTGGATGAGGGGGAAAATCCTTGTAAAATCTTGATTGGATCTCTTTTAGTGCCTCCATAGCTAGCTCCAAAGCATTTATAGCCTGTAGAGAATCCACACCTCCATATAGTTAATAAAAGAGTAGAAAATGGACATGTTAGATTCTATTACTTTGCTAACATCTTCATTCAGAAAGTGAAACTACACATATATATTACATGTTAGAAAATCAAATCAAATTAATTCAATTCAAATTCCCAAATTCTTGCAGTTAGTCTAGCTATATTAAAAATCAAATCAAATGTCTGTTTCATACTTTCTATATTTTCTCCATAATTTTAGGATCTAAATAAAGAATTAACTTGATGTATATATGTATACCTTCCTGTTGAATAGAATTTCAAGTGAGAAATTCTATTTTTAATTCTCATTTCTTGTTATCAGAGCCCCTGCAGTTAGCGGTTCAATTTTTCTAGTGAGTCTCATAATACTGCTGTCTTCATTGTTTCAATTCCAACAAGTGCGTCACCATCATGTCAAGCAAACCAAAGTCTGATGCATCTTCATCATCAACCACTAATGATTCTTCAAGCGTTTTGATTCTTTCCACTACATCAACAGTCTCATCTATAATCTCCCAATCATCAGTGCTCTCAAGTATTGATTTCCCTTCTCTACAAATCACTCAACAGAAACTGAGTGGAACTAATTTTTGAGAGTGGTTCTAATCAGTCCTCTTGGTGATGAGAGGCAGGAGAAAAGTTGGATACCTAACTAATACCAATCCTATGCCATCGCCAAAATCAGTCACTTATAGCACTTTGGATGCAGAGAACTCTAAAATTTACTCAGACCAATCAAATACAGCTCAGTGCTTTAAGATTTGCTCTGCCTTTTGCAGTACCAAGCAAGAAAACATGATTATTACTAAATATTATAATGTTCTAACTGCACTTTGACAGGAGATGGACCCCTTTTATGATGCAAATTGGCATTGACCAGAAGATGGAATTAAATATAATCATATGTGGGAAAAGGAGCATGTATTTGATTTCCTTCAAGGCCTTGAGAAGGATCTTGATGAAGTGCGTGGACAGTTACTTGTTGCAAAACCTCTTCCCACCATTTGAGAAGCATTTGTTGAGGTTTGCCATGAGGAAAGCCGAGTGATGCTAAATTCTTCAGCTAGTTCAATTCTTGATCTAATAACCCAAGGATCAACCCTAATTGCTAATCATAGTGGACCTTTTTTTGATTCTCAAGGCCAATGAATTAAAGACAAAATGTAGTGTGACCACTGTGACAAGTCCAATCATACCAAAGAAACTTGCTAGAAAATTTGTGGAAAGCTAGCAAATTAGAAGCCTTGCACCCAACGTGAACCCAGCTGCTTGGCTCATGTTGCAAAATTATTACATGCTTTTGAAAAGTCAAATCAATTGAACCTTTTTGCCGAACAAGTTGAAGTGTTGCAACAAATTCTAAATCAAACCAAATTTTCCAAGGTTCCCAAGTTCATCAGCTCTCACTCTCCTGTAACTTCTATTGTCCAATGTAGTAATGCACAATATTGTTTTATGTTTCATATAATTTCAGGGAATTCTTGGATTGTTGATACTGGAGCATCCAACCACATAACTGAATCTTCTATTCCATTTTCTACATAAAAAGCCTTTGGGAATGATATAAAAATTTTAGTAGCTAATGAAACTCTTTCAGAGGCTGTTGGTCAAGGAATTGTTATTTTTTCAGATTTAATGTAGAAATTTGTTTTACATGGCCCCAACTTTCAGTGTAACCTTTTATTTGTGAGCAAATTAACTAAAGATTTAAATTGTGTTGTGACATTTTTTCCTTCTTATTGTGACTTTTAAGACCTATCTTTGAAGAGAATGATTGGCAGTGCTAAGGAGCAATGACTTATATCATTTTTCAGGTGCTAGTTCTCCTTTTAAATCACCATCTTTTAGGAAATTTTCTTTGTTACTATTTCTAATTCTGATGTAACACCATGACATTAGCAACTTGGGCATTCTAACTTTACCTACTTAAAGGCCTTGTATCCACATTTGCTAATCAATAAAGATGTCAGCTCTTTTCAATGTGAACACTACATTTGTGCCAAAAATATCAGGAAAAATTTCCCTACTCAATCTTACAAACCTTCAAAATTATTTCATTTGACTCATAGTGACATTTAGGATCTTGTTAACATTTCAAGTCTCATTGGGACAAAGTGGTTCATTGCTATCATTGATAATCATACTCGGGTTTGTTAAGTATTTCTTATGAAAGAAAAATTTGAACGTAGTGAAATTTTTAAACAGTTCTATAAAATTGTTCAAAATGTCTTTAAATCCTCTATTCACAATGGTTGTGAATACTTTACTAAGAAGCTTACCCAATATTTTATTGACCATGAGAATTTTTATCAAAGTCCATGTGCTTACTCCCCCCCTGCACAAAATGGGACTACTAAACGAAAGAATTGACATCTTCTTGAAATTACTCGGTCAATGATGTTTGCTGCCAATATTTTGAATTTTTTATGGGGAGAAGCCATTCTTATAGCCTCTCACCTCATTAATTGCCTAACTTTTAAAAGTTTATAATTTCAAACTCCTTTTAAGTGTCATGCTTGAAATGTTTCCTCAAATTTACCTTTTGCAATCTCTTCAACCCAGAATTTTTGGTTGCATTGTTTTTGTTTACAATCATAATCCTACACTAAGTAAACTTGAATCTAAAACCCTTAAATGTGTGTTTGTTGTTTACTCTCCCACTCAAAAAGGGTACAAATGCTATTCTTCATTTCTTAAAAAGCTCTTTGTGTCATGTGGTGTATCTTTCCTTGAACATCGACCCTTCTTCTCTAATGTCTCTCTTCAAGGAGAGAAATTGAATAAAGAAAGTCATTGGGATTCCTTAATTTCTCTTTCAATTTCACTTCCTTTAACCCAAAATAGTTCTAATACTAAATTATCCTAAAATACTGATTCAGGAGGTGAACATGTACTCAAGGAAATATTGATTTACTCAAGAAGGCCAAAAGCTACCCAACAGGATCAATTATCCAATCTAGAGCCCAGTCCGAAGGACAAAAAGGAATACATTGCACAGACAGATGACTTGAATGTCTCTATTGCAATTTAAAAAGGGGTAAAGACTTGTACTCGGCATCCTATTACTAATCATTTGATTTATTCAAAGTTATCTCTTCAGTATAAAGCATTCGCTGCAAAGATAGACACTATAGAGACTCCAAGGATATCCATACTGCTTTGAAAGATCAAAATTGGAAGTTAGTTGTGTTTAAAGAGACGAAAGTATTAACAGAAAATAACACATGGGAGATTGTTGTGTTACCCAAAGAAATGAAAGTTGTTGGATACAAATGGGTGTTCATAGTAAAATATAAGTCAAATGGAAGCATAGAGAGGCACAAAGCTAGATTGGTGGCTCAAGAATTCACCCAAACCTTTGGCATAAACTAGGAGATCTTTACTCCCGTCGTCAAATTGAATTCCATTAAAGTGTTGATGTCTCTACCAATCTTGATTAGGAGCTACATCAGATAGATATAAAAATTGTCTTTCTGAAGAGGGAGTTAGAAGAAAAAATTTACATAAGAATTCCACTTGGCTTTGACACTGAAGAAAAAATAGGAAAGTATGTAAATTAAAAAGGTCCCTTTATGGATTAAAACAATCTCCAAAAGCATGGTTTAGGAGATTCAGTACAACTACTAAAAAGTTTGGGTACATTCAAGGACAAGTGAATCAAACTTTGTTCACCAAACATGCAGATAAGAGAAAAAAAATCAATTCTTATTGTTTATGTGGATGAAATTATTGTAAAAGCTCAAGAAACACCTAAAGGCAAAATCTGAGGTTAAAGACCTAAGGACTCTTTGATATTTCTTAAGTATGGAAGTGGCAAAGCATAGACAGGGTATTTATCTCTCAAAGGAAATATACCTAGATCTTTTGAAAGAAATTGGAAAGCAAGGTTGCAAGCAAGCCAAAACAATAATTGGAAAGCAAAAGACATAGAAAGAAGGGTTCTAGTGAATAAAGGGAGATACTATAGATTAGTAAGGAAACTTATTTACTTATCTCTTACTAGACCAGATATTCCATTTGCCACAAGTGTCGTCAATCAATTTATGCATTTCCTTACTCAAAGGCATTTAAATGTCGTGAATCAAATTTTCGAGTATCTAAAAGGAAAACCAAAGTAAGGGGCTCATCTTCTAAAAAAATGAGGAAAGAGGAATTAAAAGCTTTGTAGATGCTGATCGGGCTAACTCAATTGAAGACAAAAGATCTACCACTAGTTATTGTACTAAGGTATAGGGTAATCTAATCACATGGAGAAGTAAGAAGCAATCAATAATATCTTAAAGCAGCGCTAAAGCAAAATTTAGAACTATTATTCAAGGAATTTATGAATTATAATAACTGAATAAATTAATGAGTGACTTAAAATTTCTTAGTCTACTCTTATGTAAATTTACAGTGATAGTAAATATGTAATTAGTATAGCTCACAACTCAATCCATCATGATAGAACCAAACATGTAAGGATTGATTGTCACTTTATTAAAGAGAAGATTGAAGATAGAGTGATCAATCTATCTTATATTCCAACCAAGTTCCAAGAAGCAAACAACCCTACTAAAGCTATGTCTAAATCAAGATTTGAGTTCTTGGTAAACAAATTAAGAATAGTAAATATCTATTCTTCAGTTTGAGGGAGAATATTAGAAAATCAAATCAGTTCAAATCTTTAATTTCTTACAATTAGTTTAACTATATTAAAAATTAAATCAAATACCTAATTCCTTAAAGTTAACTAACCATTGATTTCATATATTTGTTGATTTTTTTTTTTAAATGACTACCAAGGAATTAGAAAAAGACTCAAACAATGTATGTAATTCATTATGTGTAGATAGTTAACAGATGGATCAAGTTCTATACTGTTGCCCATTAGTGATGAAAAAAATAGTTCATTCTTTATGTGTCTGCCAATATTATCATTGTGGCTCTGCAAAATCAGTGTTTCATATTGGATGTATTACTTACATTGAAAAATATGATCAAGATTGCTTTATCATGTTTAAAGAGCACTTCTGTAAAAAGAACACGGTCAAAGACTTCATTCCTCTAGGAAAACAAGTAAGGAGATCAGTGAGATTGGGCAAGGTCAGTGATGCATAAGAGTAATCCTATGGCTCAAAGGTCTTAAAATTTGCAGGCTATGCCAACTAAAGAATCACCTAATCATCACTCATTTGCTTGGAAGAGTTGAAGCCAGACAGCAAAATCTCAATAAGCTAATGCCATGTTGGCCAATGACACATATAACACGTGTAAAAACATGCATATACAAGTTTATAGCGTGAAGAAAATAACCACGCATACACCAAATCGGTTGCATTACGAAAAAAGAGAAACACAAAAGAAATACTGCCCAGCATCACTTGCATATCAATAACTTGGATAATTTCAAATTCAGCTTTTTGCTGAATTAATGTTTAGTTCTTAAAACAGACAAGAAGCATCAGTAAAACAGGCATTATTTCTCATTCTTTCTGCCAAATAAGAGTTAAGTACATGATTTGAATCAGTTAGAGAGGCTCTTGTGCATTATTTCCTATTAAGTGAGACAATATCAAATCTACTAAGTCCTTCCTTTCTTTGAAATCTTTTACTAAAAAAAAAAAATCCTGTTAGTTATCATATTTAATTATTTCATTTAATAGTTAATACCATATATTCACAACAATAGAAATGAGAATTCAAAGCAGACCACATTAAAGTTCTCCAAACAACCCTCTTCAGTCATGGGAATCCCTTATCTCACTTGTATAAACCACATCCCTTTTGGTGCGGCATCCTCAGTTCAAACTGTCTGCACACATCTAGGAATGAACTTTGCAGCAAAAAATCAGGAAGAGGAATTGCTTCTAATTGGAAATATCTTTGGGAAAAAACACAAATTCCATTCCTTTATCATTGCCACGTGCTTTCATTTTAGACATTGAAGTTTTTCTGTTCCCTTTTATTTTATTTTGTGCTTCTAACTAACTTCTGATTCATTTTTCTTCAACTATCTACGAGACTTAAGAACCAGAACCAAGCCCTGGAAATTCTGTTGAGTTTCATGAGTTAATAACAAAGATAAGTGGAACCCCACACACCTAAAGTTTCATATGCATGATTGGACAACAATATAACAGACATTATAGAATACCTTATGTGCTAAACCACTGTGGAAAAGTTTCCCGGTCACATGAAGTTTCCATGGTATCATACCACCAGTTCCAATGCAAGGTTGCTTATCAGCTGTGTCAATCCAGAAACTGCAAATGCAGGATGTCAACGTTTAGGTCAAATTAGTATCTTAGTAAGCACAAAAGGGTAGCTTAATGTAATCAGTTAAGCCATAATGTGCCAATCCTTCTAACAGATGCATCATTTATGTGTATTTCTGTTTCACCAAAACAAGAAATATGGATTACTTACAGAGGACCTCCCTTCAGCTTACTAAGCAATCCATCTTTCACAAGGGCATCAACACCGACCCCTGTTATAGCTGCATTCTCTTCATTAGCAATAAAGACTGCAACTACTGTTGACTTCAATTTTGGCTTTGTCTCCCCCAACCTTTTCATGAGTTCAGTCACAAGTGCAACGTGCCCCAGGCAATCAGTAGTTCCACGTGCACAAAGTTTATCTCCATCAATGCTCAATGAGAATGGATCAAACTCCTGTATACACATTCACTATAACATGAATAACAACTTGCACTTTATGACAGAAAACAAGTCACTCTGTCAGGAAAACAGAGTCACTAGCAAAAACCAAGCCAATCTAGGACTCGCATGAAATGGGTATACCTCAAATAAACAAAATATCAAGTTTTTAGAACAATTTTGGGACGACCCAGACAACAAATATTGCCAATAGAAAAAATTTAAGGACATCAATCATGAAAAAGAGATGGAAAAACAATTCAACACAATTTGCACCATCAATTCTGCACCCAACTCAATCCAACACACACCCAAACCCAGGTTAAATTCAGCAATTACTATATATAGCTAAGTACGAATTGCAAAAGTGAAACTCCAAGAACCAATCCAAACCCACAAAATAAAAAGCTAAAAACAATGACCAACAACAATAAAAAGCAAAATCTTTTCAAATAAAAAGAAAAATCTTTTCATATAAAAAAACAAAAAAAAGAGGGAAAGAAAGAAAAGAAAGAGAGCAGCAAACCCAGTCATTGGGATCAGCAGTGACAACATCCATGTGCATGCCAACAAAAGACAGGATCTTTCCAGGCAGAGTGCCAGGGTACTCCACAATGAGATTGCCTCTTCCAGGGAAATGAGAAACATGATTCAAAATCAAGGGACCTCCTCCATTGGTGGTGCTGTAAGGCAGGAGTGCATCCAAAACATGCTTCACCACCCTGTCTTCTTCTGGGATTAACTCTGGTGGGTTGTTTTGGACATGTTTGGACTCTCCAATCACCTTCCTCAGGAGTTCAACAAACGATTCCTTGTTCAGCTCTCCCAGGGTTTCTTTGACGCTCGCCATCTCCACGGATACAGAGTCGTTTTGAGTGGAAACAAAGCAGCCTAAGCCAGTGATGAGTTCTAATACACTAATGGGTGCGTTCGTCATTTTCTTTTCTTTTTTTTTAACCTTAAACTCGAAAAGATACCAGATATTGACAGGTAAACAAAAAATAAAACTAAATATATATACTCAATAAAAATGAAAAAAAAAAATATATATATATATATATATAAATAAAAGGAAACTCTTTTTCTTTTCCTCTTTTTCCTTTTTCTTTTCTTTACAGTTATAAAAGAGGAGTTAACGTAATCTACCTTCAACAAGCATATTATATTCATTACATAATTAATATTTTTAAAAAATATTATGATACCAGTCTCAATTTTAACTTAAAAAGAGTTTAAATAAATTATTAATTTAATAAATTATTAATTTAATAAATTATTAATTTAATATTAAATTGATTGTATTTTATATCATTAAAATATTTTTAATTATATCTAATTGTTACGGAGTTTTTGCCACTTAATCAATTGAATATTGTTAAATTTTTATATTTTAAAATTTTAAATTTTACTTTTAAAAATAAAATATAAAATAAAACAAAAAAATAGCGTATCTTGAGGAGGCGTACTTAACTCAGATTTACGATTTACAAGAATTTTTCTCTTTCTTTTTTCTTTTTTTTTTTTTTGGCCAACAATTTACAAGAATCTTTATCGTCACATATTCTTTCCAACTTTAAAAGTATTATATGCCTCACAATCATATTCTAATCTGGTCATTTTCATAAGTTATCTTGAGGCTGCGTACTCACGATTTACAAGAATCTCTTTTTTTACTTTTAAAAGCAACCATTTACGGGAATCTTTACCTTCACAAAACGAATATTTCTATCGTGAGAATTGCAACAATTCTTTCCAACTTTTAAAATATTTTATGCCCCCACAATCATATTCTACTCTCCCCCTCTATTTTTGCAACAATTTCTATCTAAAATTTTTTTATTAAAAAAAAAATCCGTTGAGTTATAAGTTATACAATATGTAAACATATAAAATAGATCATACCTTGTTAAGCACGAAAGCCCAGTTATTTTGTATTGTATCAAGACACGGCCCATCATTTCGAAATTTGAACAATAACCCTAACACGACTCATACCGTGTAATGTCTAAATCGTTGACCGTGCCTAAATTGTGTTGTGCCTGAATTAGATTTCGTGCTTAATTTGCAACAATGTTGGATCAGATTCATTAAAATAAAATAAAGATTATTTGTTAATTATTCGAAAAAAAATTAATTTATAAATAAGTATATATAAATTTTAAGTAGAGGACATAAAAAAAATTATTATTAAATATTTAAATTTGAGATCTAAAATAACAAATTACCAAAATGAATTTTTTAAATTTAAGAAAAAAATAAAATACAAAAAAATATATTTTTTTTCATAAAACTTTATTAGTATAATTTCTTTAATCTAATAATATAATAAAAAAATTTTAAATATTTATAGTCCTCATCTGGTAAGTTCATGGAGTAGACACAAGGGGCTCGCACGAAGGAAATATAATATTGTTCCTTTTATCTACTAGAAAATATTAATATTTTTCTACCTGCACAATGGCCAACCGTAGCATCTTGCACTTTAAGAAACCCTTTAATGTACTAAAAAGGATGTCCCCAAAACTAAAATTTTAACAGAGCATACATCCAACCAATGCGTCAGCACATCAATGTCAAAGTGGTCTCCGCAACCATTTCTAGGATCAAATCCTCACAGGCAGCCATGCACTCCAGCAATAGTTTCAACCAAGCACACTTTTAATAGTCCCCTGAGCTATCAAACAAAATAATGTATGTATAATAACCAATTAGTAGCACATTTGTCGTAGCAATGCTACAATGGCTTAATAAAAGATGAGCTAATTCCAACCAGCAATGCATACTAGCACTAACTCCCAGACACACCATGTCATCACACATCTCCACTGTAATTCCAAACAATTCACCATGCTCCCATTACAATATAACCTGAACTCTTCAATTGAACTGCACATTATAATCATTCAAGAGAATTTTGAAACCCAATAATGACATGTTTGTCGCTTATGGCTACCACTTTAGTCCTAACTTCAACCATCATTGCTCTGTAAAAAGAACGCTGGTCATGAGCCTCCTAGACACTGAAACACTCGAGTTTTATGGAAAATGTGATTCAACTATTTCAGGTCATCTTCCCATTCTCAATGATCTATTTCCATCAATTTACTATTAACTTTATTATCCCATTTGATTGGATCAAGACCAAGCAACTGACCTACCGTCCCAGTATTCCTAGCCTCTTGACACGGCAAATCATTGTGACACTGTATAGGATTGTCAGACAGGGATTATGTCCATTGACCAAATTTCTCAATCCAATGCCTTTCTTAAGTCCCTTTCTCAGGCTGTTGTTCAGTTTTCTCCCCCTCCCCACTTCAAATATTTTTTCCTGTCAATCTTATCTCTCTTACGCTAATTCCTTTTTATTCCTCTTTTGACTCCTAGACAATATCGTTCCCCAATAAAATCTTTTCCGCCAATAATATTTTCTTCTTTCAGGAAACCCATGGGCACAATAAATTTTATTTCCCTTGACAAATTCACACTTATACCAAAATTAGGGCTTTTTTCTTTATGGCCACATAAGTTATTTATTTATTTTTACCATTCATACAAGGATCTGAGCTGTTATAACTTTTATGCCCACAAATTATAACCTCTTGATCCCTTTCTATTGAAATCAGATTTTTCAAGGTGTCTTTAGGCCATCATCAATGTCAATCAAGCCACCACTACCCTCTAGGCCTTTTCCTTTACAACTACTACTCTCCTTCACATTTGTTACTTGTTTATCGATCGAAGGGTCTGCGAGTAACTCAAAATCTGAATTACCATTTCCCTCACATTGTGTCATACTTGAAATTCTCAACCTACCACACAATGTTAACTTATGGATCATTGAACTAGTAACATGTGACGTTTCCAGTTGTACACAATTTTCATTGTCCATTTTCTCAACACCTATGTTACTATCGACTTCATTAGAAGCACGATTTTTTATGACCAGTCGAGCTTCATACGTCCCATCAATAGCTTCCATTTCACTGACTTTGTTGCCAACACTAATTATCGCCTCCGTGTCTTCTTCCAAAAAACTCTGTTTTTATTTTTTTGAATAGCTTGGTGAAATTTTATTTATAGGCACTTAAGGTAAGCTTAGAATGCCTCAAAAGATAGGAACAATGCACCAACTTTCAGACTATAGCAGCTCCTTTATCTCTATCCAAGTACAAAAAATTGTGCCAAAGGACAACCAAGATTCGATCCAAATTTCATTACAAGCTAATAACTTGCTTAACACCCCCAAAACTCGCCCGCATCTTACAAGCCTATGCACTGTTATTTATGGCCCCTCATCCCTGTCTTCTTCCTGTTTCAATACCATCGAGTTACTCAGCACATTGTATATCCTGCCAGTCACCCTCAGTCCCATTAGCTTGCCAACATTCCATGCAACTGGGAATACAAGTTTCAACCTAACGAACTAACTAATATAATTGCTCTTACAAGTGTCAATATAACAAGCCACACCTTTTATATATATATATCACAATTTCGATCCTTGAGAAACAAGATTAGAGTAAGTATAAACTAGTACTACTATAATACAAAAAATAATGAAATAGCCGATCATAGTTGTTATGTGCTAAATTTTCCCAACAATCAATTTTGTTTTAGAGTTTAAAATTTGTAAAATAAAACAATTATAGGATAAAATCTTCTAATGTAAAATTTATGTTCGTAGTATGCATATTTTTAACTTCATCCAACAAAAACTAAAATCATAATCTCCCTCATCATTATTATAAGGTGGCGGTGACAAATTAATAGGTATCAGTTGACAGAACTCTTCTTGTACACTTAATTCTATATTCAGCGGATTCATGGATATAACATGGTTAGACATGGTATTAATGACGACATTGACATCATCTGCAGTGACACTGACATTATCTGAAGTGACCTCAAGAGCAACATCAATAAGAATGGTGACATTAAAACCTTCGATGATAAAACTTGAATCGTTGGAGTCTCTTGTAGACTCCTAAAAGCTGAAAGACAAGCAATTATAGCAAGTAACTGTAAACCTAAATCACTGCTACAGTTAAATCCATGAAAAAAATTCGCTGAATAGAAACGACAACTCAGAATAAGAGTCAATATAAGAAAACCATACATAATTTCCAAAATGGTAAACCTGAATGGCTTTCTAAATCAGGTCGTTATATTAATTCTATATTTCACGAATTCATTCCAATGAGATAATGGACAACCGATTTCTTTTTTTTTTTTTTTTTTTTGTTGCTTCATTTTGTGTGAATGTTGCGATAGAAAATTGTGTTGCGCTGGCTTAGAAAATAGGCAATTCATTGTTTCCTTGGATTGTATAGTCTTCTTCTTCCTCCTCGTCTGTTTTCTCTAGCAGATTATGAGGAAGCAATTGTTTGAGACAGCTAAACTTTCTGTTTCTTTCTAGCCAAAAGCACTCTTGTGTATCTAGCAACATAATATTAAAAAAAGAGAGAGAGAGAGAGAAAAACTTTGGTGACTTAGTCATAGCCTTAATATTGCCTATCTTAGAAAAGTGAAATAAACTTTAGTGTATCATGCTGGTGCAGACAGTGCACTTTCTTTAAATGTATCGATATACGGAGGAAACAGAGAAGAGAAGAAAAATGGCATTCCTGCAGATTGCTCAAAGGTGGGGTGTGAACATTCCTCTGGTATCAATCGATGGAAGTAATCCCCACGGAAATGCATCCCCACAGAGATACTTTATACAGTAAGTTATGTAACAGAAAATGACAATTTAAACAAATGATGCTTACACACTCAGCTTTCTTATCCCGCTTATGACGATGATGTTGTCGGTCCGTGCCCTAGCCGGAGCTCTAAATCAAGCTCTTCATTTGCCAATTCCTTGCAGTTCGTGTTATTCTTAATGTTGGTGATGCTACTGCTATTGTCCGCGGATAATGCCGGCTCGGCCTTGCTAGAGTAACAAGGAGAAAAACTTTTCTCCAGTGGCGGTTCTACCGAGAAAGCAAGGGATTTTCCTGTCAAGCCACCGGTGGGACAGGGTGAGATGGAGAGAAGTGTAGAAGGTGATTCAATAGCACATGCATTGACATTTGTGGGATTGAAAACCCCACCAGGTTTAGGTAATTGGTATAGTAAGCTTAGCCCACAATTTGTCGAAAATTCTTGGGTTGGAATTAGAAAAGGAGATGATGAGGAAGTGGATATGGCTGATAGGCTGGGGTTGATTGATGAACCAGCCGGCTGTGCTTGCTGGAGTCTAGCCCGGACCCGGCGGTGGATGTTCATGTGGCCGCCTAGGGCTTGAGCAGACCTGAATTCCCTTCCACAAAAGGTGCAAGTATAAGACCTAGGCGGCCAGGTTGTGTCCATTGCATTAGCAGTGTCTTCAGCAAAGGCTCTAACCTCCCACGAGTCATCATCTTCTTGAACTTGCTTAGATTTCCCCATCCACACGCCACCGGAGGATGCCACACTGGTATGTTGGTGCTGATGATTTTATTGAGATTGAGATAATTTTTGGAGTTGGGTGAGGAACAGAAGGCCAAGTTCAGCAGCCATGGTGATAGTAATATTTAAGATGGGTGATGGAGAGGTGAAGTGGGAATGGAACAGATGGAGAAAAAGAGTTAAATGGGGTAAAAGATGGAGACAAAATGAACCAAACACTATACACTGGGGATATCACTATGTTTTTTTTGTGTTTCTAAGCAGTTGGATTTTAGCAAGAACATCATTATAACAATTTGGCCTCCCCCAACTTGCCATCTTCACATGTAAAGACAACAATCTACACTTTAGCTTCAACGCCCCGCTGTTTAGTGGTTTAATTAGTCTCGTAATGCATCATCTGCCGGATAGTTTAGTACAAATCAAGGGTGAAATTCGAAAACCTTCTAGGAGGTCTTTATCATTAGAATGATGTAAGTGCAATGCAATTACGATGGCCTTGGGCTTCCAAAACATGTCGTTTCTTAGAGTTTGTTCAGTTACATTATAAATTTTTTTATTGTTTTTTTTATATGTATATTGTTCTTATTCTTCTGTTTATTGTTAATTTAGTGTGGTTTGATATCTATTTTTACTTTTATTATTATTATTATTATTATTAACTATTTTATTATTTTTTATAATAAAAAATATAAAGAGTCAAAAAGACATGTTTCAATATTTTAATTGAAATAATACAACACAAGATTGAATCTCATAATTATAAATTTAAAACTCAAATAAATTGATGTAATTTTCAATTTTTTAAAACAAAATACTAAAAGTAAAACTTGAAGGCACGAAGTTTGATTGAAGAATTAATGAAGTCAAGGTGAAAATAATCTTTAAATTAGAGGAAGAGTAATTTTAGAATTGATTAAGAATAATGTGATTTTGGGGTTAAAAATTTTTTAAAAAAATTTAACATAGAAGTGGAACAATTTCTCAAAAAGGAGATGAAGATAAAATTCAATTTTAATGAAGAAAAGATTCCAATTTTATTAATGAGGTACTTAGTATATTTTTTTTTTGTTTTTTTTTTTAATGGAACGCGTCTAGACATTGTGTTGAGATTTAAGAAATTGAGAATTTGTTTTCCATGTTTGTTTTTCCTAAGAGGAAGAAGAAGATATACCAAGGAATAAAAGGACCAGTCAATGGCCCTTTTCCAGTTAAATTAAGAACTAGTTGCCAAATTAGCAAAAGCATAAACAGAAACGTCAAGCGGCTAGAATATCTGGTCATAGATCAACTAGATTTTATGTTAGAAAACTCTGGGGCTCACTGGATAAAAAATTAAAATTTTGAATTTCAAAATTTCATACTAAAACATGTCAGTGTATATAATAAACATGGAAAAATATACAATAAAAATGATAAATGATACAAGTGATGTTTACTGATTTTTTTATAAATATAATTTATTCATAAATTTATATTATATAAATTTATTTTATTATTTTTTATTTTAAATAAACTTCATTTATAATATAGTATAAAATTATAAATAAATTATATTACAAAAATCACAATATATCACAAGATTTAAAAAAACTACAACAATAATAATATTTATATACGTGTTGAATCACTTAAATGTTATAGTTATTGCAGTTTTGTTTATGTATTTTGTTTATCACTCTTGTTTGTTAAACTATTTGACAACTTTTTGCACATTCTTGATATTTTTGTTGCAGAGCTTGTTGTGTATATTATCACTGTTAACTAAACTGCTATTCCATCACACTCTAATGAAAATCTTGGATTTCAAATCTCTTATTTTTTGTTGTCTGGGACTCAGAGTATCCTCAGTAAGACATCAATCTGGCTGATCTCTGGATAGATATTTTTTGTCCAGCTATTGAAGCCTAAAAATAGAAAAAGAAGCATGAGAAGGGTCAAACTTTCTCCCTAGCTCAAATTGTTGCATTTTCCTAGACTTTCTGGCACTTTCCCAGAAAATGAATTAAAAATCAAAATAAAGTCCTCCAAAAACCCCTTTTGCACACAAATTCTCAGGAATTTCCATGGAGAAATTATTATATGAAACGTCCAACTATCTCAATGGCGACTTGTTGCCAAGTTCACTTGGTAGATGACCGCTAAGCTTGTTTTTTTGAACAACGTGAGCTTGTACAAGTTCGGAGACTTGGCTAATACTCTCTAGTAAAGGGCCTTCAAGTCTGTTCTTGAACAAGTTCAGTGACTCCAACTCTAGAACACGCATTTCAACGGGAATCGTATCAGTTAACTCGTTTGTGGAAGTTTCAAATCTTGCCAACTTCGTCGAGTTTGAAAATCCCATCGGCAACTCGTACAGTTCAACTTGAACTATGCTCTTTAACTCCGTGAGTGAAATCAGGATTGACCAGCAGGTCTGTCCTCAGCCAAAGAATCTCCGGGATGGGTTCAAAATCACACTGACCCATTTTTAAAAGTTTGTGAGTCAAAGTCACAAAATTCATAAAATTGATGGCTCAATCGTGAACTTATACCAATTATGGGAGGTTGGACAATACCTTCTAGAGTTTACTCGGTGGCATTGCTGCTAGATATGGGTCGGATCTTCAAATAGCTCTTGATACTCGCAATATCAACAGTCATTTTGAAATCCTTGCTTTCTCGTACAATCCCATTAAAAGATTTCCATTGAAGGGAGCAAAAATTATAGCTAGCCGATCTCAAAGATGCATGCTAGTAGCTTAAGGGGCAAATCAAATTCAAAAAGTGACAATCTACCAAAGCCCCTAAAACATGCAATCTACCATATCAAGGATAAATTCAAAACATATAAATCGTATGGCCGTTCAAAACAGTCTGACACATTCAAGCACAACCCAACAATGGACCACGATAATTTATCTCGCCATAATAAGAAATAAATCAATGTAGTTTCACGCTATAATCAGGGGTGATCACATTCAAGAATTAAACACTCCGCTATAACCAAAAAAGCCAATAAGACACAAAAATCATATAATCATATTGACATCAAAATAATTCAAAAGAGCACATGATCTAACAATAAATCCTTTAAATGAGCGGATGAGGACTTCCGTAGTAGGTTTGTTGATTTATTTATTAAACATGACCACATGCTAGATTGAGTGCTATGGAGAGCAGCAGGGATGGAGGCATATTATAAATAGTGGGGGCCAATGCCCCTACTCAAAAAGGAAAAAAAAAAAGAAACATAACTTACATGAAATAAAAAATTTTGCTCCCAGTCAAATTTTTTTCACCCCTACTCATAATTAGAAATTGTTAGACTAATTGATCAAAAATTCAAAATGTTGGATTTGTCGTCAGTTTTTATATTCCTCCGAAAAATTAATTTATTTAATCTATTAGATTTAAAGCAAATATATACATGATTTTAGGTAACTAATTATAACTAAATATAAATTGAGTTATACAGGATTTAGATGAATTTGTTCCCTCTTTTAATTTGAAATTAATGAAATGGTTAATATTTGTCCAATTTAGAATTTGAGCTACTCTCTTTCTGTGATTGGATAAAATTCCCTTGTGCATGCGTTACAATTGTTCCCTCATGACTTATTAGATCGAAGAATTAATTTCTTATCTCACCCTTACGATATAATAGACCAAGGACTGTTCAACTCTAATCGTTGTCTTCCGGTTTGAGTTCCTTCTTCTCGCATAAGATAAAACAGCCAAACTCCGTTGAATCAATAATATGTGTTCGTTTATGCACTTCCCACTTAGATGTTGACTATTATATATGCCCAAAAATAAGCCTCTAGGCAACAACATCCCTACGTATAAATTGTTAATATTGTTTACCTTCTTGTCTTATAAGAAAGTTCTTGACAATTTAAAGAAACTATGTGCGGATTAGTCATTGTTTTAGAAAATAATCAAGTTAAGATTGTTAGATTTTTTTAATAAATTTATTATTATAAATTTTAATTTTTTAGAATTTTAAAATCAAATATATTTATATAAATAATACCATAAATAATATATTTAAATTTGTAAAAATCAAAACAATTAATGTATCTATAGAATTTGCCATAACCTAATAATTGATTTGTCTTTTCTAAGTTTTACTATAATTACATGTTTTTAGATGCAATTTTTGTGTGTGCTAAAAAGAGAGAAGATCAGTCATATATATATGTACACAATTATATATGTTAAATTAGATATATCTATTAAAATTTGAAATTATAATTTTTAATAGTGAAATAATATATAAAATTATTATTTATTAATCGGATCATATTATGAATAAACCTTCTTGTCTTATAAGAAAGTTCTTGACAATTTAAAGAAACTATGTGCAGATTATTTGTTGTTTTAGAAAATAATCAAGTTAAGATTGTTAGATTTTTTTCATAAAATTATTATTATAAATTTTAATTTTTTAGAATTTTAAAATTAAATATATTTATATAAATAATTTTGTAAATGATATATTTGAATTTACAAAAATTAAAATTGTTAATGCACTTATAAAATTTGTTATAACCTAATAATTGATTTATTTCTTTTAACTTTTATTATAAATAGATGTTTCTAAATGAAATTTTTGTATATATTAAGAAGAGAGAAGACCGACCATATATATATATACACAATTAAATACGTTAAATTAAATATATCTATCAATATTTGAAATTATAATTTTTAATAGTGCAATAATGTATGAAATTATATTTTAATAATTAGATTATATTATAAATAAGTTCTTAATAAGAATATTATTCAAAAATATTCTAATACAACTAATTAAAAAATTTTAGCATTCTTCCATCTAGTCTAATTAAAATATATTATATTAATTATTATATACAAATAATAATAATAATTTCTCGTGATTTTATTATAATATTATAATATAATAAATTGTTTAGTGTAAACTATAATAATCATACCTTATTTATTCAAAACACTCTTTTTCATATATTATAATACTTACAATTTATTATACAATAACTCATAAGATATATATAATTTCATAATGATCTGCAATAATATCTTATAAAAATTTTTTTGTTAAAAATAGTAATGTATACACAATTATAAGATATAATAAGAAATATATAATATATGTTAAAAACACATTAAGAAGTTTAGAGTATCATTATATCATATATTATTAATTATCATTAGTATAATTAAAATTCATTTTAAGAACATGTTATTTACATAATATTGGTTATAAATTTTCATATTGATCTACAATCATGAGATCAATTAATACTTTATAAAAATTCTTTGTTTTTAAATCTTCTCTTTAATGACAAAATACTTTAATTCTTATAAATTTGATATCCTCTAAGTATTTGTTGTTCTCAGAAAAAAATACTATTGTGAAATTGCCACATAAATTTTAGTAACTTGATAATAATATCAACAATTTCAAGTTTTAAAATAAAATTTTATAGTCATAAAGTATAAATTATAATTTTAAATCATATTACAAACTTTGCTTTTATAATGGATAAAGTAATGATAGACAATTTTTCATTATTCCATAAAATTACTCTTTCTGTTAATAAGAACAAATAACAAAAAGTGGACTTTTTACCATTAATGTATTCAATAAAATCTAAATTTGAATATCTAATTATATCTAAATTTTTACATTTTTTATATATGAACATATACTTCTTTATTCTTTTAGGTATCTCAATACTTTTTTTGGAGCTTTCTAATAATCTATTCTATGATTACTTTTAAACATGTTTAACATTTTGATTACAAAATTAATATTCGATCTAGTATAAATTAGCAAATAAATTAAGATACCAATAACAAAAGCATAAAAATTTGATTTCATTTTCTTATATTCATATCATTATTGAAATATTATATGACATTGTATTTATCACTTTTTTGTATGGAAATAACTCAGGTGAATATTTAATCTATAAACTTTCTTTAGAATTTTCTTGATATAGTTATTTTGAAACAATTATTATTATTATAAACATTATAAAAGCACAGGTTTCATAAAACTCCATTCATTTGGCATTATCTTTTACTTTGATGGAATTAACAATTTCATAATAAAATATTTTAGATCACTTCATTCTTTTACAAAAAATTACTTAATTTCCTTGTTTTATTTCATAATAGTTAAAATGACTTTAACTTACATATGTGACATAATCTCAACGAAGAAAGATTTTTTCTTTTTCTTAATTATATAAGAGTCAAATAATAATATAAAATTATATTATTTTTATAAAGTCAAAAAATAATCACTAATAAGGTATGTATATTTTTTATCGTATACAAAAAAATTCATTTTTAAAATATATATTATGATACTACTTGTTACCCTAATAATTAAATTTTCTTTCATAATATTTATTGTAATTACATACTTTTAGATATAATTTTTGTGTGTATTAAAAAGAGAGAGGATTGATTATATATATTGTGTATATTAAATTAGATATATTCATTAATATATAAATCAAAATTTGAAATTATAGTTTTTAATAATGTAATAATATATATAATTATTTTTTACTAATTGAGTTACATTATAAATAAGTTTTTAATAAGAATATTATTTGAAACTATTCTAATATGACTAATTAGAAAATTCTAACAAAGATATGTAGTAGTTGCCGTCCACCTCCAACAATTACTTGGTTAATGTTCACACAACTAGCAAACAAGTCGGAAATAAGTTAAGTTACCAAATATATGTAATGAAACTCATTTTTTATCTGCTGCCACCAAGCTCATATTTTCGACCTTCCGCAAATATATCCGAATCGGCTGGGTATGGCATGGAGCAACCTACTTGGACCGGCTAGGGAAAAGGGTCGAAGCCGTTGCACGAAGGTTCAATAACCTCTGACTGCAAGTAGCGGAAACGAGAAATTAGTGGCAGTAGAAATAAACAATTACATTTCATTAAATGTCTAAAAAGCAGCAAATTTCATCCACATGCCACCCCATAGACATTTGTTCCCCGGTGACGTACGTTAACAATGCAACTACCTAGCAAAGAGTATCAGGGCAATTTGGACCCCCCAGGGCCAACGAAATCGAGAATCGCACCCAATAGTATATAGTATGGACTCGTAAACTCTAGTTTTGTCTTTCAGTGCAATTTCCTTATTCTCTTGGAGGATGAAACTAAAAAAGTGTGTTGAATAAATAATATGCATTCGCTATACGCACTTCTCACTTGGATATTGACTGTTATACGTTTGCCTGCCGGCTATGAAGGCTCTGGGCAACAATATCCTTGCTTTTGAATTCTAAATATTGTTACTTTCTTCTTGCCCTATAAGAAAATTCTTGACAATTTAAAGAAACTATGTGCTCTTAGGGGTTTTTATATATAATAATCAAGTTGCATTGTTCTCGTCTACCTCTGACGATGAATTTGGGAAAGTTCAAACGAATGTTAAACAAGTCGCAAGTGATTATTCTTCATCTTCTGGAAAAACTTAGGAAGTAAAATATGTCGGACGAATAATCACTCATAGTTAACATTATAGTAAGTGTGAATTTACCTCCGATTATGTTTGAAAGAGATTCTTTATCATTAAAAAAAAAAAAAGTCAACGAAGAAACGGTCGATGGAGCTAACATAGCAGTTTTCGCCTACCGAGTAAAACAGGAAACAATAATCTTACTTCTTTCATGCCATTGAAAGCATCGTCTTGGAGTGACTTGTTGCCATGAACTACTAATAAAGGCAATGAAGACTCGTTCAATATGTTAATTTTTACATAGTAGTTTCAATTGCCATATCTTACTCTACCTTTTTTCTTTTTCTTTTTAATAGATAAATCACATAATACTATATATAAAAGTTGAGGTTAATAGTTTAATTTATAGGTACTAAGGTACCTTGTAGATTATGGTTCAAATCTTATAGTTAGGTTGCCATGAAGTAATTGTTTGTAAAACTCCTTTATATTGTCTTTGTTGAGACTATTGAGTTTAGTGAAATCATGTATTAATACCCTATTTTTTCATATTTTGATATATTTTTTATATTTAATTGATATAATTATTTACTAATCAAACATTATTTCTATTTAGATAGTTTTTATTTAATTTATACTTATCATAGAAAGATTTTCAAATTTTAAATTTAAATTAATTTAATAATTATACAATAATCTTATTTTTTGTTAAATTTATATTTATATAAAAATATTAAATAAAACCGTAAATGACTTTGAAAAAGAGAAAAAAAAATTATGAAAACTTAAAATAGATAGAAATTTGAATCAATTGACCTAAGATATTGACTAGATAGCTTAAATTAAAAAAAAAAAGAGAAGATAAGCAAAAAAAAAGGAAAGAAAATATGAGTTGATCAACTAGACACCAAAGAAACTATAAAGAGAAAAATTATATAAAAAATTTCAAATCTATTGACTTTATTAATGGTTGTAGTTAAACAAAGATAGCTCAAAAGCTAAAAACTTCAATGTTGCAAAAGATATAGAGAATTTAAGTTAATTGACTTAACTAGTAGTTGCGATTGACTGATGAAATTGAATAACTGAAAGTGTAGATGTTGAAAAAGTTACAGACTTTGAATCTTAATTGGTTTATGTGCTATGATTGACTAATAATTTAGAATTCAAGTTTCTTATTTTGGGAATTGATTTTCTTTATAGAAAACAGAAATGATTCCTAGTGACTAATTTTTTGTTTTTATTTATAAGAGTGTTGTAGAATTTTTCTATAGATAGACCTTGAGAAATTGCATTGTACTAGTGCAAAAAATTAAAGACAAGAAAAGAGAAAGAAAGATTAAGAGTAAGGGCTCTAAGAAAGAAAAGTTCAAATTGTGAAAGATAATGAATGCTTCGGTTAAAAACGATAAAGTATAAGTATCTAAGTTGTGAAAAATCGTTAGTTTTTATGGAAATTTTATACAAGTTTTGTTGTAATTAAGGTAAAGGTGACTTAGTGTAAAGGGTTATCTTTACCCTTTACCCAACAAAAAAAAAATAATTAGTAGAGTTGAATTCTCAAGGAATGAACTTTGAGAAGTATATGTAAACTCCTAATTTAAACCAAACTATTATAAATTATTATGCAATCTCTCCTTTTTTTTTTCTTTTCTCTTTTTATATTTAGTTTATTACATTGCTCACTTTGTTATTTGTTATTGATTATCTCATTATCTCTCTTTGGAGTTGAGATTAAGTGTTAATTAAGTGATCAAATCAAATATACCCAATTCACTCTCCCTCTTAAGTTACCCTAGGGATTAACAAGTGGTATTAAAGTTTGGTCTCTATTTTATAAGTTTAACTTTTTAGGGTTAATCTATGATATCTTTTGTATTTATATGTCATGTTGAAGATAAAAACATCTTTAAACCCTTAATCTTTGATGGTTCTAACTACAACCACTAAAGAGATCAAAATAACTATGTATAATTAATCCCTAAACTATGAACTTTGAAAAATAGTTAAGAGTGACCCCAAAGAAGCCCAAGAAGTTAGCATTAGTGGGAAAAAGAGTAATTTCACCATTAAGACCAAAAGATACATAACCCTTAATTGTAAAGCTAATCATATGCTTTATTTTGATTTAAATATCAATGAATATAACAGGGTTTTTTCATATAAGACAGCGAAAGAGATTTAGGACAAACTTAAAGTTATTCATGAGGGTACTATATAAGTAAATAACATAAAGATCAATTTACTCATGCATTAATATGAGCTCTCTAAGATGAAGAGTGATGAGACAATCTTTGACATATATACAAGGTTTACTAACATCATTAATTTACTCAATAACCTTGAGAAGGAGATTGAGACAAGTGATTTTATGAAAAAAATATTAAAATCATTTTTGGAGTCTCAAAACCTTAAGACAATCTTGATCATTGGGTCCAAAGATCTAAATACCATAGACTTTGATGAATTGATAAGATCTTAACTGACCCAAGAGATGACTTTTATAAAGAAGGTTACTAAAAAGAAGAAAAAAGTTGCTTTTATAGCTTCCTTTCCCAAAGAAAGTGATAATGATAATGAGAGTGATCAATACACTCAAGAAGATGAAGAAGAGCTTGCCATATTGACTAAAAAAGTCACGTAACTTTGGAGAAAGAAGAAGTGAAGTGGTAAGAGATCTTTGAAGAGCAATTAAGATAAGGATGGGATCATTTGTTACAATTATAATGAATCTAATCATATTACTTATAACTATCTTACAAACAAGAAGAAAGATAGGAAGCTAGCTAAGAAAGCCTTCAAAGCTACTTAGGATATTTGAAGTGACTTAGAAAGTGATTATAATGATATTGAAGTCAACTTAACATTCATGGCTATAGAGGATAAGGTAAATTCTTACTATGATACCTCCAATGATGATAAGTCCTTGATTGATGATTTATGTGAAACTTTAGATTATAGAGATAAGAAACTTAAAGACATGACTATTAAGAATAAGGTTCTTTATGTTGAGAATGACTTTATAAAGTAAGAAATTGTATCTTCGAAAAGTAAAAGTACTTTACTAAAAAATGAGAACAATTCTCTAAAAGTTGAAAATGTTTATTTAAAAGATAAGATCAAGTCACTTACTAAAAAAAATAATGAGTTGGATAATGTCTATAATAAAAAAAGAATTGTGAAAATCTCAGATAATAATATTCATCTTAAGAAAGAAGTTTTTAAATTTCAAGAGTTTCTTTCTAAGTTTGCTAAAAGTAAAGACAAACCAGATATATTAATTAACTCTTAAAGGCTGTATGGTGAGAAGAGTGGTTTAGGTTGTATATCTAATACATATCAACCTAAAACTTCTCAAGGCAAGACAACTTATATACATATATGTGCATAAGCTTCTAGTTATACATCGTATAAGAATACCCATGCATCACATCATGGTCAAAAAGTATCACACAAGTATGCATATATATGCATAAAACACAAATAAAAGCCTAAAGTATCTTGTAGGCATATACATTCTCATGATAAATGGAACGATTATGATAGATATGATACTTATGCTTATACATATCATACTAGATGCTATTTTTATGATAACTATGGTTATATGTAATATTCATGTAATTTGAATTGAAACTTAAATGGTTATCTTTATGTATATGCTAGAGGCACCAAAACTAATGCTTAAGGCCCAAAAAATTTGAGTACCTAAATCTAAATAAATTGTTTGTAAGTATGTTTAAAGAGCAATATAAAAAAAGACAAATGGTATTTAAATAGTAGCTACTCTAGATATTTGACAAAGAATTCTAAAAGCTTCATTTGGTTAAAGAAAATTAATGGTGAAATGATAATTTTTAGAGATAATGCCAAAGATAAGATTATTGGCATTGACAAGATGTGTAAGGGAAAGTACCTGATAATTGATATTGTCTCACTTGTTAAGGGACTTAAGTTTAATTTTTTAAGTATTAGTTAATTGTGTAATTATGACTAAAAGGTATCATTTGCACAAGATGTTTGTCATATTGCTCATCTAAAAACAAATAATTCTTTTATTTGTTGTTAAATGGTTAAACAATGTGTATATTATTGATTTACTGATTTTGACTTATCAAAATGTTAGGTACTTTATCTCTTTTAGTGAATAATTGTGATGTGACATCAAAAGTTAAGTTATAGAAGCATGAAGCAACTATCAAAACTTAACCAACATAACCTTATTAAAGGTCTTCCAAAGGTGAAATTTAAATAAAATGAAGTGTGTGATGCGTGCCAAATAGGTAAGCAAAACAAAAACTCTTTTAAAAGAAAAAATATATTATTTACTTTTAGATCCTTATAGCTATTATATATGAACTTATTTGGTCTTACTCATTTTTCATTTTTTTGGTGGTAAGTCATACATATATGTTATTGTAAATGATTATAGTAGATTTGCATGAGTTGTATTCCTCGCTTATAAGGATGATTACTTAAAGACATTTGAGAGATTTTGTAAGCAAGTTCAAAATGAAAAGGGGTAATATATCACTTTAATTAAAAGTAATCATGGTAGTGAGTTTAAGAATTAAGACTTTGAGAATTTTTACAATTTTCAAGTTATCTCTTATAACTTTTTAGCTCTAAGAACTCTATAATAAAATGGAGTAACTAAAAGGAAGAATGGAACCTTGTATGAAATGGCTAGAACCAGGTTAAATGGGTATAGTTTTCCTTAATACTTTTGGACAGAAATAGTTCATAGTGCTTATACGTCTAATAGAGTTTTCATTAATCCAACTCTTATAAATACCTTTTATAAGTTGTAAAATGGGAGCATATTTAGAATAAACTTCTTACTAGTCTTTGGTTGTAGGTGTTATATTCTAAATATAAAAGGCAACCTATATAAGTTTGATTATAAGGTGGATGAAGGTATCTTCTTAGGATACTTATTTAGTAAGAAGGCATATAGGGTGTTTAACAAGAAGTCTCCTATTGTAAAAGACTCCATACATGTTGCATTTGATGAAGTTAACTCCTCTATTAAAAAAGAAAAGTTAGATGACCTTATAGATAAAAACAAAAACTTAGAGGGGGCAAGTGAATTGTTAAAGAAACAATAACATTTTAATGATGTTTAAATGAAGTAGAGTGAATAACTTGAAGTGAATGAATCCAATCTTCTAAAGGATAACAATCTTGATAGTATTGTCTAAAGAGTTTCAAGAGAATGGAAACATGCTAGAAAGGTATTTTAATATCAAATTATTGGCGACCTTTCGAATTCTTTGAAAACTCAGTTTACATCTAAGAACATTAACACTATAATAATTTTTTCATAAATAAAATCAACACTCATAAATGATGCATTGGTTGACCAGTATTAGGTGTATGTAATGTAGGATGAACTCAATTAATTTGAGAAAAACATGACCTTGACTTTGGTATTAAGACCTAGTGATCATTTTATTATAAGAACCAAATGGGTATTTATAAATAAGGTTGATGAAAGTGGCCAAATTGTGAGAAATAAGGCAAGGTTAATTGTCAAAGGCTATAATTAAGAGGAAGACATCTATTATGATGAGACCTTTACCCTAATTGTTAGGTTATAGGCCATTAGAATGTTGTTTACATTTGGATCACATAAGAATTTCAGTTTACACCAAATGGATATGAAGAGTAAATTCTTTAATGGCTACATCATAAAGAAAGTTTATATTGATCAATCCCTTGGTTTTGAAAGCAAAATGTTTTTGAACCATATTTATAGTCTTTCATATGCTTTATATGGCTAAAGTAAGTGAAAACGATTTGTATGAACAATTTAACTCTTTTTTAGTTAACAAAAGTTATACTAAAGATAAAATTAACACTACTCTTTTTACCAAATTAAAAGGTAAGGATTTATTGATTATTTAAATTTATGTTGATGACATTATATTTTGTGCTATTAATGAGTCATTGTGTAATAACTCTGTTAATGATATGGAAACATAATTTTAGATGAGCATGATAAAAGAATTAAATATCTTCCTTGGACTCCAAATCAAATAAGCAAAGGATGAAATCTTCATCAACCAAGCAAAGTATGTAAAGGAATTATTGAAAAAGTTTGGTATGGATGATTCCAAACATTATGGCACACTAGTGACCACTTCCACAAAGTTTAAGAATAATGTAAATGACAAGGTTGTTGATGAAAAGTAGTACAAAGGTATGATCAGTAGTCCTATTTATCTTATTGGTAATAAACCAAACTTGATATTTGTTATTTGTTTACGTGCAAGATTTCAATTTAACTTAAGGGAGTCATACCTTGTTGCCTTTAATATAATGTTTAGGTAAGCAAGAGAAACCATGAGTTTAGGATTTTGATATACCAAAAGATCAACCTTTGACTTAATTAATTACTTAGATTCAAACTTTATGGGAGATAAAATTAAAAGGAAGAGTATCATAGGTGCATATCAATTCCTTGGCCAAGTTTTAGTCTTATAGTGCAGTAGAAAGCAAAGTTTAGTTGATCTTTCCATAATTAAAGTAGAGTACTTGGCAATAAGAGCTTGTAGCACTCAATTGCTTTGGATGAAATAAACCTTATTAGATTGCATTACTTACATTTGCTTATCAAGTGTGATAACATAAGTGTAATCAATATGACCAAGAACCCCATTCACCATGTTTGGACTAAACATATTGGCCTAAGGCACCATTCATTAAGGATTATGTGTTTAAGGGAAATGTGTCCTTGGAGTTTATGACCACTGAAGATCAATTGGCTAATATTTTTACCAAATCCTTTGGTGAAGATAGGTTCATGACCATTAAAGAGAGATTGGGCATGAATAAGTTGAATTGATCTCTTGATTACGTGTTTGTTATGATTTGATATGTTTCTATGTGTTTTGTGGCATGATTATATATATTTATGTTACCTAATGACTGGGAAATGTTATGCTTAAAATATAAAAATTAGTCTTTTTTGTCTAAGTAAGATTAATTGGTTAGACAAGAAGTATAAGTCAATTAATGTTAGTGATTGACTTATGGCTTATTTTGATCAATTAATGTTAATTTTTTAAACTACCCCTTCAGTTTTTCCTTTTCTAGATTAAAAAATTCCTTATGTTTAAAACCATCTTTCCTTTTTCAAAATTTAAGCCTTAGAGCTTCAAATCCCTTTAAAATCTACCTCCAAAAGCATCAATCTCTCAAACCCATCTATAATGGCACCCAAATTGACATCTACATCAAGGAAGCAGAAATTAGATGCAAAGAAATTAACCTCTGTCTCCACAAAGATATACAGCGTCGTCAATGTCCCTTCTCCTTTTTTCACATCTCTGATGACCTTAATGCCAAGGTCGAGAGTCAATGTTAAGTACACATCATTACTAATTTCGTCTAGACCCTTGTTGCCATTTGTTCTTCCTTTAATTGTTGAGTCTCTAAGGAGAGACTCAAATCAACTATTAACCAAGAGGATTAAACAAATACCAAAGAGAAAAATGGGTGGGAATCCTAAGAGTATAAGGCCAATAACATCCTTATCGAAGACATGTTCCATACCTACATCATTTGTAATAGAACTACTCATGACACCATCATCTAATCCATCACCACAAATGACAACTACACAAGGTTAATCATCTTTTTAACTTTATGATTCATTAAAGTTATATAATTTTCATTTTAGAACTTTATAAATTAAAGATGAATTTTACAAGTTTAAGAAGAAGATTGTCTATCCTGGTAGACTGTTAAACTTAGATTGTGTATTTAAGTTTAAAACTAATGGCTACTTGGATGAATTTGCATTTCAAAAATGGATTAGGTTTATCACTTTTAGATGTGATTTCTACATTGAGATAATAAAAAATTTCTTTATAAATATGGAAATGAAGAAGAGTTGCATTGCCATTACATATATTTATGAAAAGAAGTGAAAACAACTCTTAAGATGATTGTAGATTACTTGAATTTGTCGTTGGAAGGTGGATGTGTTAATTAAACCAATTCCTAGAATTTGAGCAAATTTAGTGCTTAGGAACAAATGGAAATTATATTTGGGGGATAGATTAATCTTTGTGAATAAAATGGAAACATTAAGAAGTCCATTCTTAAAATCTTCCTTATCGCTCAAGTTAAGAATCATTTAAAGGATTATGACTTACAACATCAATGCTAGAAGTGGCCATTATGACTACTTGACCTTTCCTAATATATGCCTTTTGAGGGAACTTAAATCAAGCTTAGAGTCATCTAGTGCAACACCAACACTAGCAGATTCTTTGGCTCTTCCCCAAGCATCATCCATTTTTGATATAACTTCCTTGATTGAGGAAGTAAATAAGCTCAAAGAGAATATGGATGATCTGAAGGATGATATTGATGAAATTAGAATAAAGCCTCAAGATTTCATGAAAGAATCCAAAGAAAATTTTATAGCCATCCTTGGATTGCAAAAGAAGGAAGGTCTATTTAAAGAAAGCTCCAAGAAAAGAAAGCAATAAAGTCCTTATCAAGATTGTTTTGATGATGCCAAAAGGGAAGAGAGATGATTGATGATTTCAATCCCTTTGTTAACCTTCAATCCTTTAAACTTTTGATTAAACCCTTTAAAAATCTCAATAAACATTTGAACATTTTTTTTTTAATTTTTATGTCCTTGAAATATTGTATCTTAATGATACTCTTTTACTCTATTTGCTTTAATACTTATAGTTTACTCTGATACTTATGTTTGTAATGATATTTATGTTTAATTTGATATTTGCTTTTGCTTGATTGATCAATGGTACTTTGTTCTAATTACCTTGTTACTTGTTTGTTGATTGATTGATATCTTATTGCTTTGATATTTGCTAAATTCATAGGTTAATCAATTGCCTTAATTACATTAACAAGGGAGAGAGCATACATTCAAAGAGAGTTATTCATTTTTTGTTCATTTTCCTACCTATCAATCAATTATGATTGTCATCATAAAAAATAAGGAAAAGATTGTTGACTTTAATGAGATCATGTATTATATTTTATTCCTTTATATTTTGATGTGTACCTTTTGCTTAATTGATGTGCTTGTTAGACAAACACTATTTTTATTTATATAATCTTTTTTAATATATATTTATTATGGAAAGATCTTTAAATTTTAAATTTAAATTGTGTGAACAGTTATTTAAATATCTTATTTCCTATCAAATTTATATTTACAAAAAGAATATTAAGTGAGATCATGAGTGATCTTAAAGAAAGATGGAAATAATCATTATGGTTTAAAGTTGGTAGAAATTTGAGATCTATTGGCTTATGAAATCAAGTAGAAAGCTTGGGGAAAAGAGAAGAAAAGCAAACAAGAAATAAAGAATTTGGGTTGATTGACCTAACTAATAATGTTTGCAATTAACTAGATACTAAAAAAGTTATGAAAAAAAAAAGGTTATAAAATTCCAGATTTACTTGAATAGTGATTACGATTAACTAGAAGTAGTTTAAGAGCTGAAAGCTTTAGCATTGTAAAAGTTATAGATAATTTAGGTCAATCAACCTAACTAACAATTGTGGTTGATTGATATGATTAAACAACTAAAATAAAAAATGTTGAAAAAGTTACAGAGATTTTAGGTGGATTGACTAATCCAAGTGTTGCATTTGACTAATGCATCATAATTAAAGATTTATATTTTACAAATTGATTCTTTTTATGGAAAGAAATCAATTTTTGATGACTAGTTTTTGTTTTTGTCTATAAGAGGGTTATAGAACTTTTTTATAGATAAACCATGAGAAATTGTATTGTACTTAGTGTGAAAAATCAAAGAAAAGAAAAAAGAATGAAAGATTAAGAGCAAAAGCTCTAATAAAGAAAAATTGAGATTATGAAAGAGTAAAAGTGCTATAATGAAAAATGATAGAGTGTGAGTTTCTAAATTATAAAGAACTGTTGGTTTTTTTGAAAGCCTCATGGAAATTTTGTTGTAATTAAGGTTAAAGTGACTTAGTGTAAAAAATTGTCTTCGCCTTGCAAAAAAAGAAAGAAAGAGTTAGTGAAGTTGAACTTTTAAGGAGCAAACCTTAAGAAGTGGATGTAGGATCCTAGTTTGAGTTAAATTATTATCAATCATTGTGCATACTCTTTCTTCCTTTATCTTTTTTTTTATATATAATTGATTATATTGCTTACTTTGTTATTTGTAATTGATTATCTTATCATCTCTCTTTAGAGTTAGAATTAAGTGTAGGTTTAATGATCAAATTAAATAAACCTAAATCAAGCCCCCTCTTAAGTTTTCTTAGGGGCTAATATTTTTGACACAGATCATTTATTTGTAATTAAGCTCACAAAATTCTTCTGTCATATTATATAAGTGTAATACCACAAAAATAATTGAAGTTTATATTCAAACTATGTAGTTTGATTCTAACTTATGATTGATTATAAACATATTTATCTTCCATTGATCATGAAAACCTAATGAGTAATGGGTTAATATTATAAAATGATTGTCTTAATACATAAAATATGGGGTTTATAGGGGTTAATGTGCATAATATTTCTTTTATTTTTGCAAAGAGGCCATTTCTAAAATTTGAATTCATGACCACAAAATCATAATAAAATAACCTTTTCATTACACCAAAACTCACCTTTTAATGAGTTAGAAATATATATATATATATATATATATATATTTCCTTTTATTACTTTTGTTTATATATATATTCATCATTTATTTATGACTATAACTCTAAGGATATGTTTTCTGGTCAAATTATGAGAACAATCAAAATGAAATAAATGTAGACTTAATGTAGGTTCATATAAATGATATTATGATGATATCACTTATAATAAAACATTTTCCTTTATATTCAAATTTTTTTTGTCAAAAATTTACAATGTACATAGTGTCATAAAGCCAATCAGTTCACTCAAAATTTTAATCTTATGAAGGCACTAAGTTACTTTTAGTCTTAGCCACTTTAGCACACACAAGGCATAAACACTTTTACAAAAATCACTTCCTAACCTTTAATACTTTTTTCACAAAGTACAAAAAATTTGTCCAAGGTTTCATATAAGTGTTTCTCTTTGTAATTTCATATGGACTTTGACTACTACTATACACATATATATAAAGTCGTAATTGCCACCCCTAACTACTTAGGGACATATATGACTAGGTTATCATACATAGTGAAAATCCCCTCTCTTAGGAGTTCTTATTTATTTATTTGGTTAGGACATGCAACTATGTTAAACAAAAGTTTGACACCTTATTGAGACCTTGATTAACCAATCTCTTTAGCTATCCATGTTCTTTTTCTCTCAAGGAGAGCATGCCAACACATTATTTTGGATAAGGATCTAGCTTGCTTATCTTTCTGCTAGTAACATGTATGCCCACTTTTTGGTGTATTACAAGACCCATGATCTCCCGATATTGTATGGTATAGGGGTACTATTTGACTTGATCCACACTCTAAGTCATTGCCTTACTAGCTTCCTTATAATTAGACTCATATAGTGCTAAGCCAAGCTTGAAGCCTATGCACCAATAGCCCATTGATGCCATAGTCAATCCTCAGGGTAGTTATTAGCCATTTGCAATAAGTCTTCATAACGTTAGCTCAAATCTAAGTTCTTACGTCGGTATTGGCTAACTTTAGTGGGATACATGCATTACCTTTTTAAAGAACATTAAAAAATTTGGCCATCTGATAGGAAGAGATAATTATGTACTCGAGTTCTTACTCTACAGCCAACAGCATGTTGGTGCATCATTAGTATGCATTGCCATGTTGCTGGCATACACTACCACACTTACCAATAACCTAAACACCCTTTCTATTTGACATTAATGACTTAACTTCTCTTAGTGTGATGCAATACATATATTCTTACCTTACCTTGCTTTACTTAGTTGTATATATCTAAATTCTCATGCAAGAATTGGTGTTAAATGTCATCAATTTGCTTACATTTTTAAGTCAATGAGCTTGATAGATTAACAAACCACTCCTACCAATTGAAGCTAACATCCTTATTGAGATGTTCCTCGTTGAGATGTTTGATAAGTAGTCTTAGATATAATTCTTGGATTTCCATAAAGTCGCATCTTTTTCCTAACTAACCTCATTATCTGAAGTATTTTTCCATTTCACCAAATACTCATTCTGACAATTCTTCTTACTAGCTTATATGTTTGGTGGTTTATAATCTTTTTCACTTCACACTAAAACCTTATTTTGACTATTAGAGGAGTATGTCTCGCTTATCTTCTTAGAGGTTTATTACCATCTTCCTCATAAAAAGGTTTTAAAAAGCTCACATGAAAGGTTCGATGCACCTTTAATCTTTTGAATAGTTGCAGTTGATAAATAACATTGCCAACTTTCTTTACCACCATAAAAGAACTATCATACTTTGGAATTAACCCTTTATGCATAATTTTTCTATCTTTTTCCATATTTGAAAAGTTAGTTTTAGCAATACTTTGTCCTTAACTTATAACTTAACGTCCTGTCTCTTTTTGTTGGAATACTTCTTCATGCATTTGGCTACCTTGTTTAAGTTGTCTTAGGCTTTATTAAATAGCTTTTATTTTGAACGTGTGTGCCGATAAGCAATTAGTCATTTCCATTTAGAACCTATCTTGTAACCTTGTTAAAAGTAAAGGGCTAATGTCCTATAACTAACTTAAAGGGACTTATAATTATCGAAGAAGATTGATGAAAATTGTAGTAAAATTGGGCAAAATTCAATAACTTTAGCCAATTTTGTTAGCTAATAGTCATGTAATGTCAAAGATACTCCTCAAATAAACCATTGATTCATTCTATTTAGCCATCAGTTTAAGGATAGTTGGCAGTGAAAAACTTCAACTCAAAACCCATCATATTAAATAAAATTGTTCAAAATATGCTTATGAAGTAAGAATCTTAATTGCTTATAATATCTTTAGGCAACTTAAAATATTTGACCACTTACTTATAGAATAATTCAGTAGTCATCTCCTTTTCATATGAGGAAAGGGCTACAATAAACACCTATACTTTGAAAATCGATTAACCACTACCATGACAAAACTTATACCACTAACCTTTAAAAACCTGACAAGGAAATTCATAAAAACTGACACTTAGGGTTTTGTTAGAATATACAATGATTATAGCAACCCACTTCCTTGCATTAATTTGATTTGTTTTATTGATAAACAATATATGTCTTTATAAAACTCCCACAAAATCTTTTTTTATGAGGCTTACACTATTAGGAATATACAAAAGATTACCCTTAGTATACAATAACTTATCATTAAGCTAATATCATCTTACCATACCCTTATTTACTTGCTACAAGAATTTATGATAATTCGCGTCATGTGGAGCATGTGTCTAGATTCTATCTAGCAAATTACTTTAAACTTAGGTGAGGGTAATAACAACTTCTTGCACTTGTTGATGACTTAGGGCATTTGGTACTTTATTATGCCTTGCTAACTTATGTTCTCACAAGAAATCATACTTTACCAATAACTCTTGCCACTAAACTTGCCTCGTAAAGCTTCTTTTTACTTTGGAAGAATGTGTTGGCCATACTGTCCATGCAAACCATAAATTTGGTACCTAACAAGTAAGCCTATAAAATTAGAAGGCAATACACAACATTAAACATTTTTTTCTTATAGGTTGAGTATTGTTTTTTATCTCATTAAGTTTTCAACTTTTGTAGATAATATGGTGGCATACTTGAACCAATACACCACCAATGGCTTTGTCAAATGCATCCATAATGACATCAATAGGCAACTCAAAGTTAGGCAAACATAATCACAATTTCATTGATACCACTACCTTTAACTTATCAAAAAAATTTTGGCATTCCATGGTCTACCTCCCTCATTTATCTGTCTTTAGCAAGTTGATAAAAAGGGCTACCTTTTTAAAGTAGTTATGCATAAAGTTATTGTAGTAATAGATAAGCTAAGAAAGGATCATAATTTAGAGATTTTAGTAAAAGGTGACCATTCTATAATAGCTTGAACATTTCTCTCATCTATTCTTACATGCCTTTAATTGATCATATGCCTAAGAAACATTATTTCGTATCAAACAAGCTCACATTTTTCTTTCTTAACATATATTTAGTCCTCCCTCAACCAAGATAACACTATTCGAAGGTGGGATAAGTAATACTTAAAGGACTCATTATACATAATGATATCATTAAGATATACCACTATAAATTGACCAATAAAAGCAATAAAACACATCATTCATCAAATTACAAAAAGCAGTAAGGGCATTAGTTAAATCTAAGGGCATCACAAGGAATTTGTAGAAGTCATAGTGAGTGATGTATGTGATTTTCCTTTCATCCCTTTCTATAATTCTAACTTAGTAATATCTTAAACATAAATCCAACTTGGTAAAGAATGATACTTTGGCTAGCTGATCAAAGAAGTCTATTATCAAATGGATAGGATACTTGTTCATTATTGTGACCTTATTCAAGGCCTTATAATTAACACATATTTGTAATGAGCCATCATGTTTCCATTAGAACAACATCGGGCACCATAAAAGGCTTTAAAGGGTTGAATTAAGCCTACATCTAGCAACTCCATAAATTATTTCCTCAATTTGGTCAATTCCATTGGACTTATATGATAAAAGGCTTAAGTTAGAGGTCTAAAGCTTAAACTTAGATCAATCTTATGGTCTATGACACATCTATAGAAGAGGCACTTTAGTAGTTTTAAAAGCATCATATCAGCAAAGTCATCCAATAGTTTAATAACACCATTAAGTAGAGTGACAATAACCCTCTCCTTGATTTTGATTAATGCAGCTAAGTATGTGGCCTCACTCTTTTTCAAGAAATGCTTCACCTGTATAATATAAAGAATACCACCTGACTTCCTACCAAAATCAGCTAGGGGAGTGATCTTGCCCACAATAAAGTAAGGATAGTTCTCATACAAAATCGTTAGCTCACTCAAATAAGACAATAAAGCAACTTTTGCATATATAATAAACTTAACTTGCAAAATGACATCAAAATTATCTAATGACATAACTATAAAATTAAGATTGCTAACTTAATTTCAAATAATTACCTTCACACCTATTATTGCATTAAGCACCTTAAAGGTTACCAAGTTTATAGTCTTTATTTGGTTATTACTCTTTATGATTTTCAATTTAAGTGACTCCACCATTCGTTCAATAATAATGTTATGTATGGAACTAGTGCAAGCTATTACCATCAACTCCTAATTACTAAGCTTAATCTTTACATATATTAAGCTAGATTATGGAGAACATTTTGCTTAAATTGCATTCATTAATTGTAAAGGATTGACGGGAGAAGGGCCACTACCATTATGATTATACTTCTAACACTTTCCTTAGTAACTGTTAATCCTTTAAACTTGTTGGCTTAAGAATGCAAGAAAAATTGGTGACACCTTACACCAATTCTTGCATGCGAATTTAGGTATAAACACCTAAGTAAGAAAGGTAAAGTAAGAGCATTTGTATTGCAACACTTTAAGGGAGATTAAGTCATTAGTCTTAAATGGGAAGGGTGTTTAGATTATTAGTTAGTGTGACAACATTCGCCAATAACACGACAATGTGTGCTAATATGATGTTGGTAGTAGAGTGACAATTCAAGCACATCAATATCTCCTCTTACCGAATTTCCTTATACTTTTTAGAGGGGATATGTATATCTCCGCCAAAGTTACCCAACATCAATGCACGAAATTGGATTTAGACCAACGCTTTGAAGGCTTGTCATAAGTAGCTAACAAGTACTCTAAGAATTAACTATAACATTAATCGGTTGTTAGCATACAAGCTTCAAGTTTAAGTAGACATTGTATGAATCTAATTGTGGGCAGGCTAGTAAGGTAAGGGCTTTAAGGGTAGACCAAGTTAGATTGTACCCTTATGCCCCATGAAACAGAGAGATCATAGGGTTATACTACCATGAAATATGGGTACATATGTTGGTGGCAGAAATGACAAGTAAGCTAGAGCTTTATTTAAAGTGATGTGTAAGCATGCTCTTTTTGAGAGAAGGAGAACATAGGTGGTTAAAAAGAGTGAATAATTAAAGGTTTTAATGAGTTGTTAAACTCTCCTCTAACATAGTTGCATGTTTTAGTCAATGAAGTAAGGGAGTGCCCTTATGAAAGGAGATCCCTATTATGTGTGATTAGCTTGGTAGCCAAGTTAAGTATATCCTTAAGTAGTTAGGGGTGTCAATTACACCTCTTATTTATATGTGTATAATGCTAGGCAAGGCTTTATATAAAATTGTGAACAGAAACATTAGTACAAGGCCTTCGGCAAATTCTTTGCACTTTAAGAGGAAAGTAATAAACATTGGAAAGTGATTCTTGTAAGAGCACTTATGCCTCATATATGCTAAAGTGACTAATATTAAGTGTAATTTAGTGTCATCACAAGGTCTAAATTTTGAGTGAAAGGATTGACCCTATGATAGTAACCATAGAACTTAACTTTTTTCTCTTAGGGCATTCCTCAACATGATAAAGGGCATTATAAATGAAACAACTAAAATTAGACTTATTTTTTCCTTACTCTTAAATGACAACTTTTCCTTTGTCTTTGTCCTTATCCTAATGTTTTTCTTTCATCTTGTCCTCTTTCTTTGTTTTGCCCCTATCTTTAGGCTATTTTCTTACATCATAATCAAAGGACTTATTGATTCTAAAATTAATCCATCCATCGGCAATGGCCATGGCTAAAGGTTAGTCTTTAACACGTTGCCTTTATAGCTCAATTTGAACCTATAGTTAAAGACTTGACATAAAATTAATGAACTTATTTTTATTCAATATGTTGCATATGTTAAGTATTAAGGAACTGACTACTTTTACATAGCCTATGCCACTATGTTTCAATTTCTTTAAAGATTCCTTTACAACCCAAAATGTGTTATAAGGAAGAAATTGATTCTTCAATTCTTTCTTCAAGCTTTCCCAAGTCTTTATCTAAGGTCACCTACATTTGCATTGTCATTGAGTCTAGTTCGTCAGCATAACTTGGCATTCTTGGCAAGATGCATGGTAGTAAATGTCACTTTCTTTGTTCGACATTTGGGTAGTCATAAAGTATTACTTTAACACATTCATCTTTTTAGAGGTATCAATCAATGATCATGATTGGTTGGTTGTTTATTACCTTTTTAAGGATAATAGTGTCCCACTTTATATCACTAAAGTGATTAATTCATACAAAATTGAGACTATCATAAGTATACTACAAAAGACGTATCAATTTTTCCACCCCTTTAAGTCTTGCCAAAACTCAAAGGTTAATCCTCAAAAACATCACAAAGAGTCTTTTTTATCTTAGTCATTTGTTTTCGTACACTACATTAAGACTTATTCCACCAACCATAGATCAAACTTTAGTACTTTGATACTAGTTGTCATAAGGTCAATTCTTTTACTCAAATTTTTGACCTTGTGAAGGCATTAAGTTACCCTTAATTTTAGCTACTTCAATACACATGAGGTACAAATACTCTTATAAGAATCACTTATTAACCTTTATTAGTTTCCTTATAACGTATTAAGACCTCACACGAATGTTTCTCTCTATAATTTTATATAGTCTTGACTACCACTATACATATATATAAAGAGTTATAATTGTCACCTTCAATTATTTAAAGACATGCATGACTTGATTGCCAAGTCAATCATGCATAGTGGGGATCCTTTCTTTTAGGAGCACTCACCTACTTTCATCCTAAAACATGCAATTATGTTAAAAAAAAAGCTAGATAATGGTCACCCTTATTCTCTTTTTCTTAAAGAAGGCATACTAAAGCATTGCTTCAAATAAGGTTATAACTTGCTTACCATTTTTGCCCCGAACATGTATGCCCACATTTTGGTGTAGCACAACATTTATGATCTTCCTATTTTGTGGGCTATAGGGGTACCATTTGACTTGGTCTGTTCTTTAAGCTTACTTTACTAACTTACCTACAATCAAACCTATATAGTGTTAGCTTGAACCCAAAACCTATGTGCCAATGACTTGTCAATGTCATATTTAATCCTTGAAGCACTTGTTAACTACTCACAACAAGTTTTTATAGCGTCAACTCGAACCTATGTTCATATACCAACATTAGCTAACTTTGGTAAGAGACACACATTATCCTCTTAAAGAGTATTAAGGAATCTAGTCATTTAGTAAGATGAGATATTGATATGTTTGAGTTGTCATTTTACTGCTAACAATATGTTGGCACACATTGTCATGTCACTAATGCATATTGTTATATTAACCAATAACCTGAACACCTTTCCTACCTTATACCAATGACTTAATTTCCCTTAACTTGCTGCAATACACATGTTCTTGTCTTACCTTACTTTAGTTAGGTATTTACACCTAAACCTTTATGCAAGAATTGATGTAAAGTGTCATAAATTAGCTTGTATTCTTAAGCCAATGAACTTAAGATACTAACACACAAAGTTTGACTAAATGTACAAGTAATCTAAATGTCATATACAAAAAAAGTGGTAAAAAGTACAAACAAAAAAATGTTTCACAGTTTTACACTTTTCATTAATTCTTACACATACTTTATTTAGCCTACTTACATATTTATTGAATTTATATGTACATTATGTGGTTTTTGTCAAAAAAAAAAAATTAGTTTATTTTAGATGATGTCATAATAACATCATCTAAAGGACCTATGTATAGATTGAGGTAATTCCTTTAATCCATGTATTTTTTTTTCCTTATTAAATATATTTTAGGCTTAGCGCTTTGTTTACTAAATGACTTTGCCCCTTTGAAATTATGAAGGATCTCTTTAATATTGTCCAAATAACAATGACTTTCTGTATCTTTTACTTGAGTTTCTCCATGTAATCTAAGGCATAACATCTTCCACTTTAAGTCATGTCTTTGACTTTCATGATGTCAGATGCTACTACAAGTGCTAATTCAAGTGTCGAGTACTAGATCACCTTACCACTATAATAAGAGTAATGAAGTGTCTGAGTAGGTAGAGTTTAAGTGGTTAAATGAAATATTTTGGGTAACACTAGGCTTCTTTAATGCCAAGAAAATAGGTAGTGCTCTAACTTAGACCATGGCACTTTCTTGGAAATTGGAATTTAGCCCTTAATAATTATCATCTAAGTACTCTTTAATTTGATTCACTACCTTGCAATTAAGGAAAGTTATCATTTAGGTACTCTTTAATTTAATTCACTACCTTGCAATTAAGGAAAGGTTTGGTATTAACATCAAGTTTCTTCTCAACCTTTGAAAAGTTTATCCAACCTCCATCCCTTAACTCTTAAACTTTACGCTTAAAAGTCTAGCAATTGTCAATAGAATGTTTGATTTGTCCACTATAGTACTCACATTTATCATTGACATCATATCAATTTTGGTAAGGTGGCTTTAATTTTTCCTTTGTAATAATGGTAATTAATTCATTTTAAATTAGACAACTTTAAATATGACATTGGTATTGGATTAATTTTTCTTTTTTCTTTCCTTTTTGGGTCAACTTGATTTCTTGAAAGTGCCAATGCATTGGCATTTAGTTAAGGAAGTTATAATAAAAGGTTTTGGTATGAAAATATAGTTGTTATATTACGAGACTAATACAACTATAAGGAGTTAGATGACCCTTATTGGTCACTAAACAATTGGTAAAATGAGCATAGCCTTGATCGATTGTTATATTTAGTAACCTAGACTTTATTTTCATTTTAGTTATGCTAATTTTCTTGAAAGCTGCAAAATTGACAAGAGCATCAATAATTTTACCCTTTAAGATACCTTCACCAATTCTTTTACCTGTAATTACTAGATTTGATAAGCTTTCTAATGTTATTCCAACCATCCTGTCATAGTAAGGGACTTTTAAAGTACTGAGAGAAATGGAAACCAACTCCTTTTCCCGCAATGAAGGTTATACCTAGATAGTCATATTGTACCAATGTTATACATACTACTACAAAGTCTTTTTAGACTTCTTTTACATGGCTTAAAAATCCAATAAGAAGGGTTTTAACTGAGAGATGTACTTAAACCTAACCTCGAAGGAAGCCATTAATTATTTCTAAGTTTTAATATTCTTCCAATATTATTTAATGTATTAGTAGGAAGCCACACTTGTCAAGCTAGAAGTAAAACATTAAGAGTTTTCTATTATAAGCATATGTTGTCATCTTTTAAATGTATATGTTTAAGTGAGTTGCTGATGATCTCTTGCTATTATACTTTTCAAATTCTAAAGTTTTGAATTTTGGTAGAAGGACTTTATCTTAAACTAAACAAAAGTCTCATGCACTTAATAAAGTATGAACATCTTTCTCTTTGATAGCACTAACCTAATCTTATAATAAGAGGTTAATTCTTTGTTTCATGGAATATTCATTGATTTTTGACACTTTGTTTTTTAATTTAGGAGTAGTTTTGAATTCACTAGACATAGCATCGATATAATGATGTGCTAAAGTTATATTTGATATATAAATCTTATTGTCAAATGATTATGCAACCATCATTTGACCCATAGAGGGATGTACCACTGAATGATGATAGATGAAGAGTGCTTAAAACATTCCTGACATTAGATTTATCTAAAATATTACACCTGCTAAGGCAAGCTAAGTTTCCATAGTAATTAAATCTCAAAAGTTGGTAAAATGTTATTTTTTTTTGCTAAGCTTAAACAATAAGATATGATAAAATAGTGCTGAAAATTCAAAAGAAACCAATTAAAAAATAGTAGCAAAGACAATAAAGTAAATGCATGGTATAGTCACTTTTGATGGGGATGTTTCCATTGTTGTTACTAATAAGGTGTGCAAATCTTATATCCTATGACTATACTTAAGTGATTGATTTAACAGTCATATACCATGTTACATCTTAACACAAATTCTTCATATTTTATAATGGTGGCAATAATGCTCATGTTAAGATGAGAAATAGTGCAAATGCTCACTTGTTTGCATTGGCAATATGTACTTAGAAACTAACACCAATTGCAACTTGACTCTCAATAATGTAAGACATATTCTAAATGTACAAATCAATTTAATATTTATCAATATTCTTAACGATAAAATCTATATCAATGAATGTTATAAATGTTGTAAGAAGAGGTAAAAACTAAGTAGATTTAATCTTTTGATTAAAAAAAGGGAAGAAATAGACTTTATAAAAAATACAAACTAAATTATATAAGGAGGAGCTGAATGCAACTGGTGACTCTTTAGTTGTGTTATTACATTAACAACTTCTTCATTTAAGCAAGAAAGGATTGGACATCTTCACTGAAAGGAATGTCATTACCTCCTTTACTATATCCCTAAAAACTTATACTCATTATTTAATTAATAAATAACATAAAGTTACATTTAAATAATCTATCTCATGTAGAATATTGCATATTCTTGACTTGATTCATATAAATGTTTGCCCTATAAGTAATAAATCTCTTAATACCTTATTACTTTTATTGATAACCATTTCAAGAAAATTTAGATGTTTGCTTTAAAGTCTAAGGATCTAGTGTTTGATATGTTTGGACACTTCAATGCTAATGTTTAATGAGAGACATTGAAATGCATCTAAGTAGATAATGACAATGAGTACTAAGGTTTGTTTAAACAATATTGCAGACAACAAGACAAAAAGTTTGAGAAGCCAATTCCTAAAACTTTATAACAAAATGAGGTAGCAAAAAAGATAAATTGAACAAGACGATCAAATTTATGCTTTCTCATTCTAACCATCCTAAATTTCAAACCTATAGTCAACTTAATCAATATTTCTTCTTCAATTCCTCTTGATGAAGAGGTATCAGAAAAAGGTGTGTAATTGTTAATTTGAACAATTTCTTCCAAGGAAATCTTGGCAATTGTTAATGTTACAAAACCTCATGCTCAATTCAGAAGCTTAAGTTTTAGCTAGTGAAATTCATAATAAGTTACGAAATAGGTGAGTAAAATCAAGCTTGGCTTCAGATCTTTCCAAAGGTGTCTACCATTGCTTCCACTCCTGGAACAACATACAGTTGCAATGCCACGCATCAATTCGCAGGGAGCTTTGTATGGAGTATTTACACCTTCCGAATCAGTCACCAGGAATGTTGAGAGCTTTCCGAATGGAAAACAACCGATCCAAACTTTTCAGGTGACTATCTGCCAACTGGAATGGACTTGCTGTAAATTTTACAATAAGCAGCGCTCAATTCATCCGGACAATACTTAACAAACATAGTTTTATATGTCACATCATGCCTATTGGCCCCAAATTCACCGGTTTCAACTATTTCACTAGAAAATCTCTAACACATGGACCTTCTGTGCAATTAGCAAGTTTGAGCTTCAGTTGGCTGCTCTAAAGGAAGCATAGGATCTCATGGTCAGCAACAGAACTGTTTCACCAATGATATTCTAGGTAAAGAAAAAAAAAAAAGCCAGAGCTAAAATAAAAGTCTTGTCAATGGAGCTATTTCATGTGAAAATTCAGATGCATATTGTTCCAGGAGGTCCAGGACTAAGGCTTATAAAAGGCACATACAAATGAAAAATTAGCAGAAGAAATGTATACTATTTGGCACTAGCATCTTGCATTGGATACCTCCAAAGTTATTGGAGATCAAATATTGGATTGGTCCTTATTGAACATAAAAGGACATGGTCAGATATGGGATCATATCTTTGTGGCCTTTGTCTGCGGTGACCGAATCTTGTAATTGAGAGATGAAGCTGAGAGCCTGACACAGACACCGTGCCTTGGCACAAATGAGATAGCAGCAGTACTCATTTTTGGAATGGTATCTGCCCATTAAACCTGCATGGTATCCGAAAAACCAAAGACTCTGAAATTATATGCTGATTAAATCATTTTACAAATCCTGGTAACTGATCCAGGGAAATAGCAACTCTAAATAGAAGAAACCATGTAAAATGCTTTACTAGAATGGTACAATCTCTTAAAAATTATGCCTCACATTGCAAATCAGAAATTATTTACTCCCCTCCGCTTTTCCCAGCGTGACCTGACACATAATTGACATCCATGGACCAGAGAAGGTGGACTGACTCTAATATTACTAATATGAGTATGCAAAACTCCATATAAAGCATTTCATAAGCAGGGACAACTTCCTGACACAAGATTGTTATTCTTGGCATTCTGCAATGCATCTACAAGAAATAGAAAAATGCCAAAAAAAAAAAAAAAAAAGAAATTTTATCATACCCTAGCCTGAAATTTGAATGTCAAAACCTTCACCCAGCATAATCCAATGGAAAACATATTAACCAAGGAAAGAAGCACTCAAAAGCAGCTACAATTGACAAAACAAAAGACATATCTCACTTGCAGCTCTTGGTTGAGAGGCAAACTCCCAGTGATGGAATAAGGTTTTGCATGCCCAACTACCTCTTCAGCTGCTTTACACAAAACATGGAAGCCATGAGAATCAACATCACAAGCAACAGAAATTGCTTCATAAAAAGTCAGAGTAAGAAATAAGACACCCCTAAGATTAATTTCTTTAAGATATTTATAACTAGCAAATAAATTGGAGATTTTGGGTGAGAGAAAGAAATAAGGCATATGCCCCTCAGGTTTTCATCTCATGGGATATACTTTGAAACCAGACCTCGTGATTCTAGCTTGTCTACATTCTCATTTATATCATCCACATTTTCTTGCAGCTTATTCATCACATCTTTTACACTCTAATGAAGCACCAATATATGGGTGATCAGAAACCATTACCTATGTATATCATTTGGAAAAGCCAAATGTCTGAATCATCCAGGAACTAATTCATATAATAACTCCAACAAATCATTACAACAAGTGGCAAGCTTCCAAATTTCCTTTTGTTTTGAGGAAAAAATAAAAAGTATAGGCAGGTGGCCTACATGCAGGAGGGAGTTAACCTGCAACCAAAGAAAAAAAAGTCGGACTTCATTTTATGTCAGCTGCCTCCATCAAAGTTAAACCTTTTTACAAGATTATAAATATGACAAATCCTGAAATTGTATTCTCACCTGGAATTTGATTGATCCCATCTCTTGGATCCATAATAAAGAGGATGAATTTCATGATATGCTTGATTCCACAAATAAATGACTCGTTAGTTATAGCAACAAAGCTTACAACTCCACTGGGATGGTTTCATGGTTGGTTGATGGCTGATGGTATTGCAAATTTGCACTTTTGGATAAGGGAGAAAAATCCCTGTAAAACCTTGATTGTACCTCTTATAGTGCCTCCATATCTAGGTCCAGAGCATTTATAGCCTGCAAAGAATCCAAGCCTGCATATAATTAATATAAGAGCAGAAACTGGACATGTAAGATCATATTCCCTACTGACACCTTCATTCACAAAGTGAACCAACACGCATATAAAGCATAAGACCAGAGAATAAATAGAAGAACCCTTATAAGACCCAGTGTAGAATTTGGTATTTTATAAATTGTTGAAACTATTTTATACCATATCCTGCTTTGGAGGTTGTTTGCCAAACAACCAAACAAGGACAGTAGCATATATTGGTGCAGGTTCCCATTGAACTAGCATAGCAATGAGGCTTTAACATTAAACTGAATCTATCATTCATCACTTAACAATTAAAACAGTTTAGGTGATCTTGAAAAAGGTTGAAGAATATGGAAAAACCCATATTACATTTCTTGATACTCTCTCCCTCGTTCTAGTTGTAGACAAAATTCAATGATGCTGACCATTAGTAAAGCAATGGTCCATACTCCTGTGTCCCTAACCTCTCAAAGAACACCAAATATGGCCCATACTTCTCTACCACAGGGCTGTCAAACAAACCTCATGAAGACCCAAATACGCTAGCATGCAGCAAAACCCAAAGATCAGATCAGCCAACTCAGCAAAATTTATACGAAAGTTGAACCAGGATAGTGTTCTTGCTTATGATTGATATATATGCATTTATATACATACATACATATATATGTGCACCTTGAATCAAACAAAAGAAAGTTATCCACAACCAAAAAAGCATTATTCTCATAAAGTTGCATTCAATAAAGAGAAAATCATACATCAAAGTAAGTCATGCATCAAATGAAGCCCAAAACTGCTGGTCTGTCAAACATCGTGGTCCCAAAAGGCATAAAACATCTTAATTAAGTCTCTCTTTTATGAATGTAAAGCAAAAATACCAAACAAAGTTCTCATTTAAATAGACTATATTTTCTGTGAAGACTTCATCCAAGAGATTTAAAAGATGATTCAGTTCATTGCCCCAAAGTACTTATCCCCATAATATGAAATAAAAATGTTGTCCTTGGAAGTCAGTCTGCACAAACCTTTATTCAATGCTCAAATGTTTCTAACAGGCTACCAATAATCTCCACAAGAACACTTTCCATCCTTAAAGTGGTGAAAGCGGCTATTGTCCCGGACAATTATCTCTCTCTCAACAATCCTTGACATGAATTTTATGGCTGTGTGGCAATCTGTACATATCCGAATGTTTTTTGATACTCGAATTGTTCTCCCTGCAGGGGTACTGATAATACCAAAACCTATTGCAAGTCTCTCGCTATGACTGAACAATAAGTACTTCTTTTGCTCCTCTTCAACGTCCCGGAGCACCTCAGTTGTATCAGGAATATATCCTTCTAGTTCCATCTTCTCTACAATGGTATTCAAAGCCTCGTTGATTTTGTAATAACTAGGGTGAGATTCATCTCCTGATACAAAAGTATGCACCACATTTTTTACTTCAATCCAGCTGCAAGCAGGATTTTTCTTTATCCCCTTATCCTTCATGGAGATTCGCAACTTAGCTGCATCTCCCCATCTTCGTGCAGCTTCATATATGTTTGACAAGAGAATATAAGCACCTATGTCTTCTGGATCAACCTCAAATAACTTTTCCGCAACCTGTTCAGCCAAGTCAACATTCTTCTGCACTCTACAAGCAGAAAGCAATGTCAACCAAACACTCCCTGGAGGTTGATGCAAACTAGAGATCAACTTATAGGCTTCATCCAACTTTCCTGCTCGACCAAGAAGATCTGCCATGGCAGCATAATGTTCTAATCCTGGAGCAATACTGTAACTCTCTGTCATGGCAGTAAAATACTTCCAACCTTCATCCACCAAACCAGCATGACTACAGGCAGTTAAGACAGCTATAAAAGCTACATAATTGGGCCTAACACCCTCCATTTCCATTTGCTCAAACAAGGAAATCGCATCATGGGCACAGCCATGCAAAGCATATCCCATGATCATGGTTGTCCATGATACCATGTCATGCACATTCATGTTGTCAAAGATCCACCTAGCTACTGTAACATTTCCGCATTTGGCATACATGTCAACAAGTGAGCTGGCTATGAACACATTATAATCAAATCCAATCCTAATTATGTACGCATGGAGCTGCTTTCCTAAATGCAATGTCGTCAAGTGAGCACAAGCAGGCATAATGCTGGAAAAGGAAGCAGGCATGGGCTTAACTTTGGCCCCCAACATTTGCCTAAAGAATCTCAATCCTTCATTGAAAAGGCCATTATGCACACACGCTGCAATAACAGAGTTCCACAAAATACTATCCAATCGAGGCAACGAGTTAAAAACACGAAGGGAATCTTCAACTTGTGTACACCTAGCATACATATCAATTAAGCCACTAGCAACAAAAACATCTCCACAAAAGCCATGTCGTACAGCATATCCATGAGTCTGTTTCCCTTTATCAATATCCCCTAATTCTGCAAAAATAGGAAGCACAGTTGACAAGGTGAATGAATCAGCCTTCAATTTGGTATGTCCCATTTCCCTCAACATCATTAAAGCTTCTTCATGCATCCCATTCTGGGCATACCCTGTAATCACAGTATTCCACGAAACACAATCTCTTTTTGGCATGACTTCGAAGACCTTGCTCACGCTATCCATTCCCAAACCCCCTCTATCCACCAGTCCCATCTGGCTATTATTTATTTCCCCAGAAGACTGTTCGACAACCTTGCCACCGGCATTAATTTGAGTCAAATTACCATTATTATCGGCACCCATAGTCCATTTCTCAAAAGCAGGCCCCCATTGACCCATAAATTTTCCTTCAGAGGTTCTCTCCTGCATTCCATCGAGCAGTTTATAAGCACCGTATTTTCGCATTCCGCCGCCATCCACTACCTGAAGTTTTGCATACATATTCAAAAGGGCATTGCCAGTATACAAATCAAAATCCAAACCCAACCTAATAACACAGGCATGAATCGACTCCCCCAATTTCAAGTCCAACAACAATGTGCATGACTTAAGCACAGAAGGGAACACATGACGATCTGGGGTCTTACCAGAGGCCCTCATTTGCTTAAAAGACAACAAGGATTCTTCAACAAGGCCATTGACAGTGTAGCATTTGATGATGGACTTATAGGCGACGAGGGGCGGCGAGGTGAGGGAGCTGAAAAGGAGGAGACAATCATGCAAGAGATTGAAGTTGGAGTAAATGGAAATGAGTATGGCTCGTTGGGAGGAAGAGGACGGATTGAATTTGAGGACTTGGGCATGGAGCTGCTTGGCTTGGCTTTTGGAAATCACGCTGCCTGGGTTTCTGAGGAGGGTTCCGATGATTGATTTTCTACAACTCATTTGGTTTCTTTCGGTTGTGGGTTTAAGCCCAAGGCTCTGGCTGGAAATGGGGTTTAAGCCAGCAGCTCTCTTCCACACAATGGCTTGAATTTTTTTTTCTCAGAAAAAAAAAAACAAAAGAAAAAGAAAACAAAGATAAAGGAAAATGAGAAAGCCTGTTTTTTAATTTAATTCAATATCCCATATGATAATAAATAAATTAATTAAAATTAAGAAAAAAAATAACTGATACAATATGATATAAAAGTTTACACATAAAAAAAGGTAAATAAACTTATTAAGCACTAGAGAAAAGAATTAGTATTAGTCTTCATAAATAAACTTGAGACGTCCAAGACGCACATTGAATCCTTTTATCCATAAGCAAACGAACTTAAATTAATTAAATTTTTAAACAAGATAAACCCGTTTTACAAAATAAAAAATTATATAATTCTCGATGAAAAAATAAAAAAAAAATTAAATGCGTGAAAGAATTAAACAAATAGGTAACAATATTCTTTAATTTTGTTGAAATAACCATAGCTGCAAAACAAATTAATTACCAACCTGCAAATTGAGATTATTGAGAAATAAATCAAATCAAAATAGGAGAAAAATTAAAGAAAAGTGAATCGAACCAGCGTTTTTGTTGGAGGTTTTTATTTTTTTCACACCAAAGTTGTGCAAGATTTGGGGCCTCACTCATTTCCAATGGTCAAATAAAGAGAAAGCAGAACATGGAGTGAACAATTATTTGGTACATTGAGTGTCCAAGTGCTTTTGTATTCCTTTTCCTATAACACAAATATATAATAGAGTATAATTACGTATATATAAAATAATATGAAAATAATATAATAATTTTTGTATATATAATTTTATTTTTCTTTAAAATTAAATAAGATATAATTAATATATATTTTTATTATTATCACATTGTTCTAATACTACCTAATTTTTCTATATATCTATATAAATACACCATCCACTCACAAGGTGTCACTTGGCTCAATTTTTGCATTGGAATGCCTCTCCTTATTTCGAGGAGAAGTTGAAGATATTTATTATTCATTTGTCAACTCTTCTTCTTCTTCTTCTTAAAACGGAAAATAAAATGATTCATATGCCTTCTGCCATCTATCACTATTTTTGATGATATAGTGATTCCAATTTAATTCATATTGCCATTTATAATTGTTGGGTCCTTTGCTCTTCTTCTCCATATGTCCCTTTCGCCTGCCATTTTTACTTTTCATTCTATTAGTTCTCTATCCAACAGACTGATGGGGGGATGACGGGGAAGTGATTGTTCCTATGAAAGAAAGTCTTTTGCTTGTCCATAAAGGCATGCCTCACATGAATCTTTCTCTATTGCTTTTCATTCTAGACTACTCAGAACTCATTTCATTTCAGGTTCAAATTTATCTTTTTTGTTCATCCTTTTTTGTCATTGGTGAAAACGCTTTTGTGGGTTGTAGTGGTGTTAGAATTTTATTGTCATGAGATTGATAAGATCAACTATCTTTTCTTCTGTCATTTTCTTGAAGCTATTGGAAAATTGACAGTAAAAGTGGTTGGGAAAAGCAGTGACTAGATGATCAGAATACGCCCTGTCACTGAGCAACGGAGGGGGAGCAAAATTAACAGTAGGTATGACTTCACATTTTTTATTTTTGGAAGTAAAGTTTGGGTCTTGGAGGATTTTATATTATTGAATAATATTTTTTTTATTTATATAAAATCAGAATTTTTGAAAATGGACATGTTAAAGAATGGTTTACTGCATACTCTTAGTAATAATTTAATTTGAAGATGTATACCCTCTTCAAATATTATATTCTATATTTCAAAGAGAGAAATTGAAAAAAAATAATAAGAAATGTCTCCAACTTCCCCTTAAAATAAGAGGATGCATTCCAATGTAAAAAATTGAGGCAAGTGACGGTTTGTGGGTGGATTGTGTCACAAATCTCTTTTAAGTCAATTTCTCAAAGATGATAACATAAAAATATTCGCCTTTGGGGCAGATATCAAAACTAGTATATATACTAATTCTATGAATTTTGCTTCCTAAGTGGCATAGTAATCATAATTTTATTGTGTTTTTGCTCAGGAACTATAGCAAACCAATAATTGAATGAGTCTCACTCTTCAAATCTATAACTTATATGAAATTAACATTAACATTAATACTTGCTATAATTATTGGGATCTTTGGTTTTGAAAAAAAAGAAAAATAAACGTAAGGACTCTTAGTTTATGGTAACTTGTCATAAGAGTTTTTATATTATATTAATATTAAGATTTAACATAAAATTAAGATTTACTTTAGGATGGAAACTAAAGAGATGAATAATTATGAATATTAAGAGTCTTTATCTTGTGCAAAGTTTTTAGTTATAATTGCTCTCATCATCTTTGCCTTCTGTTCAATAAAACCTAACATGTCTTTTTCACAATTTGCAAATGTGCGAATGATCTAATTTTCTTTATTCTTTGGAAATAATTGTATGTTTTTTTTCCTTTTGTTATTTATTTTTATCTTGATTAGCCTTTACAAATAGTTGTTATAAATTTAATAAAATCTTTTCTTCTTTGATTGACTTAGACTTTTTTTTTTATTGATATTGCTAATCATTAATATTTACTTATTAGTTAATAACTTTTGTGTTTGAATAAAAGAGGAATAGTTAAATGTTAAGAAATTTTGGATTTGCATTAAATCTATTAATAAATATATATTAATAAATGAATATTATATATATATATATATATATATATATTAGGATCATAAAATATTTTTCAAAATTTATTGCAATAATGTGATTATACTTTACTATATTTTAATATTTTTAAAAATTAAAAAAAGATAAATATTTTAAATAATTGTACGGGATATACTAAGCTTATGATAAAAAACTTTCATATGACATAGTGCTTTTATCATTTTGAGGAATTTTGAAGTTTTTTGCTTCTACACCCAATTTTCTCATCTTGATGTTTAGTTATTGTAAACATTAATTGACCATTTATTTCTCATTGTTGTGGATGGTGATGGGGTTGGTTTCTTGAATCTGTAACTGATCATACTGATAACCTCATGGAAGGCTAAAGTGTGAGGACTTTTGGGTTTTCATTTTTAAATGCGGATTAGATTAAATTGCCCTCCTCTGGCTGTTCAGATCAGCGCATTGAAGAGTTTAACTTGGACACTCGAAGTCTCATTCATTAGCAATGTTTTAAGCTATTTACTAATAAGTTTAACCTTTTGTTTTTTGAATCCGTTTTTGCCATCTTGAAAAATAAGACAACATTTTAGGGGACAATTCTTATTATCAAAATGGTTATGGAATGGCCTTATATTGGCTTTGTAAAAGGCTGCCAACCTGAAAGGTGAATCTGATACGAATTATCTGTCGACCATTACATTGAAAATTGGAAAAGGATTATTTGATTTCTTTCATTCCATTGTTGTCGATAAGGAAGCACGTTATTTCATAGCTGACGAAGGAATATATGTTGCTTATTATTTTGATTCTGAAGGTACAGAACTCAAGGGCTACAGTAGTGGGTGGATCCACACCTCTCAGAGGGCTATTGAGGATATCTGATCACCCTGTTTGCAGGAATGGCATCTGACGAAATCCTGTGTCCCCAGGACTTTGAAACTCCAGGTATTGAAGTCGACGAGGAGATAAAATGCAATAATCGTCAGACCTCTTCCTCATGGTGTGAAGCCCCGTGCTATATAATCGATGCTTGCCACAGTAGCACTATACTGGATTTCCTCATCCTTTTCAGAATGAACAGGTTAGTAGTGTCTGTCATAAATGTCTTTGGAATTCGCTTAAAATTCCAGAGACACACTTCCTGGTCGAGGAACATATATAGGAAGACCAGAAGAGGATATTACAGAGATTTCATCCCACTGTACCAGTTGTTGAAACCAATAACTTTATCAAATCTATAATTTTCTCCAATGGCTATGATTTATCCAGGGGTTATTTGAGACTATGCTTCTTTCTTGGGTCAACTTCCTTTACGTACATATATTTTTCGAATTTAGAATAGTTAAATATCTCCTTTTGTAATCTGTCGACACACTGATTCAAGAATTTATCTTTTTTAAATCCTGGTGTATATCATCTTATGTTCTTCATTTTTTTCTCCCTTTCAACATATTTACAGGGTTGCCTTCATCTGATTAAGCAAATTTTGGGCCTTTTGACAGGAAGCAGCATTGGTGGTGGTCCGAGGCAGTCATATAACATTATCAGATGTTGAGGAATGTAGGCTTGCTTTTGCCTAAGTTGTGGCCGTATTGTTTATTGATCAACCAAAAGTCATATCAATTAGTCTTTCAAAATTATTTAAATATCTCTACAATATTTTTTTTAATAAAAAGAAAAAATATGCTAAATAATACGGGTACAAGAACTAGTTAGATATATTATATACATGAGATGACATCTACTCTACCACGCGACACTCTTTTTAGCAGCTTTCAACTATTTTGAAGACTCTCTTCTTTCGATCTTCTTAGTTTTTTTTTTTTGTTCTTTTTTTTTTAATTCAAAATAGAATTAAGAAGAGATTTTTGTTTTTATTATTTTTAGCTGCTTAATTGAGGAAATAGAAATCATTTTATATGAGGTTTTTGCTATAGTTTCTTATATATTATTCAGCTTTGCGTCATTAATAAGTGAGAGGAGAAAATTGCACGAGAGAACATATAGTCGCATATTAGTGGAGTCCATATCTAGTCTATATAATTGTACCCCACAAAGTAACCAAATCATATTTTAGGTTTTTTTTTTTTTTTCTAATGAATCTTTGTTTATCATTCTTAAAGAGACACTCTAATGACTTTAAGTTTGATCCCATAAATTGAGAGTCTCAATGTCGAATTTATTTTTTTGATATAATACTGGAGGATCTATGCTGATATTTACAATAGACTTAAAGAAGGAAATAAGTGATTTTTAACAGTGTTCTAAACACAAGATTAGATATAATAACTTCTTTGGTGCATTGTGATCAAAACTCATATTCCTTAGGAATCAAGGAGCTAGAATTTGAACTTCATCTAGAGTTTTGGTCTTCTGGCCAATTAAGTTGAACCGAGTTGGTTGGTGTAGCTGATATTGAAATTAGTCTTCTCGAGGGTATGTGTGTGAGTGTGTATGTTTGTTCATTCTTTACCAAGTGAGCGATGCAGTGTTTGCACAAGTCACCAGCCCAACCACCTGCAAAGTGTAGACACAGAGAATCAAGCTAGCAACGAAAGCGTTTCTCGCCGATGGCCACGAAACTATACCTACTCTATTGTAATTTGGTACCAATACATACCCACTTGGATATGCCCTTCCCCTCCAATTGAAAAGGGACCTCTTTCTATATCTCCATCATAGTTATTAGTCTAGTGATCTTTATAATTTTCTTGTGAGGACTTTTAGTTAACATCTCTTTTGAGCTAAAGTGATTTAGAGATAACAAGGGGGCTAATGTTTAATTTATTTAAGAATTGGGACAAAGTTCAATATTGCTAAAGCTTGCTGGAGTTCAATATATAAAATTCAGGCGAAGGCTATGGAAACCACCAATCATAAGGCACCACTAGATACGCCGATTACCAACGCAATGACAAAGGACCAGAAACTCGAGTGAGTTCCCCCCAGGTCCAAAATAGGTTTTGACTATTCCTGTAGGCCTCGGCGCATTAATTCCTTTGCCAAATGAAGTTGATCAGCCAACCCCGCAAAGATTTCCTGCACAATTCAGTACTTGACGGCTACTTCCATTAATGTTTGCCATTTGATAGTGAGATTGAGTGACTATGATTGCCATTTGACACCTTGTTGGTTGGCCAACTAACCAGTGTCATCAGATAATAATTGTTAATAGCACAGTCACGGCATTAGCTGCAGCCCTCACACAAATGAGTCTGCTGATGGGTGAACAAATGGAAATTTTATGGTGCCTCGGAATGACAACATAAATATTTGCAGGAATCTATCGAAAGATAAAACAATACAATTGAAATGACCACTTGTATTTCTTTATTTGCTCACTTGCATCATTGTTGATCCATTTCATGTTTTAATCAAGTCAAAGTCACCCCAGCAACAAGAACTATTTCCCAATTGATAAATTCAAATTGGTTAGGGCTTTGGGCCCTTGGGTTGCTGAGTGCTCATGTAATAGACCTTCTTCCGCAGAAAAATTACAAAGATACGGACAATTGCTCATATTCAGGCTCACACATTACAACATTATGACGAGTGTTCATTGTACATTTTTAGTTTTTTTTTTATATATATATATATAATGACAAATAATTATGAGACCAAAAATATGTATCCAATGGTCATGATTTGTAACGCATTAACATAACTGGGTTCACGTAAGCTTTTTCCCCCAAAATTTCCTACATCTTAACTTTTCCTGGACAGAGTCACGTGGTAAACTTTTATGGACTTTAAGTGGGAGTCTGCTGCAACTGGTTTCTATATCAGTATATTAAACTTCTGCCACTCTGCCTAAAAAATTTCTTATAGCTGGTCCTCCAAGTTCAGGCATTATTTTCTGGTTTGTGCGAAGCCAGGCTGGATCATAGACTACACAACATAATTCCAATGAATGCTTATGAATCTGACCTCCTTTTTTCTTTCTTTTTTTACTCAATGAAATTGACCGTCATGAGTTGTGCTTTTTGGATGCTTTCAATAGCCTCTACAAGTCAAGTCATAGATGGCAAAGAAATGAAATGATTCGAATCTAAATACCGCGTGATTTGCAGGCAATGGGAACATTAACATAAATTGGGAATCTAACTTGGTAAAAGAGTTACATTTTATATTTTGCTGAAACAATAGCTCTGCAATTTGCAAAATCTTGATGGGAGTCTGTGATCATAAGTTAAAGACTTTATGGCAAAATAAAGGTCATGGAACTTTTTCTGGTTTTTTATTAAGTAGGGAGAAAGAACACAAACCACTAGACTAAATTGTAAGTTGTTAAGTTATAATATACACAACAATAACAATAATTGGGGAGTCAAGGAGGCAAAAAATGAATAGCAACCCTTCGCTCCCACTTGGATCTGCCCCTGCATGGCATAATCCACCCACCCACCCATTTTGTAGGATTTTAATATGTGGTCCATTTGCTGCAGGGTCCATGGGTATTGCTGTGCTTTTTCTGGAGGGCTTTGAGCTCTTCGCTCATATGGAAAGGAATCACTGAATTGAGTGAAAGCTTATTACTAAGCATTTGCTCGTGAATAAGCATTGATCTTGGCAGCTGAACTGTGGAGCGAATCTCACTCAGAAGTCATAATCTCATCGTTTGCCAAAGGGTTTTATCATATGGTAGACAACTGCATCAATTTCTTAGTATAAACCAATCAATACAGCCAAAATCGCCTACTTAAGGAGGAGGAGATTTTAATTATTAGTGAGATTTGGGTTTGAATGTCTAATCTCTAATCTCAACCTAAATTTTAAATTTGGTGATCGCTAAACTATTTTTATTAGGAATCATATAGGCATTTGATTGTTAAATACAATTACAACTAATTCTTTCTCTCTCTGCAGTAATTCATACAAATTAAAAAAAACAAAAACACTTTCATAACCTTAAATTTTTTTAGAGAGGGCAGAGAGAGACCATTAAACCTAATATACTAAGTATGCAATAATTATGTAGTGAAATATTTATAAAAATTTTAAATTTAAAATTCTAATAAGAAGACACATGACCATTTTTAATAAATTATACTTAATTTATATATTTTAATTTCTTGAACTTATTATTAAGTCTAATTTTATCTCTATTTTATATATATTTTTTAAGTATCTTTATGTGTATAATTTATTAGTAATAAATATAAATAAATTAAAATTAATATTCAGTCACGTATTATAATTATTCAAATATTAAAAATACCAAAGTAATTTAATTAATTTCTTCAATGAACTCTAAGTATAATTTAATTTTTTTTATCATACTAATATTCTAATTACATATAAAATATAAAATTAATATTTACTGTATATTGTCTAATTATTTTAGTTTTTAAGCAATCATTTAATTATTTATTTCAATAATATTATAACTCTTTATGAATCATCATTTTACATTACATAAACATTTTTTGAATCAATACCCATTGGAAATAAATAGAACATTCTCTTATAATTACTTCAAGTAACAATTTTTTTATTAATCACCTAATTATTTTCATATAATTCATGATATACTTAACTTTGACTCCATAAATAATTATTTATTAGGACAACTAAAATGTGAGATCAAAATATATTAATTTTTATATAAGATACTTTCATAATATCAATTTTAAATATCACTCTGTCGCATGATAAATTCCTAAAATACAGGAATAATATTTTTATATAATAAGTATTTTATAATTATAATTTCATTGTAATTACTTTGTAACATATATATACTTTATAAATTTATAACCATATTGTTATATAAATGGTATTAAATATAAACAATGATTTTAATTAATTAATTAATTAATTACATAAAATATTAAATATGTATTTAAAATAATAATAAATATATTGACTACTATCACATAAATTAACAATTTCCAGTGGTTCATAATCAACCAATTACTGATACGCACATGCCGCTAACAGATCATTGAGTTAGCAGGTGAGATTGGGCCTTTATTTTAAGACCTAGATAGAAGTTTAGAAGATAAAGCCTTCCCCAAAGCATAAAAGTCTGCAAAACGCAGTCATTATCATCCACATAGCTTCCTCGTACTCGGAGTGTAGTGATCATAATTTTTCTTCCAACTTTTGCTTTTTGATTAATTAAGATATTAAACAATGAAGAATCTACGCGATGATGGGTGCATCTATACATAAATCTAAAGTATGTAGAAACCGATTTGAAAGCCAGAAGAGGAAGGTTACGATGTCACTGATTGAACATTAATTATATGATCTTCACAACTTGGCTTTACTATAAATTTTAGGTATTTTAAAAAGCTGGTTTGGGTGTTTTTGCCACTGTGATGTGGACGAGTTTTGGTACTCTTCAAAAGAGGTAGGAAAAATTTTGGGGGCATAGGTCCCTAGTTTAAAGGCAAACCCCGTTAGAAGAAAAAAATAATTAAAAAAAAAAAAAAAACTGTCTCTCTTTATGGCCTCCCCGTGGCCAAAAAAGCATCGGACCACGTAATGGAACCAATACCCATGCGACAGTATGGCGTGGCTGCAAGCCCCGAGAATGACCTTTTTGTTTAACTATTACTCGTGGTTCTACAATTCTAGGACCAATTGGGCTTTTATTTATTTTTTGTCCTTGTAAGGCAGTATGGCATACTCATAGTTTTCAAACAGCCAAAATAGAAGTTCTGTGTTTAAAGTATAATTAGTTAGAATATTCTTGCTAAAATTTGTTAGTTTTATGTTCAAATTTTAAGTGATTTTGTTTTTTTGTTTTTTCCTTGCCTTTCAGCCTTCCTTGTAACCAAAAAAAAAAAAGCCAAGGTAGAACAATTACCACGTTTCATGTGTTAAAACTTCTTTGAATTTACACGCAAACATTTTGGATTTTGGAGGATTATATATAGATCCTTAATACTTGAAGATGAAACTACAGTTTAATAATAATAAGCTCATGGAGCTTAATTAGGTGAGTATCATGTGGTCTCATCAATGAAGATATAAGCCTTTTCTGCTTGCATAGCTGGAAAAGAGAGAGCTAAAAGATTTGCAGCCAAAAGTTCATTATCCATATGACTATACTCTTTCTAAGTAACTTCACAAGTAAGCATCTCAATTGAAGATGACCCCATATATTTCCCAGGAATAAGCCCACTATTAACTTTTTTATTTTTGATAAGTCAAGATCAATTTCATTAAAATGTTTAGAAGCGAATGAAATGACTACTTTTGACAGGTCAGTATCCAATTTAACGAAATCCCCCTTTTTGGTTTTGGAAGCTTCAATTTAATGAAATTCTAAAAGATAAGAGAATTTGGGACACAAGGAATGACAATTGTCTTTTTCATGTTTCCATAAAGTTCCAATTTTCTTAGAAAAATAATTCTACATTAGTCCCCATCCACAGCCACAAGTGATTTTGTGGATTTTCTAGGGCTCCCTTTTATGTTTCTTGTTGACATTTGCTCATGTACCTTCAAGGTACCTTGCCTTGTACGTATCTCTTTTCTGTTTATATTCTTGCTACTTATTATAAACTACACCAACAGGTAAATACGCTGCATTAGACTTTTTGCAGCGGTTTTCTAAGCTGCGATTTTAGACGGCTGGGGGGAGGGGGGTTCCTATTTTATTGTAGTGATATAGTCTTCCGGAAAATTCAGGGAATAAAATACAGAGTATTATATATACAATATCTGGTTATGTTTTTCTAGGATCTAATGAAATTACATTGGTTATATATTTAATGACAAGCAGCACATTCAGTCCTTCGTTTTCATCCATCTGCTCCTTTTGTCAATTAATGTCTATAAGAATTAAATCCGGTTGCTCTTTGAGTGGGTGTGGATTTTATAAGTGTAGCTATTATGGTACATGGCAATTATATAATAGTGGTTAAACAGCTTAAACAAAGGAAAAAAAAATAGAGAGAGAATACGTTATTTGCAGTGGGAAAGTCCAAGGGGGTCTTCAAGTTATCTTTTCACCATAATATATATTGTTGAAATTGATTCTTGCACCTATAAATGAAAGCTTGAGATTCACCACATAATGATTGGCTTATAAAGATAATTTCCAGGTCCAGGCCGTTTCACTAACCTAATATATCTCCCATAATCTCTGGTGAAAAGACATAAAATATAGATAGAAATTAAGTAGTCATTTTTTCAAAATCCTGTACGAGCAAACCAAACTAACAACTACGTAGAGGAGTCTCCCGGATACTATGATTTGCTAGTAGTTTGAAGGGCCAAAAATTAATAAATACACATTAGACAAGTAAACATTCTTGACCCATCATTGTTTAATTGAATGTAGATAACTTTTAGACGAGTTAATTAACACAGGGTTAACTATCTTTACCCTTGAATAAGGTTTTGCAATATATTTTTATATATAGAAGCAGATATTAACTAAAGGCCAGAAGCCTGAATGTTATCATATCGAAAAATTCGACTGACTGCTTACAACGTAAGAATCAATCACACTAAAAGCTAACCTCTGCGGCTAGTTTGGCAAAGTAGAAACTGTTGATGAATTTTTTAATCTCCCGGCTAGTGTTCTTTCCACTCACAGTGCAGTGCATTATTTTAAGTAGGTGGGGTTAGAAACCACAGCCAATGGGGACCTTGGATTTGGGCATACATTTAGACAAAAATTAATTATTACTTTGGTGCCGGACGACGCGGTGTGGTTGGTTGATAACGATGTTAACATCGAGATTATCAAGTTGCTACCAAAGACAACAAATTAGCTTGTATATTTAGACATTATAGTGTTGGAAGAATCATAATGAGCCCCGTAGGGCAATAATTTAGGCAGTCAATTGTGGCCGAAACAACTGTGAGTTTTTGTCATTTCTTCCGGTCACGTTCCACACCTCAGTGCTTACCTTTGTAAGCATCTTTGGATTAAAATAAGGAAAATAATTTTCAATAATCTAATTTTTATACAATCTCCGTCGTATGGAGACGAAATTTTTGACTCTTACATTGCACTATAATTACTATCAGTTGCATATTTGTGGTCCACTTCCTTAATTAAGATCATACATTAGAAAGCTACAAACACATAATTAATGATTATGATAAGGTAATGTGTGGTTCCATATCAACGTAACATTTTCATTTTTATACAAGAGTTCTTACTGTCTGATTTACATAAAAATTCATACTTACAATATACTGCCAAGTTCACATTTCATAGAAATTAGTTTTTTTTTTTCCTCCTTGAATAAATCAGTTCATAGATATATATATATATATATATGAAGCCCCAATGACAAGAAAGAGTACATTAAGTTTTCACATCCAAGCTATGAAATCAGATTTTCTAAAAATAGTTTGTTTCGCTAAACTATCGACAACAGAGTTTGCTGCCTTATTAATATGGGTAAATGCACAAAATGTTAAAAACAAATGAATCTTTCCCTATAATTTGTTAAAAGAAAAATCTTACGTGATCAACCTATCTTAGCAAAGATTATATTGCAGTTGCTATAATAACCCTACTCGTGATCAAGAAGGCTGGCCTTTTGACCAAAATGATTTTCAAATGGCTTTCCATTACTCTAGCTTTAATATGACAAGAAGCAAAAGGAAAAAAAATGAAAAAGAAATGCAAATTCTGATTTTTATTTCCACGTTCACTCACCAAAATTAAACGAGTTCAAAGGACATACATTTTTTCCCTGATGAAACTGAGCATAATTCCACTATGAGATTAAAGATTGGAACTCTCAAGGACGTCCGTGGGAAAGGTTTTAGATTCACATAACCCAAAAAAAACAGTAATTAGGTGTTATATAGATTATTCATGTATAATGATTGATTTTTTGTTGGCAAAAGAAGAACACAATTAACCCCACTAACCTCAAAATCCGTACCTTTTTTTTCTTTTGGTTATTTACAGTATGGGTATTTTCGTATTGGCATTCGCATAATCCAATATTTACTCTCTTTACCGGACGTCCTCACAATCAATCGGTACTACTTGGAGTATTGAATACGAGAATTAAAGTACGTGCGTACGAGAAGCCTTTGCAATGTCAACATGAAGTGCTGGAAAGATCACAAGGTATACAAGGCATCATTTGCAAGCTGCTTAGAGTCCGCAGGGAAAGGTGATAAATGTGCCTATGTAAGTAATCAATAATATATATAGTTGTGTATGAAATATACTTTATATCGGATCCAATTAAATTTTGAGTTTGGTATTGTTAGTCATAATCTTAGGTGAAACGAGGAGGCCCTTTATAGCTTGATGGTTAGCGTTAAAATTAATCAAATCTTTTATGACATGAATCTTGCTAGTAGTTTGCTAGCAATGTTGTACAATAATGAGTGCTAAGATAACAAAAAATTTCATATCTAAAGTGGGCATGAAGGTGATCATAATTCTTTGGAAGATCTCCAATAACTCTAAGAAAGATTGAATAAGAAATAAGATATTCATAGCAAAAGAGGTACAGCTGTTAAAAATAGAAGAGTAATCAAGTACTAACAGGTAACTCAAATTTTATGGATTGAAAGAATTGTTAGAAGTTCAGAAGAAAATTTTAAAAGACTTGATTCTTAAGCATAATTTCATTATTTAGATATTATGTAAAATATTTAAGAATTATGTGAATTATTTTTATTTTTATGTGTTTCTTATTTATTTAAAGTATTTTTTAATTATTTATTAGGTATTTTTCTATTTAATTAGAATATTTTCTTAATTAATTAGGTAGTTTTAACCATTCATACATGTGTAAATTAAAAGGATAAATCATCATAGTGAATAAATACTTTTAGTAAAAAATGTAATTTTTTGTTATATTTCTCTTTGAAAAATCTTATTTTCTTAAGTTTAATTAAATATAGTCTTATTTTTGCTAAATGTTGTATTAATTGATATCAGAATAGGTCTTACTTATTCTAATGGCAACACGAGATGTAGCGAGTAATGATCATTCTACTAATGAAGATCAGAGAATGTATATCATTTAGTCAACCATTTGTGGTCAAGAGGTAAAACTACAAAACCCTAGGTAAAAATTTGATTGATTGAAATGTGAATTGAAAATCATCAACATTTAACTTAAAGCTCTTTAGGTAGGAGATACAAATGGAAACTAGAGAGACAAAAGGAATCAAGATGAAGAATTTGGTTGTCGTTAGCTTCTTGCCTAACTAATTCCTACAAATCTATGTAAGTCTTAAACTTATGCAATAAATTCTGAAGAAGAAACAAAAATGTGAATTCATCAAGCTTGTGCTACAAATTTTGATGATGATGATAGGGATTTTGATGAGTACTTAAATTATACAACCCAAAGTTTAACTTAAACTTAAAGTCAAGCATTTCCCAAGTAAAGTAGATTGATGTAAAATGAGTAGTCTAATATTTTATGAATCAAAAGAACCATCAAAAAGAGAAAAATTCTAGAAGGTTTGGTTCATAAGTATAATTCTACTAATTAGACATTATATAAACCGTTTAAGAATTATATGAACTATTAAAGAATTTTTTAAAAATATTTTCATATTTAGTTAGAGTATTTTTTTGTTATAAATTTAGTATTTTCTCATTTAGTTAGAATACCTTTTTAATTAATTAGATAATTTTATCTATAAATATATGTATAAATTTAAAAATTAAATTACTCTATAAAATAAACATTTGCAGTAAAAGAAATAGTCTTTTTGTCTTTGAAAAATCTTATTTTCTTAAATTTAATTAAGTATTACCTTTATTTTTGCTAAACACTATATCATGTAGACTTTGTATCATAAATAGTTACAGTTTTTAAAATCATATTCATCCACTCTCAAATTATTATTATTACTAGTATTTTGATAAGTAAAAGCTTTATTAATAAAGAATGATAGAATAAGTGAGTTACAAAAACAATGATCTTTCAAATACTAAGATAATGAATGAAAGATGGTCCCCTCTTAAATTATTGTAGAATTTATAACAAATCACTTAAAGATTTACAAAGTCTTTGATTTATAAGTAGTAATTCTTCTAAACTCTCTTATAAGAATAACTTCAATTAAAGAAAAGGAAAAAACATGAAAAGTATTTTAAGAATGATTGATCATAAAAGTCAAATGAACATCCTATTTATATACTTTGAAGAGTCTCATATTAAAAGCCATAGATCTATTATTAAAGAGTCACACTTTTAAACAATTAGAGAGTTAAATTTTTTGTAATTAAAAATTAGGTTTTTATAATTAAAAAAATATATTCCATGGATTTGAATAAAGAGTTCCATCTTTACAGCGATTGAATTACATTTCAAAAACTAAAAATACATCTTTATTTAAATGAAGAGATGCACTTTTACAATTAAAGTATCTTTATTTTTCAAGAAGAAACACAACCTCTAAGAAATTACACAACTTTTTTTGTAAATGCATGATTCTTATAAAAATAGCATAACTCTTCAATAAGAGTAAAAACCCTTTTAAAAACGGACCATAATTTAAATTTACATTTTACAAATACAATATTTTGGTGTAGTAAAAAAACACAAGAAGTGCTCTACATTTTAATAACTTTTAAAAATAATAATTTTTATTATTATATAAAATAATTATAATTTAACTAATAGTCATAGTTAATTATATTTACTAATAGTAAATTTTGTAATTGTTGATTTGTAGACTAATGTGTTTAAAGTTTGTATAAATATGACAACTCAATTCACTCACTCCAGTTGGACCATCCTAGCTTGTTGCTATCCAGCAAGCATAGACAGTCCTCATCCATCTCATATGGTATTATTACATGTCAGTAATCTCTCTCTCTCTCTCTCGTTAATTCTTAGGCTTGGAGAGCCGCACGTGAGCCCTTTGTCTTCGACGTTAGTTCAATCCAGACCTCCCAATCCCTTCGCTTCTTCACTTACACAACAAAGTACTTACACACTCGAAGTTGCAGTCTTGCACCTTATATTCACTAACATCCACTTAGGCTTCTCAGAGAGGGAGAGGCAGTGAGAGAGAGAGAAGGGGTTGGTTTTTAAGGTCGTCTAATAGCTGTCGGCCACGAGGCTGCTGTCATTTCTCATTGGGAATCGCTTTCTTTTTCTTTGCTTTCCCCTTCCCCTTGAATCCCGGGGTTTTTATGAACCCAATGTGGAACTTTGTCCCTTTGCTGCTGCCCAACATTACGTGCCCCTTGTTGCCCTTTCATCACCACGCCCTCTTACGTGACCGCAAATTCATGACACTCATAAAATCAACAATCAATTTTTAAAATTTGGGAAAGATTAAGGAAATACATCTTTTTGAGAAAATGAAGGAAAACGGAGATGTTCAAAATATAGTTATGAATTGTGTTTCCATTTTATTTATTTACCAAGATTATAACTGCCTTCATCTGCAAACATCTTTTTATTTTGAATACTACAGAAGATTCATATGGTTAGGGACAATAAATGAGAGAGGTTGATGGCAATACATAAATCCATTGGATTTTTTTTTTTTTTTTTGTTTTGTGTGCATATACGATGCGTGTCACAAGAAAGGGAATAAAAAGCTGTAGGGCCAATTTTAGGGCACCAGCAATCCTCCAGTTTCTCTTTGCTCACAAAAAGACGCCCAGACACATTTCCTCCACTCCCCAATGGCATGATGTACCATGACTTTGTACAAGACAAACCCACGGATGCAACCTTGAAAACAAATGAAGAGAGAGAGAGAGAGAGAGAGAGAGAAGGAACCCAAGGCTTGAATTTGATTGATATGACTTGGTCCGCCCTTGGAAGAGCCGCCAAAACTTACTTCCCAAACCCCCAAAGGTCTCCATCACCACACGTCAACAGCTCCTTTCTTCCTCTCCCCCTCCTTTTGTCAATGTCGAAAGGATTGACTCAGACGCACGGTTGCTTGTTGATTTACCCGTTTGACATATACCCAACAAACAACCATTACACTTTCTATCTTAATTAATGTAATTTATATAATTTTTTTTAATAATCCATTCTATTATATATTGAATTTGATATAAGGTGTAGTTGTTGAAAATTCTTCCTTCTCCAAAAAATTTATGTGCATTTATGAGTTTATATTTAAACCATTACTAATGATAATTTCTCAATTTGTTTATAATCATATTTAATGTTTTAAACTATATATATGACTTTTAATTTTAAATATATTAATTTTTAGTTATAAAAAGATATAACTCAATTATATAAATATGTAACTTTTTTATTATAGAATTATGAATTTTATTATGTAACTTCTCAAAATTTATAAATAAAATATTCATTTGACTCTTATAATCATTAATCTTGAAGTATCTCTTAGGTTTATTTTTTTTCTCACAACTAAAGAAATTTCTATAAAAGGGGTTTTAAAGAATTGCAACCTATAAACTCAAAGTCTTGTAAATTTTAAAGATTCATCATAATCCTTGTAATAATTTGGGAGGGGACAAACGTGACTATAAACGTAATAATTATTTATGATACAAAGACCACTTGATTCCTTTTATTTTTTTTAATTAACAACTTTAATGTAACATTAGTATCAAGGACATAATCAATTATAATCCCTATAATAATCAATGCTATGAATCAAGATGTAGTTTTGTTGAAAAACACAAGGTGCAAATAATTATTCTTCCAAATTAAGGCATAAGCATTTAGTTCACATTAATTATAAATTTTTAAAGTTTATGTTTAAACATGGATTGATTTCTTATGATCATGATAATAAAGAGAAATGTAAAATATGCATTCAAGCTAAAATGACTAAGAAACCTTTTCTTGAGATAGATAGACATACAAAATTGTTAGATCTTATGCCTTCTAATATTAAAATTAAATGATCTATTGACTAAAGGAGTTAATAAATCCTTAATTACATTTAGAGATGTTCTTCTAGATATGCATATGCCTATTTGATAAAATCTCAAGATCAAGATGTTGATATGTTTAAATGTTACAAATGTATTGATGAGAATCAAAAAGGCAAGAAAATTAAGATCTTGCAAAGTGATATAGGAGATGAATATTTTTCTACAAGATTTGTTTATTTCTATTAGGAAATGACATTATTTTCCAAACTCATGTTGCTTACGTCTCACGACAAAATGGGATGACATGGAGGAAAAATATAATATTGGTAAATATGAAAAATGTCATGGTATTAAAAGCCAATTTGCATTAGGTTTGTGGGGGTAAAACTATCTTAACAACTTCTTATGTACATAATAGAATACATTTAAAAAATCTAAAATTTCTCCATATTAATTATAAAATAAGAGCAAATCAAATCTAAGTCACATAATAATAAGAGGATGCTTGGCATTTTGTAGAGTGCTTGATCTAAAAAAGACTAAATTAGGTTATAGAGTACTAAAAGGTGTATTTGTGGATTTGCTGAAAATTCTAAAACATAATGTCTTTTGAATTTTGATTCTAATGTGATTGTAGAATGAAGAGACATTAAGTTTGTTGAAAATAAATTTTGTAAAAATTCCAACAATGTAGCAAAACTTATGTTATAAGAGAGTAGCACGGGTATTAGTCTTAATTCTAGTACTAAACCTAGTGCTTCTTCTTCTAGCAAGGAAAGATTATAAAGTTTAAACTTTAGATAAGTTAAAGAGTTAAAAAAAGTGAAGGTATTTCATTTTGATTTTATATTTTCTCAGTCTATTGTCTTTTTAGTTAAAGGTAGTAAGACAACATTAAAAAATAAAATATTCAAAGTAATCAATGTAAAGGATGATTCAAAGATATACATTAATTTAATGATATCTAAAAGTGTAACTTATGGAAAGTAGTAAGTCATTAAATGGATTCAATATTATCTAATAATATTTGGGCCCTAATAGATTTGCCTCTTTGATCAAAACCACTTGCTTATAAATAGGTATTTAAAGGAAAAGATAATTTAAATGGATCTTTTTAAACCTTTAAAATTAGATTAATAACTAAAGGGTTTAGGCAAAATGAGGGTATTGATTACTTTCATTCTTATGCTTCATTAATAGGAATAAAGTTTATAAGAATATTATTAGCTCTTTAGCATCAATTTTTAATTTATATGTACATCAAATGAACATTAAAACTATCATTTTGGCTGACAACTTAGAAGAAGAAGGGTACATAAAGTAGTTAAAGATTTTTCTTATCGAAAAATGAAAGTAAGGTTTGTAAATTAATTAAATCATTGTTTGAATTGAAGTATGCTCCAAAGAATAGGCATAAAAAAAATGATTTTGTGATATTATCTCATGGTTTTAAGCATAATAATACTAATAAATGTATATATTCTAAGTTCAAAAAAATAAAAAATTAGTGTAATAATATGCCTATATGTTGATGACATGCTTATCATTAGAACCAACATACAAGGTATGAATCAAACTAATAAGTATTTAACTTCAAATTTCAAAATGAAAAGTTTAAATGAAGTTAATACTATCTTAAGTATCAAAATTAAAAAATTAATCAGAGTTTTGCCTTAAGTCTATCATATTACATTGAAAAACTTCTTGAATTCAATCATTTAAAGATTAAAGAAGTGATACTCTCCTTTTATATCTCATAACAAAGTGAATGTAAACTTTGGAGTATGCTTGTGCCATTGATAGTGTAATGTACAATGTAAATTGCATTAGGCAAGATATTACTTTTTCCATTTATAGACTTTCCAGTTAGTACTTAATATTGGAATACAATCATAAAAGTCTATATATATCTAAAAAAAAAAACAACAAATTTATGATTATTTTACAATAATTTTTCAATAATAGTAAAATGTTATACTAATTCTAGTTAGATAACTAGTATTAGTGATATTAAATCCACATTTGGATGGGTTTTTACCATAACAAGGGGTATTGTTTCATGGGATTTTGAGAATTAAGTGTGTATAACCCATTCCATCATAGAATCAAAGTTTGTAACATTAGCTTATGCACACAAAGAAGTAAAATGGTTAAGAAATCTATTACTTGATACAAAGTTATGGTCATAACTTGTTTAAATCATTTGTTTACACTGTGGTAGTGAAGCAATAATGTTTAGAGTTTTAAGTGAAGTATACAATAGTAAATCTAGATATATTGCCTTTAGGCATAAGTCTATAAAATAGTTACCATTTAAGGGTGTTATTATAATCATATATATTCAATCCTATAACAATTTAGCTAACTCCTTTACTAAAGGTCTCTCAAGAGATGTAGTTAGGAAAACATCAAAAGGATTGGGACTAAAAAACCCTTTGATAGTACACAATAATAGAAATCCACTCTGTATATACCCTTTAGTTAAATAAAGGATCAATGGCTAATATCAAGTTATAATCTATTGTAACAATATTGAATTAATGAGATGAATAATTAATTAATATTTAATGCTAAAGAGATTTAAGAATAAGTGTGATACTCTTAATGAAATTGAATTTACATCAAATATGAAACTTCACCTATATGAATAAAAAAAGTGGTGTAGCTTTAAAATGGTAACTCAAGACTATATATGTGCTATAATAACACAATGAATTAATCATTATGTAAAGAAGGACACATATAACATTTTTTATTTTAAAAAATATAATTCTTTGTTTAACTGTATATCACGATATTGTTTTTATTAAGATCTCAACATACTAATAAAAATAAAAAGTTTAAGTTGACAGACATTTCTTATATACAAGTTTTATAATAAGTCATGTAATTGTCTAATGGATTGTTAGAGAAAATATATATATATAGCCAAATTGTCTTATTTGATGAAAAAGAACTAAGTTATAAGTTGCGATTAAAGAGTTATGTTTATTCAAAAGAATTATATTTCTTTAGAAGGGTTATGATCTTATTAAAGAGTCATGTTTTATCATAAGAATTGTGTATTTACAAAAAGGTTATATTTTTTTATGAAAAGTAATGACCCTTTAATTGTAGATATACGATCCTTTATTCAAATAAAGTATGCCTTTTTTATTGTAAAAATATAACTCTTTTTTCAAATATATAAAATATAACTTTTCAATTATGAACATATAATATTTTAGTTGTAAAGATATAATTTTTTTGGTTATAAAAAATGTAACTCTTCAATTGTGTAAAAGTGTAAGTCTTTAATTATAAAGTTGTAACTTTTAATATGTAGTTTTTCAAAATCTATAAATAAGATATTCATTTGATTCCTATGGTCATTCATTTTTGGAGTACCTTTCAAGTTTTTTTCTTTCTTACAATTAGAGAAATTCTTAAAAGGGATTTTAGAAGAATTGCTACCTGTTAATCAAGGCTTTATAAATCCTAAACTAATTCATCATAATTCATACAACACTTTGAAACAAGATCAAAATTACTTTAGAGACAATGACTATTCATAATAAAAAGCCTACTTAATTCTTTCTCTTTTTCTAAAAAGTATTGCATTGAAAATAACTATTTAAAATGGACTACTTGAGGCTAATTACCAAAAAACCATCACTTTATATGCAATTTATGACTTAAATTATGAAATGGAAACTTAAATACTAACTAAGAGTCAGTTTAACTCAGCACATTTAAATAGAGGATCAAATTAAGGGTAAGTAAACATTTGAGGTTGCATTATGGAGAGTAAAAATGTATAACACTCATTTTTATTAAATGAACACTTAAGATTACAAAAACAAAAAACTTACATTATGAAAAATTTGCAAAAAAAAAAAAAATGTATTAGTTGAGCTATTAAATGTTATGAGTAACATTGAAGAATCGACAAGCAAGTAGATTTAAATTTAATAGCCAACTAATAGATAGTCTCACAAATCAAGCTCTCAAATATTCACTAATATGAGCATAAGTAACATTAGGTAAATACTACAGTTGGTGCAATAAATATATTTAATATACAGCGAAATTTAATGGGCTGTAAAGTTGTTAAAGATCAAGTGTGAATTAAAAGAAGCTAAATTTTGATGTTTGAAATATTAAAGGAGAAAAGTAATATGTAAGTTGCAAAAAACCTATAACATAATGTCTTAAAGTTTTGAGTAAAGAAATATTGTCAAAAGCCTATAAAATATGTTTTTTTCTTTGTATTGTCACATGATGAACTTTTCTACCCAAATTTTTGGCCTTATAATAGCACTAAGACACTTCTTGGTCTTAATCAAAGTCACATGCAAACATACACAAGTAAAGTATTTTCATTCAAAACTCATAATTGTGCAAAATAGAGAGAAGTATAGTATTTATGAGAACTTTTCAAACTTTTTTTTACTTTTCACATAAAAGTATATAGAGGAATACAATACCAAACTCTCCTCGCTATTTCCCTACACTTGTTTCTCTCTAATTATGTCTATATCTCTAGGTTGTGAGCTCTTGATTACTTATGCTTATTTATAAAGTTTATAGTTAATGTCCCCAACTAGTTAGACTTTGTGTAATTTAGTTGTCAAGTCAATCATACTTTAGTGGACATGTAAATTTAGATGCATAGTTTAGCAGCCTAGAAAGTTACCCCTTTTTCCTTATTTCTATGCTTTATGTTTTTGGCCAACAACACATCTATGTATTGCTACGTTTAAAGAGAGTAAGATACCTTAAGAAGTTTGATTAGCACACATGTTGCTTGTTAGCCATAAGCCTAAGTTCTTAGGAAACACTACCCACACTTTCTTTATTTTCATGGGGTTTGAGGTTATGCTTGTTTACTACACACTTCCAAGCCATTAGCTTTGCAACCATGATACCTAACACATTGTTAGCCTTGACCCTAACTCGTACGTCAACATCTTATGATGCCAAAGCCAACCATTAAACTCTTACTAGAAAATGTGGAACATGCCATCATAACATTAGTTTGAGCCTAAAGCTTATGCACTAATAAATTGATGTTGTCATAACCAATTTTAGAATATGTGTTAGTCAATTTACCATATGTCCCAACATTGGTTAACTCTTAAATAAAGCAAGCATACCCTCCTTAAAAGAAATTAGAAAATCTAACCTTTTGTTAGGAGGAAACACGCATATGCTTAAACTATTACACCTTAAGTCAACCACATGAATTACCCTCCTTAAAGAATCTTAAGAAATATGACTATCTACTAATAAGAAACACTATCATGTCTAAGCCATCACCATATTATCGATCGCACACTACCACAACATTGATGCTATACCTCGTACCAAGTCTCCCCTTACTTGTTACCATGAATATATTGCCTCTATATTCACCTTTCTTCCTTTAACATGTTTATCTTATGCTAACTCCATACCAAACATTAGTATAAAATGCCACTAAATGGTTGCACTTTCATACAAAGAGACTTAAGAGGCTAACAATTATACTTCAAAAATTGCTTTTCCATGTTAGGCTCAATCAAGGGCAATAAAAAATGCATGGGGCCTCACTAAGTAATTGATTACAGTTAAATCTAATTTGAATTATACACAATTTAAATAAATTTATTTTAAAATAAATAAAGTTATTAATATTTATCTTATTCAAAAATTTAATTATTATTTAAATGGTTATTGGATGATAGAATAAAATTCTTTACATATTTAATACTTTTGAAAGGCATGTAATGAAACATTTAGATTTCAAAAATATATAGATTTATAAGGACATGATTATCATAAGAATAAAAGTATTTTTTTATGATTAAAAAGTATTAGATAATTATATCATAATTCTTATAAAATAAATATTCTTGTATGTTATAGGTAACTAATATATATAATAAAATTTTTTACCAATTAATTATATAAGTTTTATTAAAGGTTTTTTTACTTACCTAACCAAAAAAATGATGCAAAAAAGAATGTTAATATTTTTTGTATTATGTTAATTTTTAATATTATTTTATAACTAGTGTTAATTTTGCCTCTATTATCTAGCATTACTAGATCAATCATTAGGCTCAATTCATCTATAATAACAATGGTATCAGAGCTTAATCAAGTCTTATAGGACCTATTTGTAGTAATTAAAAATAGAAACCAATCAAACATCATCAATTATAGTAATAGAAATATCAAATACAATTGAAGTCTTAACTAATTCTAACAACTTCACTATTACTTTTACTAGCACTAAATTAGCTTTTACATTCTCAAGCATCTTATTCATAACAACACAACTATTCAATGGGTAAAACTATGATTCTGAGTAGTCATGATGAAAACCTTCTTGAAAGTTCATAAGCTATGGGACATTGTTAAGTAAGGATATGAGGAAAATTTACATTTTACACTCTAAGTTTATTGAATAATTACATTTCATATATCATTTTTTTTAAATTACAAATTATATACCATAATTGAAAGTACAACAACAAAAAACATACTTTGTTTTGTTAAGTCACTGTCAGACAAAGTTAGTTTTAATAATAAAAATATCATTATAAATGACTAAATAAACCAAAACAACTTCATAGACCAAAAAGGCTAGAACATAGTACCATCATAGTATACACTCTAAAAAATGTTACTGTTGGCTATAATACTATAAATCACAAATAATAACTTCCCTAACACTACAAAAGCTTCATTCCTTTTTTATACTTCTTCCTTTTCTTTTATCTACCTTCCTTTTTGTTTATCAAGCAAGATGTCTCATTTAAGCACAAGCTCCATGCTCTTTGAAGGCCCAAGATTTAGAAACATACAATTCAAATTATATAAGAAAAGAACATAAGTTAAGGTTTTCAAGTTAAAAAGGAATAAGAATGAGGTATAATATTATTAAGGAGATAAATTACAGTTCAAACTTCTAAGTTGATGCTTACCCTTAAACAAGGAACATGAAGAATATGGTTTAACTAATGAACAACACATTACAATAGTTATGTTATGAGGGAAAATCAAGTGGATCTAGGTGTTATTATTGCTAAAATGCAACATATAAGAGAAGAGTTTCAAAAGCTATTTGTCAAAACATATAACATAAGAAATGATAGCTAAATCTTTAAGATACTTGTAATGTTTTGGTTAGGTTGTACAATGATTATGTATGCCTTACTTAAAAGTGTCAAAATTTGATATGACTTTATAGACTAACCAAACTCACCTGAAAAAGTAAACATAAACTTGACCCTAAAGTGATATGACTTAACTTGAAATGACTCAAAATTTATAATCAAACCTGACTCCACCTAAGAGACCCAACTTTTTCTCTTTTCTTAAAAAAAAAAAAAAAACAAAAGAAAGTAAAATAAAATATTATAATATTTTTTAAAATTTGTAGGAATCACAAATCAAATTCTAGATCTAAAACTAAAATTATAATATTTGAATCATAGATTTTATGTAAAAATAAAAAAGCAAATTTTTTACTAGTTTTACTATGAATTTTATTAACATTTATTTGTAAAACCAAAGCAAATTTATAATTTAATATTTTCCTATATTTTTATTAATTACTTTATTTATATATATACAAATATATATTCATCATACTTGTATATTAGTTTATATATATATATATATATATATATAGTATACAAACATATATTGTAATCAATTTATATAATTTTTAATTTATTATAGATATTTAATTATTTTATATTAATAATAATTTATTTATTTTATAAAATTATCTATTTTCAAAATTTAGTGAAAAATATATAATATACTTGTAGATGTTTTATAAAAATTAATATATAAAGAGAAATAGTAAATAATAAATAATAATATTTATAGACACTTTAGTTTTTAATAAACTAAACAAGTTTGAGCAAATAAGTGACATAGTATTTACATTTTGATAATTGTGAAACATAAAAGTTTGAAGTTACTATGGTGCAAGTACTTAAATTATGGTCAAGTTTTAAACATTTGTCATATCTTACAAATAAAGATCTCTTTCTCTTTGTTATGTCCTTTTCCTTCTCTTTTGTTATGTTCCTCTTTGGCCTATTAGTTTTTCCCTTTATCTTTGGTGGTTGCAACTAATGGATCCAATTTTTTATTCATATAAAGGATGAATGATTTGTTGGCGTGCTTCCACATATTTTTTCACATTGAAATAATCATTAAAGTTTCTCCTTATGTAGTTTGAACAACAAACTACATGTTTATAAGGAATTCCTCCTAAAACCCATTTCCTATAACTACATGTTCTGTTACTAAGGCTCACTAAAAATTTCTCCACATCATCCATCACTTTAAACTCTTTATTACTATTCAAAATCAACTTCAAGTACCTTATTGATGCATAAATTTTTTCTAACTTCTGCTTCACCATTAGTGTCACTCTTCCCTTCCAACTTAAGGCATTAGAAAACCACTGATGCATCATTTCCATGATTTTGATCCTAATATTCTTAAAAAGTGTAAGAATGAGCTTGTTCCTAAACTTCTTAATTCAATTGTTGAAAAACTTAATCATGTTATTAATGGCATGGTCACTCTTGAAATGTATGTTAAAATAACCATCTACATCATTGGGATGTAGAAAGTATCCTTAAATATTTAGTTGCTACATCATTAGGAATAATTTCACTTAATTTGTTCATGGCCTTAATGTGGTCTACATAGTAATAGGATTTGCATGTCTTCCTAAACATTTTTCCTAACTCCAAACTAGGCCACATTATTCTAAAATTTGCATATAAGTGTCTAACACACTTCTTATGCATGGTCTCAGAGAGTAATACTTAACTACATCAATAATGCCTTAATAAGTTATACCAAGTAAAATTAGTACATTTGTTATATAATCAATATGATTTTTAAAAACAACAATAAAAAAAGTAAATAAGACTTTAAAATAACAATAAAAAAGTTATCAAAACATATCTTTTACCTGTTTGATATAAATGTCAATAGCTTCCCTTCCATAATAGTGCTAATGTAATCATATAGGATTCTTATAAACTAATCCCAATTAGCAATGCACTTTTTTTCTACCATAGCATAGGCAATAGGAAAGATCCCTCTGTTGCCATCAATTGACACTACTATTAGCAATAATCCATTATATGGCCCCTTGAGATGGAAGCCATATAGACTAATGAAACATTTACATCTAGCAACAAAGCCATCAATGTATGCCTTTAAACATATGAAGATTCTTCAAAACATTGGAGTTAAGGTATTAATTAGATCATCTTTGAGTATAAACTTAAGTTTTACAATAGAGCCAAGATTAGTTTCCTCAAATAAGTCAACATACTTTGGCAACTTTCTTAAAGAGTCATTATATGATCCTTCAATCAACTCTATGGCCTTTTTTCTCTCTCTCCATAGCTTCATGAAAGCTGGTTCTACATTATAGAGTTCTTTCAATACTTTATATGTCAAATAAATGCTTATATTAGCATTAGTTATAAGGTAAGGCATCAAAACCCTAACAATCCAATTTGATGTAGCTTTTTTCACTTTTCCAAATCTAACACAAGTCTGTTAACTTGTCAATTTCTTTACTATGAAAGTTTCCTATCAAGCAATTTGGAAGCCTAAATGTAAAATTTGCAAATTACATCACAACACATAGCACCAAATATCCTTTTTTGATTTTCTATATATTTTAGGTTCACACCATCCCATACTGTATACCTTCTCAATACATGCCTAAAATGATATACATTCCTAAAGTAATTAATTCATAATTGACTTCACTTAACTCTTTTTCATATTTGAATGAAATTCCTTTGATCCTTAAAGTTGGGTTAGTTTTCTTCAATTTTTTTATTTTCCTACCCATCTTTTTTTAATTGAACTTTTACCATCATAAGCACTCAAATTTGCTTCATCATTACTCGTATCATAATCTATAATGGCACTATCACTATTGTCTACAGTACATCCACCTATAATCCCATCAAATATTTGATCTTATAATTTTTCTTCATCAACATCTTTTAACTAATTATCATCATCAAACTCAATAAACTCATACTTTTCATCTAACACTTTAAAATCTAGGTTTTCATCACTCTCATCTTCTAAATCAACCTCATCATTTTCCTCAACATTTGTAGCTTATTTTGTATTCCTCTTAATTCTTCTATTAGTCATATTATTCATATTAGGTTGCCTTGTCTTTTTTTTCTTTATTTCTTTTTTTTTCCAATAGTAGCAACCTAAGGGCCTACACAAAGAACAGTACCTTAAGAAAAAGTTACGTTAAAAGCAAATAGTTTTGGAGAAGTTGTACTAGTAACATGTATTATAAGAGGAACTATATTATCATGCTTGTTACACATCCTACCATTCTTATTGAACATTAAGGGTATTTTAGGTGGGAACTTGTACTTAAAAAAACAAAATAAAGCATGGGCCTCACATGCTATATCAACTTTAACCCTTTTTTGTCCTATTTTCTTTTGTCCACCTATCATTTTCTTTGTCACAATATGTTAGTACGAAGGAGAATTATTTATTATTTTTCATAGTTATAACATTCCAACTTTTCCTTAACATGGGACACTTTATTTGTAAAAGGAAAAAAATATATTTCACAAAAGTGCATCTCCATAATCCAAACATCAAAGAAAAATAAAAATGATGACAATTTCTTTTGAAGACTATTGGTGCATCCTTTGTCATCCTTTTGAAGACATTATAATTTTCTTGACATTGTGCACAAAGATATTTGTAGACCATTTTCTACTTCCTATTTTAATGGTCAGAGATATTTTATCTTATTTATTAATAACCATACAAGATTTCTGTATCTTGACTTATTGTCTAATAAAACCAAAGTATTAAATACTTTTAAAACATATAATACTAAAATAAATAAAGAGAAGGATAAAAGGATCAAAATTCTATGATCTAATAAGGTGGAAAATATTATGGAAGGTACACAAACATAGGGCTTATGAAAGGTCTATTTGTGAATTTTCTTAAGTAAAAGGGTATTATTACATAGTATACAATACCAAGTACACCTTAATAAAATAATGTAGATAAAAGAAAGAGTATTATAATATTTACTATGAAAGTAGGGTTCCTTCAAAGTGTATACCTAATACTCCTTTTGAATTATAGAATGGATAGGAATCAAGTTTAAGGTATATGCATATATGGGGTTGTCCTGGTCAAGAATTTATAATTCTTAATTAAATAAATTAGATTTAATGACAACTAACATTTATTTTATTGATTATGCAGTAAACTCTACAAGATATAGATTTTATTGCCATTAAAATACACTTAAAATTGTTGAAATTAGGAATGCAAAATTTCTTGAGAATTTTGAGTTTAGAAGAAGTAAGTTTCCTTTCAAAGTAAAAACTCAATTAAGTATTCTATAAATTTTAGAAATTTGATTATTTAAGAAAATTCATATAATAATAATAATAATAATAATAATAATAATAATAATAATAATAATAAAGAACAACTTATTCAAAATCAAATGTCTAATACAATACAAGCAAATGTGAACCATAAAATGAGGATCCATAAAATAAAGGGCTCATAAGATCCTTAAGAATAAGAAAATCTATAATTCCTAATGACTATGTTGTATATTTTCAAGAGATTGATACCATTTCAAAAATGATCTTAGCATGTTTTCACAAGCCACAAAATGTGAGAAATCTAAATTATAGTCTAATGTCATGAAAGAAGAGATGAAATCAAAAACAAATAATCAAGTTTAAGACTTTGTTGAATTAATATAAAGAGTTATAGTTATAGGTTACAAATAAGTTTATAAAACTAAAAGGGACTCATCCAATAATGTCAAACAATACAAGGTTAGACTTATAGCTAAAGATTTGACTTAAAAGGAGGGCATTGACCATCATGGAACCTTCTCTTTAGTCTTAAAAAAGAATTCATTCAAAGCAATCATGGCTTTAATTGCTTATTTTGACTTAGAGTTATATTAAATAAATGTGAAATCAAATTTCTTGAATAGGGATATTGAGGAAAAGGTACACATGAATTAGTTTCAAGGTTTTATTACTAATAAAGCAAATCCATATATGAGCTTAAGCAAGCCCTCTAATGATAGTATATTAAGTTTCATAATATCATAATCATATATGTCTTTAAAGAAAATATAGTAAATCAATGTATATACCTTAAGGTCAATGAAAGCAAGCATATTATTTTAGTTTTGTATGTAGATGATATTTTACTTTTATGTAATGATTTAGGGTTACTACATAAAACTAAGAAATTTCTCTCTTAAAACTTGAAATGAAAGACATGAGTGAAATTTCATATGTTTGGCATCTGTAATTGATAGTATTATGTATATAAAAGTCTGTACTAATCTGATCTTACATTTATTATAGGAATGTTAAGAAAAGACCAAAGTAATCTTAAATATGATCATTAGAAAATTACTAAAAAATTTATGTGGTATTTATAAAGAACCAAAAGCTACAAGTTTATATATAGATATCCTGACTGTTTATATGTAATTGGATATTTAAATGCTGACTTCACTAGTTATATAAATAGTAAAAACTCTACCTCTAAATACATTTTTATACTTATTAAAAGTACTATATCGTAGAGAAATATTAAGCAAATCATTATTACTTTTTCCACTATAAAAGTGGAATTTATAACTTATCATAAGATTACTATATAGACTTTATGGTTAAAAAATTTTATCATAGGACTACATATTATGAATTCTATTTCTAAACCACTTAAGATATATTGTGGTAATTCAACCATAATGTTTTTTTTTTTAAGAACAACAAGAGTAGAAGGTGAATATGGCATATGGATATAAAGTATTTAATTGTTAGAGATTACATAAAAGAGTAAGCAATTATTATAGAATATATTAGTACTTAACTTATGGTTGTTAATCCTATAATTAAAGGATTACCGATTAAATCATATAAGGATCATGTTGGGCATATAGAACTAGTCAATTTTAGTTAGTTTCTTTTAGAACTATGTTCTTTTATGTTTTAGCTTTTTGGAAGATCTTTTGGTCTTTTGCAAATAAAATTTATGTCTTATAAATAAAAACTAATTTTATACACATAAAATTTATTTGCATGTAGTTTATTTGAAACATAAATAAACTGAGGATTAAAGTACTTTTTAATCAATAAAATACCTTAATAAAGTGTTTAATTAAAAATTGATTAACATTGTGATACATAGAAAGAAATATTTGTAATAGAAGGTGTGATACATGGAAGGAAATATTTGTAATAGAAGGTCGCATAATTACTATAATTTGTATATAAAGATTTCTATTTAAATAGATTAGGTTATATAGGTATTTCAATTTATGGTTATAAACAAGGATATCACTTATTAAAATTCAATTGGATTAAATGGAAGAATGATATAATATTCTTTAATAGTTATAATACCTTTTAAATAGTCCACATGAAAAGGAATCAAATATTATTTAAAGTAATAATTAAATTATAACTTTATAACTATTTATTATTGATGATAATTAAATCATTTTTAAAGACAATGAAATCATTCTTAATGAAAAATTAAATTGGGTTCATTGAACATTTCATTCTACAAATATGAAAGATTTGTCTTAATAAGAGAAATTCATAAGATAGTGATAGAAGGGTCTTTAGTTTAACTTATATAAGGAAATTTATAAACTATTAACATTACACTATTAAAATAAGATAATAGATTAATAAACTACTCCAATTTTTTTTTTAATTATAAGAAATTGTTAATAAATATGACTAAAGTTATAGTTTTCACTAAATTAATATAAGACTTTTAATTCTTTATATTCTTTCACAAAGCTCAAAGAATCTTGGGCATCTTAATCTCCATAATAAGGTTCGCTCTCAAAAAAAAAAAAAGAAAGAAATTTTATTTTTAGAACAATTTAGTAATTTGAAGGCCTTATAAATAAGTCACATATTTGGTGAGACGGACTCCAAATCGTCCAACAACTTAGATCAACATTAACAACCTATATTGAACAAAGCGTTCGGTGTCATTGGTCATTTGTTGTACTAGATGCTTTCAAGTATATAGTATTTCCAGTGTCATTTTCTTTGTTTTTTTTTTTTTTTTACACTTTTTAAATTTCTTTCATAGAATGTAAGTTATGCGATTGTATTTAGACTTTGGAGTTATGAGGACCCCTATGAGTTATTATAAAGAACTAATTGGTATTTATTGTTGGCTAAATACACTAGTATTTTCATTTAGATTTGATGGGGCTAATTACCTAGCCAAAACACATACTATGTTTGCAATATCCAACACTAAATGTGGCTCTAGAGAAATTTAAGTAAATAGAGTTGTACTTCTACAAACAGTTCGAACTTTTAGTATACTAATAATTAGAATTAGAGTAAAGTCATGAGTTCAAGTCCCTTAAATAATGCTAGGAGAGTGAATGTTGGCTAAATAGGCCAGCATTTTTCTTTGCAATCGAGGAGACTCTCTTGCACACACTTATTTGGATGCATATTTGTTGAAAGATGTAAGCTGCTGCTGTTCCCGGGGCTGTTGTGTTGGGCTATGGAACCCAGATGAAGCACCTGTTCTCCGAGGAATTGACAGATATAAGCTAACTGGCAGTAAGAGCGTGCAAAGTGAGACCCTGTCGGAAAAAATTGGACTTTGAACGAAAGGAAAAACTCATTAGATAGACAGAATTTTTTTTTTTTTAATCAATTAGTTGAACGTTAATTTTCTTACAGAGGGAAGGAATAATGACATCAAAGATGTTACAAAATTAACCCCTTCCGGCAACTATTGTTGGCTTATTTAGTGATCAGAAAATACAGGTGAAACTCATTGTTAATGTGGCATCTCCCGGACTAATGCATGCATGTAGATAAATGTGTTGTAATAGCTAGTCATCGTCAGGAAATTCATGGTGTGCTTCGTTTTTTTGTTTTTGTTTTTGTTTTTTTTTTTTTTATCTGTTTGCTTTCTTTACTTATATTTTCGTTCATTTTTAGCTCTCCCTTATGTCTTTGCCTTGTTCATGGGCGAGAAATAGGAAGCGAGACTCCTTAATCCCATAAACCTTTGACCAATGTAACCAGGACCACTGGAGGAGCAAGAGGGGGCAATGGACCTGCCTGGCTCTTTAGTGCAATCTACATAACTAAAAACGAGATAGCTATAGTCTTTAGTGTAACTCGGGATCTGATGAGCTCTTGATAGACAAATAAAAATAAAAAAGAAAAAAAAAGAAAAAGAAAAATTGTAATTCAACCATCCGCCCAAAACATATTGGAATACATTTGCTAACTTAACTTGTAACCTATTTAAAAGAGATAAATATTGCAAACAATCCTAAATTTTAATTAAATTATCAAATGCTTGCTCAAACTTTATTTTATATTAATTCCATACGTGAGTTTTTCAATTTTGATCAGAATCTATCATATCGTGACGTAATATTAAGATTGCTATTGGTTTTTTACGCCATAATTCGCCAACTTTTCAAAAATATCAAAATTTGTCAAAATTTTCAATTTATGTTAACTCTAACACACTTTTTAATTTTATTGAATTTTTTTTTGCTTGAATATTATCCCTCATTTATGTTAAACTTTGTTTGCGATATTTTAGCTATAATATTATCTTGAAGACACAAGATTTTAGTTAATTTATTACGATTACTAATTTCTTTTAAAAAGAAGGTATTTATGAAATTCAAACTATTTCTATTTTTGTCTACCACAATTTATCTCTAATTTGGCAAAGTAAAATTTTCGTTTGCCATAAAATTCACTTTCATGTGCCGGGTAGTCTACTGCCAAAATTACCACATAATGTTTTCCTCGCAAGTCAGTTCAAAATAAATAATTGTTACCACATAATAAAACCAAAAAACGTGGGTAAAATTACAAAAAAAATTAAGATAATTAGAAAATATATCAAAATTTACCTAAATTGAAAATTTTATTCTAGATCCGATAATTTTAGACATTTTGAGAATTGTCACGTCAATACTATACCAACAAAAAAAAAGAAAAAGTAAAAATTTTTCTTGAATATGCGTTTTCTTATATGTATTTGTCACCCATAATCTGTCCTAATACGTTCTTCCCATTAACACTTTATATTTTTTTTTTCTTTTTTTGAGTAAACAATTTGTATGAGGAGATCCTTGTGAATTGAAAATAAATATCTGTATACTCCTACTTCTTTACACAATAAAGACCACCTAAGTTTAAAAAGAAAATGTCCAAAGACATAAGAGGCATATAATGACATCTTAATTCTCTTTTTCCTTTTTCAAATATCCACAATCCCTTTTGAATTTTTTTATAAAATTTTGGCTACCCTCAGGTAATTTAACTATGAGCAATTAGATTAATTTATTAGATTCATGCCCCCCCCCTTAAATCAACATACTCTTGGTTATACTGATTAGATCGAATTTCTCTTCTACTCATAATAGCAATGCTAATTGAGGATATTACCTCTTATCTACTATAAGTAATATGCGGAACAATAATTTTTGCTTTTTACTCAAACTCACAAGAAGTGTCGTTTGAAAAACACATCCGTATATATTAGTAAATGAAAGCTCTGTATAATCTCGTCGATCCCTTGCAAGCATTGTCTCATTACAGGAAGCTGAGAATAAGTCATGGGCATGCGCTCTATATATATTTATTAATTATTAGTCCAAAGTAAAGGTCAGTATATTATTTCCCTTTATTTTGCCAATCTAATTATCGTACTGAAAAGCTAAGAAAAATAAATCCAGCAATAATAATTGCATCATTTTGTACATGGAAGTCTTTCTATTTTTGTCACAACCCTAAAGAACTAGAATAATGAGTAGTCCTTTTCGATTGGCTTTTCGATGGGACAAACCGATAGTTAAGTCATCTGTGAGAACCACAAATCTGTGTGCCCTTTGAAGAAACTGCCTGGTTTTGGAGACCTCGATGCGCAAGTGGGCTCTAGTATAACCTCTTAAATGAACTTCTACGCCATTGAATATTGGAAACCCAGTGCCCTAGGATCGAATCTTGCAACGAAATTTTTTTTTGCAAAAGGGAAAGGGGAGAAAATATTTTTTGGAGAGATAGAGAGCTTTAAATTAGAGCATCAGAAACTATGATTTTCATTCCATAGGCACTTGGGATTGAGAGAATCTCAAGTTCAATTCTGCGTTAATCGTTTAGTATTATTGATAAGTGTACAGGCCAGTAAACTATTTTTAAAATTCCTTATTTTCGGGGAAATTCATTAATTAAAAGTAAATAAAAAATGAGTATACATCCGACGAAGCACACATAATATTATTATTTACTTGCAGCGCATCTAAACGAACGCTTCATTAATACTAAAATTAGCTTGTTTGAATTAACGCAAAATTATTTATAAGGACAGTGCACCTAGTTTTCAAATCCAACATAGACCCAACATTTTAAAAGCCATTGAACCTATTTATTTGCTTGCTCCGAACATTGGAAGTAACCAGCAATGGTTTTTTAATTTGAACCGCAAAGGAAAAAAGGAAAAATGTAGGTGAAATTTCTGGTTGGACGAGCGTGGCACCACCCTTCGGCATCCATTATTTGTGGAAACACTTCAGACAATATCAGCATTACAAAAGCTGGGTGTTAAGGTCATCGGGCCAGGTGGTTAGTTGAGCTTTCTTTATCAGTCATTGGACATCTGTGTTCTACTCGGAAATCAAACGACATATTCCTCAAAACCACAATAATAGATCACCAATTTTGATTGATTCCTTAACCATCCGAATCAGATTAAATGTGTACAAGTGAACCACCGAAATATTTATATGCACAAGTGAAAATGGAATCAAATCAAAAATCAAGCAGGTATGCGTTGCCAAATTGTACTTTGGAAGGTCGTCTTCATAATAGCCAATTAATGCACACCTTCGGCCATGACATAAATGGATGTGGGTCAGTCGCTCTCACCTGGTGTGTCTCGGCATTTTGCGTCAGTCAACACAAGTTGGCCGCCAAAAGCAGGAGAGGGCCGTCCAGGGTGGGGGACGAGAAGACAGGAGTGGGACCCACGCGCCGCAGCATCCTCTCCCACTTGTCCATTCTCCTCTTGCCTCTCTCTCTTTTTTTTTTTTTTTTTTTTTTGGTAATGTGATAAAAATGAGGAATTGTCCTTTTCCCCCAAGCCTAACCAAGCTTGGTCAACCTCGGGCTTAACCACAGTTAGTCTAAGCATCAGATTAAAGTCCAAACCAGGAGCTATTTCAGCTAACCCCCCCACCCGCACACTCCCCTAACCATACCGCATAGGGTTCATCTGCTCGATTGCCCATGTCATTATTTCGCACCACCTAAATTCTGGAGAGTTTATTCGCATTAATAATCGATTCAGCTATAGAAAACTATTCCAACATGAAGTCTAAGCACTATAGAGGTTATGGGCCAATTTACTTTAGAAAACTATTTTCAGATAATATCCTAGTGTTATTAGGGTTTGCAAGCATAACGTGACCCAAAAATTTGACTCCACTTAATATGTTTGAAACTCAAAATAAAAAATTTAAAAAAAAAAATCCGAACAAACCCGAATTCACTCACTTGAACATGAAGTAATTGTCGTTCAAAACGACATGATGCTTAAGCAAGCCAAATTCAATTTTTGATTTGATGCAAATAAAAATATGAAATAAAATCTATTGTGGTTTGACATAATTAAACATAACTCAAATTCAAGTTAACTTAGAATGTAATAAAAACATAAAATCGAAATATAAAGTCTAACCTTATAACCAATCCATTAATGAGCTTAGACTGGCTGAAGTAAGCAAATTCAAACAAAGAACTTTGGTCTAAGCCTGCCACCATATTACTTTGGGTGCCAGTTGAATTGAACCGGAAATCTTCCAAACCAATAAACAGGTCTCTTTAAGACAGTTTTCTGTTCATTTCAAAAGATTATAAGAATCAGGTTGAAACTAGTGTACAGTATCTAAAAGAATGGCCACCACTTCTGCAGATTGGTACAATTTATATCATAGATCATTATAATTCGAAGTCATTAAGGTTGGAAACTTAAAATAACTAATAGGTTCCTACAATTTGTCCCTTGTATTATGCTACAAACAATTAAGCGTTGCATACTGTCGCGACCTCCATAAACTTGCTTTTGCGACATGTGAGTGAAGTGTGCCACAAGCCATAAGGTGTAACAGACTCTCAGTTTTGAGTTCAAGATTTAATTCTATTCTGTAAAAATAACAAATGAAAAAAAAAAAAAATGAGAGTGAAGTAAGATAGTCAGAAAAATAGGTAAAACTACTATATTGTATCACGTATGCTTCACGCACGTTAAATGAGAGTGAGACTTTGATTTAACCTCCACCTGCACGTACCGAAATGAGAACTAAGCGAATAATTATTCATTGAAGGACATGTATATCTATTTCACCCAAAAAAAAAAAACAAAAAAGACATAGATATTAACAAACCTTAGGATGCTAGAGAGGTGACTGCGTTTCATTCAAGTCCGCGTAGTCCTTCCTCCTCTCGTTCCCTCTCTCTCTCTTCTTTCGTGTTATTGCTTCCAACAATATAACATGATGTCTCTTATATGTCCATATATATATCTCTACTCAAATCTTTTTCTTTGAGTTCCCCGGAGCTTCTTTCTTTTCCTTTCCTTTCCCATCTTTTTTCTTTATAATTTCCCTCTCCTACTCTTCACAATAAACAAAACCCACAACAGTTTTAATCATCTAAAATAGTTTTCTTCTCTTTTTCTTTCTTTTTTTTTTATAAATATAAATTTAAGTTTCACTTCCTGTTCCCCCCCCCCTTTTTTTTTTTGAGCAATTCCTGTTCCTGTTTATTTTTGTTGCTTTTGATGTTGGCATGGCTGGTTTGGATTTAGGCCCAACTTCTCGTTACTTGCATCAGCTCAGCCACCACCACAGAGCTGACCTCTACCTCCAGCACCAGCAGCCTGACCCCGAAGACAACGATTCGAATCGGGCTTCTACTGGCCACGGTGGTGGTGGCGGAGGAGCTGCTGGTGGTGGCCAGTTCTCCAACGACCAGCTTGAAGACGGGTCTCACCAAGGCCTTGACCTTGCTACCACTGGTGGAAACTCCGGTCCAGGCGACATCGTGGGCCGCAGGCCCCGGGGCCGCCCACCCGGTTCCAAGAACAAGCCGAAGCCTCCGGTGATCATTACCAGGGAGAGTGCCAACACTCTTCGAGCCCACATTCTTGAAGTGGGAAATGGATGTGATGTGTTCGAGTGCGTGGCAAACTACGCGCGCAGACGGCAGCGTGGGATTTGCATACTGAGCGGAGCTGGAACGGTGACTAATGTTAGCATCCGGCAACCAGCTGCAGTAGGCGCTATTGTCACTCTCCAGGGCAGATTCGAGATCCTATCTTTGTCCGGATCTTTCTTGCCTCCTCCGGCACCGCCAGGGGCGACCAGTCTCACAATCTTTCTCTCTGGAGGACAAGGCCAAGTAGTGGGAGGAAGTGTGGTGGGGGAGTTGACTGCAGCAGGTCCGGTGATTGTCATCGCAGCATCGTTTACTAACGTGGCCTACGAGAGGCTTCCGTTGGATGAGGGCGACCAGTTACAGATGCAAAGTGGTGGTGGAGGTGGTGGCGTCGGAGGTGGTGGTGCGGGATTTGGGAATAACCCATTTCCTGATCCGACGGCGGCCGCTTCAGGGGGATTGCCCTTCTTCAATTTGCCACTGAACATGCCGCCCAACGTGCAGTTACCGGTGGACGGATGGACAGGCAACTCCGGCGCTAGGGCGCCGTTTTAAAAGAACAAGCAGTGATATTGGGTTGCCGACGACTTGGTGGTAATGTGATCTGTGAATTTACGGGGCGCCGTTTGGAAAGAAGTACAAAATTGTTTCAGTTTCCAATGGCTGGCTGAGATAGCCGGGTTGACGAATCGTAAGAGGTCAGCAAAATTCATGGATTGCTTTCTCTACTCAAGATCTGCTTGTTCTTCTTCATCTTCATCTTCTTCATCATCTCCCCCTCCTTCTTCTTCTAGCTGTGATGTTTTTATAGAATATGCTTCTTTGTCTTTTTTTCTTCTCATTTTTCTTTCTCACTTTTAGACTCTGTGGTTTCTGGAAATACTGATCTTGCTCATTGTGGAATTTTCTCATAATTATTCTTCTATATTATATAAATGGTTTGAGAACGCATTCACTATGTTCATTAAAACCTCATCTCACTGGACTGAACTTCGGCGTTACTAATCCATCAACTAGGGTTTCTTTTTCTTCTTCTTCTTTTCTTTCTTTCCTCCTATGTCTTAGATTTCCATGTACCTATCAACCCGGGGCCATACATTTTACCCTCTATATAGCATCTTTTTTTTTTCCTTTTTTTCTCTGGGTTCAACTCACATGACAAGAAATCCTTTTTTTTTTCACCCTTCTTTCTCATTAACGCACAACACAGAACCCTTGGATTGATGTCGCCGTGTGGGATTTAGTAACTCTTTTTCTTTTTTTTTTTTTCTTTGGCATTGATTTCTGGAGATAATGAATACAAAAGTGTCAACAAAAAAAAAGTATTTAATCAGAAAAAGGGGGTTCCTAATTACAATGGGGATTCCATCTTGTTGGATGTATATTGTGTTTGCACGATGGCTCCCAGCACCATGAGTTCCATCAACGTTCAAGCATTATAGTACTAAGTTATTCCTGTCTTCAACAATCTTCAGAGTCCAAGAAAAATACATTCAATACTCTAGCTTCTTGTCTATGGACAAGATTTCTAGTTCTGAGTTATATTCTCCTAGCTAGGATACACATACACAGATACACGGACGGGCATTATATTAAGACACGAACCCGCTTAATAAATAATTGGTTTATTGCACGTTCCCATACTCAATGTTCTTCAACCACTATGAGGAGTCTCCAGATGATGATCTTGCTGATAATTTAGTTTTTCCAGCGCCAATCAGCCTGGAAGCTGGCTGTAGAATGATCAATTAGAGTTGAATTTTGATGTCCTATTAATCAAATTTCATGCCACACGTAGGTTATTAACTTACAATTTTACATAGGCAGCCAACCAAGTTTCACTTATTGGCTTTCTACGTACAATATGGTCCGAATGGCTCCAATGTTCTCTGCACTACAGGTATATATGTCTGGAATCCCACCTAGGGATAGGCATAGGCGTCATGGGGATAGAAGTTTTGCTTTTAAGTTTCTCCATTCTCAACACTCTTCTTTGTCTTATTGACGCTTGTGAAACTTGCATTTAAAACAAAGAAAACTTAATCCTGTTACACTCTGATCAATGCTTTTGCTCGATACTCATCAATATAGGCTGATATTAGATCATGTCTGTTGATTATGACTTTTATCTTATTTTTCTATAATCAGACAAAGTATCATATAGTAATTTCCCATCCCATGCACAGTTACACTAGACTAGAGCACTCTTCTTCAAGAAGGTATACGCTGCAGTTTTCTTTAAATAAAAACCTATAGTATGGCATTATTTTTCAACTCCTATCTATGTTAATGCTATGAATCCTATCTTGAAGCTTCTTCTCTTTGCATAAAATTGTATTATTTAAGCTTATACTGCACTATGCAGTAAAGCATTCTTGTTTTCAAGCTATGATTACAAAACTAGTGCTCGTTACCGAGTTAATAGATTCCTTTACCGAGTTATTAGATTTCTTCCGGCCCTCCTTTCCCCATAGACTGACAATGAGACATTTTTCACTTGGCTTGTATATGTCAGACTCACAGACTCCGTATTAGAGTATCATTGTCTGCTAATGCATGCAGTAACATATGGCATATTCCAAGGGTTTATGAATGGAGCACTTACTCTCTTAGGCAGATAAAGGTACATTCTCGTTGCACGAGCCTCTCACGGTGGGAAGTTTAAGGAAGTGATAGATATGCATAGTCTTACCTCCATTTTTTGCGAAGATATTATTTCCATACTTTAAACCTGTGACCTTGAAGTTATATGTGGAGAAGCCTTTACCGTTGTATTAAGGCTCGTCCTTCTCTCTTAGGCATGTAATAACTAAAAAGAAGTTTTGCTTGACTAGTTTGTATATATTTCTTCATATGTCTATTTTATATCTGCCTATGCATCATATTTCCATATCTGCCATTGCCGCTTACCATTATCATTTGTTCTAAAGACAGCATCTCAACATTCACCACTTATGAATGACATAGATAATGTTATCCATCAAGCATCTACATTTTCGTTATCAGTTAGGTTTGGAATTAAATATTGCAAATACCTAATGTCAACTGGTTTTGCCTTCCAAGTCAGACCATTATGCTTAGCTAGATTCCATGGCTGACCCAAGCAAGTGCTTGCCTTGCATATCCAATGATATACATCCTGTAAATTGATAAGTGCTCTCGTAGTTTCTATCTCCAGATTGCACTCGATTCCTTAATGCACGGTAATTTGGAATAGGCTCACGAGTATTCATTCTAGTAGATTAGTACCTTTTAGGTAACCTTGGTGTTTAGATTTGCATGAACGAAGTAACAAATGACTCTAAGCCAACATAAATCGACATGGTAGTTAATGGTTAAAAAGCTGGTTACAGGCAAGCGAGTGAAGCAAATGTTCATGTTTAACAATGGTTATTGGCAATTTCTTTTTGCATATGTACGTTTGAATTGCTTATGGAATTCCGATAACTCGATCATCTTATAGCACCAGCACAACCTGGAGTGCTGTATTAAGGATCAGCAACATTTATTTTTTGGCCATTAGAGTTTGAACTCTGAGTTTTTTTAACTAAGAGCTCAACAACGCTATATTAAAGTTCAATGTATGATGCAAAAAGCTCTTTTACGATGCAATTTTATGATGCATGACCCCTTTTTGTTTATGTCTTAGGAGTAAATGTATTTAGATAATGCTTTCTCCGATTCTTGAAAATGATCCATGACATGATAGCAATTCATGCCTAGTTGCTATGTATGTATTTAGACGGGACAAACCCTACCTCATATTTAATCTAATTCTGTCAATTAATTAGATCACAATCAATAAACATATCAACGTATTGTTTTTGGAATTCAAGTTGTCAAATAACATCTTGGCACTTTTTATCTCACCTAAAAGCTTAAACCAATTTGTGATAGAACTCATAAATATAATAAGTCAGATCAGGTTATGCGGGACTTTATACTATTGAGACCTCCTCCTTTTGATAAGCGAAACTGAACTATCCGTCAAGCTCATGCACTAGACTTTACAACTAGATTGAACTAATTTAAACTGAACACATAAAAGGGGCCAAATCACACAGTACAAACAAAAATATATACCAAACTCTGATGACATATCAAATTATGTCTTGAAACCTCAAATTCACCTTAAATCTTAAGCCAAGAAGTGGTAAAATCCAAAGATATTCTACTTTATAAAATTATCTACTTGTCATTTTATACTCTTAAGCCTCACACAATATTCGAGAGAAGTTGGATTGATAACAAAAGAGGAATAGATTCTTGTAGTTAAAAAAATAAAAACAAGAAAACAATAGCAATAGATTCTTCCACCCACAATATAAATGCCTAAACTAGGGTCAACGCGCAGGTTTTTGATATTTTTTAAAAAGTATTAATACTAATTCGGTATGTGTAGACTTGCATGTTTCGTGATTCATGATTGTTGTGCAACATTAAAAATTAAAGATTTAGATTTATAAGTCACTCTCTTGTATATAAATATTCGAGATACAAATGAATATAAAATGTTGATTTTAGAGTAGTACCATAGGTCTGGAGAAAATATATTCTTTATTCTTCTGAGTCTTTGTATTTGAGGAGTTTTTTTAATATAGCAACAAGCATCCTTGAAAAAGTAGATCAACCTCATAGTTCAAAAACAAAATAGAGACACCCAAACAGTGGAAAGCGAATGAGTAGAAATTGATTTTAAGACAGCCAATTATAAATTTCATTATAAGCCATATAAGTAATTGCTACCGAAAGCCAAAAAAGAGAAACCCAAAATTCAAAAATATTTTGCCTAAAATTCCTCTAAATAAAACAAAAGAACCTTAATCCACGGGCAATGAGATCAAGGGAATAGTTTGCCACTGCCCGATTCAGTTCTCATTCCTTGACCATCAGCCATTGCAACCCGCTTTCCTAAAATAATGACCTTTATTTTCAATCATTTCATATTGAGTTTTAAGTCAGATAATATTCCTATATTCATTGTAAATCAATAGCTAAATGATATTTGTCTTGATTGTTGTTGCCCCGAATTGGTTGCAATTCTTTTTGAGGGGAGCTGGACTATGGCAGCAGCAGCGGGGACAACAACATCGAGGTAGTGGAGGAGGGAGTGAGGGGTGGTGGTGTTGGGGGCAGTGGTGAAAGAAAAAGAGGATGAGGAGTAGCAGTGTGATGAAGTTGTGCGGGTGGGGGCGTGTAGAAGGGAAGAATAGTTATGGAGAAAATGACTTGCTATTAATCATGATTAAGTAGCGCCTACAAATAAGGAGTAGTAGTGGCAAAAACGGATATAAATCCCTACGTCAGAGAGCATGTGAAATAGAGCAAGAAAAAGCAACAGATACAGATTTGGGAAATATTGAAATTTTTATTAATTGTTATTGGTGACTTATTGCCTAGTAAAGATTTCCCTAAGCTTCTCCATAAATAAACAAGAAGCTGCATATTTTTTCTATTTAAATTGTGATCTTTAAAATAATAATGTGCTAGTTTGAATTAAGGGGAAGAATCAAATTGAACAAAGAATCAATGCATTAACTTTTCTAATTGTACCAAACTGCCCATAAATTTTTCATCCGCTACTCATCACTTTTATTAATTCATTTGCCTTTTTTGATTATCAAATCATACAACAGGCAATGAATTTTTTCTTTCAATCATTAAGTCAATTCTATGTATTTTTCTTTTTCGTATGATCATTTATAGTAATTTTCTTAATTGTCTAGAATATTACTTATTGTAATTAAATTTTTATTAACTTTTCAAATATTCATTTTATCAAAGCTTACTCTAGACACGAGAAAATTGATAAAAAATTTTCTCCCAGTTTTTCCAATACACTATTGAATATGAGATGAAACTTGCTATTATTATGGAGCAATCGCATGTCAAGGTTACTTTCCTATTTGAATCGTTTCTTGAATAACCGAAAAGATATTACTAGCTAGAAACTATGATGTCCAAATTACAAGAAAACATGGTGGCCAGCAATTGCATAGTAAAAAATAAAAAAACAAACCCTAAAAATTCGACCAACCGAATTGAGACCACAATATGACCCCAAAATACTATATGATACTTTTAATATATCATATTACAGACTAGAAGCTTAACTCATACTTTTACTCAAAAAAATGGAATGGAACAGAGTATTCCTACTTCATTCCAATGATTGGCAGTCTGTTTTGACAAAAAACAAAAAAAAAAAAAAAGAATTATCCAATTGTACAAGAATATTAAAATCTAGACTTTATTTCATACGGTCCACTTCACCTTATCCAAAAACGAAAGAATGTATTTTACATAAGTTGTTTTAGACCATGGAATTTTTTGTGTCACCGAAAATCTTCTTCCCGTGCACTTTATAAAAATAATCCAAAAATTTTGATACATTACATGAACACGAATAGTGAATTGCCTTACACTGAGGTAAACCCCATGCATCAAATAAATTCCAGGACAAGTGAATTAAATAGTTATGGTCTTCTGGAAACAAATAATAATCTATGGAAGTGGCACTCGGCACATGGTGGGGGAGAAAATAGAAGTTTTTAGATGTTAATTAATCAAGAAGCTTTTGCCACACCCTCACAGATATATCTATATATATATACATACGCTGGAGACATAACTAATTAATTATGCTATGCACTAATTTATAAAGGGAAACTAAGATTCCTGTGTTCCTAAATAAAGTGATTATAAACAAATTAATCCATTTCTTTAACAAATAACAACTAATTTTTATGGATGATGATGATTACATGAACAAAGAATGAGAAAACAAAGAAACTAATAAAATAAGAAAAGTAACGTTACTGAGAAAACATTGATTAAAACAATTGCTTATCGTAATGTACATGTGTTTGGTATAATATTAAATTACGCAGATGCTTTCAGTTTTTTATTCTAAGCTGTCAACTTTACAGATAATCAAGATCAGTTGAATTTCTTGTTGTCATAAGAAAGCATTTGCTTTATGTTTCGTTCTAATTTAGTCTAAATATAAACATTATTTAATGGTCAATTGGGACAAAATTTCCGAAGAGTTTATCATGTTAGTAAAAGGCCATTAACCGTGGAGGCGACAACGATAATGACCACGTAAATTGTTTGTTTATCAAAACATATGTTATTAGTACTACTTATCAAGAATTTGAAAGTTTGTCAATATTAATTACAAGGCTTAGAATATGTTAGACATAAACTATTACTGTGATCAACCATGATGGTGATATGGAACTGATTTTGAAATGCAGAAGTGCTCAGAAATGATTTTGTCCCGAGATTTGTAGACCATGCTTATAACATACATAATATATCATATAGTTTACATTGACTGAAATGCATAGTAATGTAAACTTTACACTGTAGAAGCACAAAATTATAAAACTAGAATTTGTAAAACTGCTTTAAGTTGTGTAATAATGCTATTGTCTTTAAAATAAAATTGGTACTTTAATTATTGTACTAAAATTAATGTGAATTTTCTTGTAAGATAAAATAAAATTATTAATTGTACTTGTATAATTGTAAAATTAAGATAGTAAAAAAGCTTGTTTACAGTAGAATTGTTGGTATTATATTTTATTTTTAGATAGTAAAATAGAATTAATATGAATCCTTTTATAAACTTCTGTTTAGAGTTAGTTAGTATAATTATATAACTACCTTATGAATATAATAATTTAGACATATGATTGTTCTTGGATTATGATTGTTTATATATATAAGTATTATAAATGGATAACTGATTTAATTATCTAGACAAAATATAGTAATTTTAAATAGATATATCTCTTAAATAATAAATAGTTTATCAATTGTATGTAACTTTTAACAAAAAAATATTAATATAGGCATGATTATTACTAAATTTTAATTTATTAAAAATATAATTAATAAATATAATAATTTGCCATGTGTCACTTGTACTTGCCAAGTGCCTGAGTGCCAAGTGTGCTTATCAAAGCATTTGTGTGCCATGCACACATGTATGCGTGACATTTTTTATAATGTCTCATTTAAACTAATTAGATATATGTCAATTGTCTCAATTTATAAGCTTTTTAAAAGTTGTGTTTCTTTTTCATATGTGATCTTATCCTTCTCTTTCCTTTGTCTCTTTTCGAAAATACATTAACAATCTTCTACCATTTTCACAAGATTGAAAAATAAAGGATTCACAATAATACTAAAAATCAAATCCATAAATAATTGTATCTTGTAATTGAACCATTATATAGTAAAGTGTTTATTACAACAAATTTGAATGATATGATAAACAAATCTTGAATTATCATTCTAGTTGATTAGTAGTATAAATACTTTACATAAATGAGTTAGCAACAACAAATTTCTCATAAATGTAGTTGACATAATTAAAGATCTTATATCTATATCCTTTCTATGAATATTTTAAAACCAAGTCCTTTAACTTATTAGAATGACTCACATTTCATATTCATATCCAAAGTTTGTTAAGAGTTGTAAAACTCGACCTTTCTTTTTATACTATAAAAATCAAGCACTATATGACTTTTAGATGTAATGGTGCTTCAATCACACCTATGATACACTTTAACTCATTAAACTCAAGACTAGACATTATATCAAGAATTGAGTCGAGTTTTCATCATTAGTAACTAATCTTTATTGACTTAAGGCCTATCCCCTTCGATATATTTTTTACCAAATCTCTTATCAATCTCTTTATCAAAGTATCAATTATACTTTGACTTAACTTCACAAAATCAACTGTAATTCCAAAATCCTTTGCTCTCTTCAAGTACTTTAGAATTCTTTATACTTCATACCAATGCATGTTACTTAGTTTACTCATGTACCTACTCATTTTGATGATTGCTTAGGCTTTGTCTAGTTTGGTACATATCGTTGTGTATATTAGATACCTAATTACCTTGGCATATTTCAGTTATAACACTGAACTTCAAACATTTTTTATAAATGGTACATTGTGGTTAAACGAGGTAAAGGTAAGAATACAGTCTATATGATTAAACTTATTAAGAACTTTTTCAATGTAATGTAATTGAGGAAGAGTTATACTCTTTTAATCTTGTAAGATTTTAATTTCAAAGATGACATCTACTTCAATCATGTCTTTCATATCAAAACTACTAAACAAAAACTCTTTGGTAACTTTAACTTATTCTAAATCAATTTTAAAGATCAACATAATGATACCTTTTCTTTCATTAAACTTTTTATAAGTACACTTGTCAATTTCATTAATCTTGAACCCATTACTAAGTATCACCTAATCAATCTATTGGTGCTATTACTTTGGTGCTTGCTTTAGTCCATAAAAGAACTTAACAAGTTTACACATTTTTTTCTCTTGACCAAGTACAACAAACCCTTTAAATTGTTCCTTATATACTCCTTCTTCCAATTCACCATTCAAGAACATTATTTTAACATCAATTTGATAAATTACTAAGCCATAGATAAAAGCTAATGCAATAAGCACTCTAATTGTGACAATTCTAACCATTGGTAAATATGTATTGAAATAGTTGACACCTTACTCTTATATAAAACCTTTAGCAACTAACTTAGTTTTAAGCTTGTCAATTGTTTCATTAACTTTTATTTTACTTTTGAAAATCCATTTACATCCACTTGGCTTTAAGCTAGGTAAGAGGTCTACTAACTTCCAAGTCTTATTGCCCATAATCAAGTCCATTTCATCATTTATTACTTCCTTCCAAAATATGACATCTTGCTATTTCATCACTTCTTAAAATGTATTGGGGTAATCTTAAATATTGAAGTGGAATTTCATCACTTACCAATTCTCTCATTCTTTTGATTGGGACCATAAAGAAGTCAAAACCAAAAGACTTTACTTTCCTAATTTTCTTGCTCCTTCAAAGTTTAATGACTTTATCATTTGCTTTTTCATTTTCCATATTATCATTTTCCTTTTCATGAATTTGTAATTATTTTGGAATTACTAAATTTATGATGAATCTATTCTCTTCAAATATAACATTTCTTAATTCAATAATTGTATTAATGGATATTAAGCTATTAGGCTTTATAACCATGAATCAATAAACCTTACTATTATGGGTATAGCCTAGGAAGATGCATTTAATTACTCTTTATCCCAGTTTTTTCTTTTTGGATTTAGGAACTTTAACATTTGTTTTGCAGCCCCAAGCTCTTAGATAACTAAGGTTAAACTTTCTTTTATTCCAAAATTCATAAGGGGTCATTTTGCTTTTTTTGGTCGAAACTGTATTCAAAATATGACATGTAGTAAGCAACGTCTCACCCCAAAAACTTTGGCTCAAGCTAGAGTTTGATAATGTGGCATTTACCATTTCTATCAACATGCAATTTTACATTCTACAATATCATTTTTTATGGTCAGTAAGGGGCAGTAGTTTCATGAATAATTCTCATAGAACCAAAAAAATAGTATCATAATACTCTCCTCCTTTATCAAATCATAGACATTTAATGACAACATTACACTGAATTTAACTTTAGTTTTATACACCTTGAATCCTTTAAGTACTTTATCTTTTATATACAATAAGTAAATATGACAAAATCTAGAGTAATCATCAATGAATGTTACAAAGTATTTCTTTCCTTTTAGTGTTAGTGTATTAAATAAGTCACACAATCATTATATATTAACTCTAACATACTCGATGTTCTTTAAATCATAGGAAATGGATTTCATGTTATTTTTGTTAACATGCATGTTTGCATTTATTTTGGATTTATTAAAGTATGGAAATAAATCTAACTTAATCATATCATGCAATCTTTTGAAATTCACATATCCAAACCTATTATACCAAAAGAAAGAATACTCAACAACATAAGCAGAATTGGTAGCATTATTATTATTATTATTATTATTAGTCATTTTAAACATAACATAATATAAATAGCCCTTTCCTATAAATACTCCCTTTGGAGAGGATAAAATTATCAGCCATAACTACAAGATTAATATCAAACTTGCTTAAAAGATTACTCAAAACCAAATTTTCCTAACTTTTGGTACATAAAACATATTATTAAAAATAATGACCCTTTTAAAAGTAAGCTTTAATTCCACCTCTCTTATTCCTTTTACTAGTACTATGGTGGAAATTTCCATGTATATAACAATGTCATCATCCATTAGTTTCATGGATTTGAAAACATTTTTGTTCTTACAAACATGTTGGGTAGTACCAAAATCAATCTACCAAGCAGTGTTATCATCAATGAAATTGATTTCTATAATCATAACTACTAATTTCTCATTTACTACTTTTAAGGATCCATGCTTCTCCTCTTTATTTTTTTTTTATCCTTAAAAAGGCAACACTCATATTTATAGTGTCCTCTCTTGTGACAGTAATGACAATCGCCTTTTTTTTTTCTTCTCCTTTTGTTTTTCTTTTGATCATCATTGAAATGATTATTCCTTTTCTTCGTAGGCATGCTAAATTATCCCTTCTTAACTACATGCACTTTTGAAACATGAGAACCATGGTCTTTGTTTTCATCTTACATACAAAATTTTTCTTCTATAAAAAGATGTTTAGCAAGACTTCAAGACAAATATTCTATATTTTATATTTCAAACTTCTCTTAAAGTCTTTCCATGAGGAAGATAATTTATTAATAATAAAACTCACAATAATAGTTTCATCTATAGACATTTTATGTTGTGAAAAATGATTCAATGTTCTTTTAATCTCAATAAATTGTTCTATTATTGATCTATTACTAATTATTTTATAATTATTAAATTTAGAGATAAGAGATTTGTAATTAGCTACATCTTCTTATATGTACTTTAACTTTAATTTCTCTTCAAGTTTCTTTATTATTTAAAAGTTATAGTAGACATTAAATAATGAATCACTCATAGCATTCATAATATACTCCTTACAAATCTCATCATCTGTCTCTCATTTCTACCTCTTCTTAGTATTAACAACAGTCTTATTCTCTATTTTTTTTTAGTCTCATAATAATCAATATACAAGTCACAAGTAATGTTACCAATAGAAAATGAACCCTTTTCTAATAGAGTATAAAATTTTCTCTATCAAACTTTGGAATATGTAAAAGAAGTTTTTGCCTCAAAAGTGTAGATGCATAAAATTGTAAAACTAAAATATATAGAATTACTTCAAGTTATATAACAATGTCATTATTTGTAAGGTAAAATTCATACTCTAATTATCACATCAGAGTTAATGTGAGTTCCCTCTTAAAATAAAAAGAAGTTCTTAATTATATTTATTTAGTTGTGTAATCAAGATAGTAAAAAAGTTTGTGCATAAAAAAATTATTGGTACAATATTCTATTTGCCTATAATGAAATAGAATTAATATAGATTATTTTATTGAGTTCTATTAAGGTTAATTACGTCTCATTACATAACTATCGTAAGGATATAACTATTTAAGCATATAATTGTTTTTAAGTTATAATTATTCATATATATAATTTTGTTATGGAAAGATAATTGATTTAGTTATTTGGATAGAATATAATAATTTTAAATAGATATATTTTTTGGACACTAAATAATTTATCAACTATATATAATTATTAATATTAAAACATTTATATAGATATAATTATTATTAAATTTTAATTAATTAAAAATATAATTAATTAGTATAATAATTTATCACGTGTCATATGTACCTACCAAATAACTCTATAAATGCACCTTTGTACATAGTGCGTGCATGTATAACACTTTTTTTAATATTTATTATACGCCAACCAAACATATATTAATTGTCCTAACTTATAATCATTTTTAAAAAATTATTTCCTTTTAATGGGAAATTTTATCTTTTTCTTCCATTTGTTTGCTTTTAAAAATACACTATCAATGATAAATTCAAGAGTACTATGTTTGCTGGTCTCGAAACACACGATGCTAGAGCCATGGTAGCACGTGTGAGCCAATACAGGATCAAAATTACAAACTCCTTTATTGATTTTTGCCAGCCGAAATACTTTTTTACTGGCAACTGAACTATTATGTTACCATGTGCTTATTGTGGTACCCAACTCCTCCGAAGGGAACTTTTCTTCGTTAAGAAATCTAGATGAATAAGTTGACAGAAAGAAAATAATTAAAGAGCCGTATCATATATTTTGTATTGAGAAATAAAAATCAAACGGTCATTAATCGTTTATAACAAAAAATTGATATCAAATTCTCATATGACAGAATTTTTAGAAGAGTTAGATATATGTAAAAAGGTTATTTTTGCCTCTCAAAATTGTACACTAAGGCGCACTCTTAGTGGGGTGCTTTACCAAGATATCCAACTCTTCCCCCAGTAGCCATCTGATCCTCAGACCGCACATTCTGATTTTTAAAGGAAATTATTTGATTCGGATTGCCCATTATAGGTGAAGATGAGGTGAAGATGAGGATATTTGGGAAATGGGCTCAAACCCATCAAAATGCCCAAGGAAACGGCCTTAACACCCTTTTCTTCTTGTCGTCTTATGCTTGGTCTCTTCAACAGTGTTGGATTTGATGCTATGTCCATTTCAAGTAAAAGGCGATAAAATAATTTAATTTATTTGGGCTTACACATAGCTCTTGAAAATCCAATTAGTTAGAACTTCACAAATATTTTTGAGTGGCCCATTTTAACAACCGATTTTTTAGGGTCAGCGATAGCTATGTCCAGTTTCCTACTTACAGTTTAATAGGCCATGTCAAGCCCAGCCGCCATAGACTTTGTATCTAATTGGATTGCAGGGGAGGAGGGTAGTATAAGAGTTTTGAGTCTCTAAGTATCTTGCCTGGGGCTCATGATTCTAATCATTTAGCAAAACATGAAGGAATGATGTTGACATTGGCTAATAGTTCACTCTATCCAAATAAATCAATTCAATTCAATTCAATTTATTTGAAATTTGACACAATCTAACTTGTATTCGTTGAAAAGTAATTTCTGAAAATTAAAATAATTTAAATTTATATAATTTAAATTCTAATAAATGAAATACAAAATTAATTTAAAATATTTTATATTTTAAACTTAATAAATATGTAATTGAATAAATTTGTAATTTAATAAATTTAGAATTTAATAATTTGAAATTTAAAATATTTGAATAATTTATTTGGAATTTGATCCAACTTACTCATTTTTCATCTTGATCTTCCAATGATCTAACTTAAATGAATCAAATAAAATGATCCAACTTAACAATCTTCTTTTTAAAAGAACAATGCAACAAAATTTGATCTTCCCAAATGACAAATTGATTGCAATACCATTAATTTTTAATTTTACAATAAATTTCTTATAATTCATAGAAGTAAAATTAAATTCGTATTAGAACTCTAATAACCATTCTTCCAATTATATTCTGCATTAGATTGTTTCTTTGAATTTAGTCTTTTTACTTAAAAGAAATAGGTGGGTTAAAATTTTTGACACCAACATCATATAATAATTTGCAAAAAAGCTTGGGATAGAAGACTAATAGATTGAATCTAAACAACTAATGGCCCTCTCTAGTTAATTTGCACATGAATGGGAAGTTTACCCTATCAAATTTAATGACAAGGGAGACCAAGTACTCAAAAAGCAACCAAGAAAATTGATAATCTCTTTTCAACAAGAAAATAAATAAACACATAAAGTTGTGCTTAACTGGGGGAAGATGACCTGGTTCATATAGCTGCCTTTGTTAGTACTTTTAACATTTCCAAGTCATTCATCCAAAAAGCATTTTTTTGGCCAATATACATATGTATACAATTAGATTAGTAGAACAAGTACAGAGAAAATGAATGATTATACGAGAATATTTTATCCAATCTTGAGTTACATAATGAAAGAAAATCGAAGTATAAAGTATCTTCCCTTTTATCTATTTGTTTGTTTCTCTAGAAATCTTGACCATAAAATTCAATAATCTCTTTGAGATTAAGCTGGAATAGAGAGGAATAATCATTTGTCTTTCCCTGTGAATCATGTTTATATGTATTTATATCTATATATAAGTATATATTGTCAAATTTGAAAAACAAAATCTCAACTTTTACCCATAAGACGATTGATTATAAATTTGTAAATTAAAAATATTAAAATATTTTATAATTATGAAATTTTAATTACAATTGAATAAGAATTTTATAAATAAATCAATATAAATTTAATTATAATCAAATAAAAATTTTATTAATGTGATTACAATTAAAATTTTGTAATTATAAAATTTTTTAAAAAATATAAAAAAGAAAAAAAACTGCTATCAAATCCTCTCTTTTAAAAAATTAAAAATGAAAAAATAATTTTAAATTCATGTAGTTTTCTTAAAAATAAAAAGAAAATAAAAAAATTATTATGTGTCAATTCATAGTTAAAATAATATAAGTTTATTACATAATGATTAATCATGATTCATGTTATATATGTAAAAATATTTGAATTTCAATTGAGTTAACTATTAGTCAAAATGTAAGACAAATAATGTCAATATTTTATTAAATATTAATTTATTTGATAAAAATTGTAAATAATTTAATAAAAAATATTAAATAATTTAATTCTATTAGTTGTTGAAAAATTGTTACTCTTAATTAAAACTCTTTATAGATCAAGAAACATGACTCTTGACAAGTCTTAATAAAAAATTCTCTTTTAAGTATATTAGGTCTTCTCTCTATGCATTATGTCAATATAGCTTTAAAATCTTACAAAATATAAATTATGGTTAAAAGTCAAAAATTTTATATTTTTTTAATCATTAAGAAAGAGGTCAAGAGAGGGAAATCACATCTCATTATTTTCTGCAGCAAGAATTTTGTAAGTTTAAGTGAATTAAGGCACCTTCTCTTCTTAATTGTGTGAAAAATATGAAGTTCTAATACCTATTTTAAAAATTATTTGATACCATATAGTTCGTGTATAATATAATTATATCTTACATGTGATACAAGTATAATTTTGGAACTGATATTTTTCTGTTAAAGATTAATAGTTTCTTGTCAAATTTCAGTACTTTCTATTATTTTTTTAAAATATCAAATATATAAATCATGAAGTGATTGAAATGAGGCCTTATGTTTTCTTGGCTTGCACCGAGAAATTGAGGCTTTATGTTTTTTTTTTTTTTCCCGTTAGCCTTCGAAGCAATGTGACTAAGGAATTATATAATTCCTTATCTAAGAGTCGGCACCCTTAAGGAACTATATATCCCAAGAGTATGGAAAGGGACGACCTAATTGATGACTAAAATGAAAAAAAGAAACAACAGAGGTGCCTTTAGAGTCCTTGAATTAGTTGGAGCCACAAAGCCCCATTGCCGTCGGACTAAAACGGGTTTTGGTTTGTAGTTATGGTATCCCTATCTATATCTAAATGAATATTAAGTTTGATATAAAGTTTTTGTTCACGACTTTCTCTATATTAACTTAAAAGAAGATGACCATAAGTTTTTAAAATTTTTTGATTAATAATTTTATTTTTATTTTTATTTTAGTTTTATATGTTTAAAAATATAAAATTTTTTATTTCATTTTATAACATTTTATTACATTTTATTTTATTATCTCTTAATAATTATCTTATGTTATTGAATTTCATGTGATACATATTTCCAATTTTTTTAACTCATTCTTGATTTATTTTTGTGTTATTAATATAATAATAATTGTGATTGTTATTTTAAGTGTTATTTGCAGTGATTGCTATTTTTTATTTCCATTTTTTCACGCAAAAAACGAAAATGGTGTCTAAAATTTGAAATTAATTTCTAGAGGGAAAATCACCCATCGATGGTTTCACTGGTTCTTGTCAAAATTAATTTCTAGAGGGAAAACCACCCATCGTTAGATTTTCTGGGTGTTGAATAAATATATTCTTGAATTGGATTGTTATGTGCTCTATATGGGCAAAGATAGGATTGGAAGTTGGCGGTGGTTGTTGATGAACGAACAATCATTCAATGGCTGGAAAGTTGCAAGAAATACTGGCACTGCAAAAATGATGCCAATTGCAACTTGACGTGGTGAATATCTTTTGGCACCTTTCATGAAGTAACATGAAAGTTATTCTAATTATTATTGTTATCTGTGACCAGTCCAGGATTTGCAATGTTGGTTTCATTTAATCAATCGCCTTACAAGTATTCTTGGTCCCTGGATACAACTCAGAACACTGAGGATGCCTTTTATAGGAAATTAGACTGCTGGATTCCCTCACCCTGCCTTTCTTGTATGTCAGTTCTCATTTGAGATGACATGAACTATTGGAAGGATAATTGTTAGATAGGAAAGCTATTAGCTCTTGTTCTCATTTGAGATGACATGAACTATTGGAAGGATAATTGTTAGATAGGAAAGCTATTAGCTCTTGTAAATGAAGTTTAGTTTTATGATATGGGAATTGATTGTAAATGAAAATGTTTGCTTAAATCTTGAAGCTACTGTTGTTTCTGTATATTTGCCTATGAATTTGATTTGTTTCACTTAATTCCTGAAATTGTGAAGGTCAAAGTATATTTTAATTTCTATTCCGAATCTTTGCTTTCATTAGTAACAAATTAATATATTAACAGTGATTCTTTAAAAAAACAAATTTGTTCAGAATAAAAAATAATTGTTATTGACAAAAATCAGAAATGGACAACAAAAAACATCAAAATATAGCAAATAGTAAAATTAGAATATCAAGATTTGATAATGTAATTAAATAGACCCTTAGTACTTTATTTACAAAATATTTATCAAACTGCCTGTAGGAAGGAAGTGAAGTCTAGTATATTAGTTATTGCCAAACTAAGAACTAAGAAAAAGCCCGTTTCATTATTCTTAAGCTATGTGGCAGCTTTTTATAAGTTTTAAAGCTTGAGTTATTCTCCTTAAACCATATGGTGCCTTTTCATAAATTTCAAATGACGAGAAAAATTAAAATAAAATGAATGAAAAACTCTTATTTATTACTCTCTTATATAGAAACCTACTTACAAAAAAAAAATTAAATGTAAATTTTTGTTTCCTTTTAAAGAAAATTTGGAAATCGGCTCTTTATTTCAAATAAAAATAATACAAAAATTAGGACTTTTTTTCCTTTTTAATAAAAGTAGTAAGTGAATTTAGAAATAACTTTATTTTCTCTAGTTAAAAAAAAATTTAAAAGTTACCTTTTTTTCCTTATTTGAAAAAATAAATAGTAAGTGAATTTGAGAGAGTTTTTTAATTCTTAAAATCCTATTTTTGCTTTCTTTAATAAGAACAAAAAAGAAAAAAAATATTTAAAAATCTTTACAATAATATAATTGGTTAAACATAATTAGTAGAATTTCATTTAATATCTTCATAAATAGGAATATTTTATTTTCCAAATCTTATTTTTGCAAATTACTTTATTTTTTCTTAAATAGAACCTAATTAAAATTCTTTTAACATATTTTTATTTCAAATAATACAAATAGAAATTTATTTATGTCGATATTAACTTATGATTATTTTGCTAGGCTATTGGAAAACTAAGAGTTATACTGTAGGTCTTTGTTTTTTTATTTTTTTTTCTTCATCTACTCTCTTTTTATGACTTTAATTTAAAGTTTCTTTATTATAGAATAAACTAGTATTTTTATCCTAATGCTCTTTATCCTTTCACTTTGCTACCGTTGTTTTCTAATAAAAAGTAGAATAAATTGACATTAGAAAGGTAATACTTTTTTTGCCAAGTGTTGTAATGACATTATTTCTAATATAGCTAATTAGCTAGAGCTTTTTTTTTTTAAATTACTCATATTAAGGGGGAGTATCAATTTTCATATATAATAGAATAATTAAATTTCATATCAATATAACTAAATTTTTATTAGTATTTCTTAACAAAATATCACAAACTCATGCATCACAAGAATCCAATAGTAGTATATATTAGTATTGTACAAAATGAGAAAAAGCTTCAATTATTTTTTTTCTACCATGTAGGGATTTCTCTTTAATTTATAAATTAAGGAAAATAAAAAGAAAAAGAAAAAAATACTTAAGTTTTAATTTTTTTATATTTTTTCTTTTTTAAAAAAATAATTTCTTTTTAATTTTCATTTTTTTATAAAATAAAAAAAATTATACCATTTAAGTTTTCTTAGAAAAGGAAAAACTTCTTATAATTTAAGTACATATTAATTTTTACCTTTTTAAGAATAAAAATTTAGTTAATTCCCTTTTAAGGTAATAAAAGAATTACCCATATGTTCTCCTTTTTGAGAAATTAAATAGAAATTTATTTAAATCCCTTTTAGTCTAACTATTTCGCTATCTATCTCTCTATTGTTGTGAGATAGCTATTATGTAATAAAAGAAAGAATGGTCAAATGCAACTCTTATACTACCTTTAAAACTTAAACTTTTTTAATAAATTCTTCCTTTCTCTTTCTATTTCTTTCTATATGTTATTTGCTTCTTTCATTAAGGTTTAAAAGTATTTTACGTAGATGTGAGATTGAGAAAATTGATCAAATTAAACAATTTAGCTCACTTTCTTCTATTATTAAAGAATAGCCAATAAAAAGAAAAAAAAGTTCTAATATTTTTGTTGGTTTAATTTCAATTTAAGTCAATCACTTTACAGTCCAACAACACTTTTTATAATATTACAATGTTTTGTACTTTCTTTTTTCATAAAAGCATACCATAAATCATGTCTTTATACTATACACCCATTTGATATTATTTTTCTTAAAAAAAAAACTTTGATATATACAAATATAAGCAAAAGTCTTATAACCATTTGATGATAATCTTTAAGATTTTTTATTTTTTTAATTTGATTAATATGACATTTACATTGTGGGATATGTTTATTTGTGAAGAATTACTACAACTTACAATATTTTAAAAAAATAATAACAATAAATAAAATGGTAAACAAATTAGCTTTTAATCAAATAAATAATCTAGAACATGTGATCAACAAAACAGATGGAATAGGGTTAGGAATATTAATAAATTTGATTTAAATTAAAAACATTTTAAAAATTCTAACTTCTTTATAAGCTTTCCACGTTAAGAGTGAGTATTAATTTTGATACATAATTATATTAGCACTTTCTAAATTCATATTAATACTTTCTAACAAAATATTAAAAATTTGATGATTGTGTAGGTTTAACTTTGGTGTATATTATATTGTTAAAACTAAGAAAAAATCAATAATTATGAATAATTCTTTGAGCTAAAACTACTCATGTGATGACTTTTTCTTAATTTTAATATTTTTATTAGATTATCAAAGTATATAATATTTAATATTAATTTAATAATAAGTTTGTAGTGTTTTTTATTATTTTAAAAGAATCAGAATCCTAACTTTCTTTCTTTTTTTTTTTTTTCAGAATATAACTTTGCACTACAAACAAAAAAATAGATAATGCAATTTAAACAAAAAGGAACTTTAATCAAATACAATTTTATCTAACCAATTAATTATTATAATAAAATTTGTATGGTAAAATAAAAAGAATTTTACAGAAGCACCAATCATAGTTAGAAATCAATTTCGTATAATAAAATAAAAAGAATTTTACAGAAGCACCAATCATAGTTAGAAATCAATTTCGTATAATAAAATATAAAGAATTTTACAAGAGTAATAGTCATAATTAGAAATTTAATTTCAATCTACTATTTCATTTTAACAAAAAATATTTAATCACTTTGGCTTAAACCTATTAATTTTGAAATAATAATATTTAAAAAACCTTAATAAAGTAAAATATTATTTATTCAATTAATTATTATTATAAATTTGCATAGCATAATAAAATTAAAAAATATAAATCAAAACAATTTTGGCTTTATATATTATTGTTCTTTCTATAGATTTAGTTTTGTTTAATAATATTAACATTAATTTAGAGGTATAGTAAATTTAAGATTTGATTTTTAAAAATGTTAATAAATTAGGTCTAAAATCTATGCATTGTTTGGGCTCTAGTTGTATTATCCTTTCATTACCTTATCACTTTTACTCATGTTGCAATTTTTAATAAATTTGTAAATTAAGAAAATTAAAAAGAAAAAGAACTCAAAATTCCCTTTTGTTTTCAAAAGTGCTTCCCTTTTTCTTTAAGCAATTATTGTATCTTTTTTGTTCTCTTAAAGAAGTAACAAATCTATTTAAGTATATTTTTTCTTGTCTTTGTAATAGGTGTCAAAGAAATAAAAAAATCTTTAAGAATTTTTTTAGAGAATTTTGAAAGTGCTTCATTTCTAAAACTATTTAACCCTCTTTTAGGAAATGAAATAATTACTCTATTTATGCCTTTTTGTTTTCTTGAATAGGAAGCAATTAAAATTCCTTTTAACATATTCTTATTTATAGCCTATTTAAGTTTCTCTTCTTCAACTTGGTTGTATTTTTTGAGACATAAGTCATAGGATTTCAAGCCATGACAGAGAATTAAAATGGTTATGCAATCAAAAAGTTGAGATCATCCAAAGGAAATTACATTTCCTTTGTGTTTGATCAATTTTTAGAAAAAGAGGTGATTAAGCATCAATTAAGAATTTACCATACTCCACAATAGAATGAAGTTTGTAAGAGAAAGAACAAGATACTAAAGAAAATGGCTAGATGCATGCTAGCTAACAAGAATTTGCAAAAAAAGTTTTAGGTTGAGGTAGTCAATACAATAACCTACCTCTTCAATAGGTCGCCAACTAGAATAATGGAGAATAAAATTCTGGTTAAAGTGTTAAGTGGCCATAGACCTACAATCAAACATTTAAGGGTGTTTGGATTAGTATGTTATATGCATACACTAAATGTAAAGAGACAAACTAAAAGAGAAGTATTCTAAAGGCATATTACTTAATTACAACTCATAATCTAAGGGTTTCATGGTATTTGATCTTAAATTTGAGAAAATGATCATCAGTAAAGATATAAGAATAGATGAAGAAGCTACCTGAAACTAGGAGACTTTAAAGGTTGAGGCAAAGCAACTTTTGATCACTCATAACATAGTTGATTTATAGGCACCAGTCCAAAGGCAACATAACAACTTAAGTTTAAAAAGTTATCACATCATTAGATCTGGTAACACATTTAGTTCATCTTCAAGCTTATTTCCACCAAATCCAAAAAGAGATTCATCACTATAATCACCTATAAGAAGAACTAGATCTCTGTCAAATTTATATAGATGTAATGTAGCAATGTTTAAGCTTCAATCATATGAAGATGCTATAAAGCAAGAAGTATAATAGTATATAATGTACGAGTAGATTTACACAATTCAAAAGTACCACACTCAAGAACTAGTACCTAGATGAACAGAGCAAAATATGATTGATGTGAAGTAGATTTATAGAGTTAAATTGAATGCGAACAAGAACAAAGCCAAGTTTGTTGCTAAGGACTACTCATATTAGAAAAGAGTGGATTTTACTAAAACCTTTACTCCAATAGCAAGGTTAGACATACTAAAAACAAAGAGGATTAGGTTTATAGGTTACATAAGGAACTATTTGGACTATAACAAGCTTTATAAGCTTGGTATGTTAACAAAAAGGAGTCAGACCAATTAATTGTATTAGTCCATGTTGATGATTTACTTATGATTATTATAAATGAAAATGTAATAAAGGAGTTTAAATAGAGATGCTATAAGAGTTTGGAATGTCTGATTTAGAGGAAATGAATTATTTTTTGGGCATGGAAGTGACATAAGTAAAGTCTGGTATCTTCATATTTCAATAAAAGTATGCAAAAGACATTTTGAAAGAATTCAAAATGGAGAAATGCAAATCATCAACCACTTCTCTACTAGCAAACTTGAAAGTTTCAAAGTCAAATGGCTAAGAACAACAAAATGCAAAACAATAGAAAAGCCTAGTTGGTTGCCTTCTCTACTTAACTACAACTAAACCAAACTTAATGTATGTGTCAAGCTTGCTATCTAAATATATACAAGCTTTAATAGATGTGCATTTTGGGATTGCCAAAGGCATCTCTAAGTATTTAAGGGGAATAACTAATCTTGATGCCTCATATGAAGGTATAAATGAAGCAAAATTGCATGGTTATACATACGTAAATTAGGCAAGATGTGTCGATGACATGAAAAACATTTTAATATATTGTTTTTACATTGGTTCCAATGTAATAACTTGAACTTCAAAGAAGTAAGAAACCATTGCATAATCAATAGTAAAGACATAATACATTGTAGCCTTAACAGTAGTGAATCAAGCAATTTAAATGAGAAAAATCCTTGCAAACCTAGGAGAAGGAAGAGATTGAACCAACTAATATCTTTTGTGATAATCAATCAGTAATGGCAATTGCAAAAAATCCTATAAGCCATGGAAGTGCTAAGCATATGAAAGTAAAAATTTCATTTTATTAGAGAAGCAAAGTATCCCTTAAGAAGTTAACAAAGATTTTATTTGTACAAGAAGAATGAAAATTTATATTACAAAGAAGACCGATTCCTTGTAAAAATGTTGTAAATTAATGTATTTTCAAAAACTAATTACTAAATTTTTAAACTTAATCAACTAACTGTTTATACCCATTGGGCTAATAGTTTTATGGTCATTGGACTAGCTATTATATGATCCTTATAATAGTTGTTATATGACCACTTGACTTATCATTATGTGTTTGTTATTAGCTGTTATATATCATAATAATACTAGTTATTTATTACCATTGAAATTTATACTCGACTATTTATTCACTTTATGAGTTATTAAGTTATAATTAATATATATTAGTTTTTTCTTCTTATTCTTGGAATGTCATTTTCAACAATTTATGACCTATTTTTGGGCTAATAAAAAATTAAGTTATTTATGCTACTTTAATTATGTGATGTGTACATTAGTAGTAAAATTTGTTATTTTAGGAGGATAGTTATTATATTCCGTTGCACTATGATAACTTATCTATAGAGACAAAAACTATTTTTAAAGACAATGCCTAATACACTTTAAATATCATATTATTTTTATTAATTTATTTTTATTATAGTATTATATTATTTTATTGATTATTTTCTTATAATTTTAAAAATAGCTTACATGTCATTTATTAATTTTTTTTAGTTATTCTTATTTGACGAGAGATACAAATTCATTTTGCATCTTCATTTTGCATCTTCTTTTTATGGAGTATAAATGGAATGATTATAAAGAGTTGATTGAGAGAATGGCTTACTAGAAGTTTAATCTTATCAGCCACCTCTAGCTATCTTTTTGGAAAAATCCCATGTCGTCACAACAACGTGAAATTCATTTTACTAAATAGATTACGGTAATTAACCAATGGGAGTACATTGTGAAACACTTACAAATTAATTACTGGTATATTTTTCTTGCCTTTATAATGGTTTATTTTTGGCACATTTATTTTTGGGTTTCATAACTACTCGTGATTAAGGTTTTTATCTATAACTCCAAACTCATTTTCTTGAAAAATGTGAAGGAAATATATTGTTGTACTAAATCTACATGTTCGTTGTAATACAAGTGTGGATTTTTCTAGCACAATGTGAGGTTTCATGAAGATTTTAATCCTTTGACATTTAGTCCCTAGACTAAAGTAAAGAACACCAGAGGTTGTCTCACATAACATTGATAAGGTCAAAAGTTGTGTTCATTGTGATTGAAGATGGGTCTTTCCTGACAAAGTAAGGATTGATAACTGCTAAGCTAAATAGTGTCGTATTGTGTACACATGTAATCACGTTACAGAGGGCGGCCATAACCACTAAGATATTGGGCTTAGTAGTTTTGTATATCGAATTATATTGGTGACTTTTGTTATATGACCAAAAAATGAAAATTGTCGTCGCATTGAGGGAAAAGATGCAAGTTATTTTTTAATGGGTATCATTATGTAAAAATATATAATAAATAATATATAAAAAATAAGACAATAATATAATAATATTTTATATTTATAAGTATTTATTTATTTATGAAAATAAGTGAAAAGTAATTAGTACATTTTTTTTACTATTATGTTGCTCATTTAAATGCTGTTATTTAATTTTTTAATATGTATTTTGTAGTTTGTTAGTTTATAAATATAAAATTAGTCTGAAATTTTTTCAATTTTTGCAATATAATTTTATACTTTTAAAGTTTTTTATTTCAATTCTAAATAGTTATATATTATTTCAATTCAAAATAACTTTAAACAAAAAATAATTAAATTATTAATTTTGTATATCAATTATACAAAATTAAAAAAAAATTAAAAGTTTAGAATTCAATTTAAATTTTTTTAAAAAAATTTAAAATTATTTTAAAAATTTAAATATACCAAACTTTTATAGCGAGAAACTAACAAATTTATAAATAGAAATTTGGTAATCTCTCTAACACATAGTAATAACAACGAAACAAGGTTGAAAACCTTATAAAATATAATTAGAGTTAAATCAAAGTTTTCTTTCAGTTGTTCAGGGTCAAAAGAAAGAAAACAAACTTCATTAATTTTTTCATCAAAATTTCTTTAAATTTTATATAAATTAATCATATATTTTATTTTTTTAATATAAAATAATATAAAATTTTAAGATCTATCATTAAAAATGTCTTTTTAATGTCTAATTATTTTTGCATAAGCATAAAATTATATCTTACCGACAAAACTACTAAGTGCTGACAAATCAAAAAACTTACACGTGAAGAAAGACGAGGGTAGTACACACAAATTTCTTCAAAAAACTTACACTAGCAGGTTATTTGTTGAATGAAAATAAAAAATCAAAACCCCAAAAAGAAAAGGAAAAAAAAAAACAGAGAGAACTAGCGAAAAGCTCGACTACTCTTCTTTTACACACCCCTGGCAGTCCAACCGAGACCAGAGGCTTTGGAGAAACGCTTCTGTCTCCTTCTGCACAGGTCATTTCGTGGCCGATCTTTTTCTTTTTCTTTTTCTTTTTCTTTTTCCCCGGGGTCTTTTTCTTTTTCTTGTTTCTTCACCAAGGTATAATAGCCGAACCCCACACTTTGTAACCCCGCGCAACTCTTGCGAGGTTTCATTTTCATAGTACTGATGGAATTGAACTGTGGCCTTCTTGTAATAATCTTCCCCTCCTAAACTGCTAACTATAGCCTGATGCAAACGGGTACTACACCACAGCAACACATGTGCCCCTCCCGTTTCTGACCGCTTTGATTTGAACAGCCAGGGTCCTTCATCTAATTTTAGATTTCTTGTGGCATCGTTGGATTCAAAAAGGCATTCACAGTAGACACCACCACTCCATGTTGGCTCCGGTAACTGCACGGCTTCCTCATTAAAAATAGCGCAAAGAACAAAACCTGAGAACTTTGTATCATCACGCAAATTAGGAGGCAGCTCAAGAGTAATGGAAGATCCTGTGCTTCGACTATCGATCCAATCTGGAATTTCATTTCCAGGATAAACAAAACTAACTTCATCTTTTCTACCAACACCCTGCAGCTTAGCATAAGAAAATATCTTTTGAGTTAAGGGTAACTTGTTCGATATCATGTCTATGGAGTACAAGAGGGGATGGGGGATTGCACCTACCTTGGGAAGTCGATCAAGGGCTTCTTGAGAAAAAATCCGTATTATCTGTTGTGCATGACTCGAAACACTTCTGCGTGCATCCTCATTCAATTTCTGGCAATTGAAAAATGTAAAATACACACTGAAATCCAGCAAGCTTGCCGGGGTTTCTACAAGTACAAATTTTGAATCTGTTACATTCTGTAGCCCCGTGCAATCAGTTGCTTGCAAGCATTTTAAATGCGGGGGAAGCTCTGGTAGAGATTGAAGGCTAGTGCAGCCAATTATAAAAAGAGATTCAAGACATGAGAGATCCTTGATGCTGCCAATGTCTGCAAAGCTACTCTGGCTTAAATTCAATTCCCGTAATCTACCAAGATTAGTTTTCAGGATATTCCCAAGTTCATTCCAATGAAGCAACGCAAGTCTCTGAAGTCGAGAGAGATCAGGGTTTTTACGAGATTGCTCAAGCAAATGGTACACAGGTTCATTATGATGACTCAAACATAGCTCTTCCACACTCGTTGAAAGTTTAGGAAACTTCTTGAGTTTTGAGCACCCTAATAGATCAAGTTTTTTAAGAGATCTCAGCTTAGAACAATGGGGTACTTTTTCTATGCCAGTACCCTGCAGGACTAACTCTTCTATGCTCTCTGATAGTTTTGATAAGTTCTTGAGTGCTGTGCAAAAGAAAAGGCTAAGTTTTGCAAGAGATTGCAGACCTTTGGTTCTTGGAATGCTCTCAATTTCTTCACAACATGAAAGATCCAATTCCTTGAGATTTTTGAGATATTCAATAGATGGAGAAACCTCCCGCAACATATAACAATTTGTAAATTCTATGATCTGAAGGTTTACGGCTCCTGAGAAGTCAGGCATTTTTTTCAGGCGCTCAATGTACTGCACCCTGATCACTGTCAAACTTGAAAGATTCTATAAACAAAAACGGAAAAAAAAGAGCAACGATAATGTTATATTCTTAGATATTACCGTGCCGATATAGATTAAACACGTGCATATGCAAAAGCAGGCAAATTATTAGGAAAGAAAAATGTTGCTGAATTTAAAAAGAAATCGGTTTAATCAAGGAATTTAAACTCCCATAATTTAATTAAAAAATTAATTGTTTAATATAAGAATCATATTTTGATTATGTGCTTAATTCTTTAATATAAAAATAATACGGGTGAAAAGGAAAAAATTGTTTACTTCAAGAAAAAACAAGGAAATAACAGTATTGACCTGGGATTGGGACGATGAAGTAGTATATATTATTAGTATAAGTGTGGGATCTCAGGAGTATTAAGTTTTTTTTTTTTTCTCTTTTTGGGAGAAACCACTTGACACAAAGGCACTGAAGTAATTACTTGAGAAAAAAGAGATTTTTGTGGGACTTAAAAGACATTAAAATTACTTTGCGAAGAAGAATTAACCATGAAAACAGGAATAGGAGTCCGATAACTCCAGCACTAGGCAACATGACTAGTGGCAGAGAAATATCAACTCTTTAAGTAACCCCTTCCAGTATACTCACAATGGCAATAAGAACAACTGGGTGGGTGTTGTTAAATGTTTCACATAACTGGCCCGTACGGTTAAATAGAAAGAGAAAGAAAAAAAAAAAACAGAGAAAAAAGAAAGTTACAGGAAATAAATTTAACCTCCTCATCAAATTGAAAAGGGAGATATAATTCAAATAGTAAGTGTGTTGACTAATGGATAATAGATTTTAAAATTAATTATTTTAACTCTAAAGAAAAATAATTCCACCAAACAGGGGGAGAGAGAGAGTTTGCACGAAAATATTCAACATGCGAAAAATTTATTATCAAAACCAATCTCTCTACATCAAATAGTAGACTTTTACCTGTTGTCCAGTCCAAAGTCTTTTGATCTTGCTAAAACATATGTCAAGTTCAACCAGGTTCTCAGAATAAACATTTGACGGCAAGGCTTTCAAAGGATAGCAATCCCACCTCAGATACCTTAGCTTCTTTGGAAGAGATTCAAGGCCTCGTCGGCAGTACACCTTTTTGGGAAATTCAGAATAACTCTCATGGTACCAGCGATGAGGAAAATAAAACCGAAGCAATTTAACTTGATCCATCTTTGAAAAAGCAGTTGGATCCGCGCAAACACGATTATTAATCCTGGACATGTCTAACGAAATGCCTCCAATTGCACTGGGCCCCTAAAACCATGGCAAATAATCAAATTAGCACAACATATGCAGATAATAAGATGATAACCATTTAGAAAAAAGAACAAACAAAGAAAAATAATTAAAAAAGAAGGTTACTTATTTTGACTCTTACTCTATCTTTCTCTAATACTTGGCGGATATCCTCAGGATTCCACAATCTACTAAGCTTGCCGGGTTCATTGACCGATTCTTGCCTAACAATATATCGACCCATTTCTTGTAGTAAATCATGCATCTCTACTTCGGAATCTGAGATAACGATTAGAGCCTTGTCAGCGAGCTTACTTAAGCCAATTGTGGCAGAAAAACCACAAGAGTCAAGTATTCTCTCAACGTCAGTTTTTGGCTCCCCTCTAAAGAAGCAGGCAATATGAAGAAATATTTCTTTTGCGCTAGTATCAAGTCCATTGTAACTTATTTTCAACACCTCCTGCACTTCCATGTTAGGAGTTTCCTGAAGTTCATTCAGTGCACTTTCCCATTCTTTCTTGCTCCTGTCATGTAGAAACAACCCAAGAACTTTAAGTGCCAAAGGAAGGCCTTTAGCATGCTCTAAAACTCTATTGGATAATTCCAAACGGTCTGCCGGCGGATAGTTTTGCTTAAAGGTAAATAAACTAAAAAGCTCAAGAGCTTCGTGGCCAACTAGTTGTTGGGCTTCATAACTGCTGTCCACTCCATTTTTAAGCACTTGTCTGTCTCTACTTGTAATGATGATTCTGCTTCCCTCACCGAACCATTCATGCTTTCCTGCTAAAGATTCAATTTGTTCAAACTTATCTACATCATCAAGAACAATGAGAACCTTTTTGTGCCGAAGCTGGTTCATTAAAAAAGTTGAACTTGAGTTGCTGGATATGCGTGAACTCTTATTGGCTTCATTTAGTAGTCTAGAAAGAAGTTCCTCTTTAAGGTTGGGTAATCCATATTTTTCAGAGGCTTCCCGGACATTGGGAAGAAAGCAGCTGTTTTGAAAGTGAGAAGAGTATTTGCCAAATATGGCTCTGGCAAGAGTTGTCTTACCTATTCCGCCCATACCCCACGTTCCGACACAGCGCACTTCATTTACTTTCTCAATGCATAACAGTGATTCAATTTCTTCAACTCGTGAATGCATACCAACTAGGCCTTCTAAATAATCTGAGGGGTATATGTGCCTTAGTTTCTTGCAGACGTCTTTGACAATTTTATCAACAAGAGCAGCCTCGTCCCTAAAGATGAACAGGAAGAACATATATTGGTAAGTTTGGGCTGAAAGAAGTAAGTATTAGTATAACTTACAAATACAATATGAATACGATCCATTTAGTTGACATATTATCTTGAAAGAAACTCATAAATATAGTATTAGTATAACTCACAAATACAGCATGAATATCGTTAAAAATTTAAAAAATTAAGTACTAAATGAAAAAAAAAATTTATATTAATAGAAAAATACTAATTCATTTGTTTTACTCATGACTTTTTTTAACTTAACTTCATTTTAAATAACCATTCTCTATTTTATCCTAATTTTACCGTTTCTCTTATTCTAAAATTGGGACTTATATAATAATGCAAGAGATTAATTTTATAATTAAATAATTAAATTAATTGAATTAAATTCTATTTTCAATTAGAGATTAATTTTATAATTAAATAATTAAATTAATTGAATTAAATTCTATTTTCAATTAGATATCTAACAAGGTAAAGGAGAAAATCTAATCACCTGATTTCCTTTGAATTATAATCCCATCCTCCCACAAAGGCAGCATTCTTCAATGCCGTTCTCCACCTAGCTATTTTTTGTTCGTCGTAGGACTGCTGGTGATTATTGAAATCTCCTGAAAAACTCCCAGTTTGGTTTTCTACTTCTTCTGGGTTTACACGGTAGAACACAACCAATAGCTGTTTAAATACCAATCATCAGGAGAAGGCATGAAATTGTTTGGAGACTTGTGAGTATAATAAATCAACCTAAGATCATTAGAGTGATAAATAAATACCTGTAATCCAGTGGTTTGCCTGCATTCCATAATCTTGACAAGCTCATCCAAACAAAATGAAGAAGAGGCATATTCTTTAGAGAAAACAACAACCGCTATGTTGGAGTCTGGAATTGCGTCCACAATTGTGGAGATTTCTGCACCTTTCTCAAGCTCTACACTATCCAAGTAAGCTAGGATCCCTCGGTCTTTCACAGCACGATAGAGAAAGCTCACAAAGCCTTCACGCGTGTCCTTGCCCCTGAAGTTAAGGAATACCCCATACTTTCTTGGATGAACTTTCGCAGACGTAGAATCAGAAGAGCAATAAAGTGAAGAAGGAAAATCAACTGCAGAAGAAGAAGAAGAAGAAGAAGCAGCCATAATAACACAAAATGATTTTGCCTGGGGCAACTTCCACTTCCAATGAGACCCTGGGTCTATGAGATGACTTTGCCGACACCTCCGGATCATTTCCGATCTGTTTTCTTTTATTATACAATATTAATTCTCTAAGACCATCCCGGGTCGTTTCCCATCTCTTTCCTCTTATTATACAATATTAATTCTCTTCCACTTCCAATGAGATTCTGGGTCAATGGGATGACTTCACCTACCACTCCAGGTCATTTCCTATCTCTTTCCGTTAATTAATATTTAAGGCATAAATAACGAAATTAGTGGTAAACCGCAATTACCAAGAACCAACTATGACTAATTCATAGCTGTTCCAGTGAAACCACAAATAAATAAGAGGAAAGCGAAAAATCGAGTTCTACAAACCTTTCTCCGGCATAAAAGGTCTCATTTCATTATAAATCAATACAAAATGTAAGCCATAATTGCTTAACTTGCAAATCACAGAGGATTTGATGGTACCTTTCAGATTGTTTAAAAGCAAAATTCAGGCTACCAAATTTCTACCCTCTTTCTTTGTTCCAGAAATTTCCACTTTTAACACAAGTAGAACTAGGCAACCATGTGAAATTTCATTGGCATAAAAAGTAACCCTTGGGTAACGAATGTTTCATGCATTAATTAGGAACAAAGGATCGTTGATTCCCCGCGCATGGCCACCATCATTAGACATGACTTCATGTTTGAGTCCAGAAATGCTGTCTGTGTCTTAAACTGCAACCAAAACTGTTCTCTCAAACAGCATGTAGTCTTGTTGTAGTGAATTGATGGTTACAGCAGCCTATCTGGGTACCATACCCAGTAACCAATCGCAGAAGCATACTAGGGTATACCATGCACATTAGGGTATACTTGACTGCACTTTTGCAGCTAAAAGAGCTCAACTACTGAAAGGATAAAATCTACAGCATCAGAGTGGTCTTCTCCACCGTATGCCACAAATAGTGGAGAAGATCACAAATTTCAGACCATAATCCAGAGAAAAGAACTTTATTATCATCTCAAAAATGGTTAACACTCATTTTTATAATATGGGCAGACTTCATCAAACGGACATTACGGGGTCATGGATCTCAAACATACTTCATAAGTCATGGTACCACCAGACATTGCTGGCTGGCAAAGGGTAACATCGCAGATGGCGCCATTTGCAGAGAGACTACAATCTGTTCGAGGCCCTTGCTGTGAGAAAGCCATAATCCTTGATGCCATTTCCTGCAGAATATAAGCAGAAATAAGCTCACATACCATAGGTTTTAGCAATATTTCATATTTGAAGATGGAAAACCGAGCACGATGCTGACACACACCGTTATATTAACTACCTTAGTTGAAAACCTTGCAAAAAATGCACGCAGAAAAGAAAAAATAATAATAACAGCACAAGCCGACAAGTAGTACTAGATATCGAAAACTAAAGGTAGTAGACGAACACCATAGCACGGTGGGAAAAAATGGAAGAAAAAATTGAAAAAGCAGTACACATATAAGAAACTGTTATGCTCAACGATGATTTTCCAATCCTTGAATAGATAACAGAATAGTCTAATACTAGCATATATCTTGTTTGTGTAATCGGGCTACTTGGAATAGCGTGGGAAAAGAAATGTAAGAGAAAAGAGGAAAAGTACAACCGGGGTGAGCTCATATCATTGTGTTTTTCAAAGAACTTGTCAAACATAGGAGAACAAAGAAAGAAACCAAAAACCAGTTCAACATTTTGGTAAAATACTCCTAAGCTTTAGTGGATTGTGCATTTGATGATTACTTTTTACTTCCGTGATTTTGTTAAGACTGAAATACAATCCGAAGTAGAATATTGGGCAAGAATGTCATACTTGTATTAGGTGATTTGTGATTGCAGGCAGTTAATTTAAGGCATTGCCTATTGCTTTACCATGTACAGTATGATTGGTGTTGGGTAAACTTTAGGGCACACAAGTGTCCACATCCACTCATCCTTACCTTCTGAAATTTTACATAGGATTCTAGTTCCGGTAAAGTTACACGTCACGTTACTCACTGTAAGGCAACCTCTAAGCAAACTTGCAGATTGTCTTACAAAAATGTTGGCCAGTGAAGCCAAATATATTTTTTTTATTAAAAAGTCTAATTAGTTTTTGGCAGACTAAAATGAAATGTTGCAAAGCGTGCAATTTGAGTGAGACTTTCCTTTCAATTTCAATTGTTATAAAATAAAACATATACATTACGAGTTAACAAAGCTAAAATTAAAAACATTTTAAATTAGAGGTGTTAGATTTCATTAGAATGGAGTTACAGTGACTGTCTTGCTCTGTAATTTATACCCCATAAATCTCTTAGAAAGATGGGGGGAGGGAGAAAAGGTAAGAATTACTCTCTTCGTGCCAGTCTTACTACAGGATAGAACATATCAATATGTAGCCTTTTTCTTCCCTTGCAGTATAGCAAGGGTAGAAGTTTGGATGTTTGAGTATCCGATAATCGACTCACGACCAAAGTGACCCATCATGCTTCTTTTGGAAAAGCACGGGTGCACCATATGGAGCCTTTGATGGTTAAATGTAACCCGCATCCAACAGCTCCTTTACTTACCTCTTAAGTTCCTCTAACTCCGAGGGTGTCATTCAGTAAGGCACTACAGCAGGTAGTTTTGCACCAGGGACTGATTATATCTTGTGGTCCACCTCACGTTTAGGTGGAAGCTTCTTAAACAATTCGGGAGGCAACACGTCCTTAAACTCCTCCAGGACGTGAGAGACTTTTTTAAGTAGGACATTTGATGAGGAAGTATCCTTTCCATCCTTCAAGGATACAAGAAAGGTGAGTTGCGATTTCTTTATACCTTTCGAAAGTTGCATGGCCGAAATTTGCCTAGATTGAAGGCTGGTCTCCCTGGCCAAAGACACCATGCATGTATTGCCTTTCTCCAAGATGCACATTGTGTTGGCAAAAGGAATAGGCATAGCCTCAATGCGGTTCATAAACTTCATACCAAGTACAATTGGATAATCATTCATTGGTACGATAGAAAAGTCTATAAGGCCACATCATTCACCCATACGTACCTCTATACCATGAGCAATGTCATAAATCGACTTTGACTCCGAATTTACTGCCTTGAGTCATCCTCGCTCCTTATTGTATTTGATGCCCAATCACCTTGTTTCCTCTTCTTGAAGAAAGTTGTTGGAAGCTCTAATATCCACTAAAGATTTAACCACTTGGTTACTCACCTTTACTTCCACATATAATCGTCCTCTTTTCTCGGTTTTAGGCACTTCGACCTTAGTTTTGATGGCATTGAAGATTTGTAAGGATCTCATCCTCGTCTCTTCACGTTGCTACTGTTCCTCTTTTTCTTAAACTAGGGCAGAAAGCTTGGCTTTCTTCTGGCAATCCCTGGTCTTGTGTGGCCCATCGCAAAACTAGCATTTGAGATGGGGCCTGTCATTGCTTTAACCCTCCTTGGTGTTCTTCTTTTCCTTAGGCTCATTAAACTTGTAAAAACGTCATTTGTTCAAGGGACTCTCTTCCCCACTCTTTCCCTTGCCAACCTTGTCCTTATGAGACTTGGATTTTTCGGACTTCCTGAACTCTATTAGTGATTCAGCAATAGAAATAGCGGTGGCGAGATCTTGAACACCATGTTTTTGGTTCTCCATCTTCGCCCAGTTTTGTAAGCATCTTTGAATGCAAAGAATGCCTCCTTGTCAGGATAATCAGGAATTTCCAGTAGTATTTCGGAGAATTCCTTCACGTATTCTCGTATGCTTCCCCTTTGTTGAAGACGCTTTAGTTTCGCTCTCAACTCTTCCTCGGCATTCTCCAGATAGAATCGTCACTTGAGTTCTTTCTTAAACTCGTCCCATGTGTTAATGATGCAAGTACCCTTTTCAATATCCCTATACCTCTTTTTCTACCATACTATTGCGGTATCCATGAGATATATGGCAGTATTATCAATTTTCTTGGCATCCTCAATGATACCAAGTGCCTTGAAGTATTGTTCCAAGTTCCATAGAAAATTTTCAATCTCTTCCGCGTTCCTCGACCCATTATATGCTTTGGGGCTTGGGACATCCACTTTTAAAGAAGGTGAAACTATCATTGGCAAGGCGATACTTCCACTTTGAGCAATTGTCTTTTTGCAAAGGACTAGCTCATCCTTGGTCTCCTTCAACTCGTTGGAGACTCTCTCGAACTCTTCCTTCAACGTCCCAACCTCACAATGGAGAGTCTCTTCCAAAATCTTCACTTTGCCTAGACACATTGACAGAGCCTGGTTTGAGGCACCTTGTAACTCCTCACGAAGCTCTTCACTCTCCTTCTCGAGCTCGTTGATGCGTTGGTCTACTATCTCAAACTTCTCTTGCCCATCAGCCATAGCAAGCTCTACCTTTGCGAGCCTTGCATTGGTGTCTTCCAAAACATCCCTCGACCTTAATTTCTCTCTTTTTGGTTGCTTCTTAGCTTCCTCAAATATGGCTCTGGCAAGAGTTGTATTGTCTATTCCACCCATACCCCATATTCCAACAAAGCGCACTTCATTTACTTTCTCAATGCATAACAATGATTCAATTTCTTCAACTCGTGAATGCATGCCAACTAGGCCTTCTAAATAATTTGAGGGGTATATGCGCCTTAGTTTCTTGCATATGTCTTTGACAATTTTATCAACAAGAGCAGCCTCGTCCCTAAAGATGAACAGGAAGAACATATATTGATAAGCTTGGGCTGAAAGGAGTAAGTATTAGTATAACTCACAAATATAGTATGAATATGAGTCATTTAGTTGACAGATTAGCTTGAAAAGAACTCACAAATACAATATTAGTATAACTCACAAATACAGCATGAATATTGCTAAAAATTTTAAAAATTAAGAACTAAATAAAAAAAATTAATTTTTATTAATAGAAAAATACTAAGTGAACATTATTAGTTTTATTTTTTTACTCATGTCTTTTTTTTACTTAACCTCATTTTAAATAACCATCCTCTGTTTTATCTTAGCCTCACCATTTCTCTTATTCTCAAATTGGGACTTATAGTAATGCAAGAGATTAATTCTATAATTGAATAATTAAATTAATTGAATTAATTTCTATTTTCAATTAGATATCTAAGTAAGGTAAAGGAAAAAATCTAATCACCTGATGTCTTTTGAATTATAATCCCATCCTCCCACAAAGGCAGCATTCTTCAATGCCGTTCTCCACCTAGCTATTTTTTGTTCGTCGTAGGACTGCTGGTGATTATCGAAATCTCCTGAAAAACTCCCTGTTTGGTTTTCTACTTCTGGGTCTACACGGCAGAACACAACCAATAGCTGTTTAAATACCAATCATCAGGAGAAGGCATGAAATTGTTTGGAGACTTGTGAGTATAATAAATCAACCTAAGATCATTAGAGTGATAAATAAATACCTGTAATCCAGTGGTTTGCCTGCATTCCATAATCTTGACAAGCTCATCCAAACAAAATGAAGAAGAGGCATATTCTTTAGAGAAAACAACAACCGCTATGTTGGAGTCTGGAATTGCGTCCACAATTGTGGAGATGTCTGCACCTTTCTCAAGCTCTACACTATCCAAGTAAGCTAGGATCCCTCGGTCTTTCACAGCACGATAGAGAAAGCTCACAAAGCCTTCACGCGTGTCCTTGCCCCTGAAGTTAAGGAATACCCCATACTTTCTTGGATGAACTTGCGCAGACGTAGAATCAGAAGAGCAATAAAGTGAAGAAGGAAAATCAACTGCAGAAGAAGAAGAAGAAGAAGCAGCCATAATAACACAAAATGATTTTGCTTTTGTGAGGTGACTTAGAGCAGTTTTTAGATGGCTTATAGCATGCCTGGGGCAACTTCCACTTCCAACGAGACTCTGGGTCTATTAGATGACTTTGCCGACACCTCCGGGTCATTTCCTATCTCTTTTCTTTTATTATAAAATATTAATTCTCTAAGACCATCCCGGGTCGTTTCCTATCTCTTTCCTCTTGTTATACAATGTTAATTCTCTTCCACTTCCAATGAGATTCTGGGTCGATGGGATGACTTCACCTACTACTCCAGGTCATTTCCTATCTCTTTCCGTTAATTAATATTTAAGGCATAAATAACGAAATTAGTGATAAACCGCAATTACCAAGAACCAACCGTGACTAATTCATAGCCGTTCCAGTGGAACCACAAATAAATAAGAGGAAAGCGAAAAATCGAGTTCTACAAACCTTTCTCCCGCATAAAAGGTCTCATTTATTTATAAATAAATACAAAATGTAAGCCATAATTGCTTAACTTGCAAATCACAGAGGGTTTGATGGTATCTTTCAGATTCTTTAAAAGCAAAATTCAGGCTACCAAAATTTCTACCCTCTTTCTTTGTTCCAGAAATTTCCACCTTTAACACAAGTAGAACTAGGCAACCATGTGAAATTTCATTGGCATAAAAAGTAACCCTTGGGTAACGAATGTTTCATGCATTAATTAGGAACAAAGGATCGTTGATTCCCCGTGCATGGCCACCATCATTAGACATGACTTCATGTTTGAGTCCAGAAATGCTGTCTGTGTCTTAAACTGCAACCAAAACTGTTCTCTCAAACAGCATGTAGTCTTGTTGTAGTGAATTGATGGTTACAGCAGCCTATCTGGGTACCATACCCAGTAACCAATCGCAGAAGCATACTAGATATGTCGAGGATAATCAATGAGAAATTAGGGTATACCATACACGTTAGGGTATAGTTGACTGCACTTTTGCAGCTAAAAGAGCTCAACTACTGAAAGGATAAAATCTACAGCATCAGAGTGGTCTTCTCCACCGTATGCCACAAATAGTGGAAAAGATCACAAATTTCAGACCATAATCCAGAGAAAAGAACTTTATTATCATCTCAAAAATGGTTAACACTCATTTTTATAATATGGGCAGACTTCATCAAACGGACATTACGGAGTCATGGATCTCAAACATACTTCATAAGTCATGGTACCACCAGACATTGCTGGCTGGCAAAGGGTAACATTGCAGATGGCGCCATTTGCAGAGAGACTACAATCTGTTCGAGGCCCTTGCTGTGAGAAAGCCATAATCCTTGATGCCATTTCCCGCAGAATATAAGCAGAAATAAGCTCACATACCATAGGTTTTAGCAATATTTCATATTTGAAGATGGAAAACCGAGCACGATGCTGACACACACCGTTATATTAACTACCTTAGTTGAAAACCTTGCAAAAAATGCACGCAGAAGAGAAAAAAATAATAATAACAGCACAAGCCGACAAGTAGTACTAGATATCGAAAACTAAAGGTGGTAGACAAACACCATAGCACGGTGGGAAAAAATGGAAGAAAAAATTGAAAAAGCAGTACACATATAAGAAACTGTTATGCTCAACGATGATTTTCCGATCCTTAAATAGATAACAGAATAGTCTAATACTAGCATATATCTTGTTTGTGTAATCGGGCTACTTGGAATAGCGTGGGAAAAGAAATGTAAGAGCAAAGAGGAAAAGTACAACCAGGGTGAGCTCATATCATTGTGTTTATCAAAGAACTTGTCAAACATAGGAGAACAAAGAAAGAAACCAAAAACCAGTTCAACATTTTGGTAAAATACTCCTAAGCTTTAGTGGATTGTGCATTTGATGATTACTTTTTACTTCAGTGATTTTGTTAAGACTGAAATACAATCCGAAGTAGAATATAGGGCAAGAATGTCATACTTGTATTAGGTGATTTGTGATTGCAGGCAGTTAATTTAAGGCATTCCCTATTGCTCTACCATGTACAGTATGATTGGTGTTGGGTAAACTTTAGGGGACATAAGTGTCCACATCCACTCATCCTTACCTTCTGAAATTTTACACATGATTCTAGTTCCGGTAAAGTTACATGTCAAGTTACTCACTGTAAGGCAACCTCTAAGCAAACTTGCAGATTGTCTTACAAAAATGTTGGCCAGTGAAGCCAAATATATTTTTTTTTATTAAAAAGTCTAATTAGTTTTTGGCAGACTAAAATGAAATGTTGCAAAGTGTGCAATTTGAGTGAGACTTTCCTTTCAATTTCAATTGTTATAAAATAAAATATATACATTACCAGTTAACAAAGCTAAAAATAAGAACATTTTAAATTAGAGGTGTTAAATTTCATTGGAATGGAGTTACAGTGACTACCTTACTTTGTAATTTATACCCCATAAATCTCTTAGAAAGATGGGAAAAAAAAGGTAAGAATTACTCTCTTTGTGCCAATCTTACTACAGGATAGAACATGTCAATATGTAGCCTTTTTCTTCCCTTGCAGTACAGCAAGGGTAGAAGTTTGGATGTTTGAACTTCAAAATATTTGGTGTGTGTCAGTGGCAAGTAAATCCTTTTAGGGTAGTCTTCAAACACTTGGGATGGAAGGATTATTGAGAAAAGAGAATTATTCTCTATTGTGACGTTGTACAATACAAGCATCATTAAAACCTCTCCTATATCAAAAGAAAAAAATATAACAATAATATTTTAAGTTCTGCTTTTTCTTTCTCTAGCATGCTCATTACAGCTCTTCAAGCCTTCAATTTCTAACAACTCTCATCCTTCTCACCTCCCATAATTTTTAAATGCTTCTAGCACCATGCATAAGTTCCCAAGGATTCCGTTATCATCAACTATAATCATTTCCAGCTTTAATGATTCATGCAAAATATGAGGTTATTTTTTAATTACTAATTGTATATATAATTGGTACACATGTATAGTTGTTATAGTGGATATCTGGATGGCAAAATCTAGTCATATCTTGTTTTTCCATAGCTTAAAGAAATCTATTATCGAAACAACAAGGGTGGAATGTGATTGTCTGATATTTCATTTTTAGATTTGCCTTTTTTCTTTTTTTAATTAAATGTGATTTTGGTATGTCAATAATTCTATTCATTTTTAACAATCTATTTCAACATTATTTATTGTCACTCTGTTATTATTGAAACCATAAGAACAGGAAGGTAGAGCTAAACTCTGTGATTTTGGTATTACTCAAAAAGAGAACTCAGACGTGATGATAACCACCCCACGATATGCACCTCCAGAGTCAAAGAACAAATGTAAGTATAGTTAGAGTAGAGGCAAGTGTAGGGTTACAGTTTCTTAGGGTAGGTGTAACAATAGAATCCAACCCTTAAATATCTTTTTCTGCATAATTAAACTGAGCAGTCACGCAGTGGTTACCTGATCTATTTCAATGATAAGAAATAATGGTGGTTAAAAGCTTTTGCTGAAACAATTAGGCAAAAGCAATTTGTTCCACAATATTGACATGTTTGATATTGACAAATGTTTGCTAGTTGGATATTTGCCTAAAGTCACGAGAGAGAGAGAGTAACATTTACGGCTTTGGAATCTGTATCCTAAAATTGATGCAGCCAAGGACTGATATCAAAGACTCAACATGTCAGGGAAGAAAAGGCAAAGACAAAGGCAAGCAAAACGAACAAGACATTTCTGGGAGTTATCAAAGACCAACATAAGCAGAAACTACTTTCTTCCAAACATCTGAACAGTGGCTTGATCACCAAAGAAAATTTCAACAACATGATAGAGCTTGGATTGACTTGTGCACAACACAAGGATAACGAGCAGCCAAATATCGCCAGAGTACTTCAGACCTTAGAAACAATCAAATAAATGAAACAACTCAAGACTATTTATATATATATATATACACTCTGCTATTGAAGTTTAGAGTTTGAGTTGAAGGAAATCCGAGACTAGCTATTGTTTGGGAGTAAGGGATTTGCATGGAGAATCTGTAGCTACGGTGGATAAGGGTTGGAGTATGGGATTCTGGATTGTGCAGAATGTTGTTTGGCTATATTGCACTGCTCATTTGTGTCAATAGAGTGATGGTTAGAGTGCCTACTAGTTACCGGGTTGATTTTGTGATGTCCTGCTGTCACATGGCAATATAGGTAGTAGTAGTAGCTCTTCTGATTTCCCACGGGAGTAATCGGCAAGATTCCTAGGAAATGCATTACTTTTGAGTTTTTCAGGAGCTAAGTTGGCTATGCTGCTGCTATGATTCTGGTTTGTAGGTGCTGAACTTGTCATTGATCTTGTTATGCATCTCATAGTTGTCATTGATCTTGTAGGAGTTGCTGATATGATTTTGAAGGAAAAAGGAAAAGCAATAAAAAATAAAGAAGCTCAAAAGAGGAAAGAGAAGGAAAAATAAATACCAAATAACTACATGTAAGAATTGAGTCGTCGCCTTGGAACCACGAGAGGCGAGACCATGGCTCTTGCTGGAACAGAGTCTTTCGTACATCTCTTGTAGAGAGAGAAATCGGAAGAAATGTGAGAGGAAGGAAGAAAACGGAGGCCATTGAATTTTTAGTATCATTAAAGAAGGGGTCAAGAGAGAAAACATAAACTCCATTCAAAAAAAAAGAAAATGAAATTTTAAGATCCATCATTAAAAATATTTTATATTTAATTATTCATTCATAAATATAAAATTAATTATACGAAGTATTAGAATATAATTTAAGTAATTATGGTTTTTTCATTAAAGATTAATAATTTATTTTTCATGTCAAAATATTTTTTATTGTAATTTTAAAATATTTAAAAATTGAATTAAGAAAATATGTACTTTAGTATCATATACAAGTTATATTATAAATGGTGATAAATTATGTACGAATAATAATAAATTATTTGATGAATAAATATGGTATGACTTAATTTTTATATCAAATAAAAAAATAAAAATTTGGTTCTTATATCAAATAAAAAAATAAAAATTTTAAATTATATAAATATAAATATTACATATTTTAATAAATTATTTTTATTAAAAAAATAATAAATTCATGACATTAAACTTCCATGCTCCAAACTAAGAAATTGAAATTTTCAATCACCAAAAATAGGAGTTTTTGGCATGGTTAATAGTCGTGATCTTCTTTCTCACGTCTTGTATTTCTGTTCATCAATGACTCTATTTTTTTTATTTTTTTTACCGAAAAATTGAAATTTTCAATCACCCAGAAAAGAGACCATGACCAAACAATTATAAATTCCTCTTTTGGCGGCTTTGTAAGAAACGTTAGAAATTTTTGACAAAAAAAATTTAAATAAAAAAAAAACAAAGAAAGTGACTTGTGTTGTCTTCATTTAGACATTAAAGGCAGCGGCTATAAATTCCCCTGCAGAAGGGCAGGACATAAAAATTAAGGCCAAAAGCTGTGTTCATTGGTACTGAACACAGGTCAACGTAATAATTGATAACTGCTAGGCCAAACAGTGTCGTATTGTGTACATATATAATCACATTACAGAGGACGGCCATAAGTCATTCACCCAACTATCCGTACGATACTAAACTATCCGTGCCATACTAACAATTCACTTGATTCGAATACTAATTTATTTTTTTTTTAAATTAAAATATTACTAGTAAAAAATAAAAAAATACATACAAAATAGATAAAAGATATGAAAGATTTGAAAAATATTATATTACTTTAAAAATAAAAATATACTCTTACTTCTAATTAATTACAAATGAGATTCCTAAAACTACATATAGTCATTCACCTCCTTAACGGAGGGTTAAGATCTATTTAATCTAACGGTTATTATCATCTTTCTAGAGTATTCTACTTAACTTTACATTCTACAAGAAAATAAGAAAGGTATCTATAAAATTCTAGAAACTTCCACTTAGTTCTGAAATTTTGGAGTGGTAGTTAGAATAAATCTCTTTAAATAGCTCAATGTTGGGAAGAATTACGCGGCGCGTGACATTCTCCCTCACTCAATCTGGTGACACTCTCGTCGCGTCCCTCTTATAAGTCTCGATTATATCGACGTTGGGAAGACGACTCCACAAGGTTAGCTCGTGTTCCCAACTTGCCTCACTATCAGGCAACCCTTTCCATTTAACAAAGTACTCAACATAACTCGGATGGATGTCTCTCCTTAAAATGACACGATGCGCCAATATTTCTTTTACGTCACGATCTGGCATGGTTATTATGGCTGTAGAGGCCCTCTTTGACTTGCCCCTACTCGACTCCTCCTTATCAGGATAGTAAACCTTTAGCGAGCTAATGTGGAATACTGGATGCATCTTGAGGTGTGATGGTAAGGTTAGTTGGTAAACTAGTTTGCCAATCCTCTTCTCTACTAGGAAGGGTCCCTCGTAACGCCTCACTAGACCCTTATGCACCCTAGCAAACTTCCGGCTTTGATGGGAAAGGAGTTTCACCATCACTAAATCTCTTTCCTCAAACTCCAAGTGTCTTATCTTGGTATCGGCCCATTTCTTCATTCGCTTGGTAACCTTGGCCAAATGCGCCCGTGCCATATCAGACTTCCCATGCCAACCCTTGGCAAACTTGAATGCAGCAGGACTAGGCCCTTTGTAGCCAACCGCCAATGTATGTGGAGTTAATGGTTGTAGTCCCGTCGCAACCTCGAACGGACTAACCCCAGTTGACTCGCTTTTTTGTAAATTGTATGAGAATTAAGCTATGTCAAACAACTTAACCCAATCACTCTGGTTAGCACTTACGTAATACCTTAAGAACAGCTCCAACAAGACATTCACCCTCTCTGTTTGGCCGTCAGTTTGGGGATGAAAGCTTGTGGAGAAATTGAGCTCAGATCCCATCAACTTGAATAACTTCATCCAAAATCTCCCGGTGAAGCAAATGTCTCTGTCGTTAACAATTGTTTTCGGAATACCCCAGTATTTCACCACATACTTGAAAAATAAGCGTGCTGCATCGTCAGCTGTAAACTTTGAGGGTACGGGGATGAACACACCATACTTGCTAAATCTGTCTACCACTATCATGATGTTGGCACATCCATCCGACTTTGGTAGACACGTGATGAAATCCATCGAAACACTTTCCCATGGCTTCTCCAGAATAGGTAGGGGTTCAAGTAATCTCGTCGGTTGGTGTTGCTCCGCTTTGTCTTGTTGGCATACTAGACACGTCTTTACGTAGAGCTCAATGTCATCTTGCATTTGTGGCCAATAATATGCTTGCTCTACAAGTGCCAACGTACGACGTATACCTGGATATCCTGCCCATTTTGAGTCATGGCACTCCTTAATAATCGCCTTCCTCAATTCTTGCCACTTTGGCACATAAACTCTATTACCTTTGTTAGTGAGCAATCCGTCTTCAAGCCAAAACCGACGTGTCTTCCCACTACTTGCCAATTCCTTCAAACTTTTGGCTTGTAGGTCATGTTCCAATACCTCCTTTACTTGTTCTACCAAAGGGAAGTTTGGACTTGTGACGGCAGTCAGTTCGGCCTTTCTACTCAATGCATCAGCTACCAAGTTAACCTTGTCTAGCTTATACTCCATCACAAAGTCGAATTCTGCCAAGAACGCTTGCCACCTCACTTGCTTTGGCGTCAACTTCTTTTGATTAAGGAAGTAACTTGTGGCAATGTTGTCCGTTTTCACGACGAACTTGGACCCCAACAAATAATGCCTCCAAGTTCGTAGGCAATGCATCACTGCAGTCATCTCTTTCTCTTTGACTGTATAACGGCACTCGATTTCGTTCAACTTGCGGCTTTCGTACGCAATGGGATGCCCCTCTTGCATTAACACACCACCGATTGCAAAGTCCGAAGCATCGATCTGTACCTTATATGGTTTGATGTGATCAAGAAGAGCCAACACTGGCTCGTCAGCTACTGCTTGCTTGAGCACTTCAAATGCTCTTTGGCATTTAGTATCCCAACTCCATATTCTATTTTTCTTCAACAAATCAGTGAGCGGAGTTGCAATAGAGGGGTAGCCCTTTATAAATCTTCTGTAATAATTGAAGAGGCCTAAGAAGGATTGTACCTCAGTCACCTTCTTTGGTGGCTCCCAGTTATGGATGGCTTGCACCTTGGACTTGTTCAACCGTAGTTTGCCTCCGCCGATGATGTGCCCTAAGAATATGACCTCTCGTTGAGCAAAGGCACATTTCTCCCTCTTCACATACAACTCATGTTCTCTTAGTACTTGGAAAACTTGTCGTAGATGTCTGATATGCTCGTCTAATGTCTTACTATAGACAACGATATCATCCAAATACACTACGACAAATTTATCCAAAAATGACTCGAAAACTCGATTCATAAGAGTGTAGAACGTGGCAGGAGTATTAGTAAGTCCAAATGGCATAACTAAGAACTTAAAGGAGCCATACCTTGTAACACAAGCGATCTTTGACTCATCTCCTACTACAATCCTCACTTGATAATATTCCGATCTCAAATCCAACTTCGTGAACCACTGTGCTTCACCTAGCTGATCGAACCAATCAGCTATTAAAGGAATGGGATATTTGTTCTTCAAGGTTATTTTGTTGAGCGCCCGATAATCGACGCACGACCAAAGTGACCCATCGTGCTTCTTTTGGAAAAGCACAGGTGCACCATATGGGGCTTTTGACGATTGAATGTAACCCGCATCCAACAGCTCCTTTAGTTGCCTCCTGAGTTCCTCTAACTCCGGGGGTGCCATTCGGTAAGGCACTGCAGCAGGTGGTTTTGCACCAGGGACCGATTCTATCTTGTGGTCCACCTCACGTTTAGGTGGGAGCTTCTTAAGCAATTCAGGAGGCAACACGTCCTTAAACTCCTCTAGGACGTGAGAGACTTCCTTAGGTAGGACATTTGATGAGGAAGTATCTTTTCTATCCTTCAAGGATACAAGAAAGGTGGGTTGTGACTTCTTTACACCTTTCAAAAGTTGCATGGCCGAAATTTGCCTAGATTGAAGGCTGGTCTCCCTGGCCAAAGACACCATGCATGTATTGCCTTCCTCTAAGATGCACATTGTGTTGGCAAAAGGAATAAGTACAGTCTTAACGCGATTCATAAACTCCATACCAAGTACAATTGGATAATCATCCATTGGTACGATAGAAAAGTCTACAAGGCCACACCATTCACCCATACGTACCTTTATACCATGAGCAATGTCATAAATCGACTTTGACTCCGAATTTATTGCCTTGAGCCATCCTCGCTCCTTATTGTATTTGATGCCCAATCGCCTTGCTTCCTCTTCTTGAAGAAAGTTGTTGGAAGCTCTAGTATCCACTAAACCTTTAACCACTTGGTTGCTCACATTTACTTCCATATATAATCGTCCTCTATTCTCAGTTTTAGGCACTTCGACCTTAGCTTTGATGGCATTAAGGATTTGTAAGGATCTCATCCTCGTCTCTTCACGTTGCTGCTATTCCTCTTTTTCTTCAACTAGGGCAGAAAGCTAGGCTTTTTTCTTGCAATCCTTAGTCTTGTATGGCCCGTCGCAAAAGTAACATTTGAGATGGGGCCTGTCATTGCTTTGACCCTCCTTGGTGTTCTTCCTTTCCTTAGGCCCATTAAATTTGTAAAAACGTCCTTTGTTCAAGGGACTCTTTTCCCCAGTCTTTCCCTTGCCAACCTTGTCCTTATGAGACCTGGATTTTTCGGACTTCCTGAACTCTATTAGTGATTCGGTAATAGAAATAGCGGTGGCGAGATCTTGAACACCATGTCTTTGGATCTCCATCTTCACCCAGTTTTGTAAGTCATCTTTGAATGTAAAGAATGCCTCCTTGTCGGGATAACCAGGAATTTCCAGTAGCACTTCGGAGAATTCCTTCACGTATTCTCGTATGCTTCCCCTTTGTTGAAGACGCCTTAGTTTCGCTCTCGCCTCTTCCTCGGCATTCTCCAGATAGAATCGTTGCTTGAGTTCTTTCTTAAACTCGTCCCATGTGTTAATAATGCAAGTACCCTTTTCAATATCACTATACCTCTTTCTCCACCATACCATTGCGGTATCCATGAGATATGAGGCGACACTATCAATCTTCTTGGCATCCTCAATGACACCAAGTGCCTTGAAGTATTGTTCCAAACTCCATAGAAAATTATCAACCTCCTCCGCGTTCCTCGACCCATTATATCGACCCATTATATGTTTTGGGTCTTGGGACATCCACTTTTGAAGAAGGTGAAACTATCATTGGCAAGGCGATACTTCCACTTTGAGCAATTGCCTTTTTGCAAAGGACTAGCTCATCCTTGGTCTCCTTTAACTCGTTGGAGACTCTCTCGAGCTCTTCCTTCAACGTCCTAACCTCACAATGGAGAGTCTCTTCCAAAATCTTCACTTCGCCTAGTTTAAGGCACCTTGCAACTCCTCACGAAGCTCTTCACTCTCCTTCTCGAGCTCGTCGATGCGTTGGTCTTCTACCTCAAACTTCTCCTGCCCATCAGCCATAGCAAGCTCCACCTTTGCGAGCCTTGCATTGGTGTCTTCCAAGACATCCCTCGACCTTAATTTCCCTCTTTTTGGTTGCTTCTTAGCTTCCTCAAATATGGCTCTGGCAAGAGTTGTCTTGTCTATTCCACCCATACCCCATATTCCAACAAAGCGCACTTCATTTACTTTCTCAATGCATAACAGTGATTCAATTCCTTCAACTCGTGAATGCATGCCAACTAGGCCTTCTAAATAATTTGAGGGGTATATGCGCCTTAGTTTCTTGCAGATGTCTTTGACAATTTTATCAACAAGAGCAGCCTCATCCCTAAAGATGAACAGGAAGAACATATATTGGTAAGCTTGGGCTGAAAGGAGTAAGTATTAGTATAATTCACAAATATAGTATGAATATGAGCCATTTAGTTGACAGATTAGCTTGAAAGGAACTCACAAATACAATATTAGTATAACTCACAAATACAGCATGAATATTGCTAAAAATTTTAAAAATTAAGGACTAAATAGAAAAAAAAAATTGATTTTTATTAATAGAAAACTACTAAGTGAATATTATTAGTTTTATTTTTTTTACTCAACCTCATTTTAAATAACCATCCTCTATTTTATCTTAGCCTCACCATTTCTCTTATTTTAAAATTAGGACTTATAGTAATGCAAGAGATTAATTTTATAATTGAATAATTAAATTAATTGAATTAATTTCTATTTTCAATTAGATATCTAAGTAAGCTAAAGGAAAAAATCTAATCACCTGATGTCCTTTGAATTATAATCCCATCCTCCCACAAAGGCAGCATTCTTCAATGCCGTTCTCCACCTAGCTATTTTTTGTTCGTCGTAGGACTGCTGGTGATTATCGAAATCTCCTGAAAAACTCCCAGTTTGGTTTTCTACTTCTTCTGGGTTTACACGGTAGAACACAACCAATAGCTGTTTAAATACCAATCATCAGGAGAAGGCATGAAATTGTTTGGAGACTTGTGAGTATAATAAATCAACCTAAGATCATTAGAGTGATAAATAAATACCTGTAATCCAGTGGTTTGCCTGCATTCCATAATCTTGACAAGCTCATCCAAACAAAATGAAGAAGAGGCATATTCTTTAGAGAAAACAACAACCGCTATGTTGGAGTCTGGAATTGCGTCCACAATTGTGGAGATGTCTGCACCTTTCTCAAGCTCTACACTATCCAAGTAAGCTAGGATCCCTCGGTCTTTCACAGCACGATAGAGAAAGCTCACAAAGCCTTCACGCGTGTCCTTGCCCCTGAAGTTAAGGAATACCCCATACTTTCTTGGATGAACTTGCGCAGACGTAGAATCAGAAGAGCAATAAAGTGAAGAAGGAAAATCAACTGCAGAAGAAGAAGAAGAAGAAGCAGCCATAATAACACAAAATGATTTTGCTTTTGTGAGGTGACTTAGAGCAGTTTTTAGATGGCTTATAGCATGCCTGGGGCAACTTCCACTTCCAACGAGACTCTGGGTCTATTAGATGACTTTGCCGACACCTCCGGGTCATTTCCTATCTCTTTTCTTTTATTATAAAATATTAATTCTCTAAGACCATCCCGGGTCGTTTCCTATCTCTTTCCTCTTGTTATACAATGTTAATTCTCTTCCACTTCCAATGAGATTCTGGGTCGATGGGATGACTTCACCTACTACTCCAGGTCATTTCCTATCTCTTTCCGTTAATTAATATTTAAGGCATAAATAACGAAATTAGTGATAAACCGCAATTACCAAGAACCAACCGTGACTAATTCATAGCCGTTCCAGTGGAACCACAAATAAATAAGAGGAAAGCGAAAAATCGAGTTCTACAAACCTTTCTCCCGCATAAAAGGTCTCATTTATTTATAAATAAATACAAAATGTAAGCCATAATTGCTTAACTTGCAAATCACAGAGGGTTTGATGGTATCTTTCAGATTCTTTAAAAGCAAAATTCAGGCTACCAAAATTTCTACCCTCTTTCTTTGTTCCAGAAATTTCCACCTTTAACACAAGTAGAACTAGGCAACCATGTGAAATTTCATTGGCATAAAAAGTAACCCTTGGGTAACGAATGTTTCATGCATTAATTAGGAACAAAGGATCGTTGATTCCCCGCGCATGGCCACCATCATTAGACATGACTTCATGTTTGAGTCCAGAAATGCTGTCTGTGTCTTAAACTGCAACCAAAACTGTTCTCTCAAACAGCATGTAGTCTTGTTGTAGTGAATTGATGGTTACAGCAGCCTATCTGGGTACCATACCCAGTAACCAATCGCAGAAGCATACTAGATATGTCGAGGATAATCAATGAGAAATTAGGGTATACCATACACGTTAGGGTATAGTTGACTGCACTTTTGCAGCTAAAAGAGCTCAACTACTGAAAGGATAAAATCTACAGCATCAGAGTGGTCTTCTCCACCGTATGCCACAAATAGTGGAGAAGACCACAAATTTCAGACCATAATCCAGAGAAAAGAACTTTATTATCATCTCAAAAATGGTTAACACTCATTTTTATAATATGGGCAGACTTCATCAAACGGACATTAAGGAGTCATGGATCTCAAACATACTTCATAAGTCATGGTACCACCACACATTGCTGGCTGGCAAAGGGTAACATTGCAGATGGCACCATTTGCAGAGAGACTACAATCTGTTCGAGGCCCTTGCTGTGAGAAAGCCATAATCCTTGATGCCATTTCCCGCAGAATATAAGCAGAAATAAGCTCACATACCATAGGTTTTAGCAATATTTCATATTTGAAGATGGAAAACCGAGCACGATGCTGACACACACCGTTATATTAACTACCTTAGTTGAAAACCTTGCAAAAAATGCACGCAGAAGAGAAAAAATAATAATAACAGCACAAGCCGACAAGTAGTACTAGATATCGAAAACTAAAGGTGGTAGACAAACACCATAGCACGGTGGGAAAAAATGGAAGAAAAAATTGAAAAAGCAGTACACATATAAGAAACTGTTATGCTCAACGATGATTTTCCGATCCTTAAATAGATAACAGAATAGTCTAATACTAGCATATATCTTGTTTGTGTAATCGGGCTACTTGGAATAGCGTGGGAAAAGAAATGTAAGAGCAAAGAGGAAAAGTACAACCAGGGTGAGCTCATATCATTGTGTTTATCAAAGAACTTGTCAAACATAGGAGAACAAAGAAAGAAACCAAAAACCAGTTCAACATTTTGGTAAAATACTCCTAAGCTTTAGTGGATTGTGCATTTGATGATTACTTTTTACTTCAGTGATTTTGTTAAGACTGAAATACAATCCGAAGTAGAATATAGGGCAAGAATGTCATACTTGTATTAGGCGATTTGTGATTGCAGGCAGTTAATTTAAGGCATTCCCTATTGCTCTACCATGTACAGTATGATTGGTGTTGGGTAAACTTTAGGGGACATAAGTGTCCACATCCACTCATCCTTACCTTCTGAAATTTTACACATGATTCTAGTTCCGGTAAAGTTACATGTCAAGTTACTCACTGTAAGGCAACCTCTAAGCAAACTTGCAAATTGTCTTACAAAAATGTTGGCCAGTGAAGCCAAATATATTTTTTTTATTAAAGAGTCTAATTAGTTTTTGGGCAAAGTGTGCAATTTGAGTGAGACTTTCCTTTCAATTTCAATTGTTATAAAATAAAATATATACATTAGGAGTTAACAAAGTTAAAAATAAAAATATTTTAAATTAGAGGTGTTAGATTTCATTGGAATGGAGTTACAGTAACTGCCTTACTCTGTAATTTATACCCCATAAATCTCTTAGAAAGATGGGGAGAAAAAGGTAAGAATTACTCTTTTCGTACCAGTCTCAGAACATTTCAATATGTAGCCTTTTTCTTCCATTGCAGTACAGCAAGGGTAGAAGTTTGGATGTTTGAGCTTTTAGAGTAAGTGGCAAGTAAATCCTTTTAGACTTGGGATGGAAGGATTATTGAGAAAAGACAATTATTCTCTATTGTGACGTTGTACAATACAAGGATCAGTAAAACCTCTCCTATATCAAAAGAAAAAAATATAATAATAATATTTTAAGTTCTGGTTTTTCTTTCTCTAGCATGCTCATTACAGCTCTTCAAGCCTTCAATTTCTAACAACTCTCATCCTTCTCACCTCACATAATTTTTAAATGCTTCTAACACCATGCATAAGTTCCAAAGGATTCCGTTATCATCAACTATAATCATTTCCAGCTTTAATGATTCATGCAAAATATAAGGTTATTTTTTAATTAATAATTGTATATATAATTAGTACACATGTATAGTTGTTATAGTGGATATCTGGATGGCAAAATCTAGTCATATCTTGTTTTTCCATAACTTAAAGAGATCTTTTATTGAAACAACAAGGGTGGAATGTGATTGTCTGATATTTCATTTTTAGATTTACCTTTTTTCTTTTTTTAATTAAATGTGATTTTGGTATGTCAATAATTCTATTCATTTTTAACAATCTATTTCAACATTATTTATTGTCACTCTGTTATTATTGAAACCATAAGAACAGGAAGGTAGAGCTAAACTCTGTGATTTTGGTATTACTCAAAAAGAGAACTCAGACGTGATGATAACCACCCCACGATATGCACCTCCAGAGTCAAAGAACAAATGTAAGTATAGTTAGAGTAGAGGCAAGTGTAGGGTTACAGTTTCTTAGGGTAGGTGTAACAATAGAATCCAACCCTTAAATATCTTTTTCTGCATAATTAAACTGAGCAGTCACGCAGTGGTTACCTGATCTATTTCAATGATAAGAAATAATGGTGGTTAAAAGCTTTTGCTGAAACAATTAGGCAAAAGCAATTTGTTCCACAATATTGACATGTTTGATATTGACAAATGTTTGCTAGTTGGATATTTGCCTAAAGTCACGAGAGAGAGAGAGAGAGTAACATTTACGGCTTTGGAATCTGTATCCTAAAATTGATGCTGCCAAAGACTGATATCAAAGACTCAGCATGTCAGGGAAGAAAAGGCAAAGGCAAAGTCAAGCAAAACGAACAAGACATTTCTGGAAGTTATCAAAGACCAACATAAGCAGAAACTACTTTCTTCCAAACATCTGAACAGTGGCTTGATCACCAAAGAAAATTTCAACAACATGATAGAGCTTGGATTGACTTGTGCACAACACAAGGATAACGAGCAGCCAAATATCGCCAGAGTACTTCAGACCTTAGAAACAATCAAATAAATGAAACAACTCAAGACTATTTATATATATATATATACACTCTGCTATTGAAGTTTAGAGTTTGAGTTGAAGGAAATCCGAGACTAGCTATTGTTTGGGAGTAAGGGATTTGCATGGAGAAGCTGTAGCTACGGTGGATAAGGGTTGGAGTATGGGATTCTGGATTGTGCAGAATGTTGTTTGGCTATATTGCACTGCTCATTTGTGTCAATAGAGTGATGGTTAGAGTGCCTACTAGTTACCGGGTTGATTTTGTGATGTCCTGCTGTCACATGGCAATATAGGTAGTAGTAGTAGCTCTTCTGATTTCCCACGGGAGTAATGGGCAAGATTCCTAGGAAATGCATTACTTTTGAGTTTTTCAGGAGCTAAGTTGGCTATGCTGCTGCTATGATTCTGGTTTGTAGGTGCTGAACTTGTCATTGATCTTGTTATGCATCTCATAGTTGTCATTGATCTTGTAGGAGTTGCTGATATGATTTTGAAGGAAAAAGGAAAAGCAATAAAAAATAAAGAAGCTCAAAAGAGGAAAGAGAAGGAAAAATAAATACCGAATAACTACATGTAAGAATTGAGTCGTCGCCTTGGAACCACGAGAGGCGAGACCATGGCTCTTGCTGGAACAGAGAGTCTTTCGTACATCTCTTGTAGAGAGAGAAATCGGAAGAAATGAGAGAGGAAGGAAGAAAACGGAGGCCATTGAATTTTTAGTATCATTAAAGAAGGGGTCAAGAGAGAAAAAATAAACTCCATCAAAAAAAAAAACAGAAATTTTAAGATGCATTGTTAAAAATATTTTATATCTAATTATTAGTTTTATAAATATAAAATTAATTATGCTACTATAGTACTCATGTTTTTTTCATTAAAGATTAATAACTTTTTTTCATGTTAAAATATTTTTTATTATAATTTTTAAATATTTAAGGATTGGATTAATAAAATATAAAATTTAATAATATTATAAATCAATGATAATAAATTATATTATAAATAAATTAAATACCATTCAAATAATAAAATATAAACTTAATTCTTATATTAAATAAAAAATAAAAATTTTGAATCATATAAATATAAATATTATATATTTTTAAAAAATAATAATAAATTTAAAACAATAGACTTACATGCTGCAAACTAAGAAATTGAAATTTTCAATCACCATGAATAGGAGTTTTTGGCATGGTTAATAGTCGTGATCTTCTTTCCCACATCTTGTATTTATGTTCATCAATGACTTTTTTTTTTTTAACCGAGAAATTGAAATTTTCAATCACCAAGAAAATGGACCATGACCAAACAATTATAAATTCCTCTTTTGGCGGCTTTGTAATAAACGTAAGAAATTTTTGACAAAAAAAATTAAAAAAAAAAAGAAAAAAAAAGAAAGTGACTTGTGTTGTCTTCATTTAGACATTAAAGGCAGCGGCTATAAATTCCTCTGCAGAAGGGCAGGACATAAAAATTAAGGCCAAAAGCTGTGTTCATTGGTACTGAACACAGGTAAACGTAATAATTGATAACTGCTAGGCCAAACAGTGTCGTATTGTGTACATATATAATCACATTACAGAGGGCGGCCACAAGTGCTAAGCTATTGGGCCTGGCAGTTTTGTATACTGAATTATATTATATCCACACACACACCAAAAAAATAAAAAATAAAAAATTAGTTAAATTATTAATTTTGTATATCAATAATACAAAATTAAAAAAAATTAAAATTTAAAACTTAATTAAAAATTATTTTAAAAATTTAAATATATCAAATCTTTAATGGGGGAGTAACAAATTTATAAATAGAAATTTGATCTTCTCCCTGTCACTTGACCACCACCACCGTAACAACAACAAAATAATGTTAAAAATTTTATAAAGCATAATTGCAGTAAAATTAAAGTATTCATTCAGTCATTGAAAAAGAGTTCAAAGAAAAGAAAACAAACAGAGAGAACTAACGAAGAGCTCCACCGAGCTATTCTTTTACACCCCTCGAAGGTCCATCCGAGACCAGAGGCTTTGGATAAACGCTTCCGTCTCTTACTTCACAGGACATTGCGTGACCGATCTTTTTCTTTTTCTTGTTTCTTCATCAAGGTGTAATAGCCGAACCCCACACTTTGTAACCCCGCACAACTCTTGCGAGGTTTCATTTTCGTAGTACTGATGGAATTGAAGTGTGGCCGTCTTGTAATAATCTTCCCCTCCTAAACTGCTAACTATTGCCTGATGCAAACGGGTACTACACCACAGCAACACATGTGCCCCTGCCGATTCTGACGGATTTGTTTTGAGCATCCAGAGTCGTTCATATAATTTTAGATTTCTCGCGGCATCGTTGGATTCAAAGAGGCATTCGCAGTAGACGCAGATGAATGTCCGCTTCGGTAACTGCAGGGCTTCGTCGTCAAAAATAACGCAAAGAACAAAACCTGAGAACTTTCTATCATCACGCAAATGACCAGGCAGCTCAAGAGTAATGGAAGATCCTGTGCTTCGACGATCGATCCAATCTGGAATTTCATTTCCAGGATAAACAAAACGAACTTCATCTTTTCTACCAACACCCTGCAGCTTAGCATAAGAAAATATCTTTGAGTTAAGAGTAACTTGTTCGATATCATGTCAATGGAGTACGAGAGGAGATGGGGGGATTGCACCTACCTTGGGGAGTCGATCAAGGGCTTCTTGCGAAAAAAGCCGTATTAGCTGTAGTGCATGACTCGAAACACTTCTGCGTGCATCCTCATTCAACTTATGGCAATTAAAAAATGTAAAATCCACCCTGAAATCCAGCAAGCTTACCGGGGTTTCCACAAGTGCAAATTTTGAATCTGTGACCTTCTGTAGCCCCGTGCAATCAATTGCTTTCAGGTGTTTCAAATGCGGGGGAAGCTCTGGCAGTGATTGAAGGCTAGTGCAGCCAATTATAATAAGATATTCAAGACACGAGAGATCCTCGATGTTGCCAAGGTCTGTAAAACTACACTGGATTAGCACCAATTCCCGTAATCGACCAAGATTAGTTTTCAGGATATTCCCAAGTTCATTCCATTGAAACAACCACAGTGTCTGAAGTGGAGAGAGATCAAGGCTTTTATGAGATTGCTCAAGCCAATGGTACACAGGTTCATTAGGACGACTCAACCATAGTTGTTCCACACTCGTTGGAAGTTTAGGAAACTTCTTGAGTTTTGAGCACTCTAATAGATCAAGTTTTTTGAGAGATCTCAGCTTAGAACAATCGGGTACTTTTTCTATGCTAGTTTCCCCCAGGACCAGCACTTCTATGCTCTTTGATAACTTTGATATGTTCTTGAGTGCTGTGCAACCAAGAAGGATAAGTTTTGTAAGAGATCGCAGGCCTTTGGTCCTTGGAATGCTCTCAATTTCTTGACACCATGCCAGATCCAATTCCTTGAGATTTTTGACATATTTAATAGATGGAGAAACCTCCCGCAGCATTTTACAACCTGAAAAATTTATGATCTGAAGCTTTAGGGTTCCTGAGAAGTCGGGCATTTCTTTCAGGCGCACACAGTCTCGCACCGTCAGCACTGTTAAACTTGAAAGATTCTATAAGCCAAAAAAAAAAAAAAAGCAACGACAATGTTAACTTTAGAATCCATGTGCATATAGATATAGATTGAACACGTGCATATGCAAAAGCATGCAAATTATTAGGAAAGAAAAATGTTGCTGAATTTAGTAAGAAATTAGTTTAATAAGGGAATTTAAACTCTCATAATTTAGCTAAAAATTAATTCTTTAGTATAAGAATCATACTTTGATTATGTGCTTAATTTTTTAATATAAAAACAATACGAGTGAAAGGGAAAAAATGTTTACATAGAGAAAAAGACAGGGAAATAACAGTATTGACATGAGACTGGGGGGATGAAGTAGTAGATACTGTTAGTGTAAGTGTGGGATCTCAGGAGTATCAAGGGTTTTTTTTTTTTTTTTGTGGGGGAGAAACAACTTGGCACAAAGGCAGTGAAGAAATCGCTTGGGAAAAATTAGATTTGTGTGCCTTCCGTGCCTTCTTTGCGTGTTGGGTCCTCTTCTGGTTTTTAGGTTCCTTTGCGACGAAGAATCAATCATAAATGTAGGAATAGGAGTCGGATAGCCCCGGCACTAGGCAATATGACTAGTGGCAGAGAATATCAACGGTTCAAGTAGCCCCTTTTAGTATATTCACAATGGTAAAAAGCACAACTGGGTGGGTGTTGTTAGATGCTTTACATCACATCTGTGAGAAAATTGTACCTTTTGTCCCTTTAAATAAGATACAACAAAGCTAGCCTGCAGTTAAAAAGTAAAAAAAAAAAAAAAAAAAAGAAAGGTACAGCACATAAATTTAACCTCTCGCTAAATTGAGAAAGGAGATATAATTCAAATAGTAAGTGTATTGAGCAATGGATGATAGATTTTAAAATATCAATAAAAAAAATAAGCATTTTCTCTGTATTTAATGTGTCTCTCATATGATTAGTTTTTTTATCAGTTTAATAATTTCATCCGTCCAAAAATATCAATATTTTAGTTACCTTGTAGATCATTCACTAGTGTATCCTTGCAATATAAAGAATAAGGAAGAGAAATCAACTTTTACCTGTTGTCCAGTCCAAAGTCGTTTGATCTTGCTAAACCATATGTCAAGTTCAACCAAGTGCTCAGAATAAACATTTGACGGCAAGGCTTTCAAAGGATAGCAATCCCACCTCAGATACCTTAGCTTCTTCGGAAGAGATTCGAGGCCTCGTCGGCAGTTCACCTTTTTGAGAAATGCAGAATAACTCGCATTGTCCCAGCGACGTGGAAAATAAAACCGAAGCAATTTAATTTGATCCATATTTGAAAAAGCAGTTGGATCCACGCAAACACGATTATTAGTCCTGGACATGTCTAACGAAAAGCCTTCAATTGCATTGGGCCCCTAAAACCATGGCAAATAATCAAATTAGCACAACATATGCAGATAATGAGATGAAGCCCATCTAGGAAAAAGAACAAACAAAAAAGAAAAAAAAAAAAAGAGGTTAACTTACTTTGACTCTTAGTCTGTCTTTCTCTAATACCTGGCGGATATCCTCAGGATTCCACAATCTACTACGCTTGCCGGGCTCATTGACCGATTCTTGCCTAACAATATATCGACCCATTTCTTGTAATAAATCATGCATCTCTACTTCGGAATCTGAGATAAAAATTAGAGCCCTGTCAGCGAGCTTACTTAAGCCAATTGTGGCAGAAAAACCACAAGAGTCAAGTATTCTCTCAACTTCAGTTTTTGGCTCCCCTCTAAAGAAGCAGGCAATATGAAGAAATATTTCTTTTGCGCTAGTATCAAGTCCATTGTAACTTATTTTCAACACCTCCTGCACTTCCATGTTAGGAGTTTCCTGAAGTTCATTCAGTGCACTTTCCCATTCTTTCTTGCTCCTATCATGTAGAAACAACCCAAGAACTTTAATTGCCAAGGGAAGGCCTTTAGCATGCTCTAGAACTCTATTGGATAATTCCAAACGGTCTGCCGGCGGATAGTTTTGCTTAAAGGCAAATAAACTGAAAAGCTCAAGAGCTTCGTGGCCAACTAGTTGTTGAGCTTCATAACTGCTGTCAACTCCATTTTTAAGCACTTGTCTGTCTCTACTTGTAATAATGATTCTGCTTCCCTCACCGAACCATTCATACTTTCCTGCTAAAAATTCAATATGCTCAAACTTATCTACATCATCAAGAACAATGAGAACCCTTTTGTGCCGAAGCTGGTTCATTAAAAAAGTTGAGCTTGAGTTGCTGGACATGCGTGAACTCTTATGGGCTTCATTTAGTAGTCTAGCAAGAAGTTCCTCTTTAAGGTTGGGTAATCCATATTTTTCAGAGGCTTCCCGGACATTGAGAAGAAAGCACCTGTTTTGAAAGTGAGAAGAGTATTTGTCAAATATGGCTCGGGCAAGAGTTGTCTTGCCTATTCCACCCATCCCCCATATTCCGACAATGCGCACATCATTTACTTTTCCAATACATAACAGTGATTTAATTTCTTCAACTCGTGAATGCATGCCAACTAGACCTTCTAAGTAATTTGAGGGGTATATGCGCCATAGTTTTTCGCAGATGTCTTTGACAATTTTATCAACAAGAGCAGCCTCGTCCCTAAAAATGAACAGCAAGAACATATATTGGTAAGTTTGAGTTGAAAGAAGTATGTATTCGTATAATTCACAAATACAATATGAATATGTGCCATTTAGTTGACAGATTAGCTTGAAAGGAACCACAACATGCGTGTAATCTTTAAAAATCTAGAAAATTAAATACCGGATGTACAATGCTAAAATTTAACTTATACTAATAAGAAAACACCAAAGGCATAATCAGTCATATTTATTCTTAATAAACATACATGCAAAAAAATTCACCAAATTTATTTACATAATATTTAGTTTAATTAATTATATTAATTATTAATTATAAAATTTAAATAACCATCTTGTCATAACATTAAATATATTATGTAAATATCATTAACTTCACTTTTTTTACTCATCCTTTTTTTTTTCACTCATCTTATTCTCTTTTTTAAATAACTATCCCTTGTTTTATTTTAATCTCACCGTTTTTTTATTTTAAAATTTATTTATATTTATACCAACTAAAGAGATTACTTTTGTAATTGAATATCTAAATTAATTGAATTAGATTTTATTTTCATTTAGATATCAAATAAGGTAAAGAAAAAAACCTAATCACCTGATGTCCTTTGAATTATAATCCCATCCTGCCACAGAGGCAGCATTCTTCAAGGCAGTTCTCCACTTAGCTATTCTTTTTACGTCGTAGGACTGCTGGTGATTATCAAATTCTCCTGAAAAACTCCCAGTTTGGTTTTCTACTTCTTCTGGGTTTACACGGTAGAACACAACCAATAGCTGTTTGAATACCAATCATCAGGATAAGGCATGCAGAAATAAAAACCCATTAATGGATTGTTAACCCAGGCATGAAATTGTTTGGAGACTTGTGAGTATAATAAATCAACCTAAGATCATTAGAGTGATAAATAAATACCTGTAATCCAGTGGTTTGCCTGCATTCCATAATCTTGACAAGCTCATCCAAACAAAATGAAGAAGAGGCATACTCTTTAGAGAAAACAACGACCGCAATGTTGGAGTCCTGAATTGCGTCCACAATTGTGAAGATGTCTGCACCTTTCTCAAGCTCTACACTATCCAAGTAAGCTAGGATCCCTCGGTCTTTCACAGCACGATAGAGAAAGCTCACAAAGCCTTCACGCGTGTCCTTTCCCCTGAAGTTAAGGAATACCCCATACTTTCTTGGATGAACTTTCGCAGACGTAGAATCAGAAGAGCAATAAAGTGAAGAAGGAAAATCAACTGCAGAAGAAGAAGCAGCCATAATAACACAAAATGATTTTGCTTTTGTGAGATGACTTATAGCAGTTTTTAGATGAATAACACCGTGCCTGAGGCAAGTTCTACTTCCAACGAGACTCTGGGTCAATCAGACGACTTTACCCACCACGCCGGGTCATTTTTTATCTCTTTCCTTTTATGATACAGAATTGATTCTTTAGGACCACCCCGGGTCGTCGTTTCCTATCTCTTTCCTCTTATTATACTAATATTAATTCTATAGATTGGAGATTGGTGGGATGATTGAAATAAACAAATAGTCAAGCAGATGTGTACAAGTGACAATCTAGACAAAAAGAAACAGATGTCTACTGATTGGGATGGACTCGCACGGCAATGACACCGCGTACATCAAATATTGATCATGGAAGAGACATATATTTCTTTGTTTGAAAGAATTATATTCTGTAGTCATTCCTCTAAACGAAAATTTTATTTCATTTTCAAAAATAAAACTATTGTAATAAGCACAAATTATTGCAAATTAATAAATGTAAATTGAATAATATTAGGTTAAACTACATTGACAAAGAAGGACAATGGGACGCAGAACGGCAAAGTTCAGTCATGGCACCAATAGATCCCTTCTCTCTGTTCTAATTTGTTTTAATTTAAAAAAAAAAAAAGAAAAAAAAAAGAGAGAGATAGGAAAACGTGTATAACAGTTATAATTAATGAACCCAATAATGCTCTTGGGCCTAACCCTTACCAAGAAGTAGGGTGGGTACATTGAGATTTTTAGATTCAGCTCTTGAAATGTTACCATGGTAGAGGGAAACGAAAAGACGATTAATATCAAAAAAAAAAAAAGAATTAATAAAAAATCTAAAAATTTATCTAGGAGGCCAATCCTCCACATAATCTTAAGCATGCTGACATGATGTAGGTCACACGGATTCTTGAAAACATTTGAACATCTAAGAAAAATAATAAAGAAATGACTTTAACATTAACACGCATAAAACTGTATCAATGTAACAATGGTTTTGAAAAATTACAAAAGGAAAAAATTGCAAATTGATCTTCATATCTATAAAAAGGTATTAGTTACAAGGTTTGACCATATCTTCCAGGAAAAATAGTCGATACAACACTAATACTCTGTAAGAAAAACTCAATCTTCCCATGTAATTTTGTACGAGAAGAAACGATAAATGTCTTGGACTTGAAATGTGTACATTAATCAACTAGAGAGAGGAGTCAAAGATTCTTCAGTCGAGGGAACTAATTTCAACTTAAGAGAGGAAGTCAAACACTGTTGTTGAGCTGTCGGAACCAATTAATTGGGTGACTCCTTACACGACTGCGTGCAATGCGTTTTCTTAATGGGTTTTTGATATCCTATTGCTTCCCTTGTTCCTGTGTTTTGTTTTGGCACATACTTTGTCCTGATCTACTTTGAGAGGGGTGATGTAAGTGGAAATGAGTTTACCCCAAAATTGAAAAACTATTCTCTGATGATAATTTGAATTTTTAATTAATTTTATTAAAAAAATAATAAACTATTACAATTAGAGAACTATTTTGATCAATTTTTTCCACTCAAAATTATGAAGGTATGAATATATGGATAATTTAAACAAAAAGAATATTCGTATTTTTTTTATTACAAATTTTATTAGGTATCGACAATTATTATTCAGTACAGATAATTATCAAATGATCGGTGTATTATAGTTATCTCCGTCATGGTAAGAGGGTAAGGCCACTAGGAAATTTGCGGAGACAAAGCCAACGCAACAATAATACCTGGTCAAGTTAGGAGTTCAAATATTTTCATATTTGAAATATTAAAATCATTAAAGCGATAAAATTTTCACGAATTTGAAATTCAATTAATAAAAATTAAGGTTGGTTAACTTTAATTTATAAAATTCATAAAAAAAAAGAAAAAAAAAGCAACCCAACAATAATGTTTATGTAGATCCTTCAATCACCTTTTTTTTTTTTTCAGAAAAAAAAAGGGATTTTGAATCCAATCTGGGGTATTTTTGTAGGTTTCTGTTTAAAAGCGTTGCGAGAAAATTTTGTGGAAAATGGCCAGGGAGCTTTGGAGATCGCCAAGTTCTGTGTGTATGTGGCTGTTCCAATCATTCTATGTACGCTTTCGCCAGCAATACCGAGAATCTCCAGAAATTCATGGGAAATGTACACCCTGCTCCTTCTGATTTTTCAAGGAAATTATTTGATCCGGATTACCCATTATAGGTGAAGATGAGGATACTTGGGAAATGGGCTCAAACCCATCAAAATGCACAAGGAAACGGCCTTGACACCCTTTTCATCGCGTCGTCTTATGCTTGGTCTCTTTAACAGTGTTGGATTTGATGCTATGTCCATTTCAAGTAAAAGGCGATAAAATAATTTAATTTATTTGGGCTTACACATAGCTCTTGAAAATCCAATTAGCTAGAACTTCACAAATATTTTTGAGTGGCCCATTTTAACAACCGACATTTTAGGGTCAGCGATAGCTATGTCCAGTTTCCTACTTACAGTTTGACAGGGACTTTTGCATCTAATTGGGTTGCAGTGGAGGAGGGTAGAATAAGAGTTTTGAGTCTCTAATTGCCTTTGCCATAAGCCAAGTATCTTGCCTGGGGTTCATGATTCTGATGTTTTAGCAAAACATGAAGGAATGAGGTTGACATTGGCTAACTCTATCCGAATAAATCAATTCAATTCAATTCAATTTGATTGAAATTTGACACAATCTAACTTGTATTAGTTGAAATGTAATTATGAAAATCAAAATAATTTAAAATATTTAAATTTGAAAATTTAAAAGATTTAGAATTTCTTATATTTTAAATTTGATAAACGAATGAATTTATAATTCGATAAATTCTTAATTTGATTAATTTGAAATTCAAAATATCTAAATAATTTATTTTGAATTTGATCCAACTTGTATATTTTTCTTCTTGATCTTCCAATGATCCAACGTAAATGAACCAAATAAAATGATCCAACTTAACATCATTCTTCTAAAAAGAACAATGCAACAAAAATTGATCTTCCCAAATGAAAAATTGATTGCAACATCATTAACTTTTAATCTTATAGCAGATTTCTTTAATTCATATAAGTAAAATTAAATTCTCATTAGAACACCTATAATCATTCTTCCAATTATGTTCTGCATTGGATTGTTTCTTTCAATCTTTAAATTTAGTCTCTTTGCTGAAAGAAACGGGTGGGTTAAAATGGATGACACCAACGTCATATAAATATTTGCAACAAAGCTTGGGACAGAAGATTGATAGATTGAATCTGAACAACTTATGGCCCTCTTTAGTTAATTTGCACATGAATGGCGAAGTTTACTCTATCAAATATAAGGACAAGGGAGACCAAGTCCTTAAAAAGCAACCAAGAAAATCGATAATCCCTTTTCGACAAGAAAATAAATAAACACATAAACGTAGTGCTTAACTGGGTGAAGATAACCTGGTTCATATGGTTGCCTCTGCTATTTATCCAAACTAAGTTTCAAGTACTCTTGACATTTCCAGGTCATTCATCCAAAAAGCATTTTTTTGGCCAATATACATATCTATCAAACTAAATTAGCAGAACAAGTACAGAGAAAATGAATGATTATACGAGTATATTTTATCCAATCCTGAGTTACACGGTGAAAGAAGATCGAAGTATGAAGCACCTTCCCTTTTATCTGTTTGTCTGTTTCTCTAGAAATCTTGACCATAAAATTCAATAATCTCCTTGAGATTAAGCTGGAACAGAGAGGAACAATCATTGTGCATCAACCACAACATGTGCTCAAACAACATAGCATCCACATCCAAGAATATTACTCCCTTCTCCTCTTTTCTCAGATTCAAAAGTCTTCTTTCATCCTTGCTCGCTGTTTCAATCAATAAACGGAAAGGGCTCTCTTGCAATACACATGGATCAACCAAGAACTCCCTCTTCTCTTGCCCCACCACCACGGTCACCGGGCTGTCAAACTCGGGGAACCCACCGTCGTTCAACGGCCGATAGCCTAGCCGTGAGCCGGTGTAGCCCCTCTTGATTAATAACGCAGGCAAGACCAAGCAATCCATCTAGGCAATCAAATATTTTTGTAACAGAGCTTCTAACAGGGGACTTAATTACAGAGAAGGGAGCGTCCCAAGTAATAACAGATAGATTGATAGACGAAAGTGGGTGATTAACGTTTTTTTATTAGTGGTAAGTGACAGGGAAGGATTGGTAAGAACGGGGTTGACGGAGATCGGATTGAATTGGCCAACCAACGGCTAGAAAGAAAAAGAAAACAAAAACAAACAAAAGGGTTTTGTAGGCAAATGAGATGTGGACTTTGTACAGGTACTTTTTTAAGTGTTTGCCAATGGGAATTGCCGGCAATTTGACTGGTATTTGGAATTGGACCTGTCATCGCCGACTCGAGGGATGACAATGACATATATTTATTGTTTGGTGGCTTTTGAGACGAGTTGGGCCGAAACCAGCCATCCTGCTCCTTCCAGTATTTTTCCCCTTCTTTCTTTGCTTTTTTTTTTTTTTCCCTACATTTTGTCCCCTTATTAACCTTATCTGTCTTCCATTCTTTACAATTAAAGAAAACAAAAAAAAAAAACCCTATTTGACTTTCCCTTGTGAAACATATTTATATGTATTTATATCTATATTTTTTTATATGCAAATATATTGTTAAATTTGACCCAAAAAAATTCTAATTTATACCACAGTTTAGAGTAAATTTACAAATTTAGTATATTAAAATATCTTATTATAAAAATTTGATTATATTCGAAGAAACTTCCTATAAATCAATTGATATAAAGTTAATTGTAATTAAATAAAAATTTTATTAATTTATCGAATCACATTACTTTAATTATAATTAAATTTCTAAAATTACAAAATTTTCCAATAAAGGAGAATAAAACACTAAAAGAAAGATAAAACTACTTTTAAATCTTTCCTTCCAAAAAAGGAAAAATGAAAAAAAAAATCTTAAAGTCACATATTTTTTCTTGGACAAAAAACTATTATCAAATTTTCTCAAAAAAAAAAAGAAAAAAACTATCCCAAATCCTCATTTTTTGTTTTCTTAAAGAAAATAAAAAAAATTCTAAAATTAATTTTATTTAACTAATTATTTTTAAAAATTTAATTAACTATAAAAACAAATTTAACCTAAACTAGATTTAGAGAAAAAAAGTATTATTAATTTATTTTAAAAAATAATATTCAACATTTAAGTATATTTTTATTTTTTAAATAAATTATAAGTAAATTAAATTTACTAGCAAATATGATTAAACTCATATGGGATGGGTCCAATGCCAGCGTATAAGTAGAGAAAACCAATAAAATACTTATATGATAACATTTATTGAATTTAAAAAATATTAAAGCATTTGATTTACATTCTAATAATTTTAGTTGATTCCTAAAATTTATAATATTTGTTATTAATTTAATTATTAATTTTTAATCATTTTTAATATTTTAATAGAATTAAAATTTCAACATATATATAATTTTATTAATTTACATAATTACGATCTTTAAATTAACAATTTTTCACATATATTTTAAATTTGTGTAATACAAATACTAATAATTCGGAAAATAAAAGAAAAAAATAATTTAAAAGAAAAAAATATTATAAATTCCTATTTTTATCTTTTTAGAGAAAAAATATTTTTAAATTTACCTCTTTTCCTAAAAAATATTCATAATTTTAAAATTTTTTCTTTTTATTTTAAATTACTCTCAAATTCATTTTTTATAAAAAATACTTATAAATTAATTTTTTTATTCTTTTCTTTTAATAAAACATAAATAAAAATACATATTTCAATAAATATGATAAATTTGCATATAATACGAGTTTAATGCTAGCATATATTAGTATTCATAAAAATGAGAGAAAATCAATAAATGTGAGTAATTTTTCAAAATAAAAAATGTATATGTAGTAACATTATATACTTTGATTTACTAAAAATGTCAATGTATATAAGGTTATGATTTGCATGAAAATTTATACCAATTTATATGAATGTAAAGTATAATTTAATTCTATTATTATATTTTAATTACAAATATTATATTATTTCTTTGCCAAAAATCTTTTTTTTTTTCAATTATAAACTTTGTGAAAATTTTTTCTTATTAATTATGACACAAACCAATAATTCATAAATAAGATAAATAGTATAAAAATTTTAAAAATTTGATATTTATAATTTATTTTATTTTATAAATAGAATAGCTAATATTAAATGAACAATAATGTTTAATATACACTTTTATTGTAATACTTTTAGTTTTTCTACTCTTTAATATCTATGTGGAATATAAGTAACATATTAATTAAGAACTTTAAAACAAACCAAAAAAATATGAATATCAAAACTCAAGAGAGTTTTGTCTAGAATACAAATAAATTCAATTTAAATTTTAAAATATTAATAAATTTAATTTTTTTAGTAATCATTCATATTAGTTAAGAGTTAATTATTTATATTTATAGTAATTTTATTATTATGTTATTTAAAATAAAAATAATAATTAGAGCACATCTTAATACTAAGTTAAACTCATATTAACAAAAAAAAGAAAACCATGCAATCGTGAGTCAAAACTTAGTGTATCTTACAGTTGTTAAAACTAAAAGAAAGTTTCAATTATTTTCTTTTTATCATAAGATAACTTTTCCTTAATTTATAAACTAAGAGAAATAAAAAAAAATCTCATAAACTTACAATTTAAATTTTAAATTTTCCAATTAGATATTTTGAAATAGAAAGAAAAATAATAATTTAGTTCTCTTTTCATTTTTTTTCCTTTTTCTTATAAAATAAAAAATTATACCATTTAAGTTTTTCTTTTATAAAAAAATTATTTACAACTTAGTTACATATTAGTTTTCACATTTTTAAATATATAAACTAATTTAATTTCTTTTTAATTGTGTAAAGTAATAAAATAATCATCCATAAATTTTCATCTTTAAAAATTTAAATAGGACTTTATTTAAGTTTCTTTTAATCTATCTCTTTACTATTATTAGATAATTATAATGTAATATGAAAAAGAGGGTTATAATGAAAGTCTTTTACTAATTTTAAATTTTTTACTTTTTTTCATAAATACCTTCTTTCTCACTTGATTTCTATGTGTGTGATTTGCTTCTCTCCTTAAAATTTAGGATTTCTCTTTATGTGTAAGTTGCTGCTTTTATTACAATTTAAGAGCTTTCTATATACGTGATTTGCTTTTTTGATTAAGATTTAAGAGTTTCTTACTTAAATATGAGATTGAGAAGATTGATAAAACTAAACATTTTAGTTGGTATATTTATATAATTAGACCTATTAGGCATTCTTACTCTTGAAAGGAAGAGTTTTGTTATATATATGACTATGAGATATCTTTACTTGTAGAAAATCATAATAGATTATAGTAATTAAAAAAAATAATGAAAATAAGAAAGGTAGATAACAAACTAACTTCTTATTAAATAAATAATTTAAAACACATGATCAACAAAATGAATGAAAATAGGGGTAAGAATATTAATAAATTTGATTTAAATTATAAGAATATTAAAAATTATATTTTTTTACAAGTTCCATACATTAAGTGTGAATCTATATATTAATATATAATTATATTATTATTATATTATTTACAATAGTAAAATTATTAAATTTCATTTTAATATCTGATTGAATTCATATTAACATTTGTTTTTAACAAAATATTATAAATTTGTAAATTGTACAGATTTAACCCTAGTTTATATTTATTGTTGAATTTTAGAAAAAAAAAACTTGAATTATTCTCTTTAAACCATATAATGACTTTTCATAAATTTTCACTAATAAAAAAATGAAAAACAAAAAATTATCACTTATTACTCTTTTAAATAAAAATTTACTTATTATTTTCTTAATTCTCTTAAATTCAAAATTTTGTTTTCTTTAATAAGAAAAAAAAATATTAAAAAATCTCCATAATAACATAATTGGTTGAATATAATTCATAAAATTCTATTTATTACTTTTTTAAATAAGAATTTACTTATGAAAAAAGGAATTTGGAAATAATTTTAGTTTTCCTTTTTAACAAAAAGAATTTAGAAGTTGAATTGTTTTTTTTTTCATTTTTAATAAAAATAATAAGTAGAAGTAGACTCTTTTTTTTCTTTTCTGAAAAAAATAATATGTGAGTTTAGAAGAATTTTTTAATTCTTAAAATCTCATTTTTTGTTCTTTAATAAAAATATATATTTGAATATTCTTATAACAGCATAATTAATCAAAAATAATCAATAAAATCACATTTAATACCCTCCCAAATAAGAATATGTTGGTTTTTTAAATTTTATTTTCTTAAATTGCATGACATTTTTTTTTCTTTTTGCATGAGAATTTGATTAAATCCCTCTTAACATATTTTTATTTCAAATAATATAAATAAAAACTTATTTGTATCCCTACTAGTTTATTTTTATTTCATTACACCTAATAAAAGACACGAGTTATAATGTAAGTGTTTTGTTACTTCAAATCTTTTAATTTTTTTCCAACTATAGATTGAAAAGTGTTATATTTTATTCTTTGTGATCTTTTTTTTTTTCAGGACTTTCTTTGTTGTTGAATAAATTAATAATATTCTTTATTCCTTCACTCTGATGTTGCTATTTTGTAATAAAAAGTAAATAAATTAACATTAAAAAGGCAATATTTTGTTTGCTAAGTGTTGCGGTGATGTTATTTCTAGTATAATAATTAGTTAGAGTTTCAAATTTTCTTAAATGTTACCAACATTAAGGGTGGGTATTAATTTCATTATGTAACAGAATAACAAGATTTTATATCAACATTTAACTAAATTTTTATTAATATCTTTTAACAAAATATCATAAATTTTCAAATTACGTAAATACAAGGATAATTTATATGTATGTAGAACGGTTCTATTCAATTCTTAGTGAAAAGAAGCCTATCAGCCGAGTATCAAAAACCATCATACAGTGTTCTTCGCTCTTAAGGCACACACCATATTGAATTTTGGACTCACATGCCACCACTATAGTGTTTGTATAGAGTTGAAAAGAAATGATTTTGACTTTGAGTTCAGTTGCATGGACGCGCAGGGTTGAGGTGACAATGAGTCTCAATTATTAAAACAATTTTTTTTTAAAGAAAATTAAAATCTTTTGCTAAAAAATATATGGTCTACAAACAAGTAAAGTAAATCTTCATACAATTAGATATAAAATGCACTTTTTGATAGTTAATTACATATCGCATGATGCTTGTTTGCAAATTTATCTCATTTGTTTGCATATCATGAATTATACCGTGAAAAACTAAAATTTTGAAAAAAAGAAAAATATTTTAATAAGTATGACCTACTGCGACCTCAGTCTCTTCCCCTCTCCCATCTATCCCGCACCGTCTCTGTACTTGTTTCCCTTTGGTTTATTATCATGGAAGAGACTTGGATTTCTTTGTTTGAACGAATTATATGTCGTAGTCATTAACTTAACGAAAATTTTATTTTATTTTTTTCAAAAACAAAACTATTGTAATTAGCACAAATTATTGCAAATTGATAACTGTAAATTGAATAATATTAGGTTAAACCACATTGTCGAAGAAGGACAAAGTGACGAAGAACGACAGAGTTCAGTCATGGCACCAACAGTTCCCTTGTTTGTTCTAATTTGTTTTAATTAAAAATAAATAAATAAATCTAAGTGACAGTTATAATTAATGAAGCTCAATAATGCTCAAGGGCCTAACCCTCACCAAGATTAGGGTAAGTACATTGAGATTTTCAGATTCAGCTCTTGAAAGGTTACCGTGGTTGAGGAAAAAGAAAAGATGATGAATATCTAAAAAAAGAATTGATCAAAAATCTAAAAATTTATCTAGGAGGCCAGTCCTCCACATAATCTTCAGCATGCTGACATGACGTAGGTCACACGGATTCTTGTAAATATTTGAACATCTAAGAAAAATAATAAACAAATGAATTTAACATTAACACGCATCCAATTGTATCGATGTAACAATGGTTTTGAAAAATTACAAAAGGAAAAAAGAGCAAATTGATCATCATGTCTATACGAAGGTATTAATTACAGGGTGTGACCATATCTTCCAGGAAAAATAGTCAATACAACGATAAAACTCTGTAAGAAAAACCCAGTCTTCCCGCGTAACTCTCTACGAGAAGAAACGATACATGTCTCGGGGTTGAAATCTGTACATTAATCAACCAGAGAGAGGAGTCAAACATTCTTCAGTGGAGGGAACTAACAAATTCCAACCTAAAGAGAGGCAGTCAGTAAAACATTGTTGTTGAGCCGTCGGAACCGATTCATTGGGCGGCTCCTCACACAACCAGGTTGGCGGTGAATAACCAATGTATGGCCATTTGACGCACACGACTGCGTGCAACGCGTTTTCTCAATGTGTTTGTTGATACCCCATTGCCGCACTTGTCCTTGTGATCGGCAATGAACTCTCCTGTATGTTAGGATCGTGTGTTTTGTATGGTAAGGTTTTGATGTTATCTCCGTGATTGAGTGATTTGTCTTTCCATTCTTGAGTGATTGAGGTCTGAATTTTTAGATTATGTATCAATTCGTGATTTGCATAATATAAGCTTATTATACAATAATTGATTATGATTCACGTTATATAGGTAGAAATATTTGAATTTGAATTGGACTAATTATTGGCCAAAATGTAAAATAACTGATATTTTATGTGATATTTAATAAAAATTACAAATAATTTAATAAAAATATCATATATTTAAATTCTATTAGTTATTAGTAAAAAAAAATATGACTTTTAATTAAAATTTTTAATAAATTAAGAGATATCATTATTTTTGATAAGTGTTAATAGAAGATGACTTTTCAAATATTTCTAATTCTCTCTTTACTCTTTATATCAATATATCTTTAAAATTTAATGGGTTATATATAAAATCATTAAAAGTAAAATATAATATTTTAAATTCTTTTTATTGGCCTGAAGAAATTGCAAAAGGTGCAGTGACGGGGTGTCCAATGCAGAATGCGGGTGGGTTTGCCTAGCAAGTATGATGTTTATATCTATATGTATTTATAAGCGCGTGCGTGTGTATTTTAATGAAGTTCAAAAAAAAAAAATCAATTTTTTTCTTTATGTCACTCTATTAAAGTTTCGTGATCAACGGATACTTCAGGAAAAAAAAAAAAAAGTTTCTAAATTTGATTTTAAATTTTGATTGACTCTTTTTCTGAAAAAAGATCTTAATTGTAACAATTAGTTTAGCTTTATAAGTGTACAATAGTGTCTTAAGAACTCTTCGTTTTATACGTTGAATACCCTAGAAAAAGAGAACAAGTTAGAGAGCATCAACGTGTGATCCAAAGAGAAAAAAAAAAAATTGAAGTGTGATTAAGTAAAAAAATCAAGAGTAAGGGGTTATAAATTTTAAATAGATGTAAAAAAATTATTAATATGAATTTGTTAAATTATAATAACTAACTATTAAACTACTATGAAAATATATTGACAAAATTCTAAAATTTATTTTTAAAAAAAAAATACTTCTAATATCTTCTTTTTATTTTTTTTAAATAATTAATTTCAAATTTCTCTTTTTACTTTTTCAAAAACAAAAAAAATTATTAACAATTCAAGTTATTTCTATGAAAATCTTTACAAATACTTGGTTAACATTATAATAATAATTTTAATAATAATTTTATTTTTAGTCTATATATTTAAAAATATAAAATTTTATATTTTATAATCTTACACTTTATACTATCTTTTTAAATAATTATCTTACATCATTAAATTTTAACAAAAAAATGTGATACATACTCACAATTATTTTTAGTCATTCTTAATTTACTTTATGATTAATAAATTAATAATTGTAATTGTTATTTTAATGTTCTTGTCATATTTATAATTTTGAAAACTATTAGATCATAACAAAAAAAAAAAAGAGTTAATCCACAAGTTCAATTTTGTTTGTTTACATATATTATTCATCTTCTAGTAGTTATTACCAATTCCAACATTAACAGCTCCATCAAGTTTCTAGAAATAATCTCAAATTCTAACACTCCTTGAGATTTTTCCTGCAATCTCCAAGCACGGCTCTAAGAAACTTAAACTTAACTCTTGGAAAGGCTTTAATCATAGTGTGTGCAATCTGATTGACATAAAAAAGTGTGTTGGCTGATAATGTCAATGTTAGCGTACGCTGGAGGCTTTGCGAATCTGCTTAGTAACTTCAGGTTGGCTGTACGAAGAGATCAGTTCAGGCTTTGTTTAGGTCTTATGAAGACTTGATCCATTAATGAAAAGCTATTACTAATTGCTATTCCGAGATAGATAAAAAAAAAAAACATGATTGACATAAAATGCAATTTCACTTTCACCCCTCCTTGAAATTGAAGCTTGAAACTCCAACTCTGCTCTCAGAAAATAGAACTTGTCTCTTGGAAGTGCTTTTGTAAGAATATCAGCAACTTGCCCTTCTAAGCTGCGACAGATAAATGTGATTTATTACAGTGTTTGAAGTTCTCTCGATGCATGATATTTGATTTACTTTTTTTTTTTTTTTGGTTCAAATGTTGATGTGCTATCACAAAAAACCTCAATCAGGCCTTGCATTGTACTTCCCAAATTTATTAGCACCCTTCTGATCCATATGGCTTGATTTGTAGCAGAGACAACTTCAGCATAACTAGCATCAACTGTGAACAATGATACTACTGTTTGTTTCCTAAGGTTCTAGCATATAACCACTGTGCTAATGGAAAAACAATAACTAGAAGTACTCTGTGCCATCAACATTCTCTCCCCAATCAAAGTCTCTATAATCATACAATTCAAATTTATTTCCAACATCAAACTTGATACCTAGCTCCTTGTTTCTCCCAAATACCCAAGAACATTTTTAACCATAGTTATTAAACTCTGACGAAACAACCGGTTTGACTGATGTACCAAACCCTACACCAAATTCTATTACTTAAAAAATCTAGTTAGATCATTAATCTGGATTGAATCAGTCGACCCATTGACATGGTCTTAGGTTTTAGTTTTTTTTTTTTATTATTTTATTATTTTTTAAAAAAAGATTTATACCAAAATAATTTGTTACTAAAAGTACCTAAACTATAAAGATAAAAAATTTCAATATCAAAATAAATCCTTAATTCAGTCATAGCCTTCTAGTTGGTGAATAAATGCCTACTCCTGCAAAAACTCATTCTGGATAACAGATTTGAAATTCAATATACTTTCTTTGTTTTTTTTTTTTTTTCGGTTGAAATGAGATGGAAAATATATTTTTAAGTCCAAGTCCGATTACAAATTTCATGTCCAAATTACTAGTCCAATAAAAATCCAACTCGAGGCCTAGTACATCAACTACAAAGCCCATAGTCTTCAATAATTCAAGGGGGCATAATGAGCCGTCCAAAGGCTCAATCTCTTTAAGCTCTAATCCAAGTCATCAAAAGGGAGGCCTAGCCGAGTTCCAGCAATCCTTCTTCCAAAAGCCTGCCAAATTAGCAAATTCCAGCCCAACAAGGTCCAAGTTCCAGCTTTTAGAAGTACTGCCTCCCCCTCCATCTGCACATGGGTTCCATGGATATATATATATATATATATAATTTTTATTTGTTTTATGCTGCAAGTTCTAAAAAGATTCTACTTATGTCATCTCCCACCAATACAAAGATTTTTATATATTAAACACCAAGCTATTAAGTATAGTTTTTTGCCACCAATTTTAATTTGTACATTTTAGCTCTATTATCATAATTTAGTTTAGTATTATAAATTTATTTGAATTAAATCACATTATGCTCTTTTGGCTTAAAAATTAATTTGTATGTTTCATTCTTCTCAATCATTCTTAGCTCTCAAATTGTACACCTTGAAACTTGTGTCGGTAGTAGACTTCTCTCAAATTTGGTTCTTTTCTAGTTTGAAATATAAATATAGTACACAACCAAAAGCAAATGCTTAATGGTTAGTATTAGGGTAAGGTATAACTTAGTTGATAAAGAAATTATCGGATAAAATTCAAAATAGGAAGATTGTTATACAAGTAATAATTATGCTAAAGATTTTTACTAATAAATAAGGAAAAATTTTGTAAATTGAATTATATTACATATAAGGTAGAGATATTCCCTTTCTTTGTAAGTAAGATATAGATATTATGTGTAGAAAAAAAAAACCATGCACACACATATATAAATAAATATTAATTTCTTATCATAATATCAGAGCATACGATCCTAAGTACCAAAAAAATCAATGATAATGGAAGAAATTTCTTCCACCATGAAGGAGGCTTCTCCATATGAAGTGATGGGTTTTCACAAAAAGGTTTTAATCCTTGTAGATTTATCTACTAGAATATCATAGTTTTTGAACTAAGACCTAACTTCGTTGGGACATGATCTTGAAGCAACTATAATTGGTGTCAAGTTAGATAGTACCAATTATGGCCTCTAATCTGAGGTTATCAAGATGGACAAAATGGGATACATAAGTGGATACCTTCCCTAACCTTTAGAGTATACTTAACTTTTAAGAAGTGGAGGACAAAAAATGCAATTATGAAGGGTTGGTTAATTAACTTTATAAATCTTAAATTGATTGGAAATTATATAAGATTTTTAACAGCAAAGGATGTATAAGATATTGTTACCACAACATTCTTTGATGGTGCATACAAGTCTTAAGTATATGACCTCAAGAGAAAATTCATAAGAATGAAGCAAGGATGAAGGGTCTATAAAAGCATATTACAATACTCTCCAAGGTCTTAAGAGAGAAATTGATTTTTGCATATTGAACCTCATAGACAGCGAGACAAATGTTAAAAAGTATAATTCTATCATTTAGGAGAATAAGGTTTATACTTTTTTGGATGGATTAGATAATTGATTAGATAAAATTTAAAAAGATGTTCTCCAGATCAAACCATTGCCAACCATCAAACAAGGATACACTTTAGTCCATAAAGAAGACCTTCAGTAAGTCATTATGTTATTAAAGAAAGATAGAGATGGGACACAAAGCGTTATTATAGTGTAAAAAAAAAGGGTTAAATTAGCCTTCTTTTCAAGAAATTAATCTCAGTTAAGGAACTACCTTAATAAAGTCTAAAACTTTCGTAGATGGAAGAGGATGCTCTTATTATAAGAACTCAAAACATACCCAAGAAACTTGCTTCAAAATACATGAGTTTTCATATTAGTAACATAAGTTAAGAGCTAAAAAGAAGCATAATGGTGGGAAAGGAAAAAATTTAGGCCAAACTGCAATGACAAAATATGAACAAGGTTTATCTTTTATGTTATAGGTAAGGATTGTGTCATATGACCTCAGTTCTTAAAGGGTAGCACTAGTTACTTTGGGAAACAAATTAGAGCTAATAATAGAACCAAGTAAATATGAGTGGCTAATCAATTCTAAGGCAACAAAGTATATGACCTTTTATTTGTAGGATTTTGTTGCCTATTTAAAATCAAAGAGATCTTTTGTAGTTAATGCAAATGGTGGAGCCTATCTAGTTGTAGGAGCTAAGAAAGTGGAATTACCTTCTACTCCCTCTCTTTCAAACACTCTTTTGGTTCCTTTGCTTAAAAGTAAATTATTATCTATAAGCCAGTTAATAAAAATTTTGAACTATTGTATATTGATATACCTAGATTTCTACTTGTTTCAAGACATTCTCATGAAGGAGATTATTGGGCGTGGTACTAAATGAGAGGGGTTATATTATATGAATGATTTTTCTCTTAGCTAAGTAGGTCTAATAGGTTGAGTTGATGATAAATAATAATAGCTAGGGTTATGGCATCATTGTATAGGTCATCCATTCTTTTGTTATTTGAAGTATTTATTCCTGAATTTGTTTACAAAACTCCATGGATTGAACTTTTAATGTAAAATTTGTTTGTTGTCAAAAAGTCAACATATTTCTTATCTTATGAGTATAAGTAGATGTCAATCACTTTTTGCGTTAGTTCATTCTACTATTTGGGGGCTAGCATTGGTCCTAAAATGCATATGCATTTGATGGTTTATTACTTTTATTGATCATTGCACTTATATGACTTAGCTCTATTTATTAAAAACTAAGATTATGGTATTTGAAGTTTTTTATACATTCTATAATATGGTAAAAATATATATATATATATTTTTTTACAAACATTCAATTGTTCTAATTAGATAATAGAGAAGAATATATGAACAAAGACTTTTAAGAAGTATGAGTCAATACATGAAACTTTATACCTACAAACTCCTTAACAAAATGGAATTATAGAGAGAAAGAGCAAACAAATTTTAGAAACAACCAAATCCCTATTAATAGTTGCACATATGCCCTAAAAGTTTTGGGTAAATGTTATGAAAATTGTTGTTTATATGATAAGTTCTAAATTTCAAAACTCCCTTACAAGTTCTTTTTTAGTATGTAATAATCTTATCTTGTTTGATGCTTCCACTAAAAGTGCTTGGTTGTGTGGTTTATGACCATCTTTACAAAAACCAATAGATAAAACTAGAATTACACTCTGTTAACTGCATTTTTCTAGAGGTATGAAGGAAATAAATAAAAAAAAAAGATATTAATGCTATAATTTAACTTTAGGAAGGTTATATATGTTTATGGATGTGTCCTTTATAGAGTCAAAATATTTCTTTTAACCTAAGTCATATCCTTTAATAATTACTAGAGAATATGAGGTTGTGGCTTGGTTTCGAAGAGTATTGCATAAAATTTAAGTAAGAAGAGTCATTAGGGAGAAATTAACACATGAGAGTATTATTCTAACACATGAAAATATTGTTTCTACATGAGAAAATGTTGTTCTAGCTAAACCTAAAAAGGATCATAAGAGGTTAGAACTTTGAGAGAAGGAGGCCATTAAATAAGAAATAATTTCCTCTGAACCTGAACAATCCTTTCCTTATTGTTTAGTATATGACCAGTCTCTAGAGAATGTCATCGAGGTACCATCTATGAACTCTTTTATTGATAAATTTAGTATTATATGTGATTAGAAATTACCTTAAAGGAAGAATCGAGGAGTGCCACCATAATGATACTCACTAGATGTTGAAAGGAAGAAAGCTAGGTATCTTATTACAAATCTTATTACTACTCAAACAATTATCTCCTTCTCTCGAGGCATTTACAAGTAAGTTGTCTAGTAGGTGAGTACCCGAAACCATACAAAAAGCATTGAAAGACTTGAGGTAGATATGAGCAATTTATGATAAGATGGAGGCATTGCAAAAGAATTCTACGTGGAATTTGGTGGTTCTACTCAAAGGGAAGAAACAAATGAGGTGTAAATAAGTGTTTTCAATTAAGTATAAGGTAGATGGATTAGTTGACAAATATAAGGCAAAACTAATCATAAAAAGATTCACTCAAACATATGGTATAGACTACCAAAAGTTATTCTTCCCAGTAGCAAAATTAAATATTATAAGAGTCCTGTTATCTCTTGATACTAACTTGGATTGATCGTTAGACCAATTTGATGCAAAATATGTCTTTTTGCATGAGAGTTTAGCAAAGGAAGTGTACATTGAAATTTTACTTGGTTTTGGTGTCTCCTCTATGGATAAGATAATGTGTCAACTAGAAAAGGTGTTATATGGATTAAAGTAGTCCTTAAAAGCATAGTTAGGAAGATTTAATTTAACAATGAGCAATTATAGTTTCAAACAAATCAATGTCAATCATACCTTATTTTTTAAGTATAAAAAATGGTTAGTAACAGTTCTTATTATCTATATGGATGTTATGATAATTATAGAAGATAATAAAGAAGAGATTGCTAATTTAGAAAGGTATCTTGTAACAAAATTTGATATAAAAAATCTATAAGGACTAAGATAATTGCTTAGCATTGAGGTTGCTCAGTCAAATTAAGGTATGTTTCTATGTTAGAGGAAATATGTGCTTGACTTATTGGCTAAAATAAGGATGTTTGAATGCAAGTCGGTGGATACATTTATCATACAAAATCATGGGGTGGAAGAATGTGTGGATCAAAAGCTAATAGACAAAGAGAGGTACTAGAGGTTGATAAGGAAGTTGATTTATTTATTCCACACAAGACTAGATATTACATATTATATAAGTGTGATGAGTTAATTTATGCACAATCTAAGTGAAGATCATATGAATGCAATATTTAAACTCCTGAAGTACTTGAAGTCCTCTTCAAGAAAGGGACTAATGTTCAAAAATATAATCATTTGCATCTTAAAGAATATGCAAAAACAAATTGGGCTAGGAGTGTTGTTGATAGAAAATCCCACATCAAGCTATCAAACTTTTACTGGTGGGAATTTGGTTACATAGAGAAGTAAATAGTAGAAGGTAATTGTTTTATCTAGTGTAGAGGTTGAATTTCAGGATATTGTAAAAAGTATTTATGAATTACTTTAACTTAAGAGATTGTTTAAAGAAATTGGGCTCATGTCAAAATTGGTTATAGACTTATTTTGTGATAATAAGTCTGCTATTAAAATTAACTGAAATCTAGTTTAATATGACCATATGAAGCATGTAGAGGTTGTTGACATTTTATCAAAAAATAAGTTTAAGGTGAAGGTTATACCACTTCCATTCATAGAGTCAAAGGATTAATTTACAAATATTCTCACAAAAATAGTAATAAGCAAGACATTCTCTAACTCTTTTGACAAGTTGGATATGAGTAATATTTATACACTAACTTAAGGAAGGGTGTTGGCGTGAGCTGTAACTTAGTTGGTAGAGAAATTAACAGCAAAAAATTCAAAATAGGAAGATTATTATGTTAATGGCGACTATGTCATAGATCATACTAATCAATAAGAAAAAATCTTATAAATTGAATTATAGTCTATATGAAGTGGAAATATTCTCTTTTTGTAACTAATATATAAAAACATTATGTCTAATATATATATATATATATATATATATATATATATATATATATATATAAAAGAGAAAGGAGAGAAAGACTAATTTCTTATCATTTAGATGCATTATTAAAATGTTTAGAAGAAAGTAACCATATTGTATCATTTAAGCCACACTAATTTGATTTTAATTTACTTTTTGTACTAAAAGAACATCGTGAATGAATTTGATACATTTCTTTGTTTGGACAATAATGGTTCCTTTGTCAATAACATCAACTTTGCTTGTTAGCTAATGTTCTATTTCCTCCTCAACAAGTGGAGGCCAAACCTAACCTGGCTCAATAGGTCTAATTGGAAACCGGTGACACGAACATCAAATCCAACCAAGTCACATGACACAATCGTTCTGCAACCAACTTAATCAAAACTTAATCAAACTTGTTTCATTTGTGAAAACTTGGTGACAAATTGTATGAACCTCTCTAGGCTATTAGTCATACCATGATCCATCAAAGCATCTTAGGAAAACTTAAGGAGGCTCCCCAATTCTAGGGAGGAAATCGATATAGGTATTATGACCATCTAATCTTATATCAATAATATATTTTCTATCAACTCCCCTTTATTCCTAGCTATATGATAAATGTCTCCTTTAGAGTAAAAAGTCTTAGTTACCAAAAATAAATTTTGTTCTACTATAGTTGTATATCTACTATTCTCCTTAATTTCTCAGTAATTACTCATGTATAATATTTATATTATACTTTTCTTTCTTGCCTTTTATCAATAATTTTCATGTCCATATATTATTAATGGAATTATTTCTTAATTAAATAATTATTTTTTTTCATATTTAATTTTTTATTAAATTATATTATTTACTTATATTAATTTTGAATAAATAATTTAATTAAAAACTATTCTCCCTATTTATTAGTTAATAATATTTTATTTACAATTACCTTTCTCTCTTTGGCTTCTCTCTTATACATAGTTTCTATTCCTCACATATTACCCACAAATAGCTATGGCTTAAAAAGGACCAATTTATTAATGTTGGGGCTCTTCTTCATGGAAACATATGAAAAGGTCCTATGATTAGTATTGCTGTTCCAAAAAACTTAAAAAAAAAAAGGATTATATCAATTGCTATATTTTCCATCCATTGCAAGCCCTAGGTAATTATTCTTTCTCCTAACCTCCTTATCTCTCTCCATAGATAATTGATTTGAGTTGTTGAATTTTCATCAATTTTCAGTTTACAGGTGCAATGTTGATGGGTCGTTTTGCTTGCTCCAACAAGATAAATCACCATATTACTTTGGGGATGTGGGATTTCTTGGTAAAAACTATTGATTGAGACTTTTTTATATTTGACTAAGTTAGGCAAAGAGGAACGATTACAAACAAAAGAACACAGTAACAACACAAATACAAGTAACCAAGGAAAAAAATCATTCCACATTGTTGTCATCCACCAGAAGATAAGCAGATTGTCTGTAATCAGATTATTTGTATATCCAGAAAATATTGATCTATTTTATCAATTAGCCCGCTGGGATTTTATTCATTTGAACATAAGAGTGATATTTTATTATTACTACAATATTTTAATATTACATTATGACTAGTCCACTTTATCAGTAATTTCCTTTTCTTCCTTTTCCTTGCTGCGTGCCTCTTCAATCAGGCTTTTGAATTCGCAAATAATGAATTTGGTTGGGTTGGACTTTTAGACCCTCCAAGCTGCCACCATCTTTCTCATCCAGCATCGCTGGCTCCAGGTAGACTCATCTGTGGCATGAAATAGAAGACTAGCAAGAAAGAAACATCTTATGAACCTATTCGTCTCACGTTCAAATTCTCTGGGATTTATCTAATATCAATCGTTAGTAACCCAAAAAAAGAGTCTAAAAAGGAGGAAGAGGATCAACGCAACCCAACGAGTCATTTTCAGTGGAAAAACATTTGAATCTGGTGAGGAATTATGTGGCTTCCTAGCTCTCCAAACATATTAAGCGCATAAACTGGGAACATAAGCACAGAGCTAAAACTAATACACCTAAATAGCAAATTCAACCAAGACATTCCTAACTTAAGGTGGCATTCAGCTATCTGATGGTAGCCAAGCCAAGATCAAAGTAAGAGGAAAGGAACAACTTAAAGAAGAAAACCTCACTCTAGAAAAAGCATTCAAAATATATAGAAAAGGCTGATCTAAGATTTGTATTCGGAATTCCGTTAGCATTAGGATTTGATCTCAATGTGCTGTGCAAGTAGGATCGCCATGTCATATTGTCAAATTTTTGAGCCGTCTGATCACTGTGGATTTTGGCCAGCCCATAGTTGATACATCTGCATATTATGCATAGGTTGACCAGCATTACCGTAGATTCCAGGACCACGATCAAGAGGACTACCACCATTCTCGTCAGAAGATTCGCTAGAGGCTCCTTGAGAAGGAGGGCTTGCTGTTGTCAATGGTGTACCAAAGTTCAACGTCTGACCTGGTGGCACGGAAGAAGCCCCAGATTTTGAGGTGTTTGACTTCAATTTCTTATCGGTAACAAAGCTTCCCACAATGACCTGACAGACAACAGGGAAGGAATGTTTTAAACACAAATAATGGATAAAATCATGTGTTTTCCAGGCTTTTGAATGTTACAGACTTCTCAACAGCTAAAGATAGCAAACAATTATCTGACACTACGTTGTTTCGTGGGTGCACAACAAAGGTAAGATACGGACACAATGGTACCTGTACAGGTGATGCTGCCATCAGCATCCCAGCCACTCCTCCACCCAAAACTCGACCATCTGACCCTGCTAGTGACACGCTCAAGCCACCGGTTCTGCTGCGATTACTATTTTTCTCAGAGAGCAGGAAGGAGCCAGATAAAGAAATGATTTCAAATCGACCCTGCAAGCAAGAATATGACAGTAAAGAAAGGAAGTCAGCACACAACTCCACAATGCATACGAGTATGAATTAGGGGTCTGCATTATTTGGTTTAAATTGCAAACAATACCAAACCAAACCATATTTGACAATTTAGTTTGGTTTGATGGTTTAAAAAATATGGTTTGTTTTAAACTTGGTAAAATTATGTTTTACATTAGGTTTTTGAATAAGTTCAAACCAAAACAAACTGTGTGCACTTCTAGTATATCTAGCCACAAAACTGACATCACAACAGTGCCTTATTGGGACAGGCACACTAATTGCAAGTGTCAAGGCAAAATCACACATACCTCAGCATATCTGCTCTGATCATACCCTAGGTAATCATGTCACATGTACCCTACACAACCATACCTTACACTATATACAACTGGACACACAAGAACAGCTGGTTGAAACCACATCAGATTCATAAAGTTCCCCACGAAAACGGACAACAGTACTAAATGCATGCTATATTTATTTGATATAGTCCAAGTCCACAAGTCAAAAAGAAAAAAAAAAACAAAACAAAACAAAAATTTAGGTTTCAAAGGTTCACCAATGTGGACTGTTTATAGAGTTCTACCATGCCTCTAGTCAGAGTTTTCATCACTTGTTCGACAAAGAGCACCAGTATCACTTGATATTTTATTATGATTTTAAACAGTCTTGTGTAACAGATGCTGCATATGATGGCATATGACAAGCTTAGGATCATCAAAACAGAAAATACAAAGTCATGATGAGAGGATAAAAGAGACAGAAGGTATTACAATGTACAGAACCCAAACACACATGCACAGATGCAAAATCATAATGTGGATAGCAAGGACTATTTGAACTCATGCCAGCGATGAATAAAACCTATGGTCTCGTGAAAATTATTCTAGAGCACCATTTGCAGTGTATAAAATGAGCTCTACAAAACTTGCTTCCACATAAAAGTTCTCATTTCATCATAAATAAGTACAAAATGGAAGCCATGATTGCTTTAATTGCAAATCACAGAGAACTTGATGGTACCTTCCAGATTCTTTAAAAGCAAAATTCAAGCCATCAAATTTCTACCCTTTTTCTTTGTTCCAGAAATTTCAACCTTTAACACAAGCAGAACTAGGCAACCATGTGAAATTTCATAGGGCATAAAAAGTAACCCTTGGGTAACGAATGTTTCATGCATTAATTAGGAACAAAAGAACTTTGATTCCCTATACATGGCCACCATCATTAGACATGACTTCATGTTTGAGTCAACAACATGCTGTCTGCGTCTTAAACTGCAACCAAGCCCATTAAACTGTTGTCTCAAACAGCATGCATTCTTGTTTTTGCGAATTAATGGTTACAGCAGCCTATCTGGGTACCATACCCCATAATTAATCGCAGAAGCATACTAGATATGTCAAGGTTAATCAATGAGAAATTAGGGTATACCATGCACATTTGGGACACACAATAAATGCATCTGGAATCAAGAATGACAGTGTCATGGTCATTTAGAATTACTTGACAGCTCTTTTGCAGCTAAAAAAGCTCAACTACTGAGGATAAAATCTACAGCATCATAGTGGTCTTCCCCACCGTATGCCAAAAATAGTGGAGAAGATCATAAATTTCAGACCATAATCCAGATAAACTTTATTTATGATCTCAAAAATGGTTTACACTCATTTTAATAATATGGGCAGACTTTATCAAATGGAAATTATGGAGTCATGGATCTCAAACATACCTCATAAGTCACAGTCCCACCAGACATTGCTGGCTGGCGAAGTGTAACATTGCAGACGGCACCATTTGCAGAGAGAATACAAACTGTTCGAGGCCCTTGCTGTGAGAAAGCCACAATCTTTGATGCTATGTCCTGCATAATATAAGCAAAAATAAGCTTGCATGCTATAGGTTTTAGCAATATTTCATATTTGAAGATGGAAAACTGAGCATGATGCTGACACACACCATTATATTAACTAACTTAGTTGAAAACTTTGCAAAATATGCACAGTAAAAAAAAAAAATAACAGAACAAGCAGACAAGTAGTACTAGATATCGGAAACTAAAAGTGGTAGATGAACACCAAAGCATGGCATTAACTCAGTGGGAACAAATGGAAGAAGAAGAAATTGAAAAAGCAGTCCACAGATAAGAAACTGTCATGCTCAGCAATGATTTTCCAATCCTTAAATAGATAACAGAATAATCCACAGATTGAAGACCTGAAAATTGCACAAGAACTGCAGAAGAATGGCATGCACTGATATTGCATTCAATACAAAGAAAAAAGATAAAGAACCAGGCACCACAATTTGCCATTCCAACTAAGTTGTCACCTGTTAGAATTTCCCAATGTAATGCAATCCAAGTGCATAAATGCCAGGCAAACAGTTATTTTAAGCATGCAGGTAATTCAATTTAGATATTAGCTAAACAACCTTCTATATTTTCAAACATCTTAAATCAGCAATGTCATCAAAGCCTGATCATGTCTTCCAAGGTCTTGATTGCTCATACAAAATAAATTGTCAAATGAATTCTCCACAATTAAAATCAAATCATTAGTAACACTCTGAGTTGTCCTCCATCCAGTAAACTCTATGCCCAATTCACCCATACCTTTATTCCTTCTCCTCACATGATAAAACCATAGATCAACCTTCAAGCAGCACGTGTAACACCAATAACAAAAAGGAATTTCTTGCTAAGCCACTTGAAATCCATGTGTGCAAACACTCTATTGATATGTGCTATTAACCCAATCTTAGCATGTCTCTGAACAAGTGCCCATATGAGTAACCAGAAATTATTCATTCTGAATAAAACTTATTGATTTCAGATACAACTTATTGATTCCCGCCATGACGTTATCAAGTTCCAGACCTATCTAAATCCCTCCTAGTTCCATTGTGAGATTCAACCATGTGGGCAATCTTGTAGGATCATTAATGTTTAGTACGATGTATGCAGTAGTAGAACACTAGTACTTTAAAAATGTGCACTCCCAATTTCCACTGAGATAGAGGGGAAAAAAATAAAGAAAAAACAACCTCATTTGATATTTCCAATGAATTACAAGAAAATATAAATATGTAAATATATATACAAGATTAAATGTATTTCTCTTCTGATTCAACCATCAGGCAAAATAAACTGCGTGGCAAGACTATAAAACTTCTAAACTTTCTACTTGTTATCTATATGCAAACTATTTTATAAGCCATCAAATAATAAGTGTGATCACATTGTAGTTCATCAAGCAATGATCCATCTCAACAACATTAATCCAATACTCCATTCCTAGAGCAGGTAAACAATACAAAACAATGAAAATGTAGTCAAGATTATACTGAATACCTCCCCTGCTTTCACTGTAACCACATGTGGCGTAAAACCGACCCCTCCAACTCCCCCTGCCCATTTCAAGAAATTATTACAACACACCCACAGACACAAACCTATTCACAAACAAACAGACACAAAAACATATATATATACACACAAGCCATTACCTAATGCATCGAGCTGTTTCTTCCCAGAACCCGGCGGCCGTCCTCTATTCCTCTTGGCAGACGGTTCTGATGCCACCCCGGGGGTCCCACCGCCACCCGAATCGGCAAGGCCCACCGAGGTCCCCGAAGAAATCGGAGTAGGAGACAGTCCCAGCGCAATGTTGCCGTCGGGGGTGTACTTTCTTGGCCTCCCCCGCCTCTTCTTCGCTGGCTCGATGCTAAACCTCATACCACCAGAAGACTGGGGCGAAGATCCATCAAAGCCTCCCCCAGCATTCATCCCTCCGCCGCCTCCACCTCCATCGGACGATAGCGGCTTCGATTGCGGAGGAGGACCCACTGAACTGAAGGGGAAACCACCGGAGGAGGCGGCGCCACCAGTGGGAGCCATACCGTGGGCGCTGATCATAGATGGGTGAGTGGAGTTGGTGGGGTAGGAGGAGGTGGGGCCTAGAAGCATGTTAGGTGGTGGGTGTTGCTGCGGCGGTGGCTGTGGTAAAACCTGGGTCGGCTGTGGCGGTTCTCTGGAGTCCATAACTCCCTGTTTTTTTTTCACCTCCCTATTTTCTCTTATGGGTCTCGCAGGGTAGTTTTTCTTTTTTTTTTCTTTTGTGGGGATTTTCTGTTTGGAAGATGAGAAAATGTGAAAGGAAAATTAGATCACTCTCTCACGAGTGAGGGTATGAAAAGAAGCACGAGTGGCATTGAAAAAAAATCTAAAGAATGGGGAAAAGCGGAGGTCGAACCGGTTTTTTTTATTTTTTTGTTTTTTAAAAATAGGGTTTTGGATTTTCTAGGATTTTACTCTCTCTCTCTCTCTCTCTCTCTCTCTCTCTCTCTAGGATCTTACTATTCGGTCGCCTCAACAACTGTCTCCTACTAATTTAAATTAAGCCGGTATATTAGTTTCATCAATAATTAAATTACTTAATTTTGAGATTTTAACCGATGTTAACATAAAATTGGTCTTAATTTTTTTTATTTTTAATATAATTCTTTACTTTTGAATTTTTGTATTTTAATTTTGAATATTTATATTTCATTTTAATTTAAAATGATTTTAAATAAAAAAATATTTAATTTTTAATTTTGTGTACATATAAATTAATAGAAATACATGCATTTAATATATTTAAATTTTTAAATCAATTCAAAATATTTAGAGATTTTTTAATTAAGTTATAAATTTTTAATTTTTTTTTTAATTTTTTACAACATATCAAATTAATGATTTGATTATTTTTTATTTTAAGTTATTTCGAATGGAAACAAAATACAAATTTTAAGAACTAATAAGAAATTTTAAAAATATATAATTGTACGGTAAAAGTTAAAAAAAATTAAAATTAATTTTTTATTTATCTTAATTTTAATGTGTAGGTTAAGATACTCAATAATTTAAAACTTATGTAAGAGAAGAATTTTTTTTTATTTTATCAAAATATTAAAAATATGTGTCACACAAGTATTAAAGTTTAATAATAAAATTACATTTCATATATACATTCTAATTTTTCTTCAATTTATACATAAATATTTCATAAAATTATTGATATATCAATAAAAAATATGACGATACTTTTTTATTAAAAAAATTATATTCATATTAGTTTGATTTAACTTATAAAAAATAATAACTCACTTTTCATATATTAAAAATCTTATTTTTAATTAGTTTCTCTAATTATATTGCACCACTAAAATTGTTAAATTACAAGAGATTTTACTTTGGATGGTTTATTCTAAACACTATATTATGGCAATCGCAAGGTCATCTTGTTGATATAACTTATTTTAGTTGCTCGTTAAAAGAAACAAAAACAAAATATATATGAGGGAGTGTAAAAGTAAACCCTTAAATGGATAAAGAAAAAAATTTCTCAAATAGAGATGAAAATAGAAGAAGATTCTTAACTCTCTAAAGAAGAGATGGACTTCCTGGTGAATAGCAAAAAACTTAAGTTCGTGACAGGAAGCTTGCCTTTTTTAAGGTTGGGTCTAAATTGATGCTTATTACAACTTCAATGTAAGATGATCGGCCCTATGAAAGGAAACAATAAGCTTTATATAAATATATGGTTTTCTCTCTAGTGGTAATGGAGGAAGATAAGGAGGAACTAAAGGAGATAATGGACACTAGAGATGAAGATTTAGCTTTTGATGATGAGAACGAGGAAGGGGAAGACGATGCCCTACGTTGTTTATGATAGGGAGCTTGCCTTTTCTTGAGGTGGGGTATGAATCAATGCCTGTTACAACTTCAATATAAGATGATCAACCCCGTGAAAGGAAACAACGAGGTTTGTATAGATACATGGTTCTCTCCCAAAGTGGCTGTGGAGCAAGATAAGGAGGAACTAGAAGAGCTAGCGAATACTAAGGATAAAGATTTAGCTTCTAATGATGAGAACAACGTAGGAATCATAGATTTCTTGAACATCCCTTTTTACACCATTAAGATAAGGGATCAATGTAATCCACAGTGAAAGACATTAATTATAAATTTACTAGGAAAATAAGTGGGGTATTGATTCATGTTATGTCAACTCACTTAACTGTGGTGTTTTCCACAAAACATATCCAATTTGCTATTACCACCTATTAATGATATTCTTATATACAAATTTATACAGAAGATTTCTCCTAAGATAAAATTGAATGGTGAATCTAATCTCGCCTATCAAAACTAAAATCCCTATATGAGTGAAAAATGAAAAGAAAATCAAATATAAGAAACAATATGTGAAACATTAAACATAATTTGGCTTGTTTTGGTGTCTTTCAAACAACAACTAATTGTTATCTATCATATTAATAAGGAAAAGTGTTTTTTAAAATTTGTACTTTTACTAGAATGTGTTGATTATTGATTAGAAAACTCTAATAATAAATAATTTTTAAAATTATTAAATATGTAATTTTAAATTGTTAACAAATAAAATTTAGATTACGCTAAATCCAAACATGGCTAAAGCATCCTAATCATGGATTGAGAGGAAATCTTTGATAGAAAGAAGACCACATTTAAGACTTGGGTTTTAATAGAAATTTAAACCTATATTGGATCAAATTGAGTAAATAAACCAAAAGGAAATACTTTCCACTAGGGTTTGATGTCTTGGACTCGATTTAAGGACCACCTTTATTAGACGCATGAAATGCTTGTATAAGCCCAATAAATATTAATTAACTAATGAATAGTAAAGGTCCTTCAACCTTTGAGTTAAATGTTAAATTAAAATAAAAAGATTTAAAATCTTGGATTGTCAATCTATTCTTAGCATCTATTACGAGTGCATAATAAAAGGACTTGGATGTGTTCATTTTTCTTTAGGAAATTGTTTTGTATACTTCAATCTAATGAGTAAGACTTAAAGGTCATAATTAATTAACCAATTTTAATTAATATATAAGATATAGTTAAGGTCCTTTAAACCTTGAGTTAAATGTTTGATTAAAGAAAAAAAAGATCGATCTCTTAAATTATCTGTCCAATCATAACATCTATTATAAGTGCATAATAAAAGTACTTATACGTATTCATTTTTATTTCAGAAATTATTTTGTATGCTTCAATTTGATGGGTTATACTTAAAGGTGAAGAGATAATAGAATTATTGTAGGAATAAATAGATAGATTTATAAACTCACTAACTTACAATCAAGCATTTGTCCATTTCTATAATTAAACATCTTAAAGTACTTTTAAGAATGAACTTATTTTTTAATTTTATTTTACATGTAAGAATAATGATAATAATAACCTTTTTGCTATATCTTTTACATATCTTTTTCATCATAAACTCATTTGTAAATTGAAGTCATTAATGATAACTACTTTGCACAACATTTGATACATATTAATCAATATATCTATCATAATTTTCTCACATAACGTATTTTATAAAATATTAATCTTTATATATAATACAACTTTCTTTTACTTAATAAATAAAAAATATTAGTATTTTTATGTCTACCATAAATACTTTTATATGTATGTCATATTATATGTAGCCACCACTCCAGCCATTTTAACTTAAGCCACAAGCACCACCTTTGCAAGCGATTATTGTTCAATTCTTTGACAAATACATAAGTAAATTTTGCATATTAAAAGGCTATATATATATCCATAGTAAGATCAACAAGAGTTTAAATGAGAAAAGGTAATGAACGTTTTAGCCTTACTTAATGGTCACTTCCTCTTTATGGTTCAAAAAGACAAAGAGTTACTAGCAAACTTTTGGATGCTAACTTTACACTTGCTTGGAAAAAGGGTTGCAATTAACCATGTAAGACATATTCAACAAAATGAAATGACTCTAATACATGAAGGAAATCCCCCAAAATGAAGAAAACCCACACCAAATCCAAATATAAAAGTCATTTTAATAATTGTACTTATAAAATATATGAGTATAATATATTCATATTAGCCAAAATTTAAAAACTAAAATAAAAAGGTTATATTTGAGTGAAAAATATAAGTTTTAAGTAACCATTTAAATGAAGTCTAATGTTATTTAAATTTAGAGTATTTTATGTAATTTTTACTAGTTAAATAATAAAAACTGTTTGATTTGATTTTGACAATTTTGAAGTCTAATGTTATTTAAATTTAGATTATTTTACACAATTTTGAAAATTTAAGTAATATATTATTCAAATTTTAAAATACAATAAAATAGATTGAATTTGAATATTATTTAAATAAAATCTAATATTATTTAAATTTAGATTAATTCACATAAATTTAACAATTTAAGTAATATATTACTCAAATTTAAAATTAAATAAATAATTTAAATTTGAATTAAAAAAACATTTAGTTTGAATAATTTTTTTAATAAAGCCTAAATTAGGTTGCAATGATTAAAGATTGCAAAATACAAAAGGCTATGAAGTTAAAGATATTTGTATTAATTTTGAAAATAGCCTTACACAAAATAGCTCAAATAATTTCACCCTAGGAAGAAAGTTAATAGATGCATAACTTGTTAAAAGGGCCACAATCTTATGATTTTTGACAACATTCTTAAAGAAATTTAACTAAATATAAGTCTTATGACACTAGGATTTTGAAAAGTCATTAATCCCCCCTCACTATAGCTCTTTAACATTCTATGTAAAAATAATTAGACGGCCTTATATAGTAGCTATTAATTTCTCTTAATTTTTTCTTTTTAGAGTTTTTTCTTTTACCAAACTATTAATTTCATAGTTATAGAGGGTAACTAGCTATTATGTATGCTTAGAAAAGTATATGAAAAATTATATAAAGGAAGAAAATATGGTTAGGAAATCTGCTTAAGCTGTTAAGAAAAAGATTCATAAGAGAAAAATAAAAATAATAAGAAAAGGGATAGATAAATGGACCGAAAGGAAATATTTTTAGGACAATGACTTTTGACCTTAATGTGTAGATTTGGGTTTGGTAAAGATTTAAGCTCGTATAGAAACCTATATTGTATCAAATTGACCGTTATTTGTTCAATCAAGTAAACCCTAATAAATTATTAAGAGCTATATTAGTAGGCCTTTTTTACTTTGGATTTTGAATGTGGTTAAATTTAGTTATCAATTGTGTGTAGTTTATAAAGATGTCCCTTAATAATACACAACTTAATGAAGATTGTAAAAAATTATGTGAATTTTGATTTCAATATCCAAATAAAAAAGAATAAATCTTAAAATGGGCATTTCTTTTATTTTTTTAATGGAAATGGGGAGTTATTATCTGTTTATAATATTGAATTAAGAATGAACTATTTTTCGGTTAGAAAATTTAATTTCTTTTGTAATCCATTTTCTATAGACTTTAATTATATAAAATTCACCCTTTAATTTCATTGCTTTAAAGGCAAAAAGCTCACCATAACAAAAAAGGAAAAAAAAAAGTTATTTTGGAAAGTAAAAAGTTTTTATATTTATTATAAGCTTACAACTAACATCTTCTCATCAATATAAGGATGTGACTTAATGTAGTAAGATGCAAATTTATTAAAATCTCAATATGGATTATAAAATCTTACAACTCTACAATCATATCTAAAACTTACAATTTAGATAGTGTCAGGATCTTAGTATAGTTTCGATCTAAATTGTAACATTAGTAAAACTACAATCTAATCTTACAATTATCATTTCCTTCATAATGGGTTTTTAGCTTTTTCTTTATACTAAAGATATCGTAAATCTCACAAAACAATAGTTTCTTATTTTCACTTATGTTGTTATACTTGTTATCTACTATTTTGTACCTTCTCTTTATGTTTGATGGTGAAAAACAAGTTGGCTCTTGAGTTTTGAAACTCATACTTATTAACACTATAAAAAAAATAAATATATATTTTTGTTTAAATTTAACTACTAAATATAAGCAAACAAATAATTAAATGTATCAAAGATCTCTAACTTATAAACAAATAGATTATTTTTCTTTTACATCAAAAGAGAATTCTTGTAATTCTCCTTATTATTGATGAGTTAATATGTATAAAATGTTTAAATGTGAGTTATATCTTTTAATTTTAGTTTTCTTTTTTTTTTTGGTAAAATCTTATGACTATATGATCTAATTTTAAACATCTTAAATAGATTTTGGGTGGAATTTTGATTTTTACAACTTTGAAAGGATGAGATTTAAAAGCTATCCTTTATTTTTATTCATTCTTCTTTATTTATTTAAATACACTTGAATTGAAATTTGTTCTTAAGTGAGAGCCATAAATCGAAAAATACAGTGAACTTAAAAGTGTAAAGGTGATTATGCAACACTAAATAAATTTAAGAAGATTTATGAAAATATTAAAAACATTAATACTAAATAAATGGAATAATAGTATATTTCCTTTAGTTTATTAATACATATTATGGAAACTTTCAATTGAATCTAAAAGTCAATGAAGTTGGAAGTGTAAGGAATAATGTGCAATAAAACAAGAATTTAAGAGAAATTATGAAAATGTTAAGATGTTGGCTACTAAATAAATAGTTATGTCCTTTCATTCATTAAAGAATTTTTAGAGAAATAGGAAAAAAATAAAAAATGAGAGTTGGAATATTAAGAGGGAGATTATTAAGTCGAAAGGAATAACTCAAAATTAGTAAGAATATTAAAAAAAAAAAAGCATGCCATATGACAACTTTATGTCATAAGAATAGATATATAATACCAAAAAAAGGAAAATATCTTTTTATGACTTAATATATTGTCGAGGTGCACACTTATTTCAAATCACATAACCATTCTACTTTTAAGATTTTTTCTTTAGGTACTCATTCTATAGCTGTTTTAAAAAGAACCCAACCCATGAGCATATAAACTAAAGAAAATCAAAAAGAAATTACAAATAAATAATAATGGTTTTGATTTTAGATTTAAATAAGAAGAAGTTTAACTATCAACGTTAGTCCTTGAAGAAAATATGTCTTTGTATCATTAAAACTAATTGACAACATCCAATACAAATATGTTATTTATTTTCAAGACATTTGAGGGCACAATAGCATATTTCCTTTAATTCATTAATACTTATTATGGAAATATTACCTTGAATCTAAAAGGATGGTGAGCACGGAAGTGTGAAAAGGATTATATGACACTAAAAATTAAAGAAGATTTATAAAAATATTAAGATGATGGACACTAAATAAAGGGCATACTTTCCTTTAGTTTATCTTATTTTGTAAGTGTTTTATTGAATTTAATAAGTTAGTGAACTTAGAAGTGTAGGGAGGAATGTGTAACACTAAAAGAATATAAGAGGAATTATAGAAATATTAAGATTTTGGCTATTAAATAAATAGTTGTATCCTTTCATCCATTAAAGAATTTTAAAGGAATAACTTTTCTTTGAATAGCAACAAAGATGTATTATTCATAGCACCCTTGAAAGAGAAAGGGTACTCCATTAAAAAAAAAAAAAAAAGCCCTTAAAAAGGAGCTAAAGTTGTACCAAAAGAATAAAAGAGTTTTGTTATAACTCTAAAAAAACCCCCCAAGCCTTTACCAAAACTTCATTGATCAAAATACATAATAAAGTAAAGCCTATCAAAATGGCTTAGAAAAGTTTCAAATCAAAAAAAGTTGTCGCCAACCAAAATTACTTTGTACCTTAAGCGTTATGAAATCTAAGTTTTTGTACAAAAGATTAGTCTATTAGCCAATACTGCACCTTCAAAAAATCATTGTTTTACCCTCTTATCTGATGCCCCTTTACCCTCTTATTTCATTATACACCTAATAGAACCTTAGTTTCTGTATATAAGCCAAACCAAAAAGAAAACAGTCAAAGATATAATCTACAAATCAAAGCACTCCCCATTTATCTTGTGTTTTATCAAACATAATGATTGGTCCTGTAACCTCATAACCAAGTGACAAGAGCATCCTTTCTGGTTATTACTAGTTTAGCCATGACATCTGTAAAAGAATTGTTTGCACGAGATTGGTAGGTAAAGGAAATGTTAGCCTTAATTAGTTTTTTAATGTCTTGGAACACTGACAATAAGAACCAAGGTCAAGCTCCACTGTTATTTACCCACAAGATTGTTATGAGTGAATCACTTTAAATAATCAGATTAGTGTGCTCTTTATCTGGCTAACCCCTCTATAACTCCATGACTTCTTTAATTGATAAAAAATTAGCTTTATCTATTAATACTGCTTTAACAAGCTTAAAGAAAATACATATGACTTTCTCAGTATGACCCTTCAATACCCCTTTATTTGGCCTTAGACCACCACAACATTTTTACCTGAATTAAGTCATAAATCTTCTCCACCACAAACGGTTTCCCTTTAAAAATTAGCTCATTTTGAACTAACCAAATAAACTAGATTATTACATAAAAACCCATCACCTAAATTTTATTGGAGTTGTAACTTTTTTTTAGATTTGGTTATGTCTCTTATATCATATTAATTGACTTGGGGGCCACCTAAGAAATTCTTTACCATTGTAAGCAAAGGCTCTAGACTTACCACACTAGCTTATATTGGAGAAATAAATGGTTAATAGATTCATGGATCAAGGAGTATATGTGACACGTTGTATCATGGTTATCATCTCTAAATATCCAGGCTAGGCATTCCTTTACTAGCACTATGCCCCACAAAAGCAACCATTTAAATACCTTCACTTTTGAGGGTGTTAGTCCATGCCAAATACAAGACTCTGAGGATGGTGTCACTGTTCGAAGATTGTCATGTAGGTTAGTGAAAGATTTAATCATAAATCTACCACTATTTTCCCATCACCATATAAATCTACCTAGATCTCGTTATGATAAATAGCACATTTTGTGCATGTTAAGAAACACTTAAAGTTGTCCTGTTTCAAATCAAAGAGATTTTGATGACAAGTAATTCTACACTTCTAATTATCATTCGCTAATATCCCAAAGTTGTTAAACAAACCTATTTTTTTCATTACTAATTTAAATAATCATGAAAATTGATGATGAAGTGGTTCCTTCCCCACCCAAGTATGATGCCAAAAATCCACTCTATCTCTTTCACCTACCAAAAATCTGAAGTTAGATTTAACAATGTCTAAAGTCTTATTATATGGTTACATAGTAGAACATATTCCTTTATAGACTAAGGGCATATGTGCTAGTTTGGTGTGCCATTACCATAGCCAATATAGATAGTCTTCATATCATACTTTCAAAGTTTTCACTCGTATCTTATTACTAACATTTCCTATCCTTTATAACCATTTGGTCAAAAAACCCAAATTACAATCCTTAATTATACCAATTCCCAATCCACCAAATAATTTAGCTTAATGTAATAAACTCTACCTTATATGATACATCTTTGTACACCTTTCGTCATCATCCAAAAAAAAAAGATCTTTAGATCTTTTCTAACCTTGCCCCTACACTTCTTGGCATCCTAAATAAGGATATGAAGTAAATAGGGAGGGATCGTAATTAGGATTTTATTGGCACCAACTTTCCGACCTTAGAAAGGAATTAAGATTTCCATTTAACCAACCAAGCTTTCATCGTGTGGATGATATCTTAAATTTACCCTTAGGGAAAGACCAAGATACTTTATTGGTAAAGAACTAACTTGACACTTCAAGAATGTGACCTTAGTCTCCATCCTCACTTCACCTCCTTTATCCCCATACATAATTGTTTTAAAAAGATAGATTTTCAAACCTAAGTAACACTGGAAACATTAAATAATCCATTTATAATTCTTTATGGACTCATCTTTAGCAACACTAAAAAGGATAATATCATCAGCAAACTAGAGATGTGAAAACTACAAGGCTCGTTTGATGACCATGCCTTTAATTGGGCTTAAACCTACACCTCTGTTAAGGAGGAATTGAGACATTTCACAACCAGCAAAAATAGGAAGGGGGAAAGAAGATCCCTTTGCCGTAAATCTCTTGTCATTTTGAGTTGTTACGTAAAACACCATTAACCAAAATAGACAATTGCAATGTTGATATACACTCACATATCTGGTTTCTCCATTTTTCTCCAAAACCCATGTGTCATATTACCTCCTTTATAAAACTCCATTCCACCATATTATATGCCTTCTCAAAGTCTAATTTAATGATAATCCCTCTTGGTTTTCTTTTCTTTATTTCCTTAATGATTTCATTAACGATTAATACATTATCCAAAATATATCACCCTTTTAAAAATATCAATTAGTATTCCTTTATAAATTTACCAATCACAAGATGGAGTTTGTTAATAAGGACTTTAACCAAAATTTTATAAATGCATCTCACCAAAGAAATAGGCTGAAATTAAGAAATCTCCTTAATGGCCTTCACCTTGGGAATTGATACCATAAAATAGGAGGTAAAAGAGTTGCAAAGTTTTATATTGCCATAGAAGTCAATTAGAAAATTCAACACATCTTGTTTAACTAACTCCCAGTGTCATTTAATGAAACTTAAATTAAATCCATCTGAGCCCAATGGCTTATTGCCATCATAGTCTTAACTGTATCCCAAACCTTTGACATCCAAAAAAGAAGATTAAGAGTCATATTATTAATCGTCTCCAATTTGCGAAAGAAAGATTCATCCATTGTGAAGCATGATTGCATAGAGATGCCCAGATGGTCTTTGAAGTGAGTGAATATAACTTTCTTAATATCTCTTAGTTGAGTGAGAGTTTTACCCCCCATAATAACATGGTCTATCAAATTCTTATGTTACCTATTAAAGGCCCTAATGTAAAAAAAAAAAAAAAAGCAATATTTTGATTCTCTTTAACCATCTATCTCAATTAAGATTTTTGGAACCATTCAAATTCATCTTTTCTAAAAACCTCTCAGTATGAAGTCCTATACTAATCTAATTTAGCTCTTTTAAAATCTATCAGTGGTTAAGACTCCTGTTTCAATGTGAGTTATTCCTTTCTTATATTAGCCACTTGTAGCACCATCTCTCTTTTAAAACACTTTTTCTTACTTCATGACTTTATGTAGTTTTTGATAGTTTTAAGCCTCATACTAACTATCCACCCTAAAAAAACCACTAACCATGGCATTTCCCTAAACCTTCATAATTCCTACATTTACGCATTTGTCATGCAAGCAATGATTGAAGAATCTAAATAATATAGGTTCTTAATCCTTTTTCTCCACTCTAAGATATACATTAGTATGATCTAAGAAGTTATAGTGAATCACTTATTATTTAAGCCAAGGTAGTGTGTTTAACCATTTTGCATCAATAAGAAACCTATTTATACGGCTTATGGAAGGAACTTCCTAAAAATTACTCCAGGTAATTCATACACAAACAAATTAACTAACTTCGTAATATACATAAATTCATTAGAGTGCTGCATACCTATTTAATTATTAGATGCATACCCATTCATCCTCTGACAACACCATATTAAAATCTCCCCTAATACACCATTATCTTTCAAATTTATCTTTCAAGCATCTCAATTCATCCAAAAATTAAGATGAGAAGAGAATACTAACAAAGATTTCTTCATTTTTTGCCTTGTTTTAACTTTTTATTTTTACTAGTCCTAATTTATTATAGGTATAAATAGAAAGATGGAAGACTACAAAAAGGCTAGCTTTCTTGTCCTTAGGTCATTAAATGTTTATGTAATTGAAAAAGTTTATGTTGCATGGCTTTGTATGCAAAATTTTCTCATGACTAACGTGTATGTCAATGGGATACAAGGGCTTGTTGCTACCATTGTCAAGGTTAGGAATGAACCTTATTATTCATCAAGAGGAAAATTGGGGATTGTCTACAATTGCTATAAGTTGTTTCACTTGCACATGTGTTGACAAGAAATCAAAAAGAAAATGCCATTGATACATATATTATAGTACATCAAGAAATGCATGTATCCATCCCATATGTTAATTAAATTTCAAACTTATATGTTTAGAATATATTTACATTTTACACTATATTTTTAAAACTAGCAAAAACATATTATGACTAACAGATATTAATTATAAAAAGATATGTTTGCCATTACATGTATTTAATTCCAATAACAGGAAATTAGAAATGTTATTCCTCCAACCATCTCAAAACCTTCATTCTTTCACTTTGATCATTACAATTCGCTCATTTTCAAGGGAATCGATGAGTATTTTCATTTTCTAAAGCTTTTTTGCTTAGATTATTAGGGTTATTGATGCTTGGAAACCACTTCATCAAATTAGGGTTTAGTTTATTTGCATATTTATTTCAAATTTTGTTTAATATGACTTTATTGGGTTTTGTGATAAATATTTTAAGATTTATTTAAATGAATTAATATAAGATTTATATATTTCTATATGTTTTCTAATTAAAATATTCTATTAAGGTTTGTAAAATTAATAGTTTCAGGTTTATTGATGAGTTAATTGATTTTGCGATATAATTGACGATTTTGTATAGATTTTCCTTCAAATGAAAATGATGGGGCTCGAAATTAATGTCCTCAAGGGCTTCAAGACGCTTGGTTGTACCAGTTGCAAGTAGATAGAGAATTTATGCTAGAAATGTTTCAAGGGTGCTTACTAGTGTTAGGCTATGTGGGCTAATTAGAAGATGTGTTTGCCCGATATCTATCTCGATATAGGACTAACATACAAATGCTTAGGTTTGCAATCAGAAGTGAAATGATCACTTGAACTAATTGAAAATGGCAGACTGAGAAGTTATTTGGTAGAATCTTGAGAGAATATGTCATATCCAAAGAAAATTATTTGGAGAAGACAAAAATTCCGCACACTCCTCACAATAATGGTTTACAAGGATGTGTCTATACGGGGATCTATACTTGTGCTCTCGTATAGCAACGGCACTGTACAAGGAAAGTAAAAGGGAAAATTAAACGATAATAGAGCCAAGATTGATTCCCTGGAATAATATGTTTCTTGGCTCTAGCAACCTTTCTCGATTCATGAAATCATGGTCAATAGAATCATTATGCTTATTTCCATTACTTGCTTCCTTTGATAAAATTTTCCTTTTGATCTCCCAATGACTTCAGATTTGTCATTATGGTTACTGCATAGTCTGTTGAGCTGTTAGTTTCTTTTACTGCTGCATATTGAAATTCAATTGCTGTTAAATGCTTTTCTCTTTGATTGTTCACTGGTAGACACTATTTTAGGAAACTTTCACTGCAATTTCTTTCGTCAAAACATTAGTAAAGCTTATTTTTGTTCTTTTTCTGATTTTGACACGTTAACTAATGCTCTTCTATGGCATGAATTGCATTACATGTTTTTTAATTTTGACCCTTCAAAATTCATGGAGTTGGTGCTTGGACATTCTTACTGGAGGAGGAAGATGACAGCAGAAGGAAAGAATTATTGCAAAGGAAGTGACAAGAAGAAAGCTATTATTTGGGCTATTCGAAGTTAGAATTTTGTTGATTTTATCAAATAAACGTCATATTATAGCTGTTAGGAATTGTTTATGGCATCTTTCTACCAAAAATGTGTGTGTTTTGATGGTGCAAGATCATATTTTTGTTGCAAAAGCATGTAAGGGAATTTAAGTGTCTTTGGACCAAATATCATGACATTCTTGTAATTAAATGTAACTTTTTTTCAACGATAACTTAACATAATTTGTTTTCTGTTACTGCACTTAAAATTTAGTATGTGTTTTGCTTGTTTTAGAAATACAAGATGTGAAATATAAATACACTTTAAATATAAAGTGCAAAATGCAATTGACCGTCCATCCAACCCATTACATATTTGTGCACTAGCATGCAAGCATTCGTACTGTAGGAAAAACTAATAGATAAAGTATCGATGCTGGATTTGTTGCTTTCAAAGAAGTAAAAACTAATTCAGCACTTCAAACCACTCCATCATTTTGCACAAAATATTCAAGTAGAACTCACAAAAGAGGAATTAATTGGCAATATCTTAGTTAGCAACAAATTGAAAATAAGTTTTATGCATCTAATGGTTTGTTAATTCTAAGTTTAACTAGAATATAGACAGTCTTATCTCTTCTTCTGGCATATGGCTAAGCTGTTACTTTCGTTAGTTGCATGAAAGATAAAATAACTTTTAAGTTTTTTTTCCTTTTCTTTATAATTTGTTGTTCTGATCCAAAATGTAAATTGTTTCATCCCCTGGTTTGACCACAGTTTCACTCCATTTGAATCACATTTTCAATTTATCCCCTGCCTGTCGCATGTTCTTCAATCTGTCCACCGAACTTTCTGCACTATAAGTTTCTGAGTTTGGGGCCTTTAGAGTGCATGAAAATGACATCTTGCAAACTTCAAATTAATGTTGTTGCAACCAAAAAGGTAGAAAAAGAAGATAACAAGCAAATTTTATGCATTGTTAGTTTTTCTGGAACTTTTTATAAGCATTTGAGTGGCTTTGTAAGTTTCTGCATCTTTTTTTGGCTCCCAATGGTCATCTGAGATGCAATTTCAGTGGTACTTTTGTTATTGAAACTAACTTCGATTAATGACAATTTAACAAAAGATATGTTTTATTGCTACATTGATATTTAAGGCTCTTAATTTCTTTCAATAATTTCTAAAAATACTCTCTTTCGATGCTAAATGTACTTAACATTATATAATGATAAATTGGCCTTTTGGGAAGCCAGCAATTGATGACTAAAGAAACAACTTGATTAGGGAATGATCGCCGTGTGGAATCTTCCCTAACACATCAAATCCACATCCCCTGGCCCCTTCAATCATCATCGGCTACATTCATGGTTTGATCTTCCTTTACCAACTTCTGTTCTGCCTCTCTGATGCCCCGGAGCAAATCAACAAGTACGCCTGTATAATTAGGCAGTCGCCATTTCCTCTTAGCATATTATCGAGTACCTGGAATTTTCGAATGTTTTCTCCTTAATTTTTCCGATCGGAGAATTACGTGCTTAAAAGGTTGCTGTAAATAGTTCTCGTGCTTACTACAATCCTCACCCGTAGTACTGTTAATTAGGTTGAAAAGTACTTGAGCGTGACATTTACAGCAAAATGATGATCCATTCTAGTCCGAATAATAATATTCGGCAAACCCCACTATAAACAACAAACCAATATGAATGAAAAGAAAATAAAAGAAGATGAACCTGGCTGCATGATTTCTAGCATATGAGAGGCTCAATCACTTTTCTCAACAAAACCAAGATACAACAAGATGATGACTTTTTTCTCAACATGGCTAAAGAGCCACCCCCGGCAGTCAATCCCATCTTCACTCTAATCTCGTTTATGAAATTCCCATGTTCTAGCACCTGATCTCGTAGGAACCCGCCTTGGTAATGTAACGAACCCACTCGACCGTGTTGTACCCACTCTTCTCCCAGACCTGCAGATGAGCACATGTCAAACCGGTAATTTTTTTATAACAAGGTGCAATGGGCGTACAGGTCTAAAACGTATACCTTCAGAAAACGAACTCGTAAACCGGATGCTGTAAACATGGGAACCTGCAATTGCAGTAAGCACAATATAAGTAATTCTTCCAAGATGCAAGGATACATATCAGACATGCTATAATGGAGACGTAAATAGATGGAACTTTTTTTTGATAGGATGCCCAAATTTGTAATTCTGTACAGTAAGTTAAGAAGAATTCATATGAAACACAAAACCAAAGTCTAGCAGTGTCCTAAGATGGAATTGTAACATATATCATCAGGAGATAAAAAAAGATAACTGAAAAAGAAAGTGACAAATTGCTTACTCCACAAACCTTGTGGAGTCTAATTGTAATTACTTGCACTAGCGAATAAGCTAATACTATAACATGTGATTAGGCACCTGGAATTCCATCTGAATTGGGGGCCTTGTCCAAGATTTCTTTTCTGCCATTGTGGAAATCAACTCAACCTCAGCACTCAGGGTTGGCTCAGTTTGTCCAGGAAATTTTCTTATCCTAAAATAGTTGCACAAGTTCCATTAAGCAGCAATTTTGGAATTAGTTAAATCTAAAGACATACAAGAAACTAACAGCAATGAAGCAATAGTGAACAAAGTGACATCAATGAAAGATTTTTTATGTTGAAGCCACGCGAACAGCTAAAAGAGAACTATAATCACCACAAATTAGAAGACTTTTCTCAATTCAAGAAAACTGTAAAAATTTTGAAAGTTCAACCAGCATTGTACTCACTTCCAAACCAAGCAATCAATTGCAGCATTATACTTTGCTCGACCTGAAGTCACCTGGAAACTTGTCTTAGCTGTTTGTTTAGGTACAGGAATTTTGATGACGACCCCAAGAGCAAACATTTTTGCACCAAAAACACTCTTTACCTGAAGATCAGTAAACATAAGTTAAATACTGCAAATATTCAGGTAAAGTAAACCCTAAAATCCACTAACATACATTTTCAACTGTAAATTTACAAACCTTAACATTCACTTCCATTCTTGTTCGACCAAGTTCCTTGATGGTTGGCAACACCCGAAATGGAAGATTAACCCCCTCTGTTATGCGATACCTATAAAACCCCATATCAGTTACAATCATGTTAAATAAAGAAGAAAATTCAGATCAATTTATGATGAAATACTTGCACTTCTAGACATGTCAAAGTAACATAATGTCAAAAGCAATGTCAATGGGCCTGTGAGTGCAAGCATTCAATTAAGATACTATTAAAGTCCCAAGTAAAGTCATCCTATGTACCACGGGTAGTATTAATTAAGCGGGAAAGCAACACAATCAAACATTATTCTTGCTGTTAAGCACAACGGAAGAAGAACAAATAATGAAGAAAAAGCTAATGCATGAAACACAATTTTACCATGCTAAATTAGGTACTGATCAAAGACAAAGCGAACACAAGATGTCTATAATTTTTAGCAAAGACAAAATTTGAGAATAAACCAACAGTTATAAAAAAAAGAACAAAGAAAAAGAAGAAGAGGTCCGAAGCCTAATTCTTTTTGAGATCAACTACTTCATAGAATCACAATTCGTTTGTTGACTAATTAATAAATCCATTTGAACAGCCAACTAAGGAACTCAACATGAGATATAGATTACTCGTAAACGTGGACCAGAAGTCCTAAAACTAAACACATGCTAATGCTAAAAAGACAGCCTGCCATCAAAGAACTAGCACTCTTAAATAACCAGTGCAAAGGCTGTTGCATACATAGATAACACTGACTGCAATCATATGCAAAATCATGAGAGATTCAAATCTTACTTCATCAATTCAAATTCACCATCTGGTGGAACAAAACTAACAGTCTTCTCTGAATTAAATCTGGTCAGATTTACGCATTGATGGAAAGTGACATCATCTAGCTCGATTGTCTTGCCACTGCATAAAATAGCATATCCATAGATTAATTTACTGTTGAGATGTCAAGTGCAAGTGTGTAAAATCATGCATTAAAAAGGAGAGGAAGGACATAACAAATAAGTGAAAATGACCTATAAACACATGCTTTAACACTGAAAATAAAATGCTATGGCCTTTGACCATCACCGGTTCGTTGACATTTTTCATATGCATTTAGGCAAGACCACAATTCAGTTGTCAAATTAATACCGCAGGATGAACAGATTAAATATAAATACAAATGAATTTCATTAAGAACACCCAGGTGGGAGGGGGTTGCAGAAGACAGACAGGTTGTTGACTCCAAGGTTAAAGAATTAACGATAAAGAATTCTTAAAGGTATTGCCTCACATAAAACCAGAACAAGATCATCACAATAAAGCAATTTAATTATTTCTATAGACATTTTTAGTTGACTGACAGAAATAGGAAATAAGAGCATTGTAAAAAACTCTCTTTCTCAAAACAGAACAAACCATAAAGGAATAAGAGCCTAAAGGAACATGGTGAAATCATTATTGGGAGATTGTGACACTCAGAATGGCCAAAAATGGCCAAAACCTTTCCGACATCAAGGTATGAAAAAGATAGAAAGAAAGATGTAAGCAGATGTTGAAAGTATAAAGAACTACAATGAAGAATGGTGGGCCCATGAAGGAAAGTATCTCTGACTCCTTTTGGTTGGCTGATTTTTCAGTTGTGAGTCTTTCTCAAGGACACTTTCATCTTTTAGACACAACATCAAACCAGATTTCCAGATTATGTTATGACCCCTTTAAGAAACTACCAAAAACATTAGTAAATAAAAAATGGCAATGAAAAGGCAAGGAAATCTACCTTTTGGTTGGTCGGTTTTTCAGTTGTGACTCTTTCTCAAGGCCAATTTTATCATTTAAACCCAACTTCAAATCAGGCATTCCAGACAGGAAGCACTTCATAAGAATCTTCCCCGTCACATCACAACGTAGAACGCTACCTATAAATATCAGTTTCATTATGAATAATCAATTTGATGGGCATATTAAAATTATAAGAACTACACAAAGATGAGACAAAATTATTCATCACCTTTTGAAGACATAAGAAGATTTACACTTTCAACAATATCCAGGAAAACCTGCAAGAAATAAATGAAAAACAATCCAGCAAACTGTCCAAATTCCCGTGAAAAGATATGCAGGAAAAATAGGACAAACCTCATTCTTTTTATAAACAAGGCCCTCTCTGCGCCAACCAACAGCACCTGTGACTTGTAAAGTAGCATTGGGGACAGCTTTATCTGCGGGCTGTAACAATTGACAAAATGCTCAGCATTCCTAGTTCATCAACTTCCACTGTTCAACCCATATGTCACATTTATAATGCTAAAAATAAAATACCAATAAAAAAAATAATGTCAAAAAGAAAAATGGAAAATGAATGTGCAAGAAATTGCATTGTCTTCCAGGATATTGTTTCTTATCTAACCTTTGACGAAAAAGGCGAGCGCACTCCTTCCTGAGTGATGTAAAGCTTTAAAATCTCAGGAGAAAGGTTTTGAGGATAACCAAAGTCCATAATTTCTGTCATTTAGAGGAAGATAGCAATCATTCATTTACTTAGATCATGAGTGAAGTACCACAAACAAAATAAATGATTTGGCATTCAATTTGTTTCACAATGACCATCAAAATCGTACCAAAATGCTAAAAGCAATAAACTAAATTTCAACAATAGAATCGGTAGGAAAGACCAAGGGAATGTAAAATTATGTGATTAAAAGAGCAACATTCAAATGCATCTCGAAATTACGCACCATCTAGCAGCTCATAAATCAAAACAAAATTATTTCTGATGGCATCTTCATCAAAAGCCCCACCAAAGTATGACTTGAACAATGCCACTGCCTGCAAATTACGCAACAAGACGAGCATCACAGTTAGCTATTGGAGGAAACATCCCATTTGCTCTCCATCCAAGGCCCAAATTGCTTCAGAGAATTTCTAGCTGACAAGTGGGACCATAAGTGTCAAGGAATTTTTGTTTTTCTTTTTTGGCATTTTGAAGAATGAGGATGACAACATATTTACCAAAATTATGTAGCAAGAAGAAAAAGAAAAAGAAAAGACTACTTAGCATAGTCATCAAAATAATTTGATAATTTGTCTATTTTCTAACAGAATTTTGTTGAACCCATAAAATCATCTAATAGCAAGAAAAGGGCTTCAAGGCTTCCACAAACACAAAGCGTACGCAATTCACTTTTACAAATGGCAGACCAAAATCAGATAGTAAAATTTAACAAGGAGTAAATCAACCACCTCAACAACAAACTTGAACGCACAAGCTACATTAGCATTGCTGCTGACAACAATGACGATGTAGACATTGCTTATTCTCATGTAAAAGAAGGAGCAGCCTCCAATCTGCCGTACTGGGCACGTGCCAAGCTCCTTCGTCTGCATGATATGCATCCGGAAGGCATCCACCATGTTTCCACTGCAACAAATAGTTATCCTTATTATGACAGAAATGTATAATGCAGTTGAGAAACAGATCAAAGGGAAAATGCAAAGCAGAAGAGAAAATCAAATTAAATCGCTACAAAATCGAAAGCACAAGAGGAACAGGACAAGACACGGCCTTCCAACAAGAGCATTGAATTACAGAGTTAAAAAAAGCATATAACGCACTGCCACTGCAATGGTTTTCTATTTTTTTTTAACAAACATTAGTTGTCCGTCCCCTTACATCAAAAATTACCAGAACTGAACTTAAGCCTCTCTCACATCGACAAACTGGTCGCTGTCAACTCTCGAGCAAATCAAATTGATATTGATGGGCACACATTCGATCTTATTACAAACACAATCACCATTTCAAAACACACATGTGTTAATGGAGATGCACTAAACACAATATATTTACCCCACATCGTCGCGATAGAGGCGGTTAATGAGGACGTCGCCGCGGAGATTCAAGAAATAGATGGCGGAAGCAGCCACCGGCATCTCTCTGATCCGATCCGATCCCAGAGATTGCTCCACAAAGCGACGGTCAAACTTAGATCTGGAGGAATTTTGACCTCCAAATGGGCGGCGTGGATTTAGCTAAACCCCCGACACAAAAACGCCCCACCACCGTATAAGCGCACCAGACTGCGTCGCTCTTGATGGGTATGGCTTGCTTGGCTTGGCTTTGCTATGGCGGAGAAAATGGAATTATTGAAATGCGAAATTCAGAGAGAGAGAGAGAGAGAGAGAGGGGGAGTTGCAGAGACTACCCCGACCGATTAACATATACAATACGACGCATCGGTCTATTCCTCGCACGCGTGGGATGTCCAGCACGTGCGTTTTCATGGAAATTTAGACGGTCTTTTCCATTTCATTTTTCTAATTAATTAATAATACCCGATGATAACTTCGTCTTTTATACTAAAAGTTTTGAGTTCTACTTTCGAGAATGAAATATAAGATTTATAAATATAAAGAGGGGTATTCTACCGTCACAATTATTAATTTCACATTTTTAATGATTTAGTTTATGATTATAATTAATAAAAAGGCTACAAATAACAACATTTGTATATAAGTCTAAATCTATATTATATTAAATTTCTTGTCATATAATAAAACTCTTTTAATAATTATATAATTTTTTAAGAGGAGGGTTTCATTAAAATAAAGTGAAACTCATTATTAAAAGTAAACTCATATAATTTTGGGTTAATAAATAACTTTATACTTTGCATGATATCTCAAATTTAATCTAATTTTTGAAAAATAACAATTTAAGCAATTTAACAATAGTTTTATAATAATTCTAACTAATTGTCAAACTAAGTTAATGAAAAATATTTAAATTACTAACCTATCATGGTGACATTAAAGAGAAATTAAGATATACTAAAAACAAAATAGTAAAAATGAACCATATAAGCCTAAATAGTAATTAATAATTTACTTTTATATAACTAATATAATTGTAATTATTTATAATTATAAATTAATATTATAAACTCAATTTTAAAATCCACATTAATTTCATCAGTTGAAAATAAAAAAAAACCAAAATAAGAAACTTTAATTATTATTTGTATTTCTTTTTTTTCATCTTTTTGCTTTTATTTTATTATCATCTTTCATAGGTTTGTTTTCATTTTTGCATCCTATTATTCCCAAAATTCTAATTGCTTTTACTCTCTTATAATTAAGTGAAGAGATATATTTGCAATTGAGACAATGGAGACTACCAAAAGTGGTAAATTTGGTAATAGGTCATCATTTTCATAAACAAGTCCAAGAATGGATCACATTCTTTGTAAATATGGAGTATTAGCCCAAATTTACATATCTTGGAATCAAAACAATCAAAAGAGAAGATTTTTAGGTTATCAACTATAAAAGTAAGATAATTGCAAATTCTTTACATGGTACAACCTAAAAATTTATGAGATTTATAAGGGGTATTAGGTTACTTCAAAGCAAAACAAAGAATTAAAGGTAATATTGGGATTATAAAAGAAAATTTCCTCCATTTAACCTAAATGAAGCATCTTAAAGAGAACATTAGGTCCAAGAAGAACAAAATCGTCATTTTGGGTGAGGGAATAAGTATAATGTTATTTGATTATATGGAATTGAAAAGGAAAAATAAGAAACTTTTAGAAGAAAATACAATTCTAAAAAGAAAATTTAAACCAGTGTTGTATGTTTGTTTACTGTGCACTTATGTTCATTTGATTAACATTGTGTTGTATACTAATGTTGATGGAAAAAGGCAAAACCATGTTTTTATCATGGCATTTCTATTATTGCAAGGTTATCAATTATATGACACATTTGTTATATATGTTTATAATTACAAGTGTTAAGTTAATTGATTCAAATATGGATAATGACTATTTGTTAATAATGAATGAATTAAGCTATTAATCGTTTTAACTCTATTAAATTTAGAGGAGATTTGGCTTTTGGCACTAAAGTCCACAGTGGTAAGTGGAGAGGAAAGGCAATAGTAGTGGATGTCTTGTATCAACTTCCACCTGCTAGGTTATGGAAAGAAAAGGCTTCATTCTTTATCATATTAGAAAAAAAGGCACTAGTATAAAAGTTAATGATTTATAACTTTTTTTTTTCCATTTTTTGGCTAAATGGTAAAAATTACCATTAGAAAAAATCACAATTCTTAATTCTTGCAAAAACACAATCCCTAATTGTTTCAAAAGCACAATCCAATACATCACAATCTCTAAATCTTTAATTGTTTCGAAAGCACAATTCTAAATTAGGACAAAAACAATAACTAATTGCTAAGTAGAAAAACATATTTTAGCCCAAGTCTTCAAATGATTGATTCTCAATGCCTATATTATACATATCAGTGTGTTGCTCAACATACCATCCTCCTAAAAGAGCCATTACTTGTCCATAAGCTTATACAATAGTTATCAAGACTTGGTTAGGACTAAAGACTAATGTTATTAAATGATGTAAAGACATTTGAATTTGCGATACAAAGTTGTTACTTAAGTGTTTAGTACAAGCATTTCATTTTTAATCAAATTGGAAAAGAACTTGTTATTGGTAGATATACCTTTATATAAACATTGCTATGCTTTGTTGAAGTTATGACTTCGACACCCTTTTTGACTTGCTACATTTTTATTGCAACCTTTTTTCTATGTGTTATGGATGATAGATCAACCACTACAATCATATTACCAATCCTCTTTTTTTTTAGGCTTATTAGTAAATTTATTAACTTGTATTAATATTATCAAATTACTTGATATTATATTTTATTTTCTCTTATCTTATTTATTTTTATTTTTTTGGAATATTGTTAAAGCCAACCCTTCCATTAGTTTAGGTGAAATCAAAACCATGATTCTTGACCTCCCATAAACTATAATCACTAATCGCTTGCTTTAAGTCAATTGTGAAACTAAGAGGCCTTGTCTAGTCACGTCTTTTGTCTTTTGTCTTTTGTCAGGATAAAACATTACCTCGTTGAAATTCTCAACACATAGCCGGGGTTGCTACACAGTAGATCGGAAGATACGTAGTAAATTCCAAATCAGGAATTTATGATCATCATTTGACCAGCCATAAATGCCCGAAAAACGTCAATATTTGGCACGATTGCCATAGGGACGAGGACATCAATGCGATGCTCCCAGGGAGTTTGCAAAACCACCGAAAGGGAATCGTTCCAGAATAGACCCAGGGCCACCTTCTCTAGAGCGACCAAGTCCTTTGCGCAGTCAGCAAAAAGACCATGATTGTAGTGCAGCTTCGGCTTAACATTTTTCATTCCAGAAGATTTTCATTCAGTCTCCGCGAGAAAGACTAAATGGAGAGATTGAAGCTTCAATTAGCTTATTCGATCAACTAAGTGCTTGAGCACTCCCTAGCCCTCGGCAATTTCAGTATAGAAGATTCATGACGGCCGGCGGGACTGCATTAATGAGTTAAAACTCATTAAACAAGATAATCTAACCACCAATCATCCCAACTTCATAAACAATCACAAAGAACTTTCGTTTTCAGTTTAAGATCAAGTGGTATCCGAGTCAATTTTGATACAGTGCTGTTATTCTATCTTTTCCACATACCAGAACTAAAAAAAAAAAAAAAAAAAAAAATGAAACCTTTGACCTAAAGATTTCAAACAGCAAAGTCCCATGACGCCCCCAATAGCAGCCCCTGTGATTTTGAGGAGTGGCAAAGATCTGAGCCACGGCCATACATTCTCCACCAAGGCCTTTTTATGCACCCGCACTGATTATATATTACAACGAACCTACTCTAACTGCCACACGACGCGCTTACTTTCTCAGTGGGTCCCACATCATCCACCAATCCGCACTCATTTGTCCAGGCAAGGTGACACGTTAAGACACACACACACACACAAAGCACACATACCTAATATCTAGCCAATTTTAAGCTCAATGTCCTGCTCTTGTCATCAATTTTCTGTCTGCCTCTCCTCCATCTCTCCTTCTCTCTCTCTCTCTCTCTCTCTCTCTCTGGAATTGGATCGATCAGCCAGACAGCCCAATCTCCACAGAACCTGTAAGCCTCTGTTTGTCTATGCAATCAAATCAAATCTTCCATTTTTCTACATCTCTATAGATTATCATTTAAAGGGGTCTTGATGAATCTTGAATTCATAACGTAGCTTTCTGATTCAATTCTACGTGTTTATGCAGATGGGTTGCACAGCGAGAGACAAGCATACGCGTACGAATCGGAGGGCCCGATCCGTGAGACCCGAATTCGATCCTTGCTGTTACGCCTCGTCGATTTCCAAATCCATATTGGAATCAGGCCTTAAACCCCTGGCCTACCATCTGGGTCCGGACGACCAGGGGCAGAACAATCCGAATGCAATCCCGAACCCGAATTTTAATGTTAATTTAGAGGATAACGGGTGGGGTTATTGCACTGAGGAACAATTAGAGGAAATTTTGTTGAAAAATCTTGAGTTTTTGTATAAAGAAGCTATATCTAAGCTGCTTTCTTTGGGTTATGACGAGGATATTGCTTTAAAAGCGATTTTGCGCAATGGGCACTGTTATGGTGGAATGGATGTTCTGACTAATATTTTGCATAACTCATTGGCCTATCTGAATAGTAATTATCATAATAGTGATGGAACTTTGGATGAATCTGAGCCTGTTTTTAATGATTTGAGGCAGTTGGAGGAGTATTCGCTTGCAGGCATGGTTTGTTTGTTGCAACAAATTAGACCCCAATTGAGTAAAGGCGATGCTATGTGGTGTTTGTTGATGAGTGATCTTCATGTGGGTAGAGCAAGTACTATTGAAATCCCCGTAGCTAATTCCCCTGGAAATGGGGATATAATGGCACAAAGTACCAAAGAAAGTGTTGGTGGTAATGGGGATGAGAATGGAGTTGGTGTGGTTGCACCTGCCCTTTGTAGGTTCCATGGAGGTTGGGGTTTTGGAAATGGTGGAGGGCCAGAATTTGCAGTTAATGGGTTTTTCTCTTACACAGCAGACATGACTTTGCAAAGGGATTTTGAGTGTCCTAAGAGGTTTGATCTTTCACCTTCAATGAAGTCTTTGTTAAAAAGAAACGTTGCAATGTTTGCAGCATGTTTTAGAGCTAATTCAAAACAGATGCAGATGCAATCTCAGGCTCAGCCTCAGGCTTGTGTGAATGGTTTAGCAGGTGTAGTTGAGGCCCCAGCTGTAAATGGGGTTCAGACTGCAGTTGATAAGAGAGAGGAATATCAGATTTCGAAGAACCAAGATGGGGTTAGTTCGATGTTGAGTAAGTTTCGTAATCTAAATCTTGAAGAAAATTTGGAGCTTGCAGGAGAAGAGCAGAAGGATGAGATGATAGTGAGTCTGTTGCATCAGATTAAAGATTTGGAGAAACAGGTAAAGGAGAGGAAAGAGTGGGCACACCAGAAGGCAATGCAAGCGGCAAGAAAGCTTAGCAGTGATCTAAACGAACTCAAAATGTTGAGGATGGAACGGGAGGAGACACAACGGTTGAAGAAGGGGAAGCAGACTCTTGAAGACTCGACAATGAAGCGATTGTCAGAGATGGAGAATGCTTTGAGAAAGGCCAGTGGTCAGGTGGACCGGGCGAATGCTGCTGTGCGAAAGCTTGAGACAGAGAATGCAGAAATTAGAGCTGAGATGGAGGCTTCCAAGTTAAGTGCATCTGAATCAGTGACAACATGCTTGGAGGTGGCAAAGAAGGAGAGAAAGTGCCTAAAGAAGCTTTTGGCTTGGGAGAAACAGAAAACTAAGTTGCAGGAGGAGATTGCGGATGAAAAAGAAAAGATCAAGGAGCTGCAAAGATGTTTGGCTATGGTTGAGCGGGCTCAGAAAGAAGCTGAGGTGTGTTTGACTAATTGTTTTATGGGCTCTTAGCTATATATTTGTCTGCTTGTCTGCCTATCTCTTTATCCACAATTGCCCTTTAGTTTGAAGTGTGAGAAAGTTGACTGTTACCGGAGTTTTCTATTCGGAACTCCTTGGAAAGTCATTGACCTGCTTTATTCTTGCCTATCTATGATTAACTTTTACAAAAATGATCAGCAAAAAGGAGGAAAGTAGCTAAGTGGAAAATTTAAAAAAAAAAAAAAAAAGGCTTGTTCACCAGAGCTCAACACAGAAATAGTAGTAATCTCTTCTGTATTGCTTTGGCTATTCAATGAATTTTATGGTATTATGTTATGGAGATGGAAGTTTTGTTGTTGTTATTGTAACTGTACTTAAATTTCTTGTTGCCAGCTCTGTTAGCAATCTTTGCCAGCTTGTTAGTGATATATGTCATGGTATGCGATTTTTAATACCATCTATCATGTCTGGCTATTTCTTTATTTTTTGGTGTTAAAGCAACCTCTTAAGTTTTTGATGATTCATTCCTTCGAAAGCTTGTAAATTTTTGCTTACCATGGCCTGCTCTTGGAAACCAGTTAATGCAATGCAATATTTCCTATGATAGGTAAAGTGGAGGCAAGAAGTGAAGGATAAAGAGCAAGCTTTGGCCCAGGTGGAGGAGGAAAGACAAGCCAAGGAGGCTGCTGAGTGTAATAATAAAAGGAAGCTTGAGGCTTTGCGCCTTAAAATAGAGATAGACTCCCAGCGCCACAAGGATGATCTACAGCGACTTGAGCAGGAGCTCTCACGTCTGAAGTCATCTGCAGAGACTGCTGAATTAAATCAATTGGATGCTTTACCCTTAGGAAAGCCTAAGAAAACAAGGACCCAGGGAGAAACAATTGCTAAGCTGCTCACCGAGTTGGAGAAACTGGAGGATTCGTTCGATAAAGGAGCCAACGCTAATCGGGAATGCATAATTTGTATGAAAGACGAAGTCTCCATTGTTTTTCTGCCATGTGCCCACCAAGTTATTTGTGCCAGTTGCAGCAAAACTTACGGGAAGAAGGGCAAAGCAACTTGTCCGAGCTGCCAGGTTCCGATTGAGCAGAGAATCCGTGTTTTTGGTGCAAGTTCATAATTTCGTTTGGCATAAGAATTCAGAATGACAGCTGGATTTTTCTTTTCCCCATGGCATGCTTGACACCATCCATCTATATTTCCTTGCAATCTGCTGATGTATCAGCAAAATAGGGATATGTTTATAAATAACGAAACAAGGTACCTTTTAGGCTCATCGTTTTAGCCTAAAATAAGCGGCATGCTTTCTTGATGCCATTTGGTTGAACTGCTTTGGGGCATCGTAATATCAAATTTTACATGGCCTGCATTTATATGCATTTGATGCAATTTTGAGTGCTGATTTGCCTGCTTATTCTGTTGAACCTGGAGGATATCATTCCTGAATGTTCTGTATGCCTTTTATAAAATTGAAGTAGGTGCAATGGAATTGGAAATACCATAGAAGCATTCATTAATGAATTCTGAGATTCGGTGGCCATTAATGTACCTCTGCTTTTGTAGTCTAAAACATTAATATATCTCCCTTCAGAATAAATTGCTGGGTCCTCATAGATCACTAGAATGTAACCCCCCCCAAAAAAAAAACAAAAAAAACAATATACGTTCAAGTAGTATTTACACAATGGGGAAAACTTACAGGTTTATGCTCGCTGGCCTAAAGTTAATGTATCTTCCTGTTCTAATTTTGGTAACTTATTAATCTTCCAGTTCACAGCGAGAACCTCTGCTCCAAATGCACAACATTCGCCAACAAGGTACCCATTGGAAGAATTAATAAACTTTAATCCCAAGCACCAAAATTATAAGCCTGACCCAAACATTGACTTGGGTAAGGAGTTCAACTAGTAGGTTACTAGTGGAATTAATGTATCAATAATATTAATTTTTTTATACTATTATATATATATTTAACTTTTTTATTTATATTCACTATTAAAATTAAGATAAAATTAATAATTTTAAATAATTTTTTAATAAAAAATATTAATTTAGTAGTTATTTCTTAATTTTAAAATTTTTTAATTAAATTCTCATATTTTAAATAGTATAATTTAAAAAAGAATATGATTTTATTTAACTAATTAATTATTCTAAAAAATTTTGTATAAAAAATAAAAATAATTTTATGAGAATAATGATCATAATTAAAAATTAACTTTCCATAATAAAATAAAAACAATTTTACAAAAATAAAAATCACAGTTAAAAATTTAATTTCATTCAATGATTTCAACTTAACCACATTAATTTTCATATAATAATGTTCAATAAAAAAACTTAATCAAATAAAATACCATTTACCAAAATAAGTATTATCAAATTAGTATGACATAATAAAATAGAAAAACATAAATTGTAAAAGAAAGTTTGACATTGTATATTGTTGTTATTTTTTATTATTTAGTTTAATTTAATATTAATTTAGAATTGCAATAAGATTAGGATTTAACTTCTATAAATATTAATAGCTTATGTCTAAAACTATGCAATGAGCAAACTCTATATTAATATATGCTAGTATTATCATAATTAAGAAAAAAAAAACCAATAATTTTAAGTAATTATGTGAATAAAAATGCCTATTTGGCAACATTAGATTGATTTTAAAATTTTCTTGATAAATTCCAATAGTTTATTATATTTAATATTATCTTAATCGTTAATTTGTAATTTTTTAAAATATTTTAATAAAATTAAAATTTTAATATACATCTAATTCTCTTTTTTATGCTAAAAAATTAAGTATATTTGATTTATATTATTATTTCTTTACTTTCTTAATCAAATTACTCAATTTCATATATTAACTTTTCTTGCTCAAATAATTTTTCTTTATAATTGGTGTTTATAATTGATTATTATAATATTATTAATTAAAATTTTAAGTATATATTTAATTATTATCAATATGCAATAATAAAATCTATTTTATCTTCTAATTAATTACTCAATTTTAATTTAATTCAATTCTTTCAATAGAAATTTAAATTTAAAAGATTTTAATTAACAAAAACACTAATTATAGTTAATAATTAAATTAACTTTAATCTTACTTCATTATTTTAAAATTTAAATTAAAAATAAATTAGTTTATTTAATAATTATTAAAAGTAGACCCTACTCTATATATAAATATATATTATCAAAGTTAAGAAAAATCTCATATGACATGTTTATTTAATTTTAAGAATATCTGATTGTTCAATATAAATTTTAATTTTTTCATTGATTCTTATAAATTTAAATATTTAAAATTAACTTAAAAGTTGATTTGTAATTTTTGTTAGTATTTTAATAGGTTTAATATTTCAATATATATTTGACTTATTTGATTTAATCAATTACAACTTAACACATCTTATAATTTATTTTGTTCATATTAATTATTGTTCACATGTTTCTAAAATTCAAACAATGCAAACATTCATGATTAAGGAAAATAAAATAAAATAATTTGAAAAAAGAAAAAATAATTTTAATTTTTTTTATTTCTTATAGAGGAAAAAGGAGAAAAATTATTTTTAAATTACTTTTTTTTTCAAAAAGAAAAAATACTTATAGTTTAAGTTTTTTTTTCCTTTATTATTTTTTGTAAAAAAAAATTACTATCAAATTCTTTTCTTTAAATACTGATAATTCAATTTTTTAATTTTTTAAAATAAAATAAAAAATAAAAATATACTTATTAATAAATATGATAAATTTATATATTGTGTGAGCTAAATCCTAATCAATGTGTGAGTATATGTTACTAATACTAAAAAAAAAAAATTTATCAAACACTTATATTGTATAATCTACATAATTGTAAAAATATCTAAATATTTAATTAAAATTCCAAATTTGTTAGTAAATTTACACAATTTGTAATATTTAAATTAACTTAACAATTAGCTCGTAATTTTTTTAATATTTTAATATAATTAAGAATTTAGCATGTATCTAATTTACTTAATTACAATTTCACATATATTATAATTTACTCAATTTATATTAATAATTTTTATAAATGTCTAAAATTTACAAATACAAATACTTATAATTAAGAAAAATTAAAGAATAATTTCTACAAAAAAAATAATTCTAAAGTTCTCTTTTTGTGTTTTTAAAGAAAAAAAAATTAAATTTACCTTTCTTCTCAAAAGGAAAATACTCATATTCTTTTATTTTCTTATAAAATATATTTTTTAAAATTAAAAAATATACATAATTTAAATCTTTTTTATTTTTTCTCATTTAAATAAAGCACAACCAAAATTATACTTGTCAATAAGTATAATAATGAAATGTATCATGTAGGTCTAAGACTAATATATTAATATTGTCAAAATTGAAAGAAAATCTCATTTTCACTTATATAGCAACTTTTCACAAATTCACAAATTAAGAATATTAAAATATTTCTTTTAAGCAAGACATAGAATTATGATATAAATAATAAGACAAAATGTATACTAAAATTTTAATTTTATTAAAATATTAAAAAAATTTATAAAATAATTACTAAATTAATATAAGATATTATAAAAGGCAAGTTTACTTTGAGAACTCATCTACACTAAATGACAACTAAATTTTATCCCAAAATTTTTCCTTGTCTCTCTCTTTCTCACTCTCTATGAATCTGTGCCATAATAATAAGTAGTCATATGTGCTTATCTCTTTGGAATCTTACTAATTAGTAGTTTTAACAAATGGTTGAATATTACAATAGAACCTAGAAATCCTTAGGCAGAACAAAGAAAAAGAAATAATTTAGTAGTGTCAATGGAGAGGGACTAAGGAATTTCAAGCAAAGATGGTGGAAAAGCATTAAGGTTCACAACTAACAAGAGAAATGATAGAATACAATTTACAATTGAGTTTTGTCTTTCTTTGTTTTATACAAAATTACCTTTTTGTACTCATAAAAGTGAAAAAACATAGCAATTGATCTCTATTACTTAAACATATATTAGATATTAAAAAGAATGACACATAAGCCCTATAATGACTAAGAAACATCAAATTCATATAAATCAATTACATGTACTAATTTTTTAAAAAAATTATTAGGGTGAGAAAATTAATATTTAAAATTGAATAATTTAATTAAGGGAAAAATAATAATAAGACAAATAAAATATGTTTGATTTTATAGTGTGTAAAAAATGATTAAATATATTTTTAAATTTTAATTTTATTAAAATATTAAAAAATATATATAAATCAACTAATAAAGAAGATTTTATTAAAATATTAAAAAATTACAATCTAATTATTAAAAAAATGTAAAATAAAAAAGTCCATCATACAAGAATTTTGTCTCGAAGAATTACTCATAATTATCAAATTTCTCTCTATTTCAACAACACTAATATACATATAGATTATATTTAAGTCTGGTTATTGCATAGATTCCAAATATCCCTTAAAAAATATTAAAATAACAAAATTTGAATTATATTTCTAATAATAATTAATTTAATTTATTTATTTTTAATTTAAATTTTAAAAAATAAATATATATAATGAAAATTAATTTTATTATCAATCATGATTTATATTCTAGCTAATTTAGAGTTTTTAAATTTAAATTTATGTTGAAGAAATTAAAAGAAATTAAACTAAATGAATGACTAAAAGATGAAGTAAATTTTATTATTACATATAAATCATAAATAAATTTATAATTAAAATTTTAATTAATAATATCACAATTAACAATAATAAATACTAATTTTGAAGGAAAATTATTACAATAAAAAATAATATATGAAATTTAGTAATTTAGTTTTAAAAAAGTAAAAAAATAATAATATAAATCGAATATACTTAATGATTTATAGTATGAAAAAAGAAATTAAATATACTTTAAAATCTTAATTTTATTAAAATGTTAAAAAATTACAATTTATTTATTTATTTAATATCAAATTCTACAAATCATAAAAATTTATTAAAAAATTTTAAAATTAAATAAATATCACTACATAAAAACTTTTTTTATTTAAAAAATTGCTCATAATTATTATTTGTCTTTTCCTTTTTTTTTTTTTTTGAACTTTGACAATATTAATATACATATAGGTGTGTGTGTTTGTGTATAGGTGTGTGTGTGTGATTGTGTATGTTTCTGATGGGGATGCTCACGGATTTGATTGGATGGTCTTAATGATAATTCTACATTTAAATTTCTTACGACGGTATCTCTGAACCTCAAATCGTAACCAAAGTATAAATCTCTTCAAACTGGCCAATATATCACATGGTTTTTGCGAGACGGGGTGCAGGAAAGGTTGAGTTTTTAATTACACTATTTTTATTCTTTAAAATACGAGTAGTACTCGGTGATTTTTTTTTTTTCTTCTCTCCATTAAGCTTGTCGTCTATGTTGGAGAAATAGAAATAAAAGGAAAAAAAAAAGAAGCTGAAAATTTAAGAAAATTATCGTAATATTCATACCATATTTGTTATACTGCACAATCACTCTGTTGATAGCTTTTTCTATTCTTAATTATTGTGAATTGTCATAAATATATTAAAAATGCTCTCTTCCTGCTTCCTCTTTCCTCTTTAATTCTGAAACGATTATATCTAATGGTTAATACTTGGCAATGTGATCAGTTATATCCGAGCGGCTGTGCTTGGGGAGTATTTTTATTTATAAAAATTATTACCACAATTGTAGGAAAAGAAAAATGTTTGAATGTCAATGTTAAAAATGTGTTGATGTTCAACTCCCTTTATTCTTAGGAATATTAACATATTCTCATAATTTTCATATTTAATTTTTTGATAGAATTTTTCTGTTACATCAATCTTAATTAGGTAATTAAAATCTTCCTCCATAATTCTGGCTGTCACTTCCTCATCAAATCTCAATTAGTTGTAGCATTTTATTTTTTATTTTCTCTCTCCCTCTCACTACACCACCTGCATTGCCTAAATATCCCAAAAAAGGCAAATAAATTTCTCTACAGTTAAATTATTATTTTTTTCCCATGAATTAATGTTTTACATTTTTATTCCTCCAACTTGGTTTGTGGCACCTCGATATAAATACTTATTTGACTACTTCCATCATATGCATTTTAAATGTAAAAGTTTCAAAGTTTGGATTGTTAATTCTGTGCAACTGAGTTTGTCTCAGCTGATTTGCTCTTCTCTTCAGTAAATTTTCCTGCAATTGATACTCCCCGCTTCTTCCCTTTTTCTATATTTTTAACAAGGTTTTTACCCATATTATTCGGTTCTTTTAATTCTATAATTATGGGTTCTAGTAGATTTTTGCATAAGAAGTTACCCATTATCAACCAGCTGAGGATCCTCTCTGTAAAGGTTATGAGGCAGTGTTGGACTCAAAACAACAAGATGATACGTTAGTAAGTCCTTTCATGTTTACTCATAACTTCATTTCACATTCAATGTCTAACACCACGTACTGCCATTATTCCTGAACATTTCCCGTTCCACTGAGTTGTTCGGGCATTACATACAAGCTGAGAGCCCAGGCACTCAGTTCACTGCAACTATCCTTGGCAGCAGTATGCAAAATTAGGAGCTGTACTTCGTCACTTTGGATACACTGTTGCAGCTCTACATGGTTGCTACCATTAATTATGCTACCATTGATTCAGTGCTTGGACTGAAATAAATTCCACAAAACTGATAGTGCTTGTCAGATTGCTGTTTATTTCTCTTCAATGAAAACCTGTCGTTTACATTTTAAATGCTGCCTGCTTAGACACCAAAATGCTGCCGTGCCCTCTTTAACGATCCGTGCATTCGCGTTGCTGGGGAAGTGTCAAAGGTTCTAATGGAACTCTCAAACGGCATCAAGTTTCACTGCCATTGCTCTCCCAGGTTGCTTTCCAATCATCTGCACGAAGCCTTACAAGACCTCAATACTGCCATAACATCACAGCCAAGACTTTTCCTAGGCTCCAACAATAACCAAGCCACAAACTTGCTAGCTCTAGCGGCTGCACACGCCTGCGACCAGAAGCACGAAAATGACCAGGGAGACTCATTATCAAGGTCCAAGACCGACACATCTGCATTGCTCGAACGAAAAAACAAAAGGGATGACGAACAATTTAAAGAAGCCGAATGGAATGCTTTGAGACCACAGTTGAGCCAAATTGTCATCACAAGTCTAGAGTTCTCGGAGGCACTTCCTTTCGCTGCTTTTGCATCTTTGCTAGTGGAGACAGTGGCAAGACTAGACAGTGTTATTGATGAAGTTGAAGAACCGGCGAGGATGGCTGGCTTCAAGGAGTTTAAACCCGGTGATGAAAATAAGGTGACTCGAGAGTTGAGCGGCATTGGACGTTAACCATAATCACTTGCCTTACCATGCGGCAGATTGATTGCCAACAGGTTTAGAAGCTTTAGGATAATATTCTTTGGCTGCTGCTGTGTTATTACAAGTGGTCGTGTATAGAATAAATAAGTTAGAGAAACATCTTTTGTTGTACTCTTGGATATTCTTACATGTAAAATGTTCATTTATAGCCATTGATTCTTTTGGGGTTCAGGTTTAAATTATACTGTTTCCAGTGAAATACTGTTGTTTCGAATTATTATATTTTGTGATTGAAAGTACTTCTTACTTTGCAATTGGCAGTGAGGGCAGCTGCTAAAGTAGCTCTAATATGATTTTAAAACAGCTGTGATACCATATTAGAATTTGGACACTGAAGGAAAATGAAGCTCTTAAAGCTTAGAGTTTTAAACACACATTGAAGCAAGCCAAGATCTACAATGCTTTACATACACAAGCTAGAAAGGAGTGGTGGTTGCTTTGCTCATGTTGCATGGAGTCCTAACTCAATGGTAGGTTGCATGACCAGTTTTAGATCAATATATGACGAGTGTTTTAAATTTCTTAAATGTTTTCTTCTTTTTTTTTTTGGCTTAATAAAATTTTTTCGCACACCCCCCCCTGCTGTGAAAGTTATACAAGAAGCTAGACATGCTTATGCGCTAATTTTAATATCCTCTAAGAAACTTAGAAATTGAAAAAAAAAATTATTAAAAAAAAAAAGGATGTATGAGAGAAACAAACAAAAGGGCCCAACCGGGTTCGAACCGGTGACCTCTTGATCTGCAGTCAAATGCTCTACCACTGAGCTATGGACCCACGGATATGAGGGAATTCGATTTTTAACTAATAATCTTATTTATTAGTAATGGTGGGCCAACCCAAAGGGATAAGATAAGATAATTTTTTTTATGATGAATTTTAGAGGACGCCAAAAATAACGAGGTCTGGCATTGATGGCTTCCTGTGTCAGTGTGGCCAACCCTGTATTCTATGGACGGAAGAGAAGTCCACAGACACGCAGCCTATTCGGCTGGAACATAGGCGGAAGAAAGCCTAATGACAGGCCACTGCCCCATTGGCACGATATTGATCTTCCTTTCTCATATTCTCTTGTTGACAAAACATTCTTAAAGGGTACTCTCTCTCGATGCCTTAGGCTTTTCTCGAATCTTTGAATTAAGATCTTTATTCCAGCGACTTTGTGCATGCATCATTATGCATTCCATCTTATTACAATTTCCCTTGTTTTGTTGTTACGTAATGTTACTCTATTATGACTTATTCGAATCATACACTTTCTCATGAATCATGCAGCAAGTGGGGTATTGTAGTTCTGATAGAGAGTGATATATTTATGAGCAGGTAGGGAACTCAAGTGCTACTTTAAAGCTACCATTGATGGATTCAGTGCAACAAATTTCCACAATTGCTGTGACTTCAAGGGACCATGCGTGATCATAGGCTACACGGACAAGTCCTTCAAGTTTGGTGCATTTAACCCTGAGGGTTATAGAAGCACGGATGATTACTATGACACATTCGATGCTTTTCTTTTCTATTGGGCAGACAGTGAGAAAAGTGAGCCCATTATTTTGCCCAAGGTTGGTGGCAGTGGTGCAGCACTTTTTGATTATGCACGGGGCGGGCCTCAGTTCGGCGCTGACGGGCTTCTTGTTGGGCCTCCATTAGCGCCGGTCATGGGCGGGTTTGCAGGACCGGATACCAATTCGGGCATTGGTGACTTGAGGCAGGCCAAGTCCAGATTGGGATTGTCGTATGCTAAAAGAGAGGATGGGAAGGAGTCTATTTTTGGGGATGAGTCCAGGGCCACTCTTGAAGAAGTTTTAGTTTTCTGTAGTCCTCAAATTGCAAGCTTGTACTAGTGTTAATGAGTACCCATGTCAGTTTTCTTTATTTCATGAAGTAAAAGATAAATGTATACATGCTTTTCTTGAGAAAGAAAGATGGTGCTCTGATTGGCAGCTTGTTATTGTTTAGGGGCACATAAGCATCTCACATGCACTGGTCACCTGTATTGAGGTTCGTTCCTCAAAATATATGGGAACAAGTTAGATTCCCAATGTTTCAGGTCTTTAACAGCATCATTTGAAGGGAACATAGATTAAACAAAATTGAAAGTTTCTAAATTTCTTAATCAATGACTGTGCTTTTAATTAGGTGATGATACGCCATTTTAACAAAATTTTCTTAAATGAAGAGCTTTTTTAAGGGATATTTCTAAACTAGCAAATAATGTGATCACCTGGTGAGGGAAAGAGACCGGCCAAAACACTCTGATGATGCCCAGGGGCCAAGAAGGGTAGGTGTAGGTGGCGAAGGTATAGGGGTGGCAGCATCAATTTCCGGAGAATATTGGCTGGGGTGGCATAAAAAGGGTTAATGGATAATAAGCCTTCAAGGAAAGCATTCTTAAAGTAACATTAATGTAGCCTCTTTGTCAATATTCTTGAGAAAGTGCGGTAAGGATAGGCAACACTTTTTGTAAACTTCGGTTGATGGAAATGTACTTCTTATCTGATACTCATTTGGTGACAATTCCTGGTAAAACCATTTGAGTCGCTCCTTTGCTTTGGCCCTCTGATGTCATATAATCATTAGTCCAATGATTACAACAATGTCGGTTGCTCCATTTCCGTATCAGCAAATGGTTTTTCCAAAACCGTATAAAATTTATTGCAGATTGAAGAACTTCAGAAAAGGGAAATCAGTCATCATCGTCAAAAAAAGAGAAGAAAAGAAGTTTAAAATTGATGCTACTTCTCCGTGTATGAAAATTGAAAAACCGAGTTGGAAAGTCTGATAATACTCCAATCAGCAGACCAATAGATCGGTTGCAATCATTGGATAGAGGTTGAAAATTTCAACCGAGCAGAATGAACAAAATGATCATCGTCATTTTCACCAAGTCACATAAGCATTTCTCGTTAAACTGGGGTTCGGGTTTTATTGTTATATGCAAGCTTTATATCTCTTGAGGCATAAAGCCAAGAAATGATTGAAGCTGTTTGACAAGTTAATAGTGACTGAAGATTACAACACCAGTGGCAGTACATGGAATTTGAAGTAGAAGCACTCTAAAAATTTCCACAAGCATGCCCCACCCCAGAAGATCATGATTGCCTATCATGTCTTGAAGGCATATTCGGCACAAGAAGCTTGCTTATTTTAGAAAACTATTATCGAAATTAAACCAACCCTGGTGCAATCATTAAAAGTTATTACAACCATGAGGTAAGCAATAAGAGCATAAACAACGATTTGGACAACATTGGAACACTAGAGCAGCATAAATAGCCAACACAACAGAGACTTAAAGCAAAACCAACTCAAAGTACATCGAAGAAAAAAAGAAAAAAAAAAACTAGTTAAAACACTTTAATTTTCTAGCCAAGAACAAACTTTAAAAGGCGCTGTCTTGGAGGCCCCTTCTTGGTAAACCTACCCTGGATACGTCCCTATAACACAATAACCTTATTTCCTTCCTGTGACCAGAGATCACCATAATCCCCCGACCTTGCATCTCCGCTTGCTTGCCTGCAAATTGGAGCTTGTTCCCAAGGATCATATGCTGCATCTGAGGAAAAACAAAAAGAGAGCTACAATGATCTCTCCTTTCCTTTTCAAAAAGGTTTTGTATATCCTAGCGTACTGTTCTGGTCGTAACCTTCATAAGGCCCATCGCCATTGTCATAATAACCCATGTAGTTTCCATGTCCGGAGTAAGGTGACATGTATCCAATGCGGCTGAGAATATCAGCATGCTCTATTTCCCCAGTGAAATTTGAGTATGACGAACTCGGTGAAAAATCCATATTTTCATGTTGGTGCCAGGGAACCATTGAGTATGCTTGTGCATAATCCTGCAGTATATCAAGGCACAATGTTCAAGAAATCTCGAAATGATAACCATCATTGGTTTAAATACCTTCTTCTTAATGTTATACCTTTGAGGAATCCACAATTAAATCCGGTGAGACCCAAGAGTGTGCAAGATTGCTCTCCTGTGAGGCAGCCTCACGTTCAGTCACTGGTGTATTTTGATAAGGAGAAGGAATAGGACTTGAGTAGCTACTCTCATTGTACAAGTAAGTTGCTTGAGAAGAAACATCGCTGGAGATGCCCAAAGGCTCGTTTGATACTGCAGCCGAGGTGAAATGCCCGTTGCTTGATCCCGCTTTCGTAGCTTTACGTGTGTCACTCAGCTTATGCCCTTGGTCATTTTTTTTAATAACACGGCATAAAGCAAATACTCCCTGAAGAGAACCACCATACATTTTCAATATTCCAAGATACAAAAATGCAGATGCTACTTCCGGGCTCTAAACTGCATATCCAACTTGTTTTAAGTTACCTGAGAATTCGACAATCCTTGAGGAACATCATCACAGAGGCGGTACTCGTGCATCACCCAGTCTGTCCTATCCCCTAAAGGAGCACGTCCACGATAGAAAACTAGAGTCTTTCTATAGCCAGTGACTGTCGATTGACACACAACTTTTCGGTCTTTGCCAGTAGCCTTCCAATAGCCAGCTTTAGTGGCTCTATTCGTTCTTGAGCCATTGGGGTACTTCCGATCCCTTGGACAGAAGAAGAACCATTCCATATCTCGTTTAGGAAGGAATGACTTCTCTGCAAATTCACGGACCACAACTCAGATTTTCATGTTTCCAAAACAATGATAAGCGAATGAAATGAAACAACTTGATGAGGGTAGTTTTGTGTTATTGCTTTCCTTCTAATGCATTAGATCAAAATTAAAAAAAGATATCGGTCGATGCATCTTTTAGACCAAAAAGTTAAAAAAGCATTCATGTGACAATGAATTTCACAGAGCTGAAATAAGAAAAAAAAAAAAAAAAACAAACAAACAAACAAGAAAGTGCTTTCTATTACCAAAGGTTTCTGTGTTCACGCTGCAAATGGTTGAAAAATCTAGCAAATAGATCGCTATGCAAAACCTTGAATGATCATTACAATTCGATGCAAGATCGGCTACTGAATGATACTATGGCAGATACACTGTCCAATGCAGATAACAAGGCTCAAAACGAACATATACACATAACTAAATCTGCAACTTAAATCTCAAAAGTTAAGAAATGAGTTTCACAACAATGAGTACCCGGTAGCTCCCATGGATCAAACTTGTACAAATCGATCACGGGGATCACTTCAAGCTCGATCTCAAGACCGTGAACTTTTCTTTGCAGGTAATACCCCACCAATTCCTCATCAGTTGGATGGAAACGAAACCCAGGTGGCAATGACGCCCCTCCCATCTTCCCAACCCTTCCTAGTTGTCTACAGTTACAAGTGTGAAAGAACAGAACAGAACAAGAAGAAACAGAACAAAAGCAGAGTCCAGAAATGAGAGCCTCTTATTGTTCTTGCTAGCTGCCCAGGCTGTACCTATTAAAGATTTGAAAAATCCAAAAATAAAAATTTTTAACGACGCTAGGTTTTTTACCAAGAATCAAGTAGAACTTCCACTGAATAATGCAACCATTGTACGACACAATCATTTTCCTTGAACTTCTTATGATTGAATGCCTTAACGCCCTCCCCCCCCCTTTCAACCAACACCAAATTTAGCAAACAATTAAGATTGAAAGCAAACAAAAACTTGATTTGAGCAAATACCCAGAAGTTAAAATTGTTTAAACTACCCAATAAGATGGTCACTCCAACAAGATAGTCACCAAAAACAAGTTAGAACTTCCAAAAGTGGAACCTCTTCCAATACCCAGAAGCTAAAACCATTCAAAATCTTCGAAGAACTGAAATTTTTGAACAAAGCAAACAAATGAACAATTGTTGGGCTAAGGATTGAAGAAGAGAGCGAAGGCTTGGTAGAGTAGAAAAAGAGATGGGAGGAGGGTCTTATATATAGCATTTGGACACCGAAAGTAGTGGGAGATTGCTTGTCCAGAGCACACCCAAAATTCCACAAGGGGGTGCCCCACTTGAGTTAGCCGGTTCACACCTACCAGTTTACTTCCCCGCCAAATGGATTTTATGACCGTTAATCAATTGGTCTTTTGGCTTCAGTTAATGGAGTCTTTGGTCTCATTATTCATCTCAGATAAAAAAAAAAAAAAAAAGAAGTACTATTTGTGTTGGACCCTTTTTTTTTTTGTCCTGTTTCAAGGAGAGTAATTGCAGGAATATTAACGATTTTAGTTGAATGTTTTTATAAACCAACATGACATATTACGTGAATCAGTATTCTTCTAACATAGACTTCGGGATTTTAGGTTTTAGGATAAGAGTATAATTAATAACTTGTGAAAAAGAAAGTGTGTGAAAAGAAAGTAAATATTAAAGACTTGACAAAAGTATGAATTGCCAAATGTGTTTTATCGATGCATTTGAGTTCTTCAGCGGCATAAAACACATTATTTGCATTGGCTAGACTTCAATATCCTTGAAATAAATGGTACGAGAGGATTGGTAACGTGCATCATTAAATTAGTTTTTCAATGCATGTACAATAGAAAGCTGACCCACATGTTTCTCGTTCACATCTTCACAACTTGAGTTGAATTAGGCTTCAGCTGATAAGGATTCCGCACAATCCTCTGCACTAAAACTCTGGATGGTTATGGAGCCTGATGTCATTAACTTCAACTGTAACACACCTTTTTTAAGTTGGTTGCACTGTGGGGTCAATGTGGTCAAGCCAAGCATTGATTGGGGAATTTGGGGTTTCTTGATACTCTAACCTCCTCCCACGTCGTCCTGAGTCAGACAAAACACTTTTGCTTTATTTTTTGGAAGTGCCTGTGTCATCAAGTTGGTCCCAGTGTTCAAAAGGGCACTCTTTTCAAGTTAAAAGGAGCTTGCTGGGTTTTTCAAATGACTTTTTGGAATGGACCAAACGAGACCCGGAGACTGGTGGAAGCTTCAGCACTCCTTCTCAGTTCCAATTCACAAGATAATAACCATTTAGCTGCCCACTCTGCCTTTGTAGCTGGGAGGAGGTCGACCCCCCCCCCCGGCTCCCTCAAATATTTATTGTAATATGGGATTAAATGAGAGATTTGTATAATTTTATGGTGTTTTTAGACTTCTTACCCCCCCTCTTCGCTAGTTTTTAACAGGCTAATTATCAATTACTTTTGTATTAAAAATAAAAAAATAAAAAATTCATATGTAGATGCAAAAGTTCACTTCTTAGTCGGAGTACACACCGCTTAATTCTTATCAGGTGGGACCAGCTAACGTGATGTAAGCTAAAAACTTAAAATGAGTATGAACTCACCATTTTTTCAGTTTGGTTAAAGTTGAATAAAGGAAATTTAAAGACTGCTTTAAGGTTTGGATGGATGGGATAAACAGGTGCAAGGATGTGACTACATAATTACCAAAGACGCTTAAATAGGATGTACATGACCATTTTGGCTCCACCTCAAGAATGCTAAATTTGATTCCGCAAGGGAGCTTAAACTAACTAGTGGTATTGCTTTAATACTTTATTAGGGCTTTAAGCTATGCCTTTGTGGTTATTGATCTGGTAAATCCATTTTGATCGAGACTCCTCAGCCTAAAAGTATAAGAAGATAATGGGGTCTCACGAGCTTTAATCTTAAACAAATGGCAGGCAATGCTCAAAAGGCATGCTTTAGGCCTTGTTTAGTCCTTTCTTTTTACCCCCAATAGCCCACCTACCTTACTAATGAACTCTAGCAAGGATATGGGAACCAGGCGAACTTCTAGTATGGATCTCGTGTGCAAATAGCCTTTCTCACGTAAGATACAGTTTAATTGAACTCTGAAATAAAGTTAGTTAGCTATTGAAACTGAAACTACATTATTAATATATTATTAATTTTGAGTGAATTTTTTTTATATTTAATTTTAATATTAATAAATTTAAAATTTTGATAACGTGTATTTAAATATTTAAATTTATTTTTTTTATTATGTAAAGAGTTAAACCTAGACTAATACATATACATATAAAAAATTATACTAAAATATTAACTAAATTACAAGTGCGACTGATAATTTGATCAGTTCTTTATTTTTGCCCTTTTTCGTACAATTGCGGGGAGCTCCACTAACAGTTCATTTGCTCGAACCATCGAGTCTACAAACTTACCAGGTCCACGCAACCCATTTATTACAGTACTCAAGAACTTCAAATGACCCAACTAACTCAAAAGCAAGCCTAGAGTAAATTTTGTTCATAATGTTATGGAGTGCGCAAAACTAGTTGGAAAGTGATTAGAAAAATAGAAGAAGAAGAAGAAGAAGAAGAAGAAGAAGAAGTAGTTTATACTTAATATGGATGGGAACTTCAAATTTAATTGACGGAATGTGAGAAAAGTTTCTATCAGGACAAAAGGCACCAAAAATCTGTTTGCAAGTAAAAATTAGATGAAAATTAAATTTCCATAACACTCTCTTGGACACCCCTAAAAATGAAAAATGGAGGGTGGAGGGGGGGAGCATATTTTCCAATTTTGGATTCTCTATGTATTGTTCGCCCAAGTCTTTCCCAGTTTGAAGAAAATCCTGATATAATTTTGCGGCAGTGTTGGTCCATTTCCTTTTTCTTTCCTTTTGGTTTTTACTAAAATATTTATTAGATCACAAAATTACTCAACAATAAAAAAAAAAGAAATGTGCTAGACTAAAAAATATGGTGGTATTAAAAATAAAAAAATTATTTTAAATCGTATGTCTAATTTTATTTTTCTTAAAAAAAATTATTCTCAACTAAAATTATAATAATTTTTTTTACAAAATAAAATAAAATACACTCGATTGTAATTTATATTATTAAATTTAAGAACTTGCGGTATTATTTGTATGTATATAATTATTTACTAAGTTTTTCATTAATTTTCTATTATGTAAATACAAATAATATTTTTTGAAAATTTAATTTTAATAATAAAATTTATAATTAAATATATATTACTTTATCTTATAAAGAAATTTATTATAATCTCAATTACATAGTTACAAAATGAAGTTTACTTTAAAATAAATATATAATTTAATTAATTCTTTTATTTTCAGTACAAATTTATCTTTTGGTTCCAACAACAGCTTCCCTATCTCACATTTTTTATTTATTTATTCATATATATTACTTGTTCATCAACTAGGATATTAATTAAAATGACAATATATTAAATAAACACGAATTTGACCCAATTTGTAAAGGGATTGGGAAACTCTCACTGACGACAGAGGTGGTTCACAACAAGTAAGACCCCGGGAATCTACCCATAAGATCAAATGTGAAATGGAGAAAAGTGTGGTCATGGTCTAACATAGTTGCTGGTGGTGGTGGTGGTGGTGGTGAATGATAATATGGAAGAAATTAGAAGGCAAACTCTTTTATGGGAAATTGGAAAATGCCAAGATGATCATGTCTTGGTTTGTCCAATGCTTTCGGCCCCCATGTCTCCTCTGGCGCCCCGGACTGACCACGGTTAGCTAGCTTGCATCCGCGACCACCACCGTTACGCATCAACGGTGCATTTGTCTCTTTTTTTTCCCAGTTTGGTTACAGACTGTAGATCAATTCTTCACACCCTTGTTTTAATTTTCCCATCGTAGAATATTGCCGTGTGAGTAACCAAAGTCCAATATTGCCGTCCGTTGTCCTGAGCTGGCCAGGGGAATACACGCAGCCCCATAGCCCAGAAACAGCGAAGGAGGCTTGACAAGTCAACTTCCCACATCAGTGGATGACATTCAACTGTCAAGATTATTACGAGAGATCGAGTGATCATGATAAAAACAAAAAAAAGAAAGAAAAAAAAAGAGGTGGGGGGGGGGGAAGCTCAAAAATCATTTTGTGGCAAGGTAGGAAGATAAAAAGAGAAAAGTGAAATTTTTTTCATCACTTTGGTTGATGATAGCTTGTGTCGTTGTCCTTCTTGTTTTCTTTTTTCTTTTTTTTCTTTTTTTGGGTCGCTTTATAGAAAAGATAGCCATACAACATGGGTGGCCCATCTTGTATAAATTGTGCCTGTCCATGTTAAATATGCAGAAAGCCTACATTATTTCATTAGATATGATAAGGGGTGCTCTAAGGTGAGGTAAATACAGGTAAAATAATAGTATTGTTACAATTATTTATTATACATTTTTAATTTTTATTAGTTGTTGTAATGATGTTTTTAAACAATTATAAATGAACAAAAAAATAATTATAATAATAAGACAAGATTTTTATAGAATCGTTTCTGAAAAAAATTGTGAGTGTCCAATTTATTGGCCTATAATTTCATTCGTAGATATAAGCTTTGTGCTTACCAGTATTCAACTATTTCGATAAAAAAAAAACTCCAAATATATATATATATATATATAAACTATAAATTGTGAATATCAATGTCAGATGATATGAATTGACGACCAGCTACACCCATCAATAATTTATATCCGTGTGAATTGGTGTGGAAAGGAATTATCTGAGCACCGATCTTTTTTTTTTCTTTTCTTTTCTTTTCTTTTCTTAAAATGAACGAAAAGACAGTCATCAAACACCATTGCTTTTCTTCTTCTCGGGGAAAGGCAACACAAGGGAGAAGAGAGCTTCCATGCATACTCGGATTACCCTCCCTCACAATAGTCTCAAAATTATAAGCAGTCTCCGCCCCACCTCCCCCATTTCTCTCATCATCACTTTTATGCCAAAAAGAAACAAAAGACCTTTGAACCGTGTCATCTTGTACTAACATGCCGCGACAGACATCGACATTTTTGTATGCTCATGGGGAATTATCTTGTTTCCAGCAATAATGATGTTGTCGGCATGCCATTAGTAATTAATCCTAATTAACACTGTTTGAGATTTTGGATAACATGAGAATTTTGACCAAGACTATGTAGCCACCCTCTACATCTTTAGCCAGTGAGCTCGCAACTATGCCAGCGTCATGCTGAACATTAACAGCCAAAATATATATATATATATATATATATATATATATATATATGTATATAGCAGTAATTAACGTGATTCAATCAGAACAGAGATCATGAATTTTTTAATTTAACCTGTGGACAACATGTCTTTGAATATATTTTACTTCCTCGTGTTGCCTTGAGGGTTAACTTTCTTACTTTCTTTCGACTTTTTCTCTTTCTTGCCCCCTGAATTTCCACTTGTTAGATGAACGTAGATGGTGAATAGATCTACAAACTATTGGTATGAATAAATTAGTATAGTTTTAAAGTTTAGTTACCGCAATTTAATATTTAATCAAACTAATTATTTTATAATTATTGAATTAAGTACACTGTACTCTTTTAATCTTAATATCTAATCCTCTCAACCCGTGTATAGTCAAAAGCACTGTATTCCATCTTAGGACTCACAAAATGGTTTATCAATCCTACAGGTTAGCTACTCAGGTTACAAAATGTTAGCTACTCAGGTTAGTTGACAACAAAATGGTTTATCAATCCTAAAACGCAACGCAAGCTAATTCAACTCAATGGTAGGGGTCAGGGGGTGGATCTGAATAAGAAACAACCACTCCACGCAGCAACAGCCACTCCACGCAGCAAGACACTGTTGTGTTCGTTCAGCTCAAACAAAGCCCATCCTTGCAACTAAAGCCCGACCCAATGTGCTCTTGCCATCTGCTCTTGAACAGCCCAAGGATGAAGTGCCAACAGATAGTCCAATCACCATCGCTCAAGTTAAAGAGTGGAACAGCTGAACAACGACAGCTGTTAAACTGACTATCCTACAGTGTGTACACACGGTAAACCTGAAAGTAGAACCAAAAGGAATAGATAGATTGGCTTTGGTCGTAGAACACGAAGGCAGCGTCGGTTGGTCGTGAGAGTCAAAGGTTGACCCTTGGCCAGTGCCCAGTTGCCAAGTTAAACAGACGTAAACTACAGCGAGGGAGAGAATTGGCTAGACGTTATAGAGCTGAAATTGCAGCTGCATATCTGATTTTAATCTCCTTCTGCCCCCGTCCCTCTGTGTGCAAAGACTTGGTTTTGATACTGCAAGAATCAAACAGCCATGTCTGCCTTGGCTGCCACACCCCAGATTCACAGACCCTCTTCCATAAACCCCAGACTTAAACCCAAACCAAAGCCCAAGATTAAAACTTGTTGCTCCCTTGCCACACCATCAATGTCACCACAAGCAGGTTTCTCCGACCCTTTTGTTCTCCAATTAGCAGAGACCCTTGAGGACTCCCTTTCTTCCTCTCCTCCTCTCCAAAAACTCAGGGACTCATCTTCTCACTCTCTTCTCTCCACTCCTTGGCCTTCTCGCAAAGATGAGCCCTTTAGGTTCACTGACACTTCCTTTATCAAGCAACTCCAAATTCATCCAATCTCTACACCACCACCACAGTTGGACCATTTAACAAGCAGTTATGCGGATGCCCACACGCCGAATCTTGTTATGGCTGATGGGTTTGTCTTGAATTCTGCTTCCAATTTGTCAAATTTGACTGATGGGGTCTATGTGGGTAGCTTGCCAAGCGACCCTAAAGATGGAATTTCCAAAAGGGTATCTGAGTTTCTGGGTGATTGTCAATGGGGTGATTTGTTTTGGTCCATTAATGGATTAGGTGCACAAGATATGGCTGTGGTTTACGTTCCTGCTGGTGTTAGAGTAAATAATCCTATCCATTTCAGGTATATTTCAATTGAAGGCGGAGAGGAAGGGTCCAAGAAACTGCCACTCTCAAATCCTAGGGTGTTTGTGTTGGTGGAGGAAGGAGGAGAGATTGGTATAATTGAGGAGTTTGTGAGTAAAGAAGGGAACGAAAGTAAGTATTATTGGGCGAATTCTGTTTTGGAAGTGGTTATTTGTGAAGGAGCGAAGGTTAGGCATTCTTATGTACAGAGTCAGTCCTTGAATTCTGCACATATCAAGTGGACTTCGGTCCGGCAGGTGAGTTCTGGTTGCTATATTTTGCTTCATGGGTGTTTTTCCTTTAGTGGCTTGCTGAATTCAGCATGAGAACACCATAGTAAAATGCTGAATATGGAAGAAGTGATAGGAACTTAATAAAATGATGGCAAGTGTATCGAGCAATGTGTAATGGTTTATGTTTGAAGGCTATTTGAAGGCTTTGAACCCTTACACATGCTGCCAAATAAAAGAAGATTCACATCGATCAGAAAAGTACTTAATTTGATGGTTTCCTTGGCTCCATAATTCTAATTAACGGAAATTTGTAGATGCTGAGATTGTTTTGTCACCACTACTCCTTCGATGTTGTGCAATGTTCATGGTTAAGCATGACATGTATACTGTGTTATATTACAATTCCTAGTTGTTGTAATGCAGGCCTTAAAATGTGGCAAGAATATAACAACGTTGCTTCAATGATGTTATTCACATTTTCTCCCTACCTCTTTTTTTTCGCCCACATAAAGTTTCTGTTTTATGTTGTAGAATGGGGCTCAGGATGATGAAATTTTACACTAGATTTTTTGCTCTCTTCTTTTTTGTCTTTAGATTTAAAGATGGGAGTTTTGGGTGCTGGGAGTGAGGAGTGAGGAACTGGGAATTGGATAAAGTGAGATTTAAGCAAAATAACACAGTTAGCTCTTACTTGTGGAGATGTGATTGTAGAGGTTTTCATGGTGCACCGATTTCTGCTTCCTAGAGTAGCTAACCTGACAATAGCTTTTATTGCTAAGTGTTTAAGAGCTCATCCTCCTCTCTTAAGCCCCTTCCCACCTGCTGACTGAGCTCAAACCCAGAAGTAGTGTCTAATTCACATAGATTAGCTGATGTGTGTTACTGAGAGAAGGTCTGAGATTCTGACTTTTGATTTTGTCTATTTATTTGGGAAGAGGCCATAGATTTTAATTTGTACTTATTTTCCCTTTTAAACTTTTTAAGCTGATGGCAATGTCTGCCTGAACATGTCATGAGTTGCCTCTCGCGATTAGATTGATATTCTCTAATTCAGATCCTCCAAGGATGATGGTTGTTAAGTGTTATCCGCTAAGGACTACAGTCTAACCAGTAGCCAAACCAAAGATCTTGTAAATATCCAATTCCGTGTATTTCCTTTGTTGCTGTCTATGTTTTTGGCTGCACCTAACCTGTGGTTTGTTGTGGACTAAGTCTTTCCAAATGAGAGTGATGGGTTGTACTGTTAGACTTGATCTGAGGTAGGTGTTGGGTGTTAGAAATATCCCATTGGAAAGAGATGGGCTTCAACAGTCACTAACAAAATTACCTATCGAGGTCATTTATTTTCTCAGGTGGTATAACATACTCATTCATACTATTCTATTGTTTGTATATAAATTGCAAGAGAAGAACACCTGAAAATGATACCTTCTGGTACTTCTCCTCCAGCTTCTCCCAATGGATGCTGCCTTGTGAGAGGAATTTTAGGAAATGGTCGCATAACTTTTTCAATTGCAACCTTTAAGGATACTTATTTCTGGAGCTAGAGACTCAGTATCTTCCTGCTTCTTTCTTTTTCTTTTTCTTTTCACTTTGAAGGTTCACCTAAAACTCAAATATGAAGGAATGACTTTGTACTTTCTGAAGAAGAGATAGAAAGGCCAGCTAGATAAATTTAATAACTCTTTTAGTTTCAGTGAACCTCTATGGTGTTAACACTGTGTATTTGACCTCTTCTGTACTCTTCGTCCTATTCAGAAATTGTGACCGCAATAAATGTATAGAGCAGCAGTATGTTTGACTGCAAGTTGATCATTGACAGGAATCTGCTAGTACCTATGAGCTTGTAGAAGTAAGCACTGGTGGAAGGTTGAGCAGGCACAATCTCCATGTCCAGCAATTGGGCCCAGACACAGTGACAGAGTTATCATCATTTCATTTGTGTATCAATAATCAAACACAAGATCTACATAGTAGGCTGGTCTTGGACCATCCAAGAGCTTATGCTCGACAACTTCACAAGTGTATCGTTGCTCATTCCCTAGGACAAGCTGTTTTTGATGGGAACATAAAGGTCAACAGGTGATTTCTTGCTTCCAGTTTCTTTGGTTTTTCAAGTTCCTGCTGACGTTATTTTACTTCACTTGTGTGCTGAATGCTAAATAATTTCCTTGCACAATAACATGACACATCGGATTTCTAGATTAATTCACATGGGATGCATGAATTTGAAATCCTTGTTCTTCTTTTTGTTTCTTATTTTTATTTATTTATTTATTTATGGGTGTTCTTAAATACTTATGTGTGGTGAGAGGAGGAAGTGTCAATGATCGGTTATGTCACCAAAACTCTGAGCTGCTGGAATGTCTTTCATCAGAGTTAATACTGTAACTTGTTAACCTCAAAACGTTTGAATTCTTACTATGCTTTACCTTTTTCACTTTGGATAATTATACTTTTTGGGCACTGATATATGCATCATCTTCGAATAAATCATCATTATAGTCAGAGCATGGTTAGAAGTGTTTCATGCTTAAGGCTGTATGGTTTATATTTCATTAAAGGCTACGTTCTCCTTCTACAGATATGCACAGCAGACAGACGCTGGGCAATTAACAAGGAGCCTGCTACTTGAACCTCGCGCAACAGTAAATGTCAAACCCAATCTTCAAATAATCGCCGATGATGTAAGGTGCTCCCACGGAGCAGCAATAAGTGACCTGGAAGAAAGCCAACTATTTTATTTTAAAGCCCGCGGTGTAGACTTAGAGATGGCTAGAAAGGCTCTGGTGTTTTCCTTCGGTGGTGAGGTGATTCAACGGTTGCCTCAATCTTTTGTCAGAAAGGAAGTTGAGGGTCATGTTAAAGGATTGTTGGATTCTACAAAACGGGGATGAGACGAGCTCGTTCAGAATTTTGCTTGTTTGACAGAGGATCAACATTGTTTCCAGAAAAACGGTTGTTTCCAGACATTAAATCAAAGCAAAATTTTCATCTGTAACGAGCAACCAGAGCACCTCTTGTTTTTCACTACCACAAACGGCTGATTTTCCCTTGTTGGGGGCATGAATTAGGGTTCAGCATTCGTTTTAGAGGGGTGGGTTTAGAAGTTCTATAGCTACCTTTGAGTCACTTACTAGATTATTTTGTGAACAGGATATGACTGCCTGTTGCCTCCAAATGCTATTCCCACCCCGGACTGTCTTCTTGGTTGTGGATTCATCATTCATGGATAACAGGTGGTTTTTGTAATTGTATTAAGACTAGTAGGAAATAAAGGCATGTCCTGCTTAATCATTGTATGGAGGGGTTGAAAAATAAAATGTATCAGTATGTCTAGAGCTGGCAAATGTCCACCCGGCGAATTCAATTTAAGATATCTGAAATTTAACTCTGCAACAAAAAGGTGTCAATTCGCAACACCAGAAATCTAAACAATTCAAAAAATGAATAACTTAATACAGAAACAACGGGAACAACCTGAACGTTTTTATGGGGCTTTTGGGGGAACAAGAACTCTTTCCGAGGGACATTTTTATCTAGGTTTTCTCTCGGGTAAGTAAATTGGTTCAGATAAGGTTACGGAAAAATATATTTAGGAAGCCAACTGATAATAAAGAATACTTCTTTACTCTACGCCACCCCCCCCCAAACGCTCTCCTCTCCCCCCCCTCTCCCTCCCACTCTTTCTAATGGCTGCCAGTCTTCCTGTAGCTCTAGATGTCCACTTTACAGCACAACAACCAAATTCCAAGAGAAGCGTTTTCTTCACCACAACCGGGCAAAACCCCACCAAAAGAATACTGAAAATTTCTTGCAACTCTTCAAAAGCTTCTCCAAAGCCAATACATGAAGTCTCAGAATCACCAAACGCCCAAAGTTCATCCTTATCTGACCAGCTGAGGCCTCTCTCCACAACTACCCTCTCCACTACCAGGGACGGGCAAGCCCAGCTCTTGTCTAAACCAAAGTCCACATGGGTCAACCCCACAAAACCCAAAAGGTATGTGCTTTCACTGCAAAGGCAAAAAAGATCTCATTTCTCACACAACCCAGAGATTAGAGATTTTAAACGATTTGCATGGAAGCTGAATGATTGTGATTCTAGCGAAGCTGCTTTTATGTCTGTTCTTGAACAAATCCCATATCCACTTACTCGAGAAAATGCTCTGTTGATACTGAATAGCTTGAAACCATGGCAAAAGACTCATCTTTTCTTTAATTGGATCAAGACCCAAAATTTGTTTCCTTTGGAAACTATATTCTATAATGTCACAATGAAGTCTTTGAGATTTGGGAGACAGTTTGAGCTCATTGAAGAGCTTGCATATGAGATGGCAAGCAAAGAAATTGAGCTTGATAATATTACGTATTCAACCATTATAACTTGTGCTAAAAGATGCAACATGTTTGATAAGGCTGTGGAGTGGTTTGAGAGAATGTATAAAACTGGCTTAATGCCTGATGAGGTGACATATTCTGCTATTTTAGACGTTTATGGCAAATTAGGTAAGGTTGAGGAGGCCTTGAGTCTGTATGAGAGAGGTATAGCTAGTGGGTGGAAACCTGACCCTGTAACGTACTCGATATTGGGAAAGATGTTCGGTGAAGCTGGTGATTTTGATGGTGTTAGGTACGTTTTGCAAGAAATGAAAGCTTTAGATGTGCAGCCAAATTTGGTAGTGTACAACGTTTTGATAGAGGCAACTGGCAAGGCAGGAAAGCCTGGCATGGCTAGGAGTTTATTTGAGGAAATGCTTGCTTCTGGTTTAACCCCAGATGAGAAAACATTAACTTCACTACTCAAGATTTATGGGAAAGCTAGGTGGGCTAAGGATGCAATGGAACTATGGGAACAGATGAGGTCAAAGAACTGGCCAATGGATCTCATCCTGTATAATACATTACTGAATATGTGCGCAGATCTTGGCATGGAGGAGGAGGCTGAGAGATTATTTGAGGATATGAAGGTATTAGAACATGGTCAATCAGATAGTTGGAGTTATACGGCAATGCTAAATATATACAGTAGTGGAGGAAATGCTGATAAGGCAATGCAGTTGTTTGGAGAGATATCTGAAGGGAGAGTTGAGCTTAATGTGATGGGTTGTACCTGCTTGATTCAGTGTTTAGGGAAGGCTGGAAGAATTGATGATCTGGTGACAGTTTTTGGTGCCTCACTTGATAAAGGGGTCAACCCAGACGATAGGCTCTGTGGTGCATTGCTATCTGTTGTGTCACTCTGTGAACAGAATGAGGATATAGATAAGGTCCTTGCTTGTCTGCAGCAAGCTAATCCCAATCTAGTTGCCTTCATAAAATTGATTGAGGACGAGCAAACCAGCTTTGAGACTGTCAAAGCAGAGTTCAGGGCTATTATTGGTATCACTGCAGTTGTGGCACAAAGACCGTTTTGTAACTGCTTGATAGATATTTGTAGAAACAAGAATCTCCGAGGGAGAGCACATGAACTGCTCTACCTAGGAACCCTTTATGGGTTATACCCAGATTTACACCACAAAACTGCAGATGAGTGGAGAATGGATGTCCGATCCCTGTCCGTCGGTGCAGCACACACTGCTCTCGAAGAGTGGATGGGGAATTTGGTGAAATTTGTACAGCATAATGAGACGTTGCCACAATTATTCTTAGCTCATACTGGTACTGGAACGCACAAGTTCTCTCAAGGACTAGCCAATGCATTTGCTTCCCATGTTAAGGAACTTGCAGCCCCATTTAGGCAGAGCACACAAAAAGCTGGTTGTTTTGTGGCAACCAGGGAAGATTTAGTGGCCTGGGTACAATCAAGGATTTCATCGACTATTACAGAATAAAATAAACCTCATAACGTTGTTTCCTGTAGATTTTACTTGTAACATCAGCTTCATATGATTCACAAATTTCTTTTTGCTCAGAGCCTTTCAATATTTAGTCATGAGCCATTTGAAACACCATCTCTTTTGTCTTATGATATTGGAGGACAATGGGAAATGCAGTACGATCGCACCTAAGATTTCTTCTTACGGCTAATTAATTTTTGTCGAGCCATTTCAGACATCCAAACATGATTACATTTCCATTTAAGAACCAATCTGATAAGCAAACTGCAAACCAATTTGGAGCACACCGACCATCCCACGCCTTTGCAGAGTGCAACCAGGACTACCCTGTCATCTTCCCAGTTGTTAACAATATAATGAAGCAACAGTTGCAGGGAATGCTTCTGCTCAAAAGCAAGAGTACGAGGTTCTGGAACATCTAAGCTTAAAAGAAGGAAGTTTCCTGCTCTGCAACAATTTGTTTGTATAAAGCAAAAACTTAAAAAGTTTCAACACAAGTACTGCAAAAGGAAAGTTTTCATCTTTTGATTCTTGAACCGCATTTGGTGGATATCCACCTTCAAAATTACAGAGCTCATCTCTAACAGGAAATGCTCAGTTTCGGTATACCCCCACTAAATTACAGCCACTATCCCCCTCTTTTGGCTCTAAGTTGAAAAGGAAAGAAATGAAGCACCTATCCATGGACACAGTCTCTGCCTATGTAACTATCATAAGAAAAAAACAGGTCTAAAAGACTAGAAGGAAAAGGAACAAACAATTTTTTTTTTTTTTTTTCAATTCCTAAAGAGAGTTTCCCAATGACTCCATCTATAAATTCCCCCCAACATCTTTTATCCTTGGGTCCACTACTCAACTATTCAAAGCTACCTAGCATTAGTCTTTGCCAGTATCATCTGATGTCAACACTGTTATCTGTATAACACCCAGAGAAATACTGCGATAACCCATGAAACATGCAAGATCAGAATGGTCCAACTGCTAGCAGGCTACTTAGCCTGAGAATTGTAATTGCATTTTTTGCTTGCAAGGAGAAGATCATCGGTTGAGGTATTGCCCATTGCACAAAGATTTCAAAGGTATTTTCCAGATGACTTCCAGATCCTTCCTTCAAGTGATATTACCATGACTGTAACATCATCGTGATACTTTCGACGGTCCCCTTGTGGGATGTCCAGCAATTCATGGAAATCCATTCCTGCAGACAGACAATAGATGTCGAATTTAAATCACAAAACCCCAAACAAGCATAAATGGAAAGCATACAACTCAACTGGAATAATGAGATGGCGTAAAACAAACATAAACAGAATGGAATTTGTAAATCTTATGCATAGAATATGAATGACTGTTGGTAAACTACAACATTTTTCATAGAGCTACAAAATTAAAACCCAAAAATATAGCCTCAAGTCACAGAAAAGTACATTCAGGTAGAACACGAGTGCCTATTTTTACCAAGATTCAGATGGATTAGCATGAACTGGCAGGGATGCTCCCTATACCTAAATTTCAAATTATCCAATATGACCATCATTTTGTAAAGTCCCAAAAGATCAACAACCAACCCTTTAAATGTTGTGAGCAAAGTACTAGCTTTGGCCAGAAATAACCATCAAAACCAGCTTAGGGTTAGTATGAAATATATACACAAAATTCTAGTTCAGTGTACAAAATTAAGGCCTTGTAGCAAATGCAGCATATCTAGAAAGAAGTAATCAAATTTACCAGCTTTCTGGGCTGCACGAGAGAGAACTTCCTCTATCAGGTGTTGTGCAGGGTCTCCATCTGGAAATTTCTCCATGAAACTCTCAACATGAGAAACCACTTCTTGATTGGTCAGATACTGATATAAACCATCAGATGAGAGGACTAAAAACTGATCCCTTGGACACAGTTGATGGTGTCGAAGGGACGGTAAGCAGGTTATGTATGGTGCAGTGCCAATATACTCGTTCCGAAACATCTCCAGTAATGCATCATTCCATTTAGGCTGCGCAGACATGTAAAACATATGGCTACTTAGTGATTTCATTTCTTTGAAACACCAAAGTACTTAAAATCGTAGTATCAACACATCCTTTTTTGTGTAGATGCTTTTATAGATTAGTTATGTTGCTGTGTGTGTTTCTATCTGCAATACAATTTATTCATGAAAAAAATACCCAAAAAAACCAAAACATAGTTTCAAGCGCTAAACATGAAATACAAGTGGTGGCCCTAGCCTAAATCCAAGTACAGCATCATGAAATTAATCTTATTCATAAGAGTCCAGAGTTGATATCTATAAGCAATTATGGAGAACATTATTCAAGAAATAACTACTGTTTGTATTGTACATCATCTCCTTACCCAACCTGATTGTTCTGGGTGCATGGATACAAATAAGTCTTTGTGTTTTTATGCTTTCTATTCAAAATCCATTGTGCATCACAGCTAGATAATTTCATGTTCAACATAATGCCTGTGAATGGTTTTTTATCTTTCTCATGAAACAAATAATATCAACGATAATATCTTAATCTTAATAAGGATACTTATAGAAATTAATTTCAAGACCTGCTTAAGAAATCCTGCTCCAAATGCTCTCGTAACCTTAAGACGGCCTTTCACCCTGCTATTGACAATACATTGACTGTCATCTGGGTGTTCATTCTTGATTCTTATGATTTCCTGGAAAAGTTCAATTAAATGCCTCGGTGAGTTCATTATTCAAACATGACCACAAAGCTGATGGAGGAAAAAAGGTGAGAAATAAGACAATGATACTGAACACCAAGAGGCCCAATGAATGAGAACTAACAGAAAGGGGAACAGTTCTCATATGACAGAGTAGTATATCTGAATATTGAAGAGTAGCTGGAGGCTATATGTTTATCATAAAACTTCATGTACCATAAAAAGATCAGGTGCTCACTGTTCACATACCACTTTCTCCCATACAAATTCAAGTTTTCTGTCATGAATAATCAAAAGTACGAATCATTCTAAGAGCATGACTCATTCATACAAAATTTCTTCCAGAGTATCACATCATCTTTCAACAAGCCAAAGAATTGGCAACCAAAGAATCAAGAAATTCAGGAAACAACAAAACCAATATATTAAAAGCCTTTTCCTTTCAGCAGTTTTGAGTGTTCACATGACAATCTTTAAGACAAAGATGGTTGTGAAGGTGATTCACGGTTATCTTCAGTCGTTGAGCATAACTCATATTAGTAAATTTATTCAAGAGCTCAAAACTCTCACATTAGGTGAAGAAATGAATCCAGTGTTAAAACCAGTAGCCATCCCATAAAAAGGTTCTAAGCCTAGTGCCAGACAGTCAGATTTCAAACAGAGATACTGAAATCTCTCAGAAACTATAGAAAATAAGTTCAATGATGAAAAATTGTGAGTCTTATGCAATTGGTAGCAGTCCCACATTTTGAAGTCTCAATGAAACAATGTGAGAAATGAGCGTCACTTTCTGCTTAGCTACAAAAGACTTGTGAATCTTTTTAGTGTCAGTTATCATATTGGAGCTTACTGCAGCAAAATCAATTAAGAAGTCACAGAAGCATCATATGAATTTTTTTAAAAGAAAAGTGAATCTTGTAATGATTATATATGCTGATGAGCTTTTTGGGCCAAAAAAAAAAAAACTAGTAATGGGTCATCAATCCTGGTAACCAAACAATTCCTACCAATACAAATTCAGATGAATACCATGTTCAAGCAGACATGCAACAGGAAACAATTAGATCATTATGTAAAACTTGATAACTGAGAATGTCAGTGCGCACCTAACACTTGAAGGAACAGTTAAACTATATGTATTCAGGGATTGAAGACTTACTTCTTCAATGCTTGTGCTGTGATCGGTGGAAAGCTGCAATGCCGTCAATTTCATTGCCTGAGCAGGGCCTTCAACTATCCCCTCAAAACTGGACTCATTGTGATCGACACTCGGACCAACCTCTAGTGGTTGATACTGAGCCACAATTGCCCTGCTATCACCCACGTTCATCACATACACATCCTCGTCTCTCATCAATGCCACCAACAAACATGAACCCATTAATGCGAGCTCTGGATTGGTATCAAGTACTTTATCAGTCATATCCAAGTAAGCAAGTTCAGTCACTTCTAGAGCCCTTGACAATGCCCTCAAAACCAAATGATGGTCTACAGGTCCCACCTTCCGCTTCCTTTTCAAAACCCTCTCTTCCGCTCTACTATTCTCCACCACCACCTTTTCCTCCTTTCCCTCTAATCCAAATTTCCAGGGAAACAACTTCCTATCCTTCTGCTTGGACAATCCTTGTTTTAACTTTGATAGTAATAACCACCTTCTGCTGACTGCTGATCCAGCACTGCCTACACTAATTGCATCATCAACAGAAAATGCAAATCGATCTGAACCTGAAAGATCAAGGCCATCTTCTGGATCATCCTCTGCAAGAAACTCCCACAACTGCCTTCTCGGCTTAGTTTCAGTCCCATCTGACTGAAATGTAACTCTCTTTGCTCGATCCTGAGGAGCTGAGCTCGTTTCAGTTCCACCAATTAATCCACCCCCATCAATTTGAGCCTGCATTACCAATGATGGCTCAGCTCTATCAATAGTTTCTTCAACCTGAGACAATGCATCATCTTTACCCCAAATTTCCACTAAAATATTCTGTTCTTTTTCACCAATTGAACATTCCCCATCCCTTTTGCAACTGTTTTCCAGAGATGGATTGGATTCAAAGGCATTACTTCTCCTCTCTTCCTCGGGCTCTTCAACCTCCCAAAACAAGCCTTGAAGTTCATTAAACACAGCCCTGTAAAGATTACCCATCAAGAACTCAGGCGCATCCGGGCCATTGAACCCATCATAAATCCCGACAAACAACCAACCATGCTCCTCCGATACAACCACATGCACCCTATCCTCGCCAGCCTTCCCCAAAGCCCACTGCACATTGCTCTCGTCTCTGCTCTCCTTCTCCAGCTCTCCGGTCACCGCCGAATTCTCTCTCCGGTTCACCAAATTCAGCACCGGCACCACCCACGGCTGCTTCTTCCTCTCCGACAAGTTCCGGTATATCGATTTCTTAATCCCAGAAATGCTGCCGCCGCCCTTCTTTCTCCTCTTGTTCACATAAACGCCGCCGAGTGGCGCCGAGAAATGTACCCCACCGCCGCCTCCGTCGGCTGCTCCGCCGGCGCTCGGGTCCAGTGGGCCGGATAATGCACCGCGCTCGATGGGACCCGAGAGGAAGAACCCCTCCCCGCCACGTGGCACGGGCTGCAACGGCAACGCGCAAAACGACGCCGTGCTCTCGAAACCATTAACATTCACCACAGTGCTGCTCCTCACTCCTCCGCCACCGCCAGCAGCAGAGAGGTCAGTGGCATCGTCGTAAATACTGTCATGCTGGAGGACAGTCCTGGGAGTAGAAGTATTGGCACTGACCGACGCGCCGGAGATGGTCCTGAAAGCGGTCTCGGGCGGGGCGGGTGCGGCGGGTCGGGTCGGGGAGAAGCGGAGGGAGTGAGAAGGGGAGACAAAGCGATCGGAAGGAGTAGGAGAAAGAAAGCGGTTAGAGGAACGGACGTAGCAGAAGGAGTGGCCCAGGGTCTCATCCAACGGCCCAGAAGGCGCAACGATCAAGTCCTGCTGCTGCTCGGGTGGCTGCCGGCCGGCCGCCGCCTGTTTCAGGCAAGGGAAGAGGGAGGAGAGTCCGCTTCCCATTTTTGTTTCACATTTGGCTCGCCATCTTTCTGTTTGGATGCCCCGAAAACCAGAGAGAAAAATTCCTCAACTTTTTCTCTCCCGATGGATTTTCCGGCAAAGTTCAACTCAAAGTAAAACATAAAAACCAAACCAAGAAAGAAAGAAAAGAACAAAGAAAGCGAGAGAGAGAGAGAGAGAGAGAGAGCTTAGCAGTAAAGAAAGAGTGACAGAAAGAGATAGACAGAGAGAGAGAGAGAGAGAGAGAGGAGAGAGAGGGAGAAGAAAGAGAAGAAGAGAGAGAGAGAGAGAGAGAGAGAGGCTCTGTTGTTTCTTCTTTAAACTAATCAGGCAGAGAAGGAGACTTTTGGCTTTTATAGAGAGAAAATTTAATATTATTTTTTATTTGTTATTTTTTTTGGGTCATACCACCACACAAGTAATTAATTAATTTTAAAAAAATGAAAATTAAGTCCCCACCAAAAAAAACAAAAAATCAACCCAAAATCATAAACATATAAAAATTAAAAAAATAATTATTTTCTTTTAATATATTTTCTTATTTTTGATTCAAAACTTGGGGTTGAGTGCAGTGGTTGGATTTTTGGTTGACTGGTAACACTCGGCATTTTGCAGAGATTAAGGTATTATTTTTAAACACCCCAAAAAAATGATGTCAAATGTGGGGTCCATTCAGATGCCACGTCAGAAACACGTGGACCCCAGTGGAAAGCCAGAGTGGCGGTTTCGAATTTTTAGATTCCGAAATGACAGAATTGTCCCCCGGGGGTGGGGTGGGGCGGGGAGCGCTCGTCTTTTCCCAAGCAAAAGTGGTGGCGGCCAAACGCGGAAAGGCCAGGTTGGATTAGGGGGTTTGGCGCTTTTATCTCTCATTTTTACTGTTCGGAGATTTTTACTGTTTCGGGAAAGCCTAGGCGCCCCCCCCCCCACAGCAGAATGGGTGGCTAGCGGAGCGGAGACTGTTAATATTGATCCCTGTGACGCTTTTGCCCCTTTTGGTAATTCTCAGCTTTCAATTTTTCTCTCAAGATTTTTTACCCTGTTTTGAGCTTCTTCCCCACTCCCTGGTCCAACACCCCTGAAATATCTAAAATTTCACTCTTTTTTTTTTTTAAATTTTGGAACCACAGAAAAAATAAATAAATAAATAAATCTCCTCATGTAAATATTATAAAAGTAATTATGTACCTATCTCACACAACTCTTTTTTATTTTATAAATTTTATCGACACTTCATTAATTTGTTTTTATCCAAAAAAAAAAAACATTTCTCATGTGAGTTGTTTTAATTAAATTTTGTTTGCATTATAGGTGAAATTCACGTGTTTGTGAGTAAGCAATGCCATCTGGTAAAACAAAAAAAAAAAGAAAATTAGAAAAATGTTAGTATCGTAATTGAGTATTTATTTAAAACAAGAAAATTCAAATAATTATATTCTAATTTACCTTTTACGTTACAATTTGTTTTCTTTCTGTTATAATGTTTTGAATTTTCAAAATATTTAATAAGGTAGTTTTACAATGATTTCCAAAATTTGAGATTTGCATGCATAATAACCAAAGTGAGATTGAATGACAATTAGCATCATTACCCTTAAATGAAAATGTAAAACTATTTTTAAATTATGAAACTTTATTTTCCAAAAATTAAAAGAGGAAAAATTAAATTCATGTTATCTATGTTACTTAACAAAATGTTTTTACAATGAATGCCATTTTTTTTTTATTTATAGTTAAAGTATATCAGATATGTAAATTTTACCACAAATATAAGAATTTATTGATATCATAAATAAAATTTGAATGCCCCATATGCATGTAAGCCATCTGGAGGAATATTCCTATGGCAAAAATCGTATTCAAAATCCATCTAAAAAGATATTTAATTTTCAAAAATTGTGTTAAAAAGCCAAATAAACATGCAAGACATCAAGAGAAATGCTACTGTGCAAAAGTTAGGGATTGTCAAAATAATAAGGTAATGGTTTAATTTAAAGAAAAAAATCATTTGAAAACATAAATCAGATCAAAAAATAAAAAATTTGATGTCAAAAATGGCATTTTGTAATTAGCCCTATCTTTCTGATTAAAAACCTGAAAATGCAAATCAAAACCTAGAGCATATATTTTCATTTGAAAAGAAAAAGAAAAAAAGCAATGGTAGTGTATATGATTTCTTTTTACTAAAGAACTTCAATGAAAATAATATAATTTGTTCCAATCATCAAGGATTATGGTTACATATTTTATGCCAAAATATTTATAATAAAAATTTCCTAATTAGTTCCAAGTGGACTACAATAACTTGAATTTCCAATCTTTCTTCAAACATGGAAATTACAAGACGAAAAATAATGTTCCATGCTATATGTAAATAGATATCACTAAATAAAATCCAAAACCCATTTAATCATGATGTCTACAGAAAAAAACATGGGTTGATTTTTTTTTTTTTTTTGGAACAACTAATGACTTCATTCCATAAAATATATAAAAAAAAATAAAAAAATGGTAATGGGAATAGAGAAATAAACCAGAAGGGCAGTTCTGAGATTGCATGAATGAAACAGATGGGCCATGTTTGTCAAGGGGGACACTACAAAAGAGGGTTTGACCCAAACTCCAAAAGAAAAAACAAACAAATAAATAAATAAACTCATGCTCTTGGGGGTATGTCTCCGTCAGAGGCCCCGCAGTCGGGTATCTTCGGCTGCCATGTCAGCGCGGCCAGGAGCCACGAGATCAAGTGTTGGACGGACAGGATTGACTCTATAGAGAGAGAGAGAGAGGGAGAGAGAGAGAGAGAGAGGAGAAAAGGAGTGTTTGTCTTTGCATGACACATGCACCATCTGGTTTAGTCAACAAGTGACACTAATTTCCCTTCACTCTTTCTTTCTCCTTCTCCTCCTCCACACACACACACACACACACAAACACACACACACATACACACACACAGAGGAGCCATAGGACTGGTTCCTCATTGATACATCACTGTATTGCATTTTGTTTTATAGAAATGGAAATAAAAATAAGTGGATATTAATTTGTAACAATTAATATGTTTTTTCGAGTATTTATTAAAAAATTTAAAATAATTACAAAAATACCATTATAAAGAAATTGCATTGCCCTTAACCTAGACACTAAATTTTGAGATTAAATTATTTATAGTGTTATTATATATATATTTTTATTCTTTTGTTAAGTATTAGAGTGTTTTTTTTTGGGGGAAAGAAACATATTTGTTACTTTCATTAATTACATTAAATTTAATTAACAATTGTTAATGTATGATTTTTTTTATATTATATTTTGAAATATAGATTGTAAATATGCAAACTAACACAATATATATTAGATTAGATTAGATTATACAAATTGTATGAAATTTGTAATGAAAAATTTAGTATTTTTAGCATTACTCTAAGTATGAATTAGTTAATTTATTAACTTCACATCAATTTATTCATGGTAAAGTAAATAAAGAAAAAGACATATTTATCCTTTTTCTTTATTATTATTTTGCAAATTTTAGGAGAGGGTGGTAGAATTTTCGCACATGAAGGCGGGAAACACACACGCGCGCACACACACTCTCTCGCTCTGTCTCTCTCTACCGGGGGGGGGGGAGGGGGCTTTAACTTTGGCTGCAAGTCAAAGGGTTTGTTGGCTGCTGCGAATTTTAGGAGCTAAACGACAAAGCGCATGTAATGTCATGCAATACATGTGATCGGGAATTCTCTCTCCTCTCTCTCTCCCCCCTTCTCTCGTAGACCTATGCAAGCAAACACCCAAAGCCTTCCACCAAATAATTATACGTAAATTCTCATTTCATTAATTTTAATTATTAATTATTTTTAAATATATATATATATTAATTATCATTAATAATCAAAATTTAATAATATAAATTTACTTTTAATTTTTAAGTTAATATAACTTACATATGCCAAAACTCATCATTGACGTTTTTTTTTATATGTTATTAATTGGAGAGGGTTTTGTTTTTATTAAAATTAAGTACACAATATATTTTTAAATTATATATAATAATTTAATTTGTTGAGTTAAATAATATTTTTATGTAATATCTTCGTTTTAAAATTGAGAGGGTATATTTTAAGATTAAATTTTTTTTAAATTGTTACAAATTAACAATTTAACACGTAATATATATCTGAATTTGACCCAATAATTTGAATTTATGACAAGGGTTCTCATTGGAGAAAGAAGATTAGGCTTCTATCAAGCAATCAAAGTAATAAAAAAAATATTTTTTTTTTTTTGGAACACTCGTAAATTGCAACATACACTCTTGTTCTGTTCTGTTTTTTTTTTTTGTTTTGTCCTTCTTTTTCTTCTAAAGAATGAGAGGCTTAAATGAAGACCAATCAGTCCAAGGAACCCCAGCAAGCAGCATTAAATATTAGGTTAAAGTTTTGCATAATATTTAATTCCAGATTCTCCCATGGCTGCTTTTACCGCTTGACTGCAAGCTCACTCACTGGTTCGGCTCTTTCTCTCAATAATAATAATAATAATAATAATAATAGTAATAATAAGATGTACAAGTCATTGCCTTTCACAAGTGACAATCCTTTCTTCCTTTTCACATGTTGACTTCAGCCACTAATTCCTCAACCGCTTTTAATTAAAATCCAGAAAGAGAGAGAGAGAGAGAGAGAGAGAGAGTTACTTCCGAGTTGAGAAATGCTGGGCGTGGGTCCATGAGGTATCTGATGGTCAACATGTATGCATGACAGAAAGCTGACACGCGAGGTCTGGTCCATTTTGGTTCCTGACCAATGATGTCATGCTTGTCGGATTCCCTTTCTTTTATTTTATTTTTTCTTCTCTTTTCTTTCTTTCTTTCTTTTTGTGTTTTTTTTTTTTTGTTGGGCAGATTCTCATTTCTCTGAACTTTTTACTGTTAACAAAAACAATCCGTTTTGTTTTCCGCCGTTTTCTATTCAATCTGTTTCTGGGTTTTTAACCACATTTTAAAGGCCCCCCAAAATTTAAAAATTATGAAACATGGGGGGGGGGGGAAGTGGTGGGTGGGTGGGTGGGAGGAGGAACTCGATTTCTCGCAGTTGTTGATGCCAGTAATAATTAGTAAAATACGGCTGTAAATGTTCTGTAAATCACGTGCTCACATCCCGGGATCTAAAATGTGAATTCATCAAGTCGTGATGTATGGTTATGTGATTCAATTCTGTCAAATATCCATTGGTTGCGAGAAAGGATAGCTTCGGAACCCTTTTTCTCAGACTTAGACAAATGTGTTTTCCGGTTTGTCCGCTCTGAAAGGTCAACCTAAGACGAACGTTTTCTTTGATGGCAAGGTAAAACGACGTTAATTTTCCGACGGGGTAGGGACTGGAATTCAATTGTTCTTGTAATTTTTGATAAGTCAATCGTTCAGTGTTTGAGTAGATTGTCTCTCGTGTGTTTCAGACATATGCCAGCATTTTATTCTTTATGCCAAACAAAAAAGAAAAGAAAAAACAGTGTGTTAGAATGATCGTTGTTGGCTGTTAGTTATACAATAATAATAATAACAATAATAGTAAATTTATCATGCTCATATATCTTATTTTTTTAAATAAAAATTTAAATTAGAGGCTGACTATGTTATAATATAGTATTAGACATATAGATAATATATAATTCATTTAATAATCTATGTGTTATTATTATTTTTAAAATTTTAAATTTAATAATTTTTCATTCAATTATATTACATTAATACATATATATTGTGTTATTTTTTATGAAATTATCAGTAAATTTTTTAAAATTAATACAAAATTTTAAAAATGGATATTTAGACTTTTAAATATTAGAATGTCTTCTTTAAAATAATTAATATATTCCTGCTCCAGAAATAAACGGCAAACCGTGATCAAATTCCGAGGATAATTCTCAGTTTTAAAAAAATAAAAAAAAAAACTAGATTTTGACGCCAATAATATACTTTTCATCAAACCAGAAAGTTAAATAATGCAATGTGTAATTTCTAAATTGTGTTATCAAGGCCGTGTGATATGAAATTATCAAAGCCCGTACCCAAAAGGTCAAACAGGCAGCACACGGTAACCAGACGTCTTCCCATTGTAATATCGTCAACGATTAAAATTTTAAATTTTTATTTAAAGGTTTTAAATTTCAGTTTAAATACAATTTTTTTTTTTGGATGCTCACACAATCCTATCATTTTGTTCTGTCATGCCTTATTTGGAAGCCAGAAAAAATGTTACATGACGAGATTCGATTCTTGGGGAAGAATATAATTATTTGTGACTGACCCCTTTTATATATATATATATATATAAATATTTGATGATATTTATCAAAATATATGAAAAATAGGTGAATGAATCATATTTTTTGTTATTATAAATAAATAAAATTAAAAAGAAAAAATAAATAAATCTAATTGTTATTTTGTACTTATTATATGTTCTAATAATAAGTGTTGCCTTATAATGTTGGGTGAAAAATTGAGCTTTCATTCATTTAAATAGAGACCAAAATGACAAAAGAAGAAAATGAAAATTTTACCATAAAGATATAAGCTTATCACAATATAAAACTACCATGAGGATAGCAATTGAGATCTTACACAACAAACAACTACTTCCCCCACAGAGGATGATGAAAAGAGATCTGCAAGGTATGTTACGATTCTAGAACATCTCGAGTATGTATAACATTGATAATAATAAGAATAATAATTCAAACGGGTGGCATTGACTGCTATGGCATTAATTTAATTGAAAAGTTATTGTAAAAGGACTTTGTTCACCATCTCCATCTACATAATTTATTCATTCATCGTTGTTGTGGTTTGAGAAAGAGTAGGTGGGACAACATGGCAGATGGGGTCTGGTGCAATCTAACCAGGGAAACTGAAAATGGAAAATAAATAAATAAATAAGGAAGCCATTGTTTTTTCAAGGTACACGATTGACCTCTCTCTCTCGCTCTCTCTCTCTCTCTCTCTCTCTCTCTCTCTTGTTACGTGCCGTCAAGGATTGGCAGCGCAACTGCCGCTAAATTAAATTAATTTTTGCAAGAAACATAATTTTCCTTAAAGGGGCAAATCAGAAACCAGCCCCCAATTATCGTGAGCCAACTCAATTGTGCATAAATGGCAATTGGGACTTCGTGCTTGCCTTGTTTTGTCAAATTTCTTTTGCTACAGCACAAGTTCAAAAGTCAATATTAACGACATGTCGTTTTCAGGACTCTAATTCGAAACCCTGAGATTTCTATTATTATAGTGTGCTGTTTACTTTATCCACAATTATTTATTTATTTTTTCTTGTATAAAATCTCATACTATTAAAAAATAATAATAATAACCTGATATAACTTATAATCTTTATGTGTGCAAGCCAGAAAAAAAAAAACAAAATAGATTACTATTATTATTATTATTATTATTATTATTATTATTTTGTAAGAGAGAGTATAAGAAAAAGAGAGATTTAAATATGTTTGACCTTTTATGCCACAGGACTTATGCCCAACAGCTAAAAGAGTGATGGGTACACCTAATTTTGGAGAAACGATATATGTGACTTGTACGAAGTGAGGTCAACATGAATGCAAGGTTTTTTTTTAATTTTTTAATTTTTTATTTTTTAAAATTTCCCCCCCTCCTTTTTACATAAGCTAATTGTGTTTGAGAACTTTTAAGATGAATATTTAAATTTTTAATTGATAAAGTGTCACATTAGAGACAAGAATGCGAGAATTAAGATTCTCACTAATTAGAGCACACAAAAGAATAATAATAATAATTATTATTATTATAAAAATAATAAAACATTGTGAATGTTCATCAAAATAAGCAAACTAACAAAATGGGTTTGCATAAATATAAATGATGTTGGTCAGGTCTAGATATCTCTATCATAAGATAAGAAGTAAAACATGAATTAATGTCCATCTCGAGCTAGTTGTGTCTGCGTATTTCCTGGTCATATGCATTGGTTTGGTGTTTGATTGTGTAGAAGGTTTTGCATTGACTTGGTTTTGGAGTTTCAATTTTAAATGCTTAAGGTAAAGAACCTATGTGTAGAGCCACAAAAGTCTAAATTGAAAAGGTTTTGATTTAGGCATGAATAGAAAGTTGAAATTTGACGAGGACTAGGATTAGTTAACCAAATTAATCAACAAATTGTTTTTTTTTTCTTTTCTTTTTGGTAAATAACGTAGAATTTTGATTTAAAGGAGGTTTGAATTACTTTAGGCTCTTTTTTTTTTTTTTCTTCTTCCCCAGAAAAAGGATCAAGATGTTATGTAGTGGTGGGTATCTTTCAAGGATACTTTAAATCAAACGTTGTTATACAATCTTTGTCAACCCCACAAAGGGGTTCGCTATCCACCGAACCAACCTCCCCACAACATTTGTTTTGGTATTTCGGTGGTTGAACTTGGAGTGACCAATTTCTAAAATTTGGAAAAAGATGCTGAGATAGTGGGAAGATTGAGAGGTTCTCTTTTCTTTTCTTTTCTTTTCTTTTCGTTTCATTTCCCTTTCCCTTTTTTACTTTCCTCTTTTTTAATACCCCGAGAGAGACAAAGACAGAGTATAACAAGTCGCTTGGAACTTTTCTTTTCGTGACGACTCTTCCACCTTTCAGTCCAACGTCCAATTTTCGTTGTTCCCTCTGTTTCCCTCCAATGTTAAACATGATTGTGATCACTTCCTCGACAATGTATATTTTATAATTTTAACATTAATTATGATCAATTATTGAAAATAATAAAAAAAGGAAATACCAAAAACCACCATAAATATGTAATATGTAAATTTGGGTATGAACCATGGTGACTTGACTAAATTTATACAACTTTACTAATTAGCATACAAGAAGCTATATTAATAATGTTACTGCTCCATTTTGTCTATTAGGAGTTCTAGTTTAGCATAAGAGGAAATGACATCAATTACTTTTCTACTTTTAGAATAAAGTTTTTAGGTGGCTAGCTTGCATCATACTCAATCATATGTAGATAGATAGATATATATATATATATATGTTTTGAACAAACAATCACAGATATCTGTTGTACTATTATTGGGGTTCATATATGTTTCACCGACCATATCATCATCTTGATAAGGAATATTTAAGGATTGTCATCAACCGACGGCACAACCCGACTTAGACTTACACATACCGTGTACTAAATCTAGCTAAAGGCAGACCATTCATGTTGTTGGAGCTACAGAATTTGCCAAGGCGTTACCCTTTTCTTGTTTGATATTGAAATTGGGACTTAGTCAACAACGTCTGAAATATCATTGTCAGAATAGACATGTTTCTAACGCTATCTTTGTTGCTCGCTCATTTTCAGGTTCCATTTTGTTTCAATTTTCAAACTTCAGCGACTGACCCTTCACGTTGTTGATGAGTGGTCTGTTGTCCATTCATAAGAGGACTTCCAAGCAAGCTCCCCTCCTTCAGCCATTTTAACGAATGAGACTTTTGACATATATTGCTTTAAAAAAACAAAAAAACCATATTAGATTGTTGCCATCACCCTCTGCCATATGCAACCCCAGTAGGACACTTGAAAAAGTCCACCTTCAAGTTACTTCGTCCAGTGGGAATTGGGAATCTTTCAGTCTCTTCCGGTTCCACAAACCTTGGAATGTCATGTAAACTTTAGCACTGCAGAAGATCACTGCACAACAATGGACTGCACCCTTCCCACATATCCTGTTTTTTTTTTTGAATGTGTGTGGGCTGCCAAATACTGATCATTTTCTACAAGAGAACCACAAATTTCTTTCCTCTATAACTCTCTCTCTGTTTTTGTTTTCTCTCCAAATTCTGTTCCAATGGAACATAATAAAGTAAATTCATCATTGGTTTAATAAACGGGTTATAGTCTAAACTGCTCCTATGACAATGACTTGAGTATAAGAAAATCAAAGACCAGTGCTTGAAATTTTACAGCAGAGAAAAACAAAAGAGGGTTAAAAAGGAAACAGAGGATGGGAGCTTTACAGTGTGGCTCAACTTATCTGCAGTTGGTGGATGCAGATTGCTAAAGCATGACTTCAGACGCTGCAGCGATGAAGCAGTGAGAACAAAGTTCAAAACTGACCAGCCCTAATGTCTCTATCCAGGCGATCTGCATTAAGGGTCCCAGGAAGCTCCCTGAATTCTTCATTGAATATAGAATATGCACTGAAATATATAAAAAAACAAATTATTGAGCTGATCCAAGTGAAAATAGCGAGAAGATATGTACCGAAAAATTATGAAAGAAGATAAAACATGTAAACACATGAGAAGAAATCTCGGATCGGAAAACACATCCTTAAATGGTCCAAATCTAACAGCAAGAGAAACTAATGTGGACAACAGACCGGAAAATAAGGTCAAAAATCAGGCAGAATTAGCTCAATATCAAGGGTATCAAGTGCACAATGATGTGATGCCACAATAAATGAGAAAAATTTTATAGAAAGCAAAGGACATCAAGGAAATAGTTTCGATTAGTAGGTAAAGAGGAAGACTTAATCCACAACATTTCATTTTGAACAGTGATAATGTGCTTCTCAGAACAGAATTTTCTTGCACGATATTTTTCCCCATCAATCCTTTGACTTTTACAGTTGTTAAACCATAAATGATTTTTCATATCAAGTATACCTGAGATCACCAGCTTCCCGTCGTCCAAGATTGAGGAAGATGATAGAAAAGCCTGTGCCAAGTATCTGAGAATCAAGCATCACAATTCATCCAAGATACAAAGAAATTGTGTCAGGAAACATAAGCCAGAAACCTCATCACAGAAATGGTCCAGGTGATACAATAAGAGAAGCTTTTGCAGTAAATTTCATTCATGTTTCATAATGACTCCTGTTCATTTGGACATGATGGTTGGCTTTTACCATAATAATGCAAAATGATCCAAGCACAGAATCAGGCAAATTGTGTTTTACTTCTTTGGCCCCCACCTTGTTTCTACAAAGGATGGCAATTCCTACCCCAAATGGCTGCTCAGGATCTGACCTTACAAACCTTGCACTTTTGTTAGTACACTCAATCACTGTTTGTGAGCCAACACAAATCTAGGCACGACAGCCAAAAGCCTGATCCAAGCTCATGCATGATGTCCACCAAGAACCAAAGAAAAAGGTGAACTTTGTAACTTTAAGTATTAGGTGGCAATGCATCAGTCCAGCATTTTTTCTGGGGGGGTGTCCGCGTACAAAATGTTGTACTGTTTATGTGTTTTTCTCTCCAAATTTACTTGAAGTAGCTGTAAGTGATTTTACAGGTAACTTTGAGCAGAGATAAGGTAGGTTCAATCAGGTGGACTAGTCTTAATTATGACTGGGTTTGCAAAGCTGAGGTGAAGAGGCCAGCAACCCAGCATCAAATCCTCATGCTTGGACATATGACAGAAGGGGCCAGAAAGCTGGGAGCATTAGAGACAACTCAGAAGCCCATGCATTCATGGACACAACAAACAGAGAGAAGCGACTTACATATAATGGCCCCAGATCCCATCTATGGGCAACTGGTGCCAAGATGAACCATAGAACGATAAACACCCACACCTTCAGAGAGAGATTGAAAAGTGCCATCAAAAGGATATCTATCAATGAAACAGGAACAAGAATTGATCAGCACGATGCAAATATGAAACTTAGCAGCACTTCAACTAGATGCTTACCAGGGACCTTCAACTTATCATGCAGAAAAGAGTAAAGCTTCCTCTTCCACTGACTTGTTGACTGTGGCAACCTAAACTTCTGGTACAAAAAATATTTTGTAAAAGCATGTCAAAAGTGGCCTGAGAAACAATTTTTATATCTGAGAATGCCATCTCAACTGTAACACTGGTTGAGAAGCTTATACCAGGTCATCATCCTCAAAATCAAAGCCATCCCGCAGATGTTTAGCCGGTGGCTTTGGTTTGACAGCAACCATCACAGAATCTAGAAAATAAGGAGAAACTCCATTGATGTTAGGAACCAAACCCCAGGCCAAGTCAAAATTTTATTGGAAACTATATCCCACCACATTTTCTATTTAGTAGATTCACCAAGTGAATATGACCAGAAAAATTAGAAATAGATAATGGTTTACCATTATCTCTGACCTGCTTGGCAACAAGGCAACATAGCAATGTCAATGTTTTGGAAAAGTTATGAATTAACCGACCAGCAGACTGAACCTTGAATCTGACAACCTAATTTCTAGTTATGTTTTTTTACACTTACATAAGAGTTAAGTTCAGAAACTAGGTTGTGTTTAGGAAAATCTGTAATATTCAGATTTGTTTGATTTGGTTGGGCACGACAGTTTCAACTTTCCTCATGAATACAAGTATTTCAATCACCACTGGAGCCAGTTATGTCAAGTTTATGAAATATGAAAATTTTGCCACCTGAGAGCACTTATTGTGGGGAAACTTTGTGCTTTCCAAGGAATAGCCAAAGTTCAAAGAGAAATCATAACTAGCCATTTGAACAAAATTTTGATTTGTGCTCATTCTGATAATATGACTACCCCCATTGGACTCATTTTTGGGCCTAAGAACTCAACCTGCTTCAGCAGTTCATTTGTCTAGCAGGTTTAATTGATGCAATAAATCCAAGGTACAATCTCTGATAGCGGTCAGATATGTTACACTTAGTATCATTGCTTCACAGAGGAAAGATTAGTCTGGCATCCCTATAAACAAGCAGTCTGATTCGTAGAATGAGAAATTTGTTTTTCGCCTTTTTCTCCCCGTTGGTAAGACTGCAGATACATTCATTCCACATGTCCATAACTTAGCTAAAATTCTCTGCTGTCATGGCCACTTGATTTGAACTCCTCCAATCTCTATCTAATCACAATGTGAAGTCAAAACTGCTTCATGCCCCCTACAGTTGAACTAAACTAAGCAAATCTGTGTCTGTTTAAGTGCGTGCAATTGAGAGCATGTGAGGATGTGAAGGGAAGGAGAGAGAGAGAGAATGGTATCAAATGCCAATAATAGAAGTGGACTGCACAGAGATTTGATTAAGTTCAGCCTGGACTGTGAAGTAGCACACAGTGGACTCCCATAAAAAAGAAATAAATAAACTAATGTATAAGTAGCTCATACTAAATCTTGATATAGACTAATCGTACAGTTCAAAATGAAGTTTGCATGCATAGTGGTTATTCTCAAACCCGCATAAAAAAATGTATTAGTTTTTAGATTACTTGGTCTAGATTCCTAAATCCTCCTTGATGTGTGATGTTGCATCAGACACTGCCCCTGAGTAACACTACACTGCAAATATATACAGAGATTCAAACAATGTCTACACAATGGCTTCAGAGGAATTTGCTCAATCTCGAAACCTATTATGCTGTTATGTAAGGTAACAATATTTTAAAGACATGGCCTTCACCAAACATGGTGGCCTATAAGCAGTGGAATTTTTAGCCCATGTCTATCACAACCTCTTTCATGAGAAGGCATCACTTTTTTCCCTTTGTTTCCATGGCCCTCCACTTATTCTCAGTCTCAAGCCCTTATACTTACTTTAAAACTCATGTTTTTCATTTTGTTTTCATGACCATTGCAAGATCTAAGGCTTGTTTTAAGTTTAGACAAGTTCCACATATCTCTTAATTTCACGTTCCCTCTATGCCCGAGATAGTATTCCCACATTCCTTGAAAATTAAAAAAGTATCTGCAAAATCTTGTGTGAATGATGGAAGAGAAAGGTCCGGGCTCATAATTCAACTCGGGCTTTAACAGTTGTGCTCTGAAAATGAAGAATTGAAGACTTCCAAATAAACAGTAGTGACTACAGCTTGTAATTTCACCAGGGTTTTAGCATGCAAGTGAACAAACTCTGGTATTGAAGGCTGTTTAAACAAACTGCAGTGACTGAAATTTTTGCTTTTAGAGTTGTCTGTAAGGGATTAGATGGTGGCTGAAAGTTAGGTAGCCTATGGAGACTCTAGAACATTTAAAGTGCAACAAAGTGAGGTTCAGTTGGCATTGTCAATGCAATGCATCTAAGAATATAAGGAAGCCTTTTTCATTCTTTTCTTTTGGTGACTGAGGATCATGTTTACATTGATACAGCAAGGTTTCTGATCTTTGTTTCTGTCTGCATGCTGGAAATTTGATACACTACTCATTCCGTGTCTAGATTTAAGATTTAAAAGGAAGACGAGAAAAATGAAGCCAAAGGCCACACAAAAAAGGCTGTTGAGACAAATAAGCTCATATATTTGGGCGGGCCAAAGCTTGAGAGCCATCCACTTCTGCAAGCTAGAGACTTGGGTGTTACCAAAAGACCACTTTTGCAGCAGAGAAAAAGGAAAAGCATGCACACAGCCAGTATAAACATACCAAGTACCAGCTAGATTACACTATGAGGACAAGTAACACAATGTATGAATTGGAGAGTATTTTTTCATCTCTTTTATCTACAATCTTCAATAATTCTTGGATCCCTTTCAGATTTATAGTGGCATTTAGAATGTCAACATGGTGTAACAATTGAATAATAAAGGCAAGTCCTATACCGTTGTTATTGAGTCGCAGGTACACATCATTGTCATCATCTTTGCTATCATTCACTACGGTTCCACGAAAGATGAGCCTCAAACTTTCAATAGGTAGACGATTATTTTCAGCAATCAATTTTCTTAAATCCCGCACCTACATCGATTGAACAATTCAAGCACTTATTATGACTTCAAATGAAAAGCATCTGCCATATTATGAACAATTTGTAGGTATTTGAGAATTTAAAGAAGATTCTAAATGTTATCAACAGGAAGAAATCCCCCAATTGATGGAAAGTTTTACTAAAATTCCAAAGCTGGCATTGAATTTCACAAAAATTGTTGAATTTAGTTGTTCTAGGGATCATGAGGTTGTTTACACATTACAAAGAAACATGGCAGCTAGATGGAATATAGAGCTAAAGTAGACACTTGTTGGAGGCATATAGAAACTTCAGTCCCAATCATGAGCACGGCTGCCAATTTTCTACCAATTTCACTCCCAAAGCAGTCAATGTGAAGCATGAATCCAGACAAAATGATGCCAACTAAAATAAATAAGATAAGAGTTGGACTCTCAAGTATACTCATGCCCTAATCCAGGGATAGCCCACAAGGAGCTACTCAACACATCCACCATTTCCTAATAGAAAATCCATTTTATCAATCAGCATAATGCACAGATCAGCTGATACTTAATGAATGGTTAATGACATATGTGCAAAATAGGGTAATTTTGCATAACTTGAGGGTTTCTACACAAAGGGTATGATTAATAGCTTCTAAAAAAAAAAAAAAAATCCTCAACCATGGTAAAAAATTCCAGCAAACTATGAGTTCTGGCATTGTGGAATTAACATTATCTTGCTAATCTAAACTAGAACAATACACATTATTCAGCAAAATAAAAAAAGCCCATTTTTCTAAACAAATTAGAGCAGGTGTCCTCAAAAACATCATTATGAATTCCAGCAGCCACAGTAACAACACTGAGACATCAATGTTACCATAATTTAAATGGATCCCAATCACTTAAACAAATAGAAATAAAACTATATCCGGAAGCCAAAAGCCTCTCCTGTCTACCTTTTGCTTTCATTAGTTAATGATTCATAGGAATTGCAGTCATTAAAATCCCTCCATAAAATTAACTGTTCATGTACTTATTATCAGCTGATGTCAATATGGTTTATTGATTCTGCAACTTAAAGGGTACTTTAAAAATTAAAAAAAAAACTCTCTAAGAAACAATTAAAAAAGCCAAAGATCTCACCTTTATAGGAGAGGGGACGAGGAGGCGAGAAGAGGGAGATGGGCCAATGGTTTTGAGAGTGATCTCTACCATATCTTCAACTTCTCTTCTTCTTCTTCTTGTTCTTGCTTCTTCACCATTATTGACGTTGCCGTTGCTGTTGATGTTGGTGTTGTTGTTATCCTCCACCTCCACAATCTCCCCCATGGCTGGCTGGTTCTTGGGGTTCTTTACCTCTGGAGCAATTTGTATTTTCGTTGAATTTGTTTTTGATATTGGGGTGGATTTTAATTTATATTGTTGCCGGTAAAATAAAAATAATTGGGGTCTTTTTATTTTGTACCGATTCAAATTCGATTTTGTTATTTATTTATTTATTTATTTAACTGTTGTCTTAATTGGTTTCATTTATAAATTAAATTTAAACTCTATTTTTAATTTTATCACAACTACAATACGAGGAGATGATGAATCCCAACAGGAATTTTAATTTTATGTAGTTGGCTAATACATTATTATTTGTCAAAGAGAGAGAGAGAGAAAAAAAAAATCTTAAATATAGTAAATAGTAATAATAGTTATGAGTTTAAAAATAAATAAATATTTTTTAAAATAAAGAAAATTTTTTAATATTATTTATAAAATAATTTTTTATAAATTTATAAATTAAAGATATTAAAATATATTATAATTATAAAAATTTAATTATAATTAAAATAATATTATATTAATTAATTACTATAAATATAATTAAATAAAAATTTTATTTATTTATAAAATATTATCTTAATTATAATTAAATTTTTATAATTATAATTTTTTTATAAATAAAAGTAAAATATGAAAAAGAAGAGAAAAAATTATTTTCAAATTCCCTTTCTTAAGAAAAAATTGATAAAAAACAATAAATTTACATTTTTTAAACTTACTCTTAAATTTTCTTAAAATAAAAAATTACTTTAATATTTTTTATTTTCTTAAAGAAAATTATATTAAAATTAATTTAGTTTAACTAATTATATTTTTTAAATATAAATTAACAAGAAAATTTAATTTAAATCATATTTATTTAATTATAAATTTTTAAATTTTATTATTTTAATATTTTTAATTAAATATTCAAAATTTATATAATATACAAATTTAAATCTAGTGAATATATAAAATTAAAAAATATGATATCACTACAAATTTTTAATATAAGAATAACACATAATTGAAAAAAAAAAAGATGTGTAACTATATAATCATTGAATAATGCTATTTTTCTTGATTTGATTATTTGATTAAATTGTACTAGTATTTAAAATTTGATGTGAATAAATTTAATTTAAAAAATTAAAATCACTAAATTTTTTTTGTTATATCCTTAATTTGCATCCTTCTCTCAATTATACTTATTAGAGTGTTTAAAAAATTTAAGTGGATGACCAAGTCATGCATGTTTAACAATGTCAAACTTTTGCTCTCTAAAATTTACTTGTTTGTAAGTTCTTATGTATGTTCATGCAATAAAATCCTAAATACATTAAACTAGGGATCTTACTTATCTAGCCAATTTTTTGTTTGATAATTTTTTTTTCTCTTTTTGAAAGCTATAATTTTTAAATTCACTTTTCAAAATTTTTTAATAATTAACTATTATTTATGGTATATCCCACATGACATCAACAGCAACACTCTAATATGGGTGGATTTGCGTTTGAAATTCTCCATGTCATTAGGTAACTGCCTCCCTCCCTCCCTTTAATATATATATGTTCTATTGCTTTAGTTTTATAAAGTTGTACGTACCTCTTTAAGGTCTTTGTTACGCTCAGCTTGTCTGGTTGTTCTTTTAATTTTTACATTTATTGCTATCCGCCTCTGTGCAAACACAAGAGCTAGTTTATTGTGGGGTAGTGGTCTTCAGGATTTGTTTAGGCTTCGCTATAATATGTGGCGATTGCGAGTGAATGATGTTACTCGGTAGACAAGTGGGTAGTTTAATAAGTGTTCAATGCGTAATGGGTTGAAGTTCTTCCGATCTAATGATCCCATGATTTATAATTTCTACGTAGCAGAATATACATTTTGAATTCAAGGTTTCCAAACTAAATTTGTTTGCCATTTATAAACATAATAAATAACTCGTTTTTTTCAGTCCAATCCCACTTGAAATAAGTAGTCTTATTAAAATTTTATTGATCTGTACATTGGCATTAATGCATTTTCTAACCAAATTGCACTGTAAATCAAGTCCCTTGAAATAGTGGTAGAGCAACTAAGTACTGCACAAGTTAATACACGCAAAACTTAATTTCGTGATAAGTGGTATCAAAGTCGATCCAATCTTTATTCCAATATCTCTCGCTAAATGATTTACCCATAAGTAGGTAGGAGAGTCCAAATTCCTGATAAAAATGTTTCTGATGACGATATCAATAGATTAAGTAAAAAAAATGTTATAGATTGGTTATATTTCATATGCAGACAAGTTAAGTACAATTCAATTCTCATATATCATATCGAATAAAAAGAAAGAAATTTTAAATCATATAAATATAAGTACTATGTATTCTAATAAAATGTTTTTTAAAGAGAAAGTAATAATCATGACAAAGTCCTCTAACTAATTACATTTGCTTAAGGATGACACCTTTTACTTGGTAGTGGGGATGCAGAAGCACTTCCTAAATACTTTTCTTGTATGAAAATGGGAAATCTCAAGCTTATTCATGTGGTTAATATTGACAATAATGGTCAATTAAAATATGCGTTTTGGGGCTAATCCAAGGTCCAAAGCTACTTATTACTCTTTTGGTGGCATGATTCCACATACTTAACTAACAAGTATGATATGCTCATTACCATTACTCCTTCTGTAGGAGTTAATCATCATGAGCAAACTATATTATTTAGGTGTAATTTATTATCAAATGAAGATAAAAAAGATTTACATATGGTTGTTTTAGTTATGATTCGATTGTATGTAATGTCATCCTCTAATTCTTCGGCCAAGCTAATTCTTCAAACAATCGAAATAGACTTTCGACCCAATTGATTCCATGACTTGATATTAATTTAGTTTGAGTTTATTTCTTTTAATTTATATTTTTACCTATAAATTTTATATTAAAATATTTCATTACTAAAAATCTTTTAATTTTTATGCAACCAAAAATTATTTTATTAGTAATATTTTTCTATATATATAATTTATATTAAAATTATCAATTTATCTTAAAAAATCAAATAAATAAGCATAATTTTATTCTTATAATTATATACAAATCATTTATATTCACTTAAAATTTATGCAATTATGTTAAATATACAAGAACACATGATATACGTACATTTGGTTTAAACCATGACTTGCCAGTTAATCCTTTGTGCCTTAGTCATGTCCAAAACTTTTTTTTTTTTTTTTGAGTATTTTAATAATGGGGAAATTTTGTTAAGAACAACACCATAAGTTGGATGGTAGCTCACTGCTCAGGAGGTTAACATCTATCAGGATGAAAGAGGAAAGATCATACATCAAAACAAAAATGTGTTATATAAAAACAAAATGGAGCAGGTCACACCTTTAATAATCATTCATCCCCCCACCCCATGTTAACTTGTTTATGATTCATTTATTCTTTTCTCAAATGCTAAAGAAGCAAAAATTTATAGAGCAAATACCCTCGTATCAAATCCTACTTGCAGCACATTATCCGCACCAATAATACATAATCTTGTAGGGGGCATCCCACAAACTAAATTGGATCCTCTCAACGTTATTCAAGCTGTCTAGACGAAAATTACTAAATCTAAATTTATAGATGCCTCTTTTTCTAACAACGTAAAACGTAACAATTTATTTGAATTTGATTAAACAAAGGGAGTTGGATAAAATAGAATTCAACAGCATTGAATTCGTTAAAGTTTATGCATGCCAAACAAGCTGTCAAGAAGAAACTAATTGTTTTGTTCGACACGATTAAGAAAGATGGGGGGCACACCATGGGGTTTGATTTGAAGAAGCTGAAAATGACTAGGGCTTTATTCAATGTCATCCCAAGAAAACATGCCATAACATATTGGAAGTTTAATGAGCTGCATCTTCCTCTTCACAGAATTTGGCGTACTCCTTTGGACCCATTAAGGATTCTAATTCCGATGGATTGCTAGGCTTGACCTTGATAATCCATCCATCTTCATATGGACTTGAATTAATCTTCATCAAAGACAAAAATGTAAGAGTTAAAAAGAAGAAAATACGCGAATGGATAGGAGAAGTAAGGAAAGCTATACACTCGTGAATTTAGAGCAGATCTAACAGAAGCATAACAATCAGGTCCGTTACAGGGAGGCTTACCAAGCCTGGTGCTGCCTTAAGCTTTGGGTTAACCTCAACAACCTCACCAGTGATTGGAGAAAGCACATCACTAGTTGCTTTGACACTTTCCACAGCTCCCAAGCTGCCCCCTTGAGTGACTGAACCACCAGTTTCAGGCAAATCTACAAACACCACTTCTCCTAGATGTCCCTGCAAGTGTTGTAATAAATTCACATTTCAAGTATCAGTTGGCGTAACCTGTGTATGCTGACACAGAAACAAGAAACAAGTTGCCAAGCATGGAAAGTAAGATACTACTATAGATGATGCCATAAAGTACCAAGCAAAAACCAAATTTACTCAAAAGGTTACATGTATTCAATAAGAATTTCTCCCATAAGATAATCAGGTATTGCATAGAACCATGAGCAAAAATGGAGCTATGTGCTGGTCTGCAGTGATCAGCCTCACACAACAGAACATGTTCAAATTATAAACCCTTCAAATTATCTGCATAAGTGATCCACATCAGTGTGAAAGAGGAACACACTTGTACATATCCAAAATGCTAAAACTTCTGTGATGATGATACTACATTAATTTTGTCAAGGCATTGTTTCTCGCTACCTAAACCCCTCTTCTAAACAGAAGCCTTAATATGAATGGAAGATTCCTCGATTCCTTGATTCCTAGATAGGCATAATCTGTGACGTCCAAGTTATCACACTGAGACATGACTGTTCTTTATGAAACATTTACAACGTCAATTTCTTAGGAGGAATCACGTGGGGATTCGGTCAATATTGGTAAGCTGACTCTTCACAACTCTTCACAATAATTTCCTAATTTCAATCCCATCTAATACACACATAGATCTAGCCATATATCATATCTTGAGAGTGAACTTGCCAGACTAAGTAGCAAAATTAAAATTTAAGAGGGGAACCTTCATCTGTCAGATACACTGATATGAGGACCAAAAATTTCACTTTATGTAGCAAGGGAAAGGAATAACCTGAGCATGATCACTGATACCAACTTTGGCCACTGCGCCCTCGTGTTTTACCCATTCATGTGATGATGAATACTTCAGTCCATCTAGAACTACATAAGAAAGGGGGAGGGGGGAGGGGAAAAGAACCAATATTCATGCACCCATCTTTTCAGAACACAATAAAATCTACAAGAACAACTGAAAGAGAGAGAAAGGAAAGAATTGAACTGAACCCCATCTTGATGAATCAAAAAAGTAACAAAATTTACTATACTTAGACACTCAAGTTAATCTGAGAAGCTGCAGTTCTTTTCACAAACAACTGAAAAAATAACAAGAAAGTGAAGAAATTTACCACTGGAGAAGCATCTAGAGAGAGAGAAAGGAGAGAGGTGAGCTTTGGAGGCAACAGAGATTCTCAGAGCGTTGGCTGTTGAAGAAGTCCACATCCTGAGTGCCATTGTAATCTAACACCTAGTCTTTACTTTTTTTTTTTTTTTAAAAAAAAAATTTTTATCACCGGTCCTCTTGGGGTTGGCTCCTGCAAGCCTGTGAGAGCAAATGAAAGCTTTTTGGCTTTTGTCTGTTGGATCTTCTTTTTCTTATTTTTATCTTTTGGATGGATGGTCGGCAGCCACTGCCTCATCCTAATATCTCCATAGTCCATGCACTGGCCCTCCTTAGTTATTTATTTATTTATTTATTTTTATTGTGCTCTCCATACTCCAATTATTGCTTCGTACCTTCAAAGCATGAACAGAACGACACAAACACCGCGATAAATTTTTTTTTTTTTAAATTATAGTTATAGATAAACATAATTATATATATATATAATTTAAATATTTTTAATAATATAAATATTTTGTAAATTTATAATTCGTAATAATTATTATAAAAAATTTATAATGATTTATGTTGTAAAGGTGTGGGGAGTCCTTTCATCTTTGATTGCCATCGATATAAATAACTATCCCTATTTGGTAATTATTGACCGATGGGCTTACTCAAAATGCTTGGTTTAAACCAGTTCCTCAGGCTATTTTTATTAAAGAAATTGGTAGATTATAAGGACAACTATAATTGGCATGGAGAAAGAATTTTTATCTATAGGTTATTTTTTAAAGTTGCTAAACAAGACATCCATAGTACTTATTTCAAAACTAAAGACCTTAAAAATGATTAGCAAATGTAGACCAATTAGCCTTTGTAATTTTTCTTATATAAATATCTCAAAAATTTTATTGAATAAGTTAAAATTAAGACTTTCACAAATTTTAACTCTTTATTAAAATACTTTTATTTTAAAAAGATACATTTAAAATAATATTCTAATTACTCACGAATATTTTCATGGGTTTAAATAAATGAAAGTGCATAAAGAGTAAAGTTAGATATGTAAAAATCATATAATGAGGTGAAATAGTTATTCCTCAAATAAGTCTTAAAAAAACTTGGGTTCAGTCCTTACCTCTTGAGTTATACAATGTGTAGAGATAGTCTCTTATTAAATCATTTTTAACAAGCATTTGACAAATTTCTTCTCTCTTATTAGAGGATTATGGCAAGATGACCCACTATCTCTTTATCTTTTTATCTTAATCTCAAATATATTCTCAAGCATGTTAGGGAGAACAACCTTTAAGGTTCATTTGAATAGATACAAAATTAGACCTCAATGCCTGACAATATTGTATATCTTTTTTGCTTGTAATACCTTACTTTTTAGAAAAACTACTATGACAAAAGCATTTAATTTGATGAAATTGGTGGAGGACCATTGTATGGCTTTAGGTTAATTGGTAAACAAACAAAAATTTGGCATGAAGTTTAGTCAAAATTTAAGATTTGAACTATGAAACCAAATTTTGAACTTACTCAACTTAAAACAACTATTGTGTGGAGATAAATACCTTATTCTTCCTTTAAACTTAAAAAAATCTAAAACATAAACTCTAAAATTTATTTTGGAATTAGTCAGTTAGAAATTGTAATCTTAGAAATAACAATTGTTGTCTCTAATTAGGGGAGGGACTTTAAATTAAATTAATGGTCATTACAATTCCATCTTTCGCCATGATGGTGTTTAAACTCTTTATTAACATCTGTTACTGAATTAATTAGAAAATTATAAGGTTTTGGTTAGGTTAACATGATAAGGAGTTTAGGATTTACTGGGAAAGTTAGGTTTCTCTCTTTAAGCCAAAACATACAAGGGGAATGAGTTTAAAGACTTACTTACCTTTAAGTTAGCCTTACTAGCTAACAAATGCTAGAGACTCTTAAAAGATCTAGATTCTATAAGGGTTAAGGTATTGAGAAGGATTTATTTTTTAATAAGAAACTTCCTTCTGGTTGTGAAGGGACATAATGCTCTCAGTGTTGAAATAACCTAAGTCAGGGTAAATAAGTCTTAATAAAGGCCTTAGGTGAAATATTAGAATTGTCAAAAAAGTAAACATATAGGACGACCTTTGGGTTCTAAGCTTTAAGGCTTTAGAATTCACTCTTCAAAACCGTTAAAGGTTAAAGAAGTAGTAGTAAAGGACCTCATCAACACTCATATAAGGGAATGATGGTTAGATAAACTCAAACACCTTTTTTTAATAAGGGAGGTAATATTTATTAAATATATTTCATCAGGATACTAATACAACTAGGATAATTGGCATTTTGACAAGTCTAAAATCTATATTGTAAAAAGGAAATACCATGTGCTTAGAGAAGGTTTTTTCACCTAAGGGAAAATCTCCTCTAACTAGAAGTTTTATTTAAAAATCAAACACTTCATGTTGCACACCCTAAGAGATTCTCTTTAAACTCAAATGAATCTTTGCCAAATAAAAGTTTTCTTGGAGAACTTGTGTCTTATTTACGGTTTATAAATTCATGCTTTTTTATAGTGTGATCGTGCCTATGTAATTTAACTTGCCAATGCCTTATCTTATATGCCCTAAGTCTTTAAGTTTATAAACTTAGCATATAGTGGCAAGTTATAGTTATGACCATATGCACTAGAAAGGATAAGGAAGTATTGCCTTAGATAACAATTAGTCTTTGGAATATTTATAAAGCCAAGTGTGCATTCTACATAAAGTAGGAGCAAATCAATTTATCTTGGACATTACAATGTGTAAGAAGAGATTATGAGGATGTGCAAACCTTGCACACTTTTGAGGAAGCAATAAGAAGAGTTGTTCAATAGCTAAAGACCAAGTAAAAGAGATAAGAACCCTCTTATAAGGAAAAGTTAATTGTGATATTACACTAGTAACACAGGGTTTGAAAGTTAGAATAAAAATCTTATGTAGAAATAACCAAGTTGTTCTCTTAAATGGTGTTATCATAAGGTAAAAAGTCTTATTAACCCTTATTGGAAAGACATTGGCTCTACATTTAGCTTTCAGACTTGTCAAGAAAGGGGTTGGGTAAGAGTTATTATTGATATTACTTATAAGACTTTTTTCAAAACTTGTACTAATGCCAAAACCATTTACACCTAAGAGATTACAATGGTAGTAAGTCACATTTATGAATGGCTTTCCTAGATTCCAAATAATGAAGTCAAACTCATCAATAGAGATGTAAAATGTACTACATACTAGATTGCCAAAGCCATTAAGGATAAATATTGCACATATGATTGACTTTTGAGACCCTTGCTTATTTTAGGGGATATTTTGAATACTAATATTTGTAACTCTTTTACAAGCTTTTAAAATGAAATTTAGAATTGTTTAAAATAGAAAAGCAAGAAATAGCTTAAAAGCTTAGTGAGGGTATTTATGTACTTTGACACTCGCTTACACTAAAAGAATGTTACACTTACACCATAACTTATTAAAGAAAAAAATTATGACTAAAGAGAGAGAGAAAGAGAAAGAGAAAGAGAGAATGAGAGTTTGTTTTTTTTTTATTACTTATTTCTTTGAAAGTTTGAGATTTTTTGCCTTTACTTCTTTATCCTATTCTATTGTCATTCTTACTACTAAATACTTTAAAAAAAAAAAATTTATAATATATAATATGTCTTCATAATCTAAGTAAAATAAAGCATTCATCACCACCCATATTACATTTACTTATATAATGTTAATATTTTAGCATTTAAAACACCACTCCATATCCTCATTCAACTCTAAAGTTTGCATTTTTCAAGTTATTTCCCATTTCTTTTACTTATACTTCATCCATAATAAAAGCAATAGCCAAAACCAAGTATAAAAAGTTCTCTTTATTTCTCTCTATCTCTTTGTCTATGATTATTTGTGTGTGGATCTTACTTCTTTTTTCAATCATTTGTTCACTTTATTTGACCTCACTAGCTGAAAATTTATGTAAGTCTTTGCAAATATGAAATCTTGATTGAATATTTTCACTTTAGTTATTGTTTTCTTCATTGACAGGTTAAATTTACTTTGTAAAAAAGGCTTATTAGGACTTATTTGAACTCAAAGCAAGTGTTTTTGGTTTTTGCTTATCCTTTTCTCTATTTAGTCTTTTAACTTTTGCACGATAAAGTTGTTTTTTAGATAAGTAATTATGAATTCTAATATAGGTTTACTTTAACTTTCTTGAGTCATGGCTAATGTTTTTGTACTCATAGTTAGATCTACACATGTTCATTTTCTATTATGTTGTTAGATAAATTTAATACAATTCATGGTAATAAACTTGTTGATGTATCAATGGCCTAGTTAGTATAGATCCATGCTAATTTTGATATTTGCTGAATTGGATGTAACAGTTATTTTTAGCATATGTTGCTTTGTGTGCTTATTATTTTGGCCTTTTAACTAATAATATGGTAATTGTTGTATTAAACTTATCACAAATTTGGTTTATTTAAAACTCTTACCAAGCCAATACCTATAATCCTTAAATTAGCAAAGTGAGCAAGAGAGTGAGAGTGTAATTTACTTTCACCATTGTAAACTTTAAAATTATGTACATATAAAGATATATTAATAATTTTAATTTTTAAAAATTTAAATATATTATTTATATAAAAATATTTTATTTTAAGATTTAAAATTAATATTTTTTTATTAAAAAATTTCGAAGGAGTGCTCGTCGCCTTCCAATCCACTGGACATTGCAGCCATCATAAGAGCTCGAGTTGGGGAACATGCACATGAGCCTACAAGGTGTGTCCAAACATAACCGACAGGTTCAGGGACATCAAAACCTAGAAGCTTTCCTCGAAATCATTGTTGCCAATGGTAAAGAGCACACAAACAGTCCAGCACAATCATCGTGAACATAAACTTATTCCAAGCATAAACCAAGTACATAAGGAGACAGTCGGGGGACGCCAAATCCTTGCAAGAATCTTTTCCTCAAAATCATGATTCTGCCAGAACTCATCACCTGGCTTACTAGAAAGGAAATTACAAGACTCTACAAGTCACTTCAAAGAGATTCTCCATTGAAGATGTTGAAGCAGCCTTGTCTGTGATCAAGACTGTGGATGGTGAAGAGCAGGCAAAATTTCAGGAAATCTCCAAGCTAGAGCGTCCTGAAGATGTTCCTAAAGAACTTTTCTCTGTAGTGCAACAGTTTAGGAGGACAATGGTGTCGTTTCAATGCCATGAGCAGAGAAAGGAGGATCTTTACTTGGTTGAAGCTGAAAAGATGTTTGAGACCTTTGATGTGTTATTACAAAAAGCTTCTTTGTTGGTTTCTGGGGATACCCAGAAGGATATAGTTCTTAATGCCAGTGATTCCATTGACAAAATTGGGCCAAAAGGTACGATTGATAGTGGGACTTTGGTTAATGAAACGGAAGAGGGAGAGTTAAGAGAAAGATGGCTTCCATGATTTGGTCAGGAGTTCATCACCAAAGGCTGCTTTCTCGCCTGGTAATTTATAGCTCTGCAATATTTATCCCTTTTTTAATTATTTCGGTTGTCAGGTTGTAATACGATTATCCATTCTGATAGCTCAAGTTTTTGAATTAAATGGTTCCTTAGTATTGTATTAGAGATTTTTATAATGAACAAATCTTGATATGTTTACATTTGAAAAAATATGATAAAATGTTATATATAATTTATTTTTAAACTTGAATTTCAGTAAGTGTATAAAAAATATAATACATGATTTAATTTTAGATTTTATTTAATAACTTAAGGTTGAATATTATTTTGAAATGAAAAATTCAGGCTGAAAACTTCTTTAGAGCAGAGGTGTGAATATTTATCGAACTATGTGTCATCTCTAAAGCATCGTATGTTTTGAAGAGCTCTCGTTTTGTATGCATGAGACACTCAAAAGTGGTGTAGACCAGCGTTAAACAATCATATTCTACAATCACTGAATTTAACAGTAAAACACAACATGCCCATCTTTTATTCACTGGCGTATAGGGTTGCTTGCCTTACTGTACGAATTTCTTTGTACAACCTTGGTTCAATTTTTCAGTCGAGTATCACATTGAGAAATGGAATCTAACGAAGGTAGCAGCATTCATAGAAAAAGCTGCGAAAATTGGGGCTGCAAGCCTTGATCTGAAAGGCAAATTGATGGGTCGAGTTGAGTAGTTTCCGGTATCAATCGGCAAATTATCTGCTGTTATCCAAATTGATATATCTGAAAACAAGCTCACGGCACTTCCTTCCTCTATTTCCAGCCTTAATGCATTGACAAAGCTTGATGTTCACGCAAATCAACTAATAAACCTTCCCAGTTCATTTGGCGAGCTGATAAATCTTACTGATCTCAATCTCCGAGCAAACAGGCTCGGAACACTGCCAACTTCTTTTGGGAACTTGACTAACCTTAAGAATCCTGATTTGAGCTCAAACCAGTTCACTCAATGGCCAGAGACCATTGGGAATTTGACCAGCCTGGAGATGTTGAACATGGAGAGCAATGAACTTCAGAGATTCTACACATGATTGGAAACTGCATATCACTTGTGGAGCTCAGATTAGATTTTAATCAACTCAAAGCTCTTCCTGAGGCTATCGGGATGCTTGAAAGGTTGGAAATTCTTACCGTTCGCTATAATAAAATAAGAAATTTGCCAACGACGATGGGAAATCTTTCCAGTTTAAGGGAATTGGATGTCAGCTACAATGAGCTCCAATCCATCCCAGAAAACCTGTGTTCTGTAATGCACCTTAAGAAGTTGAATGTTGGGAAAAACTCTGCAGATTTAGGAACTTTGCCGGACTCTATTGGTAATCTTGAGATGCTTGAAGTGTTGGACATAAGGGACAACCAGATAAGATTCTTGCCATATTCTTTCAGGTTTCTGTCAAGATTTAGAGTTTTTTGTGCTGGTGAGACCCCTTTAGAAGTGCCACCAAGGGACGTAACAGCATTGGGTGCTCAGGTATTGTCAATCTGATCTCAACTTTTGACTTTGTAAGTTAATGACTTTCCAGTTGACACTGAAATACCTCGTTTCTTCTGTTCATCAGGTTGTCGTTCAGTTCATGAATGACCATTTCTGCGGGCTAAATTTCAATCATCGAAGAAAATGAAAGGCCTTTTGGTAAACAATGTGTGTCCCAAAATGAGGAGAGGATTCCCAACCCCCACCCCCACCTCAATCTATGGGTGTGAAAACAAAAGCTTTATGTGACGGAGAAACTCTTTTCTTTGTGCGAGCTGTGGTGTTTGAAACTCTTTGCAAGTGTCAATGTTGATGGTTAAACATTTTGAGTGTGATGGTTGTCGTCTTTTATGTATCTTGTGCTCTCGACATATGTGTGACAAATTTGCTCTGTTTCTTGCTTCACTAAGGCCAGAAGTTACTTCTTCTGCGTCGTTTTACTCGATTCATTCGTAATGGAAAACCAGTTAAATGACTATGGTTATTTTGCATGAGAAATCCCTGGGGAAACTTGTCTCCGTACCTTGGTTATATGCATATCTTGATTGCTTGAATTCTCGTGATGGTAGGATGATGTTAAGATCAGCGGTGCAACTTTGTTTTCCTAAACTTTCAAGCATTGAGAGACTATACCCGTTACAGGTGTCATGGACCGGACTTTTAGACCCAACTTCTGAAGGGAATGCTAACAAAAGCATTATGGCACACCAGCTAGTCAAAACATGATAGAACGCTGACAATGTGTGTCACAACATGTTTCCGCAACTCGAACCTAGCCTGGTCAGGTGGTATGGTATGGTAATAACGTTGGTTTCCATAATCGTTTTTGAGCAAGTACATGCTGGCGATCTGGGCTCTCAAACCCACGAAAGAAAATTAGTAAACTAATGGGTTGCAAAAGTTCATCATAAGCTCAAAGCGTAGTGAAGGTGTACTGGGAAAAAAGGGGTCATAATTAAAAACAATAACATGGCAACGTTGCTTACAACAGACTTATTAAACATGTCGAAAACGTCTATTTCTTCGATGAAAAGATTGAAATGCTTCCACAACGTCAGGTTCCCCACAAAGTTGCAGTTTTTCTTTATTTTTTCTCTCTAAATCAAAAGATTAGTGCAATTTTTTGGCTAAGAAAGATTAATTCTTGAATAGTACTCTGCATATTCTTAATCTTAAACCAAGTAACAATTAGATTTTTTAGATATCATCTCTCTAGATTCAATTTTCATACTTCAACTTTTTACCTTGTCACAATAAGGTAATGTTTGGCAAGTTGTCTATCTACTGCTTTGTGTTGATGTTGTTATTACTAAATGAAAATAACATTGTTTAAACATAGTATAATACATGTTAATAGTTATTCTCTATATTTTATTTGTTGATACTGAGCTTTGGAAACAAATAGTGAACATACTTTTCGTTTTTATGGACAATTATTCGTCTTCACGAGAAGACCTTTGGACCTAACCTTCAGTCCGTGGAGTCGCAAGATGCTTACACCCTCGAAAGCAAAACAGCCATTGAAACTCTGTACAGAAGAAGACTAGAAGATGAAAACTGCCCAAAGGATATTGGCAAAAAGGGTTTCCTACTCCTAGTGCCGATGGGAGGCATCGTTGGCAAACAAATCATTATTCACATCAGTCTGACCGATTCATGGCAACAATTCATGCAGATGACCCTCCTGGAACAAACTAAGATACACCTAGCATCGGTCTGCATCGAAGGATACTGCGGGGAAGAAAATGCTTCTTTCATTTTAGTGAAACCATCAACTGTACATAAAACTGATACGTGATTTCCTGTTTAGATCAAGGGGAAAAAAGCCCAGTATTGACTTTCAATTCAGTTTCCTAGTACCAAATTACACCACATCAAACCAGAGCAGTATGTTACAAGATTTGTCACATTATGAATGGTTCTTGCTATTTCTTAAAGTTTGCTAATGGTACTGACGGTGACATTGAGACATCCTGAGATTGGCAGTTTGAAATGGAAATCAGTTCAGATATATACTTCTCAGCTCCATCATCATCTTTCACTGCAACGTCATCATCACACTTTGCATTTTCAGTGATGTTGTCCGAACTCAGAAATTTATCGGGTAGAGAATTGGATATTGATATAAGTGATTCCCTGGCCAACTCCTCAGATACCTCTTTGCAAGGCAATTTTTTATCCATAGAAAGTCCAATTCTGCCAGAAATCAGAAGACAAAATTCTATCTAAGAATTAATCACAGGAAAAAGGAACGAAACATCAGATATGCAGCAATGTTTAAAATAAACAAATTTTAAAAAGTCAGCAGCTTTGACTGAGGATTCCACAAAGAGCAACCATCTTCACCCACCATCATCATCACTCAAGAAGAAATGTCAATTTAGACATGGCTGCTAGGTCAAGAGGCAAACTTGTTTGTTGCTCTTTTCCTCCTCTTCCCTGACAAAACACCAGGAACTACAGAGGCCACTGAATTGCAGCCATACAACTTCCATTAATGTCATGACAAGAAGAATATATTGACTTTCATGTAATTAATACATGCCATTTCATAGGCCGAAAACATGGCATCACAATAATGATGATGTCAATTTTTTTTTTGTTTTTTTTTTTCTTTTCTTGTACAGAATGCGCAAGTCAGAATAAGTTGTCCTGACAACTGTGATTGCCTATCTCATATTGTTCATTATTAAGTTCCATCCATTTCCAAGACGTGCTCTGTCATTTTCTGTGGTAGAAAAACCTTTTACAGTAAAGCGTAATAAGTGCATTCTGCATATCCTTGACCCAAACTACAAGCTTGAGCATCTTAATTGATATTTGCTAGCCCCCTTCTCAACAAAACTAAAAAATTAACTCATCAAATCCACCAAAGATTTGATTCATTAGGTCACTTTTCTGTTTTCACGGGAAATAGAGACAGAAAAGGCAGAAACTAATGCAATTGCAGAGTGACAGGGGAACTTAAATAAAAAATGTAACAGCAGCAAGAGTCAACACACACAAATATTCCTCTTCAAAGAATCATCAATTTCTCAGATAAAGCAACCAATTCAGCCATTTATAACCAACCCCCCCCCCCACCCCACAAAAAAAAAAAAAAAACTCAGCATACACAAAAACTCATTAGCTCCATCAAGATCACTGAACACCTCCAGTTCCCAATTCAAATCACAATATCAAGGGCTAATTCCGGCAGAGCCATGAGCACTAATCACAAAAAAATGTGTGTGTATGTAATTTCTAGATTTCTGCAAAGAACCCAAATTAGGACAACGATTTGTTAAAACATAACAACGAAAGACCCAGTAAATCAAACGTGCCAGGATCGAAAAGCCAAAGATATTACTAGCATATCATCTCTTGTCCAATGTTATCACAAAACCCAACACAAAACACATGAATACTGATGCCTTTGATATAGCCAGAATCATAAGTTTCAAGAAAGCAAGGAAATAGCAAATACTTTGTTATTTGAAAAAAAAAAAAAAAACCCTAATTTTCTGTTTGGTACCCGAGAAACATAAAGGGGAAATCGATCAACAATCGATCCCAGTATCCCCAAATCGTTTTTCCGACCCAACAAAAAACGCAAGTTTCCTTGGTTGAGACATGATTCGGACACTTCTTACGAGTCAACGATTTCCACTGCTTTTTCCCTTCCTAATTTTCCTTTTCTTACCAAAAAAAAAAAAAAAATCCCGGGAACCAAACAGAAGTTTAGGCCGGACGCGATCGTGGCACAGAAGATTTAATTCATGCTTAATTTCGAGAAGAAAAAAACATAAATAAATAAATTGCCAACAAATAATTAAAAAAAAGAGAAAAAAAAGGAAAAAAAAAGAGAGAAAAGAACCTAAGGGAAATAGAAGACGTCCCCCGACCTCCTGGCTACTGTATCTGTGTCTGGGGGAAAACCGTGACGCAAACACAGGACAACCGTGACGCAAACACAGGACCTCCTCCTCCTCCTCCCTCCTCTTCCTACAGGCCTCGGCCTTGCCTTTTATTTCTACGTTCGGAGCCGAAATACAATTTTACCCTTTCTTCACTGTATTTGGAATCCCTATACTGTTTAGTAAACGGTAAACTTTGCAGTTAGTACGGCGGTATAGTTGCAGAGCACCGTTAATTGTGTGTGTCCTTAATCGTGTCCATCCAGTTTTCCCTTATTTTATTTTATTTTATTTTTTTTCCTGAATAGTAATACCTTATAAATACAAGAACTAAGTTTAAAATGACGACAGGGCAAAACGGTTGATGTTCGGTTTGAAAACCGTTATAATCGACTTTGAATTGGGGCTTGTCTGTTTTGCATCTTGTGAGGATCTGTTTAATCTTGCTCAGCCTTCCGTCGCATTGATCTCCGTTTACTAGCTCTACAGTCAATGGGGGAGCCCACCGTGAGGGACGTATAAGAACAATATACAAGTCATTAATTATGATATAATTCGTACGTTAAATAAGAAAAAAAAATCTTAAGTGATCTTAACATATTATTTTTTAGTGATAATAGTGACCCTGTGACAATAATATTAGAGTTAACTCGATTTTAATTTTGATATTTCTTATCAAATATTTTTTGTAAAATAAGTAGATCACATCGAAAAAAAGTAGGTAAGAGAGGCTGATATCAAATAAAAAAAAGAACCTTTTATGTAAAAGGAGTATAAATACTTATATTATATAAATAGGTTTTCTTCTAAAAAAAAAAAAGTAATGATTTCGTTACATTACGTTTCTCCGGGATTGATCTATGAATAACTGATCGTACTGCGTTTGCGGATAATTTACTGTTTAATGAGCGGCTACAATTTGTTGTATTGAAACTTTGTTTTCTGATTGTTAGTAACAGGATTTTGTACGCTTGGAATGTTTTTCTTTTTTTTGGTGCACGAAAAAAGGAAATAGATTCGCGTTTTTGTAGCGATGGCGCAATAATGTGGTGAAAATTGGTTGAAATGGCTGGGAAAATGGCATTCTGCTGAATCCTACCTTGTCCAAGACTACTCATCTTTGAGTTTGCTGGATACTAATTTCAATGTATATAACGAATAGTAATTTGTAACTGGGAGCACTGTGTTTCATCCCTTCTCTTGTATTAATTTACTTTCTATTATAATGTAATGAATGGACTTTCTAACTTCAGTTGACGTGAGCTTCTGACTTGAGTTCATGCGTGAATTACAAGACTGTTGATACCCAAGGATACAGACTTAATTGGTCAGGGGTAAAAAGAAAAAAAAAGAAAAATGTAAAAGAGGAGACTACTCCTCTTGTAAGGGTAAGTCAACTTCATTGACTAATTGTGCACCCTTGAACATTTGTAGTACTTTCCTTATAAGAAATTAGGAAGCTCTGTTTTGATATGGAAGTGGATATCACGAGTCAATTTCGATTTTTGGGAAGATCTTAAATACTTCCGTGAAGACAGTGCCAAATGGACTTGATTGTTGTGACGTTGAAATTATGTTGATATCCAAGAGTAAAGGATCAAATGGCAAAGAATTATCTGTTGGTTGGAATACAGTGAAGAACTTCGATCTTTCGGTTTATCTTTTGCATGCCTGAAGTTTAGTTACCATTTACGATTTCCAACATTAGCTCAAAAACTAGTGATTCCGCTGTACACTCAATGTGCAGGGGCACGTCAGGAAAAAAGAGGATGAAGTAGATGCCTTGTTCAGTGTTGACGGGCAATCAGATGCAGAAAGCATTCTTAGAACGTAAGAAATTCTTACCTTCATAAATGTGTAAAGCTTTGCGATTCTTTTTTTTTTGTTGTTTTTCCTTTTCCTTTGGAAAAGAAAAAAAAACAAAAGGAGAGGAGCGTCAATCTTGTCTTTCTATTTTCTCTTCTGGAGGATAGCATCTGGCTGAAGTTAAAGTTATTAGTTGCATTTCGATTCCCTTCTTACATTGTTCTCAAATAATTTCTCATTTTTCATTTTTTAAATTCTCTGGTTGCTAGACATAAAATCTTTTCCATAATATCAGTATTATCTTCAGTTTTTGCATCTGCTGGACTGTCACAGTGCAGTGACAACTGATATGCAATGATGGATTGGTGCAAATATCATGTTGAATGAGTTGATGTGTATCTATAATTTTGTAGCTTTCGGTTATATGAAAATTCTTGGGCAAAATGACATTTTTTAATTTCTTTCTTCCAGGGAAAATTTCTTCAAAGGTGCTGGGGAGATCGTTGACATGTCTCTTGTTCAAATGCAGATCAGAGGTTCAAGAAGTCATGGATGTGCCCAGTTTGCCATATTTAAAGTGGCACAAAAGGTGAGGCTTCTACTCTCCTTGCTTCCCATCCTCTCCTTCCTTCACTACCTCTTCACCTTCTTTATGCGTGTGCACATCAACATAATAATCATTTTCCTGCTGGTCAAACCTTTGCCTCCCCCCTTTTTCACCCACGAAAGATCTTTTCCTATCTCCATTGATGCTCTAGTTTCCTGATAGGTCCAAAGTTGCTTTACCTTTCTCGGCATTGGACTATTTATCGAGTGGTTATATTCTTGTGCTTTCTCTTATTAAGTGTTGTGTTGTGTTTGGTGGTCTTTTTACAATGATTTATGCATTAGGATCTGTTTGAGCTCCCAGTAATGGTTCAAAACATAGCATTGAAGTTGTTTTGTAGCTTTTGTTTGCTAAAGGTTTGAATCTCTCCTATCATATCGGTAATTGAGGCCTCTGTATTGTTATGACCTCATTGGATGCAGAATAAATTCTTCATTCCTCATTTCTTAGTATATCGTTAAGAATGGATCATGGATGAGGTAGTCGTTCATTCTTTCCATTCTTTATTTTCTTAATGCAATATTTCAAGGCTTCGGTAGATGACATTCATGCGTCTTTTCTGGGTTTTTAGGCTATTGAATAAAATGGACAAAGTTTAAGTGCCCGAAAGGTAATATCGGACCTTGCTCGTCGGAGAGGTGATACGGGCTCATACATGCACCAGAGCGGGTATTGCATTCTGCCATACACTAACAATACTTTGGTTGATGAGTGTGTTGTTCCTTATATCTAAACATCCATGTTTGCGGTAAAGAGGGCAGCACATTTTGAAAAGCATAGCGGGGTCAGACCCAATGATACTTGTGAGGGGTTTGATTTCATCCTCTTAGATTTTTTTGTGAGTTTGCATATTTATAGAAATGGTAATTGAAGAATGCAATTTCTCTTTGAGACCTTTGACTTAAGCCTATTTGATTAGCTATGCCTTCACTTGACTAACAATTGTTGATGGCTTCATAATGCAAATGCCTGGTGAAATCTACACTGTGTGAAATTGAACTTCAATTATACTTTTCTTCCCTTTGTTTTTTTCTAGCATATTGCTGCCTGTCTCTTTATTGCAAGCCATGTTACATTTAGAATTTCAAGTGCATCTTCTCACATTCTTCATGTCTCCTTGCTTATGCACTGTAATTTGTTCTGTTTAACTTCTCAATAATTATTCTGCTAATCTGACCTTGTTCTGCAGTTACAACACAAACTGAAATTACGGATTTGCTTCGACAAACATGGCAGGACCCATCTCAATTTAATGTCACAAGCATGGCAGGTATTCCTCCAATTTGCGAATAGAAAATGAAAATACACACTTCAAGTTTATTGCATATCTTTGGAGAAAGCTGACCTGGGTTGAAGGTTCCTTGTTCTTGGTTGCTTCTTGCCCTTGTGCTATCTTTTGAACCTCCTCTGTCATGTCGCTGAATTAGTTGCCTTTTGATTGATTCTTTAACCTTTGATGATCAAACTGAACCCTTTAGTCTATGATTCTTGATTGTTTAATCAAACTGAAATCTTTGAGAGAGAGGGAGGGAGAGTGGGAATGACGAGAGGGCGTTAAGCGCTTAACCTAAGACAATGAAAAATGTAGATAATTTCTTCACAGTTAGTATACAAAATCTGATATTATCATCTACCCTTCTTCAATTTCTGCCTTATTAATCAGTCTTTAAGGATTTTCTTTGTTTTTGTGGTTTCTGTTATGTAATGGTAGCCAAATCTGATTGCAAACAACTGTGTAGGGGTCAAGACTGTGTTCCAATGGCTATTGTTCCTCAGTCACAACCTCCTACCCCCAGATGCAGCTGCAGCAGTAGCATGACAGGGAAGCAAAAGCAGAATGTGAGGAAGCAGCCGAAATCCTGTTAGTCACCCTTTCAGATTACTATCAAAAATTTATATATTTTTCTATATTTGGATAGTTCGAATTTGCAAATGATTGTATTGTACAAGTTAAACACTAATTGGTGGAATTTGACATTTACTTGAGCAAACTATTTTTGAATATTTAGCAGTACGATTATGCTTGTTTAAAAATAGTAGAAGTATTATATATTCTGTGAAAGCCGATATATAAAGTTTAATAAAGTGTTGTGATCCTTGAAAATCGCTGCATGAGGAAAAAAACTACTGCAAAAAAAGAAAAAAAATTATTGTATAAAAAGGGAAAATTTGTTGCAAGAAAAATATAAAAACCGCTACATAAAAAGAAAAAAAATTGCCGTAGAAAAAGGGAAAAAATCGTTGCATAAAGAAGGAAAAACTAATGCATAAAAACGTTAAAAACTGGTGCAAAAAAGGGAAAAAACGGCTGCATATAAAGCATGAAAACTGTTATTATCTTTTATGCAGCGATTTTATTTTCTTTTCGCTGCAAAAATCCTAAACAATTTTTGTCATAAATAATATACAGTGGTTTTCTTTCGAGTTTTTACCATTGCTATAACCTGGAAATGGTGTAGATTGTTAATGAAAGAACGATGGTACGCACCAAGAAAATCAAATTGAAGCTTATTCCTAAAGACCGTTGTGTACAGATTTACCCCCAAGAAAGGTCAAAAGTCAATAATTATAAGCAAAGCCAGTAGAAACTTTGAAACCAAGAAAATCTCAATATAATATCTTTACATTTGTGCTGCAGCTTTAACCACAATGTGAAAAGAGAATGATAGAAAATAGATTATCTTGTTGATATATGGATTCCAGCTGTTGTCATTCTCATTAATGAGAAAGCAGCCTGACTCCCTAAAACTTCATTCAAGAGAGAGAGGGAAAAAAAAAAAAGGCCCAATGGCCATTTCTAATAAAATAACACATAGAATAAGCTTTATGTATTTAGCTGTGCTCATTTAGAAGCAACCTGATTTGGCAGCTTTCAGGAGTATCCTGTCTAAAAGAGGGTCTTCTTAGTCCAGGACAAAATCAGGATCTCATTTGACAACAAAATGAAAAGGGCTGGCCCTTCCTTAGTGGAAACGTAGTCTAAACCATTTGTTCCTTACTTTTTTCCATCTTCTCATAGGATTTGCTTCGACCCTCGAGCGTTCTAAATTTCAATGTGGATTCTTTATCATGCATCCACAATATAACATATTAAACCCCTTAAACCTTGGTGGCTGGATGAGATTGAAAGAGAAAAAAGAAGTTAAAAAATAAGAGAAAATCCAATATAGAGGACAAAATATTAGACAAGACAATGATAGGAAGGAATTGATGGTGGAGAACTGAGATGTCTGAGGGTGGTGCCAACGAGCCGTACGTGTCTTATTGGGAGTTTTGATGGATAGATGGAGCTTTTCCAAGGGAGGCAACAACGATAGACTTTGCTCCGAAGATTATTGGCATTGACGAGCCTTTCTCACTCAGTTTTTAATTTGATCAGGGGTATTATGAGCACAAGAGAGAGGAATAAGAGGAACCTTAGATAAGCATATTGCTCTTAATTATAACACTCTTACTGGCTAGACCAGACGGCGATAAAGCCAAGATGGGTACCGCCAATGACTTTTGCTAAGGGCTTGGCACTAAAATCCTTATATCAGGTTTAGTCCGCATGCATGGTTAATCCAACACACTCTTGATTGATTTCTAAGCTATTTTAAAATCTTAGTTTATTACTAAGTATGAGATATTTTTATTTGTTGTCTCTTTGATACTTTAATCACCAAAATCTATCAGGTATGGTGTTAACTTATAAATTTGGTTATGTAACTATTGATGTACAAATTTACCATTTAATGGTATGGTGCTCATGTTTTCTTATACTTAACCTTGTATTCTTATATCAATTAATGAAAATGGAACAAAAAAAAAAAAAAAACTTTTTTAATAACCATATACATCTCTTACTCTTTCAATTTTCTTTAAGTCCTTTATTGAATCAAAGGAAGGTCTTAGGTTACTTCAAAACCAACCTTGATGCTTTATGTTCAAGCAATGTCTTACTTAACTTGAAATAACACTAACATCAAAGTATTAAAGGATCTTAAAGAAACTTGTGTGTGTAAGAAAAGTTCAAGAAAATCCAAGAGATTTAGAAGGAAAGCTACTGAAATTCTCTACCTGATAGCTCACTACAACCTTCCAAAGCTAAACTAATGGCTTTTATGAGTTCTCACCTTTTCCCTACACCAAAATTCTGAGGAGAAAATTAAATGTAGTGGTTTATAATGATGAAGACCTATTTAAAGCCCATGACCTTTAGGAGATCATTGAGTAAAGAGAAAATCCTCATAACTTACCTACAAATCTTATTGTGATTTAGCTTAAAAAACCATAGTAAGCAAGTTGTAAAACACTCTAAAACCTTGACTTGTCTTCACTTAGCAATGTCTGATATAGTATTCAACAAGATCATGGTTTTTAAAACTCTTAAAGAGGCCTGGAAGAAGCTGAGATATGAGTTTGGTGGCTTTATCAAAACAAGCAATATGTAAGTGTCAAACTTATAAAGAGAGTTTGAATTGTTAAAGATGAAGGACATAAAGACTATTAAAGAGTATAGTGACAAGCTTATGAAGGTTGTAAATTAGATCAAGATTTTTGGAGAGGACCTATTTGATCAAAGAATTGTAAATAAGGTTTTGGTAATTGTTCTTAATAGATTTGAAGTTAAAATGTCTTAGTGAGAAGACTCTAAAGACTTTTCTCAAATCTCTATGTCAAAATTGATTTATGCTTTTAAGGCTTAAGAGTGAAGGGGATTTTTCAAATAAGGAAGAGTTGTAGAATCCTTAAAGTTTGGATCTACTTCAAAAAGTGCTTTGGTTGTACCTACCAAAAAAGTCTTTGTACTTTATAAGCTTTGTAGTAGAACAATTTATCTTGCAAAGGATTATTGGGGGAGCCAGATGCTCTCTATTCCTTTTACAATAAGAGAGGGAATGTTGAAAGAATTTATAAGATCAAAAGGAAATAGCTAAAGTAATAAAAGAGATAACAAGTTCATGTTGCAAATGAAGAAAACTATTTGATAGAGGAAGAACTATTTGTTGCAAACTGTAATACAATTGCTAAATCTAGTCATTCTTGTCTTATTAATATGGATGAACACATCATATTTCTCCCTCTATTGACATTTTCAAAGAACTTGACAAGTTGTATTCATCATAAGTGAGAATTAGAAATGAATTCTTACTTTAAGCTTAAGAAAAAGGCACTATGGTTATGTTTATCCCATTAGATACTAAGTATATTATTGATGTACTATTTGTACTTAAAATTAATTATAATTTGTTAAGTATGGGTCAATTGTTAGAAAGCAATTACTTTTTGTAATTTAATGACGATGCATGTACCAGTTATGACAAAAATGGTGGTGAGGTTATAAAAGTTCCAATGAAAGGAAAAACTTTTCTCTAAGACTTGATCAATTGCATCATACTACTATGCCAATAACTAATTATGAGTCAACTCTCTAGCATAAGAGGTTGACACTTCATCATTATGCTAACTTGCAAAAACTACAAAAAAAAAAAGAACTATTTTTTAGATTTAATTGAACTTACTCATTCTAAAAGAGTCTATAAAGCCTGTTAGCACAAAGAAATAGAGCAAACTTCCTTTTCCATCTAATCAATTTTAAAAAGCTAAAAAGAAGCTACATTTACTTCATACTAATTTGTGTGGTCTGATGGCTAAAGAGTCTTTGAATGGTAGTAAGCTATTTATCTTGTCCATTGATAATTTTTTTAGATATTGTTGGATTTATTTTCTAAAATTTAAATCTAAGGTGTCATCCATATTTTTATGTTTTAAAGCTTTGGTGGAAAATGAATTAAGCAATAAGATCAAAATTCTTAACTCTAATAATGGAACAAAGTTTTACATTTAGTACTTTCTAGGAAATCTATGTTGTAGCAAGCATAAAGCACTAATTCTTTGTTTTATATATCCCATAACAAAATATAATGAGTGAGAGGAGAAATAGAAAATCATGAAAATGTTTAGATGTCTTTTTTATGAAAAGAATTTTCCTAAAGAGTTATAGGCTAAGGTTGTGAATATTTCAGTTTATCTATTTAAAAGACTTTTTACTAGGGTTGTTTAAAACAAGACCTCTTTTGATTTTTGGTTTGAAACTAAACCTTCAGTTAAACATCTAAGATTCTTTAGATATCTATGTTATACTTTTGTTGTTGATAAAAAAAAAAAAACAACAAAAGTTGGATTTAAAAGGTAAAGTTACTGTATTTATGGGTTACAATAACTCTTTTAAAGCATATATAGTATACAATATTTAGTCAAAAATGATCTTTATTAGTAGTGATGTTAAATTCAATAAGTCTATAAGTTGGAATTGAGAAGAATCTGATACTCAAGGTTTTGGAAGTGATCATCTTTAAGGATCTCATTTTAATGTAGTAAAAGACAACAATTTGTGATAAAGAATCTGTGAGAGGGATTAGTCTCTTATTGACATTTATGAGAGGAGTCAAATTACTATTTTAAAGCCTATAGACTACAATAACAACATAAGATATTGAATAAAAGCAAGAAATGCAAGAGAAAATGTGTGCAATTAACAAGAATGAAACATAGTTTCTAGTTGATAGAGTTAAAGCCAAGAAATGTTGTTAGTGTTAAATGGATTTTCAAAAAAAAAAAAAAAAACTAAATACAAATAGGTCCTTAAATGAATTAAAGACTAGATTATTAGTTAAAGGCTATCATAGAAGCATGGTGTTGATTTTTTATATACTTGTGTAGTAAGAGTAGATGCCATAAAGTTACTTCTATGCACTCACTTAGTAAGATTCACTTTAAAGTTGTAAAAAGGGTTTTGAGGTACATAAAAGACACATATGATCTAGGAATCTTGTTTTAGAGGCTTATAAAACCTAAGTTACAAGATTTTACTAATAATGATTGTGCTAGTTCTTTTAAGGATATGAGAAGCATAATAAGGTTCTGTTTCACACTAAAAGCTAGCTTTTTTTTGTTAAAACTCCAAAAGGCAATATTAAGTAATTCAATTAATAGTTAAAGTTAGATATATTGTTACTACAACTGCTATAAATCAAACTATTTGGCTTTAAAAGATGTTTCTAGACCTATAACAACTTCAACTAAACCAACTCAAATTTTTTGTGAAAATTAAACAAACATGGCAATTTTTAAAAACCCTGTGCATCATGGTAAAACCAAGTATTTTAAAATTAAACTTTACTTTCTCAGAGAGGTTTAAGAAGAAGGTGAAGTCCCACTAATATTTTGTAAATTAAAGAACGAAACTGCTAACATCTTTACAAAACCTTTACCTTAAGCAAGATTTGAATTGCTAAAGGGGTCACTAGTTATGCAATGCTACAATTTCAAGGAGGAGTGAAGAAAATTGAAATTAAGTGTTGCATTTTTTAGAGCCAATGATGCAATTTAATTTGCTATGATAGTTAAAGACAATTGAAAAGGCTCTAACAAGTCAATGTTTATTAGCAATCTTTCAACACACTCTTACTTGGTTTCTAAGTTATTTTGAAATCTTTGTTTAGTACTAAGTATGAGACATTTTTGTTTATTATCTCTTTGATACTTTAATCACCATAATCTATCAAGTATGGTATCAACTTGTAAATTTGGCAATGTAGTACAAATTCACCATCTAAGGGTATGGTGCTTATATTTTCTTGTGCCTAACCTTATATCCTTATATCAATTAAGGAAAATGGAACAAAAAAAAAAAAAAACTTTTTGCAAGCCATATACTTCTTTTACTTTTTCAATTTTCTCTTAGTCCTTTCTATTGAATCAAGAGGAAGGTCTCGAGTTACTTCAGAACCAACCAACCTTGAAGCTTTATGTTTAAACAATGTCTTAACTTGAAACAATAAGGTAGTAGCCATAAGAAAGCTTTTTGAACCATTAGTTTTGATATCACTTTAATAAGAGAAGGGGCAGTGAAGTATAAATACACTAGGAAACTTTTCCCATTTACTGGAACTTGTAAGGAGATAAATGAATAACAAATATGATAATCAAAGCAATCACATAAGAAAACATATCAATTTTTACATGAAAATTCCATCTAAATCAAAAAAGGGGAAAGACCATATGATGCTTTGGTCTAGAAATCAACTCTACTATAATCAATAAATGAGTATAAAAAAAATACAACTGCAATTACATTAAATAAATTAAACAAATTCAATTTAAATCAAATGAGAGGTTAATGAGTTAACCAAAACATATTAGCCACATTCTATAAAATAGACTAGCCATATTCTATCAACCACAACTCAATAAGTTGACCTCAAAACAACAATCCAACTATTCTAAATGAACTTCTATATGTCTCCTACCAACCAACCAAAATTCAGCTTAATCGGACTACAAATTAATATTTATCCACACAATTTATCAAAACTATCACAAATAAGAAAGCAAAAAGTTATTAGAATTTAGAGGTCTCAATTCTAAATCAAAAACTTGCCCTTGTAGATTACCAAAACACGATCCACTCATCCACAATAAAGATATATGTATAACTTACCAATTGCATGATTGATCAATACTTCACATAGAAAAGCACTCAAAATGTAAACTTATTAAACTGAAGAAAAATATGGACTTATAATACTCAAAATACAATTTTCACTGTTCAAAATCAAGAATAAGATGTCTTCTATTAACTATCTAAGTTTTAGTTCAATTAGATATCATTTAACATTCCAATAGTAAGACATAAGAATATTGTTTTAAGATTTAAATTTTAGCAGTCATCCAACTTTCTTTTTTCTTTAATTTTACAACTTTTTATTATTCTTAATTAACTTTTTAGCAGTAAAAAAAAGAATATTGATACTTTTATTAAGTGTTTTTAGGTTATAGATAAAAAAATAAATACATTTGAACTATATCTTTACAATAATTTGACTCTCACATTATAAAAAAAAAAGACCAATTAGCCTAATACTACATGCCAATAAGATCTTAAATTGGTTCTTTTTCTTTTCCTTTAGTTTTTACAAACATGATAACTCTAAATCTAGTTCGTGAGTCAACAATAAGTAAGCTCCTCTTCACGTAAGTCTTAATTGCCGCTCAACTCGTGTGCATTCAAGAATTAGGATGACTTAACTCCTTTATTTTTTTTTATCATTTCTTATTTATCTACAACCTCTTTTGCCCTCTCATTATTCAATTTGGGCTCATTATTTTGTTTTTTTTTAAATGGAGCATAAACCCTATTTTATGTCTTAAAGTACAATTTCCTATTTAATATTTTGAGAAAAGTTAATTAGATTCACTTAAAGAATGAAAGTTACTTAATTTTTAACTAGGTTTCACTTAATTTTTTTTCCTATGAAATTAGTATTAAGGTAATAGAAAATCCCCAATTGGAGAGATAATAAAAAGTAATTTTCTTTTGTTTTTGGTAAATGTAAAAAGTAATTCTTAGTTTAAGACAAAATTTTGACTTTTTCTAAAAGAAAATTAAAATTATGATAGGATCATAGCTTTAAAAAGAAAAGTGCTCTACTATGTAGTGGCATCAATCAATCCTCTACTTAATTTGTTTGTTGCCTTTTTATTTTCTACAGATTGGCTCCAGACCTAATTTTATGATGATGACTTTTGTGTGTGTGTGTGTGTGTGTGTGTGTGTGTGTGTGTGGCTTCTTTATCTTGCATCCATGATGAAAGTGAAAAGGGGAAAAATAAACAATAAAAAAGAAATAAGAAATTGGAAAATCAAAAGAGATTTAGAAGAATCATTGAATGAAATACTAAGAATTTTTTTGAGGGAGGACCGACTTTCCCTTCTAATTTTGTAAAGTATTTATATTCTTGATTTTAAATTTTTAGGAAAATTCTTATGGCATCGCTCCTATTATTCTGCATCACAAAATTTACCCTCACTATATGGAATTCATTTTTGTTTTTTATTTTTTTATTTTCTTTTTTTGTTACATGACATTAACTTATGCATATCTTAATTGATTTACCTTCAAGTTGATTGAAAACTATTGCTGGGATTATAGAATATAATTCCTGTTGTATATAGTTCTCAAGTTTGAGGTTTGCATGTGTGGAAAGGAACATAATTAAGGGGAAATTAAACAGACCATCCATGGTTTGTACGTAGGATCTCTCTCAATTAATGTTATGGGCTGAAACAAATTAGATTTGATCATTTATCCAAGGAAAACCAAATCAAATAAGAAAATATTTATAAAATACCAACTTTTTTTCTTTGGCTAACTTAAGGACATGGTGTCAATTACATATAATCATATTCATAGCATATGTACCAATTAAAGGTTTAACTTATTAATAGAACAAATCTCAAAACATATTTTAGGGAATTAGTAAAAAAACCATGAGCGTGATTAGATGGCTACAAGACTCGTAAGTATAAGATCATGGACAACATTAACTTTTGCAAAAATTTAAATAAGATTGAGTTATTTGTTGTAAACTTTAGTATATGAAAAAAAAATTCAATATGGGTTTGTTTGGTATTGCATTTAAGTTTTGTTAGTATAGTTGACAAACTATTTTTAGTAAATGTAATTAATTATTTGATAATTATTTATAACATTTTGAAAAAAAAAATTACAATTTTTTATGTAGTTAATTTATAATTATTTTATATAGCAATACAAATTTTTATTTTAAAAAATTATTAAATTGTTGTGAAATTCTTATATTTTTTTATTATATCAAAATACTATATTTTTGAAATATAAATTTAACTTATTTTACACTTTAACCAAATATAAATTTTATAATTTGCTAAATATTAACAAAATTACATTTAACTTAAAATATAAGTTTTCAACTGGCAATCATAATTTCAAAAACATATTAAATCTTATTAATTTTTTTAAAAGAATAAAAGGAAAAAAGCATACTTCACATAAGCCTTTAAATTTGATCATGACCATTTTCAACATTTTTTTCTTCTTTTATTTTTTCCCTCCATAATAAGGGAGAGGAAAAATATCACACCCATGTATTTAAGGAAAATGTTTCATTCAAAGTTGTTCCTTTTCTTCTTGTATTCACTCCTCATAAGTAACATGTATTTCATAAGATCATTTTTCTTTCCTATATTTCCCCCCATCAAAAAAATTAAAAAAAAAAGTGGCAACCATTAATTAAATGCATTGTCATCAACACATAGAATCAAATAAAATAGTTGGATATGATTTCTTACTTACATAAATAACATGACTAAATGCATATTAAATTAATATGTATGTATGAAATAACAAACATGCCTCGATTTTAATAAGAAGTTTATTTTCTATCTTAACAAAAAAAAGGGATAAATAAGAATTCTTTTTCAATATTAAATAAAAAGGTAAATTTAAAAAAAAATCAATTGAATAATAAAGTTTTCTAAAGAAATAAAGAAGTATATAAGAAAAAAAAGTATAACTAAGAACTAAGAAAACAAAAAAATGAAATAAATCCCAAAAACGAAAAAAGCAAAAGCCTGAAAAACAATAAAATGTTATGACTACAATAAGCACAAAAATAGAAAAATAAAATAGGGATAATATTATTCACAAAGACAAAATGAAAAAAAAACCACAAAAGAACAAAATTAGGGGATTAATATGAAGTTAAAAAAAGAAAACAGAAAAAATATTCCTATCTCTTAAAAAGGACTATTAAAAGAAAAATAATAATTCTTTCAAGAATTATCAAAGTTATACATATTATATTTTCACTAATAATAGAATCAAAGTAGAGAAAAATTATATATCCACAATACACACACACACACACACTAGTGATATACTTCTTGTCTATTTTTCCTTCACTCTTTATTCCAACTTTTGGTTTTCTTACTTGAAGAAGTTAACCCAAATTTAATTTTAAATATAAGTTATCTTACTCTTGTAATTCCAAAAATAAGTTAATTAACTCCTTGAATCATCTTTTACACTGTCAAAAGTGTCTTTCATGAACTCTCAAACTTTCAAAATTTAATATTCTTTATTTTAAACATTTAATTTGGCATGTCAAGAGACCACCTCATCTCTACCATAAAATCATCCCTTACACTTTTTTTTTTCTTTTTTCCCTTATGTTGTAGCTGAAAATGAATTTTTGATGGTTGTCAAGGCAAATGGATGATAAAGTTATGAGAACTATAAAGTAGACTCATTTTTCTATGTTTTGTTTTTTTTTTTCTTGTCACTATTATTGTCAAATTGTGTATTTAGTATTACATATGAATTCAAAATTTTTTGGATTATTACATGTGTTTCTCTTTTCCAATCAATAATAACAAAGAAAATAAAGAAGAAAAGAAAGTGACCTTCTTGAATAAGGAATTATTAGGAGAGATAGATGTTTTGATAAATTTTGTCCAAAAAATATATAAAGCTCCCGATTCTTTGCATTTTCATAAGAATAATTTGACATATGAGGTGGTCAGATTTGTTGGCCAAGATTATAAGCAAGTTCAACGGGAATTGTCCTCTCGGGTTGTAAAACTAGGAGATGAAATTTTTAATGTGAGTTTGGGCGAGTTGACTCAATTACTATAAGAATAATTTCTGTGAGCCGTCAGTCCAACTTACCATATAATGTTTAATAGATCTCTTTCGGTCCAATCTGATACAATCTCTGCCTTCCGATGGTAAACAAGTCACATCTTGGACTCTATATATCTATCTATCTATATATATATTTCACTTAAATTATTCTTCTAATTATATAACAACATCTCAATCTCATTATAAATATTTTATGAATATCATTTTCAAGGTATGTATTAATTATTTTTTTTATTATATCAATTTTTACTTCATCAGATCCTTACTGACTTAAATATTGAAATATTAACATTGGGTCTCAATCCAACATCTCTTAGTCTCCAGTTATCTTATAGATCCCAGATTCAATCTAGTCTTAGTATTTGGACCCAGACCCTCCTCAATCTGCCCAATCAACTATATGCCTTCAAGAAATTGGAAGATTGTAGCAAGAGACTGTGTGTTCCTTTTGCAAATAGGAAAAGAATTTATCTATCTAAAATTTGAAGACCTTCCCCTAAACCCTTGAAATTTCAATGATCTTTGGCTTTTCGATGATCTTAATTAGACAATTATTAGTTGAACCACGTATTTACGAAATTTGTTATTGTTGAAATACTTACATGCTCGTGTTAACACTGTTTAGAAGACTTACTAGGGCAACCAATAAGTTGTAGCTTTGTGTTTTTTTTTTTTGTAATAAAAGTTGTGTGTCTGATGTTATGTTTTCTATATTGTAAATTGCACGTTGCCTTAGGCAATTGGTCTTTGCAAACAGTGGAGACAGGATACGCCATTTTTAATTCGGTTGGTCTTGATGGAGGAAGGGTAAAAATAATTATTTGTTTGAGTTGCATTCATATTCATTCTGATGAAATCTTTCAGTATGCTGATATATGTTCTCCACCGGGTTGAGTTCTATGAGTCGTGAATTGTTCCGTTTTTGGTTAGCAAATCGTTCGATGTTGTTACTGATGTTTCCTTCAAATCAAATCATTATTAATTTTTCATGCGATGTATTGTATGCATTTACTAAAAAAATCTGAAACGAATTAAATTCTAGGAAAAAGCCCTCAAATTGATTAATTATTAAAAATTTTCACATTATTTTTTTTTTTGTTTTTTCTTCCAATTAAGTAACTTTTTACTAAAAAATCTTAGATTAAGTAATACACCTAAAAAATGAGTAAAATATCGTGAAATTGATGATTCAATTTTGAGATTTTTATTTACTTGTTACTCATAAGTTTTAAACAGAGTAAAATGCCTCAAATTGAGTGAAGTTATTTTTGAGTAATTATTCAATTTGGGGTTATTTTACTCAATTCTATAATCTTTTGCTCAATTTTGAGAGTTAAAATAATGAGCAACGCAAAAGTCCGAAATTTAGTAGAAACCTTCAAATTAAGTAAAATTATTTTTAATTGAGTAATTACTCCATTTTGAGCTACTTTACTCAATTTCTTAAGTTTTTATGTAATTTTTCAAAAGCTCAAAATTGATTAAAAACACCTTGAAGTCTAGTAATACGAATCAAAATTGGGTAACGTGTTTTTGCTCTTTTTTTAAAAACACCTTTTATTTTCTTGTTTATACTCAATTTCTTAAAATTGTACTCAATTTTAGATTTTGAGTAAGGTATTCTTGTTAGGCGTTTGTAGTTTTTTGCTTCTTTTTTTTAATAAATAAAAAAACAAAAATCATATTCGTCTAATGTTACTCGATTTTTATTTTTCACTTAAAATCCCAAATATTTTCTTTTATAGGAAATAGTTAAAGAAAATGAAAATTTAAGAAAAAAACATAGGAAATCATGTAATTTGAAGATATTTGTTATATTTAATTATTTTTTGAATCTAATAAATATTTAATTTTGTGTATCCAAGAATCATGTTCACTTTATTTTTTTTCTCATATTTAATATTTAATAAGAAAAAGAGTCAAATTAAAAAATTTTGGAAATAATATAATGAACTAGCATCTACCCATTACTAGTCTTATGTTACCCGTTGCTAGTCTAGCGCTGAAGGGTGAAGAATTAGAGACTCAGTCGTAAGCTGCACACTTCAAGAGTTCGATTCTTGGAATGGTCTAACTGAAAAGATTGCTCATCGAAGTCCTCGACTTCCATTAGGAACGAATTAATATTAGTTTGTTAATCAAAGACACCATAAACATCTTTTCGTTGCGTTTCCATTAATGGTTCTTGTTGCTTCCAGATGCGTTTTTGCTGATCTAATGTAAGCCCGAGCAATTTTGTGCACCAATTGAGCATTTCCTTTACACGGTTATAACTTGCGTGATAATGTACTAAAAAAAAAAAAAATTTAAATTATCCACAAATCTAAGCCTCCAAGTACCGAGTGTTGTGGTGGATTAAGGAATACACATGGGATTTGTATAGGGTTTAGGCCCCAGTGCTTAGCGGCTAAAATTGAGCTGCTTGCCAGTTGCCAATTGCAGGCTGTTGTCATAGTCATCATCTCCTTTGACAAATAATAAGTTACCCAACGCATCGCTTTTGTTGATAGATAGCATATTGCAGTCCACCAACTAGTGAAAGGAATAAGATCTCATATGATCATATAATTGGTGCCATTATAATATTTCTTATTGATAAATAAGTAGAAAAATAAGTGTTGTCTTCGTTTTCTATAAACGATTGGATGGACTTGATAAATTCTAACATCTCCCTCTATTTTATTTTTTTTCCCTTTAATTTTGTTCCACTTGCCATTTGCTTGCAAGGGGTACATAATGAAACTTGGTATCAAGGTTTTTCATTGTTGTTGCCATTTGATTACAGGTAAAATTTACTTTGTTTTTGGACTTCAGGTGGTGATGGTGGCTATAACATGACTAATGATCAAATAATAAGTTGCATATATTGAAAGCAGTGCACTATTAACTAAAAAAATTGAGTTTGTTTATGATAAAAATATAGAAAGAGCAATGAGCAGACATAGAACTTGAGGAAAATTTCTTCCTTGGCTGACGCACCAGAGGACCGCCACTGCTGATCAACTTTCCGGAATCGTGCTTGTCAACATGAACGAAGGCAGGTCATTGTCTTCCCCTCCCCCCCCCCCACTCCCTTTTCATTAAAGAGGGAGTTCACTTCAATGGTTATCGTCATCGAATCTTATAGCATCAGGTAGGATATTCTCATATTAGTTTGGTAACGACGTTGATGTTTGTCTTACAGGATCAGTAGTGGACTCTGACATTGTTGATTAGGACAATTAGATTTTGCTCACTTTAAGAGAATTAAGCAACAGTTGGCTTTGGATGGATAAGCAACATGATGACTCATGTCTGTGTGTGTGTGTGGAAATTAATTATACCCCACTTTGGAGAATTGAAAATGGGCAAATTGTGTAAGCGTGGAGAAGAAAGATAACATTCAACTTCATGGTGAATAAGTCATTACATGGGAAGAAAATGAATATATAGGAGCAATGGCGTTTCATAATCAAAGATAAAAGAGGGACTGTAGTGAAATAATACGCAGCAAATTAAAGTATCAAGCTTTGATGCAATATGTCACCTACTCGCTTGCCTATACAGCGGCATGTGCCAGTGGCGCTGTTCGATTTAATTGGAAGATCAAATAATGGTTAGGAACATGACAATTTGGTTAAATCATCGCTGCACTAAGCTCGCGCACGCAATTTAAAGCTTTGGCGTCTCATGATCATTGAAGAAATGGCCAGTGTCAAAATTACCTTTTTCCACTTTTCCCCACCTTTTATTCCTTAATTTTGAGGATGTTAATTGGTTGGCTAAGTCATGCATAACAGTTGTAACCTTACCTTTTAGTTCCCAAGTTACGCTAAGAAGGGTACCTTTATAATGGGGCTTCCTGGATCAAGCAGAATGAGGAATAAATATAGAGTTGATACTTTAGAAATCAATATAGCACAACAAATGATACGGCAATTGTTTGAATTATTATAAGCAAGAAAAAAAAATTCCGATGTACCAAAAAACAAGAATAAAAGAAATAATAATGATTTAACTTCCATGATTCAAGAAAACTATGATAGTCGAATACCTTAAATTGACTTGAGATCTTCTGGTTCAATTTTAGGACATAGCTAGATATGAGAGAACAATCGTGAGAAAAGAAGCAAATGATCATCTTTTTTTACTTTTTTCTCAGTTTTAAACGTAAGTAGACAGGTCACGTATTTTAGGATTCAGCTTTGACAATAGCTGAAAATCGAAAAATTAGAAAGGAGAGAGTTTTAGAAAGTTGGAAGAGAAGTCAAGTTCATACTTTTCATTGATCATTATATGTCTTATATACATTGCTTAAACATTTCAAATTTCAACTTGAAAGTCGGAAAAAATATTCCAACAACTAGTACAAAAAGTAAAATTCAAATTCAAATCATAATTCAAAATACAAAAAGCTTGATTCTAATTCAAACTAAATTGATCATAACCACGAGATTACAAAGTAAAGTAGACAAACATAAGGCTGAAACCATGCTCCAACAGCTATGTCAACCAACTTAACAACCTTTTGAAACTTGGAGGAAAGTTGAAATGTAGAAACTAAACTGCTGCAATTGAAGAGCAAACTATCAGTACCAACATCTTTATCACTTCTCTTTGGTGCTATTGTTTTGCACTCCCCACTTCTTAGTGTCAAGAACCTTCCCTTGTGAAGTGGTTTGGTCAATATATCTATTAATTATTTCTTTAAAGAGCATAACATCAATTTGATCTCATTGTTTTCTTGCACTTCTCTAACAAATTGTATTTTTAACAGAAAATACTTAGTCTTTCCATACATTACATGGTTTTTGAAAATTGCAATAGTAATTTAATTATCATTGTAGATCAAAGTAGGCTTAGTTGATGTTTGCCTCAAATTTGCTAACACATTCTTTAACCAAACAACTTGTTTCACAATTGTAGTGGCAACCGAGTATTTAATTTTATCCATTAATTTTACAAAAACTGATTACTTCTTTAAACACTAATTGAAAGCTCTTGATTCTAAAGTAAAAACATATTTTGAATATCTTAAAGTACTTTTCATATCATCTTAGGAACCTCCTCAATCATTGTTTGTATATCCAATCAATTTAAGTTTCTCAATCCTCTTAAACATAATGTTATAAGCTATAGTACTTTTGATATATTTGTGGATTCTTTTTGCAATCTTAAGATGAATTTCACTTGACTCATGTATGTATCCAAATAAAAGATTAATAGCTTGTATAATGTCTAGTATGGTTGTAGACAAATAAAGTAAACAACTAAGTTTCTAAATTTATTAAGATCTATCTTTAGGGTTTCATCCTCTTTTTAAAACTTTACTTTAACTATAAAAAATGTGTTAGAACTTTTGTAATCTACCATAGGACATTTTTTAAGAACTTTTTTTGCATACTTCTTTTGTTTTACATATGTTTATTCTCTAGTTTAATACACTTTTATACTAAGAAAGAAAGTATTTTGTCCTAAGTCAGTCATTTCATGCATATTCATCATTTTAGATTTAAAGTACTTAACTAGTTAAGAATTGCTTCCAAGAACTAACAATTCATCAACGTCAAGGGAGGCCACTGGCTGCTCCTCTTTTTTTACTTTCACATATAATGTAACCTTATTTTATGTTTTATTAAAAGAGAGTTTTAGTAAATGGTCATTAATCTTACTATATTATGTAATTGGTGTTTGTTTCAATCCATAAAGGGTCTTCTTCAACAAGTAGACTTTGTTAACTTGTCCTTACTTCAGGAAACCCTAGGGTTGCTCAATCGATACTTCTTCTTCCAACTCTTCATTTTTAAAAGATGAGTTCACATCAAGTTGATGAATAATCCACTCTTTATGGGCTTTAACAACAAGGAGCAATTTAATTGTATCTAGTCTGATAACAAGAGTAAATATTTCAGAGTAATCAATGTCAAACTGTTAAACATAGTCTTTTGTCACTTATCTTTCCTTTAACTTGTCTATAGACCTGTCATGGTTCATTTTTGTCTTAAAACCCATTTAACTTTTATAGATGTCTAAAAGAGACTTTGTTCCTATAATTGTTATATGATCAACAAGCTCATCATTTAAAAAGTTAGATTCTTATATTTGTTGTTGTTGAAACTAAATTGGTTAAAGCTGAGAAGTATTAAACTTATTTTTCCTAGTTCCAAGACTTTTCCTCAAAGAATTTAACATCCTTATTAATAAAAATTTTGCCTAAATAAGGATTATATAACTTATAGTTACTTATAATGTTTGTATAACCCATATATACATTTACTTTTTCTTTAAAGTTTAATTTATCTATTCTTTTATAGAGTATGAGTGTTGTAGATGATACCAAAAACCTTTAGATAGTTAAGAATGGGTTTTTTCTCAAACCAAGCTTTATGTGTAGTCTTCTTAAGTAAGGCTTTAGTTAAAAGCTTATTAAGGAGATATATAGCTATGGTTACAACTTCATCTTATAATCTTCTTTTTCTCAAAAAGTAGGTATGTAAACATCTTTATTATAGTTTTGTTCTTTCCCACATAGACCCTATTTTGTTAAGGTGTGTAAGGTGATGTGAATTGTTATTATATCCATCCTGTCTTACAAATTTGCTTACAAAAAACTAAAGTATATTCATTTTCATTGTTAAACCTTATATTTTTGATTTTATAACCTAATTGGTTTTTAATCCAAGCCTTAAAGTCCTAAAATAAAAAACTTACAACATTTGACTTTTACTTTAAAATAAAAATCCAATAGAATTTAGTGTAATCATCAATGAAAATTATAAAATATTTACTTTTATTGAGTGATTTAATACTTATAGGACCATAAATGTTGTTATACAGCAATTGTAACTTGTTTATAGATTTTGGTTTATTAAGAAATGGTGTCTAACTTACTTTCCTTGCTAGCACACTTTACAAGTGGTTTCTTTGTTTATAATTTTAGGTAACTCTTGCACCAATTGCTTTTTAAAGAAATTTTACATATAAGTATAATGAACATACCTCAATCCTTTATGTTATAAGGCTATTTCATTTGTAGAAGTAGGCATGGCTACATTTTCAGCTAGTTTTGGATCCAAGTAAAAGATTTTTCCTGATTATAAGAATAGTAAATAACTCTACTTTAATAGTATCAAAGATAATGAATGATCTATTTTTGAATTCTAATGAAAATCTTTCTTTATAAACTAACCAACATTAAGAAGATTATGCTTTATATTAGAGATATGTAATGCATTAGAAACTAGTTTAATACTTGATTGTGTTTGAATTGTAGCTATTCTTTTTCCTTTAACTTGAATAAAATTACCATAGTTAATCCTCACTTTAGACATGAAGGACTAATTAAATTTGTTGAAGACTTTTAAATTTAAAGGCATGTGATTTTAATAACTATTGTCAACCAATCAAATATCAACATATCTGTTAGTTATGGTGTTATTAGCAACAAAAAATTGTTTTAAAATTCTTTGGTGATCATTATTTACCACTCATGCTTTTTACTACTAATTTTGCTAAGGCTTATTCTTTTTTGGATACATGTTCTCCTTATGTTTTTTTTCATTATAGTGCATGCAGACTATATCAAGTCTCTGCCAATAATATTTTGGGAGATAAGTAAGCTTCTTGTAATGCTCAAAACATTGATAAGTTTACTTATCACCTATAAAGTTGCTTTCACCCTCTTTTTTTATTGCTTTCTAAATTGCTTCTTCTTTTATTGTGTTTTCTCTAAATGTTTAGTAGAGAAAGCACCCTTAATTAGAGTCTCTTCCTACCATATTAATCTCCTCTATTCTTAGGCTTACAAAGCATTTATTAGCTCACCTAATGAGATCTTTAAGAGGTCTTTAGAGTCCTTAAGAGGAATATTTTATTTTTAAATCTTTTTGGTGTGTTTACTAGAACTTTTTAAACAATCTTTGAATTTGGAAATCTTCTTCAAGGATTCTAATATGGTTCATTAACTTTATGAGTTTATCATTATAGTCTTTTATAGTTTTATATTTTTTCATTTTGAGTAACTCAAACTCTTTTTTACAATTTAAAAGTTATATAGTTTTGATTTTTTTTTCTTACCTCTAACATACTTTTCCTTTAATTTCTCTTATTATCCTTGGCTATTTTATGAACCATAATTATGTTAAAAACAACTTTTATGACAACATAGTGGATGTAAATAAAAATTTTAAATTACTTAAATACTTGCTCATTATGATTTTTTATTTATATCATTATTAGATTTGATGGAAAAGGAGGAATCACCCTTTCATTTTCTATAACTTCCCAAAGATTAAATATCCTAAGGTAAACTTTTATCACAATAGTCCATTAGAGGTAATTATCTTCAATGAACTTAGATAGTGAAAGTGGAGAAAAGTTTGTGGAACCCATAAAAAGAAGATTGGTTTTGTTTTTTCAATGTGAAACACTTTTAGCCTACCCTCTTTTAATCTTTTACAATCTTACATGTTTAGCTTACCCTCTTTCAATCTCTTACAATCTCACGTGCTTACACTTAAATTCTTAATTATTTTATTTTAACCTTACACTCTTTTGTAACATGTCTTTCAAAAGCTCAATGTGGGACAAAAGAAAAAAAATATATATATCAAAAGTCAACACTTTATTAACCCTTTAAAAGAGTTTTGAGAATCAACAATAAAAGATAACAACTTTCAAAATAGAATTTTTATTGATAATTTATCTAAATAAGTTTTATTGATAATTTTTTGAAATATTGAGATGATTTAATTCTTAAATTAATATATGTATTTATAGTTAAAATCATCTGACTAATAAAAAAAATATTTTAACTAAATAAAAAAACACTTAATAACCAACTAAAAAAATACTTTGACTAAATAATAAAACTCTTTAAAAAATTCTTGAAAAATTTACATAATTCTTAAATAGTTTATTTAAAATTTTTTATTAGATTAAATACTATAAAATAAGTAAATAAATTATAAAATAAGAATTATAATATAATTTGTAGAATAGTAAAAAATAATTTTAGTAATGTATCTTATGTTAGATCTTTCTATTTAAAGGAAATTCACTTTTAAGTTGACAAAAAAGAAACTAGTGTTTTCCACGTTATAGTAATAAATATTTAAAATAAATTAGTATTTTTAAAAGGAACCAACAATTTTTTTTGTGAATTAATAATGGAAGTAATGATGTTAATTAATAACAATATTAAATTAAAATTTTCTTCTACTGAATTATTTATTTCAAAAAAATCAACAAAAATTGTAAGTAAAGGATTAATAGGATCCAAAGACTTATGGGTTATGAAATTATCCCCTGAATTGATAAAATCTACATATAATACTATAATTACTTAGTCGTCATTATATTTTATACTAACACAAAAGAAATCAATTGACTTAACTACCATGTAATTATCAATCAATGTTTCTTTTTTTTTTTTTATATATCCTCTCTTGATCAATAATTGGTATTTTACTAATAATTTTAGTGTAAGGACAAGGTAGCACATATTTAGATTTTAAATTTTATTTTACAACTACAATAGGAAAAAAATAAAAATTAAATTATTTTTTAATCCTTTCTAAAATTTCATTAAACATATCATTATTATAGAATTTAAATATTAATAAATTTTTCATATTTATCTATAAATAAATTCTTGGCTTAGTAAATCTAAATTAATAGTATTAAATATTATTTAAATAATTAATTGCATCGTCTTAGAGTTTGAAATGCATAAGAGTTATTTTCTCCTCATCACGAATATCATTATATTCAAAATAAATATAAACTTCTATTAACTATCTCATAAAATTTTTAACAAAAAAGTTTTCATTAAAAATTAAAATATCTTTAAAATTAGAAATATGCCTACAAATAGATTAATTATAAGTAATATATCTAATAGAAGATTTGTTATATTCATAATTTTATATAATTACTCCAGACAAAGTCTTCTTTTTATAAGAGGGCTAGAGTTAACACACAAATGATCCTTATCATGTCAATCACTCCTTGCCTAGCCCACAAAAGAAGTGTAGAAAAAGAAGATGCTAAAGGACAATGCTTGATTGATCTTTTGAAAAAAAAAATCACTAGAAAAGATAATAATTATCAAAAGAAAATATTGATAATTATTTGAATAAATTTTGCTAATAATTTTCTTGGATACAAAGATAATTTAACTTTTAAATTTACCCACACATTTATATATAAAATCATTTAGTTAATTGGAAATTCTTCTAACTAAATAACAAAACACTTGATAATTAATCAAGAAAATATTTGAACTAAATAAGACAATATTTAAATTTTTTTTAAAAAAAAATCCTAAATAGCTTACATACTTTTAAAATAATTTAATTAAAATTTATAATTAAACTAAAATATTATAAAATAAGTAAATATATTATAAAATAAAAAATACATTATAATCTATAAGATAAAAAAGAATAAATTTCGTAACATATCTTATATCAAAATTAAAAATGCTCAAACACTACTATTATTGTTTCATGATTCAACTTCAATAATAACTGAAAACTGGAAAAACAAAAATAAGAGAAAATTGCTGAGAAAGAGTTTCAGTAACGTGAAAGAGAAGTCAAGCTCATACTTTTCATCGATCATCATCGTGTGTATTATATACATTGCTTAAACATTACAAATTTCAACTTGAAAGCTGGAAGAATATTCCAACAACTAGCACAAAATGTAAAATTCAAATTCAAATTCAAAATACAAATGCCTTGATTCTAATTCAAATTAATTTGATCACAATCACAAGATTACAAAATAAGGTAGATTAACATAACGCTAAAACCATGCTCCAGCAGCGATGTCAACCAACTTAACATTCTTCTGAAACTTGGGGGGAAGCCAAAATGCGGAAACTGAATTGTTGCAGCTGAAGAGCAAACCAGCAGCACCAATCTCTTCGTCAAATACTAACAAGATGCCTCTATAACAACATGCATTCATTCAAGGTAAGGTGGGTTCTTAGATTACGCGTACAGACTCCAGCAGCCTAGCTTCAAGCTGTACGCTATTTGAAAAAAACCCACTATGGCTACCATTAGGCCTTTATATCTTCGGTACCTGAGGCGTTACTCTATATCTATATGACAACTTATGAATTACCTAAAAGAATTTCATTACACGAATATGTACATAACTTTATATATGTCAGATGCTAACTCACATTATATTATTATTATTATTATTATTATTATTATTTGATGAATATTTGTGATCTTATCATTAATTACAATAATGTAAAACCAATGGTCATTTCAGAGTCTTTCTGCAAAATGTGAGATTATTTACACAGACAACTATGAGATTCAAACCCTTAATTATAACCTGCATCCGATAATATGATTTTTGAAATAGATTCATCGAATCAGCCAACCTCACGATGTTGTATTAATCTCATTATCGTCATAATTGAAAACAGCTTGGGTTCGACTTTGATCCATTAGAGAGACAGGTGAACAAAAGTTCATTTGCGCCACTACTCGTGTCCAAGAATGTGAAAGAAATTCGTTTATTTGAAGCCAATGCATGCAAGCACGTGGATGCATCAATATGGGGACAGCGACGAAGACTTGAGACATCGAGGAACAGAGCATGATCCACTCGTTGTGCTCCCCGACAAGATCAATTGCATAATATCTCATTGCAACATCTTACTAGTTGCATGTGTAGAATTACTTCGATTTTGAAATCCTCCTGACCAAGAAAAAGGAAGTTGATTGGCATTCGTACAACCACAATCTCTACCCTGAATTGTCACTAAAAGTCCAAAGTTTGTTCCTCTCTATCTTACCACCCCTCCCCCCACTTTTTTTTTTTTTTTTTGGTTTGATAAATCCTTTACATGTTCATTGAGAATATATCAACTTTTTGTATTTCATTTCCTGATCATCTTTCTCTCGAAAGGGCATGCCATGCCTGTCCTAAGTTCTGAGAAAGTTACAGTTAAGTTATTCCTGTGTCTTCTTCATTAGCATAAAATGATTTTATAACTCCCTAATTGTGAGAGGACCATATTATTGTCCAGGTGATTACTCTATATGTTATGGTTGCTTTGCACCCGTTGACAAGGAACATTACTTAATAATGCGCTGTACTCAATCGTACTAAAGACGTTTCCGAGGGCAAGGGCCTAATGATGACACAATTTTAGCATGGTAATTACTTAAGCACAAACGAACTTAATTAATGTAGGCACCGGATCCTTGAATCAGAATGGGAACTTATCCCTGTCGGTAAGTCGTTCTGGAATCTAAAATCAACGTGACAAAGCATATATATATATATATATTGTATGTTTGTTTCCCAAGAAAACGGTGAAAGGGGTTGGCAAAAGAGCAATAGTGTTGCTCAAAAACACGGAATTCTATAATTCAGAATTTGCAGCTGCTGGAATCAAAAGAGGGCTTCACAAAGAAAGATCAAATGAAAACCAAAAGAGTGCAAAGGGACTAAATCCATCGGCATATTAGGATATTAGTGAGAATGTTTTATCAACTTGAGGTATTATTTCTTTAAAGAAGAATATGAACTGTACCTTATTCAACACTCAATTTAGGCGAGCGATGGTTTTATGCCAATGTTGCCACAAAGGAGAGAAAAGTGTGCAGCTCATGCCTCACCAATTGAAATAATTACACATATAGTCAAGGAATTGGAATCTTATCCTTCATAATAATTGAGAGCAGCAAAGTCTGTAAAAGCTGTTATATGCAAATCAAACATTAAAATCAATAAATCACAAGTTCATTTATTCCCGACAATATATTCAATTATTACTACCAATTTCCCATCTTTATTCTAAGATCTAAGATTATTTGATGCTTCTGAGAACCTTTTTCAAGAATAACTTAGATACCTTCACAACTGTTTCTCCACGTAAACATTGAATTGTTTTTCGAGGTGATTCTCAGAATATCGATTCACGATTATACTAGTACTTAATTGGACTCAAAGACATCAATACGAGTTATCCTGGATGTGATCAACACATAAACACAGAATAGCACAATTCGTTTGAGGAATCCATACGGAACATATACTTTATGATCTATTGACCTTTGTTGTACTCATCAAGGAGAATGTGGGATCCTTGGATTATTCCCAAGCAGTATAGAAAATGTGAAGTAGACGGGAGTTTTTAACAGAAAAATATAGTCATTATTATCAAGTTAGATATTGTGGGCTTATAATTTTACAATTAATGATTTTAATTATACCTTCTGTGGTTCCTCCTAAAAATAAAGAATAAACCCCCCCCCCCCCCGGATGGTTATAGAGCCCAAATAATACTACAGTGACCGATGTATGTAGCTTTTACAAGCACACTGAAGAAAGAGAGGGAAAATTAGGAAAGACAAATCAGCAGAACCCCATGCTGTAGGGTCTCGTTAGGGGCACCGAACCCCATGCCGTGAGGGTGCCAGATCCCCCTAATGGGGCCTTTTAAAAAAAAAAAAAATTCTTAAATATTAAAAATAAATAAATAAATAAGAGAGAGAGAGAGAGAGAGAGAGAGAGAGATTTTGGGTAAAAGTTGGGAGCTTTGTCCCTCTCCCCCCAACTTTTACCCAAAATGAAAAACAGGGTTGCATCATCACATTAGAATTATTGAAAGATTTGGGTATGTGGGGTGGTGCCCCCTTTTTGTTTTTTCACTCCAAATCTCCACCGTCCATATGATCCTCTCCTCACCTATTTATTCACTCCTCCCTCCTCCCTCCTCTTTTCAATCTCAACCTCCTTCCCCCACGTCTGAAAACCCCATAAACACATCTTCATCCTCTCCATACCGAAGCCAAATATCTAGCTCCCTATCTCTCTCTCTCTCTCTCTCTCTCTCTCTCTCTCTCTGTTTTCAACTCCACCAATGGCTTGTATCAAGGTGTCTGAAGAGGTCAGTAAAACTATCTCCAACTTTCCTCTCTCTATTAACTTAAAAGGAAGGTCCGAAGAGCATTATTAAGCATCCATTTTCCTTTCAATTTCCCCACAGCACTCTGCTATTAGTTAACTTGCTCTTGGATGGCTCAAAAGCCTCTTGCTTATGAACATGCACTAATGCTATAGTTCCTTAGAGAAATCTTTTCCTGTGATCCTGATATTGATCGTAACAACTCTTGGCACTCTCTGTCCATACCAAAATTTGTTCATTGCCTGCTTCGCTTAATCATGTCTATGTTCCTAAACTCATATGTAGGTTAAGTTCAAAGAAGATGAAGAGGAATGCACTCTCGATGGAACGGTTGATTGGCAAGGTCGTCCCGCCATTAAGGCAAATTCTGGACAATGGGCTGCTGGAATCATCATACTCTGTAAGCGAAAGATATACCATTAATACTCACAAACTCAGGATAGACATAATTCAAAATTGCAGCTGCCATTCTATTCTATCTTTATATTTCATGTTCTCCTAGAAATCAATAATTGCATTTTTGAAAAATAATAGTCACTCTGCGCCTCTGAGATTTCTGTGTGTGTGTGTAGATACATAGACACACACATATATATACGTTTATGCTTGGATTCAGGATAAGGCATTCCACATCTCGATTTATTATATTTACACATACCATGCATGTGTCTAGCAACATACCAAGGGGGAAAGAAGAGAGAGATTGATAAACGAGACAGGTTCTTTGAACTTTCTTAAAAAGGAAAAAGGATAATCGCTTCTGTTATATTGATAAGAGGGGGTTCTTCTCTATTGTCAGCTTTAAGGAAGAGGACAAGAGATGTGTGGCATTGATAAGTGCACTTGAGAACCAAGTGTCGAATCCCTTGTCACGGTATTTCTGAGTTTCAAGTCTTGAAAATCAAGCGCACCGCAGCACCCGGGGGTTGTGGGGGGGAGAGAGAGAGAGAGAGAGAGAGAGAGAGTTGGCAGATGGGTGGGTGGGTCTTGCTAGTGCCTGGTGACATGAGAAGAACGCCAGAGAGGTAGTAGGGGAAGCATGCATTGAGAGTAAGACGGGGCCGACACGCAACATGCAAGAGTTTCTCTTCATGATGTGGGTTGTAGCCACGTGGCTTCAACCCAATGAGGTCTCCATTGATTTTCCTTTAAAATCTGATTTAAGGTTGCTTTCCTTACTTCTTTTTTTGTGTGTTAATTGTTTTTTCTGATGTAATAAGATAAAATAAATGATAGAATTGTGAGAAATAAAAGTTGATAAAAATGGGTCCGTTTCCTGCGTTCGCTCACAAAATAAAATGTTCTAAAAAAAAAAAAGAAAACAGGGACATTCCAAGATAACGTGGCGATGAGTAGGTTCCACATGTTTTTGATTTTTTTTTTTTATTAAATTTGAAATTTCATCAAAAATATTAAATATACAATAAAACAAATTAAACATATAACAAAACTGATAGAATGTGTGTAATCAATTATTAAAAGAATCTAATTATCAAGTTGTTGTACATTTCATCAGTTTTATTGCAAATCTAACAAATTTTGATGGGAAACTTGAATTTAAATAAAAAAAAAATCAAAAAGTATGTGAGAAATTTTTGACAATAATGATTAAATGTGTAATAAACTCAACTAAATGTACAATAGAATTGATAGAATATTTAACAAACTGTTAAAAAAAAAATACAATTGACAACTTATTTCACATTTCATCACTCTGGTTGCGCATCTAATTGTTCTCACCGCACATAGATTGAATTTTGATAGAGAACTTAAACCTCAAAAAGAAAAAAGTGTGAAACCCAACCTTGTCACGTCAGCCCTCCCCTTCTTCCCTGTTGTTTTCTAACTGTCCATAAACACACTTAGTGCAATTATTTGGCCAATCACATGCAAGCTTTTAACGAGTGGAAGTGGCAAGAAAAGAGGATTCTTAGCTAATAACGCATTATTGGGAACGTGGAACGTGTGGCTCTTCTTGGTGCTATTTCCATCCTCGGGTGAACATGGGATTAGTGTGCTTGTTGAATCATTCACAATGGTTACTGTTCTTGCTACTCTTAGCAAATACGTGAAAACTACGAAGGCCATCAACTCGTGGCCTCCATAAAGAGTATGAATCTAGTCAACTTGTCAAGTTTCTAGATATGAGTTTTGCTTGCACATGAATGAGGAAAGATGAGTATAAATGGCAGAGAAAAGCAGCAAAATCATTGAGTAGAGACGAATTCAGTGCAACAGCGCACGTGAATACATATGGACATTCTGAAACCTCGCTTTGTTTTAACAAATAATCTATTTCCGTGGATAGAAAAATTGCCCTTCAGATAAGAGGGTATGAAAGAAGTTGTAGTACTTCGTAATTAAATTTTTCCTCTCTCAAGTTCAGAATCATAAAATTATAATTCTACCTGGTTTAGAAGGCGTTGAAATATAATGAATCTAACTATGTATTGTGCCCTTTGTTTTCTTGATTTGCAAATATACCAGTAAACCAAGGTCTGGCAACCCTTGCGTTCTTTGGTGTTGGGGTGAACTTGGTGGTGCTCCTGACGAGGGTGTTGCAACAAAGCAATGCTGACGCTGCTAATAACGTTAGCAAATGGACTGGAACTGTCTATATCTTTTCCCTCGTCGGTGCTTTCCTTAGTGATTCCTACTGGGGAAGGTACAAAACATGCGCCATTTTTCAGGGTATCTTTGTCACGGTAAGTCGCCGTCACTTGGCGTGGAACCTGTTCTTCCAGATTTTCAATCAAGAACTCGTAGGGAATTTCAATGCTCCTCCAATAGATAAAGACAAAGAAATAAAATTGTCCTGCAATTAGGGGCTCTGCCTACAGATGTTAACTTCTAAGACATACAGCAAAATCATGTGGATGGGCTAATTGCTTGCATGTTTTAATGACAGGGACTAGTATTATTGTCGCTGTCAACACACCTTTTCCTGATCAGACCAAGGGGATGTGGGGATGAACTGACTCCATGCGGTTCGCATTCAAGCATGGAAGTTGGGCTGTTTTATCTCTCAATCTACCTTGTTGCACTAGGAAATGGGGGCTATCAGCCTAATATAGCTACATTCGGGGCTGATCAGTTTGAGGAAGGGGACCCTAGGGAAGGACACTCAAAGGTGGCATTTTTTAGCTACTTCTATCTAGCTTTGAACATCGGCTCCCTCTTCTCCAATACCATATTGGGGTACTTTGAGGATGAAGGAATGTGGGCACTTGGGTTCTGGGCATCTACGGGATCTGCTTTTGCTGCATTGGTCTTCTTCTTACTAGGAACAACAAGGTACAGGCACTTCAAGCCCAGTGGTAATCCTCTGTCCAGATTTTGTCAAGTCCTGGCTGCTGCAACAAAGAAATGGAGAGTGGAGATGCCACTAGGTGAGGATGACTTGTACGACGAGGATGGCAAAGAATGCTCCGACAATGGCTGCAGAAAAATACTCTACACTCATGGATTCAAGTAAGTACTTCAATCAGAACCATAGATTCATTTTATCTATCGACACTATATCCATGGAGCCTTAGATATAGTAATATGCTAGCTAGTTTACACCATTAGAACAAACTAGGTTTCTGTAATTCCATGAAATAACTCGTGAAAATCTACACATTTCAGGTTCTTGGACAGAGCAGCTTACATTACGTCAAGAGATTTAGAAGACCAGAAACAGGGGCGTCACAACCCCTGGCATCTCTGTCCGGTTACCCAAGTGGAAGAAGTTAAATGTATTCTTAGACTACTCCCAGTTTGGTTCTGTACCATAATATACTCGGTCGTCTTCACCCAAATGGCTTCTCTGTTTGTGGTGCAAGGAGCTGCGATGAAAACTGTTATTTCAAACTTCAGAATCCCTCCTGCCGGCATGTCTAGCTTTGACATCGTCAGCGTCGCAATTTTTGTTTTCCTTTGTCGGCAAGTTCTAGATCCACTCGTGGCAAGGATCAAAAAGACAAAAACAAGAGGACTAACTGAACTTCAGAGAATGGGTATTGGCCTCGTAATTGCCATAATGGCAATGTTCTCTGCTGGGATTGTGGAGCGCTATAGACTAAGGTATGCAAGCAGAGACTGCATAAATTGCAAAGACTCGAGCACCTTGAGCATCTTCTGGCAAGTTCCTCAATATGCACTCATCGGAGCTTCTGAAGTTTTCATGTATGTTGGTCAATTGGAGTTCTTCAATTCACAAGCACCAGACGGGTTAAGAAGCTTTGGAAGTGCACTTTGCATGACATCTATTTCGCTCGGGAACTACGTGAGCGACTTGCTGGTGACTATGGTCATGAAGATCTCAACCGAACATCACGTGCCTGGATGGATTCCAGGAAATCTCAACGAGGGGCACCTGGACAGATTTTATTTCCTCTTGGCTGCCTTGACAACTATAGACTTAGTAGTGTACGTAGCATGCGCTAAGTGGTACAAGTGTATCAAGCTGGAAGGAAAATATGGCAAGAACGCGGAGGAGGAGAGCTTTAGCGCTTGACTTGGAACAGAAACATCTGCAATTGTGTTCATACCTAAGGTACCCGGGAATATGAATAAGAAAACACATTCGACGGACACTCAAGCACCCATTTCCCCCAGCTTCTGCACCACTTTAATGTACTGGCGATTCTGTTTAGAAACTGGGTTTAAAGAGGCGACTTGCTTTTGGCTAGAAGTCACCTCATTCTGATTTGTTACCATCCCACTATAATCCAATTTTATGTGAAATGAGTTGGTTGTCTTTGTAGAACGCAGAAGGTTCCTGTATGGGAAAGCTTATGTATTGGAAAATAAAAGAAAAGATCTCCCCTGGTGCTTCCTTTCCTCTACAGTTAGTACTTACACCTCTTTTAGTGCCTAGTTCATATAAACCATGAGAAAATAACATATATGAACACTTACGTAAACAAGTTCACAAATGCTTGGACTGCAAATTTAAGACACAATGACAAAACACCCTCTTTGGATCTGCCAACAAAACCTAAATGCTCCTGTATGCCTAATTGTAAATTTGATCTCAATCCAGTGCAACAAGGATGAATCCCTCAGCACAAACAGACACGATTAATAGGATCACTCAAGCTTTTGTCCCAGCAATTCCGTTTTTAGAATAGACGGCCACTCGTGCACTGTGGATTCCTCGGGCTATCTAAGGCAAAAATCTCTCTTGAACTAGAGGTATCAAGTTATGAACAAAGTATTCACATCGAGATAAACTATTGATAGTAAACAGGAAAGATTACTTATAGTTTTTGAACTCTATGTTGCAATGCATGAAATCAGGAAACTTCCAGTGGATAGCCAAGCTTGCCTATATGCTCTCAAAAACTTTTAACTGAAGTGGTGGTCTCTAATCCCAATCGAGGTCCATATTTAAGGGCTCGGCACCTCTCATTTCAGGACTAACATAAGCTTTCATGCTCCGGTCATTTGGAACTTTCCTCCAAATTAAAGGTCGAGCCTCCCCCCCCCCCCAACCCTTTAAGTTCGTTATATTCATAAACTTTCTTAAAACAACCAAATCCCAACCTTTAAATTCCAAATACATGGCTTACACAACTTTAACATGATAGGTCATCTTATTCAATACATAAAAGGAGCTCAATCCTATCCTCATTGACAGGTATTTGGGGAAAATGAAGATGTTTCTAAGCACAAGGCATTGTCTTTTCACTTAACACAGAAATTATTAGGTGGTTACGGGATTTAACAAAAGGCCCAGTAATAAGAAATGATCCGGCAAATACCAAATTGCTTACTTCATTTGTCAATCAGCAAACAGCAGATAAAAAATGACAGAGCTATCTATTTTAGGTTTAGGAAAATTTTGACCCCCTGGTATTCCCCAGCTACATGGTCAAAAGAACCCTGTAAAATGCATTCCGGGTGATTACTAATATGAACACTAGGTTGTCAAAGATCAATCAAGTTATTTCCTCAACAAATGAAATGCATCTATGGCCCATTGCAAGTTGCAAAACACAGGCTAGTTCATAAAAATTCTAAGCGATCTAAACTTAGCAGCCTGGGAAGCAAATAGTATAGTCAGATGCTAAATAATGATGAATGAAAACTGGGCAGTCACCAGTGAAGAAACCAACTTATAATGGTACATGAATGTCCTAAGACTAAATATCAAAACGATAAAGGCACTTGTATTTAGATTCTGAATTTGTACTAAGATAGCATCCATGAAAAAACACTTCAAGACATCGGTATACAAGAATGACTGCAAATTTTGGTTGGTATAATCTACTAAATCTAGTTCCTATCAGCAGATAATTCCTCTACGTGATTATACTTCCAATTACTAAATAGCCTATGATAACTTCAAACTCAATCTAGTTTTGTTCAATCCATACATCAAACAACATATCACAAGATTGCTAAAATTGACTAACAATAAATATGCTACATAAATTTGAGTTGCTCCCAAATAATCCAATGGCGAACCTCTATCAAAAAAATCAGTTTTGAACCTTGCGCACTTGTATGTGATGAGTAGATTCTTGACGCCAGATTGGCTGAGCTCCGCTCTGGACAAGTGTAACATGCTGTCCTTCCAGCAACAGACCCTTGCTCTAAAGCATGGAAAAGTTTAAGAAAACTCTAATTTATATATTCTTGTCAAATGATAAAAACAAGATATAGACAGAGGATAACTAACCATTAACTGCTTTATCGCTCGAGAGAAAGTCTCCTCTACATCATCTGAGAACTGCATATATATTGGGACGACACCTTGATAAAGTGCCAATCTCTGCTTAATCCTAGGTCTGCCAAACAAGGGATGTGTTGTTAAAAAGTTAGAAAGAAAGAACAAATAATAAGAACTGCCTTAAATTCAACTAGCACGCAGCTACAACTAGGCAGTCAGGGTAAAGAACAAAGATGTGCAAGTGGCCTGAGAGGAGGCTTGAAAGCTAAAAGAAAAGGAATTAATTAGTTGTAATAGAGAATCAAAATGGTAATAAATGATATCAAATGGTGATAGTAACTAGTATTGTTGAGATGGCTTTTCAACACCTATAAGCTTCACACAATAGAAGTGGGAAAAGAATAGAGAAAAAGAAAATAAGAAAAACATTATCAAATTTTTTGGCCCTTTTAATTAAAGGACCACAGAAATCGTCAGGCAACAATACAATTATAAAATAGCTATTGTAAAGATTGTAACTGGCAATGGAGCATCAAAGTGGTAATGAATGATGATGCCAATACTAGTGCCGAGTAATGTTACGGACACAGATTTTGAAAACTTTTATAATGAACATGACAGAAAGGGACTACAAAGTAATAAGAGGAAAAAACGAGGAAATTTTGCCTCTAAGTTTTATCCCTTCTACTAACATAAGTATAGAAATCATCACCCAACAACTTAATGGTAGAAGAGCAAGCACAAGGATACACAATATCAAGGCTATATTGAAGAAAAGCAAAAAAATAAAACAGTTGTCAGTTGTAGTTCTCCTAATGCTGAATGGTCTTCTGGCCATTAACTGTGTTGAGAACTTAATCAATTGAAGCCTTTGAACATATGCAAAGGTAATCATCCCATGCTTTTCTATCTTTGGTGAAAATTCCAACAAATTTCTATTTCCAAGTCATTTAAGTTGCAAACTCAAAGCAAGCAATCCAAGGTAAAAAAAAAAAAGTAATGTACTCTACGCTGCTTTAGGACTTACTCATTAGTGAATGCAAAGATTGTTGAATAGGGTCGAAAATGACTTAAAAGTACAGCCATTGATCCTGTTCTAGTGAAGACAATAATGGGTGTATTGAGAGTGTTGGCCATTATTGTGGCATGGAAAGCAAACATTTCACCCATATGGCTCTGCCAAGAAAAAAGTCCATAAAAGTTATAAGATTACAAATAACAAGAGATACAATGCAAAGTGACTGTCACTAGCAAAGATAAGTGAGACGTCAAATTTCATTCTTTCAATTCTCATTGTTGATATTGACCAAAAAAACATGAATTTACTTCTTAGAGAAAAGACAAAAAATTGAGTGGGGGAGTGGGTACGGTAGCCATCTTCCCAGCCCAATTTTACATACCTTATAGGCACCCTGAGTTGGAGGTGTTGTGTTAACTGGCAGGCTTGACTCTGTCCTCATTGCCACTGTATGCATGACCTTAACAGCCTTCAGTGGGTACCTGTATAATTGTTGCGGTAGCAAAATTGATAAACCAAGTTAAGAATGTATAGAAGTTGTAGAACTGTTTAAAATAATTGCCTGGTACATGAAATTTGGTGAAGCACCTCAAGAATTCTAAATTCTAAAAAGAAATAAAATCAATTAGGCTTAGCATTCAGTCACATTATAAGAATGAGTTCAATAGCAGAAAGTGCCAGTAAATAGGATCCATTGTAGGAAAGCAACAGGCAAGGACTGACCATAAACTAATTGACCAATAAATATCTGCATGAGAAACAAATAGAAAAACTAGTCTGGCTAGTAGAGTTTGCAAGCTCAAAAAAGACCACTGATGCTAAAGTCAGCTGAAACACTGATCAGTAAGAGTTAATGGAGATGGCCAGAGTCAACTGCGCACAAAAAACTGCCATAGTCAGGATATCTGGCAACAACAATCAATAAGAAGACAGTAACACACTATCATGAAGGATTGGCAAATAGACGGCAGCCAATGGGTCTAAAGGCCATCTCTTGATGACATAAGTCATGTTTCAGTATCCAGTTGAAATAACTATTTAAGATGCTTTTGATGCCAAACTGTTCATTTATGTGAGGGCAAAAACTGTGTTCCAAGAGGAATATTCGTAGAAAGAAGTAGTAAATCTTCATCAAAAGATAGAGGCTCCTTCATCCCAAAATTAGCAGATAAAGTTTCTTTCCATCCCCTTGACTATTGACAGTTCTCAGATTTGAGGGATATAAGGAATGGGGCCTACTTCTAATCAGTAAACAATAAGTAATTTTTATGTCAGTAAGATTAAGAGTTAAATTAATCATTGAAAACGATAATTGATGTATAAAGCTCATAAAACATAACCCTCCTTTTCTCACTCCTATCTCTGGAGGATTATAAAAGAAAGGTTGTGTGTTTGAAGAAACCTAATTTTAAATTGCAACCAACAACAATAGGATCTTGCAGACTATGCAACTAAAATGGAAGATGAAAGAAAACTCATTACTATAGAATATATAACTCCGGCCAAGTCAACTTACTTTCCATGGGCAGTTTCTCCAGACAGCATGATTGCATCAGCACCTTCACGTACAGCAATGGCTATATCTGAGACCTCAGCCCTTGTTGGCGTGGGATGGTCAATCATACTCTCCAGCATGTTTGTTGCTACAATCACAGGTTTCTGCATACTGTGACACCTTCTAATGATATCTTCCTGTTTAAAACATAACAAGGACTAAGCAATGACAAAATTGGAACACAATGCGTAGAATCTACAAGTGGCAAATTCTTGCACCAGTGAATACAATTATTACTGCTCTTAAAATTAGACATTACAATTCACCTGCTATGTTTTGCCATCCAACTGCTATTACTAATGGACAATAACAGGAAATTTTAGGAAAGTGCAATTTGGTTGGTCACACAGAAATCAGTCAATCTGAGATCTTAGACAGCATTGATCATGGAAAACACTTAATCATCTCACTTATCTGTTCTTGCCTCCCAGAAATAATTTTCCAAATTTACTTGTAAAATGCCTTTCTTGTTGATCAGAAAACAAGACACTGTATCACATTTACTCGTATGAAGTGGGAACCTGAGTTCATTCTTATGCCCAATGTCTTGAATCAAGCCTTAAAGGCAAACAAACTTTTGCACCACAAAAATTGGTTTTAGAAATGCATTGTGCTGTTCCATTACCTGCAATAAAGGCACTTCCTCTATTGGAAGTTCAGCACCCAGATCTCCACGGGCAACCATTGCCTATAAAGCCAAAAGAAGTCAAAGTGTGATTGGACATGACTATCCCATTACTAAACAATCAAAACACAAACTCTGATGGACTCACAAACAGAAGGAAAGGTCCTGGATACTGTAGCACATGCGTGCTCACCACAGAGAGAGAGAGAGAGAGAGAGAGAGAGAGAGAGAGAGAGAGAGAGAGAGAGATCTCACAGTAGCCCATTCATAAAAGCACCCAGAGATGCAGAAATCACAAGCTAGACCACCAAGAACATCAGAGCAGGACAGAAACTCTAATCTTCCTTCTTCCCATTCCCCCCCCCTCCGCAAAGAATTAAATTTAAAAACTTACAGAGTAACAGAAAGAGTATATTGAAAACTGACCCCATCGGATGCAGATAATATGGAATGAAGGTTTGGTATAGAGTCAGCACTTTCAATTTTCACAATGACATGAATATCTGCATTGCATCCTACACAGGTTTGCAACAAGACAATTAGTTAAAGAGCAAAAATTGATTGCCCAAATATAACTGTGACTTGAATATTTGATTACAGTGGATTAAAATAAAATTTAAAAAAAAAAAAAACCTTTACTTTTGAGATAATCTTTCAATTCATGGACCACTTTAGCATCCTTCACAAAGGAGACAGCATAGAAATCTACTTGGTTATCCACCCCAAATTTGATATCCTCCCAATCTTTGTCTACGGTAAATGACAAGTAACAGAAAAATAGGGCAATTTCATCAAGAAAACAATAGAGAATAAATGTGGAAACAAATTGTCACATCAACAACATTACCATTTGAAGTTAAATGGATACGAACCTGTAATTGAAGGCAGATTTGCACTTTTTCCCCGGACATTTAGATGCCGCCTTGACTTTAGTTCCCCACCATCAACTACAACACATTTAACCAAATCCTTTGTCTTTGACTTCACAGCTAATGACATCATTCCACCTACCAGAGTGAAAAGAACATAACAATATAACTTCTCATATCTTGCAATTCAGTAACTTAGAAGTTCATTGAATGCTTCACTGTAAAGATGCTCTTTGTAAATAAATGAAAAAGACAAAACAAGTTAACTTTAGATTGTTGAGAGCCCATATGAAGCACTAAGTTATGGGACTATACATTTTGCCCAAATTAGTATGGCAAATACACAAAAAGACACAAACAGGAATTTGAAGAAAGTGAAGCCATCAGCTGATCTAGCAAATTAAAAATGAACATAAATTCTTTTCCACATATCGCAACAGGAGAATTGCCCTCACCCCACCCTCCCCCTCCTACTCCTCGAGTGAGATTGAGTAACAAAATATGAGGTCAACAAAATTGAAAATTGTTGTGTTTAAGCTGGGAGTGCTCAACTCAAACAAAATACCCCAGGAACTTGGCAGCCATAAGTCAGAAACAAAATAAAGAGTCATCTGCATATGTTCTACAATGCTTTCCAAGAAAAAATGTGCTAGTCGGATGGACTGCTTCTAAGGACATCTAATACAACAATAACATAGAAATAATCCCAAATTTAATTGGGTCTGACTACATGAATCTTTTCTCATCATTTAGTTTCATTAGAAGGAAATCTAATCCAACTCTTAATTCGCCAATGGAGGAAAATGCATTAACTGACCCATCTCTTTAATCCTCCATACAAAAAAGTACAGTCTTCAATCAGAAAGAAAAATGATCTTAATCCATTGTACTATCCTATCACCCACCCATAGTCAATCAAGAGATCTACACTTACCGTCTACAAGTAGCATGTCCCCAATTTCAACATCATTGACAAAGTCATCATAATTTACACTAACAGTGTCTTCTGTGCAGACCCCTCTACTGATTGTAAAATTAAACTCTTGTCCCTCTTGGAGCATAATTGGTTGAGGAACATCTCCACTCCTAACCTCAGGCCCCTGCATTGGGAATAAATAAAACCATCTTGAATTTGGCATAAAAAAGCTAGCTCTAAATATAAAACATGTCAAGCAAGAAAAGTGCACTGAATACTAAATAAGCATATTCAATTCATGAAAATCTCAACAATGCAATGAAAATTGTTTGACAATCAATCACTTTGTGTCTAAAAATTCATTGATTACACCATAAAATGTTTCCCTGGAGAAATCTATGGTGGGTTCCAGATGGCAGATAAATATGTACATAACAACATCAGAGCAAAATGCTAATTTCACCATTGCCCTCAATTATAGCCTAGACCAAAAGTCAGATGAAACCTACTGCAATTTTTGTCAGTCAAAGTAAGATTTTCGAAATGAGGCAATAGTATAGTTTCTTTCAGCTATAGCCCAGGTTAAAAATCAGATGAAACGAAACTGTCAATATTCTGTCTGTTAAAATTATGATTTCCAAAATGGTTCATTAGAAAAGGACGCATTTAGCTTGGAAAACCTTGCATCGACTTCTCCCCTATTTCAGAATATGGTAGATTGTCGTCTGAACTCTCAAATATAATGTTGGAAAACTAGTCACAGCAGAAAAGGAAAAATAATTCATAAAAATAAATATGACAGATAGCAATATACCTTGGTGTCAATCATTATGGCAATGACCTTGTCTTCGGATTGAGCATTGTACTCCCTAACCAGATCAATGGTTTTCTGATGGGACGAATGGTCTCCGTGCGACATATTCAAGCGAGCCACATTCATTCCGGTCTCTGCTAGTTTCCATATCATTTCGCGTGAGCTGGTGGAAGGGCCAATTGTACAAACAATTTTTGTTTTTTTCTGGGAATAGGAAATTTTCTTCTGTCCCAAGTTCTGACTTCTATTCATGAGCTCCTGTACAAGAGATTCACAAAATAGTTGAATATCCAATAAAAAAAAAAAAGCAGAAATTCACGACTTAAGACAGCTCTAACTCACTGAAACAAATAGGAAATGCAAGATTAAACACAAATCGCATCTTCCTTTTTTTTTCCGGCGGTTTCTCAGAAACCAAACAAGCCAGTCAAGCAAGCAATATTTAACCTTTTTTCACAAACGAAAAAAAAAAATAAAATAAAAACAAATCAAAAGGCAAAACGAGCGAGAGAGAAGCACTCACAGAAGAGACAGGACCGTTGGGGGAGGGAAGCTTGCGCTCGGTAACAGCCATGGATCTGACGCCAATGAACCGGTTTCGAGGTAGTAAGCGCGTCCTCCGAATCCGATACTCCAACGAGGAATCACCGCCGAGGCTCCTCGACGACGAGAGGAGGCAGCGGTAATCGGCGGTCGTCGGAGTGGCAATATTGTTAACACTCGCCATTTTATGGCTTACCCTGTCCTTTCCTTCCCTGCTATATTATACAAACCAAAAAGCAAGAAAGCCTCTCCGCCTTTGGCTGCGTTTTGATTATTTATATATATATTCGTTTGTGTGGACGGCAGAAATCGCCGGACGCCACTCGCTGGTTTTGCGCGAGTGTTCCACACCCCTTTTCCGGATCGGCGGGCATGTTTAATTCTAACCCTACTTTTTTTCTTTTTTTTCTTTTACATTTAAAAAACCGCACAACCCTAATCGTTGCGTCCCCATGCATGCAGCACGTGCCTTATTTCGGACTGCACATCACTTATAAGTGATAAAATTAAATAAGAATAATTAATTTTTATATTTATCAAAGTATAATATTAATATAGTATCTCTATTTTAAATTTTATATAATAATTTGAATTTTTAAATAAATTAATTATAAATTTTTTGACGTCAAACTTTGATTGTTTTCTGGTGAAGTAGCCGTCGGATTACAGTTGGAAAGACGTGGAAAGCATCGATGGGTCTATGCCTTTCACGGTGGTGTTGTTAAAAGCCGGCAAATTGGTTGCCGACATTGTCTATATTGGTAGGGAAAAATAAAGGGGCCTATTGGCCCGTGTTGCACACACACTAGTCAATGGGGAATTGCACACCACATTTATTTATTGTAAAATTTTTAATAATATCTCTCTTAATGTATCTAACATTATTTTAAAATTTGAGGTCAGAGAAAATAAGGGTTTAGCTAGCAGCAGCCCACCAGGCATTATACAATCAATGAATTCAATTTGTAGTATTTTGAATGATTCTCTAGTCAAATAGTAATCCAAAGAAAAAGAAAAATAATAAAAAGAAAAGATTGCACAATTGAACGGTATTTGAATTGACTTATTAAAACTGACTGAGTTGTTGACTAATACAAGATAGGAAAGAACTCAAGTGTGTTGGGCTTTCATTTGATATTAACAGCTTGATACCTAAGTTAGTGGTACACAATCAAGAAGTGAGATTAATTCTCTCATTTCCTTTATTAGTCAAATAGCACACGTGATATGAAATATGTCTTATGATGATCATTCTCCACATAAAGTGTATGTTTTTTCATTCATTTTCCTATAACATCAACACATAGATCTTAGTATACTCACTTTCAAGCATCTAATTTGAATTCTCTAGGTGATCCCCTTATTTGTGAGTGTTAAACTGAGATCCATTAGCCTTATACCTTTCTATGAATCCATTAACTTTACACTTAATTTTCAAAATCCATTTGTTCCCAATACCTTTGCATCCTTGGGGCAAATCTACCATGTTTCAAATTTAGTTAGATTTCATGGATTTTATCTTTTTTTTCATTGTCTTTATTCATTATTCCTTAGTAAGACATGAAAGATCCTTAATTATTATTTTAGACTCTTCTTTATCACGAGAGATAATCATAAAGCTTCCCCTTCAATCTTAAAATGACAAAGGGAGATACTTTTATAATTGTTTTTGCACAATATAGGTTCTTACAAATCTTGCACATCTTGTGGTCTAATGGGTTCTTATTTCTTAAACATTTAAATTAACATGAAAAGTTTTTTTTTTTACAATATTTATAACATAGTTACTAAAAAATTATTAAATAAGCTAACCAACGATTTTTTAGCTAACCAATTCTACTAAAGTAATCATAAAATAAATGAAGTATACCTTATCTAGATCAAGCTAGATTAAAAGTAATTTAACTCTAAAACCTCCGATCATATTAAAAGGCTAGCAAGCTCTCTTTTTGCGTGTGATATATTATATTTAGCATGTTTTATTTATATTTCACAAATACTTTTATAATATATTTTTCTATTTGTATGCCATTATTTTTGCCACCACCTTAATTTTTCCTACAGCAAGTCTTAATCTTTTCTTATAAGGCATACAACCATTAATATTTTCTTCTCTACTTCTACTACTAAAATCAAATCTATGTACACTAGTTAATCATCCACCATGATAAGGAAATATAGCCACATCAATATTGATTTTAAAATAACCCAAAAGTAGAAGTAGCCATTTTGACGAAGTTAAATTTAAGTAAGGAGAGATTGGGGTCGTGAGAGTTACAACACATTGATAATATAGATCAATAAACATACCAATTACTTGATGTAGAGAAAGTAGCCTACCATCGTGGATTCGAATATTGCATGCCTTTAATAAATCCCTAAGTGATCATAAAAATTTAAGTAAAAGATTTGGTATATAGAACACTAACTGGCTTTTAAAGCCATAATACAAGAGAAGACTAAAAAATTTTGGTTTTAAAATTTTGTTAAAAATTTCAGACTTTTAAAAAATATTTTTAAATTTTTTTAAATTTTAATTTTAATTTTTTTGATTTCTTTTTTGAATTTATTAATTTTTAATGATTTTTTGAAATTGTTTCTTTTTTCAATTTTTTTAAATTTTTAGATTTTTAGAAAAATCTCATGTCATTAAATAATGATGACGCAACATATGGATTAGTATCAACCAACTTACGTAGTTCGCCACATAATATATTTAATGACAAATTAATGAAAAATAGTCAAAATTATTAAAGGGGAAAACATAAGGGACTAATTTAAAAAAAATAACTATAATTTAAAAAATAGTTAAATATGGAGAATCAATTAAGTCTTTTTGTCTAATTTTAATTAAACTCTTGAAATTGTTAATATAATTATTATAGATACTTCTTATAAATTCATGAATTTATTTTTAAAATTAATGTACAAAAATAAGTTTATATTTTGTAACAATTTTGTCACCACTTTTAAAATATAACAACTTATACTTTAAATTATTTTTTTAATCAAAAATAGCACATTATCAATTAAGATTGATAAATTTTGTTAGGTTTGACGATGGAATAAATTCTTAAATTACTGAATATCAAATTGTTTATTAGGCTTTATGGATTCTAAATAGTTAGTCCAAATTCAATATAATTATAACAATACTTACAATAAAAAAAGTACTTATTTTATCTTGAAAATTAAAAAAAAAAAAAAAAACCCTAAGAACTCCAGACTGAAGAGTTGCTTGTCATGCCCACGAAACCCATTATTGCCCTGTGTCACTGGAGCTTGCCAAAGCAACGTCGTGGGCACCCGGGTTGGAACTAGTGGCAAAGCTAGTGCCACGAGTGTCTAAATAACGTGATGAATCGATTTCATATTTGGATTTACAACATGATTGGATCAGAATCCAACAAAAGGGGTTCAAATCGGTGCCTTAAGAGCTTCAGCATTTGAGTCCTATTTTTCAGCATTCACAACAGCAACATTTTCGGAAAGGCTTGGTACATCATCTCCTGGAGCAGTGTCGAATTAGGAACTGTAGATTTGAAAGTATTTCTTCTCGTGCAGAGTCTCGGGCCAGCACTGTAAGAACCACATCAGAACCAGCTTCACGGAGAGGCGACTTATGAGACGGGCATGGACCATTCGATGTTCCACAGTGGCAGATTTCGGAGGGGTTCTTGTTGGTGCGATTTCATATTGGGGGAGAAGGGCATATTCATGATTTGGTTTTAGTTATGGGTGCCTAAGAACAAAACAACTTGATCATATTTTTTTCGTAGATCTTTTTACTTAGGGATTTTTTAAAAAAAAAATTTTAAAATAAAATAAATAATTTTTTAAATGTAATTTACGATAATTATATTGAATTTAAACTAACTTTTTAAAACCCATTAAGCCTAATTATTGACTTAACAGTGAACGATCTAATCATCTCTTTTATATCATTAAATGTATCAAATTAGCATGTCATATCATCACATTTAACGAAATTCATCAATCCTAATGACATTGTGTTATTGTTGATAAAAAAAAAGGATAATTTATAAGATATAAGTTATTACATTTTAAAAATAGTGATAAATTTATTATAAAACACAAAAATGAATTATTTTTTGTATATTAACTCTTATTTCTAAATTCATAAGTTACACAAAATTTTAAGGGGTTTAAGAATTTCAAAAGTAATTAAGTTAACAAATGACTAATGAAAAATTTAACAGATGATTAATGAGAGATCCATTAGGTCGTTTGAATTTTTGTCATTTTGAGGTAAAAACGCATGAGAAAGCATCTAGCAAATTATGTCACATAAATTACAAAACTGCACTGATACGGCCCAAAATTGGACTGGAATTATTTTGTTGAAAAATTGGAACCAGTTCGAACCATCTAGCCTATTACGTTCATCCCTTCAGAACCATCGAACCAACAATTCAAAGAAAATAAAAAAAATAATAATAATAAATAAAAAAGAGGGTCATTTGACCATTGTTTACTAGACTGTTGTCAACGGTCCAATCTACCATTGAATCTCTGTTCATTCTCCCGAAACTATGAAACGCGAGGGGAAGGCTGAGGAGAACATGAGGAGAGAGGCTTCCGACAGAGGACGTGGATGCGAAGGGGCGGGAGAAGACAGGTTGAGCAATTTACCAGACCACATAATCCAACGCATCCTATGTTCCCTCGAGACCAAAGACGCAGTCAAGACCTCGGTCCTCTCGAAGCAATGGAGGTCCCACTGGAGCTGCCTTCCTGTCCTAAACTTCGACGGCCACTCCTTCGGTCGAGTAGATTCCTTCGAGAAATTCGTGTCCTTCACGTTGTCTTGCCGCCGGCCAACTCCCATATCCAAACTCCGATTCGTCGGCATCGGCCAAGAGGAACTCGTCGTGGCGAGGGTCTTCAGGCACGTTTTCTGCAACAGAATTGAGCACTTGACCATGGATGCCTCTAAGACTACCTACCTCCTCCCGCACCGAACTCTCACTTACCGTCCCCTGAAGACCCTCGACCTCTGCTCCTTCGTTCTACCCCAATCACTTCGTTCCTCGACCATCGCCGTGCTGCGGCTCCGACGCTGCTCCTTTTCTGCTGGCCGCGGCGGGTATCTCAATCCCTTCGCCGGTTGTCCTAATCTGAATGACTTGTCCTTGGACGACGTGGATTTTAAAGGATGCAAGGTATTCAAGATATCTGCACCCCAGTTGCTCGGCTTGACGATGAGGTCGAATTATAGGCGTCTGACCAAGAATTGCGGGTTTGAAATCTCTGTGCCGAAGCTTGCCTCTTTTAGGTACGAAACTGTGGGGGCTACAGTGGATTTTGTTTCCATTGATCTCCCTTGTGTGCAACATGTGGACATTGCATTTTCGTTACCACTTGTTCGAAGTAAAGAGGCGTACCTGAGTTTGATAAAATTGTTGCAAGGGCTTCACAACTCACAGTTTGTCTCGCTTACCACTTCCACAATTAAGGTACTTAAAAGTCTTAATTTTGATTGCAGTTGAATGTTTATATTCCGCTGTATTGCAGACGCTGGCTTGTCTCCCTAACACGGGATTTTGATTCTATTTGTGGATAGGCTTTAAACGCACTTCCTGATGTGTTGGAGAATCAGCCTTCTCCCTTCAATAGATTGAAATCCTTGATGCTGAAGCCAAATGGAGAATGCACATCTATTATGATTCCCGTAATGGTTATGAAATATTTATGCGGTGGCTCACCCTCTGCAGAGATTCATCTTCTTTAAGGTACGAAGTACTAATTTATCCATCATGTTGTTGTTGTTCATATTACAAAACAAAGGTTCATGTTTAAGGCAGAGTGGAGTCTTCTTGTTAAGAAATTCGTTTTGTATGAGCTCTCGAAGTTCCATTGATTGATAGGCAGGTTCTTGATAATTTTCCAATTATTTGGTCCTATATGAATTTGTAGTAAAACTAGGCAAAAATATGTGCTTGGACCTACATTTGGAAGAGCATATTATGAAAGGACTGATCATTGAGATGCTTGAGTTTGACCAGCGATCGAGGATGAAGGGGTAAGTGATGTTTTGGATTTAGTTGGGAATGCCTTTTAGGTGCAAACCTTTTTCTCAATAGATGAGAAAAAAATGAAAGTCTACTCTAGGGTGTATGGAATGACTAGGCAAGGAGGTCTCCATTCTACCTGTGAGCTTCCACTAGAATTGAATTTCAATCCAAAATGCGCCTAAATCCTCAAGAGTTAATATACGTATAGCCCAGGTTAGTTATTTGACTAGAGTAACAAAGTACGCTCTGGAGTATTGGTTTTCAATTTTTTTTTTCATGTTTTGTGGAATGAATACTTGATTTCACTCTCTGTTTCCCTTTTTCAGATGGCGACATGTAAAGGCTAGCAAGAGCTTTGATAATATGGTTCTAGTTAGCTGCTAGAGTCATGTCAAGGCAGATTTGGGAAACTTAGTACATGGCGTTATTTTATTCCTGAAGCTGTGATGTTATGGTTGCCTTCAGTTTCCTCTGTTCTCTTCTTTTGCATCTTTTGCATGCAAGGAGGTGGGTTCCCAGTGAACGTGGCCATAGAGTGTTTGGTTTGATTGGTTGGGTTCCCTGAACAATAAACGTGGCATTAGATCTTTCAACTTTCTAGCCTTCATAATCGCCTTTTCAGAAATCTCTGTAAATTGTCAAATTTTCTACAACCTCTTGATTTAGATCAGTGCATTCAGCTCAAAGCATTGAAGAGCACAAGAAAATTATAAACACAATTAAGATAAAGGCAGTCTGATTGAAGTTAAACTATTGATGTCGTGAAGCAAGAAACTGTGATTAAGTTACAATTTCGATTACAAAGACGTAATAACAATATTAAGAACTTGTCCTGCTTCACTTTGGCAATCTTCGCAGCTTTGCTATTTTCAGACAATGGCATTGGTCATTTAGGTAATTCATCGTGAGCTGAAACAGCTGCGAATTAGATGCTCGGGTCCCGTGTTTTGTTAGGCCTGGTGGGTTTGGGACCTGGGGTTTTTCGTATCAATTCCTCCAGGCTATGTGTGAATGCAAGGCACGAAATGCATAAAAAAGAGGTGTCCCCAACCAAAAGAATGAGTAAGTTGCTGGTGTCTTGGGGTAGTTGGTGCTGGGTTTGGCGTATCTAATCAAGTTGCTGTTTGATGGGAAAACTTGAAAGAGGCTCGGTGTAGTTAAGCACCCCCCCCCCAAAAAAAAAAAAAACTCCTAAGTTCATTTATTGATATCCTCCAAGGATAACAAAGACAATAGTTTAATCATGTCTTGTTGGATAACTAAGTTTACCATTATTTCGGAAGACGGCCATTCATCCAGCTTAATCATAAAAGAGGAGAGCAGATTCCACAATTAAACAGATAAAGTCGAATTAATTCCCATCATTTATTCGCTCATAAATTAATAAAAGTACATAATGTGCGAGTAATTTGAAGCCTGTCATGCTAGCCGACGTAAAACAACAAGCAATGGCAATGTTGAGGACTAGGATTTGGTGGGATATCTCTTAACATAAAACTCATTCCGCCCCATATGTTTAATAACGACAATCTAATCCCCGCTTTTAAAAGTCCAGTAAAACATGGTACGAGGAGTGGAATGGAGTGGGAAGGAGTCGTGGTCCCTGAAGAATGGGAACTCCGTTGACATGGGTGAAACACGGAACTCATTTTCAGGGTAACCAATAAAAATGGCTAATGAGAATCGATGTACAGGGCAGAGCGGCATCTCAGTAATAGGCCACTCGTGGGTTAATATTAGGGTAATTCAAGGTCCCGTTCAGCTGTTGGACCTGGACTTTTGCCCTGGAAATCACATTTCATTTGATTTATGTTAACTATATGGAAATCAAAGAATTTGTGGGGCGAAAAAAATTTTTTTTTTTCCCCCTTGCATTTTCACAATCCATGTGGGTTTCTTGCTTGATGGAACTGAATTTCTGTTTGGACGGGGAGAAATTAGAAATGAACAAAGCCAAGAGAAAGCCAGCAAGAAAAACACATTTTATTAGGGTCTCTCTCTGGCTATGTCACTTCTTATAATCTCTGATGAGAATGAAATGAGCGCACGAAGGTATTACATTAAGATCTCTGGAAATTGATAGCTACAAATTCTAATATTTTAACTCTTCAAAAAAAAAAAGAAAAAGAAAAAAAATTAGGAATAAAAAAAGTTAAACGGACAAAATTTCATAAACGAGATTATTTTATTAGTAATATAATAAATATAAGTTCTTAAATAATTTCTTTTGTATTTTTCTTAAAAAAATAAAATGTGTCATAGAATAAAATGAATGTACAATAGAAACAATAAGAAGATACAAACAATCATTAAAAAAAAAAATTTAAGTGCACATTGCATGTTGTATATTGTACATTGTTTGCCCATAATATACTTTTAAGAATATCACAACTGAATCAGAATACTTTTAGAATGATCGACATGGGAATATGATAATATATATATATAGTTTTAAATTTTCATAATTTTTTATAATTAAATTTTAAATTTTTATTTAAATTTTATATTTTTTAAATTTATTTTAAATTAATTTTTTTAAATAAAAATAATTAAATTATTAATAATTTTTATTTAATTAATGAATAATTCTTAATAATTTTGATCCTATTCATTTAAAATAATTTGAATTAGAATAAATTTAAAAGATATAAAATTTAAATAAAAATATAAAAAAATTTAAAATTTAATTATAAAAATTTAAGATTATTATTATTTTTGGTATATTCCCTTTAGAATGTGACAAGGGCGCTGGATTTAATACAAGATGGCCAAATCCTCAAAAGTTATGTAAAAACTAAAAGTATGGTTTTAGGAGTGGGTTCATGTCATCTCAACTCTACCATGGTTCGTTGGAATGCAACTATGGTACCTTACAGCCTTTTGCACTCCCTCCCCCCTCCACGTCTCAGTCTCAGGTTCCTGTTGAATACATCCAAAAAGAACATTCCCTTGCACAAAAATCTCTACATTTATATATATATATATATATATATATATATATATATATATTATTTATTTATTTATTTATTTATTTATTGGTTAAAAATTTAACGCATTGGGCAAAATGGTTTATACATAGACTCTGACAAAGACTATTTTAACAAGTTAAAAAAAAAAATTTCACATCGATGAATTTCTTTTTCAAAAGTAAATTCAAGTGAAATAGAAAACAAATATATAGTTATAGACCTTTGCAAATGATTATAAGAAAACAAGAAATATGTGGTTGTTTGTGTTTATTTTTGTTGTCAACCTTTGCAAATCTTTTAAATATAGTTATATACCCTTTTAATTTGTCAAAATGTATAAGTAAGTGTATATTGTTAAAATTTAAAGAAAAAAATATTAGATAAAATTTTCATAAATTTGTAAATTAAAGATATTAAAAATAATCTAATTATAAAAATTTAATTATAATTAAAATAAAATTTTATTAATTAATTGACACTTGAATTTTGTAATTAAAAAATAATAATTTTAAAATTTTTTGTTTAAAAAAGAAAGAAAAAAATTTAAAATTACCTATTTTTTCTTAAAAGAAGAAAATTACTCCAAATTTTTTTTACATTTAAGATATCCAAACTATCCCATACTAGTAGTCATATATTTTTAACCCCTTTTCGGTTGAATCTAATTCGGGATGATTTTTATCAACAATTTAAATCCATATTGGAAGTAATAGAGGAGAAAAAAAAAAAGAAAAAAAAAACAGAGAGAGAGAGAGAGAGAGAGAGAGAGAGAGAGAGCGAGAGGCTTGAAACGGCCTTGGATAGAGCTGTTGCTGATGCAGGTCAAGTCAAACACTGCTACATCATTGAATAAAGTCCAAAGGTTCTCAATCTCCCAACTAAAACGGTTGGAATCATCGGACTTAGCGCGGAGGACTCTGCCGTGGTGGGGGCTTCGGAAAGAAACAAATGAGAGGGAAGAAGAAGAAAAGCAATGTCAACGGAAGCGAAGGAGGAGGAGGAGGAGGAGAGGACAGACTGAGCAATCTGCCAGACAGCATAATCCAAAACATCCTTGCCCTCCTGGAATTCAAGCAAGCAATGCAAACCTCAATTCTGTCCAAGTCATGGCGGCACCACTGGAAGTACCGTCCTGTACTGGACTTCGACAGCCAATCCTTCTCCATGATAACCCCCTTTTACGAACATGTCCTGTCTGTCCTGTCTGGCCTCCATAATCGTGTTCTAGCTAAGCTCCGGTTCTACACCGCCACTATCGACATTTTCTATTTATGTCGGGTTTTCAGGTGTATTTCCTCTTACCGTGTTGAGCATCTGATAGTAGGCCTCCCCAATATGTGTTACATCCTCCCAAGTCATATCCTAACCTTAAAGTCCCTGAAAACCTTGGAACTTACGGGAGTTGTTCTGCCTGCATCGTTTGCTTCGTCCACCATCACGGATTTGCAGCTCGACTACTGCTTCGTTTCGGGCGGTGGTCAATGCCTCGATCCCTTTGCTGGTTGTCCCAGGCTGACTAAGCTGTGTTTGCGCGGGTGCAGTCTTCCAATCGGTCCGTCTAAGACGTTCAGGATATCTGCACCGGAATTGGTGTATTTAACCATAGAATCAAAGCGGTGGAATCCTTTGTGGGATTATAAGTTTGAAATTTCAGCACCCAAGGTTGTCTCTTTCACATATGAAGATGTTGGAGACAGTGAAGTTAGCATGGATTTCTCTTTGATTGATCTCCCTTCTCTCCGGTATGTAGAAATTGATGTTTCAATGCCATATGAACGATCAAATGGTTCGGTTTCCAATTTGTTCAAGCTGCTCAAAGGGCTTCATAATGCAGAATTCGTCACGCTAAGCTCCTCTACGATCCAGGTAACTTAGCTCTGCATTGTTACAATCAATTTGTTCAAATTGTTGCAAGGCCTTCACAGTTCACATTTTGCCTCTCTTAGCACTTCCCTCATTGAGTTTAGTCCCACATTATACCCTTGACTTTTTCTTTTCTTTTTTCTTTTCAATATCTTCATTTCTTTGCCATTTAGAATGTGTTTAAACTACTCTATGTACATTTTCAAAAGTAGCAGTAATTGGATACAAAATACCAGTTTCTCTCTTCCTCAAACGTGCCACATGTGTGGATAGGCTTTGAACGGGCTTCCTGATATGTTATATCAGCCTTCTCCCTTCAATAGATTGAAGTCACTGATTTTGAGACCGAGGGCAAATTGCTCCCACTTAAAGGTTTCTTCAAGAGTGATAAATTATTTGCGCAGAGGATCTCCTTCTGCAGTGATAAAGCTTGGAAAATTGCTGAAGGTACCAAATTACTCTTGTTTTTCTCCATACTGCAAAACGCAATCTCATGTTTATTGAGTAGTGGGGTACTTCTTGGAAACTATTATTTCATGGTTTGTAATCAATGGAACTGCGCCGCTTCATTTGTGACTAGAAATGCATATTATTAGTGTTCTTAATGATCTGCTTATGTTTGCTGTGGCTTTAGATCCGTCAGCTTAAGAAAGTAACTTCATATTTCATCTCTAGTTTCGTAATTGACAGCCTGATTCCTGATGCTGTCTGCAAATTATTTTGATTCCATGAACATTTGTCGAATACTGGGAATGAAAATGTGGGAAACTACATTGGAGTGCATGTTTCACCATGGTCGGGATGCTCGAGTTGTTTCGTGAACAGAGAAGGGGATGGTGAATTAATGTTTGAATCGAGCTGGGGAGGTGCCTTCTGTACACAGAAGGTTTTTCTCATTTAATGACATGGTGAAGACATAATTAAAAGTTGTGTGGAGTGCGTTGGCAATCTGATAATTGGAAGAAGCTTTAATCAATAAATTCAAGTCATTTGCTTCATGATAAACGGTTTTAGCTCATTGGCAAGAAGATTTGCTTCATTTCTTAATCTATTTTCCTTTTCCTCTACATGGCACGAGACCCAGCAGGAGCTTCGATAATCTAGTTGCAGTTTGTGCTGTTGATGTTTGGAGAAATCAGATGTATGAATTTCAACAAGAACACAGAAACTCAAAAGAACCAGAGAAGAGAAAATTGAGCAGCTTGAGAGAAAAGGCTTCGTTCGTTTTCATTGATCATTGAACTTCAATAGATAGCAAGTTCCTTGATTACATTAAGACAAAATTCAAAAAGTAATTAGTACAAGTTAGCGACTGAATAAAGCTAAAAGTCGTAGACTAACTTGCTTCTACAAAAAATTATGGAAAAGTTGATGACAAAGCTACCTAATTGCTCTAATACAAATAAAAAATGACACTCGGACCAAGTAATTTGAGCCTAGCATCTTCAGGATATGGCTCCATTCGCATCAAACGAGTAGCTTGAACGAGAAAACAAAAACTTGGAGCTAAAAGCTGGGATTCTTCAAGAAGCAGGACCATGCTACTATTGTTCTGCAGTACAAGACTTCATGTGCAAGCAGAAGATTGTTCTGCAGTACAAGACTTCATTTGCAAGCAGAAGACATAACTCATCTCCTCAGTTTAAAGTTATTTCAAGTTGCCATAACTAGTGATGATGCGGGACTTCAATTCAAATTGATTTCTACCAATACTTTAAAGTTTGTTTTGTTCTTAGTGTTATGGTATTTTGTTAGGCCAATCTGAGTTAGCAAGCTTTTGATGTAAATCTAAGCTATAAAGTGGCATCCTTGTATTAATACTACATTTGATTACCATATTCATTTTTGGAAAACCTTATGAGGATCCATATCTGTCTGCCCGACCAGTTACAGCAATGTAAATTGTGAGTCTATTTGGTTCATACTTTGCTAACTTGAACTGCTTGTCCTTCAAGCTCTCTATGTAAATTTAGCAAACCATTGTAACCAATATAATCTGTAGCTATTGAAAAAGAACAAACATAATTCTTGGCACCATCTGCTCTGACATGGCCCTTCAAGTTTGTACATACCAACAAGTTCACTTTGCTTCATAGATTGTTGACTAATTAGCACTTTCATGACTTGTTTTTGACAGTATTTTACTAATTTTTTATAGGTGTGTTCTAGATGTTAAATTGGTCCTGTCGTTATCAGGAAGTCCAAAAGTTGCTAGTTGTCTCATTTCTAGACAGTTGGGATCTTGTTCATGATGGCTTCAGATCCTCTGTTTTTAATCCTTCACGTCTTAGTTTCCATTAGAATGGTTTCTTCTTGTCGAATTAAATCCTTCGTTTTAGGAGTAAAGGTACATATGATTTTGTGCATGAAGCTGGGGGCAAGAGAATTTTTAGTTTTCCACGAGCTTTTATTGGCTATATAATGATGGTACCAAGTTACGGTATAATGTAATTGCTTTCAACTTGATCCCCAGTTATTGTGGTATCGGATGATACACTTTTTAATTTGAATTTTCAGTATGGAAATCTTGTGGATTGTGCCATTTTTCCTTTTCTTTTCTTTTTTCTTTTTTTTTTTTTAAATCTCCAAAGATAATGGGGAGACGGATTGTCAAGGTCCCATTGTCATCAGAGAAGAGTGAGAACCATAAGTTGGGAGGCAGCCACTGGCGGGTCTCTGTCTCAGAAGTCCATCGCAAGGCTTTGACCAATGAAACTAATGCTGCGGTAGAGACAATGTTTAGGCAATTTGAATTGGATTGAGTGAGACTGTGTTTTATAAGACAATTTAGCCCATAGTCTATTTCTTTCACGAAGAAAACAATGACTAATCCGAGAGTCAGCATTAGAAGCGGCTTCAGGATTTGCCATGAAAGTCTGTGCTGAAGTTCTCCTCCCGCAAGTTACGTTGTATATCGCATTCCCAAGGCCGTTGTCGCATCTGAAGACAGTCAAAAATAAGAGAGCAATAGGAGTCAAGCTTCTAGTGCACTTTAGTGATGTTTTGAATTGCGAGTTGAGAATCAATTTCTACAATCACCTCTTGAAAGCCTCTCTCCCAGGCACTCTTAAGAGCATGACAGATGACCCTTAACTCTGCTCCGATAGCCATGGAAATGCTGCAAGACCCGGAGAAGCCTAAACCCAATTGCCTCACAATCATCACCCGCAACACCGCCACAACCAGCCAGTCCAGGTGTCCCCTTCATACACCCATCAACATTAATTTTCAGAACTATTGGACCAAGGGGGTTCTATGAGATTAAGTTCCCATTGCTTGGTTGTGCCACCCCTAAACTGGTCTTCTTCAAATGCTCCGAGTCCCATGTCCCACAAATCTCAACAGCACGTCTCTTGATAGAAGAGACGATCTCAGGAACGATTGACTTACACAAACAGCCCCCTGTGATCTAGGATTTAAATGAGTCCAGTGGACAAACTGCAATTCCTAGTGATCGCCAAAACAACCCCTTTGGAAACTTCACTCCTCTGCTTATTGTGTTTTTAATTTTAGTTGTTAGCTTGCAAAAGGTTGGTATTCACCTTAGAATTATTAAAAAATATTTTACTTTAGTAATTTATTAATTAAAATATAAAATACATTTAAAAAAATTTAGATAATTTTAAATTTATTTTTATTATTAAATTAATTATTAATAATTTATAATTATATTTTATTATTTCATATATTAGATGATATAATATTCACCAATACATTTGATAAATATATATGATTTTTTTTAATTTTTTTAGATAAATACGAAAAAAGTTTTCTAATTTTGTACTTTTATTTATTTTTTATATGAGTCTTAAAATTGTAAAATTTTAAAAATTTAATTTTATTTTAAAATTAATATTATATTTCACAATTTAAATATCATAAATTAACTTAAAAAAATTTTATTTAACAAATATATATTATTAGAATATTAACATACAAATGATTTAAAATTTATTTTACTAAATTATCTAAATTTATTAAAAAATTATTATAATATATATTTTAAATTTTAACTATTTAGTATTATTTTAAAATTTATTAATAAATAATGTGTACATATAAAAAATATTTTATTTAATAAATATAAATAAATATAATAAATTTTATATTATATAAAATAATATTTAATATTATATAAATTTTACACAAAATTTTTTATATAATTTTATTATATAATATCAAATAATACAATTTATTTTATCAAACTGTACGTACCAACTTGTACCTAATATTTTCCATACTATAAAATAAAAAGAAAAACGTTTCATTTAACCCCACGTACAAGCCTGAGCAGATTTTTAAGTATCCATGACCTCACTAAATTAAAAGCTAAAGTTAAACTAAAACGATGTACAATTTCTAGCCACTTTAAAGTGGCTACAAGCCAAGTGGAAAACGCAACCCTTTTCTGCATCAGCCATCCGCTTTCTGAGAGCTGATTCTGAGAAAACAGAGGCTGCAGCAATGAAGCTCTCCCTCACTCTCCAAGATGACCACCATCTCCACAACAACAACCAGAACCCTCTTCTAAAGGCCAAGCTACCCATTTCTGTGTTCAATCAACCCTTGACCTCTGCCTTCACAACCACAACTACAAACACTTTTTCAGACCTTTCCTTTTCTCTCTCCACACACTTCCATTCAGGCCCTTCTCTTAAGCTCACTTACAATCCATCCTCAACTACCACCCCCGTTTCTCCTTTCTCTCTGTCTCTCAAGTCAGGATTGGGCCTCTTTGGCTCTCCACGCAACTCCCCTCTTGTTTTCTCAGCTCATTTATCCTTCTCTAACACCACACCTAACACCCTTGTCCCTACTTTCTCCCTCTACTTCAAGCCAAGCTGTGGCCACTTTTCCCTCCGCAAGAAGACCACCTCTTCCATGTATGCTGACCCTGATCCCAAAGTCGGGTCCCTTTCGACCACTGGGCCTTTTGTCAACTCTAGGTCACCTGCAAATCCGGAGCTTGGAAGTGGGTTTGCTCCGTACAGGCCATTGGATTGGCAGGAATTGAAATTGGAGCCGTTTAGTGGGAAAGAGAAAGACGGACTTGCAAAAACAAAGCTTGATTGTATGGAAGGGGTCTATGCTGATAACAACGGAAATGGGCTTTTGGCAGAGCAGCGATTGGTGAGTAGAGATAAAGAGAAAGGTGGGTTTTTTAGTGGAGTTGCTGTCAAGGCTAAGACAGTGCTGCCCTTGACCAAAGGGTTCGGGGTGAATTTGAGGTGGGTTGTAAATTTACCTGGTGATTGGAATGCAAAGATGCCTTATTTGACTGTGAATAAGATTGGCATAGAAAGGGCTGACCTTATGAAGGAAGTAAAGGAAAAGAGCAGTGAGAATCATGCAGGTGATGTGGAGTTATTGAAGGGAATATCTTTTTGGATGAGAAGGGACTTGGAGGTCTTAGAGAGAGACAATAGGGATATGAGGCAAATTTTAGAGGACATAAGAATGGAAGCTTCAGCTAGGAGTTTACGTGAAGAGAGCATTACTGTTGGGAAGAAAGGGGTGCCAGCTTCGGTGAATAGTTTCAGTGATTTTGGGCATCAGAAAAGCAAGAAAGATGATGAAGATCGAAAGCTACAAAGAGAGTCAAAGAGGCCTGTGAATGGAGTGACGGACTTGGAAAGTGAGTTGCAAAGGGCTATCAAAGCTGCTTCTGCTTAATGAGGTTGGAAACATTTGCAGTCTGTGACCTTTTTGCTCTTAAATGCTATGTGTATAGTAATTTTGCATTAGTTTAAGGGGATAAGGAGCAAGCCTTCCACGGGCAAGATGATGTAAGGATTAATAACATGTGGTAGAGCAAGCTTGATTAAAGTTTGGAGGATGTTAGCAACATCGACAAGCCAGTATGGTGATTATATCAATTATTTTATGTATCTTTTTCTTGCTTGAAAAATATTTGAGAAATGTTGATAAAAACTATGCATTACTGCTGCTTCTTGTTGGACTAGCTTGGTATTTGGTGGCACCAGATAGAGTAGAGTGGAGGGTAAAACATTCAATTTTGGGATCCCAAAAGGCTTGGCTTAGAAACTAAGTTAAAGTTGAATGCTTGAATTTGGCTTGTCCTTTGCTATGGCTGGAGCTGAACTCTGGTGAAGTTCTTTAGTTATTGTTCTTTAATATAGCAAACCCACCCTCTCTTGGCTCATTAGAGATACATTGGCCAGATGTATTTTATCTCCTTATAGCGTAAACTAGTCAAAACTACACTTTCCAGAAAAAAAAAAAAAAAACCTTGAACAATGCAGCCTGAGTATGAGCTGTGCACTAATGAGCATGCCTTTTCAGGTTAATATTTTAGCCAATTTGAACACTAAATCAGGTGAGGGCAATTCCGACACTTGTTAGGTTTGTCATTGTTGCAGAGAAGAAATTAGGCCATGGACCTCCCAGAACTAATAGGTGAAAGGGAATGTTTTTTATGTGGCAGCCACAGTTTATTCTACTTTGTCTTTGAAGCAAATTAATCCCCTGCTGAAAATTCATGGAAGAGAAATGGCCTCAGATGTATGTGTGCTTACAAGCCCCCTTTTCTGCTGCATGCTTGAGCAGAACATAAGCATTGTTGTGTCTACTGTATGTCTGATTGGCTTCTTTCCAGCTTTCACTTCTCTCTCAATGTATGGGTTATGATGTTATGTTGTCTTTCCACAGTTAACTTTTTCAGATTTCTGTAGCTGGTATGCCTCATAAAAGTATTTAAAAACCATTTATTTTCTCCCTAAAATCTTGCCATTGGTTAGATTCATGAGTCCTAATAGGAAGAAAATGTAATCAGTTTTTGAAGTTGGTTACTTTATATTGTTTTAAATATTTGTAAAGATCTTTATACTCTAGTCAGCAATAGTCTTTCATATCCAAGGTTTAACATTCATATCTGCCACATATATAATGTATTGTATTTGAAACCAACTTCTCTCACCCCAAAGTCATTACTAGTCTTCTCCATTTGGATAAAACTTATTGTCAACAATCTTTAATATTCATAGATACTAGAGATGAATTACTTAATGACTTTGATCTATGTTCCACGTTTCTGTTTAGTTCCAGTGAGAGTGGTACAGAGGTTCAAGACCCTGATGTTGTAAAAAACTTAGGAGGTACATCTAACAAAAGATTTAGTTGATATTGTATGTGATTTTTAGTTTATTATATGAAAATGGGATTGCATTGTTGCACAAGGTTTTGGGCTTCCCAGTGGTGATCTCTACATTTTAGCTGGATACAAATCCCAACCGTGAGCTATGTAATGTGTACAACTTCCCTAGTTCATGAACACAATTTATTCCATTATTCTGGCACTGGGATTTTGCTTTATATTGACTATTGTGCCCTTTGAGTATGACTCTGGCTTCAATATTAGTTATAGAGCATTTAGTGGTGGAGTTTAACAATTTCCATTCCTGTATCACTGCGCTGTTATTTAGCAGGATCTGATCTCCAGGTTTAGTGGACTAGTGAGTGGTGACTTGCATGTGAGGTAGGGTTATCATAGGTACACTATTTGAAATCTTTATCTTGTATTTAATACCATAAGCACTTTCAAAAACAATGATCCTCTTGCAAAGCTTTCCACAATTCATCACCTCAAGGAGATAACATGGGACAGTTCCAAGACCTTCCCTTCTACTTAAGTGGTTTGACCACTCCAATGAGACACTCAACAAAAGTACTCTCCGTCATTAATTCCTTGCTAGAGATGGCTTTGAGGCAAGGAGACTTCTGAGAAGTTGCAATGTTCCTTTTGTATTTTTGGTACATTTTGTTTTCAAGAGTTTGGGGCTAACTATTGCAAATGTTTGCTGGTCGTTTTGTATGCTACTGTCTTTTTATTATCTCAATTTCAATGATTCTGCAATTGGAACTTTGTTACCAACTTACAAATTATGAGGTAGTAAAGAGTATACTTTTGCATGAAAAAAGAATGTACTTGGTTCATCTGTTGGCTAGTACCAAGAAAAAATTTTCATGTGGTTTGCTGAAATCTAATGTTATTTGGAAAGGGAGGGAGTTGGATAGAAACATTGAAAGAACTTGCAAAGGAGCAACAGCAACTTTCCCTGTCTGTTTGCTGGCAGGGTGAGCTGGATTGATTGGGAAAAGTTTCAAGTCCTCAAGCTCATCAGTTGGGGGGTGACTGTCTGTAATCTATTGACTCCTGTCTTTCCGTTTGATGCTCTCTAACTATGCTCTGCTGTTGAGTTTGGTGGATGCCAAAAGCTCTTATTGTAGTTTTGCTGTTGGGGTTGTGGAATACAACAGTTGGAGACTTTCTTTATCTGGGTATTGAGATTATCAGTATTGGTTGTCAATGCACCCAGGATGGTTTGATTGGTATCCATTTTCCAGTTTTTCTTGATTTGCTACACCTTGCAATTCACTGGCCTGGAGTAAGACAGTCACTACATTGACATTGGAATGTGGTGCTATGCGCGGGTACATGTTCTCCTACTTACTTGTATGGCAATTTTTGATTTCTCAATTACTTCTTCCTCTGTTCAAGCCACGTATACATAGATGTTCTACAATGGGAGGCGTCCTCTAAGATTGTGGTTTTGGTTGTTTTTTATGTTGAGTATTGTTTTAGACGAAGATATCATAAAATGTAAAACTAGGAGTCAGCCAATCTCATAGGTTGAGAATTTTGTGTATTAAGATGCTTTTATTTATTTATTTATTTTTATTTGTTGATGGGCGGGCGATGAATCTTGCATTTTAATGTGTAACTTGTGTTTGAAATATTTGGTTGATGCTATGTCACCTTGGAGGCTTGATGCTGATGCCCTTCTACAATTTTTGGTGATTTGAGAGAATTTTTTTTATTCAATGAAGTTAATTCAGGATGAACGGAAAGTGAAGACACTACTGATAGGTCTGTCAATCTTGTATTCTTATGTGATGGTAATTTGCAAACCGTAGAAGTTGTATTAGTCTAAAAATTCAACTCAACACTCAATATTAATTTAATATTCATTATAAGGTTTCCTCAGTGAATAACTCTCTCTCATTTTTATACCAGAAGAATTTAAGCAATTAATTAATAAATAAAATAATATTTATACTAAATAGTATAGTATATTTAAATATTAAAATATATAACTTAATAAAATTTTATTATATCATCGAAACAAAACAATAGGAAACTATTAAATAATAAAAATTTTCGTTTTTTATTCTCTACAACAGAAATCGTCCAAGAGTGGACACTTGTAAACAATCAGCAATAACTTTTCAGGACATCGTCTCGGCTAATACTGTTTGCTGCAGTGAGCTAAACTTTAATTAGAGGGAAAGTTCAGGGTCCTAAAGCTATTAAATTGACCCTGTTGGTGGTTTGTTTCTTCTGAAGGTTATTCTACGAAAGTTCTGGGACACAAGCATCACTGCTTGTATTTCATCCTATCCAACATGGTCTTTCCATCGAGTTTGCTGGACACTGTCAGCTTGACATATTCTTCGACTTCTATGGTCTTGTAATTTGCTCCATTCTCCTTTACAAGATCAAGATCGCCCCAGGGTCCTATCACGGTCTTCTTGCTTGAAGTGTAGAAAGCTGCAATCGAAAAGCGTTCTTTGTGCGCATTTACAGCAGCAGCTCTGTGCTCAATGCTCTTATATTGTCCGTTGTTCATTATCTGTGATGAAGAAGACCTGCCATGTGTAGGTTCATTTGCATAAGGTTATTGTAAAAATAGTTTCATTGTTCATTACCTCAATGACATCGCCAATATTGACCGTGAATGCACCCGGGACGGGTTTGATTGGCACCCATTCGCCATTTTTCTTGATTTGTAGACCCTGTACTTCATTTGTAGACCCAAAACCTTGTCTGCCTGCTTGCAAGGTGGATAGTAATTCGTTCTTATGGCCTGTAGACCTTCAAACATGCTTGCAACCTTTTCTGGATCGACTTCCAGATTCCTATCCAGGAGTCTAAACAAGCATAATGCAAACTTTTGTAGCTCTAGTGAGTAGCTCTCCAACGTTTCTCTGATAGAAGCAACAGATCGAACTGTTGGTTAACCTGATGTTGAAATATATTTTTAGGTACATGCTTTAAGCACAGTTTTACCTCAAGGATCGGGGGTTGGTTGGCCAAAGGCTCATGTTTCTTGCGGCGACGGGTTGAGACATAAGGAAGAGCCCAATCAAGCTTCTGCTCGTCAGAAACAACAAAGGCTTGGCCATAGCCCTCAATGCTGTTTGGTGGCTGAACACAGGCCATTTTCTCTTGCAATGGGAGCTTAAAGAACACTTGTAGGTCACTTTTCATTTTTTCAATCACTTCTGTCTGTACCCCATGGTTGACCACCTATTTCAACCACACAATTCCTTGTATCAAGCTAACTAGATGCTTTGAGCAGAAGTTAATAGTTTAAAAATGAACAAGAACAAGAGAGCACAATTGGCATGACTCTCAAGGACTAGAATTTATGCGTTCATACCTGGAAGAAGCCCCAGTCTCTGCATGCCACATGAAGCTTAGCCAGTTCTTCTTTATTGTCATCTTGGCCTAATTGATTATCCACAAGCTTACTTATATCAATCACTGGGATTTGAAGGGATTCATCCATGGAAACTTCATCAAATTCGACCTCTGGCCGGATATACCTGAGAGGTACATCCTCCCAAGTCCTTGGAAGCAAGCTCTTGCACATTTTGCAACCGGAAGAGAGCCCCCAAATTGATCCATCCTAGGCAACTCAGTCCCCATATCTCTACCCCACTATAAGTTGCTTGCTGGTATTTCCTCTCTTCTTTAAGAGTGATAATTTACACATAAATTTACGTTTATACAGATCAGACATTTTCAGTTTGGACAAGAGAATCTACGTGTGTCGTCAGGGCGACATTTTCCATGGAACTTTGGCTCTTATGTTAAAATCAAAATTTACTCAATCAGTTTGTTTTTTCTTTTACGGGTGAATTTATCTGCTTGATAATTACTCTTATTCAGGAGCAGAGGCACCACCACCGCTTGTGGGGAAAAATTCCCCCACCCAGAGAAAAAAAAAAAAAGTTTGCATATAATGTGTGTGAAATTAAAGAATTTTGTCCTCATTCTTTTTTTTTTTTTCTAATTCCAGATTGGCTCACCCAAAAGATTTCAACTATAATTACTTATTGTCATTGGATTTTGTATGATTTTTCTAATTATTCAATTTTTTACCTCCACTATATTTAAAATAAATATATAAATTTAGGTAATTTGAGTTGTGCATAATTTAAATAAAATTATTTCTGTATTTTAATTTAAAATGAATAAAGTGGTTAAAAACGTCATTTTTAGAATTTGCATAACTCTTTGAACGATCCTTTGACGAGACAATAAAATTTGCTCCATATATAATCATTTAGAAGGTGTAAAAATAAAGAATATATTTTATGAATATTTAGATTTATAAGTACAATTTTAGCACAACAATAAAAGCATTATTAGAAGGCTACAAATTCTAAATGTACTTTTCTCCTAAAAAATGTAAGAAAAATATAAATAATTATTTTTAAATTCTCAAAAAGTAAAAATTTTTACATGTTATATAAAACTTTTGTCTCAACCAATTATATAATATTTAGTTAAGGTTAATACAGTAATCCCATAAAAAAATTTTATGTGAAAAAAATAATATTTTTATATTATTTTACTCATATTATATTTATATGATATACAAATTTATTATATTATTATGAAGTGTATTTTAATTTTTTTATTTAAAAAAATAAAAAATTTAAGAGTAATATTTTAAAAAAATAAAAAAAACTTAAATTATGAATAGTTTTTTTTTTTAAAAAGAAATTCAAAGATATAATTTTCTTTCTTTCTTTTTCTCTAAAAGATAAAAAGAAGAATTTAAGAATTTTTTATTTTTAAAAATTATTTTTTTATTTTTGTATTTATAAATATTTATGTTATATAAATTTTAAATGTATATGAATAATTATTAATATGAATGAAATGAGTTATAGTATATATTATATTATATTTGAATAAATTACATATATATATTAAAATTATAATTTTATTAAAATATTAAAGTTATAAATTAATTATTATAAATTATAAATTATAAAAATATTTTAAAATTAATATTTTATTTAAATATTTTAAAAATTAAATAAATATTATCGTGCTCTTTCTCAAACAATATATACTTATTTACGTATAGATAGATTAAATAATAGTAAACTGCCCCCCACCCCCCCAAGTTGGCACAATGCATGCATCGCTACTGAGTGCAAGAGCAATGTTAAAGCATAAAAGTTCCGCATTTTCTTGTCTTCTTACAGATGTTGTAGCATAGATACGAACAAGAACTAAACCTGCTCCTTGTTTCTTAGTTATTAGTCAAATCGATTAAATTTTAAACCCCTGTTCTTAAAATCTTGGTTGTTCGTTGATTGGCTTTCTGTTTAATATGAAGTTGTCTTGCTAGTCGATGCCCTCTGCCTATGGGTCAAATTCAGATGCAGTTCGGTTGTCTCCAAGGCTTAGTCGGGGTTCTATTCTCCTGTATTTGTCTTCAAACATTCGTGCCTTTTGAAATGAATCAGAAAGCACTCTAGGAATATTTGAGTACAATGTTTGTCGTTACAAGTTTTATCATTTGAACTTGAGTAACCCACTGAACAAAAGCAAAGCACTCCTCTGGTGTGACTCATCCCCTCCTCTCTCGAGCAGCAGGCCGATGCGTGCGTGCCCCATGGCCGATTTCCCTCCTAACTAACTGTCGAAAACAGCTTTTCCAATGTGTTGTTGAATATAATCTAATCAATGGGTTAAACCGAGTCATATTATAACATCAAAAAGGTTCAGTTTTCAAAATCCTCCTGTAGAAATAAGTAGCCTATTTGTTTACGATGCAATGGAATTGCAAGCCTAATTAAATAATGAACGACTGTTAAAAGATTGATTTTGAGCATTGTTAGTTGGTCAAAGGAGGGTTGTAGTTATATTTCAGTTAATTGCAGCAGCCAAATTAATGTTCTATACTAATTTTTTAATATTTTATATTTTTCATTCTGTTAAATTTTACATTATATTTTTCATTCATATTTTTTTATTTAAATAAATTAAATATAATATATCATATATATCATAATTTTTTTATAAAAAAATATGATAAATTTATTATATTATGAGTAAAGTTGTCAATAATTTAATTATTAATATAAGAATAATTTAATTATTTTTTTAAAATTAATTATGTATATTATATATTTGAATGATAATATATTATTTATATATTTTTAATATTAAATAATCTATTTATTATTACTCTTACAGTTATTATTGTTTTCATTTTCTACAAACAACTTTGCAATTAGCTTATTGGTTTGGTTTGTGGTTGAACTAGTCACGACTTCTAATATCTTGGTTTTCGTTAATAACTAAAATTCATCTCTAGTGGCCATGCTGATTTCAAGCCATGAAGTTCATCCAATCAACCTAACGAATTCAAGGGTCAATATCCAATGACGACTCACATGGAAATATGCGTCTCTTCAATACTTTTTTCAACATTATCACTTACAACTGAAAATACACGGGACAAAAGAATGCATCCGAAATGCAAGCTCAAAATTTTCTTTTATTGGATCTCCCCCACCGTCAGCCTACTGCAAGATTTCTCTTCAGATAAAGAAATTGGAACCAGGAGGCATCTACATCATTATGTTCTTCCATTGTAGTGCGCAGGAAGAAGAAACTCTATTGTGAGGGAAATTGTTTGTGGTAAAATGTTCTGTTAATCGTATCGTTGTTATGAAATAGAGGAAAATTGAGTTAAAACAAGACATTTTCAGCGAGCATATCGGGATTATTTGAGTAAGATGCTTCACTTTCTGGCCAACTTAATCAAACAGTTGTTAGTGAACCACCTCTTTTTTTCTCGACCTAGTGGTGGCAAAAGGATTTACAAGTGACTTGTACGATTCATTAGTCGTGTAAGCATTAGATTTCTAGTGTCATTCATAATTACTGTCCAATACAACTCTCAAATTCTATACATTAACCCCTACTTACAACGAGCAAAGCAAGTACTGCTATATCTGTTGCTCAAGATATGAAAACTATCTACTCCTGCCATCATTTCTAAGCATGCAAGTAGGCTTTGCACCCTGGCACATGATTATTGGTGTTTAAGGATGCCAAAACACCAACCTTGTTAAAAGTAATGTGATTCTCTACTTGAAAGAAAAATGCAAGTCATTAGATATACAGACAATTTTGTTTTACATGAATAAATTATTCACGATGTACACAAAATTATAGGCAAGCAAGTGATTTTGAAGCGGTAGTAAAACATGATTTTGCTGCTGATGAATAAAGTATCTTCTTTTATGCTCATAGCATCGATCACTTGACCATTAATTAAGAAAAAATCTTAGCAAACTAGGTCATTACACCATGTTAGTTACTGCAATACAATTTCAAAAGGGTTGCTTACACTGTATCTGCTATGGTTTTAATACCCCTCTTCATTGACAAAACTGCCAGGACTTATTGCTGTGCTGTTGACATTGAGTGCCTTTTGCAGCTTTCGACAATCTAATACTTCCACTTCGATTAAGAATGTTGAGCTAACTGGTCGATGATCTGAGACCCTTATTTCTGCCCTTTTGTAAAAAAGTTGTTTTATGCCTTTTCCCAACCAGAGTATTCTATCACACCTGCAGTGATGTCAAGCATGTAACTACTAAACAAATTGATCCAGTATGCATTGCTTGTCATCGTTCATTGGTCACAACATTTAGAAGGGCAGCCAAAATCGTTTTCATGTTTGGTACTACTAATTTCTCGGCAGATTTTACAATGTTATTATTTTTATGTAAGTAACGTACCATGCTGGAGATCTCTTTTTCTCCCCTTCTTTTGGTTCCTCCCCAACAAATCTATCCGAGTTTATTTCATACTTGTAAGTAGGAGGAAAGTTTATCAATCCTTCTCTCCATCCATCAAATACATGGCCGCTGCGGAGTTCTTTGATTAACTGTTGCTTCCATAATACTATGTCAAACACTTTTGGAAAGGTCTATTATATTCATATTGTACTTTTACATGCAGTATCAGTATGTATAAGCTTTGTTATCAGGAGAAGACTTTAAGCCAAAGTTTGAATAGGCTAAACCAATATACAGAAAGTTTTGCAAAGCTATGTGTTACCTGGTCACTGTTGATAAGTTCATCCCATTGCTTCAGAGCAACAAGCTTCCTTATCTCTGTGTCCAACATGTTGAGACGATAGTTCAAATCCCCAAACCAGAATATCTGACTGTATTCAGAAGAATTCCATCAAAAAGTTTCGATTAACATCAATTGCGGAGAAAGATTCATAAGAGCAGACAAAAGGTAAAACGCACTAGTGAGACATCAAGCTCTGATCAGGAAATCATAACATCATCATCACATGCATAGTTTTGAAAGTTCAGGATTAAAACTCATTTCTGCCATTTCCTCTACGGGAGATAAAGCTCGTTCGTTCCATATGCTGAAACTCATTCTATATGTTTTTGGAATTTCTCGAACAGATGAACTAAATGAAGTAAGAATGCTGTCGCTTATTTGTAGATAAACCATTGTTAGAAGCATCATCTTACACCAGTAGAATTTATTTTTGATTCAAGTCAGGAAGAAGGTGCTCAGTGTTTGGCCAATTCCATATTCTTCTGCTTCTCATTTTATTTTTGTTAAGTGACCAATTCTTTATTCTATATGCAGCAATAAAAGCTTAGCAAAATTTATATGCTACATGCTCTGAAGTTTAATTTGAGAAGGATGCTTACTCGTGTGAGGGGATGGTTTGTGGTTGATCAGTCTCGAGGACGGATGAAAAACGCGTGCGTCGTATAATTTCATATACATCAGCATTGCGCCTTTGTTCAGCCCCATCCTTTTGGCCTGAAGTCAGATGTGAACAAACAAAGCACATCCTTGACTGGAAAAGAGACATGCTAACAGAAACAGAACCCTGCATCAGCGACCTCTAGTAAGACAACCATCCAGTACTGCAAAGGTCAGCATGTTCAATTATCATCGATGCACGCACATCATCAGTCATCTCTTCTAAAAAGTGTAAAGTTGACTTATAAAGAACATCCGACCCTATGATATATTGAGCCTGGAACCTTCCATATGATTATCTAAATGATTCTGCATAATTAGCTACTTATTCGTTTCTCTTTAGTGCTGGTGTCTGATTCAGTTATTTGGTTTTCTCAGGAAATTCAAGTCTAGTTGAAATACATTACGACTTCCTGGATGAACTAGATACTGCTGAATAAATGAGAATGGAAATAATCGTACTACCTTATTTCCCATGTAGCCCATCAGACCCACTCCAACAGGAGAGACCTTCAAATTGTTTATATGCTTTCTTAACCTCTTGCGCACCCAAATTGATACATATATCCCCACCATTTGCTTGCTAACAATGCGCACGTATTTGGGATGTGACTTTCTACCATCTTTAATGGATGCATGGTTGTTTTGTTCACTAGCAACTTGTAAGAATGTGTCATCCTCCTCGTCAGGTAACACATCAGCCACATCATCAAAAGAATCTATGGCTTCAGGAACTTCTTCTGGCTTCTCTACCCACATAGAGACCAGGTTTCCCAAGCTGTGGTGCGATCTTTTCAGTTCACCGCCATTCACTGGAAAGTTGTGATGACTAGGTATGATAGGATTTTCGACCCAACTAAATCCCATCCCTGCTGAACTGCTCAACACTCTTCGAAGTTTACAATTGGTTGATACTACTTTTGGCGATGAATCGAATGAATATTCTGGCCAGTCTAATCCACTGTTACAGTCAAAGTCATATATTCTATTCAAGTGCAAGTTTTTCCAAATACCCATCAATGTACTCATCTCATCTCCTTCTAATTGACTCTCATCAGCGGTTTCCAAGTCCTCACTCATTATTTTCAAAGGCAGAGCATCAACCTTGTCTGCAAGTTCATCGGCAACAGAAGAAGTTCTTAATACCGGAGAGGGAGGTGCACTAAAATATTTGTGTTTGCTATCTTGTTGTGAAGATTTGTTCAGAGTCTTTCGAATGATTGCCTCCCATTGTCGAATTGGCCTGCTACTCTCTGCCCCCAGAACATTGCCAGCATTCAGAGGAACAACCTCTTGGAATCTGTTAACAAAAAAGATCAATATAATCAAAACAAAAAGGAAAGAGAAAAGAATTGCCAACAAAGGATTAAACTTATCAGCAGCCAAAAGTACCATAAAAAGTACAGAGAAAGAGGATTTGAACATTGTAGATGAAGATAACATGATAGGCATCAAGCAAATTTTGTTTGCATGTCATTAAAATTCAGCCCTTTACAAGAGAAACCATTCAAATGCATTTTAATACTTTACAAGAGATGCAAGATAGGCTGAGTATAAGGACAGTTCCAAGTATCTACATCCAAACTTACTATTAGGCCTTGCCTTATTATTTCCTTTAATCATTATTTTTATTGAATTCAGGTTTTTATACGGATTCTGGATTCTATATGTCCTGGTACAGAAAATCCATTGGATACATGCACATATAAATTCCTAAAGACTATGTCAAGTTAAGCGATTACCAAACTTAAATAGGAAGGCAAGAAAGTACTCTCACCCTAAGATGTACATATCTGCTGGCTCTTCTGTGCACAGCCAATCATCAATCTGAAGATCCTCATATGGTAGTCTTCCAGCAACATTCCAAGTGCCTATTGTGACCCTACCAAAAAACAAAAATTCCAATACGTTCTATTAAGAATGAAAGCGGTAGGACCCCACTGGATATAATTTCTTGAAAAACGGAATTACATCCAAACCTCACATCCTTATTGTTTATGTACTGCACACGCAGAGTTTCGGATTTCCCTCGCCTATGTCCTGATGAGTAGCCCTTAGTAGGTGCTTCTGTTAGAATTAAGTTCGTGAGTTTTAGCAGATTTGGGGCAGGCTAGCTTTCCCCAAAAACTAGAAATAACAGAATCTTAAAACAAAGTAGGGAGAAGGGGAGCGAAGCATATAAGCAGAAACATGATATTTGCAGAGAAGGTAGAGACTTTATGTCAACAAGGAGCAGAATAGCAAACTGATGTTAATAAAATGAGAACTGCTAACAGACAATAATTAGATACACTATAGTGAAAAAGGGTATTGAATTGTCAGAGATTTTACTTTGAAATGCAGACTGGTTTCCCCGTGTCATATGACCATGATTCTCAACTTCATTAAGTCTCTCATCTTTGAGAGAGCAAGCTGTACAAATTATAGAAGTTGCAGAAATGATGACCAAACACAAAATAGGCGCTGGGAAAAAAAAAAAAAAAGAAAAAAGAATGCTGGCAGATAAGCAATGCTGAAGCCGTACCATCATCCTCACTCTCAGTTTCTGTGTACTCATCTTCGCTGAAATCATTCCACTTGGGCTTTATGTTCAACCATTTCTTCATGATCATTGAGGGCCAAAAGGCCTATAAAGACATCACCGATGAGAACAGCTTAAACCAACCAAATGGATCAAAACAGTGCTAAGAGCCATTCAAGCATACCTCAGAGGGCTTTTCTCTTCTACTCCTCATTGTCCCAAGATTAAATCTCCAGACAACAGGCACAAATTAGACAAATTTATCACAGAATCTGATGGCACAAAGTCCTTCAATATGGAAGCAGGAAAAAAGGAACAGGCTTGTCACCACCATCCTGAGACACTAGTATTTAAATAAGAAGCTTATGGGGGCCATCACAAATCTGAAAGGATTGAGGGGCAGGCTTGTTTTTTATGTACAGGGACGATTGATATTAGGATAAAAAGGAAAAGGACATGAAAAGTATGGACACATTAACTTACATCCATAACCTCAACTTGCAAAGAAAAAGAACGAATTATTCAACTGATTGGTCCTCCTTCCACCCCCCCTTCCCCCAAGTTTCTGATACCATAGCAGGCTAAGCATGATATTATTGAAAATTCAACATGTCACAAATCAAGTTGCATGAAAAAATAGCTTGTCTCTTTCAAAGTTAACAACCCTACAGCGCTCTCTCCCTTTAAAATCAAGTGATGCTTACGGCGATCACTTTGAGCAATTAGTGGGGGCCCCCATTGACAGAACGTGCGAAGAGATCTATTCAGATAAATGTGATAAAAATGCCTACTGCTCTGAGATAAATGCTCAGAATCCAACCAACCCAGAAAACTACTTCCGTAGGGATTGGCAAATCTAACCAGAATGCAGATAACTGGTTCTGATTTCTTGATTACACTAGTTTTCTTGAATGAAATTGCAGTAACCGTTCAAAAAGTCACACCAAGAATCCAAAGGCTTTGGAGTTGAGAACACTATAATAATAATAATAATAATAATAATAATAATAATAATAATAATAATAATAAAGGTTATTATAATAGCATTAGATTGAGACAAGACAAGTCTTAATACACTCAAGTTGATTATTATTATTTTTTATTATGTTGTCTTTGATTGTATCTATTTCTTATTTTCTCGAACCATTTTCTAAATCCAAATGAATGTGACCCTACCATGGCAGTATATTTGCGTACACTTTAATTGAAAAAAAAAAAAAGATTATCCCCAGCAATTAAACAAGTGATTGAATGATGAAGACTATTACCTATAAATCTATTATTTAATGACAACAGTGAGATAAAAAGATACATAAAACAATATTTTAGAAAAAGGATAGAACTGACCACAGGCCTAGACTTGGGACAGATACCAATTTTGTTTTTTTCTTGTTTCTTTTTTTCTTTTTCTCTTTTCTGTTCATAAGCAAAGACACCGATTTCGTTGAAAAGCATCGAACACGTAGAAAAATTAAATTAAAAAAAAAAGAAAAAAGAAAAAACATGGGTTGACAAAAAAAATATGGAAGCAAGTCAAATGGGTAATTACAGAACGAGTAAGCAATGGCTAATTGCAAGTACAGCTGTTTGCCCATTGGCATGACGGTAAGCGTTAGCTTTGTTTTTTCATGCGTGCTTGATACGTAGGCATGTTTTGTCGACTGACAATTTTTTTTGTAATATATTTGTATAATACGGAAAAACCATATTATATATTTACATGAATTTATGTGCATAGGAAATGACCTGTGAAAGGGACCACAGAAATGAGGTCGGCGCACCCCATGTTTGGTTCTCGTTCAACTTTTCTACAGTGAAAGTCAAAGTCAACGGGTTCGTAGTTTCTTGGTTTTTTTCTTTTTCTAGCTTTTCTTTCTTTTGTTTCTTCTTATCAATATTATGGTTGACTTGAGAACCATTTCGTCCCTTGGTGGAATTTAGCAATCGGCTGTTAGGCTTCCTTGTCTGGAAAACTAATACAAAAAGAATGGTTAATTATGAAAAATCTGAGTTGGGAAGAAAAATTAAATTACCTTAGTCGGCATACTTAATAACAATAAAATAAAATAAAATAAAATAAAATAATTTAAGCACAGAGATGAAATACAAAATTAAATACAAATTTGCATTAATTGTTAGTCGTGACTATCTACCGTTTAATAAATAATATAAAAATAGCTAGTCGTAATTAGTTTTATGTGATGCACCATAAGCCCTATCGAGACACATGATCATGTGACACATAAAAGCTATTTAAAATAATACTAAAACAAAATTTCCTAATAAATTATCTTAGAAATTGTCACTGCCGCTTGTGCAGATGACAATCACACTCGTCCACTAAGTATATGCGTTTCATTAGATGGACATAAAAAATGAACAGAGTTGAAAGAACAAGAAATAAAAACATTAGAACTGAATTAGTTTATTAGATCTACAAATCGAATCAAACGCCAATTAAATTTTATTTCATATTTCTTCTAGCATCCATAGTTTCTCCAATCCCTGTGTTGGATGAAACTTTTTCCAAAGTTCATTTCTAACAATTCAATTGGCTTTTCAACGGAAAAGTTAAGCATTGTATGTCATGTTTTCAATTGATTTAGTAGCTAGTGTGGAAGCCATCTATAAATCCATTAATTATTAACTTCTCTATGTGTTTTAAATATGAAGCAAAATCTTCTGGTACTTACAATCACAATTGGCAGTCACAACATGCACTTAAATTTACGATTGCTTTCAAAAGAGCTTGTTCTTTGTTTTGGTATTGGGACGCTGATTTCATTTTTGAATGAAGACAAGGTTTTTACATAAAACCTATGCCATTACGATAGAATAAAATAAGAAAAGAGGAAAGAAGGTCAGATTTTCCCAGTGGCGGCCAAAAGGGGGGGGGGTGGATGGGGTGGTTAGAGTTTAATTATGCTGTGGATTTTGGCTTTGGTGGAAGAATGGGGCCATGCAGAGTTGTTTACAATTTACTTATTGTAAATTATTGTACTTTTAAAAATTAAATATTATATTTTTAAATTTAATTAAATAATTATTAAATTAATTATTTTATAATTATTGAGCTAACTATTATATAATTGTTGAAATAACTATTATATATTTGCTATTAATTATTATAAATTATAATAATACTAATTATTTATTATCACTACAATTTATTTTTTATATTATTTCACATTATAATTTATTAAGTTGTAATTAATATAAATTAGTATATTCTTCTTATTTTTAGAAGAGAGTATATATTATTCATATTAATCTATAATCTATTATTAAATTAATTAAAAAAATTAAGTTATTTCTATTATTTTAGTATTTGTAATGCATATTAGTGAGAAAATTTATTATATTTTAGAATAATAACTATTATAACTTGCTTTACTAAGATAATTTATCTATAAGAATAAAAATTATTCTTACAAATAATATCTAATATGTTTTAGATATGATTTTTTTATTAATTTATTTTTATTATATTATTTTATTAATTATTTTTTCAAAATTTCAAGGATAGTTTCTTGATTTTATATGTATGATTTATGTCTTTTATGTCAATTGAAAGTACTTTGCTAATTTTTTTTTTTCATTGTTATGATATGATGGCCTTTGCTTGACAATAAAATTTTTTATATTGTTATCAAAATATATTCATAATGGTAATGAACTTTTTATATTTATTAACATATGACAAGTTTTGGATAAAGTTAAATTAAATTTTTTTTTGTAAGCCTCTTGCAGTATACAAATGTTAAAATATAAAAAATTAGTTACTACTAAGATGAAAAGTTTTAAATTACTTTTCTTTCCTCTCAAATTTATTAGATATTATTCCTTTATGTTGCAGTGGATACAAGTTTAGGCCTCTTTGTGTAGTATTAATTTTCTTAATAAGAAAAAATGAGCCATTAAAATGTTTGTGATGCTTAAAATATGATCATTCTATACATATCTTTATGTGCATTAAATTGTTTGGTAATCATAAGTCTCGATATAAAAGAAGTATTTATTCTAGATATAAATATCTCTAAACTCAATAATTTAAAGTTTGGTTAATTGATTTATCCAAATAAATGTTTTTTTCCTTAATACTTTAAGTATTCCATACCTCCTATTTTATACTCTCAACATATAATTGTGTTGTTCTTATTAAAAAATAATAATAAACAAATAAAAATGGCATTTTCTACAATATTTTAGTAAATTCAAAGATCTTATTAAAATCATATTATCATCCATGGTTTTTATTTTTGGTTAATTTAGACTTGATTAGAATCTTAACTACAATTAAAGGTAATTCACCCAACAGTTAATATGCTTAAAAAGAATCGAGTTTGAACTTAACTTTTAAACTTATTAGTTAGGCCAAGGTTTAATTTTGAAAATTGAAAATCATTGATTTTATAAAGATAATAACATCATTGTTCATATTTAATAAATATATTTGTTATATTATTTTGATCTTTAAGAATGGTTTTTATACTATTTTAATGTCTTTAAGTTTGTTATATCTCATCAATTACTGATTAACGAAGTATTGTAATGTACATATCATAAGTAATTCATTGTCTAATGGATCGATGACTAATTAATAGCAATGAGTTATATATATTATGCACCTGTGCTCGATTTTACTATAAAGTTGGTATAATATATTTTCTTTTGTACCTATACATATTATGTAGGAAGAATTTAAAGTAATCTTTCTTAACAATTTATTATTATAAGTTGGTACTTAGAGTATGACATGATAGATATTTTTTGTTAGTTGGCATAAATGTATTATTATTTGTTAACATTTTGCTTAGATTAAATGTTTAAAATTGTTAATTCATACCGACCAAATAATTTTGGGTATTTACTATAATTCATATGTTATGTATGTTTTCTTAATTATAGCTATGTACACAAAAAAAAAAAGAAATTCTTATTTTTAATTAGTTGTTTTCATTAATTGTATGGCTACACTTAACAATAACAATAATTTATTTTGCTTCAATTATTAGTTTGTAAGTTTTTTTTATAATTTTACATGTCAATTGCAAGCTAAAAGAGGATAGAGAATGATTATTGATATGTCCCTTACGAGGGAGATGAGCAGTGATAATAGAGGAAATTTATATCAATAATATTCATGGTATTTTTATCATACATTGAGTGACATTGAATGGATTGTGAGCCATTATTTCAATATAATGACTTCAGCTATATAAGTGATTTAGGCATTTGCATTATGTTATAATTCTAACCATATTCAAGTGTTTTAATAAGAAATATTAAATTATCTAAGAGATATTATTAATTAATGTATATTTCATAATAAGGTTTTTGTTATATTGGAAGAATATAATAATGTTAACTAGATTTTTAATTCAAATGAGATGTGTTCACCTTTGAAGGCGAAATAGGGGCTTGAAAGCTTGGCAAATAAATAATTTTTATTTAATTGACATGTAATCTGAGTTATAACCATACAGATTACTAATGTTAAGATAAATTGACTAATAAATATTTTAATGAATATTGTATTATGAGTGAAATTGACATTATAAATACCAATATATTGTAATTGTCAAGTTTTTATTATTCGTGTTAAAAGCAAACATATGATAGAGAAAATAGACTTATTTGTCTAAGACATGAACTATTAAAAATAGTTGAGTGATGGAATGATATTACTTAATTGTATAGTTAGAAATGAATTAAGTTTACATCTAAATAAGTCACTAAGTAGAAAGTTAGTAGAAAATATATTAAGAATAATGGTATTAATGCCTATAGAGTATGGTGAAGAGCGATGAAACTCAATTTATGTGATAGAAGATTCCTTAAAGTATATTTATATGGGTAATAACAAGTTATTAATTGACTTTATGGACATTGTCAAAATTATAAAGTCTTTTTCTAAGATGTAGATAATATAATAATTCTATTATTTGTAATTGAGTTATATTCTTGATGAATTATATAACTCTTATGAGTAACATGTTATTAAAATACATATTTGATAGATTAAAATATATGAGACTAGAGTGAAATTACTCCTATAAGATTTTAGATAAGATCTTTAAAACTTTTATGAAAATAAACTAGGTGTGTGCATGGTTTAAGAGTTTCCAACCTCATAAAACAACATGATCTTAGACAATATAATAAGGAGCTAAGTTTATTGTCATTCATTAAGAAGTCATAGTTTAAAAAATTTTATTTTAACATTTTTTTTAATATCAAAACTTGTACATTTTAATTATTGGTTCATAACCTAAAAGGCACCAAAAATAATGTGTTATATTTTCATCATTTAATCCATCAAAGTTAACATTTCAAAATAATAAGAAATTTTTGTAAATTAATATATTTTTAAAAGTTAATTTTCATACTTTTAGATTTGGTTAAATAACTATTTTCTTACTATTAAACTAATTATTTTATAACCATTAAATTAACTATTTTATGATCATTGAACTAGTTATTATATGATCATTAAATTAGTTATTATATATTTATTACTAACTATTATAAATTATAATAAAATTAATTATTTATTACTATTAAAATTTATTTTTGACATTATTTCATATTACGAGTTATTAAGTTATACTTAATATAAATTAATTTCTTTCTTTTATTCTTAGAAAAGAGTATTTATTATTCATAACAATCTATAACTTTTTATTAGGTTAATTAAAAAATTAAAATATTTTTATTATTTTACTATTTGAAATATATATTAACAAAAAGATTTACTATATTTTAAGAAAATAATTGATATCATCTGTTGTACTAAAGTAATTTATTTATGAGAATAAAAATTATTTTTAAAAATAATAGTTAATATATTTTAGATATGATATTTTTATTAATTTGTTTTTATTATAATATTATAATATTTTATTATTTATTTTTTTTCCACAAGGTTTAGGATTCGTGTTGGAAACAGCAAAACTTGAGCTAACTACTATTGATGTCATTAGTTGGACTTTGCCATGATTTTACTGGATTGGACATTTTGACAACGAAGGGCTCGAGGAATGGTTTGGATGCTTAATTGGCAAGGAATATAAAGAAACAGGAACATTGTTTTTTCAGTGAAAAAAAGAAAACAGAAAAACGTCCATCGAGTTTCCAGCACAAGATTTTGATTTGTAGTTACTTTATGCACAATTTGTGTCGACCCGAGATTTCATATTGATTTTTTCCCAAAAGAGCAGCAAATTTTATTGATTAGCCTTTTGATTGAAAAAGATACGATCTCAAACAAGCATGTGCATAAGCAAATGATGTATTCTTTTGTAAAATAGAAAAGGGTCTCTTGGTTCGTTGAAATTTAATTCAAAATCATCCTGAAGATGCAATTCAGTTGTGTTAATTTTGTTCAGAAATCTCGTTCTTCGACATATTATTTTAGCTTTGTACACACCGAAATAGTTGCCTCAGGTCTGAAAATCACTGTCTTAGCCACTCAGGTGGCAATTTTGCGTGTACAGAATGATATGGTTTCTGTTCTTATTCTCCCTTTTCTCTGAATAGTCCAAAGCAAACCAAAATCAGACACCAGAATAAAGCTTTGGTCCACAACCCTGGTCTCCAGGCATCATGCAGTAACCATACAAGCCTTTCTATTCCCCGAAAAAGGTCCAGCAATTTAAAAGCGATGGTGCATAAAAAATCAAGAAGATCTTTCACCACTTCTCAAGTCTGTATCATCTTTTCACGACCCTTAGTAGATAAGCATATATGAGGTGACTTGGAACTCCAATAAAGTTGGCATCCTGTGGATGTCATCTTGCTTGACCCCTCCTAATACTGTCTTACGAGACTTGAAATAAACCTAATCTATACCTGAGAGGGAAGGATTGTGAGAACGGGAAGACTACTCCTGCTGGATAGTTTATAATAATGTGAATAGATTCAAAATAAACAAATACATAAATAAAGATTGAACATCTTTCTATGGCTCAAAAATAACTATGTAATACTTGCAAAGTGAGGTTTCTCATGCTTAAAAGACCCAAAAAAAAAAAAAAAAGGTCTGTTCCCTAACTAGTCTGGAACTCATGGACATCAATGGTGGAAGGATGGAACTTGCATTTTTAATGGCAATTATCCATAATTAAATCAAATCAGCATCTGCATTTCATTTTAAAGTCGGAAATGTTGCGGTTTTCAAGAAAATTTGCCTTTTCTGTTTTTTTTTTTAATTTACAGAAAATAAATCTTGACCTAATGAAACTCAAAAAAAAAAAAAAAAAGTGCACAGCCATTTTAGAAATATTATAGTGTCCGGAGGGTTTGGATTTAGGAATGTAAGATTGCGAAGAATTTGTATCAAAATGTGAAATTATGGTGTTGGAAAAATATATCTCGAGATATGAGATAAGGGTGTTCGGTGTATTAACAAAAGACATAGACATACTTGACTTGTCATTATGTTCAAGGCCACGACGTGGGATTATATATATATATATATATATATATATATATATATATATATATAGCAGGCAATGAATGAAATAGGAAAATTGAAATGACCTGTAACTTAATACTGTATCTCATTAAATAATGCAAAAAAACATGCACTGACGAATAAAAATTGATGGGTGAGAGACAGGCTGAGTTGGTAATGGATGATTCCCACGTGTTTTTTTTTTTAAATTTAAATATTTAAAATTCTCACAAAAATAATTAGATGCGTAATAAAATAATTTAATACACAACAAGATTAATAAAATATATAATTATTTATTAAAAAAACATAATTGACAATTTTTTATATTTTATTAAATTTATTGTACATTTAATTAGTCTATTTTAACGAAAAAAAAAACAATCAAAAAAATATGTGCGACCCGTCATTATCACCTCACTCGTTTTACTTCTCTCTGTCCATCTAATCAACCTCTAAATAATGATTGTTTAACCAAAGAAAAAAAAAACAAAAAAAAAGGGTCATGGGCAAGAGACTTTCAACTAATTAAAGATAAAGCTATAAAATAATTTTGAAAAAAAATTACGTTCAGGACACATAGTCTCGCTGAATTCCATTTTCGTGCACCTTTAGTTCCTAAAATTCTTTTTTCTTCCCGAATTTTCTTCCTTGTGTCAAGAGAGATCAATTTTTCTATTAAACCTTTTTGTTTCTTTATAATGTAAGTCAAACCCACAATTTATAATTTAAGTCAAACCTACAATTGATGCTGATTAGAGGGAAATACTCGGGACTAGAACTCGGTTCACCGAAGCATGGCTCATAAAAAATTTTCAGTGGTTTGTCTAAATTATAGCATAAAATCTGTGGCTGAGGAGGAGCCACGGAATGACACAGCTGTCAGGCGCCAACTGTGGCACACAAGAAGTCGACACTTCGAGTTCGTTCTGTTGTATTGGACAGCCTCCTGGCCGTCAGCATCAAAGCTTAAGATGGCTTAAAATGGCGAACAAACTATACTTTTGAGGACTTGACCTGAACCCCAGGCCACAGTTCGCGTCCTTTTTTCTCCACTACAGCAGCTGAGCTGAGCTATACTTCCAAAAAATCTTCTCATTTTCATGGGTTTCGTTTTCTTTGCTTTTTATGATTTTAGCCGCCACCGCAATGCGACATATAAGTTGACATATCATGCAAGTTTATTTTGACAACGAAAATGATCTCAGCGAAGATTGAAAACAAAAAAACAAAAATGGATTCATCGTCGCTTAAAAAAAAAACAAAAAAAGGAACATGTACAAGTAGGTTTTGTGCATGATGCTCCATTATGATATATATCTTAACAGATTATTCGCTTAAGCAATGCGTTGTCTCAGAATCCACGAAACAGTACAGGTATGGGCCTCAGCCGCCGCACTCTCTCAAATAGGATGTTAATAGTTCGGTTATAGGAATGTCATGTTCATGGAAAATGGGAGGTGTTTTAAATATTCTCATGGTTACTCTATTTGCGTTTCTTCCTACTTGAAACTGATTCAAATCATACTGAAATATTGGCAATTTTAAAAGCGATAGAATTGAAAAAAAATCCAATAATGACTACAAGCAGATGAACTTTATTTTAGAGTTAAATTCTAATAGTGCGCTCACTTTGTTGAATCAAAGGAAGTAACACCCTTGAAGTCGAGAATGGAAAAATCAGATATTTTCTAGGGAAACCTGCTTAAGTACTGTCAAAATTTCTTACTTAGTCCTATTATAATATTTTTAAATAATATTTTTTTATTAAAAACTCATTTATAATAAGATTTAATTAATAAAAAATAATTTTATATATTGTTATGTTATTAAAAATAATAATTTTAAATGTAATTTAGAAACTAATAAATATATTAAATTTAAATTCTCTTTTTTTAATATATTCAAAACTTCTATTTAAAAATACGTCATTACAATAAAAGTCATAAGAGAAAAATTATTAATTATGATAAGATAAATTTTATAGATGCATAAATAATCTTAATTTTTATAAATTAAATATGTTATTTATGATATTATTTATATGAATATATTTAATTTTAAAATAAAAAATTAACATTTAATGATGATATTTTTATTAAAAATTTTAATAAGTGGTATTAGAATTTGTATTTTGTAAATTGAATATTTTCTTGTATAATAAATAATGTATACTTGATTTATGACTGTTTGGTCTTATGACTCTAAGGAATTATGGATTTTTTATTTAAGTGTTTATGATTGTTCGGTTTTTATGAGGTTTATAAAAAAACAAAACTAAGGTCTGCGGCCATGGGCTGCAAACCTAAATGGATTATATGAAAGGAACTTATGATGGTCATTAAGCTAGACAATTGTATGGTTATTTTAGATATAAAAATAGTATATTTAAGCTTTAAACAATGGCCCCATGAAAGAATAACCGCATGAAGAAGTAGCGGCGGCCGTCTGCCTTAAGCAATTTTGAACCTGATAAATTGAAGTCATAATAATGTGGTCAATATAGTTCATATTCTTGACAATTGAAAAAAAAAGAAAAAAAAAAAAGAAAACCGTCGCATAAGGTCAGTTATACAAGAAATTAAATAATTCCTTGTGAAGAAGCCGAGCTAAAAAAGGGAATTCCAATTCCCTTTTAGTAAAGAACAACAATGGCTTTTATGATGATTATTAGATAAAAGAATAAAAGGATAAAAGGGCCCTAGTTCATTGTTGGTTAAAAAAGGCAATAAAAGTCCTTAAGGAATTTATAATTCTTTAATTTATGCAAAGAATTTTCATTTATATGAACATTATTATTGAATTACCATTTTATTAAGGGATGTCATATTTAATTACTATTTTAGATAGAATTTGATTTATAATGATACGTTATTTTATGAATTATTTATTATATCATATGCATGTATTAAAATTATAATTTATTAGTCATTAAAGTGGTCAAATTAGTATATTTAATGATACATATAAGTAAGTTATTTATTTATAATTTTAATAAAATATTTATGAAGGAAAAATGATTGAATATATTAATAATATAATTATTTATTAATAATAATAATATAATTGAGATATATTAATATTTTAGTTAAATATATTTATTTATCTAAAGATATCAAATATATTTGATTGAAAAATATTTAATTGCCTATTAAGATTAATGGTATTATTTATGATAATGTTTTGTAGAATTTTTCAAAGGAGAACTATAATATACTTTAATTATTTTATCTAATTTATAATTAATTATAAGTATTTATAATTATACAGTTGCTATAATTCACTGCATGTTTCAATTATTGTTTTGTTCAAAGATTGAATTTCTTAAAATGACATGAATAAGTGAATATTTACTTAAGTGTTATAGATATTGACTTGTATTATTAATTAGTAAACTCAATTCTATTATTAATTTAATTAATGATTAAGAGAAGTTATATTAATATGTTTAAGAAAGAAAAAACATATTAAATTTTATATTTTTGAAAGCAATTGTTACTAATAATAATAAGAAAATTATTTTACACACAAAAAGCACAAAAAAATATTTGTAATTTGTTGAAATACAATTTTGTTTTAAGGATAAATAACTCGCTAATATTCTTATGACAGAACTTACGACTATGAAATTTATTAATTCACGAACTATGTAAGAGTATATTATTAAGATGACTAATTTTGTAATAAAATTTAAAACTTTAAAATTAATAGTAGATGACTTTTTTTAAGCCTAGTTCATTTTAAATTTACTATCTCCTGAGTAAGGGTCATTTCATATTTATTACAACACTATAAAGAAAAAGTGAAATATTAACGAATTAATAAGTATGCTTATTTAGGAGGAAACGAGATAAAAAAATTAAGTGAGTCACTTTATTAATCTCATAAACAAGAAAGTTAGAAAAAGAACGAAAGTGAAAGTCAATCAATTAAAAAAGGGAAGAATCTACTTATATTTCTATGAAGAAAATTGAATATTATCAAAAAGATTACTTGAAATATAAAGTTTGATTCAAAAAGAAAAATTAAATATTTTAGTATATTTTTAATCAAATTTGATTAAATTTCCTTATAATATTTGGTGGCTTAATGTTGATACTACTATTCATACATCCACAATGATAAAAGGATTAATTATGATCTAATTATTTCAATTGATATAAGAATATAAATATCTTTTTTTCATGTATTCATATTAATATTTTATGTTAATTGAAACGCAACAAAGTTTAAAAGAATCCTTAATGTTAGATATAAATGTAGCATGATAAATGAATATTTTACTTACTTGTGATGTAAATATTTTGGTGATATATCCAAAGAAAAATTAGTGAAATTGGTTAATAATGAAATTCTTTTGAATTTAGATTTTGTTGATTTCAGAATATGTATGAATTACAGTAAGTGTAAGCAAATCAAACATAGCATAAAAAAGGCAATAAGAAACACCAAACTTTTGAAACTATACACACTAATATTTACTGACCTTTTGACACTTTAACCTTAATGAAGAATTGTATTTTATCATTTTTATAGATGTGTTTTCATGTTATAGTTATGTCTATTTGTTTTAAAAAAAATCTCAGTCATAAGATACTCTTAAGATATACATAAGATACTCTTAAGATATACATAAAGGAGATTAAAAGTACTTAGATAAAAAGTGAAAATCATATGATCTTATAACAATGATAATCATTATAAAAAAAATGATTCAAGAAAGTGTCCAAGTTTATTTGTAAAATTTCTTGAAAGTCATAACATATATGTATGGTAAATTATTTCAGGTATATTTAAGCAAAAGGTGTGGTAAAAAGGTGTAATCAGACATTAATAGATATAGTTAGGAGTATAACGAGTAACTCCTCGCTATCCAAATTTTTTTGAATGTATTCATTTAAAACTGTAAATTATTTGCTAAATAGGATTCTTAATAAGATAATTTGAAGTACTTTTATTGAACTATTGAGAGGAAGGAAACTTAATTTAAGGTATTTGGATATTTAGGGTTACTAAGCAAAACTAAGAATCCATACATAAAAAAAAAAAAAAAACTCTCGAATGATTAATAATTACTTTATTAGTTGTCCAGAGAAGTTTGAAAGGTATATAACTATAGTTCAAAAATTGTGGAAACTATTAATGCAAAATTTATTAAAAATAAAGAAATTAGTGGGAGCAATAAACTTCAAATTATAGATATAAAAAAATTGGGATAAATATTTTTTTTACCTATAACAATTCCTTCATCCACCACATTATAAAATGTTGTTCTAGAAATTAAAAGAAATTTGGATAAAGAGATACTCCCTGAAGACACTAACTCATAACTAACTAATATAAATAAACTATTAGGGGTAGTATTAGGAAGATCTCAAAATGATTTTGATCCAATTTCATTTTCACATGTCATAAAAAGTATTCATTAAAAATAATTATAAAATTAGTGGCTTAGTATAACTCAAAGTTACACCAAATGGATTTGAAATTTGTTTTTTTTAATAGAACTCTTAAAGAGGAAGTTTACATGAATGAACTTGAAAGTTTTTTCATTGAAGGTAAAGACCAAATAGTTTGTAAACTAAAAAGGTCAATATATGGACTAAAACAAACTTCTCGACAATGATATCTTAAGTTTAATGATATCATTACATTTTTTGTATTTAAGGAAAATATTATTTATTTATGTGTATACCAATAGATTAGTATGAGCTAATTTTTTTTATAATTTTATATATTGCTTACTACTAATCATTTAAGTATATTGCATGAGACTATAAATTTGAATTTTGAAAGCAAAGGGAGGTGTCAAGGTAGTTTATTTCTTATCCTTTTGCTTCCTTACTTAGTTGTGGATAGGTAATATCACACAACTATCAATTTTTGTCTTCATGCTAAAGGCTCCTTTCAATTTAAGTTATTTGGTTATCCTTGTAAGCAATGTAACCTTTACCATTCTATTTATAGATAGGGCTTTTTGTTGTATCCCTTTGTACTCCTTATTTCGTTAATAAAAGTTTTCCTTTATTTATCCAAGTGTATGACTATCATTTTAAAATACAAGTACTTTGTTTGTTTTAACTAATTGTCGTAGTTTTATCTTTTCCATTATATCTATGTGATCAAGAAACTACTTAATTTATGTGGCTAAAGAATTGCTTGATCCTTTGACACATGTACTTATGTACCATAATGCATATATCATGATAGTTATTCACCAAAAATGACATATGTCAAGTAGTCTTGAGTCGAGTAGGCAAGAAGGTATGATAATAAAGCATATAAGGGGGTTCTGTAAAAGAGCATGTGACTAAGTCTCGAAGGTAGGTTCTGATATTAACACTCTGACTGTGAAGTCAATAAAGAGATCGAGAATCTTAAGTGCACAAAAAGAGAAAGAATAATTATTACTTTACTCCTCATTTTGTTAATATTTTTTTTATTTATCTAAGTGTATGACTATCATTTTAAAATACAAGTGCTTTGCTTGTTTTAACTAATTGTTGTAGTTTTATCTTTTCTATCATATCTATGTGATCAAGAAACTACTTAATTCATATGGCTAAAGAATTGTTTAATCTTTTGGCATATGTACTTATGTACCCTAATGCATATGTCATGATAGTTATTCATCAAAGAGGACACATGTCAGGTAGTCTTAAGTTGAGTAGGCAAGAAGGTCTAACAGTAGAGCATAAAGGGGGTCTTATAAGAGAGCATTTAGCTAAATGTCAAAGATAGGTTTTGACATTAACACTCTGATGGTAAAGTTAGTAATGAGATTAACAATCTCAGGTACACAAAAAGAGAAAGAATAACTATTATCTTTGATGGACTTTCGCTTAAGTCATTTATATATGATTGAGTTGATTTATGTGACTTAAGTTAAATATGGATGTGACAAGTATGAGCCCTTTCATACCTTTAAGGATCAAACCGTGCTATTTGGAGTAGTGGATTAAAGGAAATAACTCATATTCCCTTATAGGGTTAAGGGGGCTCATATGAGCTCATTATTGTTGTCAAGGCCACTATGAGTTGGCTTATACTCTACTCCAAAGTGTTAAGAATCGAGTTGATTATTTAACTAAAAAATTCAAAAATTTAAAATTTGATTAGTTCAATCAGTATTTAATATTATATATATATTAAAATAAAAAAATTAATTAATGTAATATATTAATAAATATAAAGGATTTAAGTCACATAAATTTAATATAAAATATATTATAATTTTTATATTTTTTATTTTAAAAGTATTGTAATATAAATCAAATAATCTAAATTAAAAAAAGTATTAATAGAATACTTATTTTACATATTTTTGTTAAAATATAAATAAATATATCATATAAATATTTTCTCTAATTTTTATAACTCATAATTTATGAAAAGAAACAAAAAAAACTATTATCTTAAAAAAAAACTAAAATATAGAAAAAAAATCATATCACTACTTTTGGTTTAATAGCAAAGATTACAATTTATATCTCATGCAGCTTGGATTCAAGGTTTGTTGCCTCTCTAATGGTAGAGAGGGTCTATAAAAGAGCACGTAGCTAAGTGTCAGAGATGGGTTTTGACATTAACACTCTAATGGTAAAGTTAGTAAAGAGATTGAAAATCTTAGATACACAAAAAGAGAAAGAATAATTATTATCTTTGATGGACTTTGGCTTAGCTCATTTATATATGATCAAGTTGATTTATGTGAGTTAAGTTAAATATGGATGTAACAGGTGTGAGCATTTTCATACCTTTAGGAATCAAACCGTGCTATTTGGAGTAATGGATTAAAGGAAATGACTCATATTCCCTTATATGCTCAAGAGGGCTCATGTGAGCTCATTATTGTTGTCAAGGCCACTGTGAGTTGGCATATAATCTACTCCAAAGTGTTAAGAATTGAGTTGATCATTTAACTAAAAAGTTCAAAAATTCAAAATTTGATTAATATAATATATTGGTAAATATAAGTAATTTAAGTCAGATAAATTTAATATAAAATATATTATATTTTTTATACTTTTTATTTTAAAATAATCTATATGTTTTTTATTTAAGAATAAAGTATTTTAATACAAAAAAATAATCTAAATTAAAAAATAAGTATTAATATAATATATAATTTTACATATTTTTGTTAAAATATAAATAAATATATCGTATAAATATTTTCTCTACTTTTTATGATTCATAATTTATGAAAAGAAAAAAAAAATTACAAAGTAGTGCAACTATATCTTAAAAAAAAAACTAAAATATAGAAAAAAAATTCATACCACTACTTTTGGTTTAATAGAGAAGATTACCATTTATATCTCATGCGGCATGGATTCAAGGTTTGTTGCCTCTCTAATTTTTCACCAATTTTTGAAGGCAATCGGACCAAAAAAAAAAGAAGAAAAAAAGTCATGACTAGTTTATGGTCTAAGCGACTAATTAATCAGTTTGGTCACCAATTTTCAAGCTAACGATTTTTTAAGGTAAATCAGATTGAACTTAGGTCGAGTTTTCAATTTTAGCAGTTTGACTAATTATTCTCATCCGATTTTAAAAACTTTGGTCTATTCTAGGCCTCCTCATTAGTCACTATCATTGAACAACGGAGGCTGGAAGACAATCATCCTTGTTTTAGATTAAGGGCTCGTATTATAATTACATTTAAAATTATTGATAAAAAAACGATGATGGGTCATTAACTATAAAATTTAATGACATAATTATTTAAATTCTTAATTTTACTTTCAAAATTCAATCTTTAATTGTTATAAACAAAAATAAATGAATAAATAAAAAACAATGAGCTCGTCATCTTGTTCAACGGCAGTAGGCTTAATGAAAACTAAGTACGGAAACAATAAGCAACCTAGCGATGCAAGGATCTCAGGCCATTGGCAAAAGGGGGCAAGCCAAGTTGCCCATCAAATTGAACATATTCATGGCGGCTTGTCAGGTTACAATCAGAAGTTCCCCTCTAAACGTACGCCAGCGCCACCGTCACAACCCACGAGCAAAATTCCAAGAAAGAGCACAAATATTCTTTGCGTAAGGGCCCAAGCCAACTGTCCTTCTCCCGGCACTTACAGAAAATAAAAAATAAATAAATAAACAGAGAAAGAGAAAGATCAAAGCCAAAATGCAAAATTACTTTCCGTTGTGCTTTTGGACCACCGAAAGTAAAAGTTCTAGTTGCTACAATAGCTGGTCTTAACTCAATGTGAGATACAATATGCAATGTGAAATTGACTTCTCAGTGATGGATCCTACACACCCAATGGCTCAACTCAACGGCGGATCCACATACAAGTCAATGGAGACACATATCCCTACCAAAATTTAGAATTTTATCACATTTTATTGCTAGTTTTTATATTTGCTCCCACTAAGATTTTTATTTACACTCCACTCAATTTTTTCTTTTCTTCCCCATACATCTTTTTAAGGAACAGACCTCCTTTAATTTACAAAGGCAAGTCCATCAAACATTAACTAGTAATCTTTCAGGTGAGCGGATTCTGTCAAAGGCAATGCGGCCAAGGTCTTGTGCTGCAGATGAGGCCTGAGGGAGATGGGCCAAATCCAAGAATTTTACCCATCAAGCTGAAAATTCAATAGTAACAAGAGCAGCTTTCTTCTCCATAGAGTTCATGGGTTTCCTGCCACTTCGGCCGAAAGATCAATTGAACATATTTTTTGCAGCATACAAAGCTTTTGCAATTTCCAAACTATAATTGAGGATGATCTATGTAGACTTTGATATGAGGTATTATCTAAAACATAGATAAAGGTAGTTTGAAGGAAAATCTTTTTTAACTTCTTAAAAAATTAAAAATTTGTTATTGCATACTTAAAAATTAAAAAATAAAAATACAGTTACACTTTAACTAATTAAATTAAATTATCAATTTTTATTAAAATAAAAAAAATGGAATTACACTAACCACCAAGTGATTTTTTTTTTCCAATTGAATAAAGGAAAGAGAGATTTTTTTTCTTGTTTTTGTTTTGGTCCACAGGGAAGGTGTAGGCACCCAATTAAGAGAGAGTTTGGATAGAATTACACTTATAAGATTTATACTTCTTGATAAGGACCACCAATTGTTTTTTTTTTTTCTTTTCAGTTGAATCAAAGAAGGAGAGGTTTTTTCTTTTTTTTTTTTTTTTTGGAGATTTACGAGAGGGTTTAAGCACCCAATAGATGGAGGGAATTCGGAGGAGGTAGAGGTTGAATCTCTTCCTCCTCCTTGGCCAAAGAGTGAAATATCCATCTGTTCTAATGTCGATGACAGGTCAGAGAAGAAAAGGGTTAATTATGAGTAAAGCATATAATTTAATTCAAATTTCATTCTAAGTTTAATAATTAATAGCTACTATATTATATTTAGTGCTTATTAGACACACACAAAAAAAAAAAAACAGTGATATAAGATCATTTATATCAAGAAAATACATACTTCTTTACTGGGACCACCAATTGAAAAAGAAATGTAAGATCATCTCTGTCACCGATGTTGTTATTGTTGTTTTTTGGCTTATTATGTTTAAATTTAAAAGTATACATATTTTTATAAAATTTGTGCCAAGCTTGTATTTTTTTATCAAGAGTATCTCTATTTAAATGACTTGAAATTCCTTTTCAATTGCACTAATAACAAGCAGCATTACTCAAGAGCTATCTAAGTTTTCTTTTTTAATTTTTGAGATAAATTTTCCAATTTTTCAATCTCATTTGAGTTTTATAATTTTACAAGTTTGTACACGAACTTTTAATTGCAGATAAAAGAAAATGACATTTAAAAAACTACAGATTATCGTCTAGGCATTTATTTTATTGCGTATATAAAATTATCATCTTTACACCAATGAAACAATTGGTTCACATATTCAATAATCTTGAATGCACTAGACCAATTTAGGGGCAGCGCATCTTTAATGGCAATTAATCTTAAGATAAATCATTCAAATAGAATTTCTCATATAGGGAAAAAGTTAAGTACTTTCATCTTCAGGTAAAGTCATTCAAATACAAATGGGGCAAGATAAGTACTTCGTCATATGGCTTAGCCATGCGAAGCCAAATCTACAGCCAACCCCTACAAGAGAATTTCTCATTATTAAGTTGCATAGTTTTGTAGAAGCATCACCATTTAGGTACATTTAATAAATTACAACAAATAGTGTGGATGCAGCTGAAAATTCATATGCCGAAAACACTAAATCCTCTCTGATATGGGGTTGCAACAAATGGCAAGTGATATTCCAATAACTCAGCATCAGAAAGAAAAAAAAAAAAAATCAAAAAATGAGTTTTTCCCGAAGCTACCCAATGTATATTGGCCTCAGGGATCTTCATGGCCACCTTTCAATATGTGTACCCTTTGGAACAACAATCTAAGAGCTTTAAAATGCTCACAAATTCCTTCAAATCAGAAACAGATATTGTTATTTGTGACTAATAGGCTGATGCGTAACATGCCTACCTCAGTCAAAGATCCTTTCTCCAGTTGAGAAAAGCAAAAATATGAAAGAACTGAAAATGCAGAGTAACCCTGGTATGGCAAACACTGCCCTCCAACTTTCTGGACTCAAGAGATCTGAATATGCAGTTTTAGCAGCTTCAAGAAGCCGTCCAGTTACATCAACCCCAATAATGCCGGCTAAAGTCCCAGCCGTGTTAGAGACGCCCATCACTATTCCAGCATATCTCGGAGCAATATCCATATGATTCACTGCAAAACCAGCCCTACCCAGTGCCAAAAAGCCAAGAGCCACAGAAGAACAGAAGACAGCCCCAATAGAAGTTCTGAAGATGGGAAGTGCTATCAATGCAAGAGAAGCAACCAAGAATCCTACAGTATTCAGGAATTTCCGTGTTCTCGTCACAGACAATATTCTTTTTGTGATCAAGTGGTCGGCAACCACCCCACCAATATTTGAGAATACAAACATATTGAGATAAGGCATCATTTTAGAAGAACCCATTTCCTGAAGACTGAGCTGCAGCCCCTGCTCAAAATAGGTTGGCAGCCAGTTCATCAAGACGTACAAAGCATAATGGAATGTGAAATTATTCACTACAATTGCCCAAACTGGCAAGCTGACTATAATTCTCTTCCATGGGACCTTGGCAGTTCTTATCGTACTTCCTCCATTCTCTATTTTTTTCTTCTGACCAGATTTGATTGGCAGTAAAGATTCTCCAAACCCAGCAGCAGCTGCCTTCGGATGTTCAGAACGAGGAGGATCACTTGCATATTCAAACCAAAGCAAAGACCACAAAATGCCTAATGCTGCTTCAGCCAGAAACACAGACTGAGGCCCTTTAAACTTTACAAGGCTTGGAAGTAGAAGCATCCCCATGGCTGCACCTAAGTACATCCCTGAAGTTGTTAGAGAAACTGACCTGGACCTTTCGTGGGGTGGAACCCACTGTGCCAGGACAGTGTGAATGGAAGGGAAGATAAAACCTTGTGCGACACCAACAAGCAAGCGGGCCACCACCAAAACTCCAACTCGATTAGGATCAAGTGGGACCAAAAAACATGTTGACGACCATAAGACAAATGATAGAAGAAGAACCCTCCTTCCACCAATTTTTTGAGCAGCCCACCCTCCAGGCACCTGGGAACAAGCATAACCATAGTAAAATGTTGAAAGTATCATGCCTTTGCTTGACTGATTTACCCCAGCAACATCGGCTGCAACAGTATAAGCAATCGAGAAGCCCACCCGTTCTATATAGCAAACACAAGTACTAATGAAGGTCAGAATGACAATCAGGTATCGTTTCGGGAACTTAATCCTCGTCATGCTTCAGCTACACTCGTTTGTCAACTATACTGTTATTTAGCACTACCTAATTGGTTAATTATCTTTTAACTGTTTCCCTATCCAATGGTGAACTTCTGCCCACCCCAGTTGAATGTGCAGCCGAAAGAGATTGGCATCCACTTGAAAACTCTGAAAACCTTCAAAATGCTAGCCAGACCTGAAGCAGACAGCATTGCAAATGTCAGGGGATCAATATCCATTCAAAATTGAGTAGAAATATATGACCAAGTTGCACAGCACTCTAATTCTTTATTAATGCCCCACGTATCACCAGTGTCAAAGAATTGATGGTAACCTAAAAAACCATAAAAGAAAGGTAATAAAGCACACAATGTACAATGCTTTACCGTGCATTAGTGAAGAGAAGACAGTAATTAAAGGAATTTGCAGGCTAAGGTGTCCAATTCAGCATCCTAGACACACATGAGAAGAAATCAACTTATTCCATCAACTTGAAACCATTCCTTGTTAATGATAACAACGTATGGAGGATGACCATATACAAAGAGTGTGTGGAATTGCTATGTTCCTCAAATTAGTTTTTACTAGAAAACAGTCATCAAAACGCTGATTAACTGCTCTGCAAGAACACGTTAATTAATTTCCAAGACATTGCAAGTTCTTCTTTCTCAAGTAAGATTCCAAGCCATACTAGCTGCATAGTTCAAAAATAATCCACCGAACATGGTATCATATCAACAGTACATTTTACTCACCACATTACTTTTCCTTTCTGATTCGTGCAATTCAATGTCTCCTTAAAATTACAATTTTTTACATTGCATTCATCAGGAAAAATGCCCCTTGCATGTTAACACAAACTATAACCCATGAGAGTTGTCCCAACCCATATTCTGTAATAATCCCCATTGACCCAAAAAAAAAAGGGTCAATCTTAAGGTTGTGGATACAATTTCCATCATGCAAGACCAAACATTAAGATAGCGAGTGCAGAGTGCTCAAATACTCTGATCCACCACAGCAACTGGCAAATCATCTGACGAGCAAACTATTTGCAGCGCTTCCATCGTAATTCGTTCTATCTTAGCAAGTGCATCGATCCATATTCTTCAAAGTTCAAATAAAAGGGGTTACACGTCCGTAAACAAAGTCATAAAATCATCCTTCGGAATCATAAATTCTCAATGAAAACAAAAAAGACAAAAACAAAATGGCTGCCAGTTCCCACATAAAACGAATCCACAGGTGGGATTTAGTTAGAAATACCCCCAAATCTATGGACTGTGAATCTAGCAAACCCCATTTCCTCTAACAATGCAAAAACCCACAAAAGGCACAAAAAGATGAGCACTTTTTCTGTACCTGAACAGAAAATGAATCAGTCATACAAATCCCCAGAACTGAATTTCTGGGCAAGAAAGTTCCTCCTACTTTCGGACAAGAGAAACACATTCCAGAGCACAAATGTGGGGCGTTTGTCTCAAAGAGCAGCGATCAATTTCAGACAAAACTTCAGAGAACCCTAATGAGAGAGAGAGAGAGAGAGACTGAGATTATTCTGCAAGTCAACGTGGTGAAAGGGGCTCGTCTCAGTGAAACAAAACCAGGTCCTCGCGTGTTCGGTTTTTTCTGAGGAAACAGGAAACAGGTTCGGTCGAAATGTCTATCTCCGGGTGGCCCCACTTCATGGGACCTTTTAATTTTCTTCAATTTTGTCTCAGAGGGCCGTCGGATCAGCCATGTTCATCAATCATCTAATCACAAAACACAACCCACCAGGGTGTAGGAGCAAATCGAACTCCCTTCCCTCTGGGGGCCTGTCGTCATACCCCCGCTTATACCTGCAACTTAAATTATAATTTAACATTTTCATTATAAAAAAATATATATATATAAAAAAAAATCACCCCACTCAAATATTTATACAATTAAATAAAATTTTTCTATACTTCCACTAAATCACCAAACACAATGTAATTATGAACATCCAACATATTTTAACTTCAGAGATGAGAGTCCTTTTTCCGAGTGAATGGATGGTTTTGGAATCAAATTGTCCTGAGTCATTTTTATAAAATGGAATTGACCTTTTTTTTTGTTTTTTTTTATTTTCAGTTTTCTCATCTTTTTTTTTTTCCTCAACCAATTTAAGCACTAAGAAAGCTTTTTAGATGATTTGCCATTTTGTCAATGAAACGATGTGTTTTTCCCCTTTTTTTTTTTATTTTTTAAGCTCAAAGGTTCGGTAGAATGACAGCTCAATGTATAATTGATCAAACAAGCCGAAGAAACGCGTATGACTGACTGGCCATATTCATCCCATCGCATGTATAATTGATCTCAGTCCCATATTTCATCCCTTACTGGACAGGTATTATCAGTACGTTGAAAATAAATAAATAAATTATATATATATATATATATATATATAGAGTAAAGTTGTAGGTCTTAGTTACGATATTTCTTAGTCAGAGTGTAAAAGATATGTCGTTCACTTTGAGATTTGAAAATCTAAGAATCCGCAGTTCATCATTACAGGGATGTTAATGTAATTCTAGGAAAATGACCTGAGTTGTTGGATTTTTCTTTTCTTTTGTTTTTTTTTTTTTCACTTTCCAAGCTATTTTTTTAATTGGTTTAACACGTTGGTTTGTTGTTTTTTCTTTTTTTTTGGGGGGGGGGGTAAAATGCTATGCGATAAATTTGAATGGTAAGTAAGCATGGCATGTGAGTCTATCACGGCATCATTTTGTTAGGATACCTAGTGGTGAAATTTAGAGCAAAATTGAATCAAATTAAAATTAAATTATGAAAATAAAAATAAGTGTTATGTTATAAGAAAGAAAAAAAAAAAAGAAATGGTAATTTACCCTTCTAGTTATTGCTGTCTCTTTTGTCTGAGCAATGTTAAACTCCTTTTCTCCCTCGCTGTATTTCTTTTGCTTGTGATATTTCTTCTCGTAAAACATTTTTCCTGGGCTACATTTATCTGTTGAACTATGAATCCAGCTTCTGAATTTTTTTATTTTTTGGGAGGAGGGGTGGGGGGGGGGATTAATTCCCATTGGCTATGTCCTTGGTATTTAATAAAACTGTAATGGACTTTTACATTCTGTATAATTTGTTTCTGCTTATGTATTTGCTCATCCATTTGCAATTGAAACTCTGCAGAGAATTACAACCCAAAAACAAAAAGCAGTTAGGACAAGGATATCAATAAATCACTGCAGATGAAAGCTAGAGACTTGTGGGGGAAATGGGGGCCATCTTTTTTGTTAAAACATGTTGCAATTGCTTGAAGTACACGCGACACAATGGCATCCCTCAATTAAGCTAACACAAGTTGGCTTATATGTTAATTCGATTTCTTCGTTGGTTCCTGTTCAAGTTTGCATTAAATACTTCATTTCACTTGCTTCTAATACACAACAATGGCAAGCAATTGCAAGTGCTTGATTCCAGCACAATAACCATTAATCACCGCCAAAAGAATATCAAAAAGCAATTAAAAGGAAAAAAAAACAAAAGAAGTGGGGAGAAGAGAAGGAAAAGGAAAGAAAGGATGATCGATGAACAGAAAGCCATAAAGAAAACAGAAAATGGAACTCTTTTGAACATCCTTAATGTCAGTCCATACAGAAGGAAGGATCATTGTTGAAACACAGGGAACGCGGCAGCATGCAAACTCCTGATAAATGTCTATTCTACATAAATTGGAACAAAGAAAAACAACCGCTTACATCCTCGGTGAAGAAATGGACCTGGAGAAACCAACTTAGGAAGAACGGCAAATTCATCACATGATAGTGCAACGACTCCTTTCTTCAGCAGACTGACCAGACACTTGCTGGAACCTGTGTGACTCAGATGGGTTGTATGTGAACTGAGAAGTATCGAACCCATACTGGTTTCAAATCACAAAAGGACATACCATAAGCACAGCAATCGAATGCATAACGGATCTAAAATACAAGAAAATTAACTACATTTTGATGTCTCAACTTCATTTGCTATCTGAAGAACCATTTACACAAGTTTCATAGAATTCCAATATGTCAATAAATAACAGGTGCACATGGACAATGAAGCTTCAGAATATCAAGTTCTATGCAACTTTATATCATAGGTATCAGCTACAAACTCATTTGAACACCAGATAATCTATATAAAAGATGGTTAATTGAAAAAAAAAAAAAAAATCACCTTTTCTCTCATTCGTGTACTCCAAGCATCATTTCTGCTCGTGCGCTGATCGAGGGAGCCAGAAACTGGCACTCCTGTCACTGGACCTGGCGGCCTATTGAGCAGGGGCTGCCGGATTTGTTGCCTTGGAGCAATAAGCTCATCATCACTATCATAATCTGCTGGCCTGTTAGCAGCTCGAACCATAAGAGCTAAAGAGAAAACTAGAGCCTGCAACGATACATTGATTCCTTGTAAATAAGCCATTTGGAACACAATAATCAAGCAATTCTGTGATTAATAGTTTAAACAATGTTGTGGGCTGGAAGGGAGTGTCAGGGGCAGAGGTAGAGAGAGAGAGAGAGAGGGGGGGGGCTCAAATATCAATAAGGAGCTCTGTGCAAGAAATTATTCCTATGATTTACTCAGAAACACTGTCAGGTGCAATGTTCATTGTAACATGGGTGTAAAAGCCAAGCAAATGAAAACTAAACCATTTTGTTTCCAGTTGATTATTGCACAGTCGAACCAGAAAAAGGCTGCCCATTACTTAATTTGGTAACCAGTTGCAGTTTGTGCAACAAATCCTAATATCATATCACACAAGGGCATACAACATAAAACTAATTTAACCATAGATTTCTCTTGCACTAATTCAATTCCAAAGTAAGCTCCAAATTAATGATTCTGGTGAAGATGACCTAGATAACCAGGCTACATGTCAAGATCAGAAGTTAATTTGTCTTCAAAATACAACTAATTGAACCATACATTTAACTTGCAACAATTTAATTCCCAAGCAAGGCCCGAATTGATGATTCAGGTAAAGATTGAACAGGATTATCAAGTACAGGCCAAGATGAGAGGATAATTTGCCTTGGAAACAACCTTTAAATCCACCGATTCATCACGTTCAAGCAGCAGTCCTACGCCCTATTACTAATGCAACCAATGATGAATAGCTAAATCTAACAGAAACAAGACTTAATCAAATATCAGAATCAATCAAACTTCATTGCCAATAGCATATGCAACAAATCAAATATGAATAAGCCCACATATGAGCTCACAACTTCGTGTGTTGACACTGTGTCAACACAATGCAGAAGCAGATGGTTGAATGATCTTACAATGTTTGTACAGTAATGAAGTGGCACCTGGCACAGAAGATACAAACTCACTGACAGTATTCAAGTTCAAGGTTTCACCTCAATTCCTTTCAAACAGAGACACAGTTTGTCTATTCAATCTACACATATACATGATATGTTCCTAGATGCTCACAAACACCGACAAGTTGATCAATCGATGGCCACTTGTCCTTTCCAGAAGAAAACTCTTGACCTCTTTTACACATAACAAAAGAAAACTAAGTTACTGACTTCTATAACTATCTGTCAAAGTTCAAGTTTATCAGCTTTTAAGTTATTCTCTTTCAACTTGGCCCCAGACAAAACACTCCAAGACTGACATGTTCACTCAAGTTCATGATGATATTTCTGTTCTAAGGGCAGTCATTCAGAACAATGCTCAATTGTTATCTGAAACATACTTGTAAAAGAAAGTGTCAGACATTTCTGAGCTCTAACATTGAACATTTTCAAGCATATATAGCCATGCAAGAAAAGAAAAGTTACTCATAAGTGAAAGAGACAACTCGGCATGTAAACTGGGGCTCCTCATCTCAGTCCATCTAATATCTACAAGCTAAGCACAGGTCAACAACTCAATATTACTGTAAATCTCAGCCAAGGTCAACTGATGAAAGCAAATGATGCCATTTGTGCTTACCTCCAAGACAACTGCTCCAAGTGCAACCCATTTGGCAATGCTCCAGTTTTCTTTCAGAAAATGGAATATCATATCAAAATCTCCAGTTTTGTCGTGCGGAATTTCCTAAAGGAAAGAATTTTCCCATTGTTTGAATCAGCAATGTCACCGCATGAAACTTCTAAGATCAGTGCCAGATGGGGAAGGGTGAGGGTAGATGTGCAAGGGAGAATAAAAACTCACTTGTTTCCAGCTTTTGTCAAAGAATATGAAAGCTGCGCATCCCAATTCCACCAGTATTAATAAAATGATCAGTACTGAATACTACTCTGGGTCAAGGAAAACAATCAGCATAAATAAAAAAAAGGAAGCTATTCCCCTTGTCCAAAAAAATGTCCCCGTTGGATAACTATGCACCTGTTCTCCTAGCTTATAAGCTCAAAAGAATGGTGCAATCACACAAACAAGATAGAAATGAAGGAAGATAAAATATATGAGCAAAATTTTTGATGCTTTGTGGTTTAAATATTTGGACCATATTTTGCTTCATAATAAAATGGCAAGACAAAATTTCTGGAGATGGTATGAAAATGTAAAAATGTAGAAATGAAATACTGTGCTGTAGTTTTCCAGCACTTTAGCATTTGTTGCATTTTAAACATCTAGGTGCAGATAGAACTATTAAATATTTGATTAATGATTAGTTCTATAACCTATGTATTATTATTCAATGTTAAGATATAAAGCTAATATTTGTCCAAGGATACAAAACTCAGGCAGCATCCATTCCGAGTGACAGCTCCAAAACAACCAACACAAGAGATGATAGAGACAATCACTCCTACACCAATAAACAAGTATATGAACCTGCAGAATAAAATGAAGCAAAATCAGTATTAGGCAAAAAAAAAAGATAACCCAGAACCCAATAAACATGAGTGTGAATTCATGTGAGGGGTCGATATCAGTTCCTCAAACAAGAATATAGACCGCAATATACTAAATTCTGCAAGAAAAAGTCATTTTACCCAGTCTTTTAAACTTCTAAAAGAAATCTTAATCCAACAGTTCTCTTGAAAGAGAAGCAGGTCTTAGTATTAAAATGACATCCTTTCTTAAGACTCTCAATCATTATGTGTCAGATTTTTCTTTCTGTGATTCTAAACTTCTAAAGGAAATCTTAATCCAATGGATTTGTTGAAAGAGAAGCAGATCTTAGTATTAAAATGGCATCCTTTCTTAAGGCTCTCAATCATTATGTGTCTGTTTTTTTTTTCTTTTTCTTTTTTTCCTGTAATTCAGTCCAGGATATCATATACACAGATTGACAATCTGAATTCCAAAAACAATTTCTTTCTCAAGATATAACCATTTTCTAATCTGAATCACTATTTTTCTCTCACACTATACATTGTACAACACGATTTTTGAACAGTTGATTCAAGTAGTGCTTCTGCTTCCAACGAATAAAGATATCTCAGGGGACAAAGTAATGAGAGATACAGAAGGAGGGCAATACCAAGCTGTTGGCAGCTTATCGAGGATACTTTCAGAAAGAGACACAGCCATTAGCATGGGGCGACCTAGCTGTATCAAACCCGGATCATAACTAACAGGCGGCATTGACATATTTCCAGAAGCTCTCTTATACTCAACGAACAAGTAGATCCCATAACCAACCATAGCCAGACCCACAAGAGTCAGCAAGAAGTTAAGGAGCTTCAAAAGACATTCCAAGCACCCTCTATAAGCCATATTCCCTTACAAATGAAGTACCCGAGATCCCTTGAACTTTCACCACTAGCTCTCTTTTTTCATCCACTCCAATTGCCTCCTTCTTTCCTTAAAGAATCCACATTAACACAACAAATTCAAATCATTTTCAACAGCATCAAAACAATTCGAATTGCCTAAACCGAGAATTCCCACAAAATTCATCGATAATGAAGCAACCCATTTAGTCCCCAACAATTTACCCTCCAATTCCAAAATTTGACTTTAAATTAGTCATCTTCGGGATGACGAGTAAGAATCAAACTGGAGGCAATAATGACTAAAGTTATCTTCTTTTCACTCGGAAAAAGTCAAATTCAAACCGAATCTAAAATTACAAACCTCCCCACCCACCACCAAAAAAATTCAAACTTTCCCTCTTAGTTTCCCAGGCTTTCTCCGAAACCAAACATGCATAACCACAATATTCCAAAAGACAACCAAAAAAAAAAAAGATGATTAAACAGAAAATCTTATAAAACCCAGCCGTCCCGAGACGATGGATTCGCTCCGATACAATAAGAAAAAAAAAAAAAAGTAAACAGCGAAATATCGGGTGATCGATGCACTTACGGAATTTCGGGATTTCGGGATTTCGAGAGCCTTGTCGGGCTTGTGATCCTATCAGAAGAGAACAGAGAAAGAGACAGAGAGAGAGAGAGAGAGAGTGGAAAATTATAAAGAAGAGGAAACGAGGACAAGACAACCTTTCCTGCTTTTGCTCTGTCTTTTTTTTTTTTAACTTTTGGATATAAATTTTTAAATTTTTATTTTTATTTTTCTTGTTGCTGTGGCGTGTGGGTGAACTGGCATTCGTTTTGCTGTCCGCTGCTGATTGGTCCATCTTTGGGGCCCCACTTCCTGCGCCACAAAATCAAGCTGTCGTTGCCCTTCTATCATTCCTCAATAATCCGTACAACTTATTTTATTTTGTTTAATAATTCAATTCAATTATTCTAACATAAATAATTTTTTTTGTGGCAATTAGCAGTTATTTAATCTTTTTTTTAATATATATATATTTTTACGGGTTGTTTTAAATTTAGTTTAAAAGGGTAAGTAAAACCAACGGATAGACTCGAAAAACATAGTTTATGTTGGAAACCAACGCAAAAAAGAGAGAGCAATCTTTTCTTTTTTTGAAGAAAGAAGAGAGGCAAAAAAAAAAAAAAGTGTCTTTAAACATAAAATTTATTTGTTAATTTTTCTCTTAGGCCAAAATAAAATTAAATTTGTCATCTAACATGTGAACTTTTGTTCTATTTTACTTTTGCATATTGCAGGGTTAGGCGGACATTGTCAACTTTGCCATGACATTTGTCATGGGGCCAACCGTTCCATACAAATTTTTTTTGCCTCGTGATGGCACTAAGTAATCCACTTAGTCTCAGCCAAACTCACACACACTCACACGCAGAGAGGCAATCGCACTCTTACGGGAAATCTTCCTAACCTTTACTACTTAACACAAAGTACAAAGAAATACCAAGACTCACAAGTGTTTCTCACTCTACACTTTCTTTCTCTCGTGTTAGGATATATACTAGTATCATTGGTGTCTCTTGGCAGACACCTTACACACCTATATATAGGCTGCATGACTTGGTTGTCAAGCCAATCATGCTTAGTGTGGCATTCTCCACTACTTCCTACAAGTTAGGCAGAACATGAGTCTGCAATTAAGGAGAGCTTGCCACTTTACTTGGACTGGTTCAACCTACACCTATTGGCTGCCATGTGTTCCTTGCCTCAAGGAAAGACTGCCAACACATTAGTCTCATGCAGTCATGCTTCTCCCATGCTCTCTGCAGATAGGGTTGCAAAGACTTAGTGGGTTCTCCCCTTATGTCCCTCATAAAGTCCTTGTTTCATGGTGTATGGTTGAGAGCCTTGCTCACGCCGCCACCTGTCCTCCTGTTGCCCAGTTCGTGTGCTAGTCCGGACTCCTGTCCGTGCACCAGTCTTGCTTACTGCTGGTTCGGACTCCTGCTAATGCACCAGTCTCCAGTGTTGCTGTGCGGGTTCCTGCTAGCCCAACTTGCTGTCTTATTTCCTTTGACGTGTCTGACTCACGCCAGCTTCATGCCAAGCACTAGCATAAGGCATTCCTAATGCTTGCATTTTGCATCAAGGACTCTAAGGGGCTAACAAACCACCCCCACCCGTTAAATCCAACGTCCTCATTGGTAGGGTCGATTGGTAGTCCTGGATCTGCTTCTCAAATTGCCACAACGTCACGTCCCTTTCCCAACTAGCCTCACTGTCTGGAGCATCTTTCCACTTCACCAGGTATTTTACCCGGCGATTCTTCTTGCTTTGTCCTTGTGTCCTATGGTCTAAAATCTTCTCCACTTGACGCTGGAACTCTGCTCGAATAGTTGGGGGAGCACGCCTCGTCTGCCTCCTCGGAGGTTGGACCCCATCTTCCTCATGAAAGGGTCTCAAGAAGCTCACATGGAAGGTCGGATAGACCTTCAACCTTTTTGGCAGTTGTAATCGATAGGCAACACTGCCAACTTTCTTCGCAACCACAAATGGACCATCATACTTGGGAATTAACCTGCGATGTACCGTCTTACTGCTAATCTTCTTCCATATTTAGGGAGTCAGTTTGAGTAAAACTTTGTCTCCAACTTGGAATTCAAGGCCTCGCCTTCCCCTGTTTGCATACTTCTTCATGCGTCGGGCTGCTTTGTTTAGGCTGTCGTGGGCCTCGTCAAAAAGCTCATGTTTCGAACGAGTATACCAATAGGCTGCTGGACACTTCCCTCCAGGGTTTGTCCGTGCTATCTCATTTGGAGTAAGGGGCTGATGCCCCATTGCTAGCTCAAAGAGACTCATCCCTGTTGATGATGCTCGATGTAGATTGTAGCAAAACTGCGCGGAATCCAGTAACTTTAACCAATTTCGTTGGCTAACAGTCATGTAATGCCGAAGATACTCCTCCAATAGGCCGTTAATCTGCTCCGTCTGGCCATCTGTTTGAGGATGGTTGGCAGTGGAAAACTTTAACTCCGATCCCATCATGTTAAACAGAGTTGTCCAAAACTTGCTTGTGAAGCGAGGGTCTCGATCGCTCACTATATCTTCCAGTAATCCAAAGTACTTAACCACTTGCTTGTAGAATAATTTAGCAGCCATCTCTACTTGACATGAAAACGGGGTTGGGATGAACACTGCATACTTTGAGAATCGGTCAACCACTACCATGACAGAACCTTTGCCATCAACTTTTGGAAATCCACCAATGAAGTCCATCGAAACTGACACCCATGGTTTCATGGGAATGGGTAGTGGTTGCAGCAACCCTGCTTCCTTTTATCTCTCATCCATATCCTGTTGACAGACAATGCACGTCTTTACGTACGCCTCAATGTCATCTTCCATCTTTGGCCAATAGTAGCTACGGGCCAATAAGGCTACATCCACTTCATGCCTGGGTTACTAGCTCATTGGGAGTCGTGGCACTCCCGCAAGATCTCCCTTCTGAAGTTTGCACCTCTGGGAACATATAACCTGTTACCCTTTGCGTGTAACAGTTCGTCATCAAGCCAGTATCATCTCACTATGCCCTCATTCACTTGTTGCACGAGCTTTTGATATTCATTGTCATGCGGCGTTTGGGCCTTGATACGGTTCAGCAAGTCACTTTGCACCTTGGTGAGGGCAGCGACCACTTCTCGCACTTGACGACTTAGAGCATCAGCAACTTGATTGTGCCTTCCCGGTTTGTGTTCCCATATGAAATCGTACTCCACCAAGAGCTCCTACCACCGGGCTTGTCTTGCGGAGAGCTTCTTTTGGGTTTGGAAGAAGGTGTTAGCCACGTTATCCGTTCGAATAACAAACTTGGTGCCCAGTAAATACACTCGCCAAAGGCGAAGGCAGTGCACCACCGCAAGCATCTCCTTCTTATGGGCTGAGTACCGCTGCTTTGCTTCCTTCAGTTTGCGACTCTCATAGGCAATGGGGTGTCCTTCCTAGACCAACATACCACTAATAGCCTTGTTGAAGGCATCAGTAAGGACTTCAAAGGGCACTTCAAAGTTGGGCAGTCGCAGTACTGGCTCCATGGATACCGCCGCCTTCAACTTATCAAAGGCTTGTTGGCACTCCGTACCCCACCTCCAAGGTTGGTCTTTCTTGAGCAAGTTGGTAAGAGAGGCCACCTTTTTGGAGTAGCTTTGCACAAACTTCCTATAATAGTTAGACAAGCCCAAAAAAGACTGTAATTTCGATACTTTGGTAAGAGGTGACCACTCTACAATGGCTTGAACCTTTTCCCTCGTCCATTCTCACCTATCCTTCACTGACCTTATGCCCGAAGAACTCGATTTCCTGCCGGGTAAACTCACACTTCTCCTTTTTTACATACAATTGGTGTTCCCTTAACTGAGAAAACACCAACCTAAGATGAGTCAAGTGATCCTCAAGGGATTCACTATACACAACAATATCATCCAAGTATACTACCACAAAGCGATTAATGAAATCACGAAATACATCGTTCATCAAATTGCAAAAAGTAGCAAGGGCATTAGTCAAACCAAAGGGCATCACTAGAAATTCGTAGGAGTCATAGCGTGTGATGCACGTGGTCTTCCCTTCATCTCCTTCTGCAATTCTGACTTGCCAGTACCCCGACCGCAAGTCTAGCTTCGTGAAGTAAGAGACTTTCGCTAACCGATCGAACAAGTCTGCAATCAATGAGATAGGATACTTATTTTTCACCGTGACCTTGTTCAAGGCCCTATAGTCCACACACATCCGCAAAGAGCCATCATGCTTCTTTTGGAATAACATAGGGGCACCAAAAGGGGCTTTGGAGGGCTGGATCAAGCCTACATCCAGCAACTCCGTCAGCTGCTTCCTCAATTCGGTTAACTCCATTGGACTCATGCGATAAGGGGCTTAAGCCAGAGGTCTCGAACCTGGAATTAGATCAATCCGATGGTCCTGGGCACGCCTCAGGGGAAGACACTTTGGCAGCTCCAAAGGCATCACATCTGCATAGTCTCCCAACAGCTCAGCAACGCTGTCAAGCACCTCGATGGTTATCCCCTCTTTGATTTCAATCAAGGCTGCCAGATAGGTGGTTTCTCCTCTCTTCAAGCCATGCTCAACCTGTATTGCTGAAATCATACCGCCCGACTTCCTCCCAGCACCAACTGAAGAAGTGATTTCACCTGCAATAAAACATGGATGGTTTTCATGCATGATCATTAACCCACCCAAATGTGGCAATAATGCAACCTTTGCATAAGTCAAGAATTCAACACCCAATATGATATTGAAGTCATCCAATGGCACAACTGTAAAGTTGAGGCTGCCACTCCAACTACTGATGGTTACCCTTACGCCTTTGGCCGTGCCAAGCACCTCACGGGCTGCCGAATTGACTGCTTTGATTCGGCTACCGCTCTTTGTGACCTTCAGGCCCAACGACTCCACCATTCGTTCGGCAACAAAGTTGTGGGTGGCACCAGTGTCTGCCATTGCCATCAACTCCTGATTGCGAAGCCCGATCTTCACATACATCAGGCCGACCTGTGGTGAACGTTCCCCTTGAACTGCATTCACCAACTGTAGAGGATTGACATGAGAGGGTCCGACATCATCTGCCCCCTCCTTGGCAATCATAGCACTCAGCTTCTCCCTCTTCGGGCATTCCCTAGCACAGTGAGGGTCATTACAGATAAAACAACCAGAATTGGACTTACCTTTACCTTGGTCCCGAAAGGCAGCTTTGCCTTTGTCCCGACTGTCGTCCTGTTGTTTATCCTTCCTCTTGCCCTCTTTCTTCTTTTTCCTTTAATCTCTGGGTTGCTATTGCTGCTGCTTTCCCCCAGCATCACGTTCATGGATTTGTTGAGTCGAAAATCAACTAACGCATATGCAGCAGCCATGGCAGACGGCAAATCTTTGACGCCCTACCTGCGGAGCTCAATTTGAGCCCACGGTTGAAGACCCGAAAGGAAATTGAAGAGCTTGTCTTCATCCGACATGTTGCGGATGTCCAGCATCAAGGAACTGAATTCCTTCACATAGTTCCGCACCGTGCCACTATGCCTTAGTTTCTTGAGGGAGTCCCGTGCAACCCACAATGTGTTGTAAGGGAGGAATTGATCCTTCAACTCCTTCAGGCTTTCCTACGTCTTTATCCGAGGTCGGTCAACACTTGCATCGTCATCAAGCCTCGTTCACCACCACAATATGGTGTCCTTGGCCAGATACATGCTGGTGAGGGTCACCTTTTCTTCTTCAGGCACCCTTGAGGCCATAAAGTACTACTTCATGTCCTACAAGAAATTCTCGATGGCTTTGGCATCACGTTCCCCCTCGAAAGCCTTAGGTTCAAGGACCTTCATTCTCTTGGAAGCCTCAGCAGCACCTCCGGACTGGCTACCTATGGCCTTCTTGAGGATACTGACATCCTGTTCCATATCACTGAAGGACTGCGTCTAAGCGCCATCAAGACTATCATAACGAGTTTGTAAGAAACTTACAAATTTCTCCAATTCGTCTATCCTTGCCAACATCGAGAGAGCCTGATCCTCCGAGACATCACCGAGCGCTTTCTCGATCCTTGACACCCACTTACGAACTGCATCAAGTCTCGATCCTCCAGCCATTAATCGAACCTACTCTGATACCAATTGTCACGGGGCCAACCGTTCCGTACAATTTTTTTTTTCCTCGTGATGGCACTAAGTAACCCACTTAGTCTCAGCCAAACTCACACACACTCACACACAGAGAGACAACCGCACTCTTACGGGAAATCTTCCCAACCTTTACTACTTAACACAAAGTACAAAGGAATGTCAAGACTCACAAGTGTTTCTCACTCTACACTTTCTCTCTCTCGTGTTAGGATATATACTAGTATCCTTGGTGTCTCTTAGCGGACACCTTACACACCTATATATAAATTGCATGACTTGGTTGCCAAGCCAATCATGCTTAGTGGGGCATTCCCCACTACTTCCTATAAGCTAGGCAGAACATGGGTCCGCAATCAAGGAGAGCCTGCCACCTTGCTTGGACTAGTTCAACCTACACCTACTGGCTACCATGTGTTCCTTGCCTCAAGGAAAGACTGCTAACACATCAATCCCATGCAGTCATGCTTTTCCCATACTCTTTGCAGATAGGGTTGCAGAGACTTAGTGGGTTCTCCCCCTATGTCCCCCATGAAGTCCTTGTTTCATGGTATATGGCTGAGAGCCTTGCCCACGCTGCCACCTGTCCTTCTGCTGCCCAGTTCGTGTGTTGGTCCGGACTCCTGCCCGTGCACCAGTCTTGCTCACTGTTGGTCTGGACTCCTGCCCATGCACCAGTCTCCAATGTTGCTGTGCAGGTTCTCGCTAGTCCAACCTGCTGCCTTCTTTCCTTTGACGTGTCTGACTCACGCCAGCTCCATGTCAAGCACTGGTATAAGGCATTCCCAATGCTTGCATTTTGCATCAAGGACTCTAAGGGGCTAACAGCATCTGACAAACACATTGTGTTTGAAACCTTTAGTCGGCGCCGCCAGCGACGGGAAATCTCCCAGTCACCTCTTTGTCCCCTCCCCCGCAATTCACCGGGAAAAAGAGGACCGTAGGATCCTAAAACGATTCTTGTCTCGATGCTCAATTTGTCATCTAACATTGGCTTGTCTCAATGCTCCATAGACAGGCCAATGAAATCGCCCAATAGGCAACCAAGACATTTTAAGTTTAGAAAAAAAAAATCAAGGAATTAAATTCTTTTATTTCCTTTAACTTTGTATGTTATGTGAGATTTAGTTAGGGCATAAAGTTTCTTCGTACCTATAATCTCCTCTCTCTCTTTTTTTAATATATAACAATTAACCATTGATTATTATCATATTTGTTAAAAAAAAAAAGGTGCATGCTAATGCCTATTTGATGTGAGAGTTCAGTAATTTTAATATATAATTTCTATGCATTTTATTTAGATTTAAGTTCCCTCAACACATTCTCTTTTTTGAAAAATACAAAATGAGTGATTGAGGTGTAACATTAATAACTAAATTCAGTTATCGTTATAATTGAGTATGAAAAAGTTTCGCTTATAATTATTGTTATTTATATAATAATTTTTTATTAAAAAAATTAAATTAAAATATTAAAAAAATACACAAAAAAAAGGTTGCATGTTAGATTGTTAGTCCAACCTAACTAACATTATATATATATATATCTCAATAAGTTTTTAAAGGTTTGTCATAGTATGGTGTTAATATGATGTGAGATTTTTTTAATAAGACCTATGAAAACTTAACTTAGGATTGTATTAGTATTTCGTGCGCGACTCACTTAAAAGGCTCCATTTGATTAGGAGAGCAAGGGCATTGAAAATGGGGTAATGACTTGAGTGATCGGGACATACAAAAATTCAAAATGGGAGCAACGAGATCCCAATCCCTAGCCTCAAAAATTTTACTATTAAAGTAGTAAAAAATAATTAATAAAATAATATAATGTTATAATAAAAATAAAATAATAAAAAATATCATATTTAAAATATATTAAATATTATTTTATTACTAAATTTTATGAAAACAAAGCAAAATAATAAACTTATAAGAGGCAACAAAGAGAATATGAAGTTGACAATGTTATATAACTTCTTTATTCAATGCATCTTTCTCAAATATAAAAGGATTTTTAACCGGAAAAAAAAAAGAATGATTTTTAATTACCAAGCATGATCTTCCGATTTGCAAGTTATAAACAAAAAACACCAACATACAATTAACTTCTTAAAAATTTGGTTAGACATAACATAATTAGTTTGACTACTTTTTGGATACAAATCATTTTTTATCACCCTTTAATAACCCATATCTACATAAAGTAAGTAGTAAAGCATTCATGAAATACATTTTTTAAGGTAATTTTTGTCTTTATAAATAAATTTTCCTAATAATAACAATTATTTTCTTATGATACGATAGATTTTTTTATTAATATATTTTTTATATAGTGAGATAATATAAATAACTAAATTTTTAATGAATCAAATAGTAAATTATAAATTGTTAAAAATAATATTTTATAAAAATAAAAAAATTAATTTATATTAATTTTAATTCAATAATATATAAAATAAAACAATACAAAGTATAAATATTATTAATAATAAATGATGATTATTATTATTATTATTATGATATATAACAATTAGTATTATTATAATAATAAATAATAGATAATAACAAATATATAACAAATAATTTTTATTTAATATGTAAATTAAGTTTTTAAAAATATATTAATTTCTAACAAAATCTAATTTTGAAACAACCACATCTAACATGCATAGCCATTGAAGTGCTCATTTTCCTTATGCTACATGACATTAATGTAAGGAGGATAGGTGGTACATTCAAGTGAGACTTTGAGTGTTATTCATCAGTGTTCTCATCCCATTGCCTTTTTAGTTTATTGGATTGACTAATTGATTCCATTTGCTGACATTTTATATTGTCTGTTTAATTATAAGAAAATTTATTTTGCAGCAATGTACACAAATAGAGATGCATAATTTCTTTTTTTTCTTTGAAAACGTTGAAAGGAAGATTAACTCGTATCTCATATCACCATCTGGTTAGTATTTTGTCTTCTTTAATGATCTATCAGTTTTCCAACTTAATTATTCAAAAGAAAATTGTCTACTTTAATTATATATTAGTAATTAAAGACAAATTAAAAAAAAAGACAACATTTTTTACTGGTATGCTAATTAAAGGTCTGTTTCTTTTTTCTTTGATCTTAATTAATTTTTAAAAATACTAATTTGGTTTCCTTTATTTTCTCAAGTTTCTATAACTTTTATGAACCCAAAGGAAAATACAATTTCAAAAAATTTAACACCAACACAAATCATCTAATTGATTTCTAATTCATGATAACTTGTTTTTATAGATAGATACTCTGTTTTTTTTTTAAAAAAAAAAGGAAAAATCATAACTTTACGAGAAAATATATTGTGAGCACAAGTAGTAGTAGAGATAGCATTCATTTGCGGCTCGCAAAATTATTTTGGAGAAAAAAAAAATCTAAGTATTTGAATTTTAGCTAATTTTTTTGTTTCCTTCTTATATTTTGTTGCCTTTGTAATCGGGTCTTCAAACTCCTTTTTTTACTTCTATTTCAGTCCTCAGCGCCATATTTTACGTGCAATCAAGCCTTCTATAACATCTCTGGTTATATTTTATGCCATTTCTTATGTGGTTAATAATAAGTGTTAGTGTAGTCATATGGGCAAATAGCTAGAAATCTTTTTTTGTTTACTTGTCTAGGTGACTGAGTCTTTTGGAGAAGAAGTGTGGGATGAGAGTAAGAAGAGTTACATTTGAATTTGCCACATGATGCATCTAGGAATCCTAAGAGCACATAAATGGAGATGATAGTTTAACAGAGTTTTTTTTTTTCTTGTATTTATTCAAATTCAAAGTTCTTTATTAACATTCACTCTCGAATAAAAAGAAATTAATGATAAATTATAATATTAAGTTTTTAATTTATTAAAATTAAAATTAGGTGTAAAAAAATTTATTAAATTAGATAATATTAAAGTGATGAGTATTTTTTATAAAAAAATATTAAATAAAAACATCCACAACTAATATCAACAAATTATATTAACAAATAATATCTGATTTTAATTTATAAAGATATATATATATATATATATATATATATATATATATATATATATATATATACTTTATTTAACTAAGTATACAAATATTCTTATTGATAATTATTGCTAAAAGTTCACCTTTAAAATAGTCAACAATCACATGATAAAAGGTGGTAAATTAGTCAAGGAGAAATAAAATTATACTATCAAATACTCAACCAAGAAGCAACAAAATATAATGTTTTATGCCAAAAAGCATTCTTTTGACAATCAATGATTATGGAAGGTCCACTAAAACTAGAAAATAATCACTTTCATGATAATTGGGAACCATACATGTTTGTTAAAGTTTACATTTGACAATAAGAAGAGCACATCAGGAGCAGTTAAAACAATAAAAGAAAGAAGTCTACCTAAGTGAATACAAACTAGTAATACTTTATTCATCACTCATTTTTCCTATGCTTTTTCACTTCATCTTTAGCTAGTTTTTATTTTAATTTGATGCTTTCCTCGCCTATCATTACTTGTTATCATGTATTTTGATCCAATACCTTATCAATTATTGATGTCTCTTATTAGTTTTTTTATGCTTTACTAATTATTGAAGACATTCATGATCTAACACTACCTTTAATAACATAATCACTCATGTAAATGATTTGAATTGATCATAAGTTCTTTGTCATGTCAAGTAATAAAATTAATTTCATACATTAATGTCAAAATGTTTAGTCCCTAGCACTTTGTCACCCACCTCAAGAACATATTTTGTAAGCATAATTGTGCCTTAACCAAAATTGGTAAAAGCAAAAAAAAAAAAAAAAGGCTTAGCTATAAGCACAACATAGTAGCAAGCATTAGAAGGAAGAAAAAAAAAAGGCCAAAACAATATAAAAAAACACCAAATATTCAACCACACTCAGATATTGATTATAAAAGAAACTTATCTTGAACATTTATGTTATTATTTATTGAAAAACAACTGAACCAAACTCACAGGAGCCCTTTACCCAAAAATAACCACAAGTGAGCATATTGTTTTTTTCTCTCTTGTTTTGCATAACATACATTGATTAGCTGCAAAATGAGAAGCTAACAACAAAAAAATGCAAAGCAATAAATGAAGCAAAAAAGCATCTTCGAACCAACATTTTATTCCTTGAAGTGCTTATTAAAGACTCACTGACACCACTATTAGAAAATTAATTAACACCATTATTGAAGTCGTTAGTCGCCAATCTACAAACATAAAATAACAGTGCCATTTTGGGCACCTCAAATTAGTCCTTAGACACAAAATGACATCAACCATTTTTAAATTCCCAAAAAGTTTCCCTTTTATTTTCAACATGCAAAATCATAGTAAAAAGCATCCAAATCCTTTTAAAAATCTTTCAAAATTTTCTTTCTTATTTTTTTTGGTGCAAGGAATCACTATAAAGAGCATTTAAATTCTTTAAAATTTTTCCAAAAAAAGTCAAATCTTATTTTTTTAGTGTAAGGAATCACCATAAAAAGCATCTTGAATTTTTCCAAAAATTACCTTAGTATAAAGGATCACCATAAATAACATTTTGAAACTTTGCAAAATTGACCTTGGTGCAAGGAATCACTATAAAAGGCATCTTAACCTTTCCAAAATTATTTCAAAGTAAGGGACCTTTGTTAAAAGTATCCTACAAATTTTTTTGAACCTTAATCTCACTTCTTATCACATCAATATTTCTAAATCCTAATATATGCTCATGATAGAAATTTCCTAAACTACATATCATTAAGAAAAATAAACAAATACAATATTAAAGTAAGAAGAAACATAAGAATATAATCAATGTTAAAGTTGTAATACCATTGTTCATGATGAGCACTTAAGCTAGTCTTGATTTCCACTAGATGTAACTATACTTTTGAATCCCAAAAATTCCTATTAATGCAAATCAAATCCCATTAGCTCAAAGGACAATGTAGTTCTTTAAATTAGTGGTTCAAGTGTTCTAACCACACCTTAAAAGGTTAATAGCGACTCCAATTTCGTAAGGATGGTTTAAGGTGGCAAAATCTCAAATCAATCTAAAAATTGCAAAGGCCAAATAAATGGTGAGGGAATTGGGTAGAGTACCCTATGAGTATGGTTTGCCTTTGTCGTTGGTAATTCATCATGACAATGTTGCAACAATTACTAATGACCTATCACCTACCATTCATTAATAGAGCCCTACATCAAACATTATTTCCTTTTACATTGAGTCATAGTTTGTTAATCATTAATGTAACCAAATTAGAATGTTTCATACTTATATTATTATTACTAAAATGACCAAATTAGAATATTTGAATGATATGCATACAATATTGTTTATTAGTGACCAAAACGACTAAACTAGTCTGTTTAATGACATGCATAAATAGTTATTTATCCATGATTTTAAGGAAATACATGTCAATGAAAAATGAATTGATAAATTGACATTATTAATCACAGAGATTTTAGGATTTACCTAAAGATAAATCATTATTTTGTGATTAGTAGTATAATTAAGATATATTAATATTTTTCGTTAAATATAATTGTTTATCTAAAGATATCAAATGTATTTGGTTGAAAATATTTAATTACCTATTAAAATTGATTTACAATATTACTGTATTATAGGATTTTTCAAAGGAGAACTAAAATATACTTTAATTTATCTAACTTGTTTAATTCACTTGCATATTTTATATGTTATTTTTTTTAGTAGATTGATCTTCTTATAATGACATGAACAAGTCAATTTTTATTTGGATGTTATGAATCTAGACTTGTATTATTAGTAAGTAAACCCACTATTTTTATAGATTTAAGTAATGAGAAAGAGAAATTATATTATAAACATAGGAATAAAACAACAAGTTGAATCTTATATTTATAAAAGTGATTATTGCCAATAATATTAAGAAAAATATTTTACAAACAGAAAGTGCAAAAGAATATTTGTAAGTGGAAAGACAATTCTATTTTGTGAACAAGTCATTCATTGGTACTCTTATAATAGAACTTAAAACCATATAGTTTACCAGTTTCTAAATGATACAAGAGTACATTGTTGAAATAACTAATATTATAGTAAGACTTAAGACGTTGGGATTGATGTTAAAGAACTCTTTTATAGTATAGTTTATTTTACACTCATTAACTCTAGAGTATGGACTTTTTCAAATTAACCACAACAATGTAAAGAATAAGTGACGTTAAAATTAATGGTAAATAAATCTTTTATAGTATAGTTCATTTTCAACTAATTAACTTTAAAGTATGGGCTTTTTCAAATTAACCACAACACTGGAAAGAATAAGTGAAAAGTTAATAACTTAGATAGCATGCTTGTTTAGGAGAAAAACAAGATTGAAAAATCAAGAGTCACTTCATTAATCTTATAGGCAAAAGGTTGAAAAAGGAATAAAAGTGAAAGTTAACTAATTTAAGAAAGAAAAGAGTCTACTCAAGATGCCCAAATTGGAAAGAAGGATGAAAGGATGGTAAGTGTTGCCTCTGTAAAGAAAGTTGGATATTATCATAAAGGTTGCTTGAACCATAGTTTGATTTGAAAAACAAAGGTAAATTGAATGCCTTAGTATATTTTGAATCAAATTTAATTGAAATTCCTCATAATAATTGGTAGTTTGATTTTAATCCTAATACTCATGTCTCTAATATAATGTAAGGATTTATTACAACTTAATTGTTTTTATTTATGTAATAATACTATTATTATTGGTTAATGTATTCTTATTGATGGTTTATATAAACCGAAACTGATAATGTTTTTACATAATCCTTACTCATTGTACATCATAACATTATAATTAAGCATAGTACAATAAATGAAAATTATACTTACTTGTTAGATAAATATTTGAGTTATATATCCAAATAAACTTGGGGGATAAAATTTTAAGTCATATTTTCAAGGAAGATTAGTGAGATTGGATATTAATAAGATTCTTTTGAATATGAATTTTACTAATCTTATGGAGTATGTAGATTGCATTAAGTATAAGCAAACCAAATATAAAATAAAAGAAGTCACAAGAAATACCCAGCTTCTTGAAATTATATATATTGATGTTTTTTTATTTTTTGGCACTTTAGTTCTTAATGAAGAATTGTATTTTATTATCTTCATAAATAATTTTTCACATTATAATTATGTTTATTTACTTTATGAAAATCTTAATATTGAATAACCTTAAAGTATATATAAAAGAGGTTAGAAGTAATTAAAGAAAAACATGAAAATTGTAAAATTTAGTAGACAATGAATATTATAGAAAATATAATGAATCAGGACAATGTCTAGCTTTATTTGTGAAATCTTTGAAAGTTAAAACATATGTGTATGGTATACTATATCAAATACACCTTAGCAAAAGGCATGACTAAAAGGTGTAATTGGATATTAATGAATATGATTATGAGCATGATAACTCCTCCTTATTCTAATTTTGTGGATGTTTATACTTAAAAGTTTAAACTATCTGTTAAATAATTTTCCTAGTAAGACAGTTCATATAATCCACATGATAAAAATTAAATTCTAAAAAGTCTAAGGAGTATATGTTTTATTGCCCAAACTATAGTCTGAAAATTGTAGAAACTAATAATGCAAAATTCATTAAGAATAGTGGAGTTAGTGTGAGTAATAAACATCAAAATGTAGATATAAAAGAAATTAGGATAAATATTTTTTTCCCATAACAATTTATTTTTCACACTACACTAAATATTATTCTAGAAATTGAAAAACATTTGAATGAAAAACACTCTCTAAACAAACCATCTCACAACTGATTAATGAAAATAAATAAATTAAAAAGATCTTAAAAAGAAAGGAGATATGACTATTTAAGATAATTATATAATTTATTTATGAGAGTCATAATTTTATATTATAATCAATAAAAATCCAATTTCATTTTCACAATCACAAAAATATTGAATTTGATTATGAAATTGGTGGCTCAATATAACTTTGAGTTACACCAAAATAATGGATGTGAAATTGCCTCTCTTAATGAAGATCTTAAAAAGGAATTTCATTTGGATCAATTAGAAGTTTTTTTTCCATAACACGTAAAGATCAAATGGTTTGTAAACTCAAAAAATCAATGTATAAACTAAAACAGACTTGTCAATAATGGTATCTTAAATTTGATGATATCATAATATCTTTTAAATTTAAGGAAAACATTATTAATCAGTACATATACCAGAAGTTTAATGATAATAAGTTCATTTTTTTGGTCCTATATATTTACGACAATTTTACTTTTTGTTAATGATTTAAGTATGTTACCTAAGACTAAAGAATTTATCTTGAAAAATTTTATAATGAAAAATATAAGAGAGTCATTTTATGTTATAGGAATAAAAATATTTTGTAACAAATCACAATAAATGAGGATTGTTTTAGAATGACTACATTGCAAAAATTTTAAAGAAATTTAATATAAGTAAGTGTTTACTTGGGGTTTTTTCTATATAAAAAGGAGAAAATTTTAGTTTTATGTAATGTTTCAAGAATAATATGGAATATAAGAAAATAGAATTAATTCCATCTATTTTTATTATTGGTAGCCTGATATATTTGCAAACCTAAACTAGATATGATATCAATCTTATAATCAAAATGTTAGGTAGATGTTAAAATAATCTTGGAATGGATCATTAGAAAGTTATAAAGAAAATGATGTGGTACCTATAAGAACGAAGAATTGCATGCCTATATATAGAAAATTTAACCACTTAGATGTGATTATATATTAGAATTACAATTTTGTTGGATGTCTTAATAGTATAAAATCCCTTTTCAGTTATTTATTCCTATTTGGAGAATCTATAGTATTGTGAAATAATAAAAAATTGTCCATCATTACTTCATTTGTAATGAAAGCTAATTTTGTGGTATGATTTAAAGTTATAATTTATATATTATGGTTTTGCAACTTTATTTTAAGACTTGGGATTATCGATACCATTGACAAGTTATTGAAATTTTATGTATTTTTATAACAATATTCTTCTGTAAGAATAACAATCTTTAAGGGTACTAACTCATGGAAATAAAGTATATTATTGTTAAGAGGGTTCATGAACAAAAAGTGTTTATTAAATACTAATTGATTTCATGATGCGCAAATCATAATGAAAGTTTACAATCATTGTTATGTAGAGAATATATTTTCAAAATGAGATTTAGTTGTAATGATGGTTAATGATGCATGATTATAATGACATTATGAGCTTAATGATATGTTTCTAATATATATTATTTACTTCTTATTATCTTATGATTATGTACAAATTATCGTTTTATAGTTAATAAGAAAGTTTTTTATGAGATATTATTATAGATTATTAAGAAAATATTATATATATATATATACTTTATGGGTCTTATATAGGAAACTGAAAATGTTATAATATGTAAAATAGAATGTTCTAAGAAAATAAAGTATAATTGTTATAACTTATATTAAACAATTTATCTCATTAAGACATTATAATGAAATTGTAAAAGAGTATTTATTATTTTCACTTAGATATAATAATTAATATAATAAGTTATAATAAGATTAAGTAGGAGAATATTATAATTTTTAATTAAAAATATTAGAATATTTTAATAATATTTTTATCAAAGATTTAATAATTATGTGATTCGATTAATAAAAAAAATTATAAATTATTATATTGATTAAGAATTATAATTTTAAGAGTAATTTAAGTATTAATAAATACTTAATTTAAAATTTAAAATTATGTATATATATAACTCATCATCTTTTTTTCTTAATATATATAAAAATTCTATTTAAAAGTTTGTTATTATAATAAAAATTAAAAGAGAGAATTTAGTTACTAGGTTAACATGAACTGTTCAAAAATATTAATGTTTTCAAATTTTATAAATTCAAATATGTTATTTATAATATTATTTATATAAAATATTTAATTTTAAGATTCAAAATTAATATTTAATAATAATTTTTTATTTAAAAAGTCTAAAAAGATATGCTATTAGATGTAGCTGTTTGTGAACATAAATCACTTTGCAAAGTGGCATGGATTCCTTTATTTACTACACATGAATACTCATTTAAGGTAAATAAGAATAACGGTGTGGTGTTTGGTAGAAATTTAATTGAGTGAGAGTTTGATTCAAGTTTTAATATTAAGACTTAAACTTAGTTTGGTAAAAGTTTGATTAAGTTCATCTCGAACTCAACTTGTTTTCCAAAATTTTTCATTAATTTAAAATTAAGCTTTGTTTAAGCTCCATAATAAGTTCGGCTTGATTACATTTAAACAATAATCAACTTTAGAGAGAACTAGATTAAAAAAAGAAAATGGTGGATTGAATTTCACATAGAAAAGATCGCACAAAATTTTTTTCCTTTTTTTCCATGGAAGCCTGTAACCACCAGAATCTAAATGGCGAAAACCAAAAACCTATGGATGCAGAGAGGGAGAGTGAGAGAGAGATGGAAGATGGACAGGAGCCATGATGTGCTTAACAAGAGCAGAGCTACACTGAACTAAAATCTATGTGCTCAGCCCTCACATCCATTGGCTACCTCTGTTCTATTCATTCTCGGTTTCTATTCGAGCCAAACACGCCGATAGCTGTCTCTCCCTCGCTCCATCCCTCTAGAGGAAACATGATCTAATCTACTAAATTCCCTTCCTCCAAAGTCCAATCCTCACCCTTCTGTGTCTGTTTCCATTAGAAAAATCAAAGGAACATAAGGGGTGGGGCAGGAGCCGCACTGCAATCATCGATCTAATGAACTTTTTAATAAACATAGTGATTAACAAATATGGTTGTTATTTTGCACTTCTAATCACAATCTAATTAACTTCTTACTAAATAAAAAAGAAATAATAAGCTATTTTTTTTTTAATTATTTACAAGAGAAAAGGAAGACTAGTTAATAACTCCAAAAAAAAAAAATTTATAATAAAAGAAGATAAAAATAATGCAATTTTAGCATTTATTCATTTTTTTTTTTAATTTGAGTATAATTTTTTGGATTTGACTAATTAGTTGACCCCCTCTTTTTCTCTCCATGGGTATGGTAAATGCTATGCCCTGTGAGAGTTTCCAACCCTTGTCTTCCTGTAGGCTCTCCCTTATTGTTTTATGAATTTTGTAGAGGAGAATGGGGCCTTGGTCTTTTGATAAACAGGTTATTGTCCTTAAAGAAATCACGAGTCACGAGCAACCATCCAAGGTGGGTATATTTTAGGTTTCTTTTACTTTTAAATAATAACGGACTTGTTTTATTAATAATAACCACCAACCGTAACCAGACCAGCGGTTATTAAGATTATATTCGCTTAAACCAAAGAGACACATCTCTTTTTTAGTTTTAATTCCCGATAAATATTATCATCGAATAATAAATTTTCACCATACGAATGGTCCGGTGGTCAAAGTATCCTTTGCCAACAATTGGAAATGGGATTCCAATCTCTGTTAGTCTCAAGCAACAACATATACAAGGAGGCACAGTCTGAACTTTAATCCCTGCAACTACCTTGCCTCGTGCTTTAGTTTAACTGATGCCCAGGAATGACTTTCCAGTTCCTTGCCCCCATGGACACAATGCCCCTTCCCTTGCAGCATAAGTCAATGCCCCTTACACGTACAACTATTATGCAAACCATCCCGTATGTACATGAAATAAATTTTGATGACCAATGACCTTTGTAACGTTTCCTGTGCATGATTTTTTTTTTTTTTACCTGGCGTTCAGCGGCCCACCTTTTTCTTGTAGGAATTAAAAGATTACTTACTCTATGTATTTTAATACCCACATGATTGGTTTGGACAGTAAACACGTACGACTCTTAAAGAATAAGGAATTTGTAGTTTTTTAGAGACCCTGTTTCTTTACCCTACATATCTTCTTGCATTAAACTTAATATTTTCTAGTATAAACCGAAGATGCAAGACATTAACCATGATAATTGTTCAAACATGTAGACAATTATATCCCAAAAATATAAATTGTACAAGAAACTTAGGATACACAATTGCATGTCGCATACCGTGTGTAAAACATGATTATAGTTATGCATATAAATTTTAAAACTTTATATTTCACATATTTAGAAAGAAAACATACACTAAATAAGTTAGAAATCTTCTCATAAAATCTAAAATTAAATTTTTTAAAATTTTAGTTTTAATTAGATATACGATTTAAAATAATTTTTTAAATTTTATTATATTTTTTTTCAGTTCCATAATTTTAAGACAAAATTGATTGGCTCTTATAAATAACAATCCCTTCCCTCGTATGTATCGTTAGAGGTAGCTATGCAGCCCCCCCAGATACCATGAATTACTTAATCTGAAACTATTATGGGTTTGAGAACCCAGTGTGCAGTTAATCGTCTGGAAAAGCTTTTGCAGCTTCAAGGTCCCATCCTAGTTTTCCTCATGTAAACTACGTTAAAAGTTCATGGGATGGAGAAACTAAATTCACAGCTTCACTTTGAGCATGGCTATTTTGTGAATTGCAAAGGAATTGGCAAAGATAGGGGGCGGGGCGGCTTGGGTTTGCTATGGAAAGAGTCACTTTCAATATCCTTGCAAACCCACTTCAGAACATCACATGGAAGCGATAATTTTGGATGGCACACAAAATTCAGAATGGCATTTCACCGATTGGCCCGAGGATGACAACAAATTCTTGACGTGGGCTTTGATTAGCAATCTGAGGGATTAGCTCAACAAACCATGGGTGTGTGAAGGAGATTTTACTGAAATTATGTAATCCCAAGAGAAGCGAGGTGGAAGACAAAAGGTAGTTAATTAAATGGATGCCTTCAAACATGCCATGGAAGCCTGTAATCTTCACGATCTGGGGTTCTCAAATTTACCTAGAAAAATGGCAAAGTAGCTGATGAAAATATCCATGAGAGGTCAGATCAGGTCTTTACTTGCTCATCTTGTTTAAATATTTTTCCGAGTGACTATATTTTTCATCTTGCTAGGTTTGGCTCGGATCATAATGCGTTGAAGACAGGGCTTGAGTATTGACCTTCATATGTACATAAATTGCACAAGCCTATTCGTTTTGAGAAAATGTAGCTTAGAGACTCATGGTGCGAAGAGACAGTTGCGGCTTCTTGGGATCAAGCTCGGCAATTATTTCCTCAAAAAAAATTGTCATGCATGCTTCGATATTGCAGCAGAAGGCTCAAGTGATGGGAAACACGCATTTTTGGCAACATAAATTTTGAGCTACAGAAGTTGTAGAAATGCCAACAGGAGCTTGACACTTTTTTGCCTCATCCCTCTAAATATAATTGCACTCAAGGATGATGATCAAGCTGCCATGGATGAGTTGTTACGCTAGGAAGAGACCTCGTGGGCTCAACGGTCCAAAGCAATGCGGCTTAAGGAGGGTGATAAAAATGCTAGCTTTTTCCATGCAAAAGCATCTCAGTGCAAGAAAAGAAGCTATATTCGAAGAATTACAGGTGAAGAAGGCCTTCTCTACTAAGCCAAAGCTGATATTGCTCAAGTCTTCACGTCCTAGTATCAAGATATTTTCAAGTCTCAAGGAGAGATGAATGCCAAGCTCACCAAAAAATTTACCAGAGAGGAGATTCACCAAGCTTTGAATCAAATGCACCCAACCAAGACCCCTGGTCCAGATAGCATGCGAGCACTTTTCTACAAATCTTTTTGGCATATTTTGGAAGATGATGCAGGTGAACAGTATAAATTATACTCACATCTACTTGATCTTGAAGGTACCATTTTCGGGTATGTGTAAAGAATTCAGACCTATCAGTGTATGTAATGTGCTTTTTAAACTCATCGCAAAAGCCATTGCAAATAAACTTAATGTGTTCTTCCTCAGATTATTTCAGTCTCAAAGCGCTTTTTGTTTTGGGGCGATTAATTGCTAACAACGCTTTTATTGCATCTAAGACCTTCCACAACATGAAGCATAAACTAGACATGAGTAAAGTCTATGACCGCGTGGAGTGGAGTTTCTTTAAACAAATGATCCTCAAAATGCACCTTGTTACTAATTGAATGTGTTTGATCATGAGATGTGTGATATCTGTATCATAGTCTGTCATAGTTAATTCAATTCTTAGGGAGTCTTTCAAGCTATCCAGAGGACTCTAACAAGGTGACCTATAGTAACACTGTCGTTCATGTTTGCCATTTAAATAAGAAAACTTTATATTTTAGCTTCAAATTATTTATTTCTTTTTATTTTTACTATCTAAAACAGAAAATAAAAATAATAGTGACAAGTTGAATGCCAAAAATAATTTTTTGAAACTAAAACTAGATGAAACTAAAAGGGCAGAAAGCCATGGCATTGCATTTTTGTTCCATAATGCCAATCAGTTACTTAAACAGGAAATTTTTCCCTCCAAGTCTTTGAATTTTAGTTAATGGTAGTTGCATATATGGTAAAGAGTTGTTGATGAAGAAATCAAAGTAACTTCCTCTGTTCTTATGTAATTTAAATTTAAATTTAAATTTAAATTATTTGGAATATAATATAACTTGTTAATCAAGTTTTAAAGTTATTTAATTACTAAAAAATTTTATTTCAAATTTAAAAATTTGAATAAAAATTTATAATTTGAAATTTATATTCAAATTTTTTAATGCACAAAATATCAGATAAAAGAGATTTGATGATGAATGAAGATTCATGAACCACTCTTATCAATTTGTAAAGTTTTTTATTCTACTACTTTTCTTTCTTTCTCTCCATCACTGATTTTCTAATTTATACATTGTTATTCTTAAGAATTGAACCTGCTAGTCAGTTTAACCATCAACAAACTTAGCATAACAAAAGTAAGATTCTCGAGAAACCTTAAAAGAGCAAAGAAAAAAAGAGGTTAAACACTAAAATAAGGAGAAACCAAAGAGATTGCTCTAATAAACTAGAAACCAGAAAAGCACGACTTCATCAAACTTAGTCCTTTACCACCACCCAAATTTACAGAAGAGAATCACCCTCAATGGATAACGATGATGAAAGCCTATTTAAGGACATCTAATTGTGGGATATAATAAAAGTTAAAACTTAACCATATCCCATTTTAACAAATCCATCACTGGTACAAGTCAACCTTTATAATTAGTAAGTTACATAGTAATATAAAGTTTTGACTTACATTCACTTTTAGAAATTATATTTAATACAATTATGACATGTAAAACGGCAAAAAGGGCTCAAGAAAGGATTAAAGGAGAGTTTGGAGGCAATTTAAACTTAAAAAATATGCAACTTTTAAATTTAAAAAAAGAGTTTGAAAGCTCAAAAATGAAAAATACAGAATTTGTTAAATATTATAATGATAGATTAATGAGAGTTATGAATCAAATCGGGGTCTTTAGAGAGAATTTCTTGACAAGCAAATTGTTCAAAGAGTTTTGGTGAGTATCCCAAAAAAACTTAAGATTAAAATCTCTTTTTTGGAAGATTTCAAGGATCTGAATACAATTAGTCTTGCAAAACTCATTAGTTCTCTCTAAAGACAAGAACAAAGAAGACTTAAGTCAGGATAAGACCTCTAAAGAGGCCTTTTAAGTCAAACTTAAAAGAAACAAGCTAGCAAACTAGAAAGAAAAGCCAAAGATTCAAGCAAACTAGAAGGTAGAAGGCAGTATTCACCTTATGAGTTTGTAAGAAAACCAATTATATAGCAAAATTCTACTAGAAAAGACTTGATCTTATATGTAAAATTTGCAACAAGAAGAGTCACTATGAAAAAATATACTAGCATAAAAGAAAGCAATAATAGCAGTTGCAAGGAGATCAAGAATTACAAAATAGACAATCTATTGATAAGGATCAATAAGTAGAAGATTAATTGTTTATGACTACTAGTTGCACCAGCAGTAAATCTAGTGACACATAGCTAGTATATAATAGTTGCACCAACTATATGTTACTTGATATTCACCTATATAAAGAGCTTGATAGTTCTCTTAAATATAAAGTTAAAATTTGAAATGGTGAAACTAGTCGAGTAAAATGTAAAGGCGTAGCTATAATCAAAACAAAATCATATATCAAGTTTCTAACTAATATTTGTTTTTATATGTTATAAATTAGTATTTTCTCTCAGTGGGTCAACTATTTGAAAGGAATTATTTTTTAATTCTTAAAGATAAATTATGTATTATTTGTAATTTCTTTTGTGCTGAATTAATTATTGTCACTATGATTAAAAAAAATTATGAATTAATCTAAAAAGAATACTATTGATGAGACATTTAATTTATTGTATTAAAGACTTAGTCATTATCATTTTGTTGGAATTCAAAAGTTGCAGAAAGCGTTTTTGTTTTGGAGTGATTAATTACTGACAATACTTTGATTGCATTTAAGACTTTTAACAACATAAATCATAGGTACAGGGGCAAAAAATCATATACGGCACATAAATTAGATATGAATAAAGTTTACGAGGAAAATAATTTCTTTAAACAAATGATGTTTAAAACGCAACTTGCTACTGATTGCGTGCACTTGATCATGACATGTTTGACATTTGTGTCATATTCTATCATAATTAATTCAATTTTTGGAAGTCTTTCAAGCCATCCAAAGGATTCCAGCAAGGTGACCCATAGCAACATTGTCGTTGATGTTTGCCATTTAAATAAGAAAATTTCACGTTTTAGCTTCAAATTATTTATTTATTTTTATCTTTACTATCTAAAACGGAAAATAAGAATAATATTGACAATTTAAATGCTGAAAATAAATTTCCCAAACTAAAACTGGATGAAACAAAGAAGAACATGGTTAAAGACCATGATTTCTGCATTGAATAACTGGTCCACAGAAATAAAATGTCCACATAGAAATTTGATAAAGCGGAAAAAAAAAAACATATAAACACAGGCAACCAAAACTATCAAAATCAAAAGGTAGCGAACACCCACATGAATCCATAACTAAACAACCATATAAACGGGGAAAAAAAAAAGAAAAAAGAAAGAAAAACTTACATGCATGACAAGGCACAGGGCCACTTTGCTTTGGCCATGGAGATCCCTACCATTCTTCCTTTTACTTCATGGGTCATATCTTCTAGCCTGTATCTATCCCTCTAAAGATCAAGACTCGCAAAAAATCTTCTAATGCAACCATCTTGACCAATCTGATTATTATCTATGATAGTCACACGCTGTCGCGCCACCCACTTGAATCCATAGCTCAAAAAGTAGTCTAACGAAGAGAAAGAAAAAACATGGATACATCACATGGCATGGGGCCAGTTTGCTTTGGGGGAGGAAGGAAGGTCTCCATCATTCCTCCTCCTAAAGCCATGCGTCGTATCTTCCAAGTCTACTTCTACCCTTCAAAATGTCGAGACCCGCAAAAAGTCTTCTAATGCGACCAACACAACCAATCTAATCCCGACACTCTAACATAGTCGCAACTCCTGCAACTCATGCCCGTCCGAAGAGTGGCGATCACAGCCCGTCTGTACTGCTGACGTCTCCAATTTTATATAAACAGACTCATCACTTTTGTGGAAAATATATGAAACTCATCATTGAGTCGCATAAAGAATGGTTCAAATTCCCTTTATAATTTTTGATATTAAGAAACACTAATTAATCCAACTGAATTAAAGTGTTATTATATACATATTTTTTAATTTTTTATTCCAATTATAGAAAAAAATATTACTAATATAATTATTAATAAATAAATATTGACAAAATATTATTATATCTTATATAAAATAATAACTATAAATTCTTTTTAAAAATACGTTAAAAATATTTTCGATTAGAAAACATTTTTTAAATTAAAATAAATAAAGTTTTTTTTTATTCAATTTCAATTTTCATAGTATGGTTCACTATCCGTCACATAAAATTGTATTTTTGAAAAAAAGGCAATACTTTCTTTTGGTACATCAGATGTCCTGCCAGTACTCCAATAGTGTCGTGGTACGATGGGCATTTGTTTAGGACGCCTTACGCTAATTAATGGCTGGGATTTATTTTGCAAAGAGGCCAAACCACACATGCCAATCTTGGCCGTCCAAACTGCAACATCTACCTCAACTTAAATGCTTGGGACACAGGAAAGCAGCAGGGGTGGGTACAAAGCTATCAAAGTGGTCGGCTCGATCTTAGTACCTTGAATTGGTAATGCTCCGAGCTGTTCGAGTTAATTTAGGTCGTGAGTTGAATAAAATTATTAAGTTGAATCTTATTTGAATTGTTAATGTATTGATGTCAGTGCTGCTTGTTAACACAAGTAACTGTAAAAGAAATAAAAAAAAATCGCCATCCATTAAGGTTTCCATGTCTACTTGACTATCAATTTCCCCATTGTAGCACTAGAACATCATCCCCAAAAGTCCAACCCCACCACTTTCCATTATTTTCATCGTTTTGGGGAAGTCACTTTCCATTAGTAGACCCTCAACAATACCAAGAATTGATCCCATCTCCAATTTCCCCAGAGTCAGCCTAACATATCAAACAAGAATATGAAACACCCACAAAGGACAACATTCTAAAACATGTTTGCCTGGCTAGGATCCATTTACAACCACAAGCTTCATATAGAGTGCACAGTGTGCCTACATGGCTCGTGTAGCCATCCAAAATGTCTACCCGAAGAAGGCCCTACATGACCATTTGAGCTGGTGATTGATAGGGTCACTAGGACCTTTTTGGCCTTGTCCAGCTGCAGCCTGGAAGCCTGTAGAGGCTTGTAGACATGTTAATTACCCATCAATGGTAGGAAATGTTACTCAGTACACCAGATGGAGACTCTTTACATCACCTCAAGGGGTGAATTCTACAATTAACGTTTTACATTAATACTATTATTTATGTGGGGAGGGAAAGAATCGACATTCGGTGCACAAATAGATGGTCTTGACCGATTAGGATTATGAAATGTACCGGAACTATGGATAAAGTTATAAAAAGAATGACTGATAGATCATATACATTATTAGTAAAGACAGTATCGATGAAGAGGATGAATAGATCCTGTGAAGCCAAAATCAGGAATGACCTGGTCACTCTAGAGAGAATTAGAGCCGTTGACGTGAGGAGGAATTGTTGACATGCCTTGCTTAGAGAGCTCAGCTAGCACAGTATCAGTCGATGGAGGCTTCAGGCCCAAGGGCAGTGGCAGCCATGGCTTGCTGATTGCCTCGTTCACAACCTTGTCAATTACCTCCTCTGCCTGCACAAAGGGATAATGTATATGTTGGAATAAGCTTGGATATGCATCCTTGGATTTTGGGTTTCAAGTTTGGCATGCCTGGATATTCAATTAAAATACCATTCTCATAGGGGAATCTTGTCATTGAAGGCCTTGTGTCATCGGACTTGACAACATCAGAAGCAAATCCTTTTGTCTAACACGTGAGACTACCATGAAATTTATCCAAAAAAAGAGGTGATGCACTGTTGAAATTTGAAAGAATTTACTACATTAAAAAACACTTCTTTCGACCAAAGTAACTTACAGTAGAAGATGATTTGCTTGCTTCCCATTAAAGGAACTACCGGTGGAAGATGAGGCACTCCCCTCCCCAACCCCCCAACCAAAAAAGTGGGAAAAAAAGGGTTTGAGGTGACTTTTACATCATCATAGGGCTTATCAGGAGAGCTCGGCTGCTGGCTCTAAATTCAGTTCTAAATCAAACAGGTTCCTACATTTTTAATGCATGGAAATCACAATGGAGGACAAGTTACAATAAATGTGACACAGCTCACTCAACTCAAGAACATGTTTCTATATCAATCCTTGGAGCTAATTAGTGTACGAGTCCTAAAATTTCTAGAATTGATAAGCATTATCTACCATAACATTTTGAGTGCTTACACCTATGTGAAGAACATTGCATTGACTAGGCATTATCATACCGGATGTAGGTAAGCAGAATTTTGTAGCATGCCACTGCTGTTATCAACCATGACAGCATTGTGAAATCCAGATGCATTCTGCATTTCCCAACAGAAATTGTTTAGTCAAATTCAGCAATATGCTATTAGATATGCCTGGCTGAGAATGTAAATCCCTTTGCAAATAGGCATGGATTCCTTTATCTGCTACACATGATACTCACTTGAGGTAAATGAGAATAAAAACTGTGCAGTGTTGGCATCACAGGGCATCCCCATGCCTCTGCATGCATCTGAAACATGAACAAGACATGCATCACGTATCTGCTTTTCATATATTTCATTAAGACCATATCCATCATAAAACAAGAAATTACCCCATGATAAGGCTCCCGATGGCAACTTTCTGTTGGTGGCCATAGAGGATAACCAGGTGTGCCCCACATTTGGGCACCAGCCATATGGCTACCATTTGCTCCCCATATGGGATAGATTGGACCAGGAAGAAAGCTGTGATTTGAATGATATGGAGGGTATGCCATAATGGGTTTATGTGGATAATAACTCCTTTGTATTTGATCTCTTTGCTGCTGCCATCTGTGGTCATCTTCCTTGGGAAGAATATGTCGCTTATGCATTCGATATTTCTGCTCAGAAAAACAAGCATCCACTCAAATTAGCTACAGGAATAGATATATGCTTTCTACTAATAAAACTTACGAGTATCAGCAGGTTAACTATTATCTGCTTGTCTATTGCATAGTCCTTTTCAAACATATTGTAAAAGGCCTTTAAGCACTAATGATTTGTGTCAATGGAAATTACACACCCAGCAGGCTAAGGGAAAAAATTCAATCAGTGGTAAATGAGAGCAGTAACTAAACAATGGAACAGAACATTCTGTTAAATTAGACTCTTCTGCCATCAAGTAAATATTTTAAACAAACAAATTATTTGAAAATAAAAAGAACTGGAATGTGAGTCTCCCATCAATGCGATGATTTCGGTTGGAGCAAAACTAACATGTCATAAGGAACAAGTTTCTCAACTTACCTGGAGATGACTTGCTACATTGTGCCTTGTCAAGCCTTCCACTTTCATCAGTTCCAGTATCCGAGAAGGAATAGCCTGATCTACACCTAGCTGCTCCACTGCCTGTACAAATTTTTTGTGCAGCTCAGGAGTCCAGTCTACCTGCAAGCCAGAACACCAAAACAAAACGTTGACCACCAAAAGACATAAATGGAGGCCATTTTTAATTATACAACTTGAATATGAATTTCGAAGATAATAGAACATATCAGATCACTTTATTGCTAATAGAGTACAGTCAGTGAAGAAGATTTTGCAAATAAAGGAAGTAAGAGGAGTACATAGAATTGTAGAATAAGAAAAGATAATGAAAGAAAGAAATTGTTGACTGCTCTGAAGATAATAATGAAGCAGCAAAGGAACCAAGCAAATTAGCATATACTGCAATAGTAACTAGAGAATCCCAAATTATCAAGTCTAGCACCTCCATGTGGCATGTACTTGTTGAAAATGAATATTTTGTAAGCCTATGAAAAGATCAATAAATTAGGACTTAAGGAGGTTCAAGGCAATATTCAGAATTACCTTCATCTTCTTCCTGTTCACTTGTATCCTGTGGGGGCTATGATGACCAGAAATTTTACATGTGTCTTTGTCATCAGTGCTAGAGTTATTGAGACTATTTTTACATTCTGAATTTGGTGTGTTTTTATTCTCACACTTGGCACCATCAGCCAAGTCATCCTCCTTCTTTATTAGTGTCTCTTTTAAGCTCTTAAGATGAGTCATCTGTAATGATACTTCAGCTGCACAAGTAGTTTCGACAGATTTAGATTCCCCTTCTTGCTCCCTGCTATCCTTTTCTGTTAAGTTAATATTATCTAGGCAATCTCCATTATCAAATAACCGCCCTCCTTGTTTTAGTTGTGGGGTTGAAGGAGCCGGATACTTATCACTAGCTGGTGACTGCTCATGGTCATTTTCATGAGACCAAGACATACTTGTCTCTATTACTTCTATGATCTCCTTCTTGGTCTCTTCACTCTCCACACCAAGCTGCAACATGGAAACTACAGCATCTTTGGCAGGTTTTAGTGATTCTGAGAGGACGCTCGCCCCTGCACTAAATGCCTGCTCAGAACTAATCAAGTTAACAAGTTTCCTTTAATCTTGTCAGAATTCTTACACCAAGACCCAACAAAAAGTAAATTTTACCAGTAAAACACCAGAGACGAAAGTACCTTGTGAACCACGTGTTGCCATATATTCCTCAATTTGTCTTCAGACAGAGGTTTATGAAGGAATTCAACAGCACCAAGCTGAGAATACATCAACAAATGAATTCGTTAATCATTCAATGGCTTACACAGCTTGAGTATGAAATCATGCCAAAGTTCAATTCAGCTAAAGATTTTCTTCAGTGCCAACTAAAGCAAAATAACAATAGCAATTGCTCATTTTGAAGGATTGAAGAAAAGAGGAATGTGCAGACATGCAAAAACAATATTAACATAAATAAGCATTGTTGCTATCATTTCAACACAGTGTCATAGCATTGAAAAAAACCGAAAAATTATTAAATAAAATATTGAGTTATAAATTTACCGCAATGCACTTCATCATGGTGCTCAGGCACTGAAAATTTGACATCACTGTAATAGAACAAGTTTTGTACTGTGTTAGAAGCTGTAAAATTAATGTTATTGAAGAAAACTCTCAATCAAAGCCCTATGTAATGGAGCTACATGCAGACATAGTAACAAATGGCAGCGCTACATGAAGAAAATGGTAACAATGATCAAAGTAGGAAATTCAAATTGAGCTGAAAGGCATTTACGAGGTGATGGAAACAAATGAAAACATCAATATTGTATGCATAGGATGGAAATTTTGGGTGTTCTCTTTTTGAACTCACTAATAGTAGGCAAGTCCTTAGCAGCTTCCAGAAACCTGAAACTTCCATTGGTGTTGCTTGTGTTCACCTGTGCCCGCAATTAAGATAGCTACTCCCCATCAAAACAATCAGGTGCAGATTCAAGCTCAAACAGTCAAAAGTATGCACGACTTAATGCAGTTGGACAAAATTTGTTTCCAGTGACATCAGTGGTGATAAAATATTAAGAGATAAATTCACAGATTAAGATGAATATATCAATGGTAGAGTTATTTTTGAGATCCATAAGGTCCTCAAAACTCAGTACTACTAATTTGAAATGCCACTTTTGTCTGCATGTCATTACCTCTACAATGGCCACATGGAAGCCTTCGGGTTTATGTGAAATAGCTGACAAAGCTTCACTCTCATTGCAGAATGTAGAAACTGAAAGGGTTGAGGTTAATACATGAGCAGAGTGACACCTTGATGAGAATGAATTAATCAATATAACAGTCCTTGAAATAAAGCTATCTTATGTCTCAGTTCTATTTATTTTATTTTCTAAAACAAAAAAAATTAACATGATGAATATGGATTGAAATGGTCACCCAGATATAATATACTTTAAAAAAAAAAAAAAGATTCTGAAAAGAGTATAACCAAATAAACTGACTGAACAAAGAAAGGGAAATGTCCAAAGAAAACTAGAAATTACATATCATTTTTTAATCAAGGGGCAAATTTTCCCATTTTTGTTAAAGCAGATTCTTTTACTACTTGCATTCATTATCAGAGAAGCCTTACTTATAGCACTTGAATACACTAGATCTCAATCATGGGCTTCAGTCAATCATTTCTAAGGTTTTTATAACTAAGTTCCAAAAACCAAATTAGTAAAATGTACCAAACAAAAACTACTAAAGTAATGGAATAATAAATATGCCTTTTGGGACAAAGATGAGGACCACTAAAGCAGAAAAGTTAGGTGAAGTGAATTTTAACAGTGAAACCAAATGTTTCTAGTTCAAGGAATATAATTTTGAGTAAAAATAGCCAAGAGCAAAAGTGGGGAATCAAAAATCTCTAACCAATATAGTCCATTGCTTCCAGTCTTGACTTCATCTCTGCAGCAGAACTGGGATCCTCATCCAGGAGAAGGACCCTGAGGCCCTTTGGGAAATCATTCCATGTTGACAAATCATTAGCAGTGCAAACCATAGCTGGCTTGGCATCCTTTCTCAGACCACCGACAAGCTTCTTGTATCACGGCTTATCTGCATCCAATCCAACTCTGGATGACCCAAAAGAAGATGATTTTTTACATGTTTAATCATTAACCAGAAGAATTGCATCCAAAGTTGAACAAATCCAACATTTTAAACACACCCCATTTCAAAAATTGAAGAGGTTTTTACTTGGTGATAGCAAATGAAGCACTATAGGTGAATCTATCTTTGAAGATCAAGTCATTGCAAGGATCAATCTTTTTCACAAAAGAAGAGTCTTTAAATTCTAAGGCATAATTTCTATTTTAAGAAAAGGGAATTCCTCTTCATCACCCATACTGTTACGTCTGCTAATTTATATTGAAATAAGAAAAAAAAAAAACCCAAGATCATGAAGAAGAAAGAAGAAACAAGCTATTATTTCAATTCAAAGAAGAGAAGGAACTTCTCTTTAAAGCATAGAGATCCTAGTTGCTCTTGCCAGTTGAGTTTACTATACAGCAAACAAGCTAAAAAAGACCATGCAAAAACTAAAAATATGGACAGGAAGGGAAAACAATTTTTTACCATTTCCAGAGAAAAATAAAGAAGAAGAAAAAAAAGGCAAAAAGAAGAGTAGAGAAAGTTAGGAAAAGGAGGAGATGGGAAACTGGGTACTCTTTGCAACTAAAACAAGAAAGAAAAAACAACCTATGAAAGTGCCCCAAACCCCTTCTCATGCATGTCATTTAAAAAGCAAGATTCACCAATGGAAACTCACTAAATCGCTCAAAAAAACAAGCCTCAAGTACGTGCATCATACCAAAATGTTAATAAGAGCTAGAGAATAATATATTCAGCAGACAATGCACACATGCCTAGAAACTTCATTTGCTAAACTCAAAAAAACCATTAAAAAAAAAAAAAAAGTTCTCCTCTCTTCTTCTTTCTTTCACCTATAGCTTCTGGCTTGGCTGTAGAAAGATTATAGAAAACATGGATAGACAAAGAGAGAGAGAAAGAGAGAGGTTTAAGTGCGCTTTGTAAACGGGCGTGTCTGTGACTTTCTGTAGTGAGTAGTAGCCATCAGTTGTAATGCAGACAACAAAAAACGCAGAAAGGGCCTTCCAAAAGTCTGGATTTCTTTCTCGAACCACCATTTTTATTGAATATCCCAAAAGCCCTCCAAAGAAATGAAACTTGGATTTTTACTGTTTTGCTTTTGATAAATCAAAATGAAAGATGGAATTTAAACAGCCATAATTGCTGGTACCTCGTGGCTGGTGCCTTTTGGTAAAATTATAAATATTTCAGTAGCAATAGGATTGTCATTTTCTTACCATTAAATAGATATTATGAAAAGTAATCATGTTAACAATAAGTATTTTTGCCACTTCCTTATACTATACCCTGACTATTTAAAATAATTGATAATTGCGTGCTAACCATTGCATCTAATTTACTTGGTGTGAGTGAGCATATTATATTGTAAAGTATTTATAATAGTAGTTTTTTTATAATAATTTAAATATGTCAATAAAATAATATAAAATAATAATTATAACTATCATATAAATTTATTTTTATAATTTATGATAAAAATAATTTTATACAATAATTTCTCTATAATAATTATAAATCAACTTAATATACATTTAAAAATAGTGATTTAAAATAATTATAATATTAATTTCAAACTCTCGTCTTATTTTTAATTAATATAACAGTTACAAAATAACATTATATGCATTTAAATATAATAGTTTTAAATAATTTGAATAATAATATTTAATTTATGTTATTTTGAGATAAAAATTTTAAAATAATAAATTAAAATTAATATAATTTATATTTTTATACAATAATTTTAAATAAGTTAAATAACAACTTTTACTCCACATTACTTTGAGAGAGGAGTTTTAATGTAACAATACAAAATTACTATCTTATGTATTTAAACACAGAGATTTATGTACCAAAATTCACTAACAACTTAAAGGGATAATGCATTGATTTTTTAAACACCTAAACTATGTTGTTTAATCATTTATATTAAGCCACAAAGGAATTAATCAACTCTCATTTTCCTTTGAAATCCTAAGTCCTCTCGACTTAATCTCACCAACAAATGAACCTCGGTGTTACACATTTCCATTATTGTTGTTGATTTAAGCTTTTCGTGAAATGATCTCTTCAATTTAAGTTCACCAACAAATGGAATCATTGCTTCCTATTGCCACCAAGAATCAGAACCCTAAATGATCCTCTCTTGTATTCACTGTCGTGCTTGTTATCAACTTATTTCCTCAATTTCAAACCCTAACTAATCAATTTGTCAAATTCCTCCTTTAATCATGTCTTATAAGTTTGTATCTCTTAGTTTTTTTTTTTTTTTAAAAATTCATGAATTTTGTTAATAATTTTGTTTCTATGTATGTTAATTAAAAAAATTAAAAAAAAATAATTTTAGGAACTTACAGTGACTCAAATTGTTAAATACAATTCCTTATCTCTCTTCACCAATTGATTGAAGGCTTTTCTTTAGCTCCAACTCTAGCTCTAGGTACTTTTATTTTCTTTTTTTATTCTCTTTTTTTTTATGTTGGTTATTTATTATTAGTTATATAATCAAGTTTCATATTAAAGTTATCAATTGATGTAACTTTTATTTACAGCTTCTTTGTTATCTAGTTCTTGTTTGAATAACTTTTTAGGTGAGAGATGGTATTTGCAGTTTTAATATTATATCGTTTTTGATTAATTAATATCATGGCTAGAGAATAATCAACATAGGATTGGAAGAGCATGATAACAGGGATATCATGACAAAAAAATTAACCTAATTTTGTATAATGCTTTTGAGAGGATACGCTACCCCTGACTACTAGTGCCTTAAACTTCTATTAATATTAACATTATTATTTAAATTTAATAATTTTAAAATTATAAAATTTATAATATAAAAAAATTAATAAATAATTTTAATTTATAATATAATATTAACATATCTAAAATATACTTTAAAAAAAAAATAAACGGCCACTAAAAAAAAAATTATTTAAATGATAGAGCGTAACTTGGTCCACTTCTTCAATGCCTAGAGATTTGCTTGCCTTATGAGGTTGGTAGTTAGTTCGTTAACTATATTCCAAGTAAATGGTTAGCTCCCAGATGCATTTGGACCGTCTATCCCTCCATTGCTCTGACGAACAAAAGATTGCCACGCATGGACTACAAGTCACTAAGATAGAAACGGGTATAGGGAAACCCTACCTATTTTTATCTTCGTCAGTTACGGAATGACCCGTCTTGTCAACACTTCGACCCGAATTGGAAGGCGATGAGTCACGTGCCATCCGCGGCAGACATTTTCGTCACGGGAAATTAATTAATTAATTGATTTCAATATGAAAACTTTTCTATCTTATTATTTTATTTTCCCATTTACACAAAATAGAGGTTTTTTTCTTCTCTCTCTCTCTCTCTCTTTTTTTCAGGTAAATGTAAGTTTATTCGTTTGCATTTTTTTACCTTTTGCTGTGCGTTTTCGTTTTTCTTATCTTATTTCTGCCGAATTTAGATAAAAAGAAATATGAAATGAAGAAAAGAGAGAAAATGAAATTAAAAAAAAAAAAAGAAATTGATTTCTCTGGTCGAGGAAAAGGATTTAAATGTGTCTTTTTTTTTTTTTGCTTTTTCTCTTGTTCATGTCCACATCTTTGTCTACTTACCTTAGGAAATACTAAGGAAATAACTAGTGAATTTTTTTAATTTTATTGTAGACTAATAACTTAATAATTTTTTTTTGCAATAAACCAAAAAATAAAAAAAATAAAAAGAATTTAAGTGTCTACTCTATAACTTTGTTAAGAAAAATTACATATTTATATTATACAATAAATTGATTTACAAATTGAATCTATTAAATACATATATATATATATATAACTTAATAAAAAAATTTAATTATTTTAAAATTATACATAATTAAAATGTATATTTAATTCTACTAAATTCTTTCACAAAATAATATAACTCAATAAATTTTCACAAATATAAATTTTACTTATTAATTTTTATTTCTTTCCTTTTTTCCATTCTTATCCATGTGTCATATCTCTTTTTTGCTCCATATATTACATCTAGACAATAATAAAGCCTAAAATCTGTCCTCGAAATTTCATAGAATATATACAAATTGCCGTGAAGTGTTTTGTCCAATTGGGATTCAAAATCTTAAAAAACTTCAACAGATCAACCTAATTTTACAAAGCCAGGTATCTCTATGCATCTCATCAAAACGATTTTAAAGTCCTGACCAACCTCTCTTGTTTCATTAAAGAATTTTTTGTACTGTTGTTCCTCGAAATATGAAATGGGGGACAGTGGTAACCATTCACACCCCTGATGGAGTTTTTCTTGAAAAGAAAGGAAAGGAAAAACAAAAAGCTTGATAAGGAGAATTGAGAGACTGACTGAGTTGAAGCATCTCGCCCCATTTTAACACAGAGCAATTAGGATGCTTTTGGAAAGCAAACTCGGTTGAGTCCCAAGCAGTTGGCCTTAGGATCAAGGCAGCGTATGACTCGGCCAACTATACTTCAGCAATCATAACAAGACAAAACCATAAAGTTGGAGGCCCGCGCTGTCTCTAAATGCCCATGTCTCTGCTTAAAATAGAGTTTGTGCCAACACAGAAATCTCCCCATGCGTCTGCGCGTGCACATATGTGGAATCGAGGAGTTTGGTCTCTGGTAGGACAGTCCAACGATTAAAAGTTGAATAAAATTTCAATACTACAAAACATTTATAAAGCTTATGAAAATAGAGATAATTCATTTATTATATAGTTTTAAAGTTCACTGAAGTAAAGAAAACAGAAGGAATCGAGGGGTTGGGCATTGAAAAATATGTATGTTAACGAACGTTCTGTGGCTTCCCAATGGAATAAGTGACAATCGAAAAACAATAACAAAGTGTTTTCTCATGTATACAAGTATATGACAATGAAAGGTAATTTGGTTCCAAAAAAGAGTGGAAGTTAATTATTATTATGCTTCGTTTGATTATTTAATATATATATATATATTTTTTTTTGTTTTTTTTTTTGGCATGTGTCCTCAAACTGTATGTATGTCAATTGAAACCTAATTTCTTATTTTATTTTATTTTCTCTCGTCACAAAAACATAGCACAACAGACGTACAAAACAGGATCTTCTAGCTCCTGTAGGAGAATATTTGCATCTCGTTTTCGAAGGGCAAACCTATCAGACAGGCACCCTTCGTGACACCACTTTTTCAAACACGGAATTCATATCAACCACTTATTATTATTTTTTTTTCTTAATTTGTCCTTTGATATCGTTCCTCCTGTTATATCCATTAATTTCTTTTTTTTTTTATTATTGAAATCGGTTTTATGTTTATCTGCATAACATTAATTATTCTACTTTTTGTTGGAAAAAGGAAACTCATAGTCGTTTTCTCTGCCCACAAAATTATATATTATAAAGAGAGAATCCGGTGAGTTAAGACGTGGGTCTTACTAAATAAATGTTTTATTTTTTCTGTAAAAATATATATGTATATATGTATTTTTTGATATAAAAGTTTAAAATTCAAAATAAAATTACTTTTTATTATGCAACACCACTTACTAACTCCATTCTTTCTTTATTTTGCCCTTTTTCCTTACTCTTTTGTCAATATCAATCAAATTATCTATTGGATTTTGGTTAATTACGGCAACATGCATTCATATGTTTAGTCTGGTCCAAAACAGCTCAGGAGAGACTCAAAAAAAGACAAAAAAACAAAATCCCTCCAATCAAACCTTGATCAATAAGATTTAAAAATACCCACGGAGCAGATATTAACTAAGTCACACTGAAATTGTTATAACTTTGAAATTACAGAAGATTATATGTTACCTAGTTGAAGTCTCAAACGAACTTGATATTAGAAAGATATATGAAAGCATTTGTCATATCTCCAAACCCCACTTAATATTTTAGTACGATTGTTAATCATATATTTTTAATATTTTGACTGAAAGCACAAATTACACGTAGTACTCGAGTCGACGTGTTCAGGACGTGCCACTGTAACAACAAAGCGGGTCAAATTGGCATTTTCACTCTCCCTTGCACTACTTTCCATCAATTATCATTCACCAATGGAACAGACATGAGTACCTTGCACACACGTTGAAAAGTAAGCTTACCTTATCCTATCTGTTTTCCATTTTTTTATATCAGTGGGATCCCACGCATGATCATCCTCTAGATCTAGATCTACTTCCACCCCTCCCTTCGCAATGCCCACAAGACATTTAATTTAATGGGTTCAATCATTTTCGTTTGCTCTTGTCATAACGGGGAATATGACAAATCCTTATTATTAAACAATTTCAATGGTATAATGTCGGGATTAAAAGATTTATAAACAATCATCGTCTAATAGTCTAATCACATAATTCTATGCAATTACCAACATGGCAAATCCTTGTTATTAAGTCAATAGAGTATCTTGAATCTTCAATTTAGCATCAATAGAATTGTAAACACATTGATATGTTTGCTAGGAGTTCAGTGATTTTATTTGATACAACTCGTTTGAATTAATTTGAATCGTTTGTTTGCTTAAAATAGCGACACTCAAAGCTAGTTCCAAAATTTCATTTAACAAACCAGTATTGTAAACAAACTCATTTTAGTCGATCTCATCAATCATTTTCGTTTCTTTGGAATGTGACGAGAGACGTGATGAGTCTTAAATCACCGCCCATCTAACCAAGGGCCACTCGTCCTTTCTTCTGAGACACTAACGGCCAGGAGCCCCAGCATTCCAACAACCAAGTCAGTAAACCTATGTTCTGCTGTTGCTCTCGGTTCGCAGAACACCTCCTTCAAAGTAGTAAAATAGTCTGCACATTGGTTTACCATAGCAGCCCACAGAATGAAATGTTCGTGGTTTTGCTTGCATTTCACCATGACCACGCATTGGAATCCTTGTAGTAGTTTCGACGAGTCCTTGGAATCAATAACGGTGATGCATAAAGATTTTCAGGCATTGAGCATGATTTGAATTTGGACACAAAGTGCCAAACTAGCTCGTAACATCCTGTGTTGGCTGTAGCTATGACTAGAGAGCACAGCGTATTTGACCTGCGATGCATGCGTTTGTCGGAAAAATCCATGCGATTGTGCTGATAGTTTGTTTCGATGACACCAAAAAAACAAAAAAAATGTTGAATCCAATTCCATTCAATCAAATTTCACTAACGTTTTATTTGGAAATACAATTTTTAAAATAAAAAAATTCAATTAAATAATCATATTTTAAAAATACACTAATATGATAAATTGATAATTATAAATAAATAAAATTAAATAAAAATTAATTTATTATACAACTCAAAAAATTAATTCATCAACTTAATAATTTTTACTAAATAAGAGATAAAAATTAAAACTCGAATATTCAATTAGTTTAATTTTATTCTTATAATTAATTAAATTCTATCACAAAAAATAAAAGAAAATTCAAATAAACTATAAATGAAACAGGGAGCAACTGATGTCACCTACTTGTTCAATGTACTACTGTCATGAAAATGAGAAAGATTAGGAAGAGTTGGGTATACGACAAACTCTAGCATTTTAATGTCTAAGTCAATAAAAAGAACCAAGAAAAATAGAATAAGAGGGTGCAAGGATAAGAGGCTTACCATATGAGCATAAAGGCTCCTATATTTACAGGGCTAAACAAGTAACTGACGTAATGGGTCTTGACTATGACGAGACTACTCGGCTGCTGCTAATGGTAGGGTTCACTGAGACCTATAATGTTTGAAACTCTGAGCGGGGCGGGGACGGGGACCAAGCTAGGGAGCATCAGGTCCGCGGCAGGCTAGAGAGTGATGATGGGTTTGTTTCAAGGGAGGCAAGCTCAGAAGCCTCGTAGGCCTAATCCTTGTCGGGTAGCAAGATGAAGAAAAGTTATATAGAATGTGCGTAAAATATGATATGATTATCGATGAAACTGTACGTGTCGTTTGTTAATTTATTATTTCTGTAATAAAAACTAGAAAATCTTAGTGTCCGCGACATTATACTTTCTTTTTCGCCTAGGCTATTAGAACATTAATTTTCTTTTGCGTTTTTCCTTTTTTTTTTAATTATGAGTGTTTATAACATTAATTGTAAATTTGTACAGTATTGCTCACTGCAAATTTAAAAATACTTTTTAAACAAACTTCTCATGCTCGAATTGATGAAAACTTTTTAAAGAAAAATTTTATAAGTATATTAATTATAAATTTTTTTTATAAGTGTTTATATCATTAATTACTTATTTCTTACCTGTACAGATTTAAAAATACTTTTTAGACAAATTTTTTACACTTAATTCACAAAAAATTTTTAAAGAAAAATTTTATCAGTATATTTTAATTAATTTAATGATAAATATTATATTTTTTTAACTTCCTATTTATTTATATTTATTAATATTTATTATATACTTATAAATTTTTTATATCTATAATATTACTTTTTTTAAGAGACATTTATATTTAATTTATTATCAAGCATAAAAAACCGTGACACATCCTATTTATTTATATTTATCAATATTTATTATATAGTTATAAATCTTTTACATCCATAATTTTTTACATTCATAATCACTTTTTTTTTAAGAGGAGCTTATATTTAACTTATTATTATCTTTAAGTATAAAAAATTGTAACACATACTTACAAGAAATTGCTTATATAAAATTTTCTATGATCCATTAATTGATTCTTATTATTCCCTTGCTAAATATTAGTAAAAATTTTTGCACCAACATCTTGGGTACCTCGTACCCAATAACCTTTGGCAATTGATTGCCATATTTAAAAATTTTGAAATGCATAGCCTAAAATAGAGGATCAACAACGATGCACAATGGAATGAAAAGTCATGCTATTGCCTGAAGGTGACATGCTTATTATCGTCACTATTGTGTGCTTGAGAAGCTAAAAATCATGTTGCCTCTCAAAATTACATCCAGGAGTTCTCTAGCTCGAGTAACCCCAAACCATTCATATGCTCGGTCAATAGTACTACAAATTACTGGCTTGCATTGCCTTGTCATCGCGGAAGATCAGGAACTCTTACTTCATCTCCACCCAGAGTAACTGAATTGCCGGTTTCGTGCCATACTTTGCACACCAGCCTCACCCTCGAAATGAAGTTCGGATGATCATTCGTCACTTGACGTGCTGTTTCCGGTGCTGCCAACCCAATACCGTTTGACAGCAACTAATATTTTCTCAGGCACGAGAGGACCATCCTCGTGGTCCATCAATTTTGTTTCCCATCTCATGCCTGCTGTAATTTTCCTAACTTCGTTCAGAACGTCAACTTCGTCTCTGAAGATCACCGCTCCTTCAGGACGAAGAATGCGATCCATTTCCAGAAGCATATCTTCCAGTTTACACCTATATAATTATTCACATATATTTGATCAAATATTGGAAAAATAAAGATTTTAGCCGCTAAATCCTCCCAAACCTGCACCAGACACAATATCCATTATAACAATCCTCCTCTCAGAAAGAAAATTTTCCAGGGATCAGGATCCTCATTTTATTGGATGGTTAGGATCCCATCAATGAAGAGACAGTATAGGGAAAGTCACCACCTTTCCAGTGAATACTTTTAGGAATTGCTGGATGCAGCTTCAAAACAATTATATTCTTCAAATTCTGTATTTGAACAGTCTTACATGGAAAGCATTAAGGATTCCAATGCAGAATGCATAAAAGTCACCTTTGAAGTTAAAATCCTTGAGTATAGAAGGATAGAATTGCTCTGGTATCCCAAAAACCATCTAATAGCACTAATTTCACACAATACGTATTAAATAATATAGAAGGAAAACAAACGGGCTTACATGTTCTGATACAAGCTGAACAAGCCACTGGCATGGATAAGGTCGTATGTCCTTGGATATGTTGAGAACCCTTCACACCTGAAAAAAAAAGATAATAAATAAATAAATATATATATATATATATATATATATATAGATATATATATATATAATCCAAGATACAAATTGGGATCCCAAGGCAATGGATCTGATAGGTTTTGAGATACCTTCAAGTTCATCCCTTAGGATAAATATTTTAGTTAAGAGGCAGAACTAGCCCGGATAAAAAAAGACCAGATTATAACTACAATGGAAAGTAGAGAGAGTATTCACATGGGCATACCAGTCATGATAGATGCCAATGAGACCTCTCTCATAAATCACACCTAATGTATTCCTTGCAATAGTGGGCACAACATTCATCACCCAAGAGTTTGAAGATTCAAGGGCTGCAGCAAATCCCCCGAGCCCTGCATTAGTATCCATGACATTCCGATATCTTGTAGTGCCAATCAATTTGTTAATCCTTCTGTATGCATTTACATGCTTTTTCCAAACTTTATTGTCCTTATGATAGGATTCTGCTGTGATGTCCTCAATGAGTCCCATAGCTATTCGTGGAGGTACTGCAAAAAGCCTATCTGGAAACTTCTCTAACTGGCCTCCTGCTATTTCTTTTGCACTGTTTACCTCAGGGAAAGGGGTTATGCACGTTTTCATTTCCTTGTACCTAAAATAAGCCACAGACAAAACAATTAGGACAGAAGTAAGGGAAGAAAATAAAAGCAAGGGCACTCCCAAGAACACTTGTGGGCACAATTAATTGAACAATAAATCTTCCACACATCTAGTAACTTGAATAATTGAAAGACAAACCAAGCTGTGCATAAACTTACCAGACATTGTCAGCATCACTTGATTTACATACGTTAGTTGACTTCTTTGGACATTGCTTATCATTCACTTTTTTTCTCCAGATAGCAATATCTCCCTTCTCATACTTTTTCTCCCAACAAAGACTTTCAGCCAGCTCTTCAATGTGTCTTTGCTCAGCCTCAAGATCCTCCTTAGACCGCTTCCAAGTCTGATAGTAGGTCTTCCAGTTGATTGGGGGACCAGAGAGGATCCAGTATCCACCTGGTCTTAGCACTCGATCAACTTCCATTAGGTACATTCCATCTGAAAAATAAAGCACATGTTTGTAGAGGTCTTAGACTTCCAGCAGGTGTGATTGGCTTATTGAACACAAAAGATAATTTAGTAGTTAAGTTCAACCAAAAGTTTGTATTGTCAAATGACAAAAAAATTTGTCACTAGATTAAAATCTCAGCCGAACAAAAGGCCTACATTTTAAACTGAGTGTCTGCCACAACTTCCTTGCAGTGGTTAAACACATGGGCCAAGACAGTCAAACAAATCTACTTCCTAATGTAAGTCATTGCAAAGCATTCCTAAGGTTTCAAAAATAAAACCAGGAACTAAGCAGAGAAAGCACCGACAGATAAGGATTCAAGAACTTATTTGATGGATTGGGCCACTATTTATCTACAAAATTAAAATCTTCATACTTGAATATGCCTTATGCTTGCTTTTTTTTTTTTATTTATTCATTACTTTCATTTATAACAGTAACAATCTCATGCACCATGGGTACAATAAGATCCATCAAGATGCCTGTCAAATCCTAAATGCGTCAGTTAATGCATTTAAACAAATATGTTTTATCACAATTCACATGCTTTCATTTAATTTCTCATTACCTTGGGGAATAGGGAGGGAGGGGACTCAAACTCACAAATTGTGAGAACTGTACATCCTTAATCACAAATTTTGATCATGCCAGAGTCTAACGATTGATACAGGAAACACAAAGCCAAATTTGCAACAATCATGTAACCTAAGATAGAAATAGTGGCCCTCCCTCAAAAAAAGGAAAAAAAAAAAGGCAGAGAGAGAACAAATTTATTCACATAAGCACATATAGGGTCATGATCTGTCATCAACTTTGTTAATTTTACAATTCTGATTTGGCAGATAAAATGAATTTCTCTATAAGATCTCATTCACACTATCTGATTCTTTCATTTTCTTTACTCAAATTGAAGGGCCGCATCACTTTGGCAAAAATGATACTAGGTTCTTTATTTGTCAAAACCAACCGCAAGGTATGAGACACATTCCTAGATTACTCTGAGAGGCAATCTTTTGAGAAGTTCATAAATTTTACAAGATAAATGAGGTTGTGTTCACAATTCTCTAATTAGGTTTGTAACCTGCAGTTTTCTGCATTCACATGAAAGGCACAAATATGTCAATACATTATGATGTCACGAAAGGTTGTCAGTTTTCACCATAAACAATGCAGAACCACATCATAGCATGGGGGCTCCCCACCACCACAGTGGCTCCCTCATATAAATTCTTGATACAATCCCTCCCCACCTCCCCCCCCCCCTAAAGAAACAAGAAATTAAGCCAAAAGAAGAAAAAGCTACTTTGTGGCAGCACTTACCATTTGATGTCCATGGTATAAGACATCGAGAGCACTGAGCCATATCAAAAGCTCTTGATGGATATGGAAGGTGTATTGATCCAAGAACCCCTATAACAGCAGGTACTCCTCGCTCCAATGCAAACTGTACCTGTGCCTCATGATTGTCCCGAGGTGCAAAGGACATAGCCAACACATTTTTTTCCAGCAGGTATGCACCCCAACTTGCAACCTATATGGTAGTCATGAGCAGGCTCATCAGCTAAGAACCATAACAGAAGAGAAACAAAAAAGCCTCAGCAACGTAGAAAGTGGATCTTTCTTCCCATAGTTGGAGGAGGAGAAAATAAAGAGGGAGGAGGTGTATTTGCTAACCATTGGACTTACTAGGCAAGTAACCCTTACATAATTTATCATGCACTTGATAGCAACCACATCCCTAACAAGAGTTTCAACCACAGTGAGCCAAACCAACAGGAGGCCTTTCCCACTTATGCTCAGGTTCCCCACAACACCTGGGGACCTTCCATACTTAAATTGAAGAGCATGAAGCTAGTTGAATATATTATGTTGTTTACGGTAGTGAATTATGCCCTTGTTTGGCAGAGCATCTATGTGAAGGCTGTATCAAGGCATCATATAAACTATATGGTGGCAAAACAGCACTGCATCAACAGCTCTGAGAAGTCCTGAAGCATTGGCTAGTCTGGTTTCCAGGCCTTTGAAGAGGCCTAATGTGAGTTGACTGTTAATTATTCAAATATCTTAGACTAAACAGCCGTGTAGGCAGCTGCTCAGAGAGTAGTTGAAACAGACTAAAATCAGGTTAGCCATTGTAAGGAGAAAAAAACAGAGTCCTAAGCAATGGCCTACATGTAAAGTTATAAAATAAGTAGAAAAATCACCATACCCCACAGCCAGTATCCAGTGCTGTTCTGACAGAACCATCTGCTATTGGGATCACCGATCCGAGTTCCTCTATGTACTTATCAGCACCCTGAGGGAACATGGTCCCTCCACCTGGAAATTTGAATACATTACCCTGAAACTGCACCCAATTCTGAACCGCCTTCTCTACTGTTAAGTTTTTGTATGGAACATTAGCATAGTAAACATAGTCACGGCTCTTTGGCCATGGAAATGGGGTCTTATAACCATTTGGCGCTGGAATAAGACAATGCAAATTTTCCTCTTCAGGGGGACAATGCCTTTCCCTATATATCATATTCTCTCGTGGAAATGCCATGGCTCGGTCTTGTTCTTGGCAAGGAGTATAATCTGTATACTTAACATCACAAGGCTTGAAAACTTTAGCTTTTGGCTCATGTGGATCAACAATTGCAACGTCATTGTGATGAGTTTCAAAGTTCAATTTAGTAAAAACATTGCAATCTGTTTTCTTGGTTATCTCTGAGGCTATCCTAACTCCTTCTCCAAAACCACTCTTTTGCCATGCTCCCAAGACATAGAAGAAACAGCACAAACAAAAGACAATGAATATAGAAAAATGACTTCGTATTCTGTTACTTGGAGAATTATGCTTTGAGCCCATTATCCTGCTGTGATGACCTGCCAATGTATGCAGTATAGTCAGAATCAGCAACTCGGCTTCAAATAGTTAGCAATAGAAGCTAAAACTACAAAGAGACCACAACCTGGAACACAATAACTATCATCCATAAGGATACATATTAATTATGCATCTACTAATTAGTGAACAAAGAAGCCTATTTAAAGCACTATTACAAAAAACAACAACAACAACAAAGACAAAGCACCACTAACAATTTAGAATAAAGAGGCTTATATAAATTTCAGGACTAACTAGAGAAACAGAATGACTAACATACTGGTTGAGATTTTTACTGCCAATTATTCAGCGAGATGGTTTGAACAACAAATAAAGAACAATGGATCAAAGTGCCTCCATTTGCTGTTTCAGCACTTTAATATTTGAGATCTGCAATAGCATTCTGGGAGTAGCTTAAAGCTTGGAAAACTAATTTGAGATAAGTTGAGCAATCTACCCAAAAAAATCCGAGTGACATAACATCATAAATAGAAAGTCTAAATAGCCCATAAAGCTCCTTGTAGATTTGTTTCTTAACTTGGTACCAAAATTTGGAGTCTGAAGGCTAAAAAGCACCTATTCTTAAATGAGTTGCTATTTAAACATTCTCAATTTCACTACTCTTGATATAAGAGATTTATACTAGGATCTTGACTCCAAAATATTTTAAGCTCTAATTGGCATAAAATAAATCTCAACCCTCCTGCCAACCGCCAAGAGCATCAGCGCCACCACCTGATTCTTTTTAAGAACATTTGACAATACAATCAGACAGCAACATTATTAAAGCTAACTTCCAAGAAAAGATCAGGCAGTAGCTTTGAGTTTGAGGACCAAGTTGGCAACTTCATAAGTAACAAGAGAAGAAAGAAAGCAGTAAAAAACAGCATAAAAGTTCTGCATATCAAAAACCCAGATAAGAAAAGAATCAAACGAGAAAAACAAGCTAAAAGATCTCAACTTTTTTTTGAGGGAAGCATTTAACTAGCAGAGAAGATGATGATCGAACCTGAAAAAATGAGTGAAGCTCTCCAATGAGTGAGCCTTTTTTACTTCTATCTTGCACTATTTCTCTGTTCCTCCCGCTGTTTTAAGTCTTTCTAGATCTCTACTCTGCCAGCCGTTACCGTGAGTGAGTGAGCGCGTGCAAAATGTGGCAAGCTAGCTGGAATGCCGTGCACAGAGCAAAGTCCACTAATTTCTCGGTCCCGTCAATCTATGTAACATTCTGTTTCTTTCCCCCATCCACTTCTTGCTTTATAAAAAAATAATAATAAAAAAAGGATTACCATATATAATTGTCAAAAACAAAAAAAAAAAAAAAGGGACTGAACCAGCAGGATTTTTTACACTCATTATTATTAACTAATTTTCCACAAAAGGGGTTAATTACATAAAAAAAAAATGTTTGGGGGTCAATTACAATTTAGTCTCTAACCTTTAAATAATGGATAGAAAATTGATGTGTGACTTCCTTATTTTAGTCATTTCACTTCAAAATCAGCTACTAAGTTTTTTCTTTTTTCTTTTTTTCCTAAATGGTTTCCATCACAATAAAACAGAGCGGATTAAAATACTATACCAAACTTTTTGTTTCCGATAAGATAATCCCCTGTTTTCTACAATAACGATTCATAAAAAAAAGGCTTAAAAATGAGAAAACAACCAAAATAAAGGACCTACAGAGTTTACTTGATATTGAAGTCTTTTATGTAATTAATCTAAAAAATAGTGTAATAGAAAGGATATTAAAATATTATGCTGAAACTTTTTCACTAAATAATGCGCATATTGCGGATTCAAACACACGTTGATGGAACCCACATGCAAAATAAAAGATAAGTGAAGTATATTATATTTAGTATAAAAGCCTTAGTGCCTTAGCATTTCTCTGAAAAATATGACCACAACATGAAGGGGTGAGCTAAATAATGCCTACCATTTTGACAATTGATCAAGAAATTTTTTTGAACATCTAGAATTTTTATTTTTTTTTTAAAAAAAGAGGGTTTAAAAGTTTGATGGGTAAGTAGAAATTTTAGAAGTGGTGACCATTAATGCCGTAAAAAATTCGGTGAATCTTTAATTTCATAATTTAAAAAATTTAATAAACTTATTGAATATCTATCTCAATGAAATTTAAAAAAAAAAAATCATTTGAATTTTTTAAATTCAGTACATACTTACCAGTTACGACTTACAAATGCTGTTGACTGCCTAAAGCCAAAAATTTCATATTTTATTATTTTTGCCATCTGAAAAAAATAAATATTGACTTTCTTTTTCTGTTTTACAGTGGTCATATCAACATTAGTGATTTTTTTTTTCCTTTTTATGTTTGTAATTTTCTAGCCAATGTTTTCTTTGGCCATATCAAGAATATTTTTGCAGAAAAAAAAAAAAAAAGGAGAGATGAAAACAGAGCAATAAGCAATGGATTGACTCTGTGGAGGAGATGGATCCAATTCCCGAGTTTCTATTGCCGACACAATTTTGCTTATCATGAAAGGCAGTGCCAACTAAGCTGTCAATGTGATGTGGGGCTCACTACACTTTGCTTCCGGCCGTATTTGGAATAATTATATTTTTAATTCTAATTTTATTAATATAATTTTAAATATTTTAATTTAATTTAATTTTTTACGTTATAATTTTATTTCAATTAAATATAGCTAATAAAAATACGATTTAATTATTAAATAAATAATTTGACTGACTTCAAAAATAAAAAAATTGAGAAAATATAAAATTAAATTGTATTTTTTTTCTAATTAAGTCTAAATAGCTAATTGCATAGTAAAACTCTTATTTCATCTCTAATTTAATGATTGTCTACCTTTCCATTTTTCCTTTCACATCATACCCGAATAGCACATTCTCCTGCAATCCAAAGCCTTGAAGCATTGCAAATAAAAAGCATTACTACACTGCAAAGAAGCAACCACCGTAGATGCATATTTGTTTTGTTAAAAAGTCCCACATTCCTCGCTTCTCTCTATCCCCTTTTTCTCACTCTTTCTTGCATGGTTTCTACCATATACTCTATAATCTTACTCTTTTTTTCATTAACTTATTATTTACTTCTGTCTTCTTTAAGAATTTTTTTTCTTTTTTGAGCTAAAAATGTAAAATATTATGATTTGTATAAATATATATTAAGAATAGAACAATTTAATTTAAATATTTTATCAATTGTGCATGAGTTTTGTTGTTGGATGCTACTGCCTTATATATGTTTTTTTTTTTCTAGTTGTTTAGTTAGTGGTTAATTGCTAATTATCTTGAATTGTGAAGTGTCATGTATGGAATTAAACATATATTTGGTTACTTGAATTGTGAAGTGGATCAATGTCACAAAAAGTACATATTCATTAATATATAATAAGGCACAATCCCAATTGGCATTTGTGTAGCTAATTTTAAATAGATGATGCTAGTTCAAAATCACAAGAAAGAAAATTAACAAGGCTCTACCTTTTACTATTGTATTACCAAAATAAAATGAAAGGTCGGTTTTTGCCTTTAAATGGTTACACAATGACACTAACCTAACAAAAACTCATCTTTAACAAACAACTGGCCAATTTAAAAACTAAAAGATTGACCAATAAACAAGTTGCTATAACAGGATCCCAAAAATCATAGAAAGGAAAGTTGCTCCATTCTTCAATTTTCAATCTTCAATCCATCTTTAATATATTCATCTTTGACATTTTCTTTTCTTTTTGATTTGGTTCTTCTTTACTTGACTTTGACTATGGACAAGTAAGTGTTTAAAGTACTAAATTAATTCCATCGAACATTAGCAAAGACAACTATGACAAAAAAAGCTAGCATATTACAATTAAAATTAACAAGTAACTATTGTTGTGTAATAACATTATAGTTACTTCCTATCATTGTTTGGAGGATTGACCTAAATTTGTTTCAAGTTGTTGAGACTTACTGGGATTTGTAAAAGTGGCATGACTCATATGTTAGGATTATTAAGTCATGAATGACAACTTTCTTGGCTTTTGAAATAAATCTAATACAAAGCTTCATTATTAAGGGTTAAAAAAAGGAGAAAACATGAAAAAAAAAATGCTTACTAAGAATCACAAACATAAATATTGCTTTTGTAATCACTATTAAATTAAAATATAAATATTGCTTCTCAAATCATTAGAACTAATTACCTTATATGTTGTAGCCATAGGCTTACTTTGGTGACCTAGCAAAATTCTAACTGGTTTTAATAATTGCTTCATCAACCTAGTTAGCTTATGTATTAGTTGGTTGCTAAAGTTATGTAAAGACGGTTGGTCTAGCATTAGGATGACATTTTATTCTTTAGAAGATGGATTAGCTTTATCATTTTAAAGGTATGTTCTTCTATTATGTCTTTATTTCTTACATGTTTTACAAATCAATTTTATTCCCTTTTTTAACATTATTGTTGAATTACTTATTCTATACTTTATGATTTACCACAAACCTTTCAAAATGGTAAGGAAGCATTGGCTCTTTTCTTATTACTGGCCAGAATTTCTCTTTACTAACTAGTTGCATCATGAACTAGTATGCTTGGACATACTTATCTTTTTTTCTACCATGGTGAAATGTATCTTAAAGGATCCTTATCCTTATTGTCAATTGCACACAAAGAATATAGATGAGGGATCCCTAAAAGCGTTCATACTCTATAAGTACAAGTAATCATACCCAATTTTACAACATACCTATCCCCTATATGCCTAATTTTATACTTTTCTTTACCATTCCACTCCACTTCACCAAAATGACTTCTTTTTATATTATCTTTTAGTTTTTGGTTTATTCTAAGACTTATTTCACCATTCCATTTTGAAACTAAGTCCCTATTTTTTTTTAAATATCCTATTTTATAAATTTGAATGTTCTCGATTATAAATATTATTGTCTTGACTCTAACAAACACAATATTACTGTTAAAACCTTCACATAAGTTATTATCTACTATATCACACTTTAAGTTAAGGTTGAAAAACACTTTACACCATTTTTCTTTCTCTTTCTTTAACATATCATAATGAATCATAGGATCTTCATTTATCAACTTTATCATCTTAATATTAAATTCAATCTCATTTGGTATTTTTACACTCCTAAAACAATTTGTATAACTTCAACCTCTTATTTTTTTTTCCCTTTAATTGGAAAAAATGTGCATCTTACAACTCTTTTATTTTACTCGATGGAATTATTTCTTTATTACTTTCACTAATCCCCTAAAATTGACACATATATAGTTCAAGTGTTAAACACAATAAGACACATTTAAAAATTTAATAGTCAACAACAACAGAAATTATTTCAATTTTTGCTAATAAGACATTATAGCCTATTTCTTGGCATTATTGATGCCAAAGGCTTTCTTTAAGAGGTTAAAGAACCAACTTCAAGTTTCAGTGGATTCAATCATAATTATTACACATGTAATAGGATACATTTGGTTATTTGCATCCTATCCTACAATAGTTAAAATTTGTACCTTGATAGCCCTCTTTATAAAACAACCATTAACTCCAATAAGTTACCTACACCCAATTACACTCAACCTTAATGTCCTTCATTTTTGACTCATGATCATTGAATAAGTCCTTTAACTTTATTTTTCTTCTAGTGTATTCTTTAGCCTCATAATCATTGCTTTTGGAATCACCATTTTTGAAATCAGTTTGTGTCTCTAGGTTATCCCTTTTCTTGGTCTTATAAATTATATACTTAATAGTCTCTTTATTAGATTCATTAATTTCAATAGCATCACAATCAATGTTGGATAAGACATCATCATCAACAACATCTATAAATACCTTTTTAGACCCTATCATACTATTTAGTACCACTGCAACATCCATTTCCCTCTTTTAATCCATTATAACACCTTTTAACCTTTAACTATCATCACCTTTATGGATAGTTACCTCTTCTTCATTATAAATAATATAAATCTCAATTTTCTTATGCTTCATAATAATTTCACTAACATTTGTAATTATATAACCTTAATGGTACTCTCATTTGGAATCTTGTATAATAAATCCTTAAAATTAGGATATCTTAACTCCTTTATCGTAATGCTTTCTACCTCTCAATAGTTGAATCTATCAAAATCAACAACTTATTTATCGACACTAGCCCTTTCATAATGAATTTTTGGTTCAATGTACATGACCTCATTATGATACATTATGATATAGCCATTGATTTCACTCATTTTAAAACAAAACCATCAAAAAATTAAGAACCACATCTCTTAATAAACAATACTAGTTAAAAGGAAGGAAAATGGCAAAAAAAAAAAAAAAAAACTGGTCAATCATTATTCTAACTGTTAAAAGCCAACTAATTAGCAACACCTCACCCCACATTTTAGTAATGAATACTGACTACGAGGAGGACAAAAATAGATAAGTGATGGTTACTTTGACTCATTCTACATAACAATAAACTTTTAAGACCCATAATTTAATAATGACTACTGGCTTAAAGGAAACCAAAAGTAGACAGCAAAAAAGGGATTTTAACTGTAAGTGGTCCAAATCAACATGCTTTATTTAGTGCAATTACAATTACCAAACATTACTAAATTTTTTGAAAGCACACTTCAATATGTACACATTTAAATAATATAAAAAAATACTAAAATTCTTCAATTTCAAAGTATTTTGCCATTCCACTAAAAGAAAAAAAAAATACATACAACTAAATGATATTTGAAATATTAGGATGAGTAAAAATTATGGCATACATAATGTCATTAACTATATTATTGTTTGGAGTTAAGATAATCTGCTCAATTCCCTTTTTTTTATTTAAGGTGATTATGTTGTAAATAGTTTGAAATAAGTTACTAATAAAGTACTTATAGGTTTGTAATTTTGCATACTAAATTATTCTAAAACCATTTCAATGTATTTTTTATGTGAAAAGTATAAGGTTCTAATGCCTCAATTTTTATACATCTTCATTCTTAATATCTTTATGGTCACTCCTAAGTTTTTTATTTCAAACTTACCACTCAATTAAGCTTTCAATTGGTTGATTTCAGACATTTTATTTGCAAATATTAACATGTCTTCAACATCAATGTAAGATATTAGATAAATGAATAGTCATCTAACAGTTTCTTATGATAAACACATTTGTCATAGTTTTGAAATATCCATCCTTGATCATAAAACAATTAAATCACTTTTATAAGCTTGGGTGACTACTTAAGACCATAGAACAACTCTTTTAGCAGACACATATGGTCCTCTTTCATTAGATTTACAAAACCTTTTGGTTAACGCATGTAAATCTTTTCATCAAGATTTCACTCTAACTTTAAGTCAAACAAGACAACCATTGTAAATAGCACTTAAATGAAACTATATTTTACTACATGAGAAAATACTTTATGAAAGTTAATACCTTATTGTTATGTAAAGCCCTTTATAACTATATGTGTCTTATGTTGTGCATTTCCAACTCTCAGAATGTCTTCTTTTTGTTTATAAACCTATTTTTACCCAAGAATCTTCTAGCCTTTTAGGATTTTCACCAACTTCCAAGTTTGATTTTTCCACAACAACATAATTTCATAAGTCATGGCAATGAGCTATTTAGATGATTTAAAACTAGAAATAGCCTCTAAATAAAAATAAGGCTCTAAATCATCAATTTTTTCAACTATAAATAACACAAATACAATTAATCCTAATTTGTATTAAATGAGAGTCTAATATATTTTTTTTTTTTGCCATTGTGATATTGTAAGAGTCCTTTTTTGGTTCTACAACTTTTAATTTAACTTGTTACTTAAGTTTTATGGTTTATAATTAAACATCCTATTATTCGTCCTTATCTATTAATTGGATTTTGCTTTCTTATTACACTAAATTTGAAACCTTCAAAGTCTTTAGTAGGAGAACCAAACCACACATTCTTTAAATTCTTTATCTTAATTATTGTTTATTTTAATCAGTGAACTAAGTAGCAAGTCATATTAATAACTTTAACCTAAAAAACTTTTGAATGTTTTTCTTAAGCGAGCATATAACATGCTCTCTTTAAGAGAGTTTTGTTCATTTGTTCTATAATTCCATTTTGTTATAATGTATATTTGACCTTATAATGTCGATAATACCTTTTTTCTTACAAAACTTTTAAATTCACTAGAATAGTATATAGACTGTAATCGGTCTAAAAGCATTTTATTTTCTTACTAGTTTTCTTCTTAATCAAGATCTTATACTATTTGAATTTGTTGAACACTTCACACCTTTTTTTTTTTTTTTTGGAGAAAATACACTCACATTTTTTCTTGAAAAATCATCAATAAAAGTTAATAGATATCATTTATTGTCTTTAGATGGAATATAAATAAGTCCTCATGGCTTAGAGTGAATATAGTCCACCATTTCTTGGGCTTTATGGACTAATGTACTAAGCATGACTCTAGTTTGCTTTTCAAAGAAGCAATGCTTGCAAAACTCTAACTTATTTATTTTTTGATCTCAGATAAGGCTTGTTTGCTTAATTTGGTCATGCCTCCCTCACTTAAGTGGCCTAGTTGTATGTCACAACTAAGTAATCTTGGAATTAAAATATGTTACTGAAATATTTATACCACTAATAATTGTACTTCTTTGAAGATAGTAGAAGGTGTTAACTAGTTTTTCTTTTATCATGATTAGTGCACCCTTGTAAGTTTTAAATATTTCACCTTTAACTAAGTACCAATAATAATGATAGTTAAGAATACTCAATGATATGAGATACTTTTTAACATCTAAAACATGTTGAAGCTTTAATGCCCTGATAATATCATTATGTATCTTGATTCAAATAATACCTACTCTAATAATAAATAGTAACTTCTTATTTTCTAATAAGACTATTCCACCATTTATTGATTTATGTATAGTGAACCAATACTTATTAGAATACATGTGAAATGTATAACTCGAATCAATGATCCACTCATCATTTGAGTTGTCATAGACACTATTAGAACATTATCACCATCAAAGTTTTCACCTTCACTTGCTAAATTTGTTTTGTTATTAGAGTTATCAACTTTTACTTTCCTTTTTCTTTGCACTTAGGACAATTCTATTAATTATATCCCTTTTCATGATAGTAATAACAAGTTACTCTATTGTGCTTGGAATTATATCTAAACTTGCCTTTATTATTGGACCCCTTTAAAGTTAATCTACCTTTGACAATCAAATCATCTACTAATTCTTCTATTAACCACTTCTTTCACTCCCTTGACTTCAATAATACTTTTATGTCATCTAGGGAAAAACTTTCCTTTACATATAATATCATGTTGACGAAAGTTTAGTATGAGGGAAATAACTTGTATAGTAATATGATAGCTTTGTCCTCATCATCAATTTTAACATTAATATTTTTCAATTCCAATGTTACCTTATTAAACTCAATAAGGCAATCTTGAATGGGTGTTCCTTCCTTCATTTGTAAAGTATAGAAGTGGTGTTTTAGGTATACCTAATTTGTTAGGGACTTAGTTATATACCAAGACTCCAATTTGGAACATAAACCATTAGGTGTGATTTAATTTATAACTTTATGTAAGACCTCATGAAATAAGCATAATAATATTGTATTATGTGTCTTCTCAATGAACTCCTCTATTTTTCCCTTTGTTATAATTTTCAATAATTCTTTATTACATTTTAATGCCTTAACTTATCTTATTGGACTAATAAGGCCCATATTTGAATGCGTTACATGTTGAAGTCATTTTTACCATTAAATTTTTTCATCTTATGTTCCATTGTTGATCTTTCTGTCATTATAAAATATATTAAAAAATTAGTTAAACTCTGATACTAATTTGTTGTGATAAATCCATTAGACCATTAAATTTAAACTAATTGTTTGAGTGAAATAATAATTTACAACAAAACTAATAATACATTTAAAACTCCAAGACATAAGAATTTCATTGTTCAACCTTAAGCCTACATTCATAACAAAGAAAATATGATAATATCTTACTATGAAAAACAAGAGATTTACAAATTGCACTTGAGAATAACTCACTTCCTAGGATATCATAAACACCTGATATCACTCAACACTTAGCATTTTTCTTACAAATACTTTAAATTGATTTTCTTATGAATGATCTTTAAGGCCTTGCAACTTATGTGTATTTAAAGTGTTTACAATGCTCTTATTCATCCATTTACAATTTAATTTGTTGGTTAATATGCTTGTACCAATTTACAACTCAATACCACAATTGAAAAATGAATGTGCTAGAAAAACTAAAAGTTATAAATGAAGTAGGATAAGTCAAAACCAATTAATATGATTAAAGAAATTAATTTCTTTATCCCTCTTGTTGCATAAGGCAATAATGCCTTTATTTTCCATTTCTTGCTTCTTTTTTTTTTCCCTTGTCATCATTTAAGCTAATTTTTACTAAAGCAAGATGACTACCATAAGAACTTTGTAAAAAATATCAAGGCACATGAACACCTACTATTTAGGAAAATAAAACATTATCTTGCAACAATTACAAGACATACTTTCTAATAGAAAATTTAAATGAATACAAAAGTGATAAATTTCAATAAATACAAATAATTTTTTATTACATATAAGATATTTTATATTATATTAATTTTTTACATGTATAAAATATTTTGTAAATAGTATAAATTTTTTTTTTATCTACTTGAATCTACTATTTTATATTTACCTAATTGAAACTTTATGCCTATTACATTAGATCTTTTAAAGTTATGAGAAAGATATGACAATGTTATTGTGTTTTTTAATACAACAAAAATTATATATACCTACAAATCCTCAACTAATAAAGTTTTTTTTTTATAAAAGAAATTGCATTAGAAAGTGAATCAATTACTTTATATTTGGATTTAGGGAAAAAATAATTATGTTCCAATGATATTATATAATTAAGGTTTGTTAAAAGAGATTTTTTTTTTGCTTTTTTATCCCTCCCTTCTGCACTCTTAATTGTTGTAAAAATAGAAGTAAAACAAAATTTTATCAAAGTATACCAGCACAAGTACAAGCATATTTTCCATGCATACATGTCTCTAGTCCTCCTCAACCCTTATTATTCATGAACTAATGTTTTGTTTGGTTTATGAGAAAAATGAGGGAAAGAAATGTTAAGAAAAAAAAAAAACAGAGAAGTGAGTGAAAAAATAAATTGTCACGTGTTTGGTTTGTCCATGAGAATGAAAAGTATTTGAAAATTTTACACAAATTTTCTCAACCAGGAAATTGGTGAGAAAATGAAACAACCAAAGAATTTTTCACAAATTTTACAAGTAAATTGCAGCTCTTTTTTCTTTTTTTCGTTTTTCTATATTTTTATTCTTTTAATTTCTTTTATTTGAGTTACCTTGTACCGAAGAGACAATAAATTTATGAAAAAGATAAGTTAACATTTACTATGTCTTCTAAACAATACTGACTTTTATTTTTTTAACTAAATAAATAATATTTTATAAATATATCAATTATTATATTTATGTAAGATTGTTGAAAAAAAATGAAAATAAGTATAAAAATCTTGACTTAATTTGTTTGTATATATATATATAGAGAGAGAGAGAGAGAGAGAGAGAGAGTATATTGTCATGAAACCAATTTGACTAAAACTCTTTACTTGATCAGTTGATAGATAAATACGCAAATTTAACATAATGATGAATAATGTATTTACAACTATTACATAAATTTCTAGTAAATAATACAACACTGATAATATATTAATTAAGTATGGTCAATTGTAACACTATCATCATTAAAATAAATTCGGTCAATTATATGACACTCAAACAATATATATAATATAACAAGAAATGTAGATATTGATTTTTTTTTTTTGTATGTATTTTGGTCCAAATATAAAAATAAATAGGATAAACTTGCCATAAAATATTAATAGGCAAAACGCACATACTCTACCTAGGTTAGATGGTTTCCGTTCTGAAAATTGGTCAGTCTTAGCCAGCAGATGCTTTGATTTATTAGCGTCGGTCTTGACTGTACAAGCTCAGAAATAGTGCTCCAAGTCAAATAATCAACCAATGCCCCGAAGGTCGTGCCACCCGGCCAAAGTAACCTTTGTATCCATCATCAGAAATGATGGCACCCTGCATTACGGTTTGGTTGGTAGTCAACCTACTTCAGTATTGACTCATATTTCTTGGGTCTTTTGAAGGGCAGGACCACCCCATCTCGGCACTCCTTTTCATTAGGTTGAGCAGAACATGAATTCACTGATTGACCATCGAGTTGAAAGCCTCAACAACGTAACCATTCACTGATTGGGAATCGAGTGAAAGCTATGTAACCACTGAGTTATAACCTAGTCCCACCAAATTTAAATAAGATCTGAAGTTTAAACTTCGGATAAATCTCTTCCCCACTCTATCTGAAGCACCAAAAAATAACAGGACACATGAAAACCATATTTTATGATACACAAGAAAGAGCCAATTAACCAAACAAAAGAAAAATCAACTTTGGTAACCCTGATGACTCGTTCGCCTGCAAATGTTGCCGCCACAACAAACAAGGATTTAGAACCATCAATCCCAAATATTAGCAGACACCAGGCCGAGCAAACATGTAATGTAAACAACCCCATCTCTGGACTCATCTACAGAGCTCAGAGAACTCCGATGAAAACCCAATAAAGGAAGGCTCTCTCCAGTTAATCATCTCTTCTCATCTTGAGACAGACTAATCTCATATGTAAATTCCCTCCATTAGAATATCGTTCACAACTTTGATTTATGCATCAAAGAGCTAGACCGCAATCCTAAATTTGCTTCCAAGGGGTCATGTTGTTTCCACTCATGGGGTAAGAGAACAGTAGCAACATTCCACAAATGCCTCCATGTTAAAGCATTAGTATCCTGGGCTCTGTTAAACAACAAAAAAAAGAAAAAAGAAATTGTGGTCTACAAATTTTATTTAAGCACACAAGCCCTCTAAACAATCTTAGCGAGTGCTACTCAGAAAAGCAAATGATGAACAAGAAAAGTATTCAGGGTCAATGAGTCAAAAAAAAAAAAAAAAGAGATTTGGTTATGAAACAGAGATCATCCAATCAGAAACATACCAGACATTGCTGCACGGGGTTGTTGACCAGGTTTTCCTTCGATGCTGTCATTGAACTTTAATTTGGTATCCTCTTCTTTTCTTCTCAACCTTGCTGAGCCCAAAGAACCTTCCACTATGAAAATTGGAAGTGAAGACAAGTCAAGCTGACATAAAGCAGACACAGAAAATCTGCCCTAATATTCTATTGGGCCAAGGAGAATGCATTGTAAATTTCAGTAAGCTAACAATATCACAAGAAGAAATACATAGAGCTGTGGGACAACATGAGCCACCTAGCCGAATCACTCTATTTGGAGTAAACAGAATTAACAAATGTTCTCTCTTTATAATCCCAGGGATCTTCGCCTTTACAATTCAAGAGATAACAGAATTTCTCAACTATTGACACGTAAATTTGACAAGATACAACTTTTATACCTTGCCATTCCCATACCACTTTTGATTCACCTTTTACCAGCTTAGGATACTGATCAATTCGAGAATCTTCCTGTGCCAAATTCTCAACCTACAAAAGTTGCAAATAACAGGGGAAACCAATATGTCAGCATGACACTGTTCTTGTAAAAATATATCAAATTACAAGCAATTGCGTTCTACAGCTCAATAAAAGTATGAATTTTAAACTTTCAGTGGCTCTAGGTTGCAATAAATTGGCTTGAAAATGATGTGAATACCAAGGGGTCAGAAAAACTACCACAAATACTTTAAAAGTTCCATCAATGAGCTTTGGCTCAATGGTATTGGAGTCTGTTTCCAGGACCAAGAGTCTCAAGTTCAAGCCTTAGTGAAGCCAATTACTCCAAGAAAATGATTTTTAAGATTTTTGCATTCTCTCAATGACACGAGCCAAGGTAAAATAAATTGCCTTGACGGATTACTTTTTCTCTAATTAGAAAAAAAATTACAAGTTATGCCATATTGTTTTGCTACAGATCACAAATGTATACCATTGCATGTGTGTGTGTGTGCATATTATTAAAAGACATTTTTCCCTATCAAAAGTTCTTAAGATTTTATCCTCTTTGTGTGATCCACAAAATGGAAAACTCCTCAGTTTAATTAATGGCATCATAAAAAGGCAGCCAATGGAATACAATGAAAATATAAGGTAAAAATCAACTTCAACAACACACAGAGTAACCAAAAGTATTGAGAAAATACATTAAGTTTTAACAATATGCATTTTGTTTGACAAAAAATAACCTCTTAAGCAGGTATGAATGTGCCAAAACAAGTTAGTATTGGAAGAATGACATGGCATAAGAAGGCTCCACGTCAAGTAATCATAATTAAAAATATAAGCAGATTAATGGCATGGTTACCTTTTTCCATAACAAGGGGTCCTTCCTTTCTTTTGGAAGAAGAAGATGATCACGTAACTGAGAGGCTACCACCCAAGGTTCACATTCACTATTTTCTCTTTTGGACATTAAGGCATTCTCTTCAAGTATTTCACAGACCTAACACATCCAACAGCTCAATTTTAATACCTTTGTCCTGGTAAAACACCAAATTGACTTGAAAACTATATAACAGTGGGATATTATCCATCACTCCCATTGGTAGAGTGACATAGATTTTGGTGTGCATTTTTCCAATGACATCAATTAACATGCTAATATTAAATTTAGACCAACTAAAACAAACAAGGAGCCTGCAAATGAAGACTGGCAAACTCAATGTATGACAAAGCTGACTTTTGAGGGAGCTATAGAATAAACATTGATAAGTATTATACCTACTTATTTAATAGCTCTTTGAAGACAGACACAGGTAGCTAGCTAATGACCATCCCAAAACAATATCTTTTTTGTTTTTTTTTTTGGGCACATACAGAAACAATATCATTAATTGTCATGTATTCACATAATTTTAAGATGTTTTCCCTCTATTTTCCTTTTCTTGTATATTCCTTTTTTTTTTTTTTATCATGCTTTCAATTTTATTATTTTAGAGGAGGTGGGAAATTGAACCCCCAAAGTGCTCAATTTACAATGTTACCAATTCTATATAAAACTTCTTGCTTAACTTCCAATTTATATATGAAATACATTCTCCAAGAGCTAAAGCAAAGCAATGATCAAGAAATATGCAACCAGGCAATAACATCTTGCAAAATGATGTTCAAAAGATGGATAGTAAACTCTGCAAGAACACAATCAACAGTAGCAAAATGGCAAGCTAATAGTCAAGTGAGTAAGTCTTTTATGAGACAGTATTAATACCCGGTGGTAAACCTCTTCACCTCTGGTTAATAAATACCTCCTCCTTCGGACTTTCAAAATTAAGAACATGGATCCCACAACCTGCAAACCTTGCTACTGTAAGCAAACTTCATCATCTGATAAGGTGCTGAAAGCATTGTTTTTGAAAATCAATTACCATTACACAAACTGGCACAACAAGGAGAATATGCTTTGAGATCCATTGAGCAATTCGACAAGTAAATGGCTTGTACTGTTCTGCTAATGCATCTGGACACTTCAACTCTTTGTTCCTATACACACAGATGAGCACACACACACACAAAATGATAGAGAGATCAGAATGCTGAAAGCACATCCAACTAGGGGACCTGAAAGCTCTGATTGAGCTCAAATTTTAAGCAAAGGTCAAATAGCCTACCCATTTGGATTCACTCTCAATTCCATTAATCTATCTATGGTTTCCACCACTCTCTTTTTGGTATACATATAAATGGTGCTGTTTGGCTCAATGTTTTCCATTAACTTGTGTCCAGCTAAGTCATCCCATATATCATCCTCATGGACCTGAGAATGAATGCAAAAAATCACAATTGTGGATGTTGGAAACTATTTACTACAATATGCAAACAATAATCTGAAAGACACAGCTTTTAAAATGTCAAAACTTGCAACACTAACATACCCAAACTGTTCCTGTTCCATAGCATAAAAATGCAGCATAGGCTTCACACAGATGATTTTCTACCCATTCTGACTGCAGTTGCATTAAACACAGATTGCAAAGTTTATAAGCAAAAATATGAAAATCATAAAAGGCAAGCCATGCAATTCTTCTCACAAATAAATGTACCAGAATGAATAGGATTCTTAGAACAGACAAGTTTTTTAGCTTTTTCCTTGATATCTCCATCTTCTATGCATGAGTTTCCATGTTTTGTATAACCACGAGCACATTCCAGCTTGCCTTGATAACATTCTCCATTCTGTGGACAAGGCTCACAAAAATCTGAAAGAGCATGAGTTGATTATCAGGACACATTTGTATGGGACATACACATCACACTATCTGCAAATGAAGAATATGATACATAATTTTAGTGTTACTATTGAGTTGATACACATGAGAACTTGAGAAGTAAAGAAATACATAAAGAAATGTAGCATATATCCATAAAATTATATACATACACCACAAAAACACAGGTAAACACAGCAATGGACATGTACAAGAAAGGCCTGACAGTTTTACCAGATGATAGGATAAAGATAAGATTAAAAGGGTAACAGAGAAATGTGTAAGTGGATTGGAGATGGTTAATTAAGGGATAACTTCTGTGCCACATAGCCATCAATTCACGATGCTTTCTAAGCAAGTAAACAGTGGAAAAATAATACATTTGGTTTTGGGCACAAAGCACAGTAAATAATCAAAGGAAGTACTTGATTCCTCAAACCCATAGTTTGATGTCTTAATGTTGAAAAGGCAAGCTTAGCACATAGAGTTTTCTGGCATATCTCAAAGGCTTACAACCTCTAGCAATTAAGCTATCTCAAATGGATTGAAGACCATTTTATACAACAAAAATCAATGTTTGAATAAAACAGAAAGAGAGCTCCTCTCAAGTGTGAGATCCCGTTAAGCTATTGTGATCCATACCCATCTGTTGAAATCTCAATCTTATTCTTGAGGGCGTCAATCATTCAAGGGAAACCCAATTAGAAATACAACCTAATACAGTGAATTCACTAGAAATTCTATTGTTCCATAAGATCAATGATACCAGCTTGACACACCAAAACAATCTAATCACCTTCAACCACTTTAGTGCCCCGCTTGGCCACAAGCTCGCGCTACTAAGCCCAGCAGATCATTATCAATTCATGGTAACTTAAATGAGCTCAATTCAAAGTTTACTCGCCGTTTGAAACTTGTCTCCTACTCAACTCCAACAACAAACAACTTGCAATTAATCCATACAGACAATCTCACCACACCATATTTCACAACCGCAACATCAAACAAGAACACTACTTCCACTAACAAGCCACTCGGAAAGCAATAAAGAGAAGCAAACCCAAAAAACAAAATTTTGACACAGACCCCGAAAAAAAAAAGAAAAAAACACAAAAGAGTAATAGTGAAGTTCATAAAGTTGCACACCATAGATAAAATCTGGAGAGGAATCCACATTGCTATCACAGAAGGGCTTAGTCATGGGGTTAAAGAGGCTGGCTATGAAGTGGCAGGTGAGAACTGCAACGGAAGCGATTGCCACTACTGCCACCAGCCTCAAGAGCTCTTCTTTTGACGGAAACAGGTTCTGAGGTGGTTCCATTATAGAGGAAAATGAAGAAGAAGAAGAAGAAGAAGGTGGCTCGGGTTCGGATACGGGTTTGGGGACCCTGGAGCCTTGTTTTGGACGCTTTTTAGGTGTGGAAGACATAGACTCTGAGTTGGGGGTTTTCGGGTCGGAGTTTATTTAAGGAAAAATTGGAGCTAAGTGATTAGCAACAAAACGGCAGTGGTTCCGGCGAGCTGCTGGTGGTGGTTGTGGTGGAGACTCTGAGGGGAGAGAGACGGAGGAGCCTCACCACCGGCGAGTCCGTGCTTCGTTTTGGTGATTCTGGGTTGCGGATCTTCTTATTTGGGTCAAGGTTCGTGGGCTCCAGGCCCAGGTTTGTAGTTTAGTTCCTTCTTTCGGAGGTCTGTCAAAGAATGGGCCGGATCTGGTTGTAGCCCAAAAACTTTTCATTGAGGCCCAAGAATAGTATAGTAGCCTAATCGTTAATACAAAAAATAACCAAAAAGAAAAAAGAAAAATTACCTAATCAGTATTCAAAAATCAAAATTGACTCTTTTTTTTTCTTTTCTATTTTTGGCATTGTAGAGGACCTAGAGGTCATGCTTTGAATTCTTTTTTTTATTATTATTAATTAAGAAGTTCGTTGAAGTAGAATATACATAAAATACAGTTATTTTGACTAATATTTTATAGTATTTTGACTTTGTATTATATTCTTTTGGAATTTCAAAGTAAAAAAAATAGTTTTTTTATTTTTATAAATCTAATAACTTCTTTTTTTCAAAACATCAACCTAAGAGACATTTGTAGATGGAACAAGGGAAAGTGTGTATGCATATTAGTTTGGTTGGTGGGAAGAGCTGTCGGTGGCTTTACCAATGTCTCATGGGTTTGATTCCCTGTTTTTTTTGTGTTCATTAATGTTTTTTTTTTTGTCCACCTTATTTTTAAAGATGTTTTGATAAAATTATTTTCTCCATACGATATTAGATTGCTTAATTAAATAGGAATTAAGTTCAAATTTTTAGTTATTTAGAAGATTTCACTTTTTCAATTTTTTATAATCTCAATATTAATAATATACTGATTAAATTTTCAAAATGTTTGTTAAAATTTTCAAAAGTTCAGAATTAGAACCGAACAACCGGACAAAAATTATAAACCGGAACCGGAACATGCCTAGAACGGAAACTAAAACTGAACCTGCAGGACCACAGTCATTATTATGGTTCAACCTTAAACCCCCATGAACCGCCGAACCGGGAAAACCAAACAGAACCCGGTTCTCTCTACTATTTAATTACCCAATATTAAGATAACATTAGAAAATAAAAAACAAATTTCTATTTTCTATATAGAAAAAATAAAATGTAAATATTAATTTTTTAATATAAAATTTATAAATTAATTGTTTTTAAGCTAGCGGTCTAATTCTAATGATTAAATGACCAGACTTTCCGGTTGCCCCAAGTTGAACGTGCTCCTAGCTGAAAGGCCCAACAAACACGAAGGCTCACGTTGATTCCATCCATCAATGGGAAGGCCGCTGTACAGAAGATTTTAATTTCTGACGCCCCCCCATTTGAAATTCTGGTACGTTTTACAATTTCCCATTTCCTTTTTTTTTGTTTTTTTTTGTTTTTCCCGTTGTTTAGATTATTGAATCAAAATCCTTCTTGGTTTCTTTGAGCATTGTTTTTGAATTATTTGGTCATTTAATCTATCTCTGTTTTTATTCTTGCTTAAATTTTAGATTTTGAAGCCTAGATCTCTTAGTTGACACTTCAACAATATCATTTTCGGTTTTTTCTTTTATGGGATCTTCATATGTATGGGTGGTTTTGCAGTATCATCCACAAAGTTTGGCTCTTTCTTTTTATTTTTATGTGTTTTTTTGTGATCCCATTGGCTGCAATTGTCTTTTACTGTTCAGTTATGATACTTGGGAGAAATGGAAGAATTGCACACACTGAGACTCAGAGAGAATTCCAGAGGAGGGGTTTGTGAGAGAGGAGGAATTCGAACCCCTGATCACTTGTAGTATCGTGGATATCCTACCACTGGATTCTGGATCCAGTGGCTTCAATTTTTGGAAATTTTCTGTTCTGTCAGTGATGATAAGATGAGAAGCTGGCATTGGATCATGGGATTTCACTCAGTTGGAGGCTGCTAATTTCTTATTGAGTTAGATTGTTGTCAGGAAGCCATTTTTATCTTAGTCTTATGTAGTCAAGTTTGTTTCTTTTCTGCTACTGAGAAAAAGTTGAGCACATTGGCTGCTGGCAACATCCCCACTTGCTGATTAACCATTATCTCCTCCAATACCCTTTTATAAACTTGTTTTGACAAACTGCCTAGCGCTTGTGCTACCATGTACACAGAATTATTGTAGCCTTCTTTTTGACAATAATGTCTAAGTAAATAAATGTGGCAACACCTAGTATAAAGTGAGTTTTCCTCCGGTCTGTCTGCACTTAAAATGGTTTTCTTTTTGCTTTGTTGTATTTTACCTCATAAACCTTCTACCTGTGTATTTATGTAGTTCTTTTCTTTTTCAGCCATTTTTGTAAGAGGTAATGCAAGTTGGGTGATGGCAGATGTACCGGGTTATGTCCGTTCCTGTTTGCAGACAGGGAAACTTGCTTTCTTGGCAATTTTGGTTTCTGGAGGCGTTGTATTGCAAATTTTGGTCAGTAGAGCTATCTGTAGCTAGTAACCTTCAACTTATTTACATGGAGCAGTTTGCCTATTACCACGTGACTGAACTGATAGCAGTTCTTGCTTACTTTCTTGACTCTGGCAGGCTTGTGCTCTGTACAATAATTGGTGGCCAATGCTAACTGGTAGGTAACTTTTGACTGGTAGGTACCTATTACTTTCATGTATATCTTAATTTCCTTGAAGCGAAAAATTAATATTTTTTTTGCTGGACTGCTGCATGATGAGAATGTAAGCACCAAATTTTAAGCATTTTATATGACCACAGGTTATAATTTTCTGAGTTTATACAACTTTTCTATGAATTTACTTTTTCCTGAAGACTATCTATATCTGGAATGTGGATTTTCTTATCTCATTTACTGGCACTGAGAATGCACAAAACACACGCATGGATCTGGGGATTGCATTGTTGTTCCTCCAATTCAACTGCTTGTGTAGAATGATAAATTAGTCTTCTCATGGTTTCAGCATAGTGAATTAGTTGTACATATTTTTGTGGCATCTCCATGAGTGATACATTAGTGAACTTGTGCAGGCCTGAAAATGGTGTGCTGATGGCAATGTTGTTGCTTTTTTTCTTGCAGTAATAATGTATGTGCTTCTCCCCATGCCGTTGCTGTTCTTTGCTAGCTCTGATAGCTCCTCTCTTTTTACAGAATCTGGTAACAGGTTTGACTCCGACATTTTAGATGCTTCCGTTGTAAGATTTTGCTGTTTTCTATTTTCATAGTGAATGTTAATCAATAATTGGCCTCCTGATGATTGGTGACACAGTTGGGTCAATGCCACCAAGTTTTTGACTGGAGCTTCAGCAGTTGGAAGCATTGCTATACCAGCAATCTTGAAGCATGCTGGTGTTATTGGCTGGGGAGCTCTGTTAATGGGGCTCTCTTCATATTTTGTATTCATACTAGCCATTATGTGCTATATCCGCATGGACGACGAAAATGATTACCGCATACTCTGAGATGGAGGCTCTTCATTTGGGGAAAGAAGAACCAGTTTTCTTTAAGGAGGTCAGAAAAGATATGGTATTGATTGTTAGGGAACTTGTTAGAAATGAAAGAAATTCAGCCCAATTTATGGAACCCCTGATATTCCTGCCCAAAAATGTGAAATTTGGTTGTAGGAGAATGTCACAAACAACTCTCTTAATATTATTGTTATTTTTTTGGTACTTTGCAACATTGCAAACAACTTTTTTGGATGCGAGGAATTAGGAAATGTTACATGTTGATGCATTAACATAAGACAGACATGGATTTACACACTGTATTATCATGACTGTTGATTGTATGTTTTTAGTCTTTGGATGCATGATTGCAATTAATAACAGAATTACCAACTATTATGATAGCATAATGTATACTCATATTTGTTTATGCTTCAAATTTTTTTGCATCCGTGTAATAAAATTCTATGCAAATTTTCTTCCTTCAGTATTTTTATGTGGTTGATTATCAGATCTCTTTCAAACAGGGCTTAGAAATTAACATGCGCTTTGCGATGTTCAATTGTAATCAAAGGATACTAAGTGGTATCTCGTACTTTTAGAACAATTGATTAAGATAATTTTGCTCAAATTTTTTAATTCTGTGTTTGAGTTCTAGAGATTCGGTTCCCTCTACCTAGCTTTTTGGCCTCCCTTATGACATTAAAAAAAAAAAAAAAAAAAAAACTAAGTGTTAACTTTCTTAAGTAAGAGTATTCAATGTCAATTCTTTATACAAGGTAAAAATAGAGAATGCTCTGACAATGCAATTAAAACTACAGATGGCAAGTTCTTTAAGCAAATGAATGTCTCCGCAAGTTGATCTTGTTGGCCACCGGCTGGACGGTTCATTCTTGTGGCTGGCTTGAACATACCATTTCAATGGATAAATGGATGATTCATGTTCACTTCTGCATTGGAAGTATCTTGCAACTTCAGTTGCATCAGCCAACCACGAAGATAGTGGCTACAAAATATGGTTATTCTATTCCCGGCTACCATGTGGGAAATCAAGAGATTTGTCTCAGCCATCAACCTGACAAGCTTTAAAGAGGTTTTTGCCTCTAGTATCCTGCAAATTTGCTATAATTTGCAGCATTCACTAGATATATTCTGCACCTCCTCACTATACTCGTGAACAAAGGAACAAGGACTTAAGTCATACTATCTCATGGTACACGGAAGACAAAAGGATAGTTATTCCAGAACTATTGCACAAAGAGCAATCCTGACTAACAAAATCACTATTAGTATTATTGGGATGGGGGACAAGAGAGACATTAATTGCGACAAATTTGACAGAACCAAGAGCTGGACTCTGCAATTTATGCATCACTAACTGCTGGTTTCATCTCATATGCCTCCAGCACCTAAATCTGTTGGGACAGAGACACTGACTGAGCGTAGCTGCTTGTAGATGATTACAGCAAACAACAGACCCACTGAGGGTATGACTATATCCCAAGCAAAGGAGTAATAATCTGCTCTAGGATTGCCTTATAGTTATGGCCGCTCAAATCCGTCGCTGGAGTTATGAGTCTATGACCCCTGTAAAAATCATATGCATGTGTAGGAGGCGCACAATCATGTTCCATATGTAGAATAAACAAGATAGAACATTTTCTGTTGAGCTTTGGAAAATGTTGAGCAGGATTTGAGGGGAACAGAAAACTATTCACAACCACTGTGATCACACCTCCAGCTATGTTTAATGGCAAAGAAACACAAAGCCTCTTCTTCTTATTAGCCCATGAGGCCTTTTGGCTACCATCTGCAAACCTTTTAGCACATACAAGCAGCAGAAGTCGGCACTGCAGCAGAAAAGCTACCATTACTATTGCCCCTCACAATTACTCATTTACTTCTAGCCATCCACCAATCCTACTCGGTAAAGTTCGACAGTCTTGCTTTGACATGAACAAGGCTTCGGAGTTTAGCACTAGAGGGATAAGATGCCCAAGGATGAGTATTACAGGCATTAGAAGTGAGTAGAAAGCAAAAACACTTGGGTGCCTCTTGGCATAAAATATTTGATATCCCACAAAGATCCATACAAGAGTGTTGGAGACCAAAGCCATGAATTCTCCACATCCATCCTCCATAATGACGTTCGCACATGGCAACTATAAAAGAATTTAGGAAAAAGCAAGTGGCTTAAAGAAGAGAGGATCATACTTTTTCTTTCTGCTTTTGTGCAGTATGATCACTTGAATCAATGGGAGGGAAACTGAAGTCTAACAAGAATCTCAGTCCATAAAAATGTTTGCCAATGTCCGATTTTCTGAATCAAGATGTTTGCAGCCCAACATGCACATAATTCCAGTATCAACATCAGAAATGCCTTCAGCATAAATTTGAACCGACTTTACTCATTCGAAGATGCACTGGATGATGCCGTAACACTCTGTTCAGCGGGCTGCTATGGCTGGTTTTTCCTTTAACGGGAGGCTTTGCCGGTTTTGAGCTTGATGAGTTTAGGACAGACAGTCTGTAATTGAATTTGATTGCACACAGCGATGGGATGGGAAAAGCCCCATCGAAATGTTCTTCCTCCGGAAAACTGCATTTCACTGGAATTTCCTTCCGGATACTGCTTTCCATCATCTCCATTCAGTTTGTCTTTCGGATCTGATGTACTTGCTGTGTCAAACATGGTAGGTACACTTGTCCTTCAACCCTGGAATCCCCAGTAAATTTTTTCACTTACTTTGGATAATGACCCTGTCGAAGTAACCTGAACCATTCACAAGTTTGTTGCTCTACATATGCCCCACAATGCTTCTGGTATAATTGACCAAACTTTAGGGAATCTCAAACTCAACCTGAGCGAGCGATCTCCAACAGAGGAATTATTCAAATAACTAGTTGGATTCAAGGTTCGTCAAGCAACAACACTTGATCTTCTCTGTGTCCCATGATCCTTATGCAACTAATGTTGTGTTTAAGGTAGCGGTCATAACCAATAGTACTGCTCTTAGCATTAGAAAATTCTACTAGCAAACCGAGACTTCTATCATTTGTACATTGAATTAGACTCAAGTACATGACCTGAGGCAGAGTTGCAATCACTTGCATACGCTAGTCCCGAAGAAGTGAAGAATCTTGTGACCACTAGACAGATGGGTCTACCAAGGGTTAACCTTAGTGACATGGTCATTGAAACATCATCCTCGATAGCACCCGGAGACCAAATTCTTATGTGCAGACTTGTGCTAGGGAACATAAACATGGAAACTGGCTCAAAACGACTCGGATTAGGATTACCAATAGGACAGAAGCTGTCCAACACCCCTTGAACCAAATCGGTAACTTCAGTCGAACTTAAGAACTCGGGGATTACTTTCTTGTGGACCATGCAAGCCCTTCTAAAATTTAAGGCTCAAAGCACTCATCTCAGACCCACTAGGAAACCTGGGCAATGTAGAAATGATTGTGTGCCATTGCCAAAACAGAAAAACCTGCACCTTAGGTTTGGAGTATCAGAGCTGCCTCAATCTTGAAAATATCCTAAACTTCAGCAATATAAGAATGATTTGTTCAAAACAGCACGATTCTCCTGTTACCTGACAGGTAATATACCCACCAAGGTAATAACCATCTTGGATTGATTTAAAGGAGATGCTGGTGAATTCCGGATCAGTGGCTACTGCTTCTGGGAAAATTGAGGCCCAGTGATCACTGTGACTTACGTGAATTTTGAAGCAAGACATCTGGTTGTGTAACAGACCGTATAAAGGACTGAGAATATAGCAGTGTGAAGCTGGGGTACTTCTAGAGGTGACCACATAAGAACTCGTAGCCATGGCAAGTGGGAACCAATGTATCATCAGGGACGTAGCTGAAAGCATCAGTGGATAACTTACAATTTTATCACTAAATTTATCACTTATTTTTATTTTTATTATTTAATTGTAATTTATTATAATAAAATTAATCAAATTTAATTTAATTATTATATTATATGATGTCACATCAAATATAAGCTTATTTTCTTAGTTGTGGTAACGAGACTCACATAGTAAAATAATACTAATAATAATGATGATGGAGCTTTAAAAATTGACGAGGAACAGCAATAATGTTGCGCATGGTTGCGTCACATTCAACACCGGATGGCCTCCGAAGTTCTCTTTAACTCGGGTTTAAAGTACGTTTTATTTTTCCTCAATTCTTACCCTACTTTCATTTCCTGTTTCCATTATATTTGTTATTTAACTAACGTTATCTGTTGTCTCTTCTGCATGGCTAGCCTTTTAAGGGTGGAGCATTTGATTTCCAATCTAGAAGTCTGAGACCGAGGCCTAGCTTTCAAAATTCTCAATAACCCCGCAACGTGCGGGGCAGACGGCTAAGGTTTGCAAGATATTTCAAGCATGCAAAAGTTTATATGACAAGGGAAAAGGATATGGAAAACGAAAAGAGACAAAAGCCAGCAGATCATGAGAAGTCAACTTGCTGGGTCACAAGAGTGTTTGAGAACTAGGATCAGAAATTTGGTGCAGTTGTGTGCGCACGCATCCACTGATGCAGTGTAAAAATCACGATGCATGTGAATTCTGCAGGATTTGTGGGAAACCCTCTTCAAATTTGGAGACTGTGTCCCTCAGCTGCAGAAGTTGCAATTTTTACTATCGTCATTCCTGTCTGGACATCCTTCAAGTTGTCAATCATTTCCTGCGCGCACACCCTCTTGTACCACAAGTAGTACCCTCCTTCATTGGTCCTGTCTGCTGGGATGATGACTCGGGTTTGGCCTTCTGCTGTCAACATTGTAACTTCACCTTGGAAGTTGGTTGCACTTTACTTTCCAATGAACTCATTGAAGCCAATCGCATCCACTAGAGGCTTGTGAGCTTAAGGGGATGAGCACGTTTGCTGACAAGCTTGCAAGAAACCCTGCTTTGGTTCCTCTCATGTTTGCAAAATATGAGTTTTTTCCTGCACAAGCCATGTGCTGAGTTGCCAAGACAGAGTAGGCACCCATTTCATCCCCTGCACTCACTTACCCCATGGAAGATATTTTCACCTGCAGTGTGTGTAATGATGATGGTGTTTGTTACATTGTCTATCAATGTGAAGAGTTGACATAGGCTGCACTCAGCTGATGCCCTCCATTAAGTTTGATAGGCACAAGCACCTCCTTGCTCTTTTTCTGAAAGCATGTAACCCAGTTCTTGTGAGATTTGTTTGTGTGACTGCAAGGAATGCTTCCTCCGCCATGTGATGTGCAAGTTTAATATTCATCTTCATTGCCATACATTGCTGCCCCAAACAAAATTTGCCGACAGAGGCCATATCCATTCTTTAACTTTTGTTAAACATCCACCAAAAGAGGAACAGCATGAGGAAGTATACTGTCATGCTTGTGCGATTGAGAGAGACAGACTAGATCCCATTTATAACTGTGGCAGATGTTTGTAAGTAGCTCACATTAAGTATGTGATCTCTGCGGTATTCCATACAAACTCTCTAATTAGCTGACCCAAATATTTGTTCACGTCAGTTGATGCTAAACTTTGTTTGCTATATGTATTTACATCTGATTTTCCTCTCAAAGCCTGATCAAGTTCCTTCTGTATTATTGATTTGCTTTTGCCAATTTGGCAAACTGAATAACAGTAAAATTTAATCTAAATTTTTTTCGGAAGTAGTTCAGAGGCCATAATGATCAGTTTCTCTATCAGGTACTACCTTTACTAACAGCAAAGGACCAGTTCACAGAGAATGCTTTGACATATGAAGAAATTTCTGAAGATAATGCTACTGTTGCTGAACCAGCCAAAGAGATTGCAGATCTTGATGCCAAGTTAATGCCACTAACAGAGGAAAGAGACCATCTATGAGCAATAGCAGAGAAACTTACAACAGACATTGCAAGACTTACAGAAGAAATAGAGCCACTGGCAGCAAAACTAAAGGAGCTTAGAGAGGAATGTGCCCTGCAGCTTCTTTGTATATACAGTTGCAAACAAAGGGAATGAGTATTCAAAAAAATGAGGCATCATCGGGAGGGATCCTCTGCAGAGCAAGCATACCTCTTGAAAATTGTCTTCGCATTGGCATGCATGTTTGTTCATTTGTCATTTGGCAGTATCAATCCTGTTGAATCAAATACCAACGAAACTTTGGTACTTGTTTCAACTTGACATTCATAGTAGATATTCCTAGACTTTTTTGATGGATGAAATCACTAGCACCTTTTTGTTAGAGACCAGAAATTGGATTTTCTTGCACAATAAATGTTGTTTGGGATTGGAGAAACTACAAGGAGAGAAGCTGTTGTCCTTTCTTTTGTGGTTCAGTTGAATTGGAGAGAGGAAATTAACTATGAGTGAGGTCTGACATTCGAATCCCATATCCCAAATATTTATACTCAGTGTGTATTAGGTCCTACCTGGTGGTCGAAACTGTTGTCAAGCTATAAGTTAGAGGACCGCGTCAAGAGCCATTCCTCTTTCCTTTTTTTTTTTTTTGTTGAAGAGTTAATGTCAAGATGATGAAATCTCATTAGTTGTTACACTTTCTAGTGAAAATGTTTCAGAGATACAGGTATGGGTCAGTAATCCAACAGAAAAGGCAGAATCTGTCAGGCAGCCCCCTGTTCTTTCATGCATCATAATGACCTTCTCCATCATTAATCTAATTCTTCAACAGTAATACTTGGTCCTTTCTCATAAATAATGGAAAAATAGCACTCCAACAAACTAAGATTGTTCTTTTGGGGGTGATAGTTGCATGCTAAGGATATAAGAAATCAGTCAGTAAAACAATTGAAGAGTCAGAATGAAACCCAGATCCCTCTAACAACTGTCTCTGGAGCTGGTCTCAAAGCAATTCAAAAACTGCAATGTCTGTCATAACGTGAAATTAGTTTATCAGTCCAAAGGCATGAACCACCCTTAAATTACTGCCATGATATCCACGATCCATTAGGAAACTGGCTCATTAGTGAATACCAAATTTCAATTGAGGTCAGCTACTAGCTCAGTAGTGAATACCAGTTTTTAATCAGGTCAGCTAAAATTAGAAAGATGAAGCAACATTAAGGGGTTTTCCTTGCCTCAATCATTTGGCAGCTTTTTCGTGAACAATTCAAGATCCTTGGCAATAATATGGGGAATTGGTGACTTAAATGCCAATAGAAACCAATTTGCCATTCAACTTTCATACAACAACCTGTCAACAGATTACAAACTGAAGCGTATATTTTGTAATCAAATGCCAAGTTCTAACGATCAAAATTCTCCAAACCATAAAACTTGGGGCAACAAATCAAGCAACTTTTAATATCTCCCTCTCCAAAAGTGAGATTTCTGTGGTATGGCTTACCTAATTGCCATGGCTGCAAGTTCAAGATCACAACTAACTCTCAGCACCAGCTTTTGAGTTCCGAAAATCCCTCTTCAACTCAGCAACTCGTTTCATACAAGCTGCCTTTGACTTCCCTGGAACTGCAGCAGCAATCTTCTCCCACCTCATTGCCACATCTTTAGGAAACGCTTTCAGAGCATTCAACAAAGCAATATCCTCTCGTCCACTCCAACCATCACCATTGTCTTTCCTACTTTCACCGCTTTCTGGCTCCAAATTTTCACCTTGAATTCTAGTGTCCAGTGGCTTCCTGTTCTTCAGAAACCTCGCATAAGAATCACTATCATCCAATTTCTCTTCCCCCAATTGTTTTGCCTTCTTTATCACACCGTCCACGCCATGCCTTCCATTAAAGGCCTCTGAAATCACCTCCCATCGCCTTGGCTTCCCAACCGGGTGCTTCACTAATTGTTTCTTCAAAATCTCTATGTCTCCTTCACTCCACTCTTGCTCCCCTTCGTTTCTGGCAAACCCATTTTCGCTAATGGCCAAAGATTCAATTTTTTTGTCTTTGCTCGATAACCCATTTGTTATTTCGACGGTTTGGATCGAATTCGCCACAATCTCGTCAGATCTGACTGGTTTTGACCTCTTCTTGCGTGGTTGCTTTTCAGTCACGATTTCAGGTTCTCCCTTGCCGAGAGGCTCCAGGATAGGGCCGAGACCAACGCGAGTGTCACCTCCAGTGAGGTGAGATGGGGCGAAGGGGCCAATCAGGAGGGAGATGGAGACCCAGAAGAGGATGGATCTGAAGGGCTCAATTTGGAAGAAAAAGACTGAAAGAAGCAATAAAAGAGAGGAGAGGCAGACGGTGATGAACAGAAACGCCTTGTTCAGCGGAATTCGTTGGGTTTGTGAATTGGCAAGTGAAGCTGGGAGTGAACGAGACTGGAAGTGAAATCTTGGTCTCGAGTCATCGTCCAGGAACTCCATGGATGGCTGCTTCTTCTTCTTCTTCTTCGAAGAATCGGACACGAAATGGTCAGCAACTTGGTAGATTATTTATTATTTTATAGTAACAGTGGTGGCGGTGGTGGTGGTGGTGGTGGTAGGAGTGGTAATATAAATTGAAGGCAAAATGAAGGAAGAAAAAAATATATATAATGAAGTGGTACTCAAAACGACACCGTCCACACTCCCTCCATTTTTTTATCTCTGTCCTTGAAAAAAAAAAGAGAACAAAAGCTAGAACGCTTTAATGCCATGCCATCTCACCGATAATGCTGGTTCGCCTGCGCCTGCTAATTAAGACTTACATATGTCTCCACCTAGGAGAAGGCGTAAGCAATAGGAGGACGCTTTGAGGTAAAAGTCCTTTAATGTTTGATTTTAATCCAATGGCTTATTTGCATTTCTGATCAATGAAATGATTTCATGTAGTTTTGTGCTTATTGTTAGCTTGCCCGTTGGTTTCGTTTACGTTAGTTTGCATAAATTATAACAATTATTCTTTATCCCTAATTCAATTTATAATGAAATAGGGTAGCCTAATGCTTGAAGTTTTGTTGTTGTTATTGTGGCTGCTTTTTTTTTTCCCTCACGTTGCTTCTGTACATATGTGCTTTTACAATTGACAAACAGTGAGCTGTTGAAGCTGACCATGATTTCCCTTGAGGGCTTGTTTGCATTTCTCGTCTAGTTTGTATGCAATTTGGGGTCTTCTTCTGCTATATGATTGAAGAGTCCTCTTTGTTGGGTCCTAGCAGATAGGCAGTGCTTTTAGCGCGGAAAACGCAATTGCTGGCATTATGCACGTAGTAATGTAATTGTTGGACCATGTGAATGCTTCCTCTCCTTTAGATGAGACTTGATTCTACTTTTTCTCCTCACTTTACAATTTTAATGAAATTGCTGGATCTGTTTTTCTTTTTTTCTTTTCTATTATTTTTGCTTGGTTACCTATATTGTGGAGATATTGATTAATGAGGCGATGAAACTGCCTGCTGTCCAATGACGATTTCTTTCTCTTTCAGATTGATTATACACAAATTTGACAAAAAAGAAATTGATATTGTGTACTTGTCTGGCTACATCATCAATCCATGGTTGCTTAGATTTTTCGCATGTTTTTGTAGGTCTAAAACAATATATCCTTGTAATAGATTGACTTTATGCCTATTGGTGTCTTTACTATAACAACTCCCTTTTCTTTCGCTTTAATGTACTCTCTATTTCCAATTCTGATTTTGTAGAAATATAATTGGTTCAAATCCTTAAACTTTTCAACATTATTTGTCATGTAATAGATACAACTACTATTTATCGATCAAAATTGTGAGTTACTACTAATTATATAGTAAGTTATAATAAATAGTTATTCTTTTTTTATTTACTTTTTATCAATTAAGTTTGTTAAGACCTTTGTTATTAATTTTTTTTGTTTTTGTAGACCTTAGCCATATACCTCTATCTTTTGCAAATTTTATACTAGACACCAAGTCTATACTAGTAATACTTTTTAGTAAGAGCGGTTTTCTTATAGTACTAAGAGGATGGAAATACCTTTTTTTTGTTCTCACCTTCACTATTACTTTCAGCTTCCCTATTTTCTTTGTCTTTCTTATCACCAGTTTGTTTCTTCCTTCCAAAATGTAACTTTTCCCTACTCTTTGCATGTAAAACAATTTCATTTAAAATCTCCTTGCCTTATAAATCTTCTAAGTTCAAGAGTTTGAAGAGCATTTACAAGTTTAGTTGGAGTGAACTTAGTGAGATTTTTTAGATTTTCTAAGGATAAGATCTTGGTCTTATATTTTTTAAGTAAGAAAACTAAGATTTTTTCTACAATCCTTTTATCTATAAGCTCTTCTCTAAGTAATTTGATCTAATTTTTTTTTGTCTTCGTAAGTCTATTTGCAACCAATTTTTGTAGATTAAAATAACAATATGTAGTACTATAAAAATACTTATAGTGGACATCACCTCACATAGCTGCACAGCGGTGATGTCCCTTTTTCCTTGTTGATACCATATGACAAAAGCCAAATAATATGGGTAGTTGCTATTCTCATCAATTTTGATTGTCATATTTTTGTGTGGATAGCTGCATGAAGAACTGTAGAGGAAAAAAGAGTTGAATTAAGCAAAAGGATTTCTCACAAAGTACTAGACAGCCGAAGAAGTTGTAATTGTGGTTAACTTAGGAAATGGTGTATCACTGCCAGGAATAATTTGTTTTACAATTTTTTTCTTCTAGTAGACAAAGCACCAAAATTCAACAGGTGGTAAACCTGAACCAATTTTTTAAACTAACTCCTGTGGTGTTCCAAAAGAACTGACATCATCCTATAATATTTAGAAAATGCCGCCTTACACCATTTCTCTAATTATGGTGAGGAAATTTTGATCTGTTAGTCCAGCAAGGTCAAGACTTTGGCATCAGCTGATTTTTTGTCTATATGTTCCATGGCATTTATTCGTGAAACAGGCCACCTATAGTTTTGCTAGAAAGGCAGACTAAAAAAGTTTTCAAATTCAGTTGCTATGTTGTAATTTTCTTCATGGCACCACAAGGAAGTAATATATGAAATAAAACAAAAGGTGGTGTATTCTCATTTCTATGTTCAGTGATTTTGACATGTAAACAGACATTCTTTTTAAAGTTTAGGGAGAGGGAAAGATGCAGAACTTCAAAATTTTAATTGTCTTTAGTTTGAGTTTTGTCAGTCAAAATTATATAACTGCATTCATGAACTCCGCTTATTGGACTCTATCTCCATCTTCAAATAAAGAAATACTGACAATCAATAATCATAACATAATGAAGATGTACATGTGAGGGTTTATCAGGGTCTTGTATGGATAATTAAATCTGGCCTGTTTGACTATGAATTCACTTGTATTCCTGTGTCATATGTTTCTCCAGCTTTCCAGTCATTGGGTAAGCTGTTAACTGGAACAACCCATGTCTCATCTCCATTGTCATCACTAAATAACATCCTCAGTGATAAGGGTCCCCTTGGAGGCGAGGTAGTTGTCCATGCTGCACCATAACTCCGATCCAAGAGCTTGCATACAAAGTTTTGAGTCTGCAGATGATAAATAACATTTTTAGTAATTGGGTATTGGCATATACTTGGATGTGTTCATCTCCAGGAGTTTAGACATGACTTTTTGTCATTTTCTTCTTTCCCCTGGCATGTTATATTCCCTTCAACTCACCTGCTAGTAATTTTGGAAACAAAAACAACCTGTGCTAGATAGTTTTCAATTCTCATGATTGTTGGATGGCAAGTACTTTGAAAGAGCAACCAATTTTTGTAGATTAAAATAACAATATGTAGTACTATAAAAATACTTATAGTGGACATCACCTCACATAGCTGCACAGCGGTGATGTCCCTTTTTCCTTGTTGATACCATATGACAAAAGCCAAATAATATGGGTTGTTGCTATTCTCATCAATTTTGATTGTCATATTTTTGTGTGGATAGCTGCATGAAGAACTGTAGAGGAAAAAAGAGTTGAATTAAGCAAAAGGATTTCTCACAAAGTACTAGACAGCCGAAGAAGTTTCATTTTGTTGAGAAAATGAAGAAATGTGCATAATTCTATTTTGAAAGGATGATTTCCAATTTCTTAAGGAAATTCTCTTTCATTAGCAGGGATGAAGGAGTCTTATAGTTCATAATTGGAAAATCTCCTCTAGTTTCAACTAAAAATGTGTTAAACAATAAATTAGAAATAAACTTATTATTCATCCTTAATATGTATAATCTTACCGTCTATATTCAACATCAACTATTCCTGAGGCTAACAGTGATGTAGCTACACCAGAGGCTTGAGCCATACTTGCAAAGGCTCTTCTGCTGAGAATAAAGTCAGTATTATCACTCGACCCTTGGTCAGTTATGACAACTGTTACCCCTTTGTCTGTGCAATAGTAACCGTTGGTGCACCTCACCTGGTGAAGTATACAGTTGTAATTGATGCTAAGAATACATAAATGGAACCGTAAGTGATTCAGGCTAGGCAGCACTATACACACTATGATGCTTTAGTTGATACCTGGTAACAAGCACCACAGCCAATTCCATTTCGGTATAGTTCAGATGCAGCTGATACATCCCCACCATTTATTGTTGCTCCAAAGGAACCAAAACCACATGCACCACCTGCAATTCATTAAATGAAATTTTGTTAGAATGCAATGCATGTTTTTTCTTTCTACTTATTATTTCGAGTTTGCTTACTGTCTGTTCCATATTCATCAGAATTTGGATAATAAGCTGCACGAGAACGAGTGAAACAATCGCTACATGTTGCAGCATCTGCCAATTTTTGCAGAGAGAGCAAAGCAACAAAAAGGAACGAGAGAGACTTCAGGGAGGGAGCCATTATTAGGATACAAAGAGCAAAGACCATTCAAGCGAAGAAGACTTGATGGTTGTGCATGGAATGAACCAGGTTGTTAGTATTTATAGAAACAAATGGCTGCCAGCTTAGTTTGATAAGCCTCGCCAAGTTGGACAATGCTGATTAATATTATATTGAGTGAGTGGGATTCTGTTGGGGTATCTTTCAAGCTTTCTTATTTGACCTTCCAAATTCTGTTTCACATCTCATTTCCCTGTTGAAACCCTTTGATTGAATTAGCAGACGGTCCTTTATTAAAATGATTTGCGTGTGAAAAATTCAATTTAGTCTTTAAAATTCAAAGATTTACCAGCAGGTTTTTCTGGTAGTGATGCATTCTGCATTTGCTCCACAAATACTAGATGCCTTATTTGTCTTTGTTAAAAGCCTTGAAATTTGCATAAGGTGGAAAATGCAGGTTAGCTTATTCATCAAAGAAAGGTTAGACAGAAACACTTAGAGAGTAACATAAGAGTAAAAAAAAAGGTGAATCAACTATATCTCACTTGATCTCACAAATAAATGAGACTCGCTTGAATAGTTGAACATTGAATAATCAGATCCTGGAAACAAGTTGACTTGATAAAGTTGTAATTTGGTGGGCCAATTAGGTGTATATCCACTAAGGAGCAAGGCCCCTCTTGGGTTAGGCATAACTTGATTGATGTTCCCACTAGCTCATATCATATGAGCTGCATCTATTGGGGTTGGAGGGCGCAGAGGAAGCAACCCTTTTGGTAGTATGCTAAAATATTAAGCAATTTGGGCTCCCGATCACTGATTGGCAAAATGACGTATGATGAAAGAATTGTTCTATGGGTTCTCCTCTAGGCAAAGGAGGCACACACTGACACACAAAATTCACTTAAACAAGACATCCGCAGAGACATGCCATTAATAGTAAGACGAGTTAATTTGAATTAATATGGAATTCTTCATATCAGAAAGCGAGAAGGTAAGTGTTGGACCAACTGACGTAGGGATTGGCACCAAATTATTTTTTAGTATATTAGGTTTTTTTTTTTCCTCATAAGATTTGTACTCATTACAAGGTCATTTCAAGATAGATGCATCTGTTACACTTTGCGTACTGTATATAATATAAAGTAAAATGATGATTATAAAAACTAACGTAAAGAAAAAAAGATGTTCATCATTCTTTCGTTGAGCCCAAGATTTTTAGTTTATTTATTTATTTATTTTTAATGATACGGAACTTCAACTTTGTGGGTTATGAGGAACTTTGTTAACTTGTTGATCTATTGAATTATGGGCCAAAAGCCTAGACAAGCTGCCCTAAAATAAGATTGCACTAATGATGCCAAGCCCCAAGTCTTTTATCGTGCACCTCACTCAAATTAAGCATCTTAAGGTCATCCCTTTAGCTTTACTCTTAAGCTAAGATCAAATATTAATTAATTTGTGGTTCTGTCCAATGGGGTCTGTCTTTGTTATATGTTGTCTCAAACTGCCTCATGATACATGCATTAGTAAAGGAATACCCAATGTAGTAACGCCATTAACTATGGCTGACTTGACTATAACATGGATTTTGTTACTAACGTTGCATTGCTGTGAAAAATTGGGTTCCACCACTAATTCATGTTACATTTTTCTTTTTCAAAAAGAAAAAAAAAAGATTTATTTTAGAAAAAAGAAGTCCTAAAGGGTTTTTTTTTTCCTTCCCACTAACACTAATATAGATATGAAAAAGAATTAATTCTTTATCTTCATCTTATGGATTTTCATATCGTCCCAATTAATCGAATTGTGTTTTTTTTTTTCATTTATATCTGATTTTTTTTTAACTAAATCATAGTCGAATCACTATCTTTTAGTCTAATTTTTAAACTTATATTCGCTATACGTAAAATGCAGAAACAACATTAGTTTCTAATAAGATACACCAATTGTGAATAAGTGATAGCTGCGACAATTGATTTTTTGTTTTTATCTGTTTGCAGACTTGATACTAACGAAAAACAAAAACAACCACGATGATACCACATATGCCCTAAGGGCTGTAATTTCCAAATTATATATATTGAAAAACTGGGCTAAAGAACATATTTATAAAATAGAGTTATTGAATGAAAAAGATAAAAATACATATATTTAAAAAAAAAAATTATGCACTTACCTTATTACACCAAGGGCAAGCAAGTGTAGAATCGGTCCAATTATCCACTGGGTATAAATTCTTTTTTTTTTTTTTACATTAAACTATACAATTATATCTTGCAAATCTCTTGACACTTTTAATTTACAAATTCAAGTTCTTAATTATTGACCTCTTTTGGGGCACACTGATTCCTAAAAAATTTAAAAATCTATTTTTGGAGGTTTTAGGTTCAAATAATAATTATAATAGAAGGTATTGATTTATAGAAGAATCAATAAATCTCTTAATAATAATTAAAAAAAAAAAAGGAGATGGACTAGTCAATTGCCATCTAAAGTCAGCAATATTCCGTAAAATATCACAGCATTGAGCGTACTGGACTTCCACGAACCTACTTGATTTCCACTCAGTGGGCTCTTGATGCCTGAAGGGAACTTTTTTTTTTTTTAATTTTTTTTTTATTTGGGGGGGCAACAACAATCCATATTTAAACGCATTAACAAGGACATGGTTTATAACGGTAGACTGTTTTAATGAATGATAAATCCTTTTTTTTCTTAAAACTGAATTTAAAAAGACCAAAAATAGTTAAATAAACACTATTAAAATGAGATGGGTACGCTTCCTCAAGTCGAAACAAGTGTATGTGATCCAAAAATGAGGTATTTATGACAAAATATAGTTAAAATATGCGTCAAAATTAAAATAAAAATATGTAGAAAAATCCATTCGTACTGAAGTTAGGCACAAACGCACAAGGAAAAACAGAAGGGAAGAAGAGGACAAGTGTGTGGCGGCCACCGGCCAGGCCAGCTACAGAGAGGAGGATCCAAATTTCCAGGAGAATTCCCAAAAAGCGTTGGCCATTGAGTTTAGGCCCCCCCCCCCACCACCACCTGACCCATTCAAAAGCTCATTTTTTTAATTGAAAACTATAAACACATAAACAGGAATGAATTTTTCTATTATGATTGGTGACTCTATTCATCATTATTAATTATAATTATACATTTAATTATCATAAATATATAATATTAAATATTAGTACAAATAACATTTTTGAAAGAATTTCATTGCATAAGAAGTGAAAAATGACGTATGTTTATATTATATTATTATAATTATAAATTATGAGAAACAAAAGAAAAAAGAAAGTCTGAGGAGTGAGTTGGCAACTTCCCCCGCCATTCCTGACCGACGGTTTTTCCAAGGTTGTCTCTTTTCTCTGTTCGTTCTCTCTCTTTCTCTTGCATTTATTGACGATTTTTTGTTCGCTTGGTTCCAGTCTGTCGATCCCCATCTCGGGATCTCGCGTTTTCTGTGGAGAGAAAGGAAGAGGCAAGAGAACGAGAGAAGACACACAAATAAAAAAAAAACCCCAGTTGGAAATTTGCGGCGAAAATGACAATTTCTTCTTCTTGTGAAAAAACAGTCGATGCGTGAGTTCATTTTCATTTTCATTTTTTTTTTTTTTGTTTTTGTTTTTAACGTTTCTATCAATCTCTGTTCAATGTTTGATCGCATTTTCGACGTGGGTTATGGCACTCTCTTCGATTCATGCAATTAGATAACACCGCCATCAACCAGCAAGAAATATGTTAGGAGCTTCTGCATTTCACATTCTTCTTTGTTGTTTTTCTGTGATTCTGCTTTCTCTTGGCTTTCTTTTTATTTTTAAATCCATGACTTTCCTTTTGGGATATGGTTTGATGAGGCCCATTTTTATAATATGGCCTCGTGTTGATCCATTTTTACCAGTTTCTAAGTTCTTTTTTTGGGGGGGGGGTGGGTGGGGGATGAGATTAAAAAGAAAGGTTGGATTTTCCATGGAAACTTCTTGTAATTGTCTTATTTTTGTGCTTAGACGGTGTATGACCTGAAATGAATACAGGATAGAATCTACTCGTTGTGTAAGTTCTGCAGACGCTGGTATTGGAATAATCAAGTTTGTAACTGTGTGTGTGTGTGTGTGTTTGTGTATTTAGTACCATCCATTTTTGCTATGATTCTTTCTCTTCATACAACTACTTCAGTTGTACAAGCTTTTGGCACTTCCAATTGGCCATCCTGCATCTATTCTATAAATTGACAATATCATTGAAAGTGAAGATTGAAGGAATGCTGGTCCTCTTTAAGATGTTACTTGTGTGGAATGGAAGGCGTCAATCAAATTGACTGCATGGATACCTGGACGCTTTGCTATCTTTTGCAATTTTGTGACATCATTTGCAGAAGACCATTATTATGTCTAGTATAGGAAGCAAAAAGGCTTTCTGTTTATGAATTTCCTTTTTTCTCACGTTAAAGGCAATATTAAAAGTGTATCAGAATGAAGCAAACGGTGTAACTTTTGCCTACTTGTTGGGAGTCCATGCCTTCGTAGATTATGCAATGAGCATTCCAGAGAATCTGATTGTCATGGATAATTTGGCCTTTTACATTGAATCATTTGGCATCCCAAAACTCGTGAATAGATAATGAAAGATGAAATTGAAATAATTTGACTAAAGTTGGAGCATGATTGAGTTCAGGCTTTGACTGATTCAGGATTCTTATAGGAAACATTTGTTTCCTTTGCCACTTATTTTTTATTATGTTGATGCCAGTCTTTAATATGTGGTTGCAGTCAGAATTTTCTGTCCAGATGCGCTCCTCTGGAAGCAGTACTCTTCGACGTTGATGGGACCCTATGTGATACGGATCCCCTACATTACCATGCGTTCCGTGAAATGCTTCAAGAGGTAAAGCATTGTTTTCTTCTATCAGACCTAACATTCATGTTTAGATTGAGTCATGGCCATAATCTCCCTTCAAGTCACAATGTGAAACAACACAATTTTTGTTTGTTTGGTGAAAAGAGTGGGAACGGACTGCAAGGTTTCCATGGGACTTTATGCGATCTCCCATTTTTGGGTTGGGGAATCCAAGAGAAGCCTTTGTGTTTTTGTGCAAATGGTTGCATGCTCATCTTGTTCAACCGACTTGTGAACTCAATGAGTCCTGTTTAGAACAAAGGATTTTGTAAATTGACCGCATTATGTTGTCCAACAGATAAATTTCAATGGTGGGGTTCCAATTACAGAGGAATTTTTTGTGGATAATATTGCTGGCAAGCATAATGAAGACATTGCCATGTGCCTCTTCCCCAATGATCTCCAATGTGGCTTAAAATTTACAGATGAAAAGGAAGCAATGTTTCGGAGGTAAAAACTTTATTTTCTCTGTATCTCAAGAATTGTCCCAGGTACAGCCGTGTAACCCTTTGATTGCTAAAAACAGATTGGCCTCTGAACAACTGAAGGCTGTAGATGGTTTATATAAGGTCAAGAAGTGGATTGAAGAGCGTGGTTTGAAACGAGCTGCAGTCACCAATGCTCCAAAAGCAAATGCAGAACTCATGATCTCAAGTCTTGGGCTCACGGATTTCTTCGATGCTGTTATCCTTGGTGATGAGTGTGAGCATGCCAAACCACACCCAGAACCCTACTTGAAGGCTCTTGAAGTACTCAATTTGTCGAAGGATCACACTTTCATATTCGAGGTCTGCCTTCTTTCTGGGGCTGCCAGTTAATGCCCAAGAACTGTTCAACCTTGGAAGATCTCATCTAAAGTGTTTTTTTTCTTGCCATTTTCTCTTGAGCAGGACTCTGTGTCGGGAATAAAAGCTGGAGTGGCAGCTGGGATACCTGTTGTTGGACTGACGACAAGAAATCCAGAACAGTTACTGATGGAAGCAAAGCCCACATTTCTGATCAAGAATTATGAAGATCCAAAACTGTGGGCAGCTTTGGAAGAGCTTGATAGGAAGAGAGGTGCTGGAAAACCTGCTGCTTGATTTAATCCATGGCAACTAAAAGGATTACATAATTTAATTCATAGCAACTCAAAGGACCCAAAATTTTGACATTGTAGGGATCTATCTACAAGTCACACACAATGCCAAATTGGTTTCTTGGACAATAGCATTGCTTGGTTTCGCTGCATATGTAATACTTGAAGCTTTTGACTATAGCCTGGAAAATATTGTTGATGGTAATGCATGATTGTTCAGGATGATCATCAAGCAAAATAATTTGCTACATGGAAAATGCTTCCTATATCAATTAATAGTAATGCATGATTGTTCAAGGATGATCATCAAGCAAAATAATTTGCTGCATGGAAAATGCTTCCTATATCAACCCGAATGCTTTTGCCTTATCTAGAACTAGCGCCATAGCCTTGCACACACATAAACATACATACAACGATCATCTCAAAAACCGCCCAATTCATCGGGAATCTAAAGAGGACCGACAACATGGGCAAGAAACACTTTGTAAAAATTATAAACAGAAGGAAAGACATCACAGGAGTCGCTTAAGTACTACAATAGTGGGAAAAAAAAACAAAAAAGTGGCCGAAAATTTGTAAGCACCCCTTTCCACTCATGGCATTCCTAAAACATATATTTTTAGAGGAAAATAATATATAACAAACTTTAGAAACAAAACTTACGGATGTGAAATTTATTATTGAAGTAGTGAAACTATAACTAAATGTAAAATGACATATTGAAATTGATAAAAAAAAAAAGTATTTGTATAATTTATTTGCGATAACGATAACATTACTCTTAAGAAACGACTAAAGATGGCAGTCCTCATAGTCATGGGCCCAAACACGAGCCATTAAGATGCGAGTTGCCCACCTATATTCTCTCTCCTTTATTTGTCAAATCTCCATGAATTGTCCTATTTAGGATCTCTTAGTTCAATACCCAATTGGAGAACAACGGTTTTTGGTTATTAGGATTATGCTTGCAAGGTATAGGATTTGAGTTGCTAAATTGCGAAATATTCAAGTGTTGGTACTTGATATCATAAGCAAACCGGAATTATTGGGGCATTTTGATCCTTATTTAAGTGAATTGTAAAGGAAGTTGGTAACGTTCACCTAGTATATGATGGCCTTATTTTACCTTCACTGTTTCCTGAATGCAGGAAAGGTCCCCTTGCTGGACTAGCTCCTTCAGAAGTTGTTTCACTTGATATCGACGGAAAACTATGCGATTCCGATCCCCTTCACTACCACACATTCCGGGAAATGCTTCAAGAATCCTTTCACAATAATTTCGAGCTCATTATTCTGTTAGATCATTCTCATATTGCGCCGTGACATGGTTATTGGGAGCACTCCAGTTTCTTTTCGCCTTGCAACTATGTTGAACTCTGACAAGCTTTCCGGCAAGCATAATCTTGACATGGCATTGGTCCTCTTTCCATACGACATTGAAGGAGAGGCATGTGATTTCTTGACGATGAAGCAGCGACGTTTCGTGGGCGAATTCCGAAATCCATGAACTTTATTTTTTTCCTGGTCCTTCAAAATCCTTGAACTTTCAAATATCAAGTTTAAGTTATTATGTCGCTCACTGATAGTTATAACAGATTGGCCCCAGAAAAACTGAAGACTGCAGATGGGCTATATAAAGTGAAGAAAGGGGTAGATCATCGTGGTTTGAAACGAGCTGCAGCCACTAATGCTCCTAGAGCAAATGCTGAACTCATAATATCAGTTCTAGGGCTCGCACAATTCTTCGATGTTCTCATCGTTGGAAGTGAATTTGAACCTCCCAAACCACACCCAGACCCCTAATTGAAGGCTGCTGAAGCTCTCAAGAAGTCCAAAGATGACGCTTTTGACTTTGTTGCACAGGTTCTTCTTGGAATTTAACATGAGTCTGTTTTCACTTGGCCAGATTTCTGTCTCAGGAATAAAAACTGGACCGGCAGCTGGAATGCCCGTTATTGGCTTAACTACAGGTAATCCAGAGCATTTGCTGATTGAAGCCAAGCCTGCCTTTCTTATAAAGGACTGTACTTCCCCGAAACTGTGGGCAGCTCTAGAGGAGCTCAATGAAAAGGAAGGTCCAAGAACTGCTGCACCTTTAACTAATCCCCCAGAAAAATGGATGTTAAGGCCAGTACACAGTCTTACCTTTATTTTAACGAAGAGGCTATTTTCACGTGTAAGCTCTAAATCACAATAATGACCATCTCACAATGACAATATATTGATTCTCTCTCACGTGTTATTAATTTATCCAACGTGAAACCTAGATGTTAAATACTCAAATGATCAACTTCTCCTAATAGAAGGATAAAAATTCATGGTTAAAAGTTCTGTCTTTGGGCAGGTTTCTGGCATGAACAGATGATAACCATAATTTCCTAAACTTTAATGAATAAAATTGTTAATTAAAAGCAATTCTAAATGCAGATATCCGTTTCAGCTACAGTATTTCAGTCTCTCGGCCTTGGGTTTTGAACATATTTATGCTTGTTTTTAAGCGTCTAATGGATAAATTTGCCTGCATATACCCTTCCTATGTTCCCAACAAATGAACTTTTTTATGTAAGACTATAAAAGTAATCAACTATAATCAATGTGTCCTCTACTTAAAAGTCTTTAGGGGAATGTACATGTTTCTTTTGAGAGTTAGTCAAAGTTAGTGCATGGACGGAAATTCGAGTCAACGATATGTAGACATAAAACGATTGGCTAATGAGAGCCTTGAGGATTGGTTATAATAATACATAATACTAGTGCACGGGCAAAGTTCTGAGTTAACAACTTTATGGAAGCACACATGAATTAGGCAGCAGAAGGATTGGTGGTAGTGTAGACCAGATTTTACCTATGTATTACGAAAAGAGAAGTTCATAAGGTTTGAGGCAAAATCACTAAGCCATCTGCACCCTTATTCAAAGAAATCATAAGGAGTTAGTAAGTGCATGAGTTGGTGAACCACCAAATTTCTGAATCCTTCATCCAATTGATGTGTTGGCAAGTTCTCCTTAAAGGAAGGAAAATATAGGCACTAGTAGAAATAGGGCTAAACGAGTTCCATATGAGATGGTAGGTCCTCTATTAATGCAAACTTATATTCTGCTTAAGAAGTGAGAAGTACTCTTAGGAGTGGGAATCATCCACTAAGTATGATTGACTTAACAACCAAGTCACGTAATACCTATATATATGTGTGTGAAGTGTCAGTTAAGGGACACCAAGAAATTCTAGAAAGAAACACTTGTATGGGATCTTAACAATTTTTTGTACTTTGAGAAAAGTAATAAAGATTGGAAAGTTTTCCTGTAAGAGTATTATTACCTTTCTGTGAGTGAGTTGGGTAAAACTAAGTGAGCAACTTAGTGTCATCACAATATTAAAAATTTATGTGAAACATTTGATCCTGTAGCAATTAGTATCATAGTAAGTTTGATCTATGACTAGTGGATTAGGACTTGAAGTGATGCGTGAGTGGGTGCTCAAGATCGAAAAGGCACTCAGCGATGCCTCCAAGAAGCAGGTCCTCTCAGTCTTGACAAGGTTAGATGAATTAAAGAAACTGATAAGTCTTTTACAATCTCATTATGATAGTCTTAATGATACTCTGGCGCAGTTTTTTGGCAACACAAAACGTGATGTTACTATCCTCAAAAAGGTCTTACTCAACTAACCCAGTAGTAATGCCAAATTATCAAATAAAATAAAAGTTTCTGAACCTAAGGCCTTTAAGGGGGAATGGATGCCAAAGCAATTGAAAATTTCTTATGAAATATGAAGTAATACTTCATGGCCACGTAAGTACCTGAAAAAGAAAAAGTGACCCTTACAAGTATGTATCTTGCTAAAGATGATAAACTATAGTAGTGAACAAGGTTCAATGACGATATGAGTGCTGACAAACCTTAGATAAAGATATGGGAAAACTTGAAGAAGGAATTGAAGAATTAATTCATTCCTTGCAACACATTGTGGGTTGCAAAGGAGTCCTTGGAGAAACTAAAGTATAATGGCATGGTGCGGAACTATGTGAAGGAATTTAGTTCCTTAATGCTCAACATCCACAACATGTTCGATGAAGATAAGCTCTTCAACTTTTTTTTGAGTCTCCAATTGTGAGCTCAAATCGAGTTTTGCTGGTAAGGTGTTAAAGACATACCGTCTGCCATGGTTGCTGTCGATGCATTGGTCGATTTTCAACTAAACAAGTCCTCAAATTGTGATGCTAGGGGAAAACAGTAGTAGCAATCTAAAGACAAGGGTAAAAAAAAGGAAGGCAAGAAGAAAGAGAAACACTAGGATGACAGTAAAGATAAAGGCAAAGTTGTCCATTGCAAACAAAGTAAAGGTAAGTCCAATTTTGGTTGTTTCATTTGTAATGACCCTCGCCATACTAAGGAATGCTCCAAAAAGGAAAAGTTAAGTGTCATAGTTGCCAAAAAGGGTAACAGAAGTCTTATTGCGAAAGATGCCAACTCTCTCATGTTAATCATCTACAACTAGTGAATACGATTCAAGGGGAACATTCTCCATATGCCAACCTGATGTATGTGAAAATTGGGCTTGATAATTGGGAGTTGATGGCAATAGCCAACCTTGGTGCCACCCATAACTTTGTTGTTAAACAAATGGTGGAGTCATTGGATTTGAAGGTCACCAAGAATAGTAACTGAATTAAGACAATTAGCTCGGCAGCTTGTAAGGTGCTCGACATGGCAAGGGGTGTAGAAGTAACCATTGGTAATTGGATTGACAATCTTAACTTTACAATTGTGCCATTGGATGATTTTAATATTATATTGAGTGTTGAGTTCTTTACATGTGCAAAAGTTGCATTATTGTCTCAATTGAGTGAGTTAATGATCATATATGAGAACTATCCATACTTTGTAGCGGGCGAAATTACCTCTTCAGTAGGTATTAGGGGAAAATTGGGTGGTATGATCTTAACGATACAAGTCGAACATAGCTTGAAAAAAAGAGAAGCAACTTGCTTGCTAGGTTTAATTGAAATTAAGGAAGGGATACCATTGAAGTGCTTGATAATGTTATTGATTTATTAAGAGAGAATTTGAAAACTTAATGCCTTTAGAGCTGCTGAGGTGTCTTCCCCCAAGACGTGCCCAAGACCATTGAATTGATTTGATTTTGAGTTTTAGACCTTTAGCTCAAGCCCTTTATCGTATAAGTCTAATGGAGTTAGTCAAATTAAGGAGGCAATTGTCGGAGTTGCTATATGCAACTTAATTCAGCTCTTTAAAGCCCTTTTCAGTGCCCTTGTGTTGTTCCAAAAGAAGCATGATGACTCTTTACGGATGTGTGTGGACTACAAGGCCTTAAACAAGGTCATAGTGAAGAACAAGTATCTTATTTCATTGATTGTACACTTGTTCAATTTGCTAGCAAAAGTCTCCTCCTTCACAAAACTAGACTTGTGGTTAAGATATTGGCAAGTCAGAATTGCAAAAGGAGATGAAGAGAAAATCATGTGCATCTCACACTATAGCTCATACGAATTCTCAGTAATGCCCTTTGGTTTAATTAATGCCCTTACTACTTTTTGCAACTTGATGAATGATATATTTCATGATTTCATTAATTGCTTTGTAGTAGTATACTTAGATGATATTGTTGTGTATAGTAAATGTGAGTTTGTATTCCCTTACTACTTTGTATGTGAAAAAGGAAAAATGTGAGTTTACTCGGCAAGAAATCATGTTCCTTAGGCATAAGGTCAGTTAAAGGCAAGTAAGAATGGATAAGGGAAAAGCTCAGACCATTATAGAATTATTACCTCCTACCAAAGTATTCAAATTGTTGTCCTTTCTTAACTTATCTAATTACTACAGTAAATTTGTGTAGGGTTACTCCAAAAAGTGGCTCCTCTCACCAACTTACTCAAGAAAGACCAACTTTAGAGGTGGATTATGGAGTGCCAAAAAACTTTTAACAAGTTGAAAGCAATGGTATCTATAAAATCGGTATTACAGTTGTCTAATTTTAAATTGCCCTTTGAAGTCTTTATTAACGCCTTCGATAAGACCATTGGTGGTGTATTGATTCAAAAAGGGCACCCTATTACTTACAAAAGTTAGAAACTCAATGAGGCAAAATAATAGTACTCAACCTATGAGAAGCAAATACATGTTGTGGTGCATTGCTTTTACCTTGGGTAGGTATATTTGTTAGGTACCAAGTTTGTTGTTCGAATAAATAACTTGGCCAACACTTTCTTTCAAACTTGAAAGAAACTCTTTATAAGGTAAACCCAATGGCGAGAGCTCTTGGCGAAGTATAACTTTGTGTGGAAACACAAGCCAAGAAGGCATAAGCAGGTGGTTGACGCTTTAAGTCGGCAACAAATGCAAAAAATTGTTGCTACCCTCACATAAGTGCAAAACAACTTGTTGAACATAATTAAGGCATAAGTATCACATGATAGCGATTATCAAAAACTTGTGTAACATGTAAATGAGGGTATGGTAAGACAATACTGGCTTAATGAAAGATTATTATATGTAAAAAATAACGAGTTGTATGCTCCCGAAGGTGCAAGCCTCAAAATGGAGATCTTGCAAAAATGTCATGAGTCTCAATGGGCTAGACATTTAGGTACGAAGCAGATGATAGCCTTATTGTTTTGTAGTTACTATTAGTCAAAGATGGAAGATAATGTTAAGACCTATGTAAAAACGTGTATTGTCTGTCAATAAGACAAAATTGAGAGAGCAAAGGAAGTAAGGTTATTTCAATTATTGTCTATTCCAACAAAACCTTGGATATTAGTTTTGATGGATTTTATTGCAGGTTCCTAAATGTTAATGGCAAAAGTTCTCTCATAGTGGTGGTTAATCGATTCTTAAAATATAATGTGTTCATTACAATCTCGTTTTCATATTAAGTTGAGATGACTATTAAATTGTTCTATAAACAAATAGTTAAATATTTCAATTTGTCGGAAGATATTATAAACAATCAAGATCCTTACTTCACAAACAGGTTTTGAACAACTTTGTTCAACATAATGAGATTGAAGTTAAAGTTTTTCATTGCCGACCATCCTCAAACTAATGACCAAATAGAACAGATTAATGACCTATTGGAGAAGTATCTTTGACATTACATGACTACAAGCTAACAAAATTGATTAAAATTATTGAATTCTGCACAATTCTGCTATAATCTTCACTGAGTATTGTTGACAAGCATGAGTCACTTTGAGTTGGCAATGGGGCATCAACCTCTTACTCCGAATGAGATAGAGCGGACAAACCCTAAAAGAAAGTGTCCAACTGTCTACCAATATACTCGTTTGAAACAAGACTTATTTGATGAGGTCCAAGACAATTTAAACAAGACGACTCGGTGCATAAAGAAGTATGTAAATAAGGAACGATGAGGCCTTAAGTTCCAAGTTAGAGACAAAGTTTTACTAAAACTAACTTCTCAAATATAAAATAAGATTAGTAACAGGATAGTGCATCATAGGTTTATTCCCAAGAATGATGATCTATTTATAATGGTAAAAAAAGTTAATAATGTTGTTTATCAATTACAATTATCAGAAAGGTTAAAAGTCCATTCAACTTTCCATATGAGTTTCTTAAGACTATTTCATGAAAAAAAATAGGTCGAACCACTAAAGAGATTGGCAAGACATGCTCTCCTAACCATCTAAGCAAAGTTCCAACGCCAAGTGAAAAGTATTCTAGATTACAGAACACAAGGAGAAAGCAAAAAGAATCATCAGGTTAAATACCTAGTGAAGTGGAAAAATACTCTAAACAATGAGACTAATTAGAAAAGAGATGTAACATTATGAAAATTTGATAAGCAAATTTTGGACTACTTATTAACCTTACCAACGAGGATATTGCGTTTAACAAGTGAGAATAATTTGTTAATTCATTAGAGTCTTTAAATATGGGAATGTAAGCATTAGTGATGTCTTATGTTAGTGCTTGACATGAAATTAACGTGAGTCAGGCAAGTCAAAGAAAACAAGATAAACGCGAGAGTCAATGTGCATAATAACAAGCCAAAAGGTATTAAATATGGGTTTTAACATTAGTACCAAGTAAAAATAAGCAAAAAGTACGTGTTATACCCAATGGACAACAGATTAAGGCATTGACGTGAAGAAAAAAGGGTGCTTCGGTCACCAATTAAGTAATGAGTTGTACTAGTAACGCACCAGCTGACTGCTGATTAAAAAGGTGATCATTTAAGTACGCCAATGTGTTCTCCTACTAAAAGACTAAAATTCCCTAATACTTTTTTAGGTTTTTTAGGGAGGTATGCATATCTCTCTTGAAAGTTAGCCAAAATTGGTGCACGGACAAAAGTCCAAGCCAACAATAAATGGACATAAAACGATTGGCTAAAGAAAACTCTGAGGATTAGTTACAACAACACATAATGTTAGTGCATGAGTAAAGTTCCAGGCTAACAATTTTATGAAACCACACACGAATTAGATAGCAGAGGAATTGGTAGTAGTATGAGTAACATTCTACCTATACACCATGAAAAAAGGAGTTCACGGGGCTTAGGACAAAATCACCAAGCCCTCTGCACTTTTATCCAAAGAGATCATGTAGAGTTGTTAAGCACATAGATTGGTGAACTACCAAGTTTCTAAATCTTTCATCCAAGTAATATGTTGACAAGTTCTCTTTGAATGAAGGAGAACATGGATAATAGCAAAAGTAAAACTAAACAAGCTCCACATGAGGTGGCAGACTATTAATGCAAACTCATATTCTGCCTAAAAGGTGAGAATAACTCCTAAGAGTGAGGATTTCCCATTAAGCATAATACGTTTGATAGGTAAATCATGCAATACCTATATATATGTGTGTGTAAGATGTCAACTAAAAAATACAAGAAAGTATAGAAAAAAATATTTGTATAAAATCTTGGTAATTCTTTATACTTTGAGAAAAATAATAAAAGTTGGAAAGTTTTCTCATAAGAGTACTGTTATTTATTTGTCTATTTGTGTAAGTGAGTTAACTGAGACTAAGTGAGCAACTTAGTGTTATTATAAAGTCAAAAATTTGTATGAAATACAAGATCAAATATTTCACACAAATTTTCGGCCTTATAATGACATTAAATTGCTCATTTTATCTCAATCAACTCACTCACACAAAGAGAACACTCTTACAGGAAAATTTTCTAACTTTTATTACTTTCTTCTAAGTACAAAAAATTATTAAGATTTCATATGAGTATTTCTCTCTATGTTTTCTTGGTATCTCTTGGCTAATATTTTATCTATATATATATAAGTGTTGTATGATTTGACTGTCAAGTTAATTATATTTAGTAGGAGATTCTCATTTTTAAGAATACTTCCCACTTTTTAAACAAAATATGAGTCTCCATTAATGGGGGACCTACTACCTCATGTGGGACCTACAAATTAACTTTTTATGTAAGACTATAAAAGCAATCAATTACAACTAAAGCAATTCAAGACAATAGAATACTGAAAATAACTCCTAGTTCAAACTTCAAACAAGGAGCAAGATGAAAATTGCCTGCACAACAAGCTGATCCAAGATATCTTGTATGATTTTATCCCCTAAGTGCAGTAATATTCCCTCTCCCTGTGCATGTTAACAACTCGCCTCATCTGGTCCATGACACGGAATCAATCTCATCCCTTGCAGCCTTGTACAACTTAAGCCTCTTGGCACAATTCTGCCTTCTTTCAATTAATGTAGGGTCTTCATCCAATAATTCTGCAAGTTGCTTGCCCTGAAGAACAAATACAGAACAGTTAGTGAAGGCACCTGCTTGTAATTGCCTTTTTGCAGACAATTCTCAGTCAATTGAGCGGAGGGTGTAAAACTAGTTGGCATGTCCATTTTTTACAGTATGCCTTTGGACAATAATTTATTAATTTCCTCCAATGAAGCTAACACAAGCTTTAATCAACATTGGACTCTGGTTGGATAGTCAGAATTCCATAGCAAATAAATCTTTATGGTCCCTTCAGAATGAATAAGTGAGTCAAAATTTGATGCCATAACTTGAGCTCTAGGTTCAAGAATCATGTTGCATCCATAATTAATTATTATTAGGTCTCACATGAAAGGAAAAAAAAGTACTGGTTTGCCCAAATCCAACAAGATTTGGTCACCAATTCTTTGGGTTGATGTGTGTGAAAAGAGAGAGAGAAAGAGAGAGAGAGCTCGTAGCTGCATAAAGGGTTCTTTCTTACCTCCTTTTTGCCCACTTGGATATAGAAGTGATTTAGCAAAGAATGCTTTGCCTCTCTCACTTGACAATAAACCACAGCTTTTGGGATAGAATGCCTGAGACTCTCTGACACCATAACAACATAAGAGGAAACATTCGATCCAATTCTGCGGAAGTGTGCTTCTGAATATCGATCTGTGCTATATGCAGTTGGGTTTCCACCCCTCTCCATTTCATGAGGCAGTTTCCTGAAGAAATCCACAGTCAGATATGAAGATTCCATGTCCACCAACCGCAAAGCTGTCTTCTTACTGTCATTGCGGAACCTATCCAATGCCTCATTGGCGGCAAATGCAATTTCAGCCTGAAGAGTTGGAAAGCGCCTCAACTCCTATCCAAGTAGGAAACATTAGTTTAATCTTTCACATCACAGACTACTGCTACTTCAAAACCAGTAAATTCTCTGAGCTCCAAACCTGAGTCTCCCATATTGACTTCCTAACAATCTCCTTCAAAATAAAGTGAATCTGCAAGAACAATTGCAATCAGGAGATCAATATCATTCAAGACTGTACAATTTTTCAATATCTACAACAAAACCTTCAGATTCATTTCAAACAATGGAAAAATAATTGATGTCTTCACTTTTGCAAGCCAACATTTCCTTGTACATGTTTCTGCATCAGGTCATTTGTAGGGTGCTAACAGAATTCTTATGACCATATTTGTACCATAAATTCTTAAGGAACAAACTGCGTGCTGAATTGAAAAAACTGTTGACATCTGAAAGGTCTTCCACTCCTTAAGATTTGGGAAAAAAATTCTTTTCAACCCCCTACCAACCAGATGGAATCAAAAGCCTCAAAACACCAATAAGCCAAAAACATCTACAGACCAAAATATTGTCACCCTTCAATCATACGAGGACTCACCAATACAGCATAGCATGAAAGTGTGAAGGACAAGAGAAAAGGAGAGGAAAAGGGGGAAAAAATAGATTAAAAATGAAATACTTACAGCGTCTACAGAAGCTTCAGCTGGGCCTCTGAAGTAATTAATAGCACCATCAATGAGGCGCCGATAACCTTGCTCAGGTGCAATTAAATGAGGTTGGTACCCATCAGCCTCAGAAACTACTTTCCTTACATTTTGAGGGGACAAATGGCGGTCAAATGGAAGCTTCCTCAAAGCAGCTGGGAGCTGGTTGTCAAAAACTCCATAGATCCGATCCCCACCTGCTCGCCTGAGGTTTGCCAAGGAATTAAACATGAAAATAACAGGCTACAAAAGGCTTCTCTGATCACAAACTGATTCACATAACCAAGAAGAGACACTAATGTTGTATGGTAAATGAAACTGATATGGTTAAGTAAAGATGGACCTTCAAAGCATCATCAACTAAGATATACATGAAAATCAAAAGTACAGAGCAATCAGTCAATGAGCATTCCTTTGATTAAAATATGCATGTGAATCATCCCACATGAATTACTTGGAGTTGAACTTGCTGATTTGCAAGTTGATATTATTCATGACAAAACAAACAAGCACATTAGATCATTTTGAACAAACAGCAACTGACAGTTTCCTCACAAAGATACGTACACAAGTGCACAGAAAGAGAGAGAGAGAGAGAGACAGATAGGTTTGATACAGTACCCTCCATCCAAATGTTCCTTGAATATATGATCAAAGGCACGACATAACTCTAGAATAGTGTATAGCCAGGCCTGATGTAAACACAAGAATGTTATGACAAATAACATAACTCTCAGAAATCGTAGCTGTAGGATAAGCTCATTACCCCAGCATCAATGGCGACAGGTCTGCCAAGAACATCCAGCTCATCCTTGAGTTCATCAATGCTTCTGTTAATTAAAGATATGATGCCTGGTATGCGAGCTTTAATGACAGATCCCAAGTGCTGGAACAACATAAATTTGAGCTAGTAATTAGCAATTATTAACAGTAGCAGGAGAAACACAAAGTTGGAAAAAGTGTCATTGACAGATTAGACATGCAAAGTTACTCGTCAGTAACTATATACAGAAATTAGGGGAAAATTCAAGCAGAATCCAGGTTGTGATACAATTAGTCTGCAGGAGGAAATTGTCCGCAACATTAATGGAAAATAAAAGCGGAGAAAATTTGTCAGAAAAAGAGACACGAAACAAAACCTTGGACAGAAGTTTCGCAAGATATTCTGAGCCCATTCTATTTGCTAAGTGTCCATAATCAGGGCTGCTAGCAAAGAACTCACGCTCGTTTCGCTGAGCAGCAATCATGTCCACATTTTTATTAATGTCAGCTTGTGAGCGATTCACAATTCCAACCCAGCCATGTTGAAGTGGATAAGCCTGCCCTTCAAGAACCTTCAAATAAAAACAAAAAGACAGTGAGCAAGGTCAGAATTGAAAATACCTATGATACATATGTGTACATTTGTATTCTTATACACATAATACACACTCAGTTTTAAGGCTGCCCACAAGTGCATGTGTATGTCTGAGTGTCTCTGTAAAATCACAAAATAACAATAATAATTAAAATATGAATCACCTTGAAGTCTGGTTATAGCCAAACAGATATTACACTACACCTCAGACACTTCAATTAATTGCTGGTTGTTATTTAACAGAGAGAAAAATGTGCTAAGATTTATGGGATATCATTAGATTCCAGCAAGATGTGGCACTTCAAGAGTCTTATTTTAAGTTCAAACTTAAGAGAAAAGCTTACTTCCAATGCATTTGTTCCCTTATCCATCAAGTCAAGCTTTGTGAGCACACCAATTGTCCTTTCACCTAAGAATGAAAACAAAAACCTAATGTTGAGAAAGATTTAAAAAAAACAAAGAATAAAAACGCAGAATGCAGTATTTGCTGGATGGATTAAGCTGCAAATGGAAAATGAGCACAAAGTAATACCTGTTGGATCGACTTCTCTTGATATTTTGATAGCATCAGATATTGCTATATCTTGATTGGCTGGACTTATGGCCAGAATGATGCAATTTGGCTATATTCCAATATTGTGTTCATCCATTAGAGAGAAGAGAAATAAAGATACAATAAACCAATGCACTTGAAAGACTGATATGCACATAGTTTGCAAAATGCAATCACAATGGCAATTTGCCTGGACAGCATCCAAACAATAAGTCCCTTTACTCTAAAGCCAGAACCCAGGATAAGGGCATCCCAGTCCATGAAGCTCTTACACTGTAGAGTTTGGGGAAAGGTCTTACATATGCCACAACCTTACCCTAGTTTTTACAAAGGCTATCAATAATAAATTCATCCAAACAACGAGTCCCTTTACTCCTAAAGCTAGAACCCAGGAGACAATAAGCAAATAAATTTCCCAAAAGAACAAATGTATAAACTTCTCAAGGAGAATAATTGGGAAACAATTATATTCGAGTTCAAAATGAAGAAAAGAAATGAAGACAACAATTGAAATACTGTCCACCAGCATAGGAAATTTTATTTTAATGAAGTCCTTTGGAACAGCCATTACAATGTAGTTTATGGACCTTGAAGATGAGAAGACTAACAAAATGGACCCTGAACACCTGTAAATTGACTTGATGGGACAAAAAATGATTTAACAGTTTTGTAACAATCTAAATGGGACTTCAAAATTTCTGGCATCAAATATTTTGCTAGCAGTGGAAATAATCATTAGGTTCTCTGAGTGGCATACTGGACTGTCTGGGCAGCACTACTAAACAAGGAATTACTTATGAGAAAACAAAAGGAAGTGCATCTTATGTGATATATGCTGAGATTCATCATATATGAAATATTCCAGAATGGTTTACCTTCTCAATATACGAACGAACCATATCTTCAATATCCTTAACAATGCTCTCTGGCTGCCCCTCTGTTGACAATCAATATCTCTTGTGAAGAAATGTAACTAAACAATAAACATAATAGCAATAGTGCATCCAGTTTTGGAGTAAAATGTAATAAACCATGCTTTTTATCTCTTTTTTTCCGTTTTTTTTTTGGGGGGGGGGGTGGGGGAGGGGAGGGGCAGCACAATGGCAGGAGTTTGCATACCAACAGCAACCTTTGTTAAACCAGGCAAATCCACCAATGTTAAGTTGACAACTGCAAGAAAAAAGTAAACCCTGAACGTGCAAAGATAATATGACATATGCATGATCTATGGTTCTAAAATAGATGCTAACTAATAAAAGTAAATGCACATGAACAGTGGAGAGAAAAAGGTCCTGCCATGCAATTCAAGTTCTTTTACCATTTGGTGAGTAGATACTCAGATGAATGGGGACAGGCGAGATCTGTTTTGGCCTCCCGGTCATTTTATCAGTCTCATCTTGAATTTCCTTCCGAACGGTTGCTACATAAGAAGAAAGCACAGTCAACTTATTGCCTTTTGTTCTCTTAATTAAACCTTAAAATATACAGTTATTCATTCTCAATCCAAGCTTTTAGGGCAATGCATAAATTTATGAGGTTTATCAGAAACTAAAAACAATGATAGTTTTCCAATGAAATGCTTACAAGTAGCAAAACTAAAAGCCAGAAGCCGTCAGATTAGAACATACTAGAATTGTGCAGTATTATATGTGATGGAACAAACTTCGACAAAGAGAACTTTCAACATATTCCTCTGCAAATCTTTGCAATGGTTGAAAACCATGAATTCAAGCTGAATAATACTGGTAATTGATCATTATGCACTATGCATTGCAAAATCAGAATAAATGGCATATCATTGTAATTCTTTTTATAATTTGGTGTAAGGGTGCTTATAGTTGAACAACAGTTTTGCTTTTATTTCAATTTCCTGCCATATTACTCGCACATCTCAATTACAGGAAATATTAAACTTAGAACCTTGCAGCCCAGCATGCACTAAGCACCAAGCACTAAGCAAGTTCCCAATGCTAAGGCAAATGGTTGACTGTGAATTGTATAATTATTATCAATGCACCAAACCATAAATCTTTCTACTATCAAGACCTAAAGAACCCGAGACTTGAGAAATGCCAGTCAATGATGGTTTGATAAATAAGCTGGAAAAAGGAAAAAAAAAAAAAAGATGAGCATACGATCTTCCAAATGTCACTATCCTGATGAATGCCCCCCTAATTATATATTAGATAGAATAACATCACTATTACTGCAATTTAAGACACAGGAAAATATCAATGTCATCATGTGCTGATTCCTAGAGCAGTTGTATTTAGTGTTTTTATCAAACAAACAAATAAATATTGAATACTTCAAAATATCAAAGACATCATTTTTCAAAACTAAATAGCATTTCATGAATGAAATCCTTGTAATAAAGGACTTACAGAAATCTGTGAATTTTTTCTTCGATAAATGAAGAAACTCTGCATAATCCTCTATCCCTGGCTCAGTCTTGTGCAGTTGCAACACCAAAGGCCTCCTCGTAACAATGCCTAGAAACAACATCAAACACATAGAAAATGAAAGCTCTCTTGGTCCTTCCACGGAACCAAGGAGAAGAAAATTTTAAAAGAACATAAAATCAACATAACTCTTTTTAGTCTCAAAATACAACTAAGATTTAATCTGTACAAATACATAAACCAAATTTTCTACAATGCCCAGTCGAATTCACTACTCCACACCCAAAAAAGGGTCAGCCAAAATCATAATTACACTTAGTATTTCATTGTCATTATCACGTCCATATTCCTTCCTTTCACCACGTAAGAAAATCACCATTGGACATGCAAGTCACTGTTTGGATACTTAGAGCGATGCAGGAAGAAAAAAGGAAAAAAGGAAGGTAGATTAGCAAGAAACAGGGTTACAAAAATCATAGAAATTAGAGAAAGTTCCCTCTATATATATATATATATATATATATATACATTATTAAAGTAGAAAGTACAGTAGCTCGTTTGACCTGGCTGACTTTGAGTTTTTAATTCTTCAATTAACAAGTCAATATTTTTTTTTCTTTGTACGTTTTATTTTAAATTGTTGTCCCTGTTTTCTCAGCAACCAAACAGAATCCAAAAGCAATATGAAACAAAACAGACAAAATTAAAAGTAATGACCCTAACCTGATCCTCTAGGAAGAAAATCTCGCCCGACGAGGCTCTCCAACACCGACGACTTCCCCGAACTCTACTTTCACAACCAAAAAGAAAAAAAAAAAGAAAAACGCAATCGCAACAACTTAAAAACCTCACAATAATCACTTAATGCACACGCGCATACCTATACATACATATACGTATATTGGCCAAAAAAGAACAGTTTTAAAAACATATTTTATTTAAACCCGACGAATAAAAAACCAAAAAAAACAAAAAAGAGAGAAAAACGGGGAAAAATATACGCAATGCGCGCACGTATGTCTAGGAACATAATGCGTAAGAGTAGAAAACCTGGCCGCCAACGACGGCGACGGAGGGGAGGGACTCCCAGAGAGTAGGCAAAGTGGAGGTGGAGGAGGCGGAGGCGTCGCCGCCGTAATCGCCGACGAGTGTGCAGGCTCTCTGTAACCTATTGACTAAGGTGATCAAGCTGTCCATGGCGCCGGCGGTGGCCGCGTCGGTAACAGTCTGCTTCGGAGGAGGAGAAGCAGAGCGGGAGCTGTGATTTGAATTTGAGTTTGAGTTTGAGCTTGGAGTAGAGCGGAAGATGAGTAGGAGAAGTAAAGAAACGGTTGCGGAGACGCAGAAGAAGTAGAGGACGAGCACGAGAGGGACTTCGAAGAGCGCTATTTTCGCTTTTTTGGTTCTCTCTCTCTCTCTCTTTTCAAATTTTTGTGACAGTGACGGTGTGGTGATTTTATAATGCGCCACGGGAGTTTACGTAGGCTCGTTTCCGACTTTCTTTTTTCTTTTTTGTTTTGTTTTTTTGGCCATTTTCATCTCTTCTCCTTTACAGTATGGAAAAATAATAAGGAGAAAAAAAAAACACCGTTAAGTCATTAATTTTATTAATTTTATCAATTTAAATCATGAATTTTTTTTATCATTCAATTAAAGTCATAAACTTTCGAAATTTTATTAACTCAAATTATAAATTTATTTTGTTCAATCAAGGTCACGGACTCCACAAATTTTATGAGGTAGTCTTCACGATTACTGCTGACATAAACTTATGCCGATCGAGAATGTTAAAACTGAAATTCTATCTTTGGAATTGAATTAAGCTAAACTCTACATTTATAAAAAGTTGATTTCCATAACGCTATAAAAAGATAACAAGAGAAATCAAAGAGTGAGCAATTATATTTCATTTGCTCCCCATATTGGGTCCGTGGACAATGCCCCAATTTTGTTCAATCATAAGACCATAATCATAAATAATAATGATAAACATTTTCGAGTAAATATACATAATATGTTCTTGTCGATACGATTTGGCTAAGAATAATTTTTTGTATAAGGTTGCTAAATTATAACGAAAATAGATATCAATGCATAGGAATGCCAATGGTTGTGCACGTCAGGAGCCGTCCGCGTGTCGATGGCTTTTCATCATTAAGCTTTTGAATGTTAGCACTCAAGCTGGGCTGCACCATTCTATAAAGTAATAGGTGATGGTATCACAAAAAGTCAACAAAAAGGCCCTCTTCCCTCACACTGTGTCCATAAGTCGAGGAGATTAAACCACAAAGTTTTTAAGGAAGATTGTAGAATGAATATGGGTGACTAAAGTTGTTTGTCAATCAATGGCTGCATTCTCAATCAATGCCTACGCAGAATTTTAATGATCTTCCTCAAGTGAACCTTAAATATGAGAGATTGTTGGACAAGCTGTAACCAAGTCCAGGGGTAGCTTCTGCCGGGTGCTGCCAAGCCTGCCTGCGATTGTTAAAAGCCCAAATCATCTCCAAAGCTTAACATTCAGAGCAGCCAGGCTCTATGTTGAAATCAAACTGAAATCATGCCATCAATACTCATATTGCTTCTTACATTGCTAATGGTCAAATCATTAAACAACGATCTGACACAAAACAGAAACTAAAAAGAAAATTGTGCTGTAAACTCGACTCCCGTACTTGAAAGGTGAAAATAGGAGTTCTCAGAGTCTGAAGTAAACAGTTTCCGCGCTTATGAAATGACCTAAAGAGTTGAAACGGATATATCCATGTAGAAAGTTGAATAAGGCTGTCAAGCAACCAGCTCAGAGTACATTTCAGATGTATGCAAGGACTTCACAGTACCTGAATCGTCAAGCAGTTGCACTTTTGCATGTGAAATATCATTCTGCTTTGCTTCCTAGGAACAGCAAAAGGCCTGGCTTTAGATTGTTCCACGTTTCAAGCCACAAAAATCATATTACATTTGCGCCACATTAAAAGCTTCATGTTGCTCTTCTTCTTTGCTTCTCTGCCCATGGTTTTCGTCATTGACACTCAACTGCAACTGTTTCTCTGTTTCAGAGACATTACTGCCACTTCTCAGGAGGGACAGCTGATCCATTGCAATAGAGTTTCTTTTGTAGTTCCAAACAAGCATTGAAATGTAGTCCTGAGATGAAATCAGACCTTCCTCTCTAATGCGACATCGTTGCAGCTCCAGGGTTTTAGGGTCATCAAGCCTTATATACTCCAGCAATAAATTCTCATGGCCAGGTCTCCAATTACTTGGAAAAGGAGTGTAATCGGTCTCTGGTACAAGAGACATTCTAGTGTATTGAAGCCCATCAATTGACTCAGCAAGACCCATTCTTAGCAAATTGTGGTACTCAGGTGACGCCCCTTTCTTCTCCTTCAAAGGACGGCTCAGATTCCGTGAACCAATCTTATAAACCTTAGCACGTGAACGAAGTTTGTATTTTGCAGCATAAAGCTTTGCAAGTGAACCCCTCATAATATAAGAACAAAAATTGACAATTTTCTTTCGGTTGTCAGCATATCTATACCACTCAACTATTGTCAATAAAAACTTGTTCATCTGTGCATTGGTGTGAGCTTGCGTAGCATGGAACATTCTAAAACAAGGTTGTGGATCAGGATCTCTATCCCCTTTCAAAAAGTTCAACTTCCGGAATTGCTTAATGCATTGTTTCAAGCTTGCCGTAACTGACAAAAGAGTGCCCACACCCTTTTCACTGATTATCTTCCCACCAGTTGCAGTGTATCGAAGAGTAGGATACACAACTCTTCGACACAACACATGGTCAAGAAACATTATACCCTTGGTTATATGTTCAATCGGGAGGCTGTCATTGTCAAGCTTCAGCATGTATTTCTGATCAACAAACTCAATTAACTGCTTTCTCAATATGGCTGCATCTGCCCTAGGGCCCCGGACACCAATCAAAATGTGACCCCCATATCTTATGTAATCGATTTTCCTCGTCTTATCTGGGCCACTTGTTGGCACAAATTCAGGCCAAGATGTATTGCCCTGTTCCGCTTCCCCTTCTGGGCTATTCCATATGACATCAGTCTTTGAAGGCCGATAAAATTCCTTAATCTTCCCTTCCATCCATCGATCCAATTCATCAAGGCAAATATTAGCCAAAAGAGGACTGAGAATACCACAATGCCCCCATGAAGGGATCTTCCCTGCCTCCTCAGGTGCAAAACCAAAAAAGGTCTCTAACCAATATGGATCAGGTTTTGGCTCATCCTCCGCCAGAACTCTCTTTTTCTGATACTTTCTTTTTGTCTTCTTCTTTGGTGCTTCCACTTGAGTTGTGATTACTGGGGTGGTCAATGCTGCCTTCACCAAATCAATCACCTTCTTATCCCTCACGTCTCTCATCAAAGAACTTATCACCAACCCCACCTTCATTCCATCCAAAACTGTGCTCAGATCTCCTTTTATGTACCACAAATACCCTGCAAAATTTCTCCTAATCACTCGCAACACCGTGTGTGCATTCCTACCAGGCCTAAATGCATATGACTTATGCGAAAACCGGGCTTCATATATTGGCTCCAAAATCATAAACAACACCTCCTGCACTATCTTATCCTGAAATGCAGTTGGCTGCGTTGTTGTCAAAATCACCCTAATCTTCCTCTTGGACAAAGACTCATAATCCGTCTTATCCCTCGGAGACTTAATGAAAAACTGCAACCTAGCACCCCACTTAAACCTATCATCAAGAACTGCATTTCTAAGAGCCAACAAATCCTCCAATGCAGACCTTTGTATCGAATTTCGGGGCACATATGCTCCCATCTCGTCAGTACACACCTTTTGATAAGCCAACACCCACAATTCAAAACGTCGAAGATAAGAGGTCAAATTACTAACTATCCTATCAGGTTCGCGGAAATTCTCAATCCACATATGGGAGCAAACCGAGACACCATCTTCCTTCATCAGGGTTGACGGGTCATCAGGATCCGGCGCACGCCGGCGCATATAAGCAAATGATAAAAAACGAAACAAAGCAAACCCATTGGACCTGGGGTTCAAAGGATTGGATTGAGAGTACAAAAATGTAGTTGCAGTGGTGGTGGTAGGTATAAAATTGGGATTACCGAGAATCTTGTGGGTGAATATGGCAAGGCGACGATGCATCTGGAGAAACCTGAAATCAACCTTGAAGCGTTCCTTTAGACCATTTCTGGGTGCAACAACGATGACACAGAGAACCAACGCACTTCTCAATTATAAAGGGTAGAAAAAGAAAATCAAATTAAAACCCAGTTCCGAGAAAGAAGTTTCGGTCGCCAAAAAAAAAGAAAAGAAAACTGAAGCTAAATACGGACAAAACAAAAGTGATTACAATGTGAAGTGGCGGAGTTGGGCTTCGAAGTTCTTAAAGGAAATTGCAATAAACCCCCTTTGGAAATGAAGCTTTCATACAGCAGCGACAGGTCGCAAGACTTTAGTTGGTGGAAGGCTAGGTGTTCGAGGTTTTGTCTGAAAGAGTTTTATGGCGGTTGCTCGGTTTTATCTGGCGCATTAAGCCCCTGCGTGCGAGCTTTTAGATGGCGCACACTTGACCTGACGACTGGCGAGGAAACGTATAAAATTTTGTGAAATAGCTTAGAGACCTAGGAAATAAAAAATATATTAAATAAAATTAATTTTTTAATATAAAATTCATCCGAATGCGCTTTTATTTGAATATATATATAATTGTATGAAATACACGTTGCCTAAAAGGTGAGATATGGTGCACAAGCAAAGCAATCATTGATATTTTGGTATTTAAATTTTAGCTTTAATTTAAATTTTATCCCTAAAAGTTTATTGTTATTAATAAAATAAACTTTTATTCTATATATATTTAAATCTAGAGGTCAAATGTTTATATGTAATAGGATTATTAAATTTATATTTTTTTAATTGTTCTAAATATCGTTAAATTTATAGTCAAAAATTTTGTATTTTTAGTCAAAATAATTATTTGTAGTAAAAATAATTATTAAAAAATCCACATTTATTCTCTTAATTTCAAGATAAAGAATAATTAGTATCTTTTCTTCTTTTTTTTGGTGAAATATTTTTTCAAAAAAAATTCTATTGATTGAGATAATGATCTTATTCTTATTCTTTTTTTTTTTTTCCTTCGTCATACTTGTATAGGAAGTAAATGGAAAGACTTAATTGTACGCGGAACTCAATTTACCCGAGTGACATCAGGTGTTTGCCTCTTGAGTACTGTAGGCTCTGAATTATCAATGTCCTCACCCTCGTCCTCCTCCTTCCCTTTAAATTAAGACCTTCCCTCTCGATCAGGAGAGAAAAAAAACGAAAGACTTGGATTGCATGCATGATTTTAGACCAAAATAAAAGAGAAATAGAAATTTGATGATGTAACTGATTAAAATTAAAATTTAAGACTAAATTAGAAGTTGAACTAAAGTCTTGAAAGTATTAAATTATGATTGTGGCTTAGTCCAAATATAACATTGATTAATAAAATTTCATTAGTAAAAAAAATATTAATAGAGATTGTCAAATTGAAATATTAGAAAAATAATATAATATTATAATAAAAATAAATTAATAAAAAGATATTATATTTAAAACATATTAGATAATATTTTTAAAAGTAATTTTTGTTTTTTAGATAAATTGTTTAAATTTAGTAGATTATAATAGTTATTTTTTCAAAATATAATAAAATTTTCTATTAATATGTATTTTAAATAATAAAATAATTAAAATAACTTAATTCTTTGATTAAATCAACAGTAAGTTATGAATTATTGAAAAAGATAGTACATCTTTTCTTTATGTATCCTTTCTATAAAGAAAAAAAAGAAAAAATTAATTTATAGTAATCATTACTTAATAACTCATAATATAAAATAATATTTGATATAAATTTTTATAATAATAAATAGTTAGTATTATTATAATTTATAACGGTTAACTTTATTATAATCTATAATAGTTAGCAATAGACATATAATAATTACTTTAATAGTAATAAAACAACTAATCTAACAGTTATGAAACGATTAGTTCAATAATTATAAAACAATAGTTAACTATAAAAATATAATAATTAACTTTAAAAATATAATAATTTACAATAATCTCTTATTATTTTAAAAGTATAATTTTGTTAGATTAAATAATAAGAATATAACACATTATTTTTAATATTTTTTGGATTATGAACCAAAATTTAAGATGTATAAGTTTTGACATGCAAAAGGACGGTGAAATAAAAATTTCTATGAACTATAATTTCTTAATAAATAAGAATAAACTTTTCTTTATGTTATATTCTTGAAGATCATACTATTTAATGTAGTTGGACATTGTTAAATCATATGCACACTTGGTTTATTTTTATGAGAATTCTAAAGATCTTATCTAAGATCTCATAAGAGCGACCGTACTTTATTTTCATATAGTTGAATTTATCAAATATGCATTTTAGTAACATGTCACTTATAAAAGTTATAAAATTTATTAAGAGTATAACTTAACTCTTAACTTTAGAATCATTACATTATATATATTATAGAAAGAGATTTTATAATTTTAACAATGCACACAAAGTCAATTAGTAACTTGTTATTACTTAGATGAACCAATTTCAAAATATCTCTTATCATATGTCAGGTTCTTATTAGTTTCATTCCCCTCGATGTAATTTGCATTAGCTTTTTACTTAGCGATTTAGTTAAAGAATCATCTTAGTTCATTTTTAACCATACAAAATTAAGTGATATCCCTTCATTACTCAACTTTTTTTAATAATTCATGTCTTAAATAAATATGTTTATTCTTTTGTTGACATCTATAGTATTATTTTCACCTATAATGAAATATCCATTAAAAAATTATTAGCCAATTTATCTCCACACTAACCATATTTATGGTTATAAACTCAAATGAGATATGTTAGGTGAATATATCTCATCTGAATCAAAAATCAATTAACATAGTTATACTTTTTCAATATAACAAAAATCTACTATAAAATATATTATAGTTGGTTGTAATAATGTAGTTTATAACTAAAACTAATGCCCTTCAAAAGCAAACCAACATAGCCCTATCAATAGCTATAACTTACTACATTACAAGTGTCAGTTAGTTCTCACAATTGAATTGTAGATCCAAAATATCCTTTTTTTATTTTTATTTTTTTTAAGAATCATGCTAATTATTATCTTGATATGTATTTACTAATAACCATATATTTTTAACATAACAAATTAATAAGTTTTAGTCAATTGAAACCTTGCTTATCAACTTATGAATTTACCAAACATTATACTTATTCTTGATATATTTTTCATACATTTAGCATGGAATTTAAAGAGTTTTAAGGTTAATAAAATATAAATTCATAAAATTGTGGTTTTTACCTTTAAATCAGTCTTAATGAAAATTAACAACCTATAATATTTTCCTTAAATAGATAAGAGATAGCTTACTAGATGAATGACAACCAATATAAACTTAATAAAAAATATCGTTAAATTAATATAATATATTCAAGTCATTTGTTTAAGTATGAGTATCCATTAACTTAAAAATATAAATACAATTTTACCCTTTTTGTATATATAAAGTATATGACAACAATGATCTATAGTTTAGTTTCCTATATGATGTAGACTCTTTGACTTCTATTTGTCTAAACTAGAAAGTATTTATAACACTCAAACAATTAAATGTAAAAATAAATTATACTTGTCTTTTAAGGACATTGTGCACTTAATTCAAGAATATATAATGAGTTATGTTAAAATATTATTTTTCCATCTATTATGATGTAACATATAATATTTAAACATTTATGATATTTTACTTCACCAACTAATGGACTTGGCATTTTCTACGTGCTTTTTCAAAATAAAGTTATGTAAAATGGTGCATCCCTTCTTCTTTATACCTATCAAACTTTCTTTAATTTTATCACTAAATATTCTTACAAGCTTAACTAATTATAAAGAAGCAAATATTGTAATTAACTTTCCAACAAGGAGTATCATTATCCTATTAAAATTAATATTACACAAAAAGGTCAAAGTTTGCATCCATAATAATATAATAAAGTAATAACCAACAAATTTGAGGTGGAAGAAAATCAATTTGAAATCATAACCAATTTCTTATATTTTAACATTTAGGTGTCATAGAAGACTTGCAATGAAAATTTTAATTTACTTTTTTTTTTTTTCAGAACTTGTCATCCCCTAATAAATATAAAAGACTTATTTTTTTTCTTAAAATAAACAATAATAGTCGAAATATAAATATATAATAATATACACGACTTATTTTGAATTGACATCATAAAGTAAGTTTTTTAGATAATAAATTGATTAAGTAAGATTAATTGAATTTTCTTACTAATAATCACTCCATGATCAAAATTTTCATAACCCATAAAATTAACTTACTGTTAACATTTGAATAGATATATTAAATTTGAAATTAAACAAACAATCCTTAAAGTTATTAGAAAATTAATTAATAAAATAATATAATACTATAATAAAAGTAAATTAATAAAAAAATATCATATATAAAATGTATTAAACACTATCTTTAAGAATACTTTTTGTTTGTCAGATAGATTGTTTTAGTGTAGTAAGTTATAACGGTTATTTCTTCTGAATACAATAGACCTTTCCATTAATATGTATTTTAAATAGTGTGATAGTAAAAATAATTTAATTTTTTAATTAATTTAGTAGTAAATTATGAATTATTGAAAAAAATATATATCCTCTCTCTAAAAAAAGGAAAAAAAATAATTTATATTAATAATGACTTAATAATTCATAATATGATAAATATTAGATATAAGTTTTAATTGTAATAAATAATTAATATTATTATGATATATAATAATTAATGTTATTATTATCTATAATAATTAGTAGTAGGCATATAACATTTAATTTAATAATTAATTGAATATTTATAAAAATTAATAAATAAATAAATAACTAAATTTTAAAATATAATAATTTACGGTACAAAACTCCTAGCAGGAGATCGGGCGCAAATCCCACCCCTCTCAAATTCTTACAACAAGTGGGACTTAATTCCCATTAAACAAAAAAATAGTAATGCGGTAGAAAAGAAGGTCAAAAACTTGGCACAACGTAATGGAATTAATTTGGGATTTTGTTTTGTAAAAAAAAAAAAAACAAAAAACAAAAAAAAAGACAATTATGGTATGAAATCACGTAAAGACATGAAAGCACCACTACCTAGGTATAACTTAGAGAGACACGAGTCAAAATAAAGATTTTTCAATAATTGTGATTAGTTACTTTACAAAACAACGAAAGGAAAATAAGATTTTTTTTGATTAGTTATTTTATATTTGCAATTTTTTAAGATTAAATCAAATAGTTTCTTCCTTAAATTTTTTGATTTTGAGTACGAGAATGAAGGTAGTACCAAATATTAAGAAAAAAAAAATAGTAAACATGGGGCCGGAAATATGTCAAACGGTGTGCTGCAATTGTACAGTCCTTTTGACAAAGAGTTGCCATTTGACTGGAATGAGTGCACCTGGTGGCGTATTTAGCTTACTTGCATGCCAAACTCTCATGGGTGCATACAATCTTGCATTGAATAGCATTTATCAATACTCTTTGTATTTTATTGAGTAGGTTTTCTTTCTTTCTTTCCCTTTCTTTTTTTTTTTTTGTTTTTTTTTCACGTTCTTGAACTGGAAAGAAATTCCAGGCACTCTACAGAAAGACAAAGGACTCAGGACGGTGAACTGCACTTTCCAGAATATTTCTATATATGATTTCCATCACTATACTTGCCAACTACCGTTTCCTTTCCCCAATCTCCAGAAATCTAAAACAACTTAATGCGTCGGATACACTCCTCCCAAGGGCTCAGGATGTGGGGTACAACATTGAAGATACAAGTGGGTGTAACTGGGTTCGTGGTCGTACACATCCAAGGGGTGCAAAAGTTCCGAAAGGGAAGGTCTTGATATGAGGGGAATATTATAGGAAAAAGATCTTAATGGCGTCAACTTTTATTAATTGTGGTTCTCTACACTTTTTATGGCATCCACAAGCAGTACTGTTCTTTATAAAATGTACGTATGAATAGAGATCTTAATCAATAATCTTAACTATTTATAAATTAATAGACATCGATATGTCTCGAGGGAGAAGAATTGCCTTTGTCGTTAAGCTCACAAACCCAATAAAATTCTTAATAGACAAAAGAAAATAATAATAATAAAGTAAAAAATCCAGAGGACATTTTTAGGGGAATATTCAATTTATTATATTGTATGACACTTCATAAGGTCTATCAGTGCAAGGTATGTAATTTTTCTTTTTTTTTTTTTAGTACCAGTGTCATGTGAGACAAATAATGTCCACACCATACTTAAAGATATTTTATCAAATATTAATTTATTTAATAAAATTATAACTAATTTAATAAGTAATCTAAATACTTAACTTTCATTGGTTAATAAAAAATATATGACTCTTAATGAAATTCTTCATTAGTCAACAGACCTTCTTCTTTGATATGCATTTTTGTTCGCGTTGATTTTTGACTTGGTCAAATTCCTTTTTATAAAATTAAAGTTTAAGATGGAAACTGAAATAATAGTACTTAAGATTATAATAAAACTGAATATTTTTGTAAAATGTTAGGTGGGGGTAATTGTAAACTGAATTAAAAAGTTCATGCTGATTATAGTCAAAGTTGTTTTGACTCCGGCACCTCACCCAATATTTTTTTAGCACCCTGCTGCAGAGATAAGGCCTACTAAAAAGAGAGAGAGAGAGAGAGAGAGAGGATAAGTTGATCGACAGGTCTCACTTACTTTGTTTTAAAGAATATAAGTTGCACATATATTTGATATGCATATAGACAACAATAATGTATAAATAATACAACTTTATTGATTGTATACACATCTTTGTTAGTTATATGCATATTATATATATAAAAAAAAAAAACAAGTGAGACTGACCTCATTACCTTATTCTTATCTTCTACTCTTCCGTTAACCTTTTTCTTATTTTTTATTGTATTTTGGCTTTCTCCTTTTGTCTTGGTTTTGGTTGTTTGAGATTTTAATCACGGAGGGTTTGTCTTTCTCAAAGTTTTAGTACAAAAAAATTAATAAGTTTTAGTAGGAATGAATCTCTAGCCAATCAAGAGAAAATGAGCTTCAACATGCTATTATACACACGCACATTTGTGTAACAATTAGCCCCTCATGTTTCAGATTGCACAACAATGATACACCCATGAAGCCATGGATGATCAAGAGATACACAATTTTATTGAGCACTATTATGAAATGCTCTAAATCACATATCATTGTCTTTGATTATAATTAAGGATGGCTATTTAGCCTAATCCATTTTGAAGGGGAACTTCATCGATTTCAAATATTAGGAGAGCAAGCTTGCGTTGATGCCGTGACAATTTGCTCCATAGTCACACCGGCATTGCACCCGTTAGCCATTGCTCTTGTATACTTCTTCCCGTACGATGATAAGGGTCCACAGTGTGTCTGATACGTGTTTACCTGTACAAAAATTGAGTAAAAGCATCGATTAGAATCAATGTTTTCACTAGACCCTTTTCAAGATTTATACGTTTCCTGTATAGATTTGAGATTTTGTTGGCAATTATCTGGAATGAGGTAAGACTTACAAACATCTTCAGGCAGTCCCAGTCATCAACAAGAGGTTGCCCTGAAGGTCTAACAAACTGCAGCATCTCCGATCCTTTTTCATTCCCAAAAAGAAGGGCTGCAATCTGGTTAATGCTAGTGTCCACATGCTGCCTATGAGCAATCTCGTCCTGCAACATCTTTCGAGCTTCTATCTTCTCCTGGGTTCCCTCGGCAGCCTCATTAACCTGTTCAACCATGATTATATATAGCTAACAGCGGTTTAGTCTACCCAAGAAATTAATCTAGTGGGATCTGGTTAGAAATGGATTAAACCTTCTGCTGAAAATAAAGCAGACTGGCGTCGCGCTGATTAAAAAGTGTTGTTGCTACTGAACTGGATTCCGTGACGGTAGCTGGGTTTTCATCAGCAGGTTTTGGACCCATGAAAGCGCAGATAAAATCTGAAATGAACTCTTTATTTCCATATTGCATGGCATGAGAGCTGATGTCTCCACTATTTCCTGTCCTGTTCCGAGTCTACAAGATCATATGATAACAAATATCCTTGAGAAACTTTTTGCAGGAACACCACACTACCAAATTACATGGGCACTTGGCCCCACAACAATTGAAAAGGCTGAAGATGTTGTACCGCTTCATATTGCTTCCGCAGAGTTTCCTTCGTCGAATCGTGCAAGTCGCTGCATTCACATGATGGTGTTTAGAGTTAAATTAACTACTAAAGAGCTAAACAGAAGCACATATTTGGTGTTTTTAAAGTGTTGCAAAGCAGAACCTGTCCTCCATCCAAGAAACACTGAACAGATCTCCAAGGCAAATATTATATTCTTTAGGAACACCAGTATTGTCTCCAGGACAATATGTTGCATAACTGTTCTCATCAGGGCTTGAAGCAGTAACAGCATATATTTTCAAATCGGTGGGAATTAAGCCATCGAACATGCTCCCTGCCTCACAAGCTTCAAGGTAGAACACCTAGGAAATCACGAATATCATTGCTTGGTACAGTACTAATCGATTAATTTCTTTATAACAGCATAGTACCTTATATGAACTAATGCTTTTATTTTCATAAAGAAAACATTGATATGGACCATGTTAATCCGTATAAAAAACCAATCTTTAAATGTATTGACATCTTTAGGAGGCAACTTAACTTACCATAGTTTTATATGCTCTAGCAAGGTGCATCTTTTTCAAAACTTTAATAAGGTCAACAGCATAAAGAGTCTCGAGAGGCATACCTGCATACAAATAAGCAGCATGGTAGTTACCAATCAGCATTTTCAAGGCAAGAAAAAATTCCAATATTCATGTTTCTTGAAAAAACAAATGGAGTACGAAAATGAAATGCGGTTAAATAATTAATCAAAACATGTGAAATACTTACTGACAAAGCCGGGAGCGCCATGGTCAGTGTAATATATGAAAACATTATCGTTTGGACCACTTTCCAGGACCTTGCCACTGCCTCCAGTGACAGCAGATTTGTTTCCCAGAAGTACAGCAAACAAGTTTGCTATGGTAGCATTACCGCCAGTGTAATCCTGAGAAAAAAGAAGAAAATTGAGCTAGAGAAGGAATCATAATTCCCAGAATAGTAAATCTTATGTTAAGGAAAGTCTATATGCCTTGTTATAGAAAATAAACCCCTAACCTAAGTAAAAGAGTAAACTAACAGGCTTCACCTTGGGGACTCCATGATAAACATCCTTGCCTTTTGGTCTGTTGATGATGATGCCAGGCCTGGGATTTTTTTTGTTATATGCTATGTCATCATGCATGAAGACAATTATGTTTTCATCTTTCACTCCACCCTTCCTCAGTATTTGATAAGCATGGCATACATCAGCCTGAGAACAAAAACAAAAAACCAAAACCAAAACAAAAGCAAAATCAAAATCAAAAATTTCCAATACTACAAGATCATAGATATGATTCAAATTGTTCACTTCACATGGTAACTTTGGCCCCAGCAGCTTATGTGGGGCCTGCACAAAATGTAACGTATTTTGGGTCCCACACAAGTATCCTGTAACCGATAGTGAACAATCAGTCACGCCAATAGTCACCTGATGTCTGTAATTTTCGTATCCAGTTGACCCAGCAATTAGAACGGCCCATCTTTCTCCATTGGTGGCCAACTTGCATGTCCTTCCATCGGTTGAGTTACTGTCATCAAGTGGTGGCAAGTCGGTGCCGTTGGTGGTGGTGATTTGCTGGCTTTGAACGGTGCAACTTAGCCATGCCAGAAAGAGAAGCAAGCCATGGCCAAACTTAGTCATTACTGCAGCATCCTGTACATCATTGTAATTCGTTAGCTTAATTTTAAGTATAAAAATATTACTAGATGAACCAAAAAAAAGTATATTTCTAGGGATTAAGTCTTGTTGATCATTTTAAGTATGCAAATTACATTTTCTTGGTAAAGTAAGCATCACACAATCATCATTAAAGTTGGTGAAACAAAGGTATGAAACTCTTAGAAAGCAAAGAAGTAAGATGAACTGAATATCGAAAAATTAGGTGTAAGAAATGCTCAAAAGTTGTAAACTATCTCAACTTGCTATGATTTTAACCACATGGTAGCACTCACCCTTGAGAGCAATATAGGCTTTTCACAACCTTACGTTAAAGATACTCCTAATAGGGAAGAGAAGGGGCCTATTTATAACTTGTTAAAGCTAAAATGGATGGTTTGGATTTGATCTGCGATATGCACGAAGAATAATAATAATAATAATAATCACAATTGTAATAATGACATTAAGCAAAACAATTTAAGACGGAAGATTCCTTATTTGGACCCAAGTGAAAATGGTCAGTTGTTTTGACCAGCAGGCACACACCTTGGCTCTTATGCAAGAAACAGTAAATGGTCTAGGGAAAAAGTAGTAATTAATGACATCTTAATCGAGTTCTACCAGACTCTTATATGGATACCAGTTTTTGATGCAGATATATATATATGTATAATCAGTATTGTTAATTTCACAAATATGATATTACAAATGTACAACCTAACGATTATAATTTCACTTTTGAAGGTCCGCTTCTTGTGATTATCTTACATTTCATATCTCATAAATGATACCATCTTACCAATACGTATTACATGTCACTGCAAATCACTTGGAAACATTTTGAGTGGGGTGTGTATGATGCGCATCATTTCTTGGCACAATTATCTTCTTTGGTCTTTAAATGGCATAGTATGCGGTAGAAGTCACTTGTGCAATAACTGCTCTAATTAGTTTCTTAAATCATCCACCTATGGCTGTTGGAATGGTCATATTTATCAGTTCATTGTAGCAGCAGTGTCTGCCACATTGAGGGTAATGTTCCAAATTTCGATGAAGAATTGGGAGAGCCTTCAATTAAGTTCTGAAAGTCTAGTCATGGCTTCCTACTAGACATTCCATTCATCAATAACTCACAAATTCCGATGCCCAAACCACTACAGGCATCCTAATCTTCCACGCATAAAACAATTATTCCTCCCAAGGAAATAGATAGGCATCCAACGTGCAAGGCAAGAAGTTGTTAAATATTATAAAATCCTGCGCAAACAGTGACCTGCATTTGGTGACATCATGTTATATAGTACAAGCACATATAATCAGAACAAATTTAAAATTCTTACGGCATCTATAAGTCCTTTTTGATTGAAACCTAATATGGTCATTATTATTATTATTATTATTATTATTATTATTATTATTATTATTATCTTTTCTTACACCTTACCATGAATCATCTATTGGTGGGTTCAATCAACATGATTGAGTGGACAAATGCATTTAGTACTAATATGAATGTTGAAATTATTGTGATTAATAGGGAGATTGTTGAGTTTAGTTAAATCATATGTTTTATTTCATTATTTCTATTTTGATGTATTTTCTATACTGATTGATATAATTACTTGTTATATAAGTGTTATTTTTATAATTATTATTTGATTTATACTTATCATGAAAATTTTAAATTTTAAATTTAAATTGAACAAACAATTATACAAATATATTATTTTTATTAAATTTTTATTTATAAAAAAGTACTAAGTGAAATCATAACTAATCTTAGAGAAAGATCGAAATAATTAAGAAGATTCAAAATTGGTAGAGAATTTGGATCTTATGTCATCAATTGAATAACTTAAGAAAAAGAGAAGAAAAGCAAAAAAAGAAAAATGATAATTTGGATTAATTGACCTATGGTATTGATCGATCAGTTAGTAAGTAATAAAACAAAAACATAAAAGAAAATAAGAATTTGAATCAATCAATCAAACTAATAATTGCAATTAACCAAATACCAAAAAAGTTACAAAGAGAAAAATTATAGAAATTCCAAATCAATTGACTTGCTCAATGGTTATGGTCGACTGAAAGTAGCTCAAGAGTTAAAAGTTTCAATATTGTGATAGTTATAGAGAATTTAAGTTAATTGATCTAATCAACAATTATAATTGATCGATGAGACTGAACACATAAAAGTAAGAAGTTAAAAAGTTATAAAGATTTTGACCCAATCAACTGGTTTAAGTGTTACAATCAACCTATGCTTTAAAGATAAAATTTCTTATTTTGGAAATTGATTATTTGTATGAAAATGAATCAATATCTAATAGTTAGTTTCTTATCTTTGTTTATGTTAGGGTTATAAAACTCATATGGAAAAAAGAAATTGAGAAATTATATTGAACTTAATAGAAAATCAAAAAGAAAAAGTGATCAAAATTAAGAAAGATCAAGAATAAAAATTTTAAGAAAGAAAAATTGAGATTGTGAAATAGAAAGAGTACTTTAATGAAAACTGATAGAGCATGAGTTGCTAAGTTGTAAAGAATCTTTGATTCTTGTGAAAACTTTATGAGAGTTTTGTTATGATTAAAGTCGATGTGACTTAATGTAAATGATTATCTTTATCCTACAAAATAAGAAAGAATTAAGGGCTAAACCTTGAGGAGTGGATGTAGGCTCCCAATTTGAGTTGAACGACTATAAATCACTATACACTGTCTCTTTTTCCTTATCTCTTTACTTTCAATTATTTATATTAGTTACTTTATTATTTGTTATTACTTTTTGAAGTTGGATTGAGTGAAGGTTGAGTGATCGAATCAAATAAACCTAATTCACCTTTCTATTAGGTTACCTTAGGGACCAAAAAATGACATCAAAACTTAGTCTTTATTTCACAAGTCTAACATTCTATAGTTGATCCAAGACATCCCTTAACCTATATGTCGCATTAAATATGGAAACATCCTTGAACTCCTCATTTTTTATAGTTCCAATTACAATTACTAAAGAGATAAGATGATTATGTATATCTAATCTTATGACAATGACCTTTAGAAAATAGTTAAAAGTGACCCTAAAAAAACTCTAAAAGTAAGCATTAATGGGAAAGAGAGTGATAAGTATGTTATGTGTATTATATTTATTCTTTCATATTTAACCTTTTTAATGTATTTTTGTCCTAAATGTACTTATTTAAGTTGATTTTATATTTTAGGAAAAACCAAATAGATTGGAGCAATTTAAAAGTTTAAAGATGTAGTTTTGAGAAAATTTGACTATTAGAGTGATTTAGAATAATTTTCGTGTATTTGACATATATTAAAAAGAGAATTTATCACATAGGCCAAAGATCCAAAACTCTCAAGTTCAAAGCTACTTACATGCTTTATTATCATTTAAGTGTTAGTGAATATAACATGATATCTTTATGTAAGACGACAAAGGAGATTGACAAGTTCAAAGTCATTCATAAAGGTACTACATAATTAAAAACCCAAAGATCAATTTACTCATGCGTGAATAGAGCTTTTTAATATGAAAAGTGATAAGACAATCTCAGGGATATATATATGGTTTACCAATATTATTGATTCACTTAACAACCTCAAAAAGAGATCAAGAAAACTAATCTTATGAAAAAGATATTAAGAACACTTCTAAAGTCTTGGAACCCCAAGGCAATCATTATGACTAAATCCAAAGATCCAAATACCTTAGGTTTAGATAAGTTAATAAGGTATCTACTAATTTATAAGATGACATTTACTAAAAAGATTACTAAAAAAAAGAAAGTAGTTATTTTTAGAACCTTATCTCCTAAAAAAAATGATAATAATGATGAAAGTGATCAATACACTTAAAAAGATGAAGATAAGCTAGTCATTTAGACTAAAAAGGTCACATGACTTTAGAGAAAGAAAAAGTAAAGTGACAAAAGATCTTTTAAAAGCAATTGTGATAAGGATGAGATCATTTATTATAATTGTAACAAACATAGTCACATTACTTATAATTGTCCTAATAAGAAAAAGAAGGATAGGAAGTTAGCAAAAAAACACTCTCAAAACTACTTAGGATGGCTCAAGTGAGTCAGAAAGTCATTTTGGTGATGTTAGAGTCAACTTAGTATTTATGATTATAAAGGATGAGGTAAACTTTGACTTCAATACCTCTAATGATGATAATTCTTTGATTAATGAGTTGGATGACACTTTAGATTACATAGATATGAAACTTAAAGAAATGATTGTCAAGAACAAAAGTCTTTATGTTGAAAATATTTTTATGAAGTATGAAGTTAGATCCTTAAAAGATGAGATTACTTCTCTAAAAGTTGAGAATATAATTATAAAAGGTGAGGTTAAGTTAATCACAAAGAAAAATAGTGAGCTGGATAATATCTATAATGAGAAAAGACTTATAAAGCTCTTGGATGACAATATTCATTTTAAAAAGGAAGTTTCTAAGTTTCAAGAGTCTATATCTAAGTCTACTAAGTGTAAAGATAAACTAGATGTATTACTTGAATCTTAAAAGTTTTAAGCTGTGAAGTGCAATTTAAGCTATGCATCTCACACATACCAACGCAAAACTTCCTAAGGTAAGATAACTTATACTCAAACATATGCACAAACATCTAGTAAGACATCACATAAGAATACTCATTCATTATAACATAGTAGAAAAGTATCACATATGTATGCATATATGTACAGGGGACATAAACAAAAATCTAAAGTATTCATAAACATATACGTGATAAATGACATAATCATGATAAGTATAATACTTATACATATAGATATTATGCTAGAGATTATGTTAGATGTTATTTTTATAATAACTATGGTCATATACAATATCCATGCAATTTAAGATAGAGTCTAAATGGTTATCCTCATATAGGTGCTAAAGGTATTGAAGCAAACACTTAAGAACCTAAGAAAATTTGGATATCTAAATCTAAATAAATTATTTGCAGGTATGTCTTAAGAGTAGTATGAAAAAAGACGAATGGTATTTAGATAATGACTGATTTAGACATATGGCAAGGAATCTTGAAAGCTTTATTTTTCTTAGAAAGAAATTAATAGTGAAATGATAATGTTTGGAGATAATGTCAAAGGTAAAATAATTGGCATTAACAAGATAGGTAAGAGAAAGTTTTCAATAATTAATAATGTCTTACTTGTTAAAGGACTCAAATTCAATTTATTAAATATTAGTCAATTGTATGATAGTGGTTATAAGGTATCATTTGAGCAAAATGTTTATCATATTACTTATTTCAAATTAGATGGTCCTTTATTTCTTATTAAGTAATTAAACAATATGTATATTATTAATTTATGTAACTTGGCTAACTAAGATGTTAAGTGTTTTGTTTTTGTTAGTGAAGAATCATAAATATAACTTTAAAGGTTAGGTCATGCAAATATAAAACAACTATCAAAACTTAACCAACATAACTTTGTTAAAGGTCTTTTAAAGTTAAAATTTGTGAAGGATAAGGTGTATGATACATGCCAAATGGATAAGTAAAGCAAAAGCTCTTTTAAAAGCAAAATGATAATATTTACTTTTAGACCCTTGCAACTATTGCATATACATTTGTTTGGTCTTACTTATATTTCATTTTTAAATGGCACATCATATGCATAAGTTATTGTAGATAATTATAGCAAATTTATACAAGTTTCATTCCTAACTCATAAAGATGAATGCTTAAAAGCCTTTGAGGAGTTTATAAGCAAGTCTAAAATGAAAAGGGATATTGTGTCACTTTAATTAAAAGTGATCATGACTATAAGTTTGTGAATAAAGGTTTTGAGAATTTTTGCAATTCTTAAAATATCTCTTATAATTTTTCAGTTCTAAAAACTTCACAACAAAATAGAGTAACAAAAAGAAAGAATAGAACTTTGCAAGAGATGGCTAAAACTACATTAAATAAGTATAACCTTCCTCAACATTTTTAAGCAAAAGCATTTTATATTGCTCATTATGTGTCTAATAGTGTTTTCATTCATCCAACTCTTGCAAAGACATTTTATAAGTTATGAAATGAGACAAAGTTTAGAATAAATTTCTTATGAGTTTTTAGTTACAAGTGTTATATCCTAAACACAAAAGACAACCTAGGAAAGTTTGATTTTAAGGCAGATAAAGGTATTTTCTTGGGATATTTTTCTAGTAATAAGGCATATAAGATATTAAATAAGAAATCTCTTGTTGTAAAAAAGTCTATGCATGTTGCATTTAATGAAAATAACCCTTTTTCTCCTTGAAAAAAAGAGTTAGATGACCTTAGAAGTATAAAAAAATTAAATAAGGTAAGTAAATCATCAAGGAAACAATAATATTCTAATAATGTTTAAATAAAGCAAAATGAGTAACTTGAAAATGACAATTTTAATAATGTTGTTTAATAAGTTATAGGAGAGTGAAAGCATGTTGAAAAGGTATTTGAGGATTAAATTATTGGTAACATTTTGATCCTTTGAGAACTTAGTCTGTGTCTAAGAATTCTAACATTGTAGCAATTATTTTATAAATAAAACTAATACATGTAGATGATGTATTGGTTGACTATCCTTGAGTGCATGTAATGAAGGATAAGTTTAATTAGTTTAAGAAAAATAAGGTCTAAACTTTGGTACTTATACTTAGTGATCATTCCATTTTAAGAACCAAGTAGGTCTTTAAAAACAAGTTTGACGAAAATGGCCAAATTATGAGAAATAAGGTAAACTTATTTACCAAAATCTATAGGAAGAAGGCATCAATTAGGATTAAACTTTTACGCCAATTACTAGGTTTAAGGCTGTTAGAATGTTGCTTGCATTGATATTGCATAAGACTTTCATGTTATATCAAATTGATGTAAAAAACACATTCCTTAATGGTTACATCACAAAGGAAATTTATGTTAATTAACCTCTTAACTTTGAAAGTAAATAAGTTTTGGATCATGTGTACGAACTTTCAAAAGTTTTATAAGGGTTAAAGTAATTGCCAAGAGTTTGGTATGAAAGATTAAATTCTTTCCTAATTGATAAAGGTTACTTTAAAAGTAAAGTTGACATTACTCTTTTTAATAAATCAAAAGGTAAGGATTTATTAATTGTTCAAATTTATGTTGATGATAACATATTTGGTGCTACTAATGGGTCATTATGCAAGGAGTTTACTAGTGATATGAAACTAGAGTTTGAAATGAGCATAATAAAATAATTGAATTTCTTTATTAAACTCTAAAGTAAGGAAACAAAGGATGAAAGTTTCATCAACCAAGCAAAATAATAAAAGAATTATTAAAGAAGTTTGGCATGAATGATTCCAAATCTTATGACACTTTAATAATTACTTCCATAAAATTAGACAATGATATTAACAGTAAAATTATGGATGAAAACTAGTATAAAGGTATAATTAATAGTCCTCTCAACCTCACTACTAGTAAACCAAACTTGATATTTGCTATTTGTTTATGCATAACATTTCAATCCAGCCCTAAGGAGTCACACTTATTTACCCTTAAGAGAGTGCTTAGATATGTAAAAGGGAACACTACTGCAAGTTTAATATTATGGTATCCTAAAGGACTAACTTTTGACTTAATGGGTTACTTAGACTCAAACTTTATGGGATATAAAATTAAGAGAAAGAGTACCATAAGTTCATGTTAGTCCTTTAGGCAAGCTTTAATCTTATGGTGTAATGAAAGTAAAGTTTAATTGCTTTTTTCACAGTTGAAGTAAAGTAAATGGTAATAAGAGCTTGTTGTACTCAATTACTTTGGATGAAATAAACCTTAAAGAACTTTAGATTGCATTCCTTTCATGTGTCTTTCAAATGTGATAACTCAAGTATAATCAATATGACCAATAACCCCATATACCCTGCCCAGACCAAGCACATTGACTTAAGCCACCATTTTATTAGGGATCATATGTTTAAGGGAGATGTCTCCCTAGAATTTATGAACACTAAAGATGAATTAGTCAATATATCTACTAAACTTTTAAGTAAAGATAAGTTCATGATTATTAGATAGAGATTGCTATGATTAAGTTAGATTGATCTATTTGAAATGTGATCATTATGATTTGATATGTTGTTATCTATTTTGTGACATGATTATATATGTTTATATGTTTGTTATTCATGTTACATGATGTTTTGGACATTTTGTACTTGATATGTGAAAATCAATTTTTTTGTCTAAGTGAGATTGGTTGACTAATGTAAATAGTTGACCCATCATTTACTTCAATCAATTGATGATGGTTTTTAGGATAATCCCTATAGTTTTTTCTTTTATATATACGAAAATTTCTCCTTTTTAAAAATTTTTTTTTTTTCAAATCTTAACCTTAAAATGTCAAATCCCTTTAAAAATTACCTCCAAAAGCATTAACTCTTAAACTCATCAATAATGGAACCAAAATTGATATTTATAGCAAGGAAGGAAAAGCTACATAAGAAGAAATCAATCTTTGTCTCCATAAAGCCACCATTATTTCTCCTCCCTTTACAGCACCATTGATGACCTTGAAACTAAAGTTGAGAGTCGTTATTAATTACACATCATTGCCAACACCATTTGGATCTTTGTTGTTGTTAATTCCTTCTCCTCTAAAAGCACCACCCATTGCCAAAATCCCTTTAAAATCTACCTTTAAAAGTATTAATCTCTTAAACTCACCAACAATAAAACCAAAATCAGCATCTATATCATGGAAGGAGAAGCTATAAGTGAAGAAATCAACCTCTATCTCCATAAGGGTGCACAACACCACTTCTGTTCCTCCTCCTTCTATAGTGTTATTGGTGACCTTAACATTAAGACTGAGAGTCATTATTGAGCACACACCATCACTAATGCTATCTAAATCCTTATTATTGTTAATTCCTCCTCCTCCTTTTATAGTTATCAAACTTCCAAAGAGAGACCCAAATTAACCACCAACTAAGAGGATTAAACAAATACCAAAAAGGAGAAGGGGTAAAAAACTTAAGATTTTAAGGTTAATAACATCCTTATTGAAGACATCCTCAATGAACTCATCATCTTTGGTAGCATCACCCATCATTTAGGAAACTACACAAGGTCAATCATCTTCTTAATTATATGATTCAAGAAAGTTTTATAGCTTTCATTATAGAACTTCTCAAATAGACAATGACTTTTACAAGTTCAAGAAAGGGATTGTATTTTGTTAGATTTTGTTACTAAATTTAAGGCAAATGATTTCATAAATAGGCTTGTATTTAAAAAATGGATTAGGTTCATCATATTTAGATGTGATTTCTATATTAAGATATTGAAATATTTCTTTGTGAATATGAAAGTTAGTCAAAATTGCACTGTAATCACTTTATATATATATATATATATATATATATATATATATATATATATATATGGAAAGAAGTAAAAATCACCTCTAAGGTCACTGTAGATTACTTGAATTTATGGCTAAAAAGTGGATGTGTTAATTGGATTGATTCATAGAATTTGCGTAAGTTTAGTGCTCAAGAATAAATGGAAATTGTGTTTAAATGTCAAACTAATCTTTATGAAGAAAATGATAACATTAAAAAGCCCTTGAGGCATCTTCCTTACTATTCAAGTTAAGGATTATTCAAAGGATTGTGGCTTGCAACTTCAACCTAGAAGTGACCATTATGACTACATGACCTTTCCTGATATGTGCCTCTTACCATATTTGTTGAAGAATGAAAAATTCAATCTGTTAAAATACATGATAAAAGTACTTGAGAAAGCTTAAAAGGTCATAGTTCAAAAGTTCCCCTATGATATATGTTTGAGTTTCTTGCTTCAGAAGTTTGGTGTACCTACAATTAAAGAGGTCTCTTTTTATGTTAACTTAGGTCAATTCATTAACACCACCACTTAAAATCATTTAGTACTGCAACAATACTAATAAGTTATTTAGCTCCTCCCTAGGCCCCCTTCATTATTAACATGACTTCCTTGACTTAGGAAGTAGATAAACTTAAAAAGAATATGAATAGGCTTAGGGATGATGTGAATGAAATAAGAGTAGAGTTTTAGATTTTGTAAAAGAATTAAGAGAAAATTTTGTCTCAATCTTTAAATTGTTAAAGAAGGAAGGTCCATAAAAAAAAGCAATAAAGTTTTGATCAAGATTATTTTAAAGATGTTGAAGGGGAAAAGTAATGAATGATTAATGACTTTGATTCCTTCGCTAACCTTAGACTTTTGATTGAACTTATTAAACCCCCCCTCAAACCTTTGAACTTTTTTTTCCTTGGTTAACTATATCTTAATTATACTCTCTTACTATATTTGCTTTGATACTTATGTTTTATGTTTGCTCTAATTTTTATATGTTGCTTTAATGCTCAGGTTTGCTCTGATACTTATGTTTACTTTGATATTTACTTTTACTTGATTGTTTATGATACTTTGCTTCAATTGCTCAGTTACTTATTGATTGATCAATGCCTTATTAGTTTGACATTTGTTAAGTTTATAAGTTGATTAATATGTTTGATTAATTACTTTGATTGCATTATTAAGAGGGAGAGCATGTATTTAGGGAAAGTTATTGTATTTTTATTCATCTTGTTATCCATCAATCAATCATGATTGTCTTCATCAAAATAGGGGTGATTATTGATATTGTTATGATTAATAGGGAGATTGTTGAATTTAGTACAATCTTGTGTTATACTCTATTTTCTTATATTTTTAAGTGTTCTTTATATTTGATTAATGTGATTACTTAGCAAAGAAGTATTATTTTTATAATTATTATTTGATTTATATTTACTATGAAAAGATTTTTTAATTTCAAATTTCAAGTGAGCTAATAATTATGCAAAAATTTCGTTTTCTATCAAATCTTTATTTATAAAAAGTATTATGTGAAATTATAAGTGATTTCAAAAAAAGATTTAAAAAAAATATATGAAGATTCAAAGTTGGTAAAGAATTTGGGTTAGTCAACTTATGTCATCAACCAAACAACTTGAGAAAAAAAAGAAGGGAAGCAAAAAGAAAATAGATAATTTGGATGGAATAACCTATGGTTTTAACCAATGAATCAACAAACAATAAAAAAAAAGTAGAAAAGAAATAGAGAATTTTGATTAATCAATCAAACTAATGCTTACATTTGATTGGACAACAAAAAAGTTACAAAAACAAAAAAGTTACAGAGAATTTAAGTTGGTCGACCTAACCAACATTAGGATCGATTGATGAAACTAAATAATTGAAAGCAGTAAGCTAAAAAGGAATAAATCTCCAACTACTAGTTTTTTTTTTTTGTTTTTATATATTAAAGGGCTACAAAACCCTTTAATAAAACCTAGACAAGAAAAAAAAAGGGTTTTAAGAAATTGTATTAAGTTTAATGAAAGATCAAAAAGAAAAAATGATTAAAAGTGAGAAAGATCAAGAGCAAGAGTTTTAAGAAAGAAAAATTGAGGTTGTAAGAAATTAAAAGTGTTCTAATAAAAAGTGATAAAATATTAATTACTAAGTTATAAAGAATCATTAGTTTTTGTAAAAACTTAACAAAAGCTTTATTGTGATTAAAGTCAAGGTGACTTAGTATAAAGGGTTATCTTTACTCTATAAAAAAAAAAGAAAGCATTAGTTGAATTGAACTCTCAAAAGATGAATTTTAAAGAATGGATATAGGCTTTTGGTTTGACCCAAAATATTATAAATAATTGTGTATGCTCTTTCTTTTCTTATCACTTTACTTTTAGTTATTTATATTACTTATTTTATTATTTATTATTAGTTATTTTATTATTACTCTTTGGAGTTGGGATTGAGTATAAGTTAAGTAATTGAATTGAATAAACCTAATTCACTTTTCCTTTTAAATTACCCTAAGGCAAATAATGAACTTTTATTATGATTAATATCATAACTGCTAAAATAGCTACTAGGATAATTAGTACTTAATAACATTTAATTAGTTGCATTAAAAAAAAATTATCACTCCTAGTATTCATATTGAAGTTACCCACCAATTTATTACCACCAAGCATGCATAATCATAACATATGGTTTGAAGACAGGAGAGAATACTTAGAAATATATGTATAAACTTTTGGCTACAAACAAAATGTGAGTTTTCATTCCTTGTAATGAAAATAACTTGGCACTTATAAACCATCCCATATTATTACTCCAAAATTGTTGGTCCAATGTCAATAGACATCTCAATTTAAACCAATATATAAGTAAAAAACTTTATCATAATCCTTGAAAGGCTAAACATGTTAAACTTTGAGATTTTTTGATACCAATTTTTTAGCTTTAATGTTATATGTTCATATTTTAGGTAGAATATCTTGAAGAGATTAACTTTGATTAATTGGGCCTTTTGGGGTTTACTTGGTTGGTTAGCCCTTTTAGGACTTACTTAAGCCCTTTTAGGGCTTAAATTGCTTTTTCTCGTAAGGTTTAATATATAGAACATTAGGGATCTTTTAGATTCTAGATTCTAGGCCACATATTTTTTTTAACTATCAAGAAATTCTCTTATAAAAGAAATTTTAAGAAGACTCTTTAAATTTAATCTCCTTATTTAACTAAATCTCTTATTCTAGAAGATTTTTGTACTAGATTTATTGTAAATAAACTTCAAGATTCAACATCACACTTCAATAAAACAAATGTACTAAACAACACTATTTTTCTATTTTACTCATTTAAGAAAGAGAAATATTTTAGTTGATCATATGTTAGTCTTATAAATTTAACTTGTCTTAATCTTTAATATAGCTATTAGGATTCATATGATACAATTTCTTGTATCTTGTTGGATCATCTGATGTTATTGTGTAATTTGTTATATGTCTTTCAATTATTTATAAAGGTTAATGATCAAATTGTTAAATTTGGAATGGGATTAAAAAGGGGTAAATCTAATCCATTGCGTAATATATGGTCCTTAGGTCGCTATATAGATAAAAAGGATGTAATGATATTTTTTTTACTTACTTATAAATACAAAACTTATTTTGTTCAATGATTACAAGGAAGAAAAGGTTTCTTAGAAGTTGACTCGGCTACAAATTGATCCTTCAAATGAGATATGCATTGAGAGGCAAATGGAAGACCAAATACTAATAACAAGTAATGTTTTATGGTCCTATTAACTAAATCATAATTCAAAAAATTGAATTAAGATTTTCAATTTAACTGGTTTAAAATTAAAAGTTGATAAAAATATTCAATTAATTAAGTATTTTGATTTGAATTTTTTAAATCAGATATTTTACTTTTACCTTTTTTAATTTTGGATTTTTTTTAACTGAGATAAAAAAATGTCAAATTTATTGAAGAAAGATTATGAAAAATTATTTTAATCAATAAAATAAAAAATTAAAGATATTAAAGAATAAGTAAAAGATTTGAATATAAATTAAAAATAAATATTTTTTCTTTTATCCTTATTTAGTAGGGTGAAAGATATGAAAGAAAGAGAGAAAGTATACAAGGAAAAATTGTGTGTTCAGGAACAATTTTGGATAAAGGGAGAGGAAAGTTAAAATTTAAAATTTTCTCATGGGACCTGCAAAACAAATCTCTCCAATTTTGAAAGGAAAAGACAAGAAATACAATTATGTTACAAATTGACAAATTTGCCCCTAATTACTAGGCACTTGTTTGATATAATATAAGGGCATAAAAGTGACTTTGTTATTTCTTATACGAGACCTTTTTTTTTTTTTACCTCACGTTCATGTACTTCCAAAGTACAGACGGATGAAAACTTTTGCTTCTTCTCCCTTTTCTTTCTCTTTGTTTCCTTCTTTTCATTTTTCTCGCCTCTCTTACTTCTCTCCCAAAGAAAACATTAAGGATAGAATAACAGTGAAGATTTGAATATTGTTGAAAAAGAATAATCTCATGCATTATGTTTGTTATAGCCTATTTATTTTCTTCTTTATTACTATTTTCTTCTTCCTAAAAATTTGGTTTAACAATGATATCTTTACCAAACCAATCCACAGAAACTTCTTCCATTTATCCACCATAGCAAATAGATTAAAAAAAAAAAAACATTTCTTGCTTCTTTATATATGTTTTTCTTCCGGCCTATACATATGTCTTCTTATTATTGGTAATTATTTTTAACAACCCTATTTCTTGTGTTAGATTGTGAGAGACTGGATGAAGCAGCTTACTTGCTCGAGGGGTTACATGGATGAAATGGTATGGAATGCAAATGCTGTCATTTTTACTTTTGGCCCTTATGTCTTGAGGTATGTATGTTTTGATTTTCAATTTCTTGTGGATTTGTCTCCATATTAATAAATACTACATTTGATGTGCTCGTGATAATTTCATTGGGATGGAGGAGAGTCATTGCCCGTCCTATCTATGCTAAGTCTTCATTTGCTGAGAATTTCCTTTTATTTTTGACATTTTTCATTTGATCATTTTATGCAATCTGCTGCTGCGGTGCCTATGAGATCTGCCTTCAGTACATGTACTTGATTGCGATACGTGGGTTTTTTTTAAAATTTTTTATTTATGCCATAATATGAAAAGTTAATGAATTTTAGAAGCGAGGAATGGGGGGGAAATAAAAGAACTGACCGCTGAGACCTGGAGGGTTAGTGGAATGCGCTTTCTCGATCCGTCCCCAATCTTGGAGTCTTGGACTTATATACAGTACAGTGAAATGAGTCGGTGCCATCTTCAAGTGCGCTTTGGACTATTATGAATGGGCCGAGCCCAATTTATTTTTTCCATGCCCTTTATATTCATTAAAAGAGTTATTAAACTGTAAGATATATAATAAATTTTTTATTATTTTTATGAACCTTATAGCCCTTTTTTTGACTATTAGAATAATGATTCTTAAAGTAGAAATTTAAGTATGTAACTAATAGTTACACTTTAAGAAACTTAGCCCAAAATATTTAAATTAGCTTAATTAATGAAAAATTCTTTATATGAGCAATGAGGACTCATAACATCTTCTTCCCTTCATGAACTCGAACGTTCTGAGCCCACCGTATAGCCCAAGCAAACATAGGGACCAATGCAAAAGAATCATGATCAAGGATACAAGCCTTGTTCTGAAGCCTAGAATGAAAGGAAACATGCTCCCAATCGTGATCCTGCAAGCCTAAAGGACTCAGAAACCATATCCCCGCAACATGGACCGATCCCAAATCTTTGTAAATTATCAACTTTCAACCTAATACTCTTTTGTACATTTGGTCAACTGCGAGGATTAGTTTGATCAACTAATCAACACTTTTTAAAACTTTTTTAGTATTTTCAAGTCTCTTTTTGTATTTGATTTTTTTCTTCTTTTTTTTTCTTTTTTTGGCACAACCTCTTTTAATTTTATTTAAAAACATTTTCTTCCTACTTCATAATTTTTTCTTATTCTCTTCATTGTCTTTGTAAATTTTTAACTTTAAACCTGATACTATTTGTATATTTAGTTGATCATGACGACTAATTTAGTAAATGGATCAAAACTTTCTCAAATTTTTTCAATATTTTCAAAATTTTCTTTTTATACTCAATTTCTTTAAATTTTATTAAAAAATATTTTCTTTCTTTTTCATAATCTTTTCATATTTTCTTCATGACTCATTCAAATTATTTCTTTTTTTTTAATTTGATACCTCATACTCCCTTTAATAAATCAGATATAACTTTGATTTCTATAATTTCAAATTATATGTTATATTTTAAATTAAAAATTAAATTAAAATATCTTTTCAATTATATATATACATTATCTAATTTAACTTTAATTATTTATAGAATTTTTTAGAAATTAATCAATACAATCTATTTTAATATTTTGTGCACATTACTCTCTTTTTATTAAATAATAGAAGTTGCATTATATATGTTATATTAAAGAATGTAAAATAAATAATATCCCACATAATACTTAATAATATTTGATCAAATATTAATTTATTAGATAAAATTATAAATAATCTAATAAATATTTTAATGTTAGTTAAAGAAGATATATGACTTTTAATGAAATTCTTTATTGAGTAACAAATATGTCTCTGGACAAAGTATTGATAGAAGACTTATAAGTCTATAAATAGAAATTTGATCATCTCTTTACCTATAACAACAACATTAATAGTAACAAAAATTACAAAACACATAATAGTGTTCTTTTCATCATAAAAAAAGGGTTAAAAAAGAAAAATTATACTCTATTAATTTTTTGCATCAAAGATTATTCAAATTTTAAATAAATTAGGATATATTATTTTTTTAATTATATATGAAAATTATATAATTTTAAAATCCATCATTAAAATTTTTTTATACCTAATTATTTATGCATAGGTATAAATATAATTATGTCTTACAAAGCAAGATAGTTATAATCACTCCTAGGCACAGCTACACCAAGCAAGTGAATGATACATAGTGCAATATCAGATAACTGAAATAGACTATAATTCTCCATAGTTAGTGGAGAAACCCCTCCTTGCTTGTCCTTGAACCCATCTTCACATGTCATAGCTGCTTCCACCACGGCGCTTACCTTCACAGCAGCATCGCTAAAATGCCCCGTCAGAAATTCAGCTATACCGTCCACCAAGGTCAGAACACCATCTGTGTATAACTCCAGGCAGTCTTCTAAGCAAGCCAAGGCAAAAGGGTCGAACGATTCGTTGCTCAATGAGCTTGTAATGATTGAAATGGTTTCGGTTAAGTTTTCCAGGGCCAGCTCCAGGCTGATTATCACTAGTCCTGGAAGGTTGGTGAAATGGCTGGCAGGAACTTCTCCGAGAGCGCTTGAACAAAAATCATAGCTCATGACGCTGGACTTGTCCACGCATTTTTTGCAGGTTTGGTCGATTTTATCAGCGGATAATGCATCGAGTGTATGAAAATTTGCAATAAGGATTGCTAGGAGGAAGAAGAAGAAGAAAGAAAATGTTGTCAAAGAAACGTGAGACATTTTTTCTTGTTAATTTGGTTCGTCATTTAATGTTTGTATATGTATATGTGGGATTCACAATTCATGGTGGAAGCTTCCTTGCTAGACTTGAATGGTTATTTGTACTAACATGTTTCAAAAGAGACTAATTGTTCGTAAAAAGAAAAGATGGAATTCATTGCTTGGTAAGCCAGAGGCTAAATGCCAATTGATATTACTGTGAAACGTTTGGTTCATTTGTGTATCAATGATCCGTAGACAAGGAAAATGCTGGCAGAAGGAACCTTCCGGGAGGGTCACTGTTCACGCGGTGAGAGAGGCAATCCCTGTGATGTACAATTTTCTGAAATGCACCAAAAATAAAAAAAAAACGGAGGAGGGAATTGTTTGAATTATTTTTAGCAATCTCGATTATCACCATTCCGTAATCAATTTAGGGATGCCAATTTCTTCAACACGAACAATTGGTTTCCAACCAATGGATCGTATGATAGATGGTATCTTCACTACAGGAAACTAAACAGTTCTCATCCAAAAAAACACAAGAGTGCTAGGCCGTCAATTGATTCAGAGTTCATTTCAACTTTTAGCAGAATGAGAAAAACATAAAAAAAAAAAAATGGTAAGTATTCTGATGGTGATTAGAATCGTGATCTGAATCAGGCGGTCTTAATTGCATTCCGAATCGCATCTACATCAAATTACTCATCGAATCTTAAGCGATTTTACGATCTTATTGACATTACCATTTATCAAAATTTGCTCGTGTATTAGCCTTTACCGAGGCTAAAACACAAAACCTCGTAGCTATTACAAACAGGCACTGCCAACAGACCACTTTTCATATACGCAAAACTGAACAAAAACATATGTAAAAATATAAATTATATTTTTCATGAATCATTAGTAATTTAGCTAGCTTTTAATCCCCATAAAACTCTGAAAAAACTTTAATTTTTACATTATTATTTTTTTAAAAAAAATCTAATTTATAACATTTAATAATTAAAAAATATATTCAAATAATAGTAGTTAATCTTATCATTATGATTAAATATCTCTTTTAATCTCTTAATAAAATAAATTAATAAACTAGTATTTCTATGTCATTAATAGTAAATAAATTTAAAGAAAAAATATTTTAAAAATAAATCGTATAATATCATAAAATTACAATAATATTTTGTATAACATGGGTTTCAAAATATGCAAAAGAAATATAATTGTATTCTAATAATATATAAGAGTTTTTCAATTTCAAAATATATTTAATATGAAATTGTTAATATTTTATATTATATTTTTTATTTATTTGTCATTATTCATGATTCAATTCTACGACCAAATTCTAAAGACTCAAATCTATTTTAAGTAGAATCCCGATTTTAAGAATCTTTAATAACTTATACAAGGATTGAACTAGGTATCAAAAAAGTTATTTTAATAAAAAAATTAAACTGGTCTCAAGCCGCAATATCCTACATGGGAAGAACATTGTGCAACATAAGTATAATAATTATCATAATAAAAGTTATTTATTGACTTCTTCACTCAATATTTTTTTATGAAAATTTATTATTTAAGTTTATCTATATTTAATTTTAATAATAATAAATTTAAAAGTTGATATTAGATTTTTTATATAAATTTTTATTTATTAAAAAATAATAATAATGAGAGAATTTAAATTTAAATTAATTATTAAAAAAAAAAAAAACTCAATCACCGACTTAGACTGCCACTCACTATAATTTTATTTATCAGGACATCACATTCGTCAATCTTCTCCGTTTAATTCTTAACCCAAACCCACAAGCACGCGATCCAAGCCCAGGATACGCACGTGACATGCCGCAAGCATATCCGCCCTGACCGGTCTAGCACTTACACATTCATTCGGTCACGTGCACAAGCAGCTTACAAAAAAAAAAAACAAAAAAAAACTCCAATCTCACGCGACCTGACACGTGGGCCCAGGTGACCCTGGACGCAGTTACAGCTGCGCACGTAGCGCGTGCCCACCACTTTCTCCTCCCTCATCGACGCAGACACAACAGAAACAAGCTCTCTCCGTCTCTCTCTCTCTCTTTCTCGATGACGTACGTTCCTTCTCCCAATCTCAAAACCCTCAATAAACATGATTCGTAAAGTGTCTTGTTGTTGGTGGTGATCTTCATGGATTCGCAGCAGATATGAAACGGCGTCGCAGCCCGACACGGGGCCCGACGCCTACACCTTCCTGGAATTCAACACCCAAGGCGAACCCGACTTCGATTACCCGGAATTTCGCTCTCCGGTGACCCGGCCGACTCCTCCCGGCTCCCTCGCCGCCACCTCCTCCGCCGCTGTCGGCGACCTATCCGCCTCGAACACCGCCCCACGGCGTCCTCTGATCACCACTCTGATTCTCCAGCAGTGTCTCCGGGATGGGAGGACTGCATGTAGAAGAGACCGGAGACAAGGACCGATATGAGTTTGGGAAGGGGATTTTACAGAGCACGCGTGCCAGTACTGCGGAGTCTTGAACCCGGCCTGTGTGGTGAGGTGAGGTGCAATGTTCCGTCGTGTAGGAAGTGGTTTTGTAATTCCAGAGGGAACACCTCAGGATCTCATATCGTCAATCATCTGGTGAGAGTTGCATTGTGTTGTTCTATATATATATATATGGTAATTCCTGATTGAATTTTGGCGAGTGTTACAGACGGTATCAATTTTATGTGGATTTTGGTAAGTGAGGCTGTCTTTTGATGTGTGGAAACTGGAATTTGATAGTCTTGCTTGAGATCTTCGCCCAAGTATATGAGATTTGGAGATGGTATAACATTTTAAAAAGCTAGACGGTGACCAATGAGATATACCTCACTTGTACTGGAGGTCTCAAGTTGGAGTCCCAGTCTGAGCCCATTAACAAAAAAATAAAAAATAAAAGCTTGATGGTGACCGTGTTTTTTGATATTGGGACGCTGGAATTTGACGGTCTTGGGTGAAATCTTGGCCTCAGGAACCAAATTCTGTTACTTGCAATTATTTGTCGAATTGTTGCTTTCTATTTTTTCATCAGTAATTCTTGATTAATTTTTGCGAGTGTCATAGACAATATCAATTCATGTAGATTTTGGTGAGTTCAAGGTATTTTTGACCTTGGACATGGGAAATTCAGAATCTAGCTTGAAATCTTGGCCCGAGGATATGGGAATTGTTGATGGTACTCTTTGGAAGACTTTCTTGTGTTCTCAAAAGGATCAAATTCTTGTTACTTGCAATTTTTTTGTTGGATTCTAGGGTGAAGTCAATTAGTTAAAACTTGGAAATTACTTGTTAATTGAATAGTAAAATAGTTGCAAACTCTCTCAATTTGTGGAATGTCATCGGGTATGTTATATGAATGGTATATGCTCCTTACCATCATGGTTAGCAATGGCTTGGGAGAATGTTCAAGGCATATGTGATATGTTCATGAGATTCTGTACCTTTGTGTTAAGCATTATCATATTTAGCAATGAAGATGTTGATTACTAGCATATAGACATGATTGTAAAATGGTTTTTAAACCTCATAGATGCCTAAAGAAGTTGCACTACAATTTGAAACCTTCAAATATATGTGGCTGATGCCATACCTGTCATGTAATCAGTAAAGTTTGCTTTTGATCTTCTTTTAGGTCCGAGCAAAGCATAAAGAAGTCTGTCTTAAAATGAATAAATTTATCACAAGATCTAATTTTGAACATAGTAACGATGATAAGACACATTTTGAATTTAAAAAATTATTTTCTCAAAAACAAAAATAATAAATAACAAAAATTTTTTTCTGAAAGTTTCTCTCGAGAAAGAAAACTAATTATTGATAACTAAAACTCAGATTTAAAAAAAAATAAAAAGAAAATTTAAAAATAAAGAATCCCAATTATCTGGCATAAAGAAGATAATTTTTTTTGAGAAATTATATTTCCTATTTTTGAGAAATGATTTTTGGTTTTTTATTTTATTTTTGAAAATAATTTTAAATTCTGAATATGGTGCATCAGCGTCAGCATGTCAACAAATGAATCCCATACAAATTTTTTCCTCTAAAAATGTCACAGAAATTGATTAGAATTGAAATACTGTTTACTTTCTTGTAATTTTAGATGAAATGGACTGAAATATTAAAAAAACAAACGGGGAAGACAAACTATATATATATATATATATATATACCTTTGGTCTGCTCAGGGCCAGGCTTGTAAGCATAAAAAAACTTAGCTCAACCAGCAATTGTTCTCCACAGCCGGTATGTGCAACCAAGACCGTCGAATCAAGCGGCCTGAACCGGACAGGTGTCCAAGCCCACGATTGGACTATTTATTTAATAAATTAAAAAAAATAAAAAAACGAAATGTTTTGGTTCATGACAGATGGAGTGTGGACAGGTGTCCAACACCCACCAAGACTCACTAAAAACAAGGATTTGGATCTCTGATTTATATTTCTTTTCTGAATAATAATATTTGTATTTTATTAAATTACACAAATAATTTTTTATTTTATAAGAACAAATTTAATTTGATAAAATAAATAGATTTTAAAAAAATATTTTTAATTTAATAATATTACTCTCTTTTCTTTATCATATTGAAAAAAATTATAAATAATTAGTCTTAAGACAAATGGTTAAGAAATTCAATGCCACTATTTTTAAACAACTTCTAAGTTTGGAGTCTTTTTTGTTTCTTTTTTTTTCCAACATTGTGAAGACGAAAAAAAAAAAAGAGAAAATTTTGATTTTAGTGGAAAAGACTAATTATACCCTTGTCAAACCCATCTGCTTGTATGTCTCGCCAAGTACAAACAGGCTAACCAGTTGATTTATTATTTTAATTACCAAAAAAAAAAAAGGGACAATCGAGCAGGCCACGTGATGCCGAACATGTGCCCAATGTAAAATTTAATATAAAGACATACGGTATCCTGTACGCCGTGGCTAATTGAAATGACCGAAAAGGACGTGGACGGAGCAGGTGGAGAGCGAGAATGCGGGGTCCCACCTGCACACAAATTAAAAAAATAAAATAATAATAATTAAAAAAAAAGAGGATAAAACCGTTGGGATCTCCTGTACCTTAAAGTCCCAGACAAAACGAGCCCCATGCCTTTTGTTTAATTCCCCATTTTGCCCATTCATATCTTAATTCTCAAGGCGGCTGTGCCCTTGTCGCGCACCAATAAGAACGCAAAAATTAAAGACACGCCGGGTTGTGCTTCTTGCTCGGTAATTCTCAAATAATTAATTAATTAATTAATTCACAGTTGCTTGACCCCAACGGAAAGACAACATAAAAAACTTTGAGCTGAAGTTGAATTTTGACTTGTGATTAAGAATAACATTATCCAATTATAGTTTTCCATTAAACAACATAATTAAATATCTATAAATTTACAAAAATTAATCTACTTTTTAAATTTATTATACGTTCATCATTTATATTTTTACTTAAATTCTATAACTTGTTACTAAATAATTTTAAATTTCTTAATTTGTCGTTAAGATTATACGAAAGAACAAGAATTTAATCTCTCTCCCCCCTTCTTAATGACATGTTTTTCTTTCTTTTTTTCATTGAAACAAAGTTCCATTAAAAAAAAAGAATCTATGTTATTTTTAAAATTAGGTATTTAAATGTAGATGAAAAAAAAGAAGATTTTATACTAAAAAATATGAAAAAAAATACAATTTCAAAAAGAACCGCAGCAAACCACCGTCACCCCGCTGGCTACGAATAAACTGGGCAGGGGCAAATCCCGCAAATTGAGGCAAAAGGGCGGGGCAAATACGACCTCGGGTCGGGGTCCCATTCCAATAAAAGAGAACCCGCGTGTATCGCTATTACGGTCCCATTCCAGTAAGAAAACGTTGCTTGGACTCACCGAAGACTCTCTCGCAGCTGGAAATTATTATACGAAACAAAGCGGACGGAGAGTGGAAAAGGCGAAAGAAGAGAAGGCGAGCGAAGCTTCCCACACACAGATTCCTTTGAACTTTCCTGCATTTTCTCGTGCTCCAAACAAGATTCTCCTTCTCCTTCTATCTGCCTCACTTTCAGTTAGAATCGAGAGTGAGTGAGTGAGTGAGTGTGCGTGTGAGTCTCTCTCTTTTTTCTCTCTGTTTTTGCTTTTACTTCTTTATTTGTTCTCTTTTTTGTTTGATTTTGTTTTGTTGAATAAGTTTGATTTTGACAGCCGAAACGGCAGATCGATGGATTTTTTCTTATTTGTAAGCACTGTCTCAGATTTACCGAGCCAGAAAATACGTTTAAATACACCTTATTCTTCTACATAAGTATACGTATACGTATGTCTATATGTTTTTCTTCTTATGTGTTTTCATTGCCTTTGAAGCTCGAACCGGTTTGTGCGGATCATGATTTGGCCGCTTTTTCTTAGTCCATTTTGTGTTTAACTGATGGAAGCTATACTTTCTTGTTTTCCATTCCCACTAATATTTTCTAAAAGCAGTTTTGAATTTATGCTGTGAAATGCATCCTGCTGGTTGTGGATAGATATTGAATGGGAAAGAAACGAAGAAATGCTTTGAGGGAAATGTCATTAGAATTTGTGGGATGTGGACGGACATAATTTATCACTATGTTATTCATGTAGTTGAATTCAAATATGTGCTGTCCAAATGTGGATTTGATTGATAAACAAGTAAGTACTTCGTTAGCGTTTTGCTCACCAGTGTGATCTTATGTTCAAATCATATGTGTCCATCTGATGTCTGGGAAGTTTTCCATCACCACAATAAAAATCAGATATGGAAACCACTACCCAAAACTTTAATTAGAAACAGACATTGAATAACAACACTCAAGCTGATTCCAGCTTGACTTGAGACTCAGAGTCTAATTTGTGAATTTTAAATCCTCATGGACACTGCAATACCTACAATTACCCAAAGAACAGTGAAATCTTAATAGACGTATTGTGTAAGAGTTATATTAAATGTGGTTGAATCTCATGTTTCTTTATTACACCCTACATTTTTCAGGCTACTTGGGCAGTTCATTGCTTCATCTTTTGAACTGTCCTATTGCTTTACTCTAATAAAGATTTGGTCTTCTTGGCAGGGTAGTATTCACTGGAGTGGACTTTAGGAGGGAAGTCATATCTCTGAATCACTGTCCTTCACATTACTTTCAAGTTTGGTGCCATGCTGAATCAGCCAAGATTTTTTGGAATCTAAGATCCATATGCCAAACAGAGAAGTTCCAGCAGAAGTTGTATTGCGAGTGTAATGTTGCTGATGCTAGGGTATCTTTGCTGGTGCATTCTTTTAGGGAGTTCGTTTGCCTCTGTCCTTGCTCTTAGTTTGGCACAGCCTAGAGATGGGAGTGTCTGGTCGGGGAATTGGCAGTATGGATCTGAGTCACTCCCAAGAAATGATCCAAAAACTGGGAACTCTAACTATGTTAAAACATCAGAATTTTCATACCCACAACATGGTTCTGTATCATGTGAGGACTTGGAAGGAGTTGGATCCTTCAATACCACTTGCTTGCTGAAGTCAAACTTGTATTTAAATTCTGATATTTACATATTTGGCACAGGAAACCTTGAGATACTTCCCGATGTTTCAATTGTTTGTCCCATAGAAGGCTGCACTGTTTCTTTTAACATGACTGGCAATGTAAATATTGGTCAATATGCTGCCATAATTTCTGGTTCAGTTGTTTTTGTTGCTTCCAACTTGACCATGGAGCACGGCTCTTCTATAAATACGACAGCTTTGGGTGGACCGCCCCCCCCTCAAACTAGTGGCACACCGGTTGGATATGATGGAGCTGGTGGAGGTCATGGTGGCCGAGGTGCTTCATGTATAAAACAGAATAATACAAGTAATTGGGGTGGTGATGTCTATGCTTGGACAAGCTTGGCTAAGCCATGGAGCTATGGGAGTAAGGGTGGTGGCACATCTTCCGAGAATAAATATGGGGGGAATGGTGGAGGACGTGTTAGGCTTCAAGTGAAGGATGTAGTGTATGTGAATGGATCAGTTACAGCTGAAGGTGGAGATGGGGGACTGAGTGGAGGGGGTGGCTCTGGTGGAAGTATCTTTGTGCATGCTGTAAAGCTGTGAGTTAATTCTGTGCTTGTAATTTTGTTGTTGTGACCAATGTAGGTAATTTTCTGGGTATGTTGGCTACTAATAGAAACCTAAACAAGCATCTGCTAATGGGGACAGTTCCTTTACTATCAACACACTATACTCTAGCATGAACTCGCCCTTAATGTTATCAATGTACATAAAATGTATTTTGCTAGTCCATGAGCGAAAATCTACAAGAGACTTAACATCATGTTTTTTATGTGAGCTTTGAAATCCTTGTATAGAAGGTCAGCCAAACATGCACTACATTGGCTCTAATTTCAACTGCAAGATGCATCATATGTACTTACCATCCTTGCATATGTTTGTTGATAACTTGGTTCAACAAAAAAATAAAAGAAGTTATTGAATGGTAAGTTGTGCTATCCTCATACCAACTAGAAGCTGATCTCCCTTATAGATGGTGTAGAGAGAAAGCTCATCAATGAAAGATTTTCACCAAAATGAACTCAGATGCAAAGTCTTCCACATTGTATAGCCACTTTCCTTTGGTGGTTTTTCATACTGCCTGACTGGCAAATACTGTCAGCTGCCATGCCACCCTTCATGGTTTAGCTATTGAGCTTTTATTTGTCCATCAACTGAGCAGTGCAATGTAAAATTTCAATGACGGAATATTCAATTGCATGGTGTTAAACATATTTGAGTCTTTAATTGCTTTTTTTTTAGTCTACATGGGTAATTCTTGTTACAGCAAACATAGAGAGTCCAGAAAGTTTCGGATAGTATTTACCATTAAACCATTGACTGGGCAGAAATAATGTCATTCTGATTTATGGGCATGATTGCCTATTTTATTTGCTTCTTTTCTTAATCGTAAGCCATTAAGCCTCCAATCCATTATTGTGGTCCCTTAGGTACCTGCTGAAGAGGGACTAGATCTATAATTGATTATTCAGCTTTATCAATGTGGGTATTTTTACAGTGGGCTAGAAGGTGCAATGTTTGCTTATTTCTCAGCTTAACTTTTATTCTTGTTGCCAGCTCAAATCCAACAATTACAAATTGGATGTGGTTAGTTTTTTGGGGTCTCCAGTGCCTTTAACCATCATCATTTTGATTAGGATGTTTAGCTCAGTGGAACCTTCTGTCATCCTTTGGCTACTTTTTTTAGGTGAATGTCAGCCTGTTTTTTCGCAACACTTTTAGTTGATGAATGCAATGAAAGGACTCTATTAAGTAGTGGGAAGTGGCCCAAGTGGGTCATAATCATTGTTTGAGATATTTTTTCATGTTTCGTTCCTTGTAATTTTTGTAGAATTTGAATGATGTAGTATTTTGCTATAGGCAATTCTTTGCTACACTACATAGTGTATAGTTGGATTGTTAATAAAATTACCAATTCTTATTGGGTAGCATCATGTTTCAATTGCATAGGAAGGGATACGGTATTATAAGTGCAGCAGGTGGAAGAGGATGGGGTGGAGGTGGTGGCGGAAGAATTTCTTTGGATTGTTACAGCATACAGGAAGACGTAACAGTTACCGTCCATGGTTTGTATAGATTACACTTTCATTTAATTTACTATAAGGATACTAAGTCAACTGATATATATTTTAAGTCTCAACTTGGATGCATTCTTCATATTTATTTAATGTCTGGGAACCATATCTCAGGCTGCATGTTTTTGCTAGATACATAATAAAAATATGCACAAGCTGCCCTTGGGATCCTAGCTTTCATGTAAATGTTAGGTATCATTCACTATCAGTGGGGGTGGAGGAGTGTACTGAAACCTGTCATAACTTTATGGTAGCTAATTTATCTTAATTTTTAACTTCTTCTGTTGATGGAATACAAAACTGTTCAGGTTATGGTACTTTCATTTTGTTGACTATGAGGTATATATTTTCTTATGTCTCACCAATTTTGGTATCTGTATCGTGGAAATAGATAATCTTGTGTGTGTGTGTGTGTGTAGATTATGATCAGCATGTCCATGCATTCTATCGTCTATGTAACTGCCATTCTGTCTAGATCTGATGCAGAAAGAGGAATTATTTATGGGTTTACTTTGAGCTTAATATGCTTTTGGTGTGGCAGGTGGTTTAAGCATTGGTTGCCACGGAAATTCTGGAGCAGCTGGTACCTTCTTTAATGCAGATCTGCTGAGTTTGAAAGTTGGCAATGACAATGTGTCAACAGAAACAGAGACTCCTTTGCTTGTTTTTCCTACTGCCCCTCTTTGGTCAAATGTTATCGTGGAGAATAATGCAAGAGTTTTGGTTCCATTGCTTTGGTCCAGAGTTCAGGTTGCCTAGACTTTTTGTTTTTGGAATGTTAATTTGTTTCCATGAGTGGCTATGGTTCTTTTTAGTTTACTGCCTATGTTACAAAAAATTTATTACTAGCTTCAGATGATATGTTTTGTTATCTGAATTTTATGTTTCTGCTGGAATATGTGTAACTGAAGCTGGGTGCTAAAGATAACCCTTTTATAGCTATCATGCCCCTCATTAATCACTCACATAAAGCCCCCTAGGACAGGTGATATGCCAAAACATCACTACCTGCAGGTAACCCGCTTTGGACGGGCTACTTCAACATGAACTTAAGTGCAGATGCACACTTTCCATTTTGTTATCACATTTAAGTCTTTGCCATGATTGTATTTTGTGCCGGATTCCTTTACAGCCTTCTTCGAATGCATATATATGATATGTTTCATTTCTGCCATTGATACAGGATTAGGACTATAGCTTCCATTTTTTGTGACATTTCATTCACATCCTGGACACTTGCACTTATGTGGTTGATTAAGGATACATTTTATTTCTGCCTTTATCTTTCTGTCTCATCAATGCATTCTCCTTATGCATCTTTCCTTCATTGTTAGTTGAATTTTTTTGCCTATAGAAGAGCCCTTCTTTCTGCATGAATTTGCCAATTCAAGAATAGAATTGACTTTGTTCTCAACTTTTGAAAGTGAAGGTCAGAGGCCAAATTAGCATATATCGTGGTGGCAATATTGTATTTGGATTGTCTAAATACCCAATATCAGAATTTGAACTTGTCGCAGAAGAACTATTGATGAGTGATTCCATCATAAAGGTATCCAGACTTTTCTAATAAACTGTTACTTATTCTGGCTTATGTGAATTGATTAATGAATTTATACTTTCTTCATCTACTTATTATCAGTTCTATGCAATTTGAATTGATAAATAGATGCTTCTGTCACCAATGAAATGGAGTGTGAAGATGTGGATATCCTTTGATAGGGTCAAAATCCAGTTAGGCACGCGTGTGTGCCAGTCACATGAATCTGTGCATACACACAGAGGAAATATGCATTATTCATGCATCACTAGCTCTGTATATCTAAGCCAGGAATCTGATATGTGTTGCCACATTGAATCACAAGTTTTCTATTTGTAGAAACAAGGTTGAGATTGTAGCATCTTGTCACTGTATATTTGTTTTCATATTTATTGTACTGAGCTTTTGTGTACTTGTTTCATATGAGAAATGGTTGCAGTTTCCATTTTTTGAAAAATTTTCCCAACATTACAGCCCTTCTTCTGTACCTATGGCCTAAAGTGCTCTGTTTCAAAACTTAAGGTTTTTGGCGCTTTTAGAGTTGCTGTCAAAATTTTACTTATGTGGAACTCTACAATTGAAATTGATGGAGGTGGAAATACTGTTGTCACTGCTTCTTTTCTTGAAGTCAGGAATCTGATTGTTCTAAGGGTATGTTGCTTTCAACCTCAGTGTTGATTTTAAATTCCTATTTCTTTCCCTTTTCTCATATATCATGTTTTTATTTGGTTGAAAATTTTGATTGCCTTTTCCTATTTTTCAGGCAAACTCTGTCATTAGTTCAAACACGAATTTGGGGGTGTATGGGCAGGGACTACTGAGGTTGACAGGTCTTGGTGATGCAATCACAGGCCAGCGACTATCTCTATCTCTCTTTTATAATATAGCAGTGAGTACTGGATTTTTTTTCATCTTGGAGTCCTGATATTGCATGTTATTTTAAGTCTTACATTTTTTCCTGTCTTATGTACCATTAGTTGCACAAATGCCTGAACTCTCAATTGCTTGTTCTCTGTTTACTGACCTTTCTCAGCTGTCCTTCAAGCATCATGCATGCACATAAGTGGTTCAATTGATGGATGCGCTAAAATTGACATTTCCTCTAATCTCTTTTTGAGGACAAAACAAGTAGAGTTGATGCAAAGGTATTTGAGATTTGGAAATGGCTTCTATGTGAAAAGTCAAAAAAAGGGAATCATCTCCATGCCTTTGAGGATGAATTAAACTTAAAACACTTGAGAAATTTTCATTTTTCTTTTTCTTGCTATATTCAGATTTGTTTGAAGCAACGGAGTCCACTACTTATTGGATAAGAATATACAAGGAAGTTTCCTTCTTTTTCTCAGTTTTTTTTTTCCTCGGATGAAATTTGTTAAGAAACCATCCAACCTAAAAGTTTAAGCTGTTGGATGAGACCCAAGAATAGATCATAAATTAAATTCTAACACACTTCCTCGTGAAAATGCCTAGCTTTGTTGGGCTAGAAGTATGAACAAAGCACAGTCCCGCCTTGTATAAATTTACAATTAAATGCAAGGGCAGCATGATTTGAACTCCTAATCTCTTAATCATGAAGACTTTGATACTATGTTAAGAAATTTTTTCGATCCAAAAGTTTAACCTGTTAAGTAAGTTCCAAAAATATTAAAGTCTAATAAAATTCATGAGGAACTTTGGATGTTGGGTGGCATTTCTTGTAATGTCAGAGAAGTTTCAATATTTGTGTTTCCAGATCTCATCAGAGGATGGAAGTGTGCTTGTATCCCATAGGACTCCTTTCCTGAAAATTTTATTTGAGCCAACTTTCCATCTTCCTCGTATGATTGTTTTGTTGGTAGTAATGTCCATCATGGTGTTATGTTCTTGGTGTACTGTTTGACAAACAGTTTTACAGCTTCCTGCACTTTGCAGGTTGGACCAGGCTCTTTACTTCAAGCTCCACTAACTGATGCAGGAAGAAGTGTGTGAGTATGAACTTCATCTTCTTTAATGCTTGATTTTACTAATTTAACCCCCTTTTTCTATTCTTTTTCAGGGTTACAAGATCACTGTGTGAGAGCCACACATGTCCCATTGATTTGATAACTCCTCCAGATGATTGCCATGTTAATTATACCCTTTCATTCTCTCTACAGGTAATTTTCCAATCTGGGTTTGAGTTTTTTTTCTTGGTAGTCCAAACCTGTGTCTAACCAGATATAAATTAAAACTATGGGACAGTAAGAAGTCAAATTGAAAGCAGATTGCAGTCTGAATTGGAAATGCTGGAACTTTAAATCAATTCATTGTTACAGAATTGCTCGTCTTTATCACTTTGTGTTTCCTTAATGACTTTAAAAGGTAGGGAACATAGTTATGGGGGGTCACCTCGATGTATTTTTGTTTGATCATTATTGTTTTTCTAGGCTACAGAATTTACAATGATATTTCACCATCACAACATTTCAGAATGCGTCATGGCAGATGATAATATCATATTGCAGATTACCAGAAGATATTCACTAGATATGTTCTGGAGTTCTAATCTGGACATTTTGGATTTTGGGATGTATATATGCCATCATAGAAGGATTAGAGCCTGAAGCATTTGCTGCACATTTATTGGGGTTCTGTAATTGTTTTTAAATATTAGCTGTATGTTGAGAACTCCACTGTTGTCTGAGGAATAAACCTTCAGTAGAGCTATGTATTGGGTTGAGTAGTTGTGGGCGAGTTTGCTTAACTAGTTGTATACTCCAATTTTTGTTTAGCTTTTAACTTAGGCTAAGATAAATATGGTTTTGACATTTTGAGCTCAAACTTGAATTGAGGTCAAGCCCTGGCTTATACTTTATGAGGAGTAGCTCTGCCTTAAGACATTTCAGAGGGTATCCTTTGGTCTGCTTGATCACAGGATTTGTGCGTGGGGTTGTAAATTTTGACAAACATGCAGCATTTCTATTGAAATAAGCTGTAGTATTCTGATAAATGGGAGTTTCTTGTTGGAGTTGTGACTTGCCAAGTTGCGGTTTGGTGCATTTTGTGTCGCTTGTGGGCACTGCACCATAGATGGACCCTAGCAGCTTTTAGTGCTATATTTGTGTTGTCCATGGGTGGGAAGAACTGGCACTGCTGAAGACTTAAAGCTCTTGGAATTTCTTCTGTTGAATTTAAATTTTCTTTATTCATCTCTGTGTGGAGTTTGACACCTCTTTCTCTGGCAGAAGCAAGTACTGGAGCAAAACACTACTTTACAATGGTTGCATTCTCTCACCATGTTTTTTCCCAGATACATTGTGGGATATATTTGTAGGTCTTAAATTATTTAGTTGCTTAACTTCAAGATTGTAAAACTGAAGATGCCAGGGAACACACAATATGACTGGACCTCTGAACTAAGCTATGATCAAAGTTTTGTTCTTTCTGTTTCTTTATGCTTGCTGTGCTGCTCCTTATACCATCCTGCATAATCTTTTTTGTTGTGATTCAAATTTTATTTTCAAGCAGTTTCAGCCATAAGGTATTAATGTTTTTTCCTACTCATGGAATTTTTGAAATAAAAATCCATAACTTTTCCTTTTGCAGATTTGTCGAGTAGAGGACCTCCTTGTGAGTGGTGCTATTAAGGGGAGTATTATCCACATCCACAGGGCGAAAACTATCATCATTGATAATGAAGGCTTGATTACTGCATCAGGATTGGGTAATGCAACCAAATTTGTGCAGTGCTTTTTTTTTTGTTGTGTTAATTGCTTTTTATTTGTTTCAATTTATTTTGACACTGCTCTTTTTTTAAGTTTATGCCCCTAATTATGTAGACATTCCTTTCCAGGTTGCAGTGATGGAATTGGAAAAGGAAACTATTCAAATGGGGTTGGTAGTGGTGCTGGACATGGGGGACACGGGGGCTCAGGATATTACAATGGGATTGTGAGCAATGGTGGTAGTAAATATGGCAATGCTAGCCTCCCCTGTGAGTTGGGAAGTGGAACTGAGGGTCCCAACCAGAGTTATGGAAATGCAATTGGAGGGGGAATGATTGGTAAAGTTTTCAAATATCTATGTTTTACCATTTAGCATTCTTTACATTTGATGCCTGTGCTTGAGTGATCTATACCTGCAATCAAATATCTATGTTCTGCCTTGTAGTTTGAGTCTTTCCACCAAAAAACACTCAGGTCACTTAATCAATAGACCAGGTTTACCTATTGGTGTTTCTTGTTTGTCAGTGATGGGCTCCAGCCAGTGGCCTCTGGTGAGGCTTAACCTTTATGGACTTTTGAGGGCTGATGGTCAGAGCTTTGATAAAGCATCAGTGAAAGGTAATGGTTCTTTCATTGGTGGACTTGGTGGAGGATCTGGCGGGACAGTACTTCTTTTCCTTGAGGAGCTAATACTTGCTGAGAACTCAAGCTTAACTGCTCTTGGGGGCAATGGCGGGACTCTTGGTGGTGGTGGAGGTGGGGGTGGAAGAATTCATTTTCATTGGTCAAAGATCAACACTGGGAATGAATATGTTCCAATTGCAACAATAAGCGGTTTAATTAATTCTAGGTATGGTTTATTGTATTATAAATGGCTCAAGCCTTTGAGGAGAAGTGAGTGTATGGACCTGTGAGGTCAATTTTACGAAGCATTTTATTGCTCGTGTTTGATAGGCCATGGATTTAAGTGATGAAATTAGTGTTTCTGCAAAATGTAAGTGGAAACCTACATATGCCAGACAACACTGTCCCAACAAGCAAATTGGGGAGCCTTGTGCACTGAGAATGCCCTTTTTAGTTTGACATGTTAAGACATTGTAGGTTGTTTTTTTAACTTGTACTGTTGATAAATCATGTCACTTTGTACAAGAGAAGTTTGATTCCTTTTATTTTTGCCTTCAATGTTTTGCTTCTGTTGACTGGCATACATGTTAATCTATTTAGAGACCTCATAAAGTGGAGTGAATTCCTGTACAGCAGTCAACAATATATGGACTTATTTTTCAATAGCATTCATTGTTCTTGCAATGATATACTGTACCGTTAACTGCTCGTGTACATATCAAGAGCTATTTATAGTGGCAAAACTAATTTATTTTCTAATTAAGGAGTGCCTTGTACTATAATTAGCATAGAACCTAAAGAAGTTTCTGATTGCATTTTACTTAATGCTTATCACAGTGGAGGAGCAGGTGAACACGGTGGTCATTTTGGAGAGGAAGGAACAGTTACTGGAAAGAGGTGTCCAAAGGGGCTCCATGGTACATTTTGCCAGGTGCACACATTCTTTAATTGTAGTGCCTCATTGTGATTGTTGCTCTTGTTGTTGAAGCTATGGAATCTTGGACAATTGAAAGTGGACGATTATGTTAGTACGATTATGGTATGTGGGCTTTCCTTGGTGTGCTTTTACTGGAGCATTAAAATTTATTCCAAGTTAACTCCAAACTTAATATTTCACAAATTAGTTGTACCTATTGGCAAAAAGACAAAATGTACCAGCATGGAAAACATTCTTTTATTTAAATTATTTAGTACTCGTAAACATAAATCTCTGCTTGTTTTTCTTTGCCTAAGCATGGTGTGAAACATGTGCCTCTCTTAGATTCTGAAACTTAAGGTATCAGTTGTTATTTTTTATTTGCACTTATTAATCAGATTGAGTCTTCCATTAATTTTATTACACATCTTACAGGAATGCCCTGTGGGTACTTACAAAGATATTATTGGCTCTGATGAAAATCTTTGTACTCCTTGCTCTCTTGACCTTCTTCCTAATCGTGCAAACTTCATATATGTGCGAGGTACTTTTTATGAATTATACTTCTTTCAACTTATAGCCTCTTTCATTCTCTATTGATGTTATGCTTATGTATGGGCACTGTACTGATTGTAGGGGGAGTCACTCAACCACCTTGTCCCTATAAGTGCATATCTGACAAGTACAAGCTGCCAAATTGTTACACTCCTCTTGAGGAACTGATGTATACATTTGGGGGCCCATGGCCTTTTGCCCTTCTTCTGTCTTGCCTTCTGCTGCTTCTATCACTATTGTTAAGTACATTGAGGATCCGAGTAGTTGGATCAGGTTCTTTTTGTGCAAGTTCAATTGACCACCAGAGTCATCAACATTTTCCTCATCTACTTTCCCTGTCAGAGGTTAATATTCAAAGTGAATTTCTTGTTTGTTTGTTTCAACTAGTGTTTTCTGCAGCCATGACAAAGCCATATAGTCCACTTTCAATTTCATCTTATTCTTTTTTAAACTTAGGTGCGGAGAACTAGAGCTGAAGAAAGTCAGAGCCATGTGTACAGAATGTACTTTTTGGGTCCTAATACGTTTAGGGAACCTTGGCATCTTCCTTATTCTCCTCCCAACGCAATTGTTGAGATTGTGTAAGTGAACAGCATCTGCATTGTTATGGTCATCAAATGTTTTCTTGACATCAGCATTATTTTTATTGTTTTTATAAAATTTTTTTGTTGTTATTGTTATTTGACAACTAAAAGGGAATTGTATTAGCTAAGGCACTTTTAAACCAAAGGAAATGCCATGCATGCACAACAGGAGTAATTCCTTTTTATCTCTATACAAGAAGTGTTGGGGGGGGGAACCGAGAATTTGAATCTACATCAGCTTGGGCTTATCTACCAAACTTTCCACATATATATAAGCCCTCAAGTTTGGCCGCCTTTACATAAACCCAAAACAGCCAATAAAATGGCTGTGCAATACTACAAGTCTTTGTGGTTAACTACTTTTTCCTTGGTTGAGTGTTAGTAAGCAAATTTTTGGGCCACCCAAATTGCTTTCTGCTGTGGAGTCAACTGGCTTATAATGCTTATTGTATAATGCTTGTTTTAGCTTCAGTTTTTCTGCCTTTTATTTTGGTCCCTTACCAGAGCATGTTAGCCTGTTAAGCAGATTGTTGTTCCAGCACACTCCCATAAGAAATCTTTCAATTGAACTAGTCTGAAGCATTGACGTTTCAAAGCCCAAACTCGTTTCAGTGAACAATTATTCGGTCATATCTCTGTCAATTTTCATACATAATGGCAAAAAATTTTAAATTTCAGGTATGAAGATGCTTTCAACCGATTTATTGATGAGATAAACTCTGTTGCTGCATATGATTGGTGGGAAGGTTCAGTGCACAGCATACTGTCAGTGCTTGCTTATCCTTGTGCCTGGTCTTGGAAACAGTGGCGCCGGAGAAAGAAAATTCATCGCCTTCAGGAATATGTCAAGTCTGAATACGACCATTCATGTCTACGTTCATGCCGATCACGGGCCCTGTACAAAGGGATGAAGGTTTGACTCTTTATGATTTGGACATTTTTTAGCTGCAAATTATGTTCATTATACCTTTATCTCAACTCCCAGGGAGTTTTCTTTCTCATTCTTACCTGGGGTTTCTTTCTTAAGGTTGACATTAGTCACGCAATTTTCCAAAATTACTAGTGGATGCACCTCCCTGCACTTTCCATTTTTTTTCTCTTCAATATTGCTTTTGAAGATCATATAAGTGAGAGTGCATCTCTTTTTGCATATTTATGGATCAAACAATTAATGCTGTAAGTTTATCCATGGGTTCAACTTGCCACATAAGTTTCAAAATGAGGTTGTTAAATGTTGGCTCTTCATCTCACTTTACTGTGGTATTTTTCAGAAAATGTTATTTGCATTCTCAGAGTATGATGGATTTATGTATTGATCTTAAAGATGATGAAAATATCAATTGTTCTAGGTTGGAGCGACACCAGAACTAATGGTTGCATACATTGATTTCTTCCTTGGTGGTGATGAGAAGCATTTAGATATTGTTTCTATAATAGAAAAGAGATTTCCTATGTGCATACTCCTTGGAGGGGATGGGAGCTATATGTCACCATACAACCTTCACAGTGACGCATTGCTGACCAATCTTCTTGGTCAGGTATTATTCTTCACTTGTCATTATATCATTTTCTTAATTTTCATCAGAAATTTAAGAATAAATTGTTTCCAGCATGTCCCAGCAACTGTATGGAACCGTTTGGTAGCTGGTTTAAATGCTCAATTGAGGACTGTGAGGCATGGATCTATCCGCTCTGCACTGCTTCCTGTCATTGATTGGATAAGAAGTCATGGAAACCCTCAACTTGACTTCCATGGAGTTAGGATAGAGCTAGGATGGTTCCAAGCTACTGCATCAGGTTACTATCAGTTGGGTATCTTGGTTGTGGTGGGTGAATATCCTCTCTACGGTGTGGACCAGTCTGATTTTCCAGGTAGAGGCAATGGTGAATGTCCAAGGTAATCATATGAGACTGCTTGAGCTATGTGGTTCATAAGATTCTTGTACTGACTTCTGCATTCGTCTCTGTTTATGCATTGGAATGTCCATTTTCTCATTGATTTTAGAGCCCTTGTTAGAGTTTAATGAATGAGGTATTCTAGGGCGTCACCCAACAGTATAGCTTTTGGGTGGAATAATTTCTTAATATGGTATTACAGTTTTCATGACTAAAAGATCATGGGTTCAAATCATGCTGCCCTCACATTTATAATTGTGAATTTCTTGTACTCAAGAGAGCCTTGTTTATTCACGTATCCTAGGCTTTGGCATGAGAGGGCATGTTAGAGTTTAACATATGACCCATTGTGGGACCTTACCCAACAACTTAAGTCTTTGGGTGGAATCAGAGTCTTCATGATTAAGAAATCATGAGTTTAAATCATATTTCCTTCACATTTAATTGTGAATTTCTGGAGTCCAAGAGAGCCTTGTTTGTTCATATTTGTAGCCCAAGAAAGTAGAGCTTTCATGCGAGGGGGTATATTAAAGTTTAATATATGATCCATTCCAAGGCTTCACCCAAATAGCTTAAGTTTTTGGATGGAATGGTTTCTTGCCACCTCTAAAACTTGAGCCAGGCACTCTATTGAAATTTTCGATAAAAATCAGTGACTTATCTGTTGCCCTTGTGGTACCTTACTGCCTTTTTTCATGTCCTTGGAAAGAGTTAGAGCAAGATTATTGTATAAACTGGAAGGAAAAAAAAATGCAGTTTGGCTCATAAGAATGAGCTAAGGAAAAATTGAACCCTACCCAATTCTAGGCAGATAGCTTGTCTTTGTGTGAAGGTGATTGTGACTGACTTTCATGGTGCACTAGAGAGGAGTAGTTCCAAATTGTTGTCAGAAGCCTTTATTTGTTAGGACAGTGGATTATAACTTCAGAGATGTGCTTACAAACAATGTCATGGGATTCCCCAGCTTGTTGGACTCCTGTCTTTTCGTCATTGTTGGAAGTTATTGTCAACTTATTTGGCCCTTTATTTAATTGTATTACAGTAAGGACATCTCATGTACAAGCAGAAGCATAAAGCATCTGCAGAAAGATCGACCATCCCTGAGTCAAGTTTTATCCCGTAAAAAGATGACTGGGGGAGTTAACGGAGGCCTTATAAATGATGCTACTTTGAAATCTTTGGACTTTAGAAGGGACTTCCTCTTTCCTCTTTCTCTTTTATTGCACAATACAAGACCTGTTGGTCGTGAGGTACGTCAATGCAATATTTAGCACTTCTTGCTATGGTGACTGTTCTGATAATTTCTATAATTTAATGGTTGAATTTGTGTTTCAGGACACTCTTCAGCTTTTAATTACTGTCATGCTTTTGGCCGATTTATCTGTTACCCTACTTACGTTGCTTCAGTACTATTGGATTTCTCTTGCCGCATTCCTCGCTGTTCTGCTTATTCTTCCTCTATCCCTGCTTTCTCCATTCCTGGCTGGCTTGAATGCCTTATTTAGCAAAGAGCCTAGAAGAGCTTCACTTGCTCGTATTTATGCATTGTGGAATGCTACATCTCTAACTAATGTTGTAAGTTATCCCAACAGCCTAAGAGTTTATACCTGAAAAAGCTACTTCTTGCTGTCATATGAACTCCATGGGATCGGATCCTTCATATAACCTTCAAGCCAGATGCCACCTATTTATAATTTGTTCAACCTATTTTTTAAAATCGTACCAGAAAAAATTTATTGCACATGATCTTACATTGTCATGCTCCCAGAGATTTCACAAGCTAATAATTCCTTGCTTTGTGCAGGCTGTGGCTTTCGTATGCGGTGCCTTCCATTATGGAATTTCCTACTTCCAGCCACCTGATAAGGAAAATGCATGGAGCATAAGAAAGTAAGGCTTTATAATCCCTTACATTCCAAAAGAAAAATGATTGAAAGATGACATTTTAAAATTTCCAAAATGACAATCATACACATGCATGCACTTAGATTTGCATACATGTGTGTACCACATGCTAATCATTCATTTTCCTGTGTTGGAAAGAAGTTTGATAATCGGAATTTTGTGATGCTTTCCAATTTGATTTCAACTTTGGAAACACCATGTCCTTGTGATTTGCCTTTTTGTCGGGAGTCCTAGGCTCACTTGATTGTCCACTTTCCTACTCCCTTGGAATTACTTCATTATCTCAAAATACTCTGTTAAAATAGTTTTATTGATGAAGTTAAATTCATTGGCATTCCAAGGTAAGGGGAAATTTGCCTGTCTTGTGTTGTAAAGCAGTTTCTTTTACACTGGACTTTTTGAAGGTATAGGAACTCCTGGCGGGAGTATGAGCAAGCATTATCTCACCTTCATGTTTTAATTTTATTGTTCGGCTGGATTCAGAGGGTAATCTATTCTAGTCAATTCGGTCCATGACTCATGCCCCCATAAGCATGCTGCCCTAGCAAATTTAACCTAACTTTGCAAGAATTACGGAATCTTCTCCTAGGAAACCTGACCCAATCTCCAACTTGATCAGTGATTTTATTACACTCCTCAGTTAGATACCACTTTTTAAGACATGTTTAAACTTTTTAGTCCCTTTTGGCTCTGTGTTTACAAAACTTCCGAATTTCATGCACGATCACATCTCTTGAGGTTCTTGATTTGTTTCTGACCGCAGAGAGGATGATAAATGGTGGCTTTTGCCAACCATTCTTGTACTTTTCAAGGCAATACAAGCTCGTTTGGTAGACTGGCATATTGCCAATCTCGAGATTCAAGACTATTCCCTGTTTTGTCCGGATCCTGATGCATTTTGGGCCTATGAACCCAGTTCTTGATTCAGGAAGAGAATGCCATTCAGATGGAGCTTCGAACGTCTCATTCTCTCGAGTTGACAGATCAGGGGGTAATAGATGATGGCTTCTTCGATACAGGTGCTGTGTACATTTGTTTAAATTTGTGTAAAGCATTGAGTTTGGGTGTGCAATATTCATCCATTGTAAGTGTGGCGCTACAGTAAGCATCACAAGAAAGCTACCTGAGCAAGTTAGGATAAGTAAATAATCTAGATTAGTTAGGTTCATTGCCCATTAGACGCCAGAAGATTTAGAGTGTGTTGTAGATGGGAAAAAAATTTTGATGTTGCTTTCTTCATTATCTTCATTGCGCCGGTGTTCGAAAATTTTTCGTGATTGTTGCTAGTTAATGTGGTAACAATGATTTGATCATTTTGCAGACATAGTACAAACTCACCATGATTTCTGACTGGAAATGCAGCTGGTAATGTTTTTTGGTGGTTAGCTTTGAGACTGAAGGCTTTTCAATCCGCAATCATGTTGGTTTGATACTTGGATTGGAGATATCCCATAACAAAGTTATGTGTTGCTCGACGTTTGCATAAATATAAAGGGTGCCTGCTAACCTTGGTAACTTGCTACCGAGCTTATTGATTGCTATTTGCTAACGGCCAAAATCAACAATACACCCATCACGTTCCCTACTTTTTGTCACATCATTAAAATGTGTCTATATGACATTTTTGGAAAGCATAAAAGAAACTGTAAAATTGGAAAAATTACGAAAATTCTCGCCCCAATATCTTCTCCCTCTCGTCTTCGGTGGACGATGATTGTGGTCAATATTTCTAACCAGCACGAAGGTTTAGAAAGTTCAAAGAGTTGAATGGGTGAAATTGAAGTTTATGACTAAAGTTTATTCTCAATGATTAAATCTGAAAGGGGGTTTTTTATTTTTATCCAAAAAGAGATGATAGAAAGACATAATTATATATTAAATTTCAATTTTAGTCATTAAATTATAAATATAGATAAAATTTAAGAATTAATTTTAAATTTAAATAAAATTTAGAACTCAATTATGAATTAAACAAAACTTAAAATTCAAATCATAATGTACGATATTTTAAAGTCAAAACCGTATTATCAATGCAACATCAAAAAATACACTCCATTAGATGACCATTTATAAAAATTTGATTTAATAGCCAAAAAAAAAATCATTAATTTTATATTTTAAAGGGATCAAAATGTCCTCCTATACAAATATTGACTAAATTAAAATATAATTAATAAAAAAATTTTTAAAAAAAATCTTCTCTCTGTCGGTAATTGAAGTAATTCAAACTAACAAGACAACAAATTCATCAGGTCACGGTAAAGCTGCCACCTCATGCAGTTCTCTTCGTGTTTTTTTTTTTTTTTTGATAGAATAAGAAGCTCGTCATGACATAAAATCTGTGGAGGAGGCAAAGGATTTATTGTGTGGAGATATTAATATTTATGTCATAACTCCGTTAAGAAATAATCAGAGCGGAAGCGGGGTGGGCCCCATAACCCACAGGTTCGAAACCTGGCTCGGATATTAGTGGCGCAATCACTAAAATACCCTCGTTACTGCCACGATTCATTTACCCCTCACAAACATCACGGAATTACTGACAAGATTTTCATTCCCAATACCTTAAATGAATAATAAATTCTAAACTCTAATACCTAAACGCTAAACCCCACCGCCCACCGAATGCAAAATAATACAGAATTACTAACTAAAAAAAATATTATAAAATAATATGCTAATGTCATTATTGGTAAAATACATACTCTCTCTCTCTCTCTATCACTAGAAAATAATGTATAACAAAGATGACTAATTTCAAAAAATAAAACAAATGTTGATATTTAAAAAAAAAAAAAACGCACACACATACACACAAAATTAAAACTGGAATAGCCCGATTTTTAATTAGATTCTTAGAAAGCTAGAAATTGGGAAAAAAAAAAAACAAAATTCTCTGTTCTCAATCCTCATTCGCACAACAGCTCCATTTCCAATAAAACCCCAAATCCGGCGCCCACCGCCGTCATCGTCGCCGCCGCCGCCGCCACCGCGTCTCGCATTAACCATGTTGCGACAGGTTTCACGCCTTTTGGGTCGACCCATCGCCGCCCAAAAACAAAGCAAGATGATGGCTGGTCGGGTGTTTTTCTCGACGGAAGTGCCCGCCACGGCCACCGAAGACTCGACCTTTGTGGAGTCTTGGAAGAAGATGATACCAAACATTGAGCCACCGAAGACCCCGTCGGCTTTCATGAAGCCGCGGCCCCTGGCGCCTTCTTCTATCCCATCTAAGCTCACTGTCAACTTCGTGCTTCCCTACGAGTCCGTGCTCTCCGCGAAGGAGGTTTGCTGTTTTTTTTTTTTTCTCGATATTTGTGCTTTTCGTTGAGCTTTTAGCATATCTTGGTGGGGCCTTTCTCATTTGGGTTTTGACTGGATTTAGAGGATTTTTACAGTAGTTGATTTGTGGGTGCCTTTGATTGTGCTTCAAATGTTTGGTCGTCAGGTTTACCTAAATTGTTCCGATAATGATAAGTTAAATCAAATGATAACAATATTTTAGAATGTTAGAGCTTGTTTTTATTTCACTTGGAATTGATTTGATTGGAGTTTTAAATCATTATGTCATTGTCTAGTTTAGACTTTAGATTTTAACTTGTTTAATTTTTTGTAGGGTTTCTATTTCAAATTTGTTTATATTGGTGCCCTGAAGATTACTTGATTAAAGGGGTGACAGATGATAACCTTAGAAACAAGTTTGGTTTGGAGTTCATTGTGTTTCCGTGGCTTTCTTGATCTGGATATGCTTTCTGCTATCCTCTAGTCTCATCCAAATTCTTTTTACTTTTGTGCAAGACTTGCAGGAGTTACGAGTTTTGTTGTAAGGCACCATTTAGTTGTAAAGTGTATAATGTAAGAATTTCAGCTATTTTAATGCCTGGTTGGATTAGATGTGATAACTGGAAAATATAGTGGTTGGTTAGGGGGTCTTGCTTGCTTGCTACATTACATGGCTTCAGCAATTAGATGTGTGCATATTGCTTCATTTGGCATTGTTTGAGACCAAAGACCATGTGGTCCTCGGAATATACTTGTTCGTGGTTAAAATGACTCTTGGAACAACTTACCCAGGTGTTGTGTGTTATTTCTGAGAATGAAATTTCTGCCTTTTGGACATGATCTCATTTTCGCTTATCTTGAAGGCACTTAGATGATTTCATCTGTTTCTTGAGTGAAATGGAGTCCTGTTTGCAAAAAGCAGTTCAAATTTTGACCCAGCTAGGCGTGGAGTTTTGATGCATTATATTTGTATATGTTATCTACTATTCTATTGAAGTCTCTTGTGATTTGTTGAGATCAAAAGTACATGGTGCATTAACTAACAAGTTGGCAGATGCCCAACTTTTGCGGGATTTGCCTGCGTTCCCTTATGTTTTCCCCTCTGTCCAAATATTCTCTGTGTAATATATGGTGTCATCACAGGAACCGCTTTTAGTGCGTATTCTGCAGAATTTTGGTCTCTTAAGCTAGGAGCAGTGTCAACCTTTCAATTTAAGCTTGAAAATCCTTTTGTTATTTCCCTGTGCAAAACCACTCGTGGATTTGTAACTGCATAACAAGTGTCCCAATTTGATTGATCTCATTCCTTCATGTAGTGTTTCCATCAAGCTTGCAGCAAAAAAAATTGATTGAGATGAATAAGGCCATAAAAGTAAAGTCATTGTGATGTGGCTATGTATTGATTATCTATAGGGGTGGCATTGGAACATTTGCTGCCCTAGTTGTGGCTGGACCAGCCAGAGATATGCTGGCCACTACTTTGATAAGGGCTATTAGATGGTGACTGAACTGCACATCCAAGCCCTGTTATAATTGGCCCTTGCATGGTAAATATATATGTGTTTTGTGTAGCATATTTAATGCTGCCTGGATTTAGCTCTTAATATTTTTCCCACACAACTATTCGAATGCAATTGCCAATTAATATGTGATGAGCATGCTTTTGATTTCTCAGCCACTTGGGGCTGTCCTCTATACAAAAGCATTTATTTGCATTTCTTTTAGAGACTAAACTGTTCATAGGGAGTGTCGTATTCTCTTTAATATGATATTCATTTGAGCTGTATTCTGAATATTTGATTATATGTCAGGGCAATAGATCAGGAGCTATATTGTATTCTTTTTTGATCCTGAAAAGTATTCTGTGGCCAAAGTTTCTGTGATGAACCTCGTTTCTATGGATTCTTGTGTTATTGTCAATTTTATATATTTCATGTTGTGATTCATTTAGGGACCTTTTTCTTGAAGCTTTAAATTTGTATTCCTCATTATATCATAATTTCATTGTTGTTTGCTAGGTTGACATGGTCATTGTACCAGCAACATCTGGACAAATGGGTGTCTTACCAGGGCATGTACCTACAATTGCAGAGTTGAAGCCTGGGATTTTATCAGTGCACGAGGGAAACGATGTAACAAAGTATTTTCTCAGCAGTGGGTTTGCTTTCATCCATGCAAACTCTGTCGCTGATATAATTGTTGTTGAAGCTGTACTGGTTGACCACATTGACCAGAGCTTGGTCCAGAAGGGCCTTGCAGAGTTCGCTCAGAAGCTCAGCTCCGCCACAACTGAGCTGGAAAAAGCCGAGGCCCAGATTGGCATTGATGTTCACAGTGCTCTCAACGCTGCTCTCACTGGCTAATTTTTTCAGCTTGCTTCCTTTTTGTGCTTCACTAACTTTTTGATCTTCCCATATTAAAGGTAAAGCACTTAGATCAATTGACATTTCTCTGTGCTGTGATTCTCTGAAAGGTTTAATAAAGTCTCGAGAAAAACAAGAAGTCCATATGTTTTCACTTTGTTTAAGATGCCTCTGAAGTTGTGTGATGCTTGTTTCCAAGTCATGGACTGGCTTTTGTTGGATATTTAGGTTGGAAAATGTTAAGTTGACGCAAATTTTTGACTCGAGAGGTACGCAGGTCTACAAAAATACAATCATGATTATTGGGTTGCATGCCTATATTTTCATCCTTGCACAATCAACGATTATGATTGCACCTTGTGTGAATTTAGGTCACTCTCGTGTAAAAAACCTTTATCCATGTCCTATAATCCATTCACTTTGTACTTTACTGAAGTGTGGACGCCATACTTACGCATTTTTTAGAGTTTATTCTTATGCTATCTGTCAATGCGACAAGCTCAGCCGGATTAAGGGTGTCGATCCAAACATCTTAGGTTTGCTGAGACTTGAGCTTCAGCCCAAATTAAGTTCAAGGTCAGTCTAAAGCTGAACCTGAATTTCGGACCAGTTTGGATTGCTTTAGGACTGGTTTGAATTTTCAGTTGATTATATATATATATAAAGAGAAATAATCCTTCTTTAGGTAATGTGTTAAACGAAAACATTATAAGTTATAAAATGATTGAATACATGAATGACAAGAAAACAAAAATTACAAATTACTTTTAAACAAAGTTTAGAGCTTCAATGTACTTGCCAATCCGTAGACTTTGAATTGAAGAAAAAGAGAAAAAAAAAAACTGGAAAATGGATTTCAATAGACATTTTTCTTTTGATGTTTTAGATAGCAGCTAACATGGCCATTTTCTTTGGCATATAGTTACTTCTATTGCTATAATTTCATATGGCTACGTTTCTTTTTATTTTTAGAAATAGAACTAATTATGTAACTAATGTGAACTTACACATGCATTTCTATTTCTATATCGATACCTAATATTTTTATATTATTATACATATTGGTATTAGAGCTGAACGATTAATGAGCTGTTCTTTCCTCTTACTTCGATCTCGCTCTTGTCACATCTATAGGGAACAAAAAAAAAAAAAAAAAAAAGTTGGAAAAATATAACTTGGTGTGAATTTAATTTTGCAAGTCATATGACATACTAATTGGAGTTTAGTAAACATTCAAGGAGCTCACATAGAATCCGCTAAAAATACAATCGTTTTCTTTATTTTTCTTTTTCCTTTTTTTTTTTCTTATTTCCATTAATACAATCCTTTTCTTGCAAGATCGTAGTATTGCTGACCAGTATTCCTATTACCCTACTAACTGGAATAAAAAGCCGTCCAATACCGTTCAAAAAAAAAGAAAAGAAAAAGAAAAACAAAAAAGAAAAGAAAGCCAAGCAATTGTCTTTGATGCCGTTGGATACACCATAGCTCCTAAGTTGACCACCAAGTCTGCCTCCTTGGGCAAAATGGAATAAGCTTCAAATGCAGTCAACTTGATGTATTTAATGTGTAAATTTATATTGTATAATTATAATTATTAAATACATATTTATAATTGTTATAATTAATTATAATTCTATATCAAAACAACTAAAATATATAATAAATAATTATTATAATACAATACATAGATGTTTATTTAAAACAAATTGAATAGGAAGACGTTTGATGATAGATACTCGCTTTGTGCGTGCTGTTTTTTTTTTGCTTTTTTTTTGGATCTTTTGATTTGTGTGGCTCACTCGTGGGTTATTACCAATCCTCCCCTCTTTTTAAGCGGCCAGATATGTTACATTTGGCAATAGATAACGGAAATGGGTGTGAGATGGTTAATTTTAACAGACGAAAATAACGTTGAGGGTGGATTTGTGTTTTTTGCCACTTATTAAAGTCGTAAAAGATTCCTTTCCATCTCCATCTTTTTATTGACAGTCATGAGAGACCCTTGGGAAAGCTGGCCGTGCGCCTAACAATTGTGAGGAGAATAGAGGAAAGAGAAGAGAGAAAAAGTAGACATAAATTATATTTATGTTTAGAAAATGTGAGAGAATTTAACTTATTAAACTCATTTTTCTTAATTTTAGAATAAAAATTATTAATTCTCTATTTAATTTATAAATTAACCAATTTACCCTTATTAATCTTTTTTTTTTAACAATACTCATCAATTTTAATATAAAAATAAAATTAATATTATAACAAATATTTTTTTTCTCACTTTTTATTCTTTTTTAAATAAAAAAAATTTATAATTATCCGGCTTGGCATCACCACCCCTTTTCAAATACAGCGGACAAAAATTTTTCTTTCCTCTCAAATTTTCTTCCTCTTATTTTTCTTCTCATTTTCTTCTTCCCCACTTTGTTATCCAAACAAAGGGTAAAAGTTGGCAAAATACATACAAGCATTCAGTGAAAATCTCATCACTCGAGCGGCCACAGTGCACACTTGCCTTGGGTAAAATAAATTATGTATTATCGACAATGAGCATTGTTTAATATCAATACAGAGGGTAGAGGGTATAAGAGAGAAGGAAGGAAGAAGGAAATACGCGGGAGAGTCGTCAGTATAAAGAAAGAAAGGGAAGAATACATACAGGCTCAACCGTGAACTTCTCAGGCCCACCTGATAACTCAAACCAGGCGATGGAATACGACCAGCTGTGTTCATGACTTCCTGAATTCTTCTCAGATTCCCCGGGCAGCAGATGGATGGGAGTTTAACATTTTTAGCCAACGGAAGCATAAATGCGTTAAACCACCCCCCCCTCTGCTTATCAACAACAACCTCCAAGATGAACATGTCCTACAGGGTCGTGTCATAATTTTGAGTGTCGCCTCCATGGGCAACCACCTTCAAATGCCTGCTCCAATACATCTTCCATTCGTTTGGCTAGTAAAATCTGACAAAGGGCAATTAGTTCCCATGAATCACGGACATATAGCCCATACAGAAACAAGAGCTATAGGGAACAGAGCAAATAGTAGAATTTCATCACCACGAGTGAGGCAAACATCACGAGCATGGTGGGTCGTAGTACCATTGGGCTAAAGTGAATGCATTTGCTAAGCAAGCGAGTTTTCTCCCGCGTTCTTAATGCCAGGCAGAAATAACTATCATGGGACATCTTGAGCCTCCAAAATTGGACCTCTCACTTTCAGATGTAACTAATCCCCACAGGAGTGGGACGAAGAAAATTTATGTGATGGAGAAAGGCTACTCTACATGGCCTAGTCCTTGCGGACCTCCAAAAGGACACAAAAGGCTGAGGGAGGACATCGGATGAGCAAGAAAATTCAGACAATGCGAGTTTCCCTTTCAAGAACAAAATTCTATTAACACCACCAATAAATTCTGTGAATTCAGCCTTTTAAGCCAAATAAACTTCAATAATGAAGTCAATGAAAAATCTAAGAAGCCTAACTCAATGAGAGAATTCCAGGTCCAGATCCACGAGTAAATGGAGTGAATATGGGATCCTTTGGTCTAACAATGGAGTGAATATGGCTCTGACATGAATTACCAAATGGGCAACATTATTCCACAACCAATAAATAAATTACCTCGAGACTGCCAAGCACGGCTGCTGGTACCTCAACCAAGTCCTTCAAATTTCTCTCTGGAAGAATAACTCTCTTGATTCCATAACGGTGTGCTGCCAATATCTGCAAGAGAACAGCCTAAGAAGCTGCACTTCTGGGATATGCATGCCTTTGTATTATACGCAATTTTTGTTTGGACTAACTTGTAGCAGTATAATGATGAGATTTTTAGGATCCCAATCAATTTGAACAAGTGTTATATGTACAAGGCATATGATCACATATTCAAATTAGAAGATTTCCGGGCAGCTACTGGCATGAGATACAACATGAAAAATCATAATAATAACATGACGAAAGACATGATGAAAAACCATCAAGTCTTCTATACTGAAGATAGCAATATCACCAATCCAATGAATATACCTTATCCTTGACACCACCAACAGGAAGTACAAGGCCTCTCAAAGTCATCTCTCCAGTCATTGCTGTATCTGCTCTAACTCGTTTTTGACTAAACAGTGAAACTAGGGCTGTCACCAGTGTCACACCAGCTGAGGGCCCATCCTTAGGCACAGCCCCAGCGGGGAAATGTATGTGTATGTCCCGGCCCTCAAGAAGATTGATTTCCTCCGCAACTGCCAACTTGAGATCTGTTGCCCTGGCTCGTACCTGTGATCAGAACCAAATTCAACATTGCTGCTGCTAATAGATTATCCACAAGTCAGAAAGAGGATGCATTTGTGAATGTTCTTCATACCGAGACAAATATATTTCAATCTGACGGTTCAAACTCATATTATCTAGACCCCTAAACCTTGCAGCAAGAAAGGTATCTAAACAGACTAAAATTCAACAATCTGGAATCATTCTAGCATATTTCCTAGGGGCAAAAATTAAGAGAATAATAAAGATACATAAAGTTATTGAATAGTAACGTTATATTAACCAATCAATAATAAATCCTGCAAAGAATAAATACACTACCTGCATGGTATAACAGAAAAATTGCATGGCATGCAACAAACCAAAACCATGGACCAGACTCGCTTCAAAATGCTTTTTCAACTACTAGTGCACATCATGGGACCCATTATAAGATGGTGTGCCTACATATCACAATATTAACTTCAAATTTAGACAGACAGCAGTAGACATCTGGGAGGGCATATATTACCCATGTTAGTGCTATTTGAGCAGATTCTTTAATGACATCACCCAGTTGCCCAGTGAGATGTAATTCACCCTTTCCCACAATTGCTGTAGCCTCCACAAACTGGACCTCTCCACCAAAGGCAGTCCAAACAAGGCCAACTGATATACCAGGAGATGCAACTCGCTCTGCAGCTTCTCTGTCATCAAACCTTGGAGGCTGCATCACAGAATAAATGAGCAAGATGTCAGATATGTTCAAAATAACCTACTGGCGAGAAAGAAAAAGTGTTTTGGCTACACCAAGCCTTTTGCAATCTCAGGAGCACATGATGTTTGCAGTCCCGTTATAATTTGTTTAAAGCTTGCTGATTTTTTGGCCCACAACCAATCTGTCCAAGTGGAAGGGGAAATTTCCCATCCAAATTAAAAGATCTTCCACTTGGCCATACTATGAGACTGTTTCAGCACGAAGCAATTCTTCACTAAGTTCCAGAAAGACAAAATTAAACCAATGTCAAGTACAATTGTTTATATGTACCGAAAAATGTACAATCATTCACTAAGCAAATGTCATTACTAAGTAGATCCTTAACAGCATTAAGATGTACTTGAGTAATGCACAGAAGCTCTAAAGTATCAAAATGCGAAATATCATATTGTAAAGGAAGAACTGAGAGGGAGAATCATTACCCCCAGGACTTTCTCTAGCATAGCTTCATCCACAATTAGAGGTGATGCAACCCTAAATGTGGTTGATATCTCATGATTGCTTTCACCCATCGGAATGACTTCCATTTCCACTTCAGCACCACTAGCAAGTCTGTTCTCTACCAATGGAGATGTAAGCTGATGCATATCTTTGCTCAATGGAACAGTATGCTCCTGCCCTGCAACTCTTACAGCTGCTTCACGAGCCAAGGCAGACAAGTTCCTCTCCAAGTTCCTAACTCCAGCCTCCCTAGTATACCTCTGGATGACAAGTTTCACCATAGCCTACCACATGGAAAGCCATACAGGGCATTTATTCCAGTATTAAGTACGTTTACATGCAACAGGACATGCAAAAATTACAATCAAGTCCATTTTTCAGTTTCTTATTCTCTCTCTGGGATTTTGAGGAGAGATCCAGGACAGAGATGAACTAGATTGACATGATGCCATTTGTGAGAGACATTATCTGTTGTATCCATATTGCCTATTGATGTTACCTTAGGATATAAGATGGAAGGGGGAGACACTAGTGCTTATATATAAAATGGAAGGGGGAGACACTAGTGCTTATATAAAATTCCCTCAAAATTCATAATATTTCATCCAATTCTTGCATTTTGTTTCTATTTAGAGATAATGTAAGAAAGAATAAGCTTGGCAAAAACTCACAAAACACCAACCCTACAACCACACCTGTTTTTCATGTTCAAAAACCTAAAGAAATTAAGAAAGACTGATGATCTAGCCACCCTTTGCCAATGAATGGCGTATGAGAAACAGATACTATCACAAGTCAAATTCTGATTATCAAGTCATTTGAGCACTGTAGAGAGGCATCTAGATGGTAGACAAGAAATAACTACATCTTTTCACAAAATTGGTGACTACCATAGTTGAAGTGCTAATTGTCCATTTTGAAGTAGTATCTCTGAAGAGCAGAGCAAGATAGCAGCAAATGCTTCATTGAATGGCCTATAAACAATGATTCCCACTGCAGCATAAAATGCTTATGAAATTGACTAATACAAACCAGAAACAATGATTCTTTTATCAAACAGGGCTACTACATTTGAGCAGAGAGGGTGTGCCTTTAACCAAGAAAATTAAAACCAAGTGCTTATTGTAAATGATTAAATTTTCCATCTTATTAGCTCACTACCTCAGGGATTTGAAGGAACTCAGAGCTCAACCCATGTTGCTCCAAAACTCGAGGAATCAAATGCCGCATGGCTATTCTAAGCTTTTCTTCAGGTGTGTAGCCTGGCAGCTCAATGACTTCCATCCTGTCTAAGAGGGGAGGAGGGATAGGCTGCACTCTATTTGCAGTTGCCACAAAAATTACCTTCGAAAGGTCAAAGGGAACATTCAAATAGCTGCAGAAGTTCTGTTAAGGAACCATTGGTCTTGCGAAGTTTATGCCAGTAAACTAAAGTCATAATTGTGGTTAAATCAACAGTTATGCTTTGTTTGGTGAAAAATGTTATTCTCACAGAACATTAGATCCAACTGCAACAAAATCTTCTCAAACATTTCAAATCCCCAGACAAAACAACTATGGCTCTAGAAGCCTATTTGTCCTATAAATCTAGCTGCACCTGCATGGGAAGGCAACACAATTAAGCAGATGTGCTTTCAACAATAGGAATGAATGCTTCTAGATTTGTATCAAAATGCTAGAAGTCAGAAATCAAAACAAGATTTAAACTATGACAGAAAACTGTGTAACTTATTAAAAGACAGATTGATCAAAAAATAGCCAGCTTACTCAACATATGTTTATTAAATACCATCCTGCATAAGGATACTGATCCTTGAATGCTTTATTCTGTTCTGGGTCAAGAACTTCTAGCAGAGCGGAAGCTGGATCCCCACGCACATCAGAACCAGTCTTGTCAATTTCATCTAGCAGCATGACTGGATTGCAAACACCCACTTTCTAAATGCCAAAATATACAACATCAATGACTATGCCTCAATCTCAAGTAGGCAAGCACACATATACAAAAGTTATCATAATCATCACAGTGACATGCTGACAGAATGCTTGTTCTGAAGGCATATCTGCATGGCCATATTATATACCATCAGGATCCAGCTGATGAAGCAACCAAGATGAGAACCACAATCAAAAAGAAAAAAAATAACTTATCATAATCATGAAGAGGAAATATGGTCAGAATGATTGTTAGAAAGGTATATCTGCTTGGTTGTATTATACCATCAGGATCCAAATGAATGCAGCTACTGAAATGAAGAAACTCAACCAGTTTGGTGATGAGAAACATAAATACGGAAGAATGGTCAGAGGACTTGATTCAGTCTTGTGATTATAACAACACAAATAAAAGACTGTATTCTGAGCTTGAAACTTTCACAATTCACAATGGTTTCCTAAATTAAATAGAAGGAACTAAATAAATTCATGCACATTGCATTTTAACTTTCAGAAGTAAATAAATTTGTCTTGGGCTTTTTTCTATTTTAGACCACTCTTTATTCTTAGGATTTAGACAATCAGCAAAACATTCTTGGCATAAACTAAGAAGTATAAGCATGATATAAGTTTTAATTGACAAAGCAATTCCTTTCTCCCTTTCTTTTTCACAAAGAATCGATTTGGGACCCCAGGCATTAGAGCAGTCCAAAAGTTACTTCATTTTTGGTGCATGTGTAAGTCACAAAAAGTCTATTGCTAGCAAAGCATAACAAAAAGCTTTAGAAAAAGTCAATATGCACCAGTAAATATCTAGGCAAATTGCATCAAGACACAAAAGGGCATTGTTCACGAAACAGTATAACACCTTTAATCCATCAATGAGACGCCCTGGCATGCTTCCAATGTACGTTCTTCTATGGCCTCTAATATCAGCCTCATCCTTAACACCACCAAGGGATATCCGAATAAATTTTCTGCCCAAGGCAGCAGAAATAGATGATGCCAAAGATGTTTTCCCAACACCTGGCGGGCCAACAAAGCATAGAACTGGGCCTCTTGCATCTGGTTTAAGCTTGCGAACAGCTAGATATTCAATAATTCGTTGCTTAACCTTGGCAAGACCATAATGGTCACTGTCAAGGCGTTCTTTTGCAGCTTTTAGGTCCAATTCATGCTCTTCACTTGCTTTCTGCCAAGGCAGATCAGCAAGAAGCTCCAAGTAAACACATGAACTATTGTACCCAGGTTGCTGAGGTTGCATTTTCTTGAGCCTCCTGAAATTGTTAAGAAAAAAATTGCAGTAGAGATCACCAGCAATTCCTGAAGGCCAGAATCCAAAACTTGGATCTAGAACTTGATCAAAGCACAGTGTGTAAAGAAAGCTAATGTTGAATTTTAACATATACTATTAATTGGCAAAATTTTCACACAGAGAATGCTTTCTGCATAGATGCACAGTGTGAATCTATCACCCATCGAAAGATTGCTTTCCACTGACCAATTTTCTCTGAAAGATACCTTAACTCCCTCTGGGAATGCTTCCAGATGCTTGAAGGCATTCCTGCACCTTGCATCCTTCTTTCTAAGGCAGCCACATCATCCTCTTCGTCATCATTGTCGCCAAGCTCTTCCTTTATAGCCCTCATCTAGAATAGGTTCAAACAGATTAGCTGAAAGCTAACTGTAATTTAAAGAAGGATATGTATGTAATTTACAACAAAGGTTCTCCAGCAATAGCACACTTCACAAAGAGAAACAAGCATTGGGATTAACCCTGAGTGGCCCTTCTATTTACAAAAATAACTGCATATTTTAGCATTATAATTTTCACGTCTGATGAGAAGATACATCATCTGCCAACTGTTGGCCCCAAAAAAAAAAAAAATCAGTGAAGGACAGGTTTTTTTCTTATAAAAAAAAAAAATTGCAGTTTAGAACTCATCAGTTCTAGTATAGCATCAAATATAATGATGTGGACCATATTACTTCAAAAGACAACTGAATTGTCCTCATGTAAAGACCAAATACAGAAAATCAAAGGAAAAAATTATGACACTTATCATTGTCAGCTGCAAACGGCGAGAATAGAAACCAATGAATATGCTAATCAGGTAAGATCCTGCTATACATATAGACATTCTGATCTATCAGAATTAATAATGTATTTGCCATTTGGATAACATCCTGCACAAAAATCGCAACTTTCGTCATGGTACCAGCATGTCAGCTTGGAAAAGCTTCATGTCCACATTAAAAAAGAGTCAGAAATCCTGAAGTTTCTAAATATGACATCCCACACTTTTACATGCAAATATCTACAATTGATATATGTAAGCTAACCTGCTGGCGTAGAAGAAATTCTTTCTGTGATTTTGACAACTGTCCCTCAACTTTTTGTGTTATCTTCTCTGCCACACGTATTGACTGCCACAAGCAAAACATCAGCAGGCATCCATAAAAACCAGATGAAATATAGAACAACTGAATGCAAATACACCAGAGCTTAGTATCAGTGTATGAAAAGGCTACCTGCAAATGCCTGTCGACCAGCTCAGTAGCTTTTGAGAGCCTTACTTTCAGATCAACTGAATCTAACATTGCCAGCTGCTCTTCAAAGCTTATTTCAAAACTGGCAACAAATATATCAGCCAATTTGTGAACAGGAAGTGTCTCCAGAAGAACCTTTGTCTTTCCACCAGTTTTTTGTTTCTGTAAGAAGAAACAAAAACAGGTATCATTGACAAAATGACATCATACGAGTCAAAATGAAGCCACATTTGCCAAGAAGAAGGGACTAAAATGTCTCTTGCAAGGTTTTATTTTCAATTAATGGTAGAATTAAGTGAAGCTGCTTCCAAGATCAATGCAATCATTACCAAGTGCATCTTAAAGGGATAACAGGTAAAATACAATCCACTTTTAATTTACTAACAACTAAAAGAGAATAACTACCTGCTCAAGGACAGAAATGAGCTCCATTGCAGTTGCTTTGAACTGGCGGGACAATGCTACAAAATCAGGATCTTGCTCCATTTGCTCCATCTCTGGTTGTGAAAATAAAGGATAACTGAGCATGCTGAGGAGGAAATTAATGAGCTAAATATGATAAGAATAATGCACATCACTGTTTGCAAAATGGTGGACTGCACCTAAAGTTAAAGATAACCAAGATAACACTTGTCAATGCAGCTTGAAACAAATTTGAGTCATAACAGTGACGATTTATGAAAGGTATCCTAGTGCATGAGTTTCTCACACTATGAGGTCTAGGAAGGATCATATGTATATAGATACATGATTGCTCCCTCAAGTTTTGCTCAGAACCAAGCACAAATACCATGCTTGTGATAAGGGCAAGTGTTATGAGTGTTGATTAAAAACAAGATCCTCAACCTGGCAAGCCAAGATAGATAGATATGTAGATAGAAAGAGAGAGAGAGAGAGAGAGAGATGAAGCAAATATTTCATACTGCACATGGTGAATTATGACAAAATCCTAGATTATGAACTTCAATGCACCAAGAACCCGTCCTCGAGTTGAAATTACAGTTTACAAAGGAAAAATATTGTCAAAACTTACCGATCCTAGTCATCTCAAGTGGAGATATCCGTGCAGTGTAATATGTCCCCCTTGTGCTGAGTTCCTGGACACTGAATCTGCACAAACCCTCAAGAACTACGATATACGTCACCCTACCACTCGGTTTCTCCACTCCTCTTGACAGATGTAGTGCACGAGCAGCCACTCCTCTAACAAATGAAAACAAAATCAGTCTGAATTACAAGAAGCATAGGCATCCACCACATCACATTAATTCCAGCAATACAGGGTCAGAGTCAGACACGGCCAACTGCCTTCCCCTGCTAGTATACCATGACACATTCAGTATCCGCAACTTCAACCCATAACCCTCTAGGTTCACATAACCAAATATTTACCCATTGAAAGTGATAAAAAGGAAGATCAATAAAGCACCAAACAGCAGCAAACTTGAGAGAACCTGTGGTGCCAATGAAGAAATTCCTGCTGGTTCTTGCCATCATGTTTAGGATTATCCGATGAACTATCTTGATTTTTCGAGCTTCGGTCTCCAGAATCACTTCCAACGCCTAAAAACATCGAAATTAAATAAATAAATAAATAAATAAAACAATTTTCTTCAAATCTAAAGAAAAGCATAAACTTGATTTCCAGTACAATGCTAACAAAGTCAACGGTGGCGATGCCATGACTATATTACCCTGAGATGACATGGAGCCCGCCGAGGCAGCTTCTGCTGCCGAATCTCTGACCGGCAGAATCCCGATCAAACCCTTCTCCTCTCGCTGCCATAGCTCTTGCTCCACCAATTTCACGCTAAAATTAAACCAAAAATAAGAAAACCATTCAAAGTTAAGCAATATAAATAAAAAACAAAAAGCACCGAAAATAAAAACACAGAGAAAGAGAGAGAAAGACGAAGAAGACGAAGGACCTGCTAGGAAAGGTGCAGCGAATACGAATGATGGCGCCAGGCAGAAGCACCTTGTTTCTGAACGGAAGAATCGCAAGCCGGCTCGGCAAATCCACCGATTCCGCCATGTTGCCCCCCACACAACCAAAAAAACCGGACCGGACCGGCACGAACGAATTCACCCGAAACAACCGATTTTCAACCCGAGAAACAGAGAGCGAGAGGCTTAACGAGAGAGGGAGAGTGCGTGTGTTGCGGAGCTTTATATAAAGAAAGCCAAAGGTGGGCAGCATGTGGTTGGAGGTTCGGGGGTGGTGGTCGTGGTGATTGGCTTTTAGAGTTTGTTTTGGTTTCGGCTTCCGACTGTTTTTTTTTCTCTCTTTTTGGCGTTTGGCCTTCCGGTTAGAATAGACGGCGCGAATGGGTTCTGTGTCCCCGCCCGTTTGTATTTACCGATCCTTTCTGTCTATAGCCGCACACACTATCCTTGGTGATCGTTTTTAGTAAGTATACTACACTAAATTTTAGTTTAAAATCGGAGTTCGGTAATAAATTTGTGTAATAGTTATATTCTAGTCAAATATAATAGAGTACTTTGTAGGATTAAAGTTTGATATCATTTGAAAAAAAATAAAATACAAGTCAATACAAAAGTCATTGAGTTATATTTATTAAAATTATATAAATTCCGGTATAATTTTATTTGATTTTAATATATAAATTATTGTATAGAAGTTAAATTCATGGCAAATATTTATTTTATTTTATTTTAAATATCTCTTGATTTAATTTAGTAAATATTTTAACTAATTTTTTAAATTTATTTATTTATTTATTTATTATATGGATTAATATAATCTCTATAATTTAATGCACGTACAAAAAAAAAAAAAAAACTCTCTCATCACTTGTAATTTCTTTTTTCATAACATCGAAACTGGATTTACTTTTTTGTCAACTCAATACCATGGATCTAGTCTAATTCTGCCATAGCATCAGAACTTAATTTAACCTCTTATTAGTCTAATATTATGGATTCAATTTATTTTATTGTTAACACATATGTGTACAAAATAATGTATTAAAAAATATAAAATTTTATTGTATTAATAAATAAAAATTTAATATAATTTATAATACCTATAAACTTTTTTAGAAACAATGTTCATTCGATCAAGGCATCTAAATAATCAATTAAATGTCAATCTAGGATTCTTAGTTTTTTGGGTTTCTTTCCCTATTTGTTGTGGAATATGAATATACACGTGCTTTTGCATTGGAGTGGCCCCCCACATTGCACCATTACTCCTCTTTTTTTGTGCGTTTGCTTTCGACACCTCCCATATTTCTGTGTTCCTCTCGCTGCCCCGTTGCTCTCTTGTTTTCTTCTGTCTCGAGCAACCCGACTTTAACCATCGGTTGCAGTTCGGAGAAAGGAATGAATCGTGGACTGGAACCAACCTTGGATTCTGGTCCCGGTTGGAAACTTCTTTTCCCAAAAATTTTAAAAAAAAAAAAAAAGTGAAACATATGTTGATTTTCTTTGTTTTTTTTTTTTATTTAACAATTGCTGTCAATCGCCAATTTGAATCACTGATTCACACAGTTTCTTTTCGATCTCGCCTATTTGCTGATGTCTGGCCGGTTGATTAAAAATTCACTGTGACCGGACCAACATCTCCTCAGTTATATTTCAAACCGCAAGCGTGAGCTGTGAGCCGGTTTGCGATCAAGTTACTTTCGGTCTGATTCCCGGCCAACCCATAAGAAGGGTCGGGTCTAATTGTCGCAAATTAAGGATTTAACTGTATAGATGTACTGCAGTTTTTTTTTTCTTTTATATTTAATTGAAACAGGTGTTCGATTATGATAGTCAATAGTCATCATTTACATTCAACTTCTTTAAATAATAAAGAAACTGATTTATCTTATTTAAATACTTTTAAATCTAAATAAATTCACTTTATACTTAATTTTAATATTAATAAATTTAAATTTTAATATAGTATAATTCAACAATAATCTTCCATTATTTAAGTATAAGGGACAATAAAGAGACTCAAGTCAAGAACAAATGACACTAAAAAAATTTAAATTTAAATAAATAAAAAAATATGTTGAATTATTATTTTAAAAAATATAATGCAGTTAAATATAATCATTAATTGATGGGCATAATTAATATGGATAAACCAATTGTAAATCCCATATTCATGAGAGTATAACTGAGATTAGTTGCATCGATTTGGATTTTTTTTTTTTATTATTTTGGTTGCACCAAAAGGCCAGTAATGAGTTAGATTTTTCTTTTTTTTCTTTTACCTTCTACAGTATAATTCATTAGTAATTAGGGAACGAGGCATCTGAATCTTTGGACACTACGGAGAGACTATACCAGTAGTCGTTGGATTAGAGGGAACCCAAGTCCTACATTTGTGAGAACTAGAAAGTTTAGCTCTTTTAAGGTGGTATTGAGAGGCTCTTAAATCATGTGGAACGATTTCAATTCTCAGTGTGGTAACTTCAAATACTAAAAAATCTTATTCCACCAAAAATCTTATTCCAATGAGCGTGGAGGTGAAAAATTTCCACGTGCATTCCACTAGCAAACTACGCACATAGTTTGGGGAATTCTATAAATAGGAACACTTTCACATGGGGCCTTTACTTCATTCCTCTTTTCCTTTAACTAAAGACTTTGTATCTGGTCGTCGTCTCGGGGACATGGCAATTAAAGTTGAGATGTAAAGAGAATAATTGCGTGGGGTCGAGAGATATTGACATGTGAGTCGAAAGCTCTCGAGTTGTCAAGTCGAAAAGGCAATTGGGCAATTATTGAGGGGGGACTTGTGCAGGGCTATAAGAGAAGTCTCTTGGCGTATTAGTCGACATACTGAAAATGTCCTTAAATATCGTGAAAGACACGCTTACTATATACTCATTACTCGACCGATTCCTGCCAATAGCTTGAAACCTCACCAAAAGTAAGGCAGGCAAGTACTTCGAGCATGAAGTAAATTTGCAGTTCTGAAATTACATCTTGAGTAATAAAGTTTTTTTTTTTTCTTTTAACAAAAATGGCAGAGGTGCTGACAGTTTTCCTCCAAATTTTTGGAAAAAACATTTTCGTAGGTAGCGGAGGAGGAAAATAACCAAAATTTTCTTTTTCTCGGTTGATTTTCTGACACTTTTCAACCACATGCAAATCTCCCTTTCCAAGCACTCTCCTCTTCTCCTCTCTCTTTTTTCCTCTTCTCAAAACACCGTCCGTGGTATCTAAATGACTCCTGAGTCCCCCACAACAACAACAAAATATAGACAAGTTGACTATCTTGGTCCAGGCAATTGGTTGGTTTTATTAAAATGCATTTCAACTTTGTGGTTTTAAGTGAGACAACACGAGTGCCCGTTTGAAATAAACTCACATTTTTTGAGTTTTTCTAAATGATCGGGCCTCTCCTTGTCCCAAATGTAAAATTGTACCAAACGAAGGGCAATGATTGAAGCAATTGAGAACGAACTTACGTCATTTATTTTTAGTGCAAAGTGACGTCATTGCTAAGAGAACGATACTAAATAATGACCACGAAGGATGAAATATCCGGTGACTCCAATAATAGGGTCAACTTTCTCCGAGTCCTCGTGGACTTATCTTCTGGTTCTTGAATTCAATGTAAATAAAATCTTGAATGTACGATAGAAGAGAAATTGAGTATTGGATTGCGTTAAAGTATAGTCAGAAAATATTTTTACCATAAAGATTAAAAATGTCTAGAATCTGGCAAGAGTTGGTTTAGTTTTTTTTTTTTAATTATTTTTTTATTTAAAAAAAAACTTCCTATGTTTCAATCTTTCATGAAGCATTAAATAAGTAAAATATGAAAGTTTTTTTTTTTATGCACATAAATTCCTGATAGCAATAACACAAATTCTCGCGCATGTGAGGAGTTTAGGGGGTATAGATTGACGGATTCGAGCCTCATCCCTCTCAAGGTTCGTTTAAGTCAATAATAAAGAGTTGACAAATACAATTATTGGTAAGAATTGCCTTTTGTAAAAATATTTTTAAATAATTCAGTTCATAATCAGACTTTCAAGTTAATTTAATTTTTTTTTAATCTCTCTTCTCTCTTGATTATAAAAGGAATTGGATAGGGACATCTAACCATGATCTCTAGTACTATTTTCCTACAAATAGCGAACCAATCATACGTCCTCAAATGCAAACGAAGATCCATACTGAAAGCAGTCTGGTATGAGGAAAATTACAAAAAGGCGTTAGGGGTTATTAAGGACACATATAAAGTGACAAGAATGCAACCGTCCCTTTGAAAGTGCAAAAGGGAAATAACATTGAGAAAGTCTTTTTTTTTTTATTTTTATTTGATATGGGAAAAAAGATAACATCAAGTTTGTGTTGCTATATGTCAAGAAAATAACCTTGAACCAAATAAAGTAAAACCAGTTATTGTCCGTCGAGGAACTCAATTTCATTGCGTGTTGCACACTCCAATTAGATCCCCTACCTCTGAATTTGATGGCCTAACTGTTCATGCCCATCATATAAGTATTGAAAAACCATGTGTGAACAATGGAAAATGTAGAACAAGATATACGGAAAATGAATATAAAATACGGAGGCATCCTTTGAAATCAGCAAAACAAACAAAGATTCATAATTGGGAGTTGGGACAACGTCTTTCCTTTCTTACTGAAGTTGTCCATAGCCGTGGGATCTCTGGATAAGGTAGCCGTTGCATCACACGTCAGCCTTTCGATGGACCGTGACGCTATTAAAACATCGTGCTGGCTACGCTCCATTGGGAAGTAGGTCGACTGCGGCTCCTGGCGACAGGTCGGCGGATAATGTTCCTGGTGCAATTGCTTAGCGCAATGCTTGACTACGTGGCAGCTTCTGATAGGAAAAGGCGGCAGCGTGGCAGCTTCTGATAGGAAAAGGCGGCAGCGTGTTGTGCATCGGACTGGCGCACTTTGACACGGAAATCGAAACTGGCTCTGCTAGGGTCCACGCTGAATCAATTTAAATCTGGTTGATTTTATTTTATTTTATTTTTAATTAAATATTCTTAATTTTACTTGCAGTTGCGCCGGTGGCCGGCCGGTGGGGTCGTAAAGCTAAGATCAATGCGACGCCAGCCCTTATTTCTTTCGTTGGGTGTTGTGGACTTCTGGCTTATTTTCCCTATGCAGCAAAAGCATGATATTAACTAAAAAGTTTGCTTGGTATTACGTAATTTTTAATTTTTGATTTATTTTCAAATGAACAATAGAGATTATATTTAGTAACTGAATTTAAATTTTATTTTAAAAAATTTTAAAATTATTTCTTGAAAAATTTAATTTTAAAATATAAAAAAATTATTTATAAATTTTAAATTTTAATATTATCTATCTTTTTAATTTGTCTTTATATTATTTATCTTAATCTCTTTCATGCATTATTTTTTCTTTTTATTTTATTTTTTTCCTTTAATTTATTTTTGTTCTCTTTATATGGTTTTTCTTTTATTTTATCTTGCTCTTTATTTTGTATTTTTTATTTTATCTTTTTGTATTTATTTTTTGTCTTCCTCATTACTTTTCTTTTACTTTATCTTTCTTTCTCTATCTTGTCTTTCTCTCTACTTTTTTCTTTTTGGAGTTGATTAGTACTAATTAGATGATTCATATTCAAAATAATATTATACAAAACTTATAATAAGAATATAGTATTTGAAATATATTAATATTAATATTAAATTCATTATTATAAGTTTTCATTATACAAGTTATATATTTTTTGTGTCAATGTGTAATTTTTTAAGTTTTATACAAGGTAAAAATATATCATATTTCATTGATTTATTATTAATAAATTATATATTGATATTAATCTTTGTTTGAAAAAATCTTATTTTAACAAAAAAAAAAGTAAAGTGCAAATATTATAAGACAGATAAGAAACAAAAAAATCAGCAAAAATCTGGCAGTTTAGCTAAACAACCCTAAGAATGTAATGTTTGATCAAGATATATAATGATTAATGCATTGTCCAGTATTGAGTTTTATATAATATAGCCACATTGCATATATATATATATATATATATATATAACACCCCCCCTCCTTTTCATGTTTTAAATGTATATACAAGACGGAAAAGGAGATTAAGAAAATGAGAAAAATGCATCATGGGTACTTCAACTTCTAACAACAGAGGATGGCATTGGATGAGTTCAACTTTGTGTTGATTAGCTTTTTGTTGCTCATTTTGAGACTTAAATTCACAGGAAGACAGTCAATTAGTATACAAAATATGTATCGTGGATCCATTTCCATGTACCCAAAAAATTTGCACATGTGCTCACGATCAGATTGCACACATTTTTGGGTCGCTTGAAAGCATTTTATTCCCACTTAAATTAAAAAATTTACAGAAAGAAAAATCATTTTTCTTAGCTTGACCTTAAAATGGGATAGAATAGCCTAGCCTACTACACTCATTTAATTAGTTATTACATCGATCGCCTGGAGTATAACTTTTGATTGTTATTGATTGTTATTGTTATATGTGAATGTTATTATTTCTGTAGCTTCATTATACGGTCAATTAACGTATTCTTATATTATATTATTATAATTTATAAGTTAATATTTATGATTTCACTGGTAATTATAATTAAAATATAAAATTAACAATAATAATAATGTAATATATAATTCTGATTGTATTTATATAATTTTATAATTATTTCAAAAAGAGAAGACAACTAAATGAAAGATTGAAGGACAGAGCTATCAATTTATGAAATATATCATTAATTACACGCAGAACATCTATGAAAAAATTTTATATATATATATATATATAAACACCAATAAACAGCTAGGAAAAATGCAGAAGTTTAAGATTACAAAACACTATTATTGGCACCGAGTGTGTGTGTGAAAGAGATCGTGAGAACCCACAAGGGCACAAATACGAATATATAATAATAAGCTGACGATTCCGAAGCAGCATTTTAAGTAATCAGTTCGGCCGATCATGTTGCAGCTCGAAATTTGATTGGGTATCATTCACTGGGAGCTAGGCAATGTCAACCATATGGTGTTTTTGATTATTCCTTTGCAAACTTTTTTGCCCTATGAACTCGTTGGTTTCCATAGAAATAACTTGTTTCGTTAGATTATTTATTTAGTACATTTTGTATAAAAGGATTTGTATCATAATGGTTTTTTTGTTTTTTTTTGGAAAAAAAAAATGGTCTATAGATAGAGGAACTACCCCTCAATTTGATGAATACCCATGTCTATATTGATTTTCCCTTCCATCGAGAACAATGGAGAAATCATGCGATGACATCAGTATTTTATTGGGGACAAAAATAATCTGATGTTATTAATTCCATCGAGAGAATAATTGAGTATATTTTGAGGTGAACTGAATAATGAACTTGGACGTGTCAAGTTTGTGGAAATATTTCTTGTGATCGATATAATAATAGATTTGACATTTTAGTTAAACTAATTCATGTATTCTTATAGTCAAACTATAGGCGTTGAACGAACATTTCGAAGTTGTGAAAAAAAAAAAAACACCAAAAATTCAAAGGAAATCCCACATAATTTGGATAAATATTGTCGATTACTACATCTGATATATCATCACTAATATTAATATCGTCATTAATATTAATATCTGATATATCATCACTAGTATTAATATCGTCATTAATATTAATATCGTCACTATCATCAATAAGAAAATCTTTAAACTTGTTATTCAGGTACTTGTTTAGAAATACTTAATGAAAGGAATACAGGAGTTTGTGGCTAATTCTTTCTTCTTCTTTTTTTTTTTTTATCTGACGAGTTAGGGAAGTTGTACTTTTACCTCAAGTTCTCGATGAATTTACAAGAGGAAAAGAAAATACTAAAACCAAATAAAATATAAATATTAAATGGGTGAAAATTTAGCACATTACTCTTTTTCAGTGTTCCAAAAATTTAAATCATAATGTCACTTCATCCCTAAAAACAAAAAAAAAAAAAAAGGCCGTTTGTGGCAAGTGCGCAGCGTGCCCATCCACGGACAACAGTTTCTGCTTCATTTTTATCTAAGCTGACGATGCAACTCATTTTTACTTTTTATTTTTTATTTTAAATCTGAGGGAGTGTATTTTGTTTCTTTTTTTTTTTTTCTCTTGCTTTTACGTCTAAATTTTAGTCTTCCTTTGTAATATTTTTATTGCCCACAAAATGAAGCCACAATACTGCTTTAAAATTTCTCTTAACTCTCTAGAATATATATTATATAATATATGTATACACACATGAATTGATAATATGCTATAATATATGATATATAATTAGACAAATAAAGGTAACACTTCCCTATACTTTTTCTTTTTTGCACAAAACATAAATCAATTTATTTATTGACCAGAAAAAAAAAATGACAACAATTCATTGGGACAAATAAATCATTTCTTCGTGCAATTTAAAGTTTAGGCTATGGTGTAGCGGAGAATAACATAGACAATTTCAGATCCTCGGCAGCATGGCAAGAATCGTGTCATGAATTTTCCCCATAACATAGCATATGTTCAAGTGTTATGACGTGTTTTGTTTTTTTCACTTTTGTCAAATATTCTTATTCTAGAATCCACATGGTTGATGATGTAAGTCCATTACATCATACTAATGTCCCTCGACATTGATTGCCAGTTAAGTTTGTTGTACCTAACCTAAATTTCAAGTTATCTTTTTCAAAATCTTAATTTTTTTTTAAATTTTTTATTAAAAAAACACCTTTAATAAATTATGATAACACATTATTATGAGTATTTTTTTTTCTTTTTGTCAAATTTCACGATATAGAGTCAACATTACAATCAAATAGATGATGCAAGTCCTTATTACATTATAATATTCTCTAAAATTAAACTTTCATTTTTGATCAAATTTTGTGTTCTTAACCAAAATTTTTAATATTTAAAATTTTAAATTTCACAATATAAATAATTTGTTTATTTATTTATAAAAAATATTTATTAAATAAAATTTTTATAAGAAAAATAAATTATTTTGTATTATTTGATTATATTATTTTAATATATATATTTTTTAAATTTAATTATCATAAAACAAAATTAGAATAATAGAATCAAAAATTTTAATATATATCATTTATTATTATCGATAAAAATAAAAAATTAAAAAAATTTACTATAACAATAATAAAATTTATTTATAATCAATAACTAGTAAGTGATAAGAATAATGATAGAATTAATTAATAATTAGTCAAATTGATGTGACTTGAATATGTTTCTTTCTCTTTTTCTTATTCATTGCAATGTCTTTACTTAATTATTTTTTATAAAAAAATTATTATTTTTATTAACTTTATAATTATTTTTAATTAATTTTATAATTATTTTTTATTAATTATATCTTTTCACATTACTAAATACAAAAGAATAAAGAAAATTTTTAAAAAATATTTTATCAAAAATTAATTGAATAAAACTGTAAAATGTATTATTTTTTAAAGTTTTTTTCTTAAAAATTAAAAAAATTAAATAAATAATGATACTTTTTAATATTAATATAATTTTTATTTACTTTTAACAAAAGTCAATTTTTATAAAAAAGAAACATATTATTTTTTGTTAATTTTATTATATCATTTTAATTTATTAAACACTATAAAAAATAAATTTATGAAAGATATTTTATCAAAAAAATTCATCAACATATTTTTTTAAAAAATAATTTAAAAATAGGGAACTATAAGTATAAAACAACAATCAACAAATTTCATTAATTAGATATTTGTAAATTTATCAACATAATGTAGTAACAACTCGATTGTTATACAAAAGAGTTTTGATTAACATATAGAGTAAAACAATTAACATTATCCTTTTAAGAAATATGCCATGTCACTACTTTTAATATTTTAAATTAAAATTTTAATTAATTAATTATTATTATTATTATTATTTATATAAACATTACAAGGGACAACCTCCATAAGGCTTCATTCATTTGCTTTATCTCTCTCTCTTTCTCTCTCACATAAAGAAAAAATGATTTTATATTCAACTCTTTATCTCTTTTATGTAAAGTCACTCTTTGTTTTTTTTTTTTGTATTTCTCTATTTTTCATTTTGTATTTTTTATTAATTAGATTACTTTCTTTTACATTCTTTGTTTTTTCTTTTTTTTGTTGCAAGTTTTGATTGTTCAAAGTATCCCTATAACAAATTAAGCAATAAGTAACTAAAAAATTCATCACCAAAAAATTCAAAATAATAGCAAAAAGTTTGGATGACTAACAAAAATTATTGCCATAATAATTGTATGAACAAGGTTGAAAAATGTTTTTGCAACTAATAGTTAGATTAGTTGCCTATCATATAAGTCTTTTTGTAACTAAAATAAAAATGATCAAAAAGTATACACCTTTATTTGCAACAATTTTATTGTACATAGTCACAAAAATAAAATAGATTTAGCAATTATTATGTAATAAAGCAATTGCAAAAGGAGAAATGTATGGGTTTGTATTAATAATTATCAATAGTTATAGTTTTTATTTAAAGATATCTACTTCATTTGTAAACTCTAATTTATGTGTCTTGTCTATATACAACTCGTCAAATCTCTTTCTCTCTTTCCTTCTTTTTCACAAAATTAATAACCAATTTATATCTAGTACTTCATTTTTCTCTTAAAATCAACTATTAATTTACATTTGGCCTTTTGTCTGTCTCTTTTTCTTACATATACACAAAAGTAATCTAACTCTCTTTCCATTTTTCTTTTATATTTTTGTCTTTTATTTTATATTTCTTTATTAAATGAATTACTTTTTTATGCTCTTTTTGGTTTCTACAAATTTTAATTGTTAAGAGTAATTATACATAATATTTACACAATTAATTTTTTAAAACCTATTTGTAGGTACTTAAATTATATAAATTAAATATCAAAATTGTAATCATTCATTGTAATTAACAAGATAAGATTATACTAATATCTTAAATAATACCACACACACTTTTTTATCTTTTTTATAATTTTGCTTTTATTTCTTTATTTCTCTCTACATTTTTATCTCTCATCTTTCATCTTTTTCTGTTTCTTGTATTTTATTTCTCTCTTTTGTATTTTATATTTTTATTTTTTCTCTTTTATCTCTTTTTCATACATATTTTTTTTATTTTATCTCTTTATCTTCATCTCTTTTTTTTATTCATTTATATCTCTTTCTCACTTTTTTTATGTTAAATCTTTATTTCTCTCCTTTTTATCTTTCTCTTATTCTCTTTTATTTCTCCTATACTTTCTCTTTATTCTATCTTTTCCCTTCTCATTATTTCTCTATCTCTTTCTTTCTTTCTTTTTTTTTTTTTTAACTCTAATTCTATCTTATTTTTTCTCTCACTTTTTTTTATATATATCTTTACCTTTTTATTTTTGTCTCTCATTTTCTTCTTTTATTTTATCTCTCTCTTTCAACTTCTTATTTTTATTTTTCCTTTTCTTTTAATTCTATCTTTTTTTTTCAATCTCTCAATCCTTTCACTCTTTTTTTCTTTCAATTTGATCTCTCTCTCTCTCTCTCTCTCTCTCTTCATTAATCTTCCTCACTCTTTATTTCTCCATTTCTTTCACTTTTTCTCTTAACTTTATCTATATCTTTTTTCCTTTTTCTATTTTTTTGTCTTTTTGCTCTTTTTTTCATTTTTCTTTTTCTTTTCAATTTCTTTAGCTCTCTCTCTCTCTTTTTATCTATTTTTGATTAATCTTCTACTATCTTGTTGTTCTCTATATTCATGTTTCAACTTTATCTTTATCTTTTATCTCTTCCTCCCTCTACCTCTTTATCTCTCTTTATGTCTTTATTTTTCAACTATATTTTTCTCTTTTGTCTTTTTTTTTCTCTTATTTTTATCTCTCGTTTTTATTATTCTCTTTCATCTCTTTTTTTTCTCTTTTTTGTCTCTTTATTTTGTTTAATTTTTTTTATCTTTATCTCTTATGTTATCTTTTTCTTACATCTCTCTCCTTTAAAAAGGTCCCCCTCTCTCTTTTTTTAAAAATATTTTTTCTTCTATTTATTCTTTTATTTTAATTCTCAAAAAAAGAAAAAAAATGAGACATGAATAAGAAACAAAAATAAAAAAAGACAAAAGTAGAAAAGATAAAAATGAAAAATAAAAGAGAAATATATATAAAAAGAACAAAAATTAAAATTAAAAAAAGAAAGATAAATAAAGAGTTATGAGTGAAATAGAAATAGAACGAGAAAAAAAAAAGAGATTATGATATCCAAGAAAGAGAATTATAGGAAGAGATAAAGATATAAAAGAGGAAAAAAGAAGACAAAGAAAAAAAAAGCTAGAATGAGACAAAAAGAAAGATAAAAATAAAATATTATAGAAAAAATTAATTAAAAGAGAGGGAGAGAGATTAGAAAGAGAGAAGGAGAGAAAGGCAATAAAATCAGTAACAATTATAAAAAATAATGAAATTGTAACTAAAAATAGTAATTAGAGCAGTAATAATGACGGGTGGTAATAACATAAGCAATATTGGCATGAGTAATAATAGGAAAAGAAAAAATGGATTAGAATTTTAAATTAATATTATATAATTTTATAGAAAAAATGTTTTGAATATTAAACTTAATCCATAATATAAATAATTTAATTTATAAAAATATATAATATAGTATTTACTCATTAATAAGATAACAATCTTATATTATACCGTTCAAAAAAATATGATATAGTAAAATTGGTTTATCTTATACTGTGCCAAGCATGTGCACATTGTCTCCGTCACTTTCATTTTCCACTGAGTATTTCCCATTTGCGGGTGTGGGTTAACGTTTTTCTGGGTTGAAACATTCCATTTGGTCACCAACTTCGTTCTAGTAGAATTTAATGAGGCCGGATCCAAACTCAAACCCAAGTTCGTCTTACATCATCTAAAATGGCTAGAAATATTTCCTAGCCCAAATATGAGGATAGGATTCTCACTCAAATCGGCCATACGTGACCCGTTTTTCCTGCCACAGCACCAGAAATTATTTCTTTGTACAATGAGCACTAGCTTATTAGTATTAGAGTCGTTCTTATAGTTGAAAGTTTGAGATGTGTCGGAGCCAATTAATGCAAAAAAAAAAAAAAAAAAATATTTCTTTGTTAGGACAAACAAGCAAAAAGAAATTATTTCTTTGTTTTGACCAAAGAAAAAAAGAAATTATTCCTTTGTGCTTATTATTGAAATTCAAAATCATGACCCCTCTCTCTCCCTCCGTTAACCAAATTAATAACCGCAGAATTAGCAATGGAGAATTAAACCATGTTCTTCTTATACACATGGCAACCTCATCCCGGGCCCCGAGCAACAATGGTCATGTCCTTGCCGCCGCGGCCTCTTTACACCGCACGGATGTGCTGCCAGTGACCCCCTGCGGCCTCAACGAACCTCCAATGCCGCATGATTTGCGAGATGAAGGTGTGTCCGGTAGGGATTTGGGAGGTTTGAATTGGCCATGAGAGGTGCAATTTTGTTCAATTTGTATTGATAGCGCATGCAATGAAAAGGCTTGTAATCTTCATTGTTCTTAAGCTTTATGTTTTGAGCATTATGCGGTGCTGTCTCTCCCTATGGGATTAAAGCCACTGAAGCGCATGGTTGCTTGCTTCACAAGGTACTGGAGCGGGAATTTCACTAGTTATGTCGGCCACATTCCAATGAGAGGGGACTTGGAGCCCATCTGACTGGTGCCGGAGCCCAATGAACTCTAGACCAACGTTTCCTGTGTAATATGCAGTCTGCCCCGGTTGGCCTCGTTGTTGTAAACCTATTTGAATTTATTCATTTGGGTTGGCTTCATTATTCTATTTTCGATCAATATTAGGTTGGCCCATGCCTGAGACTGAAAAAACTGACCATTTTATTATTGACCTGACCCGCTAGTTGAACGAACTTGGAGGCTGATGGTTAGAGACTAACGGTGTCGGTCACTAGCTTGGTCGGAGCTTTCCTATCTTCTCACTAACTGCACCTTATTATAGAAAGAGGAGTTCTGTTAAAAGAAACGAACACGATACATCACAACTATTAATTATAATTAATATATTTTTTCATATATAATAATTAATTATAATTAACAATGAAAATAAATTAATACTCAATTTCCTTTTTTTTTCGTTATAAAAAATCATCCAACTGAACCCACAACACACAGAGTGTAACATTCGGTGGTGAAATTAGGAGGCCTGCTGTCATAACATTTCGGGAATTAGACTTTTTGCCATTCTAAAACTGAAAAAAACGAACAACCCTGGGGAGAGGCCAGCAGAACGGTTTCATTTGGTTACGCGAGTGTTGACTTTCCAATCTCTGGCTCGTGATCACCGGATGGAAACTTGCCAAAGGAAAAAGAATATGGTTGAATAATTGAAAGAGATAAAAGAAGATAAGAGAATATTGTTGAATAATTGAAAGAGATAAATAAGAGAGTTAATAAATCTAACAAAAAGGTCATCTTATATTGGCGCAGCTGCCTGTTTGGGCTAGGAAAAATGGGTCAATAACCAGAAAAGATTGCTGGATTCTTCATAGCAAGCCTATAATATCTGACCATAATATTCCTTTTCTTTCAAGAAATTCTTGGGCGGGACAGGTAGTTTTCGAGTGACACAGTATCCCTAAATGGTCTGATCTCTCTTTCTCTCAAAGCTTCCCCCAAAAGAAAAAAACAAAAAAAAAAAAAAAAAAGAGAAGAAAAGGCTTTTTCAAAAGTCATAATTCACGGTTTGTTTTGTGGAATTGGAATTATGTAGCTTTTGTTCTCTACAGCTGCGGGATTTGACGGCTCATCTCCTCTTTTGAATTGACCGATATAATATAATGGAACCCACCATAAACCCAAAAAATTAACCTTTGGACAAAAATGGCCTAATTGAACTCACAAAACATAGGACAACCAAACATCCCCTTGTGTATTATTTATCTTTGAATCAAAGACACATTAGCCAAGACATGTTCGCTGGTACCCCTATATAGAAGAATCCTAAATGGGGTGCTAAAGGGGCATGCCCATCTTTCTGAATTTTGGTTCAACTGCTCTTTAACCATTAAGGCTTTTGTAGGTTTCCCAATGGGTTGGTGCCTTCCCCCCCCCCCTTTTTTTTGGCTTTTATTCCCTTGCATACTTCTCAACCCACAACAACCTTTCTTCGTGGATATTAAATTTTCTAGACCATTTCTCTCCATGAAACAAGGCTGTCATTGCCTTGAATTTTCTATGGTTATATTCATCTCAACACCACCTTTTTTTTTCCAAGAATCTTTTGTATTTAGCAGCCCCATTATGATGGCCATTCCTTTCAACCATTTGATCTTAATCATTGTTCTTGCTAATTGAATTTTTGGTTCATTATGGACTAAATTATTACCCCCAACCCCCAAAACATAAAGGAAGAAGAAAAAGATTGGCAGGGGGTAAAGGACTTTGTCAGTGAGGATTGATAATGCAGGAGAGAGAGAGAGAGAGAGAGAGAGAGAGTTTGTCTTCCCAACTACAAAATTGGTCCTTTTCTGATACAAATGCCACAACTAAGAGGGGAAGTGGGGAATTTTCATTGGGTAATGAATATAATCCAACCTCAGGAAGTATTTATATTATCCCTTCGAATGATCAAAATCCAACTTGACAATGTCCCTATCATAAATTTTGATTCTTAGTTGAACACATGGATAGACCTATGGCACAAGCAAAATCAAATCCATGCACTATGCCTTGTCTTGGACTTTCATTCCCACACGCCTTCTTGGTTCAAATCAAGCAGATTAATTTAAACAGAGGCCATAACTAGACGCACGGTGATTGTTATGTTGGCCATAAAGTTCAAAGAAAAAGCTGAGAATATCACATGTAATGGTCAGTTTCCTAATGCATCTTCAATTAAATTGCATGAGAAAACAAATAAAAAAGTAGTCTATCCCTTGTGCCTATCAAGTATTATCAGATTGGTAAAGGAAGCATCATTTTCTGTGATGTTTCGTCTACTGTTTCCTCTTTTCCTCCCTCTTAGAAAAGTCCTCCCCATGTCTATGTGCAGCCAGGAATCATGGCTTCTCTATAATTGTGCACTGGGTACCGTTAGAGCAGTGAATGATGCCATTCCAGTCGGCCTTGTGGTTCCAACTATGCCACCGGAAGATTTCACAAGGGTCTTATTTTCTTGTTAACAAAGTCCCACAGGGCCACATGGTTTTGTCACCTATGCGACATTTGGTAGTTATTGCAGATCACTCTATTAGATTTTTTACATATTAACAGTTCTAATTCCAAGATACCTAAATAAGGGAGGCAGCAAGTGCATTAATTTTGTTAACCATCGGTCACAGACCCGAATTGAATGTCTCAAATCTATAAGGTTTGCTTACTAATTTTTAATATAATTTGGCCGGTAGTTAATAATTAAGAAGTTGGATCTCAAAACATTCTTAATGGGTTCAAAATTTACATCAGAACCATTTCTTACAATAAAATGAATAACTGGACGGCCGTCAATTTAGCACAATTACAGTTATAATTGAATCGACTTTGGAGTCACCCTCATCAACCAGTGGCTAGATTTATCAAGTGTAGGTGGACGAGATGATTTACCTGCGTCTTGGACGATTACGAGTTAAAAGATCGGAGCCCACAATTACTCCAATAATAATAATAGTAATGATAAGTATAGGACAACGTGTTGTTTTCAACTTTTCATCTAGCATTAGATTATAGCTGCTAAGCCAAAGCTCCTAATTTAGACCATCATCGTATAAAAAGACAACGACCAGCCTGTATTGGCACAGAAAGGCTATAGTTAGTCAAGCCTGAGGACATTATCTAAACGAAATAAAATAATGTTCAAGATTATCAGCTCAGAGGGTCCCTACTAGGGCTTAAAACGCCATAAATAAATTGCATTCGTCATTCCCAAGCCATCTACAAAAAACGTATATTCCAAATTGGTGATATATAGCTTATCCTCGGGTTTAAGAAATCTCCATTTGATTAATGCCTAGTTGAGACGGGGCGGTGGCTAAAATTGGATTAAGTGAATCAGGTCAATAGAAGCAGGTGGAACCCCGTGCGAAACATGCCACATTATACACATCAACGTATGTATCTTAAGTTATGCATTCTTTAATTACGTCAAAATCGCTATTTGGTTGGAGAGGCAGCTGAACTAAGAATACAATTCCAAGCAGGAGCTTCCAAACCCAAATTAAGTTTCTGAAAAAGATACCACCTACCGAGTCCGCAGACAGCTAAACCCTATTAGATCATAACAATAATGGGGGCATTTTTAATGCAAAATTTATGTGGTTGATGAAGTCAAAGTTGCTGTTTATCTTGACAATAAATGAACATTTTCTTGGGACATTGTCTTAGTGATGGGTTTATTTTAATGCAAGAGCAACCGATAAGGACAGATATAAATGTGAGAATTTCAACATTAGCTAGCTAAAATTCAAACAATGAGCCTCCACAAGCTGATGCAAGGTATCTTCAAAAGAGAAACATATAAGACAACTTTTCCTATTACATTAAGCATCAATTATTTGTCCCACTAAAACATATTATGCAGGATATATATCGATAAAATCAGCCAGTACTAATCAACTGACAAGAAATTAGAGAAATTTGAACCATGTAAATTAAATACGAATTAAGAGCCTGGGGTCACATTGGATTGTATTTAGAGGTTGAAGAGATCGTCCATTTTGGAACACATGCAACAAGTGATTGCCGTCGGCATTCACTAAAGGCAAATGCTATTTTCTTTAGAAGCATACATAATGGCAATGGTGTTGGATACCAGAAAAGAGAGCCCCTTTATGTTTAAATGTTCTTGTATTTGCTGGTCATCATCCCTTGTTTTCTATCTCGAAGCAATTTTCATTTCCTATATATATATAATAGCTATGATAAATCCCCTCAAACTACGTTGACATACAAAATATTATATTTTAATTAGAACATAATAAATAAATAAATAAATTTAAGAGATGTAAAAACCATTACATGATAAGGGTATGACTAAAGTTCCAAATAAATATTCAATCTTAAAAATAGAAATGCAAAGGCAATGAATTTGAAATCTAATCTTCAAAATGATGCTAATTATTTGGGAAAAAGTATTGAAAATAAAATTTTTTGGATATACTAGAATCATTTTTTAAACCATCAAAGGTAAGTGTGAAGAATAAATATTAGAAAACAATTGATTTCAATTAAGTTATTCAACCAAATTCTAATAGATAATATATTTAAAATTTAAAAAATAGTCATATTTCCTAATGCATAAATAAGGTATTTTATAAGTTGATTCAAATAATTAGATATCATAATTGGCCAATTCCTTTCATATCAATAAAAATAAGTAAATTAAAAAAGAAACAACTAAGGAAATTTAGTAAATTGATTATAAGCTAATACAGATATTTTAGCTAAGAAATGTTGATGCCCCAAGAAATTCTCCTATATTTTAAACTTAAAAATAAACATATATTTTCGTTTAGTTTTAGAATAACAAAAAGAAGAAGAACAAGAAGAAGAAGCCCCCCCCCCCAAAAAAAAAACGTGTAGCTATTCTAAGGAAAAAATTTATAAAAAATTCAAAAAGATTATTATATTAGAGTTGTAGATTATAATTACAGTAATAGAAAATTTACATGTTGGTCGAATTCTTTTTTCTTTTTCTGTTATATATATATATCTTTTTTGTTTTTTTGGTAATTATGTAAAGGGAAGGTAAAATTGCAAAAAGGAGTGGATGGTGAATGCCAAATCGAGCAAACACGATAAGACAGTGAGATCCCATCTTATAGTTAAATCTATCGACAAGATGTGGAACAACTTCATGAACCAAATCAAATATTTTAGAGGGTGTTTAACTCTTCAAAAACGCCTAAATATTCTACAGCGACTACGCCATCTGCCAGTCAATATGAAGATATGGTGGAGAGGCCAGCTAGGTGCTCAAGTTGGCCAAAGACTAACTTGTAAGTGCCAAAATAACTGCCATAATAAGCAGGATTATGCATGACTAAATTTTGTCCCTAATTATACATTAATGGAAAATTAGCCGACGCCAACAATTGATTATGACGTAATTGAGAATTCATGCTGATAATTACTGTGTCCATGCGGGTCATTTTTGTCTTTAATTTTGTTTCTAATTGGTACCATCCAACATGCAATTGCTATTATATCATATGTCTTAGTGCTATCATTCGAAATTAAAGCAGTAATGCTGATCATCATGTATGCGCAGATTAACCAATTAAGACAACAATGAGATGGATAAGCATAAGCAGTTAGCTTTATAATAATCTGTGTGTGTGTGTGTGTGGTGTTGCCTTTGTATATATGCTGGTAAAGCTGCCAGATAATAAGGTACATGTGTTTGTGTTATCCTTTCTTTATTAACTAATTTTTATGCCTTCCCATTGCCTTGTGTAACCACAACCACATAGGATTCCAAAAAGAGATGTAGTGGACCATCTTGATTTTGATTTTCCTTTTTTTTTTTTTTTCTGTAGCTGAGATGAGATGATGGTATTCTCTTGTGTACTATTTCTGCTCGATCGGACGTGTCCACTAGGAGAGAGACAGAGAGGATTAGGATTAATCCAACTTATAGCTAGGAAGCACAGAGGTTTGATTGGCTTTATTTTTCCCTATTTCAAGGGAAAAGGTTCTGTGGAATGGCCACACCTATTCATTATTAGCCTTTTGATAAAGGAGAAAAGAACAGGGAACATTTAATAGTATAGTTATCTCTGTCTTTGCAATTAAGAAAATTAATTAACCTTCTGATGATTCAATCAACTAGACAGATGGCTAGGTGATCCATCACAATAACGCTAGAATACACACATCACTTTCACTCAGCGCGCGCGCAAGAGAGAGAGAGAGAGAGAGAGAGAGAGATTGGCACACATATAAATGGAGCACTAAAAAAACAATGATCACGTAATAATATATATTTCTATGAAACATTTATTTATAAGTGATATTTGTAAGACTTATTAGTGGCAATGATATTTCTCTACGAAAAATTTATTACATATGGGCACTAGCTAACTTATTAACTGCTGAATTCTTCTGGTATTACTTTCAGATAATTGGCACCGTGAGCTCAAACTTTCTAGAAATCTACATTGGCCCCTTAAATTTTCCATCAATTCTTTTAGTATTATTGTCAAATTCTATTTTGCCTCCCCCCCCCTCAATTTTCTCACAATTTCGATTGAATCCGGAAAACTTATTATTTTCCTTTCCCTCTTCATTGAATGCCCTTGAGCCCCTCAGCTATCTTGTAAATTACCATGAAATCTAAGACTTATAATTTTATCTTTGCCATTATTTTGGATTCATACTTTTTTAATTATTATTACATGCCAATTCACACTTTTTTAATGATGTAATTTTATACCAATATTCAAATAATAGTTTTTTGAACTTATCAAAATTTGAACTTGACCCCTTTAGAATTTGCATCTTAGGTTCAATCCTAGAATGCAAGACGGAGAGAGCTCCTCGTCTAGGACAGCTCAGACTCATTATGGCCTTTTGATTGAATATGTATAATAAACAAAAACAGAAGTTGGAAAAGCAATGGATTATGGATCCCTTAAGCATTATATTTCTATCCACCCCAAAGTCACATTGGGCACACATGATGTGCATGGATTTCAATCAAAAGAACAGGCAACAAAGGAAAATCATGGAAATGAGCAAGTTTGGTCCCAGAAACTCTAGATTTAGTTGGGATTCGGATTATTTCTTAACATGGGATGGTGCTATACATTGATGGGTTTTCTTTAATTTCTGTGGCTGCCCCTCTTAGCAAAAGGAAACAGACTACATTATAACAATTAGAACTGATTATTATAATTTCTTAAATTCTTGAGTTAGGAGTACAAGACTCCTTTAATATGATAGCTAAGGACACAACCTCCATCCAACAATAGAAGAAGCTTTAATTTTCAGTGAAATCAATCTTGCCACTGAAAATCTTTATTTCAATACAACTGCTAGTACTGTTATGTATCGGAAAATGATTACAAAAAAAATAAAAAGCATTTATTTCCTATGTCAAATAGGTAAGAAACAATCTAGAGAGGCTGACATTTTATTAACTAGGGGATAGGTGCGTGCTCAAATTACAGATGTTCATGCACAATCGACAAATATAACTGCCAAAATACTTCCCATCACAGGCTATGTGCAATGCATGTGATGGGAAGTTGGAGAAAGAAATCTTTGAAGAACCAAACAAAAGTCGATACTTGATAACATCGGCATTTAATTAGCTGGCAACGAAAGGGAGATTTGAAAATGAAAACATATGTTAAGAAAGCTAATCCCACCATGATCTCCAACATTACTTTCCTTTCCTTTTTGACCCCCCCCCCGGGGCCCCCGGTTTGTTTCTTCAAATTTTTTACTGAGGTAAGTGAAGTCAAAGAGAGTGACAGAGGGTTTGAGATGGGGATATGTGCCAAGATATACACGAGGAGAAGCATGAATATATAATGGGGGCATGAGAGAGAGGGTCGAGAGGCAACAAAAGCAAGGCGGAGGCAAAGAAAAGAAACACTGACAACGCGTACATGCTTTGAGGGGGAGAGAGGGGCAGTGGGGGTTGAAGTGCAATTATGTGGGATGATGGAGAGTTGTACAAAGAGAAAGGGGACTTTTCTTTGACAGAATTCATGATGTTAGTTGATGTGGGGAAGGGTGTCTGTGTGTGAGGTGGCGTGCCATTTGACCCAACACTCCCGTCGGTTTGCAGATCATCTATACCTATCTTCTTTTTTTTTTTCAGCTATCTTCCAGGAACTTGGAAAAAAATAATAAATAATCAGGGGAGGACACGTTTAATATACAGTGACATAAGAAATAAAAATCTCGGTCTTTAAACGGTAATTATTATATGTCATTCCACCTTATTCAGATCAGGTTAGGCTTGTGATGGTCTATGCCTACCTCGAGATATTTTTTAAGCAAAATTGCGCATGACCCATTCCTTAACCTGGGAGATTTTTGATTATTCAAATTTGGGTGTAATAACTATTGCTTGAAAAAACGAAATGGGCAACTGAAAACCATAATAATAATAATTTTGAACTCTTTTCTCAAGCGAGTAGGAGTTGGTTGGGACCATATCTTTTTCCTACGGATGAAGATTTTGAAAGAAAGTAAAGAAAAAATTTTTAACGCAAGGTAAAGCCCCACACGAGATGGCATGTCGCACGGCATATATACTTAGGCTCTTTATCAATGAATTCACACGGTCGGTCTACACGTTTTAGTATCATAACATCTTGAAAGAAAGGGGTTTTTAAAGAAATGACCTAAACCAAACATGGCATATATTATAGCTTTTTTTACTCAATTTTAAAGTAACTTGCCTCTATTGCATACAAAACATATGTATTAGTCACTTTCCAATCAAGCCAAGACTTGCGGGAAAAATAATCCTATTCCAAAAAGACACCTCCCCAACAAAGAATCGGAGAGGGGGGAAAATGAAGATACGAACTAGCTTAAAATCCTTCCATCCAACAAGAACCACAAATATAGAGAGAAAGAGAGAGAGGGATCTTTCCACATTTATATGATGCGAACCAATTAAAGTGTCTAACCATTTCGCCTTCTCAACTTTTCACATGCAACTTCTTCAAGAAATAAAGTGACAAATGACAAGATGCCAAGATTTTTAACAGTCTCCAGTGTGCCAGTCATTTTGTATTGTATTGTCTGCTCGCGAGACTGTATTGTGATAGTATTTTCCTTGTTCTTTGTTCCTTCTTGGCTCGCCAGCTATAACATTGCATGTGTGTGTCTGACGCGTGAACGTTATTAATGCGTCCCGTTTTACCAGCTACACAGAGAGAGCGAGAGGGAGAGAGGGAGAGGGAGAGAGATAACGACGACAAAATCTGTTCGCTTTCTTAGATACGTGCATGGGTTTAAAATCGAGACCCTCAACCCTATAAGGGGCTTCGGTATTGCGATTGAGATCGAATCCTCAGCCAGACTTAATCAATCAAGAAAAAAAAAAAAAACAAAAAGTTAATTAGCTTGTAATTTATCAAAAGAAATACCAGTTTGTGAAAAATGCCCTGGTAAACCTAATTTATGATCGATAACATTGTCATACTACAAAAACATTGATATAATAAACATTTTATGAGACTTGATTAAAAGTGGTTTTTATCACAATTTGATTTGTTTGATTCATCGTGTGATGTCGGGAACCTTGCTCATTTAAATGTTTTTTACGGTCCAAAAATCATGAATTTCTAATATGCATCGTTGAGAATCTTGCAAATTAACCAAGGTTTAGGGTAAGTGTGATTATGGTTTTTATTCTATTCCTCGATTCTAGAGGTATAAATTTTGTTGCCCACATAGGTAAGGAACATAAGCTGGCTTTGATTAGTTTATTCTACTCCATTGGTCTTCCGCACTTCCCCACTTTCCTCTGGACCTTTGGTATTATTCGTATAGTTTGTTCTCAAAACACGAAGTGGGGAAGTGGAGGTTTTTCCCATCACTTTTGTCTCTTAAGTCAATAAGCGTGTATGTAGTGCAAATTAATCGACCTACATATATATGCTGTCATTACAAAGTAAGCAACGCCAACCCATGTATTGATTTCTCATCTCCTCCTCAATGTCCTAAGCACCGCTAGTTAACTGGTCCCCATGATTGAAAAATTCTCGAGAGAAAGAGAAAGAGAGAGAGAGAGAGAGAGCAGGCACTCCAGGGAAAGAATCTATACAGGGAGACGCAAACAAATCTGTGATTATCTGTAGTGGCGTGTTTTGCTTGTGACTTGCGAGTGTGGACAGGCATAAATTGAAATGGTCATGGGTCGTGCCTCGTGCTCGCTAGTGGTCGCTAAGAAAAGGCGTTGCTCCGTCCACATGAGCTAATATGGTTGGCTTCAAATCATAATCGCAATTGCCCATTATCTCTTTCATCATGTCTAAATCGATCGCTTTCTCCATACGTGTCACTGAGCCCATATATGCGTATTTATTGTTGTTCCAATAGATTTGTGTTTGACGGAATTGTTTATTCGTCAAGAAAGCATTATAAGGGAGCGAATGATTAATCTCTCCGACTTTCTATTTGTATAATGACCCAAGGATAATTTTCCATTTTATCTAATGAAAGTCGGAGGGACGACCGACCCATGAACTTCTATATTGTTTATGAAAGGGTCATGATCAATTCCTGGCAATGTTTTTATATTCATTTTGCCTTTTTCATAGTAAGCTCCAAAAAGTATTCCTTTTTGCCTATGTTATATTAACTAGTTAATATGTTTTTGGTCACTTGTGAAGTCTCCATAATTTCACAGTTTCACTGTGTGTGTGTTGTTGGTAAAATAAAATCCCTTACTAATTGGGTTTTAATTTGTGCCGGTGAGGTATATCAATCAAAAGGCAGATGACCACGAAGTAAAAGAGTTATTTTCATTAACTTGGGAAGAAAAACATGTTTTCAAACTATATTCGGTACATGTTCTTATCGTCAATAGATACATATAAATGATTAAGGAAAGAGAACATTTGCTTGCACGGTATGAGATGAGTGCCTAAATAAAAGCATTATTTCCTTAAGTTTCTCTTATATTTTCAGTTCTTTCCAAGTTATTCGCTATTGCTTAGTAATATGGGTCCTGCAAACGGTTTTCCAGGTGATCAATAATATCTTAGTTATTGTTTAATTCATTCACATATAAGGAAAGCTATTAACCATTACCATTAGATAGAAACGAAACGTTTGATGATCTTATTTAGTATTTATGATACGTATATAAGGCAATATATCACTTTTAAACTCTTTTCTTTAAAACCAAGAAATAAATATAATTTGTAATGTCAAAAGCAATTAAATTTTTTGTGAAGATTAATAAATAAATTTTAGAGAGATGAACTACCATTCAAAAAAAATTATTCGATTACCAAACAATAAGGAATTAAAAAAACACCCGCAGGTTTGGCTCAGAATTCAATCATGAATATTAGAAGAAAACAATTCCTTGTACACAAGAACGAATTTATTGATCTTGTAATTTTTGAAGTGGGAAAAAAAAATAAAAGTGGATAATAGAATGAATACGGAAGACAAAATGATTTAGAATCTTATGACTTAGACCTCACCTCTGTCTTCGAGGTTTTGGATTTTACTGTTAAGGAGTTTTTAAATTTTATAAAAATAAAAACAATTATTTTTATTGCATCGTTTATAGTATAATGAATTTTTTTATAAAAAAAAAAATGAAAAAGTAGTATTGGAGAACTAAAGATGAGTGAGGTTCTCTATTTATTCTTTGGTAACTTTCTTTGTTTGCCCAGTTTCATTTTTTATTTTTTTACAATTAAATAATTACCTTCTTATAGATATTAGTTGTAATGAAAAAAAAAAAAAAGGATTAAATCATATATCGCTTGTTTGACGGTTGGCCCCGAGGAATTGGGGTTTGGGGGATGACAAAAATGGGAAGCCAATTTATCTTATTGATTCTTCTTTCAAGTCTGTTTCGAAAATGGTATGGCTCAAAGCAACTTCTGGAATAAGGCTGGGTGCCGTGACCACTTAAGAGTTGGACAATGGACGTGACATGTACAGAACACTTTACAGCACACTATGTTTCTATCCTATGTAGTGCGCCCAAAAAATTAATAAAAATAATTTGACGCATCCAAAATACTTTTTTAAGGATCAATTTTATAACTATGAAAAATAAAACTAATGAAAATAATTTTTAAAAGTATATAGCAAACCTAAGTATTGAACCCAGCACCTCAAGACCTCAAAATAACGCCTACCATTAGGTTAAATGCTATCTAAAATAATATATATATATATATATATATATATATAATAGTAAAAGTGACTGAGGGGGCAATTCCACCTCCCGTGCATTAATTTGTTTCAGATTATGCAATAAATAGCAAAGCCATCAGAATATACAACACAAATGAATGGTGAAGGTCCTCGTTTCATTTTTTTTTTCTTAGAAAAAAATTCATTCTATTTTTTTATTATTGTTATTCCTTCTCAATTAATGATCCTATAAGCAACACCAGACGTCTAAGCCTGTGAGTATTCAATTGGCTATGAGCAACCCCAGACGTAGCTTCATCGACCACAAAAGAAAAGTTTAAAATAAAATATAAGTTTTAATTCTGATGTACTTTATAAAATTTGTTCATTAGAGCGAGATGAAAACCAAAAATCGTCCTTTTATGATACTTCATAAATATAACTTTGCATCCACCGATACAACTTGTCTAAAATTTAAGGAGTTGTTAATATTCAAGTTTCTTTACTGCATGGAAGTGCAAGTAAGTAGTCCTTCAGATTAACTCGACATGGTTTTGATCGTTACTGTAGCGTACTGAATGGTAACTGTAAATACAAATGGGCCAATCAAAATCTTTTTCCAGGTACGAGTAAACAAGTCAATTATTCCTCAATGTCGCAACAACATGCACCATCTATTAAAGTCCTGTCGTCAGACTTGTCAGAACCGGAGGAGGAGTGCACGAATTGGCAGGCTAGTGTATCTGAAAAATTGTGGTTCACACATATATGCATAAATAACTTCATGAAACAGTCATTCCGATGTGATGGGTAGAGTTCCCAATTGCTATTGTGCTTTCCCGTGCTGTAAACAAATTGGATTAGGGTGGGGGGACCACTGATTTGGGTATTTATTCTTAAACCAAAATTGCAGCATTTCCATCACGGAGCTGGACGTTAGCCCTGTGTTTTTGTTCTGGAGAACCCCAGAAATTGTGACACAAAGTTGAAGCTTTAATTTGATTGGATCTTTTCAGTGGAGGATAGCTTTAGCTGGAATCTGCTCTTTTTGGGTCGGTTTGCATGTAAGAAGAACTGTTTAAATAAATCTTTTTGTGGGACTAAGATATCACAACTTAAATCCTCGAGAAGATTTTGCTTTTTTTTTTTTTTCTTCTCCAATTGTCTCTTTTAATTACAGCTGAAAAATTATTCAACTGTCAGTCCATTTTTATATGTAAGTGGTAGCTTTCCTTCTGTGATGATGGACTGCCCACTAATGTATAAATGCCCAAGTTCTCGAAAACATAAAATAAAAAACTAGTAAAATGTTTGAGGACAATATATGCAAGTATTTTCATCCTTCAATTTAATGACAATTTACACCCCACGTTTAATGCTGACAACTAACCCTCTTAATAAGCAACAAACCCTAGAGAATGATTCAATTTCAAAAGCTATAAATATACCCCAAAAAAATTCAAATGCACAAACCCCTATAAATGGGTCCTCTATAGATGCCTCCAAGAGTGTGTCCACTCGCAATGAATAGAGGAGGAGAAGAGGTTGGATTTGCAGTGGGGTGCTTTGAATCTTTTGCAGCAAAAAATTATACGAGAGAGACCCACACTACCACACCACACTCTGATGTTACTTCCCAATTACCACATGTCATGGAGTACTTTTTTCCAAGCCCTCAGCACCTGCTGCTGCTGCTTCCGTCTTGTGACTGCCATTGTGTCATATATAGAGAAGAAGATAAAGACAGATGCCGAAGTACCATCCCCCTTACAATAGGCATAAATTATGGCACCATCCCCAGATCCACCCTTCCTCTCCTGACATTATCATAAATATAATGCCTATCCTTTCTCTTGCTTCATAATTTTTTGTGTTTTTTTTTTTTACACAATTTCCCCCTTTTTACTAAGTGTTTTAGCTCAGGTCTATTGATATCATGTGTAAGTGTAACCGTCCTCTCTATGTTCACGGGATTCCTGATTTTAAGCTTCATGTTTCAATTTCTTGTCGGCAAACATAAGATGTATAACATACTATACTGTTATAAACAAATACCCACTAATAACTCTCTAATTCCCCTCTTTGGTAGCTCACATTTTGCCCTCGAAGCTTATGATAATATAGTATGTTATACATCTTATGTATGCCATTATGTTCTTCTGTCATAAGCTCTAGATTAATTAGTTGCATTGTAACTATTTGTATTCCATTAATGCTTTGACTCTAAGGAGTGCTTTCATATTAGATTAGAACCAAAACAAAGAATATATTATAAAACCCAAAATTCTAAAGTCGATTAGATAATGATTAAGGGCTGTTAGTAGTGCATTAGGCATGAGATAAAGCAGAGGTAATGAGTTAACCAGAGGGTGAGTAGTGCTAGTGTGAGATGAGGAGGATGCCGTTGCCACGTCAAACAAAAGCAAAGTTTGAAAGAAAAACTATTTCTAAAGAAATTAAGGAAAATTAAGAGAGGAGAAAACCTAGAAAATGGAAAGAGAGCTTTGGGAGTTTGTAGGTAAAAGGCCATGGGATGGAAACAGATGGGAAAAGGTTGGATTAGGAATTTAGGGTTAAAGAAATGTTTTGAAGTGGGTGTCTCTTCAACAAAAAAAGAAAACAAAAGCTCCTGATTTTATGACACGCGCCTCGGAAATGATGACTTACAGTGAATAGGGTCTAATGTCATAAAAAGCATCAGAAATTGAATAAAACACGACAAAAATAATATTTACAATAAAGAATAGAACTACCTTTAGCCTTGGTTAGCTAAAAACTGTTCCAAAGTGATATTTATGTGGTTGTTCAAGAACATAGATGGAAGATGGGTTTAATCGATTAAACTTAATTTCAGCGTTAAACTTACGTCTTCTTGAATTGGAATTTGAGGATCCGAAAATCATCTGTGCTTGGAAACACAAAAGCTTGGAATTCACGTCATTCTCAATCATTTCGATGGAAGAAAACAGGAGCGATAACAAATGCATCAAGGCAAGTGGACAGGAAGATTGGGAACTCCTATGAAGTTTTTATTAAGTACTCTTAAAATTGGAGTATAATATAATTTTTTTTTTCTCTAAGCGCAAATAAAAGCTTGCCATTATTGCTTTGTTTTTGGCCGAAGCCCCAAGAGCATGTTCACTAGATTCCCATTCAAATCCAACCTAAATTGTTGGATTTGAATTCATAAATCCTGTAGACAATTGCTCAGTTGTAGCTTTGATCATAACCAGGTTGAATTGGCCTTTGATGGATTGGCTAAATATCTCATTGTTCACATCAAAGTATATCTATTTGGAATTCCCATTCAAATCCAACCTAAATTCTTGGACCAAGGTAAAAATATTCGATTGCACCAAGAAATTAAGCGTATCTTCATATTATGCCGAGTTTGTCTAGGAGCTTAACCCTGCCTATGCTAAAGAATTGAATCAATTGCATAGTGAAACAAGGTGTGGGGTCAATGGATTTGGCTTCTTGATACACAAGGCTATTAGTTCACATTACCCCCATCAAAATTAAACTAATTGTTGGTCAATTGAACAATTCTTACCAAATTGTTGAAAGGGCCATTCATTTAACTAAAAACAAATTTCCCCATTTAGATCACATCCAAGAGCTTTAGAATCAACCATAGGCATGTCAGTGTACTAACATATAGTCAAAACAATCCAAAATAAATGAAGAAATTAATAGAGAGGCTGTCTTGAGGAGGAAGAAGAAAACAACGAGCAATGAGTTGTTGGGTGGGGAAAGGGGGAGTTACATGCACACATATGCCCACACATACATTGCCGTGCAGGGATGTATTGCAATGAAATGAGAGATGATATGATTGATTATATGAGAGGCAACAGCAGCAACAACAACAACAACAACAATAATATTAGCTAGCCGGCCGTATATTGCGGGGTGGGTCCTAAACAAAGACAAATTGCATGATGCCATTCCATGCACTCTCTTTCACAATTTTTTTCTCCTCTTCTTACTTTTCTCACTTTTCTGGTGGCTCCTCTCTTTCTTTGTCATCTCCGTTAATTAAAGTTAAATATCCTTCGACCCAAAAAAATTAAAAAAAAATTAAATATCCGTCTTAGTTTCGAGAAAGATCACCAATACCAACTTAACTTTTCTTGTGCGACTCGCTTAATCTGCCCTTCTATGGGTTTCTTCCTTTTTTGTCCTCATAATAAATACATTATAATGGCTGCAATTATAGCACGTATATACCCATGCATACATACATACATACACGTGTGGTTATGACCATTTTTGGGTAATGCCTTCTTTTTTTTTTCAGCTTATATGCTTTTTTTTTTTTGGTTAATTGGAATTAGCTTATGCTCATATTTCAGAAAGTAACAAGGAGATTTAGTTTCAGGTTATATTCTCATTCTTAGTTCTCATAAAAAAAAAAGTTAATTATGTTGTAGGCATTTTCTCTGGTTTAACCCAAAACTCAATCAACCTTCATGTTGTTGTTGTTTTTTTTTTTTTTTTTTAAAAAAAAGGTATTAGAGTCAATATTAATTGTATATCAATCCGGAGAAAAGAGAAGGTAGTCTTTGATTTCTCAGGCTTAGAGTTAGAACCGCAACCATGTGGGCAGTATAAGATGTATCCAAAGAAAAAATGATCTCAATGATCCTATTTATGTTATTCTAAGGGCTACCCAATTTTGTTAAGACGGAGTTATTTTATTTCCCGATATACCAAAAAAGATTAAAAATTTAAAAATTCCAGCATATGAATTTTGGTTTATTTTGTAAAAGATATAGTGAGGATTGGAAAATGCCCGTGTTCGTTGGAATTTAAGCGTGATAGAGCTTCTAAATGATATTAAAAAAAAAAAAAGCAAAAGAGACTAATGGCCAAAATAGAGATAGACTCGGGAAAATTCCAATGCTAATAAATAATATATATATGTCCAAAAATTTTTGATGCATTTTTTTACCTTTTTTCGTGGCCGATTAGTTCGGAACCCTCAATCTCACAAGGTGTTAAGAAGGCACAATCTGTCAATTGCAATTAGCGCAACAAATCTTGTTGACATTTTGAAAGTTTCTTCTTTCTCACTTGCACCCCTTGAATTAAGGACTTTAATGGGCTACGCACATCAGTCGTTTGAAACAGTCTTTAGGCGAAAACCTGATCAAACACCAGTCCACCAACCTTTGTAGAACGGGGAATACAACTAAAAACCAATGAGATCGCAGTTTGGTTGGCACACCAAGTATTCTGATCTTTATTTGCTTCATCTTCTAGGATAAGGTGCATAAATGACAACTAAGTAAAGAAAAAAACTGTAGTTGTTGTTGAAACTTTGGATATTCAAAACCAACCATCTCCCATGTTTTTTTTTTTTTTTTGGTGCAACATATACAATCCAATATGCAAATAGATTAATTTCCCTTGACATCTTAGACTGTGGGGCTCTTAAATTTTCACTTAACCTATCCAATAATTTTTCTTATATGGGTTGTTTTGCGTCAGCGTCCATATTGCATCCAATTGAAATACGTGAATATCCACATGTGAATTTCAAGGAGATAAAGATAAAATGATGAGCTTGACGATGAAGCAAGGAGGAAAAATATTGAGAAGGGACGATAATTTATTCCAGAGCAATTGCTTGAACCTGGACCTGTTGGCATAAGCCAACAAAACTAAGTTGGCCAAACCGAGTGGAAATTTAAATTCTTGATAAAGATGATCTCTTTTTCATGTTGGTACAAATGAAAGGATTGCCTTTCACATGAAGACCGCCCGTTGATTCAAAAAAACCCACAAAATTCCACATTATCACAAAAACCCAATCAAAATTAGAAACCGTTTTCCAAATATTATAGAATATTATTATTATTATTATTATTATTATTAAATGCGGAAAATGAAAGATAAGAAAAGGCAAAAGAAGATGGTAGAGATGAATGAGCCATAGAACACAAATCATCCAAGTGGCAGTGGTACCAGTCGAGAGGACCCAACCCCCCCCCCCAAAACGCCTTAAAACAGCTACAGATCACCCTATTTAATCCATAAATTATCTTAATTTATTAGAATTTCATTAGAAAAAAGGAAAGAAAATGTGTGAAAATATATATATATAATGGTACTATATATATATATATATATATATATATATGAAAGTGTTGATCATCGTGTAGTAGATAACAAACACGAGACTCCCTCCACAAGGAAAAGCCAACCCCACAGGCCAAAGAAGATCTTAGAATAGAAGAAGAGAGAAAGCAAAGCAAAGCAAAAGGCAATAAACAAAGAAAGGAAAGAGCGGAATAAGGTGCCCCTCTCTCTTGGACTGATTCGTTTTAATCGCATCTCCCTCTCTCTCCCTCCCTCTCTCTCTCTCTCTCTCTCTCTCTCTCTAACCTTCCTTTTCTCTTTCTTTCACTCTATATCCCACCAATCCATCTAATCTATCCGTATACATATATATACAACTCGCAAATACCATACCAAGCATGGCAAATTAACAAGGCAAAGCAAAGCAAAGGCAAGGCAAAGAAAGTTAGGTGAAAAACCAAAAAGAAGGAAAGCAAAGATGGGAAGACTGGTGAGGGAAAGGAGGATTGTTGTAGTGGTGATGGTGTTGGTATTGGTATTGGTGGCCTCTCAACGGAAATAAATCAATTTCCTGCCATTGATATTCTCTCTAAAGAACCCTTCTTTTTTCTGTTTTCGTATCCCCATTAGACTATTCGTACTAGTACCTGTCTCATTCTCTTACCTGTCATTGAAGAGTCCGCCTTAGCTTGGAGCATCTTTTCATGCTTTTTTATGTGTTAAGTGTTTATTGCTGCCTTTTACATTGCTCTCCATAATATCCTCCTCCTCCTCCTCTCCATTTCTTTTATTATCCAACAAGTCGCACACATATTCATTTCCCCCATCAAGCTCCGATCTCTCTCTCTCTCTCTCTCTCTCTCTCTCTCTATATATATATATATATATATACACATATGTATTAGATTAATTATCTACACAATGGCCGTTCAAGCTCAGTATCCTTCAAATGTCCTCCTTCTAAACAGGTTAAACCTCGCATTCTCTTCTGTGCTAAAAAAAATTCACTGTTATTTTAACCATAACGTACGTGCGCATTTGTGAATGACTCCGTTTCATATGATATGCAGAAATGAACAAGAAGGTCGTAATTATTCATTTCAGCCACAAAAAGGATTTCTTGATCAATCCCATATGTTGTTCAACGATGGAGATAAAGCCATCACGCCTGCAGGAGCTAATATCATCAATCCACGCAAAAGAGGAAGAGAAGGTGACATCACAGCTCAAACAATCCATCAATTCTCTGTGCAGTCTCATCATCATGATCATCTTCATCATCAACAGCCTCCCCAGCTAATACCCCTCTCTCAGCTCCACAATCAGACCGCCAAATCCAATGTGGTATCCACGGGTCTCCGTCTATCCTTTGGTGAACAACAGCAACAATTACTACAACAAAATCAACGACAACAACAACAACAAAGTAGTCTCGTATGTCAATCCCCTGCTTTCTTGTCTTTTATGTCTGAAGACTTCGCCACTCAAATTAAACGGCAAAAAGCCGAGTTGGACCAATTCCTTCAAGCCCAGGTATCTATTTAGCCTCTGCTCAATTGGGTTTTTGTTTTTTTTGTTTTTTTGTTTTTTTAATTTTTGGTTTCGGAGTGTTTAATTTGGATGGTCTTGAAATCAGGGAGAGCAGCTGAGGCGCACATTAGCGGAGAAGAGGCAAAGGCACTACCGCGCGCTGCTGGGCGTGGCCGAGGAATCGATCAACCGGCGGCTGAGGGAGAAAGAGGCCGAAGTCGAAAAGGCCACCCGCCGGAACGCGGAGTTAGAGGCACGTGCGGCGCAGCTTAGCACGGAGGCACAGGTTTGGCAAGCGAAGGCCAGGGCGCAGGAGGCGACTGCCGCGTCTCTACAGGCCCAATTGCAGCAGGCTATAATGTGCGGAGGGGGGCTGGCGCGGGGTAGCAGGAGCGGAAATGATGGGCTAGGGGGCGCCGGTGGCGTGGAGGGCCAGGCGGAGGATGCCGAGTCGTCCTATGTCGACCCCGACCGTGTCATCGCCGTGTCCGGCGGGCCGAGCTGCAAGTCGTGCCGGAAGAGGGTGGCGTCGGTCGTACTGTTGCCATGTCGGCACCTTTGTGTCTGCACAGAATGCGATTACGTGGTCCAAGCTTGCCCGCTTTGCCTACAAGTCAGAAACTCCAGTGTTGAAGTCTTCCTATACTAGTAGGCCGCCAGCCCAAATTCATGAGGCCCTGGCCCATGATGAGGCGTAGCCCATTTGGTAGCGATTTGCAGACAAAGATTAAAAAAAATAAAAAAAAGGTAAAAGAGAAACTTAAATAATGGTGATTATAATAAAATAATAGTTATAGTTTATCTCTTCTTTTTTTTTTTATCAAATATTAGCAAACTGAGACTTCAAATCTTTTTTAGTTTATAATAGGACAAAATAAAAAAAAAATTCATGTAATTGAATTTAATTAAATTTAAAATTTAGCCTTTATTATTATTGTTTTTGTCCGTCTCTTGGAGTGAAAGTACCCAGAGGTCATGTCCATGGCCAATTGTGTAGTGGCACTTTCTTTCTTCTTCTTCTTGTTTTTTTTTTTTTTGTTGTCTTTGTGGAATTTTAATTCATATATATATATAAAAAATTCTTTTATTTGATAGGTCTCCTGTTGTTTTAGATCTCATTGTGATTATCACGACGCCCCAACTCACTTACCATAATATTCTTCATTTCTTGTTGTCTTCGGTTGCAAGACACTGGGAGAATTATGGCTTAAGAATGCATTACAGTTGGATGGGTGTGATTTTCGGAAGTTTCATGAAAATCACCACCGAGCTAGGTATTTCCCATCGATGATTAGTAAGTAATTAGGGAATTCTTCTTGTGTTTTCCTTAACCTTGATTGTGGTCAATTGGAGAATGAAGTTTATAACAAGCATTTGCATTATGGATAGGTTGATTATTATGAGTTAAAAGTGTTGGGAGAATCCCATCCCATTTAATTTTCATTTGTTTAAAACTACCCACCCTAAAACAACTTTTTCTTGTTAGTGGAAATTGCAAGATCATTATCATACCACAAATGCATAGTGCGTCCACAAATATTTTGAGTCTTTAGTAGCCATAACTCAAATTAACATTTGAGTCTATGCATGCATTTAAAAAAAGAATTTGGTACAAATAATGTATAATTCTAACTTTCTTAATTAAAGCATAGAAATGATGTATTTGCCAAGAGCTCTTCCCTCTTCATTGTGTGCTCTATGCCCACTGTATTGCCAAGAACTTTTGCTTAAATTCTTGAAAGTTGTTTATCCTACGATGAAAAAAGCAAGTGGAAGCAAGGTGGGGTTTATTTTGTGGAAGAAAAGGGGGATGCTCATGCTACCGTCAATTATAGACCCTAATTATTACAGATACATGCATGGAAAAATAATGCACCGCTCCTGGCCATTGGAGATGATCCCTGGACTGACAAAGAAACTACACACACACTCACACACACACACACACACACACACACACACACGCATGTATTAATTAATTAGATATGTAATTGTTTCAGACGGATGCCCAATAACCCAATACAAGTATAGAATAAGGAATAGATAAATTCGGCAAAAAAGTGGAGGTGGAGATAGATGGCATCAATAAAAGAGCACGTTGTGAAACGCGAATTTAGATTTGGAATGACTTGGCCAATTAGTATTATAATAGAAATTTTGTCATTTTGCAAGAAAATAAGAGAGAGAGAGATGCACTGGTCGAACTCATAAAATGGAATTTATGTGTAATTTTATCACTAGATATAATAGCCTGACGGTGGTTTGATGTTATTTTTTTTTTCTATTGATTTGACTTTAAATTTTTTTAAAATTGTTCGTTTTGTGAATAAAAAGTAATATATGACGAGAAACAGTTTTGAATTTCAAATTCAACCACGAATAAAAGAAAATTTATGACTTTTAAATAAAAGGAAATTTATGATAAAACACAATATTAAGTTCTAAATTGGAATACAAATAAAAAGAAAATTTAAAATGAGGCCCGAGGTTAAATTTTAGAATTAATTTTATTCCAATATGTGATGATAGATACATCCACAAAATACCTTTATTTCCTGTTTTAAAAAAAAAAAAATTGTCTGATTGTGATTTAGTACATCTTGAAATGGGTCTGAAATGATAAGTTCTAAGTAAACAATTCAAAATATCCATGGGTAAACGCAAAAAATTAGCGAATTACTGCCTATTAAATCCAACCTCAACCACTAAAAAAGACAACTACGAAGCTGGGCCAATGGCACAATTCCATCGATATACAAGGAATGGAACTAGGTAAGAGTACCCAGGCCCATAATATCTACTTTTGCATCTCTTTTAGCCCTATTTGTTAATTATGATGTTTATTATTTTATGAGCGTAAAAACAACAATTGTCAATGTTACATTTTCTAGTCTTAGTTTCTGTTTTTATTTTTTTATCTTTTATCAATCCCTCCGAAGAGAGTATATATGCTTTATAACATTTGAATCAAAAATTATAGTAAAAACGTCACTACATAAGGAACAATATGAGAATAAGAGAAAGATACTATTGTAATTTCATTCTATTCAACTGTATTACTTGTATAATTAAGTAAAATGTCATTAATTTATATTTATTATTATTATTATATTATTATTTTTTAAAATATTACTATTTAGTTTTTTTTAAAATATTACTTCAAATAATGGGCAACCTATTAAAAAAGAGAGAAACTAAATATTAACACTTAACAAGTAATATAATAACAATAAAAATTATAAATTAATTATATTTTAAAATAAATTAAATTAAAAAATAAAAAATTTACTTTATTATTTTTATTTTGTTATCGTCTTATTTTTTAAATATTGTTATGTAGTAATGTTCTTAAAAAAATGAAGGTGGAAAAAATGTAGGAAAAGAGATTGCTTTATTTCTTTTATTTTATTTCATTTTTTATGAGCCAACAGATTTTTGACTTTTTTTTTTCTTTTATATTGCTTTATCAATGCTTTGTTGTATGAGAATATTTTCATAAATGAGTTTGGGGTTAGATTTTCATGTGAGGAATTCATTGAAATTTGCAGGCTTTTACAATGTAAAAGGATATAAAAACCTAATATTATGGTTATTCAACTTTATATAAGAATATTTCAATGGGAACAAAAATTAAAAGTATGGACGAATATTAAAGAAACACAAGTGTGTAATTGATGGTAATAATAATAACAATAATTTCATATAAACTCACATTTAGAGTATGTCAATTTATTTGGGCCTATATAACATATTTATAGTAAAATAATAAATATTAATATAAAATTTTTTATATTGTATCAAGTATTATATAGTATATAATATGTATATATTCATATATATATAATTTTTTGAGTTAAATTTAAGTATGATAATTTAAAATATTTGCTAGCATCTCATGGCCATGTTCAGCTAACTGTGAACATACAAGGTGCATTCAAAGCCGCCAAAAAGGGGTCGGCACGGGTTAAATTGGGGCGTTATTGCCGGCTAACAATGGGAGAAACACATAAATGGTAACCGGGTCATGTACGTCGAGTTGTAGTTGTGCATTCCATCCCTGCCCCACACACATTTAACCATATGATCCGTACAAAATAAAAAGGTTAAGACCAAATAGAAGTAACTATCAATAGCATGTGAAACTGAAATTTATAAGAAATAAATGAGCTATCCATGTTGTAATTGTATGGCTAATAGACTAATAAGTTTTCTTTTTGAACCCCCCAAAAAAAAAATTAAAAAAAAGAATAAAAATTTCTTACCTTTTGTCCATAATAAAAAAATAACTAAAATTTTTTTTTGTTATCTCTAAATTTTAGTTGAAGTGAAAATTTTTATAGATATATATAATTAAAAAGATAAATCTCTTCTATATATATATATATATATATATATAAAATATTATAATATTAAATTTTTAATAAAATTATTTATTTTATTTATACAAAAATTGATATTGTACCATTATTTTAATTATAATTATAAATTATTAGGTTAATAGAATTATAATAAAAATTAAGATTATATTGAAATTTTATTGGTAGTGAAACTATATCTTTTTTTTTTCTTATTTTTTTTTGTCACGAACAGTGTCAACAGTTGTGTCAAAGGTAATAATGCAAGGGTTAAAAATTAGGAGTACAATTGGGGACAATGGCTGTAATAATGTTGACTCTTTTTGTGATAATCAAATTTTTACTGTTAAAAAGTATAAATTTTTATTTATATCATATTCTAACTCACTTGAATCTTCACAAAATATAGGTTTTAAATAATTATTACCTAACTCTGTTCTTCCCATGGGGTTTCAACTATGGATTCGTCCTAACAGGCATGCATATAACAGTTGCGAAGATTAATTAAAACAAATGATACGGCCAAGCCACTCGAAGTGTTGTGGCGTGTAGTACAAGTTAAATAGTTATCGATAAACCTAGATGGGCCCAGACTGGACTTCTGTACTAGTCGAGTTTCGGCCCAATGGGGGCCGTTTCTTGAAATGCACGTTATGGAACACGAGCCTTCAATCACTAGTGGGCCTGTCCTAAGAAATTCATCCAACAAAAACGCTTAGATTCTATTGACCAATTTCTTACAAATTCGATTATAGAACTCTCTGAAGAGAGACCGCGAGAGGTCGGCTTGAAACCTGGGCCGCGGAGACATTGTCGCTTCCGATTCCAGATGGAGTGCGAGGAGGAAACATTGAGAGGATCGGGTTTGAGACGAAGATGAGGAACGTGGAATTATAGCCAAGCATTTGAGATGGGGAGCCCAGGGAAGGACGTGCATGGAAAACACCAGAAAGACCACAACAACATGCAGATCCAAACCAACCCAATCTTCAAAGTTATCCTATCTATAGCCTATCCTCCAAATGCGTCCAATAAAATGGCTTTTTCGGTCAAGCGACAAATCCAATGCAAACCCTTTTCCTCTCACAAAGCAACACTTCAAAGTCGCCCCATTTTACATCTATATATATATATATATATATATATATATACATAAAGTTTATTCTTTCTGAACAACATAAATCAACGGACACAATTAGTTAATCTCACTAAAATCGATTATTTTAACTTAACGTAAAATTCACTACATGTGGTAATGAGGAGATAAACAATTTCTTTTTTTTTTTTTTTTTTTGTGAAGACTGTAAATTAACACATACCCAATTAATTTAACTATATAAGACATTAAAAAAAGAAGAAGTATTTGTTATATTTATTCTTTTTTTTTTTACAAATATTATTATTTTTTATTTTAACTAAATCTTGCTACTTCTTATTATGTGTAACCAAATTATAAATAAATTATATTATAAGAATAAAAGGGTTAAAATAAAAAGCTTCTAAAACAAATACAACATTATTTGTGCTCTCTCATCTCAATTTATGATTTTTTTTTTCATCTGCAAATGCAACAAATAAAAATCCATTATACATAAAATATTGTGAAACGAGGGACGTAAATGTCATTTAACAGAAAATAAGACAAGAAAAAAAAATAAAATGAAATGGCCGAACCCAGCCTGCCTTATCTCCACCTTGCCTTGGCATTTCCGCTTCCATCTTACGCACTTCAATCGCTCTGCCTCGGTTCTCCTTGCAAACTGTGGAGTTCAGAAAAAAAGCTCATTTGACAATCTGCTTCATGGACTCCCAGGCCTCTCCACCGGAAACGACGCCGCATTTCACAGGTTCTGGTCATTCTACTGGTTTAACTTCGTCCTTTGATGATTCTCCTATTGATAGTTCGGTTGAGAAGCATGGTTTAGAGGCTGATAATAGTAGGAATGGAACTGCTGGTGATGGTGATGGTGGTGGTGGTAGTAGCGATGGAGAGTTTGTGAGTGGTAGTGAGGAGGAGTTTGAAGCGGCGGCGACGCCGGAGATTCCAATTCTTCCGGTCCCGGAGAAGTCTTTGGGAGGGGATGATAACGGTGCCCCTTTTGATGATTGTGTGGAGTTTTTTACACCGAGGTGTGAAGAGCCGGCTCGGAAAGCGTCCGAGAATGGTGATGATGACGGCAAAGATGTTTTGGGTGAGTCTAAATTCGGCGTTTTGTATGAGCGTGAGTTGGTTGGAGACGAGGGTAAGGGATTAGAGATAATTGGGGCCGAGGTCTCTGGTGGAAAACTTGCAACTGGGGTTGTTGTGGACGGTGAAGGAAAGGGGTTTGTTGAGAATATGGAAGAGATGCAAGCAGTCCCCGAGAAGCCGAACCTCGATGAAAGTGAGTCCGGGGATGGAGAGGTGGTTGAAGGTGAGAAGATAACTGAGGTTGTTGGTGGCAAACAATCTGCCAAGATTAAAGAGGTCAATGAAAATGAAGGAGTGAATTCTGGGGCTTTAGAGCTGGAAAATGATAAGTTGGTGGAAACTAATGATGGAATTGAGCCTGCTGTGGAAATGGCCATAGACAAGTTGCATGTTGTGGCTAGTGACAAAGTGGATGGAGGGATTGGAGAAGGAATTTCGGCAATTGAATCGGCTGCACTGGCTACACAGATGATTGGTGCTTATGAAGTGGAACATTTGGAACACAAACAAGCCCACAATGGTGCTGTGAATGAGTTGAAAAATGAAGTCTCATGCAAAACTGATTTGCCTCAAGTTGACACTCGTACAAAGACACTAGTTAAGCCAGAAGCTGAAGATGAAGAAAGACATGATCCAGATGAAGCCAGTGAGAACGAAGTCTCGGTGTCTGATGGAGGAACTGAAGGTAGTGTATTTGGAAACTCTGAAGCTGCCAACCAATTCTTGGAGGAGTTGGAACGAGGATCAGGTGTTGCTTCTCAATCTGCTATGGAGAGTTTGCGTGATCATGTGCACGGAATTGATGGTCAGATTGTCACAGATTCAGATGAGGAAGTTGATGCTGATGAGGAAGGAAATGGTAAGCAGCTATTTGATTCTAGTGCTTTGGCAGCCCTCTTGAAAGCAGCAACCACTGCTGGATCAGATAGTGGTACTATCACTATGACCTCACAAGATGGATCAAGGCTTTTCTCTGTTGAGCGACCTGCTGGTTTGGGATCATCTCTCCAATCCATGAAACCTGCTTCACGCTCAAACCGTCCCAATCTTTTTGCTTCTCCAAGTGTCACAGCTGCAGGTAACTCAGATAACTTGAGCAAAGAGGAGAAGAAGAAACTTGAAATGTTACAGCAGCTAAGAGTGAAATTTTTGAGACTTGTCCACAGGTTAGGTTATTCTCCTGAAGAATCTGTAGCAGCACAGGTTCTATACCGTCTGGCACTTCTTGCAGGGGGGCAAACCAATCAACTGTTTAGTCTTGATGCTGCAAAGATGAGGGCTTCGCAGCTTGAAGCAGAGGGGAATAATGATTTGGACTTCTCCTTGAACATCCTGGCCCTTGGGAAGACAGGGATGGGAAAGAGTGCTACAATAAATTCTATCTTTGGTGAGGAAAAATCAGCTATCCATGCATTTGAGTCTGCAACTACTTATGTTAAAGAAATATATGGTGTAGTAGATGGAGTTAAGATCAGGGTCATTGATAGCCCAGGTCTCAAGTCTTCTGGTTCTGAGCAAGGTGCAAACCGCAAAATCTTGTCTTCCATAAAGAAGTTCATGAAGCAATCCCCCCCTGATATTGTCCTCTATGTTGACCGGCTTGATACACAGACCAGGGATCTTACTGATCTACCATTGTTAAGGTCTATTACTAGTAACCTTGGTTCTTCCGTCTGGCGAAATGCCATAGTCACTCTAACTCATGCTGCTTCAGCACCTCCTGATGGACCATCTGGTTCCCCATTAAGTTATGAGGTGTTTGTGGCTCAACGGTCACATTTTGTTCAGCAATCCATTGGACAAGCTGTCGGTGATCTGCGTTTGATGAATCCAAGTTTGATGAACCCTGCATCTCTTGTAGAGAATCACCCTTCCTGCAGGAAAAATAGAGATGGCCACAAGGTGCTCCCTAATGGGCAAAGTTGGAGACCTCGGTTGCTGTTGTTGTGCTACTCTATGAAAATTTTATCTGAAGCAAATTCATTAACAAAACCCCAAGATCATTTTGACCACCGGAAGCTTTTTGGCCTGCGTCGCTCACCTCCCCTTCCATACCTGTTGTCTTGGTTGTTGCAGTCTCGTACCCACCCCAAACTCTCGGCTAATCAGGGGGGTGACAGCATTGATTCTGAAATTGACTTGGCTGACTTTTCAGAATCTGATCAAGAGGAAGAAGATGATGAGTATGATCAACTCCCGCCATTCAAGCCCCTCAGGAAAACTCAGATTGCAAGACTTAGCAAGGAGCAAAGAAAAGCATATTTTGAGGAGTATGATTATCGTGTGAAGCTTCTCCAAAAAAGGCAGTGGAAGGAAGAGTTGAAAAGAATGAGAGATATCAAGAAGAAAGGAAAGGTTGCTGCAGATGAGTATGGATACATGGGAGAAGATGCAGATGCAGAAAATGAAGGCCCAGCTGCAGTGCCAGTTCCATTACCCGATATGGTCTTGCCACCTTCCTTTGACGGTGACAATCCAGCTTACAGGTATCGGTTCCTGGAGCTGACCTCACAATTCCTAGTAAGGCCAGTGCTTGATACCCATGGTTGGGACCATGATTGTGGCTATGATGGTGTCAACATAGAACACAGTTTGGCAATGGCTAATCGGTTTCCAGCCGCTGTTGTTGTTCAAGTAACCAAGGACAAAAAAGAGTTCAATATCCATCTAGATTCTTCAATTTCTGCAAAGCATGGGGAGAATGGATCAAGTATGGTTGGCTTTGACATCCAAAATGTTGGAAAGCAGCTTGCCTACATTCTCAGGGGTGAGACCAAATTCAAAAATTTGAAGAAAAATAAGACAGCAGCCGGGGTATCCATTACATTTTTAGGTGAAAATGTGGCTACTGGTTTCAAACTTGAGGATCAGTTTGCACTTGGAAAGCGCCTTATGTTGGTTGGGAGCACAGGGACTGTCCGTTCTCAGGGTGATTCAGCATACGGAGCCAATTTGGAAGTGCGCATGAGGGAAGCAGATTATCCCATTGGCCAGGACCAATCCTCTCTGAGCCTCTCTTTGGTAAAGTGGAGGAGGGATTTAGCTCTGGGGGCCAACATTCAGTCCCAGTTTTCCACTGGACGGAATTCTAAGATAGCAGTTCGTGCTGGATTGAACAACAAGATGAGCGGACAAATCCTTGTTCGAACAAGCAGCTCTGACCAGCTTCAGATTGCACTTGCGGGTCTTCTTCCGATTGCAATGGCAATCTATAAACTCATTCGACCTGGTGTTAGTGAGAATTACTCAATATACTAGATCCTGTTTCCTTTTTGGTTTGATGTGCCATCGATCTGCATCATAGATTAGAGCTATATCTTCAGTGTGATTTATTCTTGAATAAAGTTAAGTTCTGATCCATGTAGGCCACATTTCTTTTATAAGATTTGATAAGGATAATTCCTATAGGCCGCCAACAAGCTCCTAGTCCAGTCCAAGAATGTCTGCTATGCCTCTTTTCAGTCCTGTCTAATAAAAACACTACCTCTTTGTACTAAACACGTCACCCCTTGGGTTGCACACATGTAATCCACCTGCATGATTCCTCTGACCATATATCAGTACCTGAACTTGATTATAAATACCCCTTGAATATCATTTTCAAGGTACGCATTAATTATTCTCTTATTCCCTCAAGTTTTCCCTCATCACACTCTTGCTGACTAAAATATCGAAGTGCTAATGCTGGGTCTTAACCTGGCATCCCTTAGACCCAGGTCCTCATCCATCTGGCTTCATCCAAATCTTACCCAATCAAGGTTCATGTTAAATAATTGTAATACTTTGAGATGGTTTCATAGACGGAATTGTTGAAGATGATAGTTTCATTGTTTCTTTAGCAATTTGCAACTTTTTGTGCATTATTTCTGTACACCTTTTTTGTTTTTGGCCTTTTCTTTCTTTACTTTAAATTCTGTTGGGTGACAAAGCCACCATTCAGCTTCCCTCTTGTTATGATGCTTAGTCAACACATTATATACCATAGCAACTGCCTCCAGGAAATCAATCATGAACGGATTCATTGTAAAGGGGGAAGTGCTGTCGTTATTGACTGTTCCTTTCCAATTCTGTGGTTCTTATTATGGGCATGGATCTACTATCTGGTCTATTTAGACGGCTTATTGTTTAATTTGACTGTTCCAGCTGGTACATTTAGTTATTGATTAGCATACCACAAATCGCTTAGGTGTCAGCAATTGACAGGTGAAGTAGTCCTAGATTGTGGTTAATTACACAAGAAAAAGGGTTTGGGAAGTTTAAAAATTATAATTTGGCACTTTGAATTTTTCAGCTTGTTGCAGTCCATGAATTATGCCTTTTTGGTTTTTCCTGGATTCTAACAGCACAAGAAAAATTCAAAGGGAGAAGAGGGAAATTCAACAAGGCAGTTAGACTGTGCATGGAATAATGTGACTAACTTTTGGGGGCCAAAAAAATACTGCTGGATTTGTAAATAAGTAAGCAATGAGCCGTAAATCAGCAAGTTCCAATTACAGCTAATTAATTATTTATATATTTTCAGTTTTTTTTTTTAAATACTAAAATTGTCTGATTTTTAACTTTGTTTTTACTTTTTTTTTTTTTTTTTCCCTTAGAGGAAGTCCAAGTTTTGACATTGGAAGATCCATGAATGGCAATTGGAGTCGATAATGGGTTGGGCTGGTAGAAATGCGACCCAACCCAGCTCACGATAATCTGTGACGAACCTAATCATTTTTGGTCATGCCCAATAATGACTTCCTGGGCTAGGAGGCCCACACCAGCATATTCCCCCGTTGCTCGGTTTCTTTTAATCTTTTTTTTTTTTTCTTCAATGAAAATACGAGGGAAATAGATGTTATAATATTATTTTGAAAACTTAACTGAAATTTCGATAAAGAAATTTTATGTATTCATAATTTTCACTTTGTCCATAATTGATAGACTACAACGAAGTGACCACACATTTAAATTTACTTGGCGATTAAGCTTCATTGCTTCTTCATTTATTTTTTTAAAGCTATTATTTTATTTTTATTTAAATTAAAAATGAATTGTCATTAGTAGTTTAAACTCTCGTTTGTTTGAACAGAAAAAAAAAAGAAGAAACATGTAGACGATATAAATTATGAAAAAAAAAGAGAGAGAGAGATTGAAGGGCATAAACAATGGAATAATATTGAAAGAAAAATTTCTGTAAAAATAAATAAATAAAAGTAGGAGTTGTAAAACTATAAATAAGGAAAGAACCCGGTTTAACTGTAAATAATTTAAAGCAGGTGGGGCACAAACGGGAAAACACATTGTTTACGCTAACAAAAAGTTAGAAGAGTAGTGCAAAATGGCCAAATTATGGTCATTTTTAAACCAAATATAATATCTGATATTTTGTATATATTCTATTTTTAAATATCTCACATAAATATATGAACTCTAAGTGAATATAAACATTTTTATTTTTATTATAATAAAATTGGAATTGTGTCGTAAAGTGATTATTTTAGCATAAAATATAAATATATTGTGATATTATCAATAAAACAGTTTTTGATTGAATAAGAAATATAATCTGATGTTTTAAATATTTTACATTTGAATTTATGTGATACTATATTTTGGCAAAATATCAAGATCTAATGTGGGTTGCTGGGTCTAACAATTGAGTCAAACCAATAGTGGTTCATCCAATTTTTCAGAAGAATTGGCTTGTTTTTGAGGTTAAATTCACCGATCAGACTAACCGGGTCGGGTGTAAATTTTTTTGACTAACCGGGTGTTAATTTTGTATTACATAATATCTCTGGATTTTTTTTTTAAAAAATTGTTTTCCGATTATTTGGCAATGAAAAATCTTGCGTTTTCGTTAAGTTCAGAGACCGCACGTGCGTGAGTTCAGATCAAATCGTTTATGCAAGTAATAATTAAAGAGATAAATTTGCAATTGGCTGTGGTATTGGCACGCTCTATCTCTCTCTCTCTCTCTTTTTTTTTATTTAAAAAAAAGAACGAAATAGAGGCAGCCTTTCTAGCATTTTACCAAGACACCAACCCACTTGACGTCGTGCTAGTAATTCCATTATTTGTCTGAAAGGAAATTTTCTTTGTTAAAAAAAAAAACCATTCCACTTAATTTTGATTTCATCTTTCTTGTGTTAGATAGGGAGAAATATACCTGAAAGTGAAACCCATCAATGAACAGCTATTTCAGTTCTCAGAAGTCAGAACTTTCAATTTGGACGAATGTTCTGTCCATAAAAAAAAAAAAAAAAAAAAGGAAATTCAATAGCTTTTGCTCATGTAAATGTAGCATCGAGGATTCTTTAATGAATCTAGCATTTTGATATGAAATAACCATTTATCATCTCTAATATGCATTGGAATGCTACCCGGGTAATACATGATTCCTTGCCCATGTGTAAAACCTCCTTAATTTCTAGGGCTTTTGCTCGTATAAGCTTCAGATTTTCTTGTTCAGATGTAACAGAGGCTGATTTTGCAATTCACAACATTGTTGAAATCTTACTTTTGATGGGTGCCATTTGTTCTACCCAGTTTACACTTGCCTGCTAGCCAAATCAATGAGGTTTCTTCCAAAGTCTTGCATGGAAATTTGGAGCTGAGTTCTGGGTGCATATGCAGTGCATGCTCTGAATGGCTCCTACTTTGGAAACTTTTCCTGCACCGATCCATTTTCCAGTTTGGCTGGCTTCGGAGGAGTTTTCAGACAGAATTTGGCCTGGTGGCATTGAAATTTGCCATCTTTAGGCGTGGAACAACTTTGTTTGAAATTCGCTTTACAATGTAGTTTTTTTTTTTTTTTTGTCAATTTGGGTAGAAGCAAAATTCATACTTCAATTCTGGCTTAGAGAGAAGAACATTAAAAGGTACAATCTTATCTTCCAATGAAAGTCAAAATTGATGGCAAAAGCGGCAAGATAAGCACAACGACGAGGGCAGCACCAGCGATAATGGCAATGCAGGTCCACTTCCTAGAACTCTTCTGATATTCCCTGGCTTCCTGAAGATTTTCGGTCCCTCGCCGGACAAAAGAGCTGGCATGCGCGACGTGGCTTTCAATGTCATTTAGCTGATGACCCTGAGCTTCTACAAGAGCAGCCATGTCCAAAAAAACCTGATGTAGCTCAAGCAAATTCTTCTCTATCTCCTTCACAGCATCGTGTCTCTCTTGAATTTCTGATATCGTATCGAGAATCTGACCCCTCCCTTGTTCCTGGATTGCCTTTTGAAGGAAACTTTCGCTTTCTCCACTTGAAATCAATGTCTCAATTGTTTCCTCGCTTGCCTTCTCTCCTGTGATTGTAAAATACCTGCGCTCCACGGTTTCTTTATATTCTAAGTTCATTTTGGCCCTGAAATTCTGAAAATCGTCCATGAGATCCTTCAGCTTTTTTCCCAACCCGCTAACAACAGACGTCCTGGTTCGATCTGCAGAAGACCCTGCGCCGCACCCGGGGACATTCCTGTAAGCTGCATTGGACCTTTCTAAAGCTTCAAGCTTGCCCTTGATCATTTTAACCCGTTTCAGCACTTGTTGCACGTCGTTGTCCATCCGGGCACGCAGATCCTTCATGGTCTTGGCATTGTGCACAATCTTGCTCTCTTCATTGGCTTCTTGCAAGCTCTTGTACAGCTTCTCAACGGTTCTCATGTCTTCCTTAACATTTTCGACATCTTCGAAGAACTTGTCAAGATTCATTGTCGTGCCGCCTTCCATGTCGTCACGGTGGGCCTGCTGCCTAAGATCAGTGTACCTCTTGAACGAACTTGAAAACAAATCATTCATCTTGGCAGAATTTCGATGTGATCACTACTTGATGTGATATCGTTCTTCTGCAAATTTATACAATTTTTCCTTGGAGCAACTAATTAGTTGAAGATGTTGGTAAGGCTACAATTAAAGAAATTAATCTAATTACAGGGTGGTGCTCGCAATCGCAATCCGAGGTTTGCCCGAAAGGATTTTTCGTCATAAACAAAATCTAATTACAAGGTGGGGTTACAGATTTTTGGTAATATGGTCTTTCTCTTCATCTCCTGCGAGCTGCCGCCTTACGAGGAGCAAGAGATCGGAGGTGGCAAAACCAAAAATTGTCGCAACAAAACGGACCTAAACTAAGTTCCCTTATTTTTGGAGTGGGAAATGATTGTGCATGAGAGGCTTGAGATGGGTTTGAAATTACAACCAACCAAGCTTTAACTAAAAGGCCGTTTAGTGGCATTTGATTGCTGAAGGTTTTGAGAATGTTACAAGCGGCTTTCCCTTTTTCATTGGACCGTGGACAGCTTTGTTGACTTGGTCATCCTTCTTTTTCCTCCCAGCCACTACAACCAGGGAATGACTCGCTCGTTTTCCTTTTTTTCTTTGTTTTTTTAATAAGATTTGTTGATTTGTTTTTTTTCTTTTTTCTGTTACAGATTTTTTTTTTTCGAACCGCAAGATTTGCTGATATACTGTAAATTGAAAACAAATGTGTTATAACTTAAAATGATTGTTTCTTCTTCAACCTCAATTCATATGGTTTATCACATTTGTCAATTGATCAGGCTATTATATATAAACTTTTTAGAGTTATTGCTACGAATTATTTGAATCAATTTTTTCTTGAAAATAGAATGTCACATCAGCTTCTTCCGAAATTTCTTGCATAAATAGATATTCGCAATTTTCTCTAATTAAATTTTATAAATAGAAAGGAGAATTAAAATATATATATATATATATATGTTGGCCAAATTGAAATTTTCTAAAAGAGAACCCATCCACTATGCCATTTGTATTATTCATTTAGGCGACAGAAATGAAGTCAATAAATAATGAAGATGAGTAAAAGAAATATCTTTTGTTGGAATGTCGGGACTAAGTAAAAGAAAAAATTGTTTGCGGTAAGGCAATTTTTCATGATGCCATTGGCTTTTAATTATCTCATACAACAATATTTCATTTCAACGTTAATCTAGAAAGACAGATACACTTGTGACTGTAAATCCTGTATAGCCTTGAAAGACATTTGGCTGTAAGGGCTTGTTAGGTTTAGATGTTTTAATTGATGTTGTTGTATGTTGTTGCTGATTGTTGTCACTAAATTGCTTTTGCTAAAAAATTAAAAATATATATATTTATTTAGATTGATATCATTTATTGTTATTAAATATTAAAATGCACTATTTGAGATATTGTTTTGTATCACAATAGTTAATATTTTTTTTGTCTAGTTTGTTTGTATTTTTTGTCGTGCGACAAAAAAAGGACCAAATATTGAGTGATCTGCACTGGAATGTAATGTCTTGAGCTATTAGAACATCACTGCCATTATTAGGAGGAGCTCACTCATGTTCAACTCACAAAGCAGCATGATTTTTTTTTCTTTTTTTTTTTTTTATAAAATAGATAAGTGAGAGTGGTATATATTAGATTAGGCCGTTATATTAAATCAATAGAGAAGTAAACTCCATGATATATAGCAACTGAATGTATTAATTATAACTTAAAATCATGATTTTTACATAAAATAATAGGTTCTCTAATTACAAAATCACAACGAATCGGTGTTAAACAGCATGGTTATCTCAAAAACATATGTTATGCTGCATCACGCAGTTATAACTCCTTGATCGCCTCCCATTAACGCTATAGTGCAACCAATGAATTGCAGAATTTCCCGGGAGGAAGATGATTATTTGTATACAAGGAAATTATACACGGCCGTTCCATAAGACGGTTGGATGTTTATTGCTTAATAAATCTCTTTTTGTTTTTTTTTTTTCGGTGGTTCACAATGAATCTTTTAAATATCGAGTATTATTGTGTAATTTTCTGGCAACTAATACAACTGATTTGACTTTATATTCTGATCAATGGAATGTGTGTGAAAAAGAAAAAGGTATTTTGAAATTTTTAATGATGCTGCTAATACTTTATTCGGTACTTCTTATCCTGTTATGCATTTATTAATGATGAAACGCTCGCTGTTATTTTACTAAAAAAGAGTGACATTGATGAAACTTCGAAAAAAAAAAAAACTATTAAGGTTGTCAAGTTAAATAACTTTGGGATCAGAAGCAATTTCAGATATTTATTTAGTTGCTACTATTTTTTTTTATCATTATATTAGACTAAAAAGGATCACAAGCTTATCTGAAATTACTATGAGTGTCTAAATTTGAAAGAAAAAGTTGATGCCTGTGCTTTAATTAATGAGATTAAACAATCAATTACATAAGATCCATTGTGTTGCATGTGCTTTCATTAACTCTCAATAACAAGCTCCTGCTTATCAGTCAAGTTGTGAAATTTGTTAAAATTGGAAAAGTAAAGCAAATTCCCTCTGAAACAAAAGATACCAAGCTATCAAGTTTAAATAGGGAGCTTGAAAATTATTTCACTGTCCTTTTCTCCCTTAATGATATGAAGGAGAGATGCAAAGAATTTCAAATTCAAAATAAGCAGAAAAAACAAGCTAACAATTTTTCAATCTTCTCAGTCATTACTAAACATGTCTTGACGATTAGTCTTAAAACGGGTATACACCCTAGGCAATTTACGTGCAGCTAATTATAATTGTCATAAATTTGTATCGACTAAAAAGGAAAAATTGCCCAAACAATATATATTGGTAATTATATGCATCTTGATCGAGCAATAATCTTTATGGAGTTGGGGGGAGGAGAGTTTGGTGTCACGGAATTGTTACTTTCTTTTTAGTATATAATTTATTAAAATATATAATATTTATATTTATATAACTAAAAATTTCACTCTTTTTATTTAATATGAAATATAAAAATTAAATTTTATCTAATTCGTACATATTCGGGATATAACTCGTTTATGATATTAGGCACATTCTCAACATTAGGGTCAAATTGGACATGTGACCTATGATAAAAGAATACTGATTGAGACATAAAGTTAGTATTATGGTGTTTAAGTCAACGGGTACGTAACGAGGTAAAATTTGAGGAATAAAAAACAATTAATATTTATTTTAAAAATAATAATTATAAAATATTTATAATCATATTCAAAATATTGTTATATGGTTAAAAAGTTAATCTAAATAAAATACATTTCAGCCATGCATTTAATCACTTCCACCATGCATCTATTCGTTTAAAGTAATTAGGACATTTTCCTAGATTAACCATGCCTAATTATAATTTTTTGAGCGCACCATGCCTCGCTAGAATGGGCAGACAAATAAGCACGCAATGCATTTTGCCATGTTATATCAGCGGCATCATGAATGGTCAAAATTAAATGAAAAAAATGGAAATAATGTCTCGGACTCCTCCACATACATATGAGAAATATACATGTAAAAAGTGAGCGATGCTAGATCTGCATTTATACGATTATTGGAGGGTTTGAATTGTAATTCCCAAATGTTAAGAGTTTTAATCGGAACACTTCAAAGGCCAAGATTTATTTTATTATTAATTCCACACATTTTAGTGTTTTTTTTTTTATGTAATTTACCCTAGCCTTCTATGACTAGTTGATCACCGATTGGTCATTGATTCAAATGCTTACAAGCAAGTGCCCCCCCCCCAAAAAAAAAAACCTACTTTATGGACCATTTTTTTTTTTTTTTAAATAATTGTTGATGGGGAGTGCATGGGCACATTGATCGGAATCAGGGTCTCGTGTATGAAAATTTGTTGATTTATCATCAAACTTTCATTTTGAATAGTAATTTATGAAAAAATTTGGACTTATAAGGTGACCCACCTAACATACCAGGCCAGAAATCTACGGGCCATTTACTATGAGCCACAGGAATCTCTACTCCCCATTTTTCGCATCATTTCTATCAAATTAAAATCCGCCACCTAAGGAAAAAAAAAAAAAAAAGAGTGATGTTGTGGACATTTAGCCGAATGGAAGAAAAGTCCTCGGTGTTTCCAAAATATTAAGAGAAAACCATACTCATTAATGATTACATTGATTGATGGCCCCATGAAACGAAAACAAAGTGTGCCTAAAAATATGCACAAAACCACTGGTTAGATGCTGCCTTTCCTTTTACTTTTAACCCGTTTTGGTTATACCAGATTGCGACGCCAGCGTAATCCTAAGAGGAAGATGAAGATGAAGATGAAGATCCCCTTGAGTGAGAGTGACCTTACATTATTTTCTTTGGTATTATAATTTGAAAACCACCAAATTATGTGATGCAATTGCTAAAAAATAACAAATTTCTTACATTTTAGATGTCATATATCAGGCCAAATTCTTATAATTTTCACTACTCAAACTCACAACCCTCACTTATAATGAAATAGTCTTTGCTCGTACCAAGTCATAACTTTCACGGAAGTGTATACATACAAGAATTCAAAATTTTCTACTCCTATCCCTTAACCCTAAAAAAGGGGTTTATTTTAGGTTGGTCATAACTATATATGCACAATTCCTTGTTCACAGGCATCCCAATTTATAGCCTGATTCAATTATCTACAAACTGGGGCTCAGCAAATCAGAAAACAAATCTTGAGTGCCCCACCTAACACACCAGCCGATATCAAGAAATCTATGGGTCGTTTACAAGGTGCCCGTGGAATCTTTATTCCCTTGCCATTTTTTTATTAAAACGTCCCTATCAAATGTTCATATGGTACATGAAAAAATCCGTCACCCAAAGAAAGCGACCTTCCAAAAAATTAAACCACCCAACCATCAAAAGGAACTGAGGAAAAGTCTTTGGTGTTCCAAATTTCTAGAGGCACCCATATTCATTTCATTGATCCGTGGCTAATAATAAAAATATTTTTTTTTTAAAAAAGTCCCCAGTAGGAAGCTACCTTTAGTTCTACTTTTAGCCCGTTTTGCTGCTACTGAATTGCGACGTTAATGTTCGTACAATTAGGCCACTGGCAGTGGAATAGCCGGCCTAACATAGATGAAGGAAGCTCACTCTTATTTAGCATGTCATGAAGGTTAGGCAAGTAAAGAAAAAGGTCACACTACGTAGAAAGTCATCGATTATAATATGGGAGATTGTCGCTTCAATGAACACAATTATTTCATGGGAATCAAATCACACTTTAAGGCCCTTTGCGCTCTAGTTGCATTCGAATAAAAAAGCTCTTCAAAATCAGTACTGATCATATAATGATTAAAAATAACTACTCTTGTGGTTGATAATCTTATACAGTAACATCAATACGTTATTGGCCACATGTGAGGAGCATTTAGGGAAGTTGGGAACAAGTGGAGGGTGCAACGAGAATAATCTTCGTAATTAATTATGGAACAAGACCAACGAAACATGCTCTAATTAAATGGATATTAGGGTCAACAGTTAATAGGGTGCACGGCTGCCGGGCAAACTAAACCGATTCACAGGGAAATAGAAAGCCTTACTGGGTTGTTCAAATCAAGCAAGTCCATCTACCTGATCTTTATTTGCATTTCCTACATTGCCACAATTTCTCGTTTGACTTTTATTATATTTCTTCATTTTATCTTTATTTATTTATTTGTTCTCTAGCCAAAGATTTCTCTTCCTAATATCTTGGAAAAGCCCTTCAAACCTCTCTCAACTACGGGCACAACAGGCAGTGAACACTTCAATCATCCAGTGACTTCCTTCCATAAGTTGTTTTGAACAAAGAAGAGAGCATGTGGGTTTATGATAAGATTCATCCATTAACATTTTTATTTAACTTATGTATCATTAAATGTTGACGTTGGATTATGTCATATCGCTCACTCCGCACAGCCTCCTCCATATTTAAGGCATGACATCGAATCCCGGAATCCCGGTCTCCCATCTCAAAGTGCTCCTTCCATCCCCTTTTCGGAAAGTAAATTAAAATTTTTTATTTAAGTATCTCAAATACAAGTACAATTCTGATTTACGTCGCGAATGCAATTGGCTTTCAAGTTTCAAGTGGAACCCACAAAGCAAAAGACGTGCAATTATGCTGCCGAAGGTTTCTATACATTTTATGCCACAATTATTGCAATCACGGAAGAATACTGTGTATAGTGATTAAAAAAAAAGGGGACTTAAAATGAAAAATATTCTAAATTTATTTATTTCCTTTTTTGACTAAAATATTATTTATCATTATATCATCAGACTTTTCCTCTCTCCTCTTTTGTTCTAAAAATAAGGAAAAAATGTTGTCAATTTTATCCCTTACAAATTGTTTAGAATGGTTGGTTCTCACATAAAATGAGCGTAAGCGTATGTCGAGAATTTGCTTTGCAGCCTAACTGGTATTAAACACAAATCCGTCTTCAGCTTTACATTGAGATTCAAATTTTTTGTTGGCTCGGTTTAATTTGAATACTGCAAACTTTTCTTGAATTTTGGATAGAATAATATATACATATTATTTGATGCTGCAGTCAATTTACGCATTAAATTGAGGTTAGGTCTCGTATCAGGACAATCTCAAATATGAATTCTCTCACATAACTTAATGCGTTGAGGATTTTATTCATGGTATAAAGCTATCTTTAACTAACAAAAATTAGAACTCTTTAGAGTGAGGAATTGCATAGTAAAAAGTTTTTTTTTCTCTTTAACATTAAAAATATTCTCAAGTCAATTTCTACTTTTATTGAGACAAAAATCCATTTTCAGCGGTTTTATATACGAATGCACCTCATTTCTATTTATCGTATTAAGAAAAATTATAATTTTATTAGCATAAAATTCAAATCTTAAGTGACAAATTTTAAGTTACATAGTGATGGATAATATCATCTTAATTCAAAAAAGCTATAAACATCTCCATCATATAAGTGCAGATTTGTGATCAATAGGATGTTATGTGTGAACAAGGTTGCTAAAATAGGATTTTAATTTTGTTGGAATAGTACATAAGATGTTTTGTTGAAAACAAACAACCGGCTATGTACAAAGAACAAAGAGGGAGATCAATAGAATCAATGAATACTAATGAAAAGAACTATAAGTATTAACTTTTAAAATAATTTAATTAGGTAAAATTTAGTTAAAAGAAAACAAGTCAATAACAATGTAAGTCAAGTATATTTGTATATAAGATATTTTATTTTATATTAATTTATTATATATAATATACATTTTTTATTCATTAAAATTTATTATTTTATATCTATCTAATTTTTTTATTAAATTATTAATTGATGAAGCAGTATAATTTATAACTTTTGCCTAATATGTAGTTTGAGCTCCTATTTTTTTGTCCCCTTTATTTATTTTTTTAAATACAATAATAATTAGTTATTAATTTATTAACAATTAGTGACAAGGAAGGGAATGGGTCTAAAAACATAATAAGAAATACACAACATCCCGACAAGAGCAAGATTTCCGAGGCTTACAATTGTAAGTATTTCAGAGAAGGCGTCGCATCTCTTCCCTAATCTTAATAGAAATCAATTATTTTTATAATCATATATATTTGAGATTTATAATAGTTTCATTATCTATCTTGATAAGAATTCGAATTTATGTTTTTGTATAGACAAATTCGATTATCCGTAGACTAGGAAGATTTACTATACAATATGATTGTGAAGAAATTTAATTTTATAAGTGTAATAATAAATTTTTAATAAATTATAAATCTTTTTTACTTTTTCTTTCCTTTTCTGCTCCCGAGATCTTTTTTAATAAATACACTTTTGTTTAAAAATTGTATCGATTTAGGTTGGTGATTGAGCCGAAAAATCGGTCATTCAATCACGGGCTTGGTTTGAATTACTTTAAAAATAGGATAAAATTAAAATTAAAAAAAAAAAAACTCGATTGTCTTGATTTCGACAATTTAAGTTTAGATTGGTGAACCGTTTTTGTTAATTTTTTTTCTCACAAAATTAGATTATTAGCTTTTTTTATTGAAAATATATATTCTTAAATTTTATTTTAATAATATTTATATATTTGTATATAACATAAAACATAATTATATATATATATATATATATTTTTTAAAAAATTAATTCACAGCGGCGAGACCGATGATCCAACGTTCACTTGGGCTGTGTTGTGCGCTAGCGTCCAAATCAGAAAACATCAAATGGTTGGATCAGGTGCCATCTAAAAGCAAAACCAGAAAATTCTCGTTCCTTCGCCACTCTCGCACAACGCTCTGAAGGGGGGCCCCACTGTAGACGGTTTTGGAGGAAGGGGGGTCCACATGGTTGCCATGGCACCGGGGGAACTGTAGAGAGAGAGAGAAGCGAAAAGGACACGAGAATTGAGGGAGAAAAGTGGAGGAAGGGTGACGTCATGGACAAAACAAGGCGGCGGAGTAAAGGCGAAACCGTGGGTTTCGAGAAGAAAAACGACGTGGCGGTTCAAGGCTTTGCAACATGTCGTACACTTGTTTGGTAATACCTCTGTTCTCCAATATTATACTGTTTTTTTCACGCGCTCTTCTCGCGCGTGGCGCATACTTCTCATTTGCCTCTTTCTTTTCTTTCTCTCTCTCTTTCTCTCTCTCTCTCTTTTTTTTGGTCCCCATCAAAAACCATCCTCCTTCTGCGTATTGTTATTTGTTAAAATTATATAGATTTATCTTCTTTATTGATATATATTGACGTGACTCCGTTCGTGTATTTAGATGGAACCGCTCTAACTTGAAACTTCAATCGAAATTTATGAAAATATAGTATATTATTCTATTAAATTCATGCTCTTGATACTCTTTTTCTCGTGACACGATTTCAACAATTTAAGGTTATAAATATGTGTAATTTGAGGTTTGTAGAAGCTTGTATAACTAAGTTCACATATCTTGTTATTTTCAACACTCCATGAACAAAAATATCAATATTTTCAATGCAAATTACTAGGAAATCAGCAATGACATTTTTCAACGGCGACAATCAATGCCGAGTTGAAATTCATGGTTAAGCAAACCCATCTCGATACAAAGCGTAGCGCAACGGATGAGAAAAACACAAAAAGAAAACAATTCAAAAGCACGTAAATGGCAAAAGAAAGACAAAAAACAAAAAGAACAAGCAAACCACTTGACCATGACCTTTCAACCTTACGGGAGCGCTCCCATTTCTACGAGCGTATGGTGTCGTGGACCCACTCCCCCCTATGCACGTTACAAATGTAGGGTCGCTAGTGGGATAAAAAATCGTAGGTTGTGTTTGGATTTTCAAATTTAGTAAAATTATTTTTCATTTTTTTGGTTGTTAATTTACCCTTATATTATAAATATTAATTTTGTATGTTTTAAGTGTATAGCTTTTAAACTCATATTTTCTTCACATTTAATTAGGTTTATAAGTTAAAAATTAAAGAATTAAGTGCAATTGTTGAGAAAGTTAAAAATTTAAAAAAAAAAAAAGAGACCAGTGTCAATTTAGTTGAAAATAGTGTAAATTTAAGAATATATGTTATAGAAATGTAATGATTAATGAGTATATGGTAAATGAAATGATATGATTTACATTATTTTTAATTAATTTAATATTTTATTTATTTATTTTTCTATTTTTTTACCGCTTTAACAATATGTCCTAATTTTTAATTTCTATGTCAAACAAAAATAATAATTAAAGAAATATGGGGTATTCATTACATTAGAAACAAACAAATTTGATGTAGGAGTAAACTTTTAGCACAAAATTAAACAGAAAAGAAAAACAAGAAGAAGACAATCACTAGAATAACTTTTAATTTTTCGCTAAAAAAAAAAAAAAGAAAACCTTTAATTTCAATCCAAACACAACCATCGCCTAAATTATTAACCCAATCCAAACGCCGCCTTAGTAGCTGTAAGCAAGAAATATAATTAAACTTCCTTACCCTCAATTTTAACCAAAACCCCAAAACTGCCCCTCCCTGACACAAGCATGCAGAACAGCATCTCGTAATTAAAACGAAAGCTGATGGTAGACATCCAACTAACAAACAAAACAAAAATCAGTTTTTGTACTGGGCAGATGCAGGTTTTTGGGGCCAATAGATTCAATGCCACGGATTGCCTGCCGTTGGTTTATAGCAACCCACCTGCTGCCCTTCTCTCTCCATAGCTTTAATGTATATATGTTCAAGAACTGAACTTCCTTGTGTATAAAGCCTTCCTCTCTACTCCAACCACACTCAAAAAGAGTCCTCAAAAAAAAAATCAAAGAAAAGAAGTAAGAAAGAAAGAAGGAAACCAAAAACAGAAAACTTTGTAAAACATAGAATTATGAAGTCGTCTACAGCTAGTACAAGTCCTTGGTTCATAGCAGATATGGAGGATGAGGTTTCAGTGAATAGTCATAGCCACTACCCATTCTACTCTCGTTTGTTCTGCTATGGGAGGAGGGTTGACTTGCGGAACCATTCACCCTCTGTTTCTTCTCCGAGATCTGGAAGATTTTACGATGCTAGAAATGAAGATCACCAACCCCATTTCTTAGAAGCCTGTTTTCTTTGCAGGAAACCACTTGGTCATAATAGAGACATCTTCATGTACAGGTAATCAGTAAGCCACTTTTCTATCTCTCACTTCAATATTCTTTAAAAAGTTCTGCGTTTTATCCTGATGTTTAAAGCTTTTTCCCCTTGTTTGCTTCAGTTGGAGTTGTATGGATCTAGAGGGTCGTTTTGAACTAGAGTCATTTAGAAGATGAGTTGTGTCACTTGATGGGTCATTTCCTCATATCTCGGATCTCCACAAAACAAGCTTGAACTAGAATTTTTTCTTTTTTCTTTTTTCTTCTTCTATTTTTTTTCAAAATCTTGAATTTAGAAATGATAAAAAAAAAAAAAGGAGAAAGAAAAGAAGACACACAATACAAAAGGCAAGCTTGAATGTACACAAATAAAATAAGTCTTAACTGGACTAAGAAAGCAAAGTTTTTATTGTCTTCTATTTTTTAATTTACAGGCTACAGTTTTACAATTTTTTCTTTTTTGGGGTTATTGTGCATCTTGAGGACCCATATATAGGGAATCTTGACCTCTGGATCTCTTTCCGGTTAATCAAATTTAGAGTTGGATTCTGTAGTCTGAAATATTGTTTGGCTGAAATTTTTTTTCAGGGATATTCCGTTCTGTAATGAAGATTGCAGGCAAGAGCAAATAGAAATAGATCAAGCCAAAGAGAAGAACTGGAACCTTTCTTCTTCTGTGAAAGCGTTGAGGAAAAAGGATCAGAACAAATCTATATCCACCACCAAAGCCCAGGACTACCTTTCACGGACAGGCACTGTTGCAGCAGCTTAATAAATAGAAGGATATTAATATGTACAACAACCAAAAAAAAAAGAAAGAAATCCAGGAACAGAAATAGTTGAGAGGAAAAAAGGGGAATGTATTCAAAGTTTGGTGCTCCCTTTTGTCACGAAGCAACAAGGCGAAGGAGAGAGAGAGAGAGAGAGGAACATATCTCTCGAGGAGATTTTTTTATTTGCCATTTTCTGGTTGTTCCGACTCTTGAGTAGTTGTGTGTGAGGCTCTGCTTTCTCACTTCCTCTTTCTTTAAATTTTGAGCTCTGTAAATTTTATTTTATTTTTTCACATTTTCCCTTTATCCCCAGTAATGTTGTTCGGTGAAGGTTGGTCAAATCTGGCCATTCGAAATTGCGGTGCTTGAATCAATTCCTGACTTCTTACATATGCTCTTAGTAGTTTCGTTTCCCTTTATGGAAGGGTCTAAAGTATGAACCAGAACTTTTTAAGAGCCTCTTCTAGTTAAATGAGAAATGGTACATAGGAGTAATCTCAAGGCGTAGACAGCACTTAAGTAAGGAGAACATGAAAAATTGCACGGACCAGCTCAACTCCCAACTTCTCCAAATTCAAAGGAGAAAGTCAGGATTGAAACTTTGAATCTTTGCACCTAACGCTAAACATTGAGTTTATTGATTATAGATATTGAGTTTATTTAGGTCAGATATTTCAAATTCAAACCGTCCGAGAAGAAATTTTGGGACAGTCCGAAGGAAGACTCCTTTAATACCAAATATCGATTAGTTTATATTAACGTAAAGTTCTTTATATGACTGTACATGCCTAGACGTATTTGGAAGGAACGTGTCCTAATTATTAGACTACAAGGATTGATAGTTGTTATTATTACAGATTTTACTACCAAGCACCGATTGCGTTATTATTTTCATCTCCGTACGTCATGACTGAAACGGTTCGTCCAAGGCAGGTTCGTTGGCCAAACTGAAGTTTGCGAGTTTGGAATTGGGTGGTCACCCTGCCACGTTAACCGGGAGGTGGAACCAATTCAAAGTAAGTTCATGCTTTGTGTGAAAGTGACGGTTTCTAAATGAGTTTAAATTTCCCAACTGCTGGAGGCTCTAAATCTAAAATGAATCCAATACGCTGCCAGATGGGGACTGAGTCAGATACGGCACGCCAAGTTAAGGCTCGTTATCGATTCTTGTGCTTTTCCAATGATCAACAAAGTTGTCTTCGCCAACCAAAAGCAACTAGCACAAAGCAATATCTATGCATAAGAAAATTGTAAACTTGAGAATTTAGTTTCAATTATTCCAAGTATTGGTAGTCTTTTTTTCTTTCTTGAATCAAACATGATAGTGATATAGTTGATGATATGCACCAGCTTTAACTCAATAGAATGAAATCATCTCGATAACGATAGATTTTAAGTTTGCGTCTCAGCTTGAACTTACTATTAAAAAAAAAAAAAAGAAATATAGTTAATGGTCTGATAACTTAAACGTGAGTATTTATAAAGCTAAATCGTTGGTGTTATATATATATAGGACCAATTTGCAATTTGATATTAGATTTTTTTTTTTTTTAAATATCCCCTATGGCTTTACGCAAATAGCTTGATTATTATTACGAATCAATTAATTAATCGATCATTATTTGGTGGAATACTTGGAGTGCCCGCTTCCTCGCTCGTGTTGTCTTCTTCGTTAATTTTGTTTTAATGATGAGGCAATTTTCACGAAAAAGAGTTTGGATGCACACCAAAAAAAGCCAGTCTGTCCATTTGTTTTTGCGTGTACCTAGGCTAATCCTTGATCATTATATTGAAGAAAAATAAAAAGAAAAGTGCGACAAATCAAATTTAAAAATATTCCCGTGCCCAACCGGCTGTAATCCGGCAGAACTATCATTGTGGCCATGAAATTTGCTCCTCAAACGGGCCTTTGGGTAGGCTGGTCATTGGACTCTACCCGTCTTGAACAGATTGTAAGCCATTGTAGAGGGCAATGGGGCCTGTGACAAATGATTGGTTACTGTTTATATTTGACTTTTTAAGTATATTGTTTAATAAAGACTCCCTTTTATTATTAGTTTCATTCCACATTGCCATTATATAATTATAAAAAAAAATGAGATTTACAAGATAAATATATTATACAAGGTTAATTATGATTTATAAAATATTTATTATACTAAACTATTATCTCTAAATTATTCTTAATTGATGCAATATAAAGATGAGATATTGATAGAGTTTTAAAACTAGTATATATATATTTTTTTTGTTCCTGTAAACAAAGTTGTTGTCATAAATTAAAGTATGAGAATTCTTAATGGAACTTTATATGTGTCTATGAAATTACTTTTGTGATGAATATATATATATAATATTTGAATATAAAATTACCAAAGTGTTTTATATGCAATTACCATGTTTTAATTTTACTTTTGAGTTATCCTAATCAAAGGTTATGAATAAAAGTAAATGTTAGGCATAATTAGAACAGTATAAAGATTATTGGTTAATCAAGTAAGGTGAATCACTTTAAAGTAATTAGGAAGAATATTTCATTATTCTCACCGAAATGAGGATTTAAGGAGTTTTCAAGTATCATTCGTAGGATCAGTGATTAATGTTAATAAAATTAAAACAATTAAATTCTAAATAGAGTGAAAACTAATTGCACACTTTATACCTAATTAAATATTAGACGTCGAAAGAATTTAATCATACAAAAAGACTATGCAACTTGATCAATCAAGTCCATACTAAATTGTAGGCCCATATGGACCTATACCAATGCGGTATACTAGGTTAAAACAACAAGTATTTGGCATTTCAAAAAGAAAAAAGATCTATTTATGAATACAATTTACAAGTATATGTGGTACTTTAACAAATAATATTATGTAACAGTATGCCCCATAATTGTACTTGAACATTTTGATTACATACGTGTAGCATCTGCAGTGTATCTGTATGAAATGTTAAAACGGGAGAGACCCTACATTGAATTTTGGCGTTCATTTTGCTTGGTCGGCATTGGTGGGGAGAGGCTGGAGACCTGTGGGGGGGAGGGGGTGGAGGGGTTGTGGTTCATGGCCTTTTATTGCACCGAAAAGGTTCGTAATAAGATGGGCTAGGCGTTTCGGGCCCAGGAAGAAATATTTGAGCATCATCATTCCCAAAAACAAACAAACAAAAAATTTGACCAAAAAACAAAAAGACAAAATAAAAAAGGATCAAAGTCCATAGATGTGGGAAAAGAAAAAGAAATAAAAATGTAAACAAAAGCAATAAAAAAAAACAAGACTATCACGTGATATGGCACGAGTGGAGAGAGCGAAGGCGAAAGGCATCATGTCCTGACCCGAGGATGCCACGTGGCTACTCGAGATAGACTGGCACGCGGCAATTCTCCAGTCTTAGGATATAGCGGTGGAAATGACGTCGTTTCGATAATATGCGCGCTCTTTTCAGCCTTCATTTTCAACTGCCTTCGGACTCACGTCACCGCCCAGATCCCATTCCCATACACACCGCCACCGGATAATGGCAATCCTGTAAATCTGGGATCAAATTGGTTGCCTTTTCAGGTGTACTTGGCGCTTGAGCAATCATAAGGTGTAAGCACGATGACTTTGGGCGATCCCCTGACCAATATCCACCCGCCACTTGTGACTTCTAATCTCAAAACTCGATGAAACCAAGCACATATAGAAAATGCCGCTTTTCTTTTTGTATGTAAAAAACTAAATTAGATTCTATGTTAAATTTATATTAAGCTACCCTTTCTCACTATAATAATTTTTCTTTTCTTTTTAATTTATAAGGTTAAGAATTTAATTGATGAAAAAAATTATTCCAAATATTTTAAAATTATCATATTTAACAAAATTTTCTCAATAATGCACCATATTTTGAATATAATCATATTCGTTTTGAATATTTTGAACTCCTTTATTTATTTTACCTTAAGGAGATTAAATTAACACATAATGACTTAAAAAATAAAATTTTATGATAGATACATATCTAATAAAATAAATAAGTAATGTGTGTATATAATTATAATGATAATTTTTTTTAAAAAATTATTATTAATAAATAAATTTATAATCAAAATTTGAATTAATAATATTACTATGATAAATCATAGACTCTAATTTAAAAAAAATTATTTAGTTAAAAAATTTAACATATAAAAATGAGAAATATAATTTAAAAAATAAAAATATAAATATAAATTAAGTATATTTAATTTTATAATGAGAGAAAATAACAATTAAATGTATATTAAAATTTTAATTTTATTTAAATGCTTAAAAAATTATAAATTAATATTAAAAATTTAAAATTATAAAAAATTAATAAAAAATTTTAGAATCAAATAAATATCATTATATAAATAAATTTAATCATATAACAAAAGAACATAAATATCTACATGATAAATGATGGATATGGGTTGATTACCCATCTAGTTCTAATCGAACCACTCCTCTCGTCAAAAAAAGAATCTTGAAAAACACATTATTTAAGTTTTAAATTTTAATTCCTACTTCTTATTATGCACTATTAAAGTGTTTATTTAATGGTCTAAAATACTCATAAACCATATCAAGTATTGTTTTTGGTTGGATGAATAACTAAAAGTAAGTAGCCTTAAATTAAATTTTTTTTTATATTATTATTTTTATTTTATTATATCAAAATTAACTACATTAATTAAAAAATATTTATTTTTTTGTCTAATTAGACTGAAAAAAAGGTAACTTTTTACAAGTGAGGTTTACAAATTGAATCTTAAATTTTACCCCAAATTGAAATGATCGCTTCAAAAAGAATTCTTGCAACTTAATCAACATATTAAATTGAAAAAAAAATTATTATTTCCAACTTAGTGGTTTGTGGGTAAATTACATTCAGTACTCTATAAATAGGGTATAATTATAAATTATAATCCATATTTTTAAAAATTATAAAAAATATGATAACTTGCGACCGTTAGTCAAAATAAACGAAAGATATAAAAAGACCACGTTAGCCTCGTATATAAACTAAAATCACACTAACCCTACTTGGAAATTCTCCTCAGGCACTGTGCATCTCGCAAGACATCCCGCTTCTCTTCTCACATTGTACAAAACAACACAAGGGACAAACTGAAAACTGACATGCACAAAAATGAACGGGAGAGGTTTCCTTGCTGTGGAAGTGCGGAGGCTTGCAGTGGCAGCGAATGGACAATGGTCGATGGTTCTCTGGGGCTGGGTCGTGGCAAGGGTATCTAGCGTTGACAGGACTGCCGTTTCCAATGTGCTTCTGGACCGGTCCAATCATCAGAAACGGACAGAGAGTGACGCAGCTGCAGAGAAAAGGAACTCAACATATATTGAAGCAGGTCAACTGCACCTACTGAAGAAGGGTCTTTAAGCTCGATTGGGGATTATTTGATACTACAAGGTTAGATGGCGTCAAAGAGAACTATAAAGAGGGATTCTTAACTGAAGATGAGATAAGGTCTGATCCAATTTACGTGAATTATTATTATTCTAACGTGAACTTGAATCCAAGATTGCCACCCCTTTGTCCTCAAGGGAGGATTGGAGGTTTGCACAACAATTACATGGCAGTGGTGTGGTCAACTCTATTGTTGAAGATAGGAGGAGAGGAAATAGAGTTGGTGATGATGGAGTTAAAAAGGTCCATTTTCGCTGCGTAGCCAAGCTTTGGAGGTAGGAAACACGAGACCAAGAATGGTGGCGTCCAGTGGGGAGGAGATGGGCTGATTGGATTGCCTAGGTTGGGGTTAAGAAGCAGGCAAAAGAGCATTGCGGAGATCATTCAGGCGCAATTTTATTTTCTTTGACCTCATCTTCCTCTCTCATTAGTCTCTATTTGGTTAGTTTTTCTAAGCACTAAAGGGGCTAGAAAAAATTGTTACCGACGTAATGTCAATTGGTTTATTTATTTTTACCCTTATCTCTTGAGCAAATGATATTTGTCTTGTAAGGAATTTTAAATCACTAGATGTAATGCTTGAAGGTATAATATACTTCAACGAGATGGTTTTGGCTTTTTTTTTTTCTCTTTTTTTTTTATTGATTGATTTGCTTCCCAAGTTTCATTTCATGTTACCTTTTAGATGATGCGTTGGGACTTCCGAATTGTTTCCATTCTAGCTAAATTAGCCCTTTGCTTTTAATGATGAACATGTGTAATCCACACATGTTTTCACGATTCAGCAGTGTAATCATATGCACCATGCTGGAGTGCTTGTTGAGTCATGTAACGAGTGCCATACCTGCATTGAGGATATTAGCTACCCTTTTGACTGTTGCTGCTTCTAATATTATAAGAGAAGGACAATTTAGTCCGTTTGTGCATTTTTGTTGTTAAAACTAAGTTTGGCTAACGGTAGCCTAACGGAAGATATATATATATATATATATATTTTTTTTTTTTACGCACAGATAATTGAGGATTTTTTTGTAATTTTCAACAATATGAATTGTGATATGTAATTATATTTTATTTAGATGTAAGTTATGCAATGATTTGTACATATGGACTATCGTGGAAGTGACACGCAAGGGATAGCGATGGGATACTGCACAATACGGTGCAGACAGCAACGATTCGGAGTTCCAGTTCTCCAAAAACTGCCACATCGGTCCACAAAAAGTGCTTGGCGTGTTCTAGTTTGTACTGTACAAAAGACGTGCTCTTCAAGCCACGAATCTCTCTCGCTCGCAGCACTCTCTCTCTCTCTCTCTCTCTCGGATATCAATTATCTACAGTTCTCTGCATTTCTATCTTTCTTCCTCAAATCTTGACTTATTAACGCCATGTTCCCTTTTCTAGAACTCCAATCACCGACGACGCGATAATTGAATGCAAAAATATTGAAAAAAAAAAAGCGGAAAAGAAAATCGCGGAAGGCCAGTGATCGAGAAACGAGAAATCAATCATGTTGGAAGATCAAGTGGCGTTTCTGTTGCAGAGGTACTTGGGGAACTACGTGAGAGGCCTCAATAAAGAAGCTCTCAAGATCAGCGTCTGGAACGGTTTGTACCCTATCCAAACCTTCTTTCCTTACGAATGCGCTTGTTTAGTAACAGTTTCACGTCAACTAAGCAGCACTCTCTCCTCAACTACGCTGCCCGTTCTTAAAAACCCTAGAATTTAGATTTGTTTGTTCGGCAAATAATTGAGTTCATGTGAAATTAAATTTGTTTTCTTATTCGGAAACAAATGGACAGGAGATGTGGAGCTTAAAAATATGCAGCTGAAGCCTGAGGCGCTCAATGCGTTGAAGTTGCCTGTGAAGGTCAAAGCAGGATTCCTTGGCTCGGTTAAACTCAAGGTTTGTGTATACCGCGTTTTGGCATTTTGTTTTCCGGTAGCCACAATAAGGAATTTCTATTTTGCAGCATTGTTAGGTCAAAGAAAGTTAGTACTCTGATTAAGTTAATTTTTGGAGTTATGATGATCTTTTGCCGTTTTTAGCCTCAAGGTTATCGACAATGCCTGACTTATATATATATATATATATATATATATATATAATGTAGGAGTGTTACAACTTGCTTGGAAGCAATTTTTTTTTATTCTTTTGTTCGATTTGAGTCCATTTGATGGAGAGAGTTCTGTTTAGGTGAAACAATCGTGTCTGCGGTCACATTTTCCTTTTAGTGATGTTGAAGCATGCAAAATTTGAATCGTCAAACAAGTGGTTGATTATTATTGCTTATATTTTCCATAAACTTTGGCTATTGGCCTTTTGTTTCTGCTGTTCTACTTTCTTGATTTATTAGGCATTCCCTTTGTGAATATTGGACTCTTTTGCATTCTCGAGGGTACTTATTGCAACAATTTAACTTCAGGTTCCATGGAGCAGGCTTGGGCAGGATCCGGTACTAGTTTACTTGGATCGTATATTTTTGCTAGCCGAACCTGCAACACAAGTTGAGGGGCGTACTGAGGATGCAGTCCAACGGGCAAAAAAGAACCGAGTACGGGTAAGATATATTGACCTGTGAGTTATCTGTTATTAGCAATATTGGATTTATTCTCAATTCTTTCTTGTTTTCTTTGCAGTAAAATTTAATGATGAATTAATTTTGCTAAGCTTTTGTGCACAGGAAATGGAAATGAAGCTGTTGGAGAGGGCACAACAATTGAAGTTAGAAGTGGTATGCTAGTTTTCTGGCACTATATTCAAACTGAGCTTATTAAGCTGATTCTACAATTCACTGCACATTCATTATGAACCTTATATTATGCATTGCTATTATGTTAAGTCCAGAGCATTAAGAGTTGGCTTGACTCCATATATAGCCACTTCAATATGGATCCTAGGAATTTAGTAAGTCAACTTTCTGCCATTATTTCCTTTGTTATGACCCAATTACAGGTAGACCACTCTAACTTTAAAGAAATCTGAGCATATTGCTGTAAGTAGGCACATTTATCTCTTGTAAAACCACAGCAGTTGTTGATTATTTCTATTCACTTCATTTTACATTCTACTTAGTGCTTTGGATGCGGTATTTGGTGTGCACTACATCGAATATTTTCATGTTCTTAAAATTATTTCAGCCTTATTGGTCAATTTTGATGCTGGAACTTAATCAGTCAATTCTCATGGTATGCCTTATAGGACATGCTTAGTGTTAATGGTAATGGCCTTGTGCAAAGAGGAGATTGAATCTTGAACATTGTGCCTAATAGCATATGTCATCTTCCTCATAGAATGAAGCTGTTTGGGGAGGAAGTGTGGTAATTTGTATAATTCAGAACACTGAGTGAAATAGTGCATATTGCTCTGGCTTATATGAATATCATGATCCTTCTGGTGTTTTCATTAATTGAAATTCTTAATCATGAATCTGGTAGTGACATAGCCTGTCATGAACTTTGACTTTCTAGAATAAATCATGGATGGGATCCCTGATCAACACAATAATTGGGAATTTGAAGCTTTCTATTTCTAATATCCATATCAGATATGAAGATCTTGAGAGGTATGTGTTTCTTGGGACAAGTTATCTTCTGTTGGTTGAGTTCATGCAGTTGTAGTTGAAGTATGTAAATTAGTGTTATTCTCTTGATTACTTGTGGTTTGGATTAAAGTAATCTTCTACTTGTAGCAACCCTGGCCACCCATTTGCTGCTGGCATTACATTGGGGAAACTCTCAGCCATGACGGTGGATGATAGTGGAAGAGAATCTTTCATTACTGGAGTGTCATTAGACTGTATTCAGAAGGTCATTTAGGATTCTTTTTTTTTGGGTTATCTTTTGGTACATCAGAATATATAGGAATAAGTCCTTTAAATGGTCCTTTAGTAATATTATTTGTAAATTTTATGGTGCTTTATTATTGTTATTATTATTATTATTTTTTATGTTTCAATCCTCTTTTTTTTTCCTGCAGTCTGTTGAACTTGATCAACTGGCTCTTTATTTGGATTCTGATATATCACCATGGCATCTTGACAAACCATGGGAGGACTTGCTTCCTTCAGAGTGGGGTCAGGTGCTGTGTACTCATTCTGTTGTAGTGTCTTTGGCATCTGTCTGCTCCATAACTGGCTTCTATATTCTGTTCTCTTTGAACTTCAGGTATTTAGATTTGGCACGAAGGATGGCAAACCAGCCAATGGTTTAATAACAATCCATTCATACATTCTGCAACCAGTAACTGGACATGCAAAATACTCAAAATTGCGGCCAGAGGGGCTTGTTAATAGTGGTCAACCTTTGCAGAAAGCGACAGTAAACTTGGATGATGTTACAATCTGTCTGTCTAAGGTTTCTTCTGAGCTTTCATCTCAATTTTGATGAGCTCCAAATCTGACATGCTCAAAAGCTTTTTATTCACATATCCCTTTGTATTTGCAGGATGGGTACAGGGATATGTTAAGATTAGCTGATAATTTTTCTGCTTTTAATCAACGCCTAAAATATGCTCACTATCGTCCACTTGAGTCGGTGAAATCTAATGCGAGGGCTTGGTGGAAGTATGCATACAAAGTAGTTTCTGACCAGATAAAGAGGGCAAGGTAAATGAAGTTCTGTTCTTTTATGCATCGTCTTGCATATCCATCCCCAACGTGCAAGTTACAGTATAAGTTACAGTATGTGACAAATTAGGTAACTGGCTCTGGGAAAGCTTTGGAGTGCTTGTTGATGATGCAAGATGCTGTAATGTCCCATTTACATGGCAATAATCTAAACCAGTGTGACACATTGCTGTTGGTTTCGTTGTGCATGGTGCCTATTTGTATTGTTATGCATGGTTCATGTTGTTGGTGTGCTCAAAGCTCAGAAACCATGGAAAACTGTCAAACTATGTCCCATGATGCAGTTAGTCTTTGAGCTTGTTGGCATTATCTGAATCACTTCCCAAATTTGTTGGTTCAACGCCTATGCTCATAAGATGAATTAATCCATTTTTTGTTCCCCATACCTGATGCATGCATTTCTGTGCATATGCTTGCTGATTGAGGATGTTAAGGCATCCTAAGCATCATGAAAGGCAAAAACACTCTCCAGAATTTAGAAGAAGATGAAATTTAAATTTTGGAAGCCCTATTCCTGAGGGGCATTTTGAATTTGACATGAAGTGTTTTTCCTATATTGATCTCATATATTCCTGGACCCATGTTTCTATGTCAATCCAGTTATCATCCAAGATGGCTGGGCCATTGTAAATTAATTTGTGGGATTGTTGGACCACATTTATAATAGAGAATGCCATAGTAAACCCCTGATGTAGGAAAAGAATGTGCCAAAATGCCACACACTTGAGTTTTATCCTGGTACCCATGTCCATGGCCTCAGTTCAATCCTTTAAAGACTTTAATCTGGCTGAGGTGTAACACCCTTGTAGCTAAGTTCATTCTTTCTGCACATATCATATATGATACTAGTTCTTTTCACTGCTAGGCTGAGAAGCTGAGTTATCCAGTGATATTTAGTTTCACTATATAAATGGAAGCTGAGAAAAAGAAATTTTGCATTTGTTCAGTCATCAATAGTAAGTTCTTCCTTTGAGTTGGCTTGGTCTGGTGGAGGAGATTTTGAGGAGAGGAAGAATTGCATTTATTATCGCTTTGGTTAAACAAATATGTTCTTCTTGCCGCTTTTGTTGAGGAAATTATATTTCTGGCAGTGGGAAATTGTCCTGGGACCAAGTGCTGAGATATGCAAGCTTACGTAAGAGGTATATACCTCTGTATGCTTCTTTGCTCAAGTCTGATCCCAATCGAGCAGTAGTTGATGACAATAAAGAGATTGAGGAAATGGATCGTGAACTTGATATGGAACTCATACTGCAGTGGAGGTATTTCACACTTGCCTGTTCATATCCATATCTGTTTTATTGAATTTCATTGGAGAAACCTTACTGCTCTATCTGTGCTGTTTTTGGATACATGAAAAGGAAATAAGACTGTTTTTCCTGGAGGATTGGATTCTAATTAGAGGCTGTTAAATCAGTGTGTATTATCCTCCTAATTTTCTTCAAAACCATATGTGACTTGTTTTTCCAATGCAAGCACTACTTAATTCACCGTGAAAAGCCTGTCCTCAGCCTAATGCTATTTCTACCTGTACTGTTCTAATTTTTAGGGAGACCCCAGAGCCATGTGCATTATATTTAGCTTTGTCAATGCAGTTTCTAGTTGCATAATTATTACTTGAGCCATTGTACACATGACACCTTTGAGTTGACATACAGCATATCATGCTCTCTAAGTTGTTTTCCTCTGGACATTTTCAGTAAGGGTTAAATGCTGTTTGAGCTTTCTATCTTTGTTTTTTTTTAAGTTTGATGAAATTATTGTCCATTTTCTAATTGTTGGATAAGAGGAAATTCATTGGAATTGAAAAGTAAATGCTATGTGCAGTCATGCCCTCATTGGGAGGGTTTCTCTGCTCCTGTTCCTTTTGTAGATGCCTGTGTTCACACATACCTTTTGCTTGCAGTCCCAAAAGTTTGATAGAATTATGCTAATTCTATAATATACATACATTCCTGGAAACAGAAAGTATCTTGATTATTATTTCCTTGACATTGCACAGGATGTTGGCTCACAAGTTTGTGGAGCAGTCGCTAGAATCAGACCTATACTCAAGGAAACAGAAGGCTAAAAAGTCATGGTGGTCTCTTGGCTGGTAATTTATTTTCCCCTTGCAAAATACTTCTAGCATTGGCCCCAGTTTGCTGTGTGCAGTGATTGTGGTCTATGTAAAATTTTCTTATCATATCCATTTTTTCAGGAACACTCAAGGTGCTAGAGGTGAAAGCGAAAGTGAACAGTTCACTTTCAGTGATGAGGATTGGGAACAATTAAACAAGCTAATTGGTTATAAAGAAGATGAGATGGAGCAATCCATGATTATTAGTGAGAAGGCTGACACTCTTCACTCTTATTTGGAGGTTCATATGAAACATAATGCTTCAAAGCTTGTTGATCATGGGGGTCAAGAGTGTCTTGCAGAACTTTCTAGTGATGGCCTTGATTGCTTCATTAAACTTTATCCAGAGACGAAAGTTTTTGACATGAAATTGGGTTCTTATCGTTTGTCATCCCCAAGTGGTCTGCTTGCTGAGGTTGGATTTTCCCTTAATACATTTGAATTTGTTTGTCTAATTCCTAATGCTTGGTTAGACTGTTCTTTGTCATTAGTTGTGCCATATATCTTGTGTCTTCCAATGCAGAGTGCAACTGCATTTGACTCTCTTGTTGGAGTATTTCACTATAAGCCATTTGATGCTAAAGTTGACTGGAGCATGGTTGCCAAAGCTTCTCCATGTTACATGACTGTATGTTGCTGCTCATTTATTCCTTAGGATATGAGTTCTTAGGCTCATGCTTACGGACTTCTTGTTGTGGGACAGTATCTGAAGGATTCTATTGATGAGATTATCAAGTTTTTTGAAAGTAACAGTGCTGTTAGTCAGAAAGTTGCATTGGAAACAGCAGCTGCTGTCCAGGTATTGTTCAACTATGCTTGTCCTTTGACATATGGTGGTTAACTTGCTCTATATGACAATCAAGCTTCACCAGAATGCTATGCCTTGGCAAGTGAATTCTATGAATTTTCCCTGGTTGGCTGTTTTTGTAAATGGATAACTAATTGGCAAAGTGGTAATGGCAAAACCACTGTTTCTGGGGTGATAGAAATACTAAATCTTTTCCTTGAAACACTTTCAATAACAGTTATATGTTACAAATTATGGTTTATGTGATTGTTCAATTCTTTGCAATTAGATGACAATTGATGAAGTTAAACGCACTGCTCAGAAACAAGTTAGCAGAGCTTTGAAAGATCATGCCAGGTTTATCTCTTATAACTTTTGTTTCTCAGTTTTCAGCTATATGTCAAAGACATTTCAAATTTATTGGTATTATTATTTACTCATACACGGTGCCTAGTGGTTGACAATTAAGAGTAGTAGTGGTCCATGATGAGAAGAATTGTCTATCCAAGTTTTTTTTATTTTTTTTTTACAGTTTCCTTTTACATTAATGGAGAAAAGGTAGCCTCAGTTTACAGTACAATGTTGGAGAAGTTTAAGCTTCTACAGATTGTTTGATGCAGAAAATAAGAGAGAAGTAGAGGAGGTTAGAAGTAAGGGAAAAGGAATACAGGAAAGGGGAGAAGCTTGGAAGAAACAGTGGGTGGTTAGAGCAAGACACGTGCACAGGATAAAGAACAAAGAAAGGGTGAAGCAGAGAGAGAGAGAGAGAGAGAGAGAGATCTAAAAATTCCCCTCTTAATGACAAAATATTTTAGAGTTATGGTTTCATTTTCTAGGGCTAGTGGATTTTCATAATGACTGCAAATGGTCAGCATGTTATGTGAGGCACACTTCTGTTTTACTACTAGGCTATAATGTTTCAGTTTGCTTATGTATGTTAAATTGATAAAAAATTAGGTGTGGCATTTACATTGTGATAGGTTTCTATTGGATTTGGATATTGCGGCTCCGAAAATTACAATTCCTAGCAAGTTTGCTCCCGACAACATTCACTCAACAAAGCTTTTGCTAGATTTGGGAAATTTAGTGATTCGCTCACAGGTTCACTTGCCGGCTTAATCTTTTTTTTATTTTATTTTTTTAAAGTACGAACAGATCAACTTCATATGGAACTTTCCAACAACATATGCAGGATGACTACGGCAGAAGATCATCTCAGGAGCTGGATATGTATTTGCAGTTTGATTTGGTTTTGAGTGACGTCTCTGCTTTTTTGGTTGATGGTGACTACAGTTGGAATCAAACTATTTTGAACAAGTCTGCTAATTCCACTCACTCAAATCGTGTCAGTTTCTTCCCTGTTATTGATAAGTGTGGTGTCATCTTAAAGCTTCAACAGGTAAGAATCTGGATCGCTCACTCAAATTGTGCCAGATTCTCATATACATTTTTTACATGTCCACAGGCATGCTTACTGAATTCCTTGTGTTTAAATGATGACGTGCTACATCCATCTTTCAAGTCATTAAAGTTGTCTTTCTTCATATTCAGATTCGATTTGAGAACCCATCATATCCTTCCACAAGACTTGCTGTACGGCTTCCATCTTTAGGATTTCATTTTTCTCCAGCTCGGTATCATCGACTGATGCAAGTAGCAAAGATCTTCCTAGTGGAGGATAGTGAGCATTCAGATAATCTCCACCCTTGGAATCAAGCGGACTTCAAGGGGTGGTCATCTCTTCTTATACGAAGGGTCTCTCTTCTCACTTCTCTCTTTCTGTCTGCATGTTTTCTCTTATCTCTCTCTCTCTCTCTCTCTCTCTCTCTCTCATCCAAAAAATAAGCTGTTCTTATTCTTGACTAATTTTTCTTCTCCCCCTACTTATCTTTGCTAACAGGGCATGGGTAATAGGGAATCTGTTTGGCAGCAACAGTACTTATGCTTGGTTGGGCCTTTTCTTTATGTTCTACAAAGCCCTGGTTCCAAAGCTTATAAGCAGTATCTCAGGTAGGATGCCATTGTATGCTACGGCTTACCGAAAAATGTCTGCGGCTAATAGTTGTAAGCATTTAACCAAAGAATTCTACATCTGTCTTGTTCTTGTTTATATAAGTTACATATGTTTCAAAGCTCATAGATCTTAAATCCTACTCTAGGCCAATTACAAATACTGAAAAAGGACAGAGGTGAACTATGAATTACAAATATGTAATGATTATTGAGGCCAAAGGCCAAGAAGAATTTCTTTGGTTTGATCTAATAATTCAGAATTTTAATGCTAGTAATGTGCTTGGAATGAAATTCTGAGCTGACTATGTCAGCAGTTAAATGTGAGTTATCAGGTTTCTCAGGCTGATGGCTGAGATTGCCGGATTGTTGTCATGGAATAACCCTTTTTTCATTACCTTGTGAGAGAGGGAAATGTCTTAAGTATACGAGAACAAACCACAACTCACCTTATGTGCAGAATTCACAATTAATTGAAAGAATGACGGTGTGTGATTTGAACTTATGATCTCTTGGTCATGGCTCTAATATGAAGTCAACAAACCATTCAACCCATACACTTAAGTTCTTGGGCAAAATGGATCACATATTAAACTACACACACACACACACACGCAGATATCCATGGATTCAGGAAAAGAAAAAGGAATCAAATTTCATCACACTACATATTCATGTGAATAGGCTGAATGGAATATACATAGATTATTGCAGATGTATACTCCATTGAATACATCCCCTTCTTATTTTGAAGTATTCATATGCTTGAATTGAGTTGTGTGCATTGTGTTTTTCTTCCAAGGTAATGTATCATATGTGTTTATCATCTTCTTGTAGTTTGCGAGGAAAGCAGATATACCAACTTCCTGCAGAACTGGTTGGTGGTGTGGAACATGTGTTCGCAATTTGCAATGCTGCACGTCTCTTAAACAAAGTAGTGGTTAATGCCTCTGTAATCTATCTGCCTGTAACTATAATGTCAACCTGTACTTAAGCCCTTTCTTGAATTTCACTCTACCCGCTTCATAATTTATGTATAGGTCATAGAAGATGCAAATGCAGTAATACTACGTTTTGATTCTGATGATTCACGAAGGAATTGGCAAAGCTGCTTACAAGGGGCCATATATCGTGCTTCTGTAAATCCTTCATTTAGCTCTCTATTATGCTGGATATGGTTTTTTGGTACTATCCTTCTTCTCGGTGTCATTTTTTTGGTGCTATAGCATATGGCCTTTCCTTTGTCTCCAAAGCCAATTAATGGTATAAAATGACCAATTCGGTTTCTTAGATTATGATAAACTTATCTGTTCTAGCTTTTGCTCATGTGCTTTACTGTTGACTTCTCTTTCTCTTTCTAATAAGCACTTTTCTTGTTTTTATAGTTTGGGCTGATTTAATTGGCTTTGTCTTGAAATTTTAAAATTGTTATTTCTGTTAAACTCAATCCATATCAGTCTCAAATGGGTGATAGTTACTCTAGGGGTTCTTACACATTAATTTCTGTACAGGGTTCTGCTCCTATCACTAGTCTTTCTGAAACTTCATCTGACCCAGAGGACTCAGAAACTGAAGTTAGTGAAAACCTCAATGCAAGTGATGTGTTGATGATGGAACACATATTTATGACGGGGGTTCTTGATGAACTAAAGGTCTGCTTCAGTTACAATCATCAGGTAAGCCTGGATAATACATATGCATAAGAATCCTCCTCATTAGAGGTGTTGGAAAATCTGATTCTTCCGCTACATTTCTCTAGGGTGATCACAATTTTATGAAGGTTCTTGTTGCTGCAGAGAGCCGTTTGTTTGACTTTCGAGCAACTGGGGGCCAGGTACGATTGAGTTATGGCTACACATATGTTCATTAATGTGTCTGTGCATCTTTTCCTAAATTGGGTAATTTCATCAGACTAAACACCATGAATTCTGTGATATCATGGGACTATGTTATTGTTCTTATGTTGAATAGTTGTTATTTTGAAATTTCAATCTCTGTGGAATACAAAATCCTGTACAAATAGGAACTACAAGGTACTTGAACCATGACCATGATTATAAGCATGGCACCTTTGCTGGTACCTTTTATTCTTTTTCTTGAATAAGTTGCTAGTTGTAGAAGTTTGGGAGTAACAATATATTTATCTCCTAGCTTTCAATCCTCAGTTGTGGTTGATGAAATAAAAGAGAGTAATTTCCACTGTGACCATCATCTTCCATGTTGCTGTTGTATTTTCATCACAATCCTCTTTCCAATTGGCCAGTGGTAACAATTATCCACAGGATAGCATGTTTGGACTTCTGATTGGATGAGCCAAACAATTAAAACTTTTGCACTCTTAATTTTCAGATTTTGTAAGTCTTAAATGTTGTGTTTGCAGGTTGAATTGTCAATTAGGGCAAATGACATGTTCATTGGAAGTATTCTGAAATCTTTGGAGATTGAAGATTTAGTATCCTGCAATAATTTTTCTCAGCCTTGTTTCTTAGCAAGATCATTCATTCAAGGTGGAGATGTGTGTTCATCCTTCGGCCATGATAGAACTGAGAGTTTAGATGATAATTATTTGACTCCAACTGAAGGAGATGACAAATTCTATGAGGCACCAGAAAATTTGGTTGAATCTGAGTATCTAAGTTCCCAAAAGTCACTTCCATTCAGAAATTCATCATTTAAACCTCCTAGTTTTGATCATATTCCTGGCTTGCTGCCTGATAATACTGTTCAGACTAGCATGGAGGATGTTGAGCTAACTGATTCCTTGGATAGTTTTGTGAAAGCCCAGATAGTTATCTATGACCGGAGTTCTACTCTGTATAATAATGTTGACATGCAGGTGGAGAGAGTTCAGTCTTGAAATTTCCATTCTCGCTTTTACTAGATTCATAATTAATTGAATATTAACTGTATGAATGGATTGTTCCAGGTTGCAGTGACCTTGGCTACATTATCATTTTTCTGCCGTAGGCCTACAATTCTCGCCATCATTGAATTTGTCAACGCTATAAATGTTGAGGATGTAGCCACTGAATATTTCCATGATAATTCTTCGGCAGCAATAGTTGAACATGACACTTCATCAGATGATATGGTTGGTGATCGACATTTGAAAACCATCAAGGATCCAGTTGTCAAGGGACTATTGGGGAAAGGAAAATCCAGAGTCATCTTCAATTTAATGTTAAACATGGCTCGTGCTCAGATAATGCTGATGAATGAAAATGAAACTAAGCTTGTGACTTTGTCACAGGATAATTTGCTTACAGACATCAAGGTTTTTGACTTTCTTTTCTCTTCCATCTTATGATTTGCAAGCTCATATTTTCTTTCTTCTTACTGAACTCTACATGCTAATGCTCAATGTAATTTTTGTCCTGTGTAAGGTCTTTCCGAATTCTTTTAGTATAAAGGCAGCCCTGGGAAATCTGAGAATTAGTGATGACAGTCTTCCAAGCGGCCATGCATATTTCTGGATCTGTGATATGAGAAATCCCGGGGGCAAGTCTTTCGTTGAGGTAATTAACATTCTTCTCCTTTTCCTTTTTTCATTTGCTGCTAAAAGTAATCAGCTAGGTTTTAATCCTTTCCTTTTTTGTGTGGTGTTATCACTGTGTGCATTGTGGGAGCAAACCTTATATTTTGGGAAATATTTATAATCATTATATGTGGGTTTGGTTGTCTTTTTTATTTAGAATACTGCTATCTAGTCCATCTTTTTTGTAAGCTGCCTGTAAGTGCAGAAATTTGATATCTTTTTTCATGCAATGTAAACATCTTCTTATGCTGGGTCTTTTGCTGATTTCTACTTATGATTTTACAGTTGGTCTTTACTTCATTCAATGCTGATGATGAAGACTATGAGGGTTTTGAGTACAGCCTTTTTGGGCAGCTTTCAGAAGTCCGCATTGTGTATTTGAATCGCTTTGTCCAGGAGGTAAGTTGACATATGTATATTATCCATTCTGAATACCTTATTTCTGTTTCTTATGTCTCCAAATATAACTAGGTTGTCAGTTACTTTACGAGTCTTGCACCCAATAATTCAGAGGGCTTTATCAAGTTGAAAGATCAAGTAACAAATTCTGAGAAATGGTTCACAAGCAGTGAAATAGAAGGATCACCTGCTCTGAAGTTGGATCTTTCACTAAGGAAACCTATAATATTAATGCCTCGAAGAACAGACAGTTCTGAGTGAGTAGGCATTTTGCTTGATGAATAATTCTCTCTTTGCACTGTTCATCTGATTTAACTGCTTGAATACTTCTTTGACAGTTACTTGAAACTAGATGTGGTGCACATAACTGTGCAGAACGATTTTGAATGGCTATGTGGCAGTAAGAGTGAGATGGGTGCTGTCCACCTGGAAATTTTAACAATTAAGGTAAGAATAGCGACATAACAGTTTGCTATTTGGTGCTTTTTGATTGCTGGATAGAAGAATTGACTGGACTTAACCCGAGCAGTACATGGTAGCCAGAATATTTCAGTCTATCTACCTTCTAGGCATTTTACCTTGTGCAAGTAGCAGTTCAAAGCTTTCTTCTAATTTGTAGGTTGCCGATATCAATTTAAATGTTGGTACTGGAACAGAATTGGGTGAAAGCATAATTCAAGATGTCAAGGGGATTTCTATAGTCATACAGAGGTCACTTCGTGACTTGTTTCATAACATACCAAGTACAGAAGCTGCAATTAAGGTACTGCATTATGATATTTGCCAAGAAGCTGCTTATCATCTTTTTTGTGATTATAATTGTATATTTTCATTTAGTGTAAATTTTATGTGAAAACATGGAAGTCTATGCTTGTGTGTGACATTGGGATTCTACAGATAGAGGAGGTAAAAGCAGCCCTGTCAAACAGGGAATACCAGATTATCACTGAATGTGCAGTGTCTAATGTCTCCGAGACTCCTCATGTGGTGCCAAAACTGAACATTGATTCTGCAACATCATATGATGATGCAGTAGAATCTGTTCCTCAGGATTCTGTGAATGTTGGTTCTGAGGTGCGAAGTGGGGAAGGCTGGATTTCAGTGAAGGTTTCTGTTGTGCTCAATCTAGTTGAGTTGCGGTTATATGCCGGGGCTACAAGAGATGCATCTCTGGCATCCATTCAGGTCATGTTCTATCTATTACCCTTGTTATTTGAGTTTTGATTGTGGAGGTATTTTTTCCTTTCTATTTGCATAGTTGGTCTTCAATTAAAATCATGTATGGTATTTTATCAATTCACTTGTTATGGTGCTTTTAAGCATTTGTTGTGTTCTGTGTGAATCATCTTCTTGAACAGCCCTTTTTTTATTTTTTCAAAGGGTGACCCCCTTTTCCCACTAGCACCTCCAATACCATTCTTTCGAGCTTTTGGTTGGATGGTTTCTTAATATGGTCTCAGCCTTTATGATCAAGAAGTCATAAATTCAAATTATGTTGTCCTCATTTTTTACATTTAATTATGAATTTATGCAGGTAATGAGGGCCTATACTTTATTCATGCTTTTAGCCTAATTGGCTTGTGCATGAGGGAGCATGTTAGAATTTAATATGGGATCCATTCTTGGATCTCATTCAACAACTTAAGTTTTTGGGTTGATTTTTTTTCTAGTGTATGGGGGCCACATCTAGAGTCCTGCTTGCTTGGTGGAGAGATTTTGTCCTATGTGCCCTGCTGCAATGAGGGCATCACCTTTCTAAGGAGGGTAGAATAGGACACTTCTCCCACATTGGATAAGAGAGGACAGGACAATGATTTAGAAGTTGAATAATGTGATAGATACCAATTGGATCCCCTTTGGGATGTGGTGGCCTAAGTTGGTGTGGGAATCCCTTAGGTCGTTGCAAAACTTATGAAACCTAATTTCATTGTGCCACATGCTAGACCCAACTAGCACATGTCAATTGGGTGTGTTAAGAATATAAAATTCCATATTGGTTAAGTGCAAGGACTGGACTTGGCTTATAATTCTATGGGTTTCACCACCTACTAACTTACACTTTTAGGGTATGAGGTTCAAAGGCATTATATCTTCAGCTGAACAGATTCCTTGTCTGTGCATCCAATTGTTTAGCTATAGGTTTCGCCACTTACTGACTTTTAGGATATGAGGTTCCAAGTCATTATATCTTCAGCTGAACAGATTCCTTGTCCATGCACCCAATTGTTTCAGGGGTCTAGGGGAGAGTGAATGGAGAAGTAAACAACTTTTGAATCATTTCTTCGTGGTCTCTACCAGAAGCTTTCTTATTCATGAGCACACTGTTATGTTCATACTTAAAATGTTCATTATCACATCTTTGATTGCAATTCCAGAAAATTTCCTTGTTGATCATTATAGATTTTATCCTCTATGTCATTTGGTTTATATCTTTTGGCTTGATGCCATGCAGGTTACTGATGCTTGGCTTCTGTATAAGTCTAATAACCTCAGGGATGGGTTCCTCTCTGCAACTCTCAAGGGCTTTTCTGTGATTGATGATCGTGAGGGAACTGAAGAAGAATTTAGGCTGGCTATAAGAAAGCCCGAGACAATTGGTTTCAGTCCACCTTGTGCTCTCACTCATGATGAAGGCCAGAATATCACCAATGCAAATGCCACCAAAGAATATGAGATAAGACCAGTTCCTACAATGCTTATGCTTGATGCAAAATTTACTCAACTCTCTACCTTTTTTTCTCTGGGTGTCCAAAGGCCACGACTGCTTGTTACACTTGATTTTCTTCTGGCTGTCGTTGAGTTTTTTGCTCCAACAGTGAATGGTACACAGTCAGATGAAGAGAATAAGGAAGCCTTTCTTGTGCTCAATGCAATTGTCCTTAATCAGTCACTCTACCATCAACCTTCTGCTGAATTCTCTCTCTCTCCTTTGAGACCTATAATCGCTGATGATGAGGGAATTGACTATTATGTATATGATGGTAATGGTGGAATATTGCATCTAAAGGACAGATGGGGACGTAATCTTTCTGCGCCGAGCAATGAAGCTATAATATATGTAGGATGTGGGAAAAAATTTCAGTTTAAAAATGTTGTCATCAAGGTATTGTTTTGTTCAATGCTTCTATTTGGTATGGTTTTAGGCTACTATACACATGCCTTACAAATTTCCTTAAACTCTTTTCATGTAGAATGGCAAATATTTGGATTCTTGTATCTCATTGAGAAGCAATAGTAGGTATTCCGCCTCAAAGGATGATGGGGTGGTCCTGCAGGGAGATGAAGAGACCTCCTATCCAGATTCATTGAGGGAAAATGTTGATTTACCATCTCAACATGCCACAGTCAACAGATCCACAGAGTTCATTGTTGAGTTGCAGGTGCAGATTTGCTGTTTTATCCTGATATGATTAGTTTCTTTGTTTTGATGCTTTAGCTGACCTAAATCACTAACTAGTGGACATAAAAGCTCAGTGTAGACACAGGAAAGAAGGAAGGCTTAGCAGTGTATAATTTAAGTGATACATTTCGGCATTTTACAGTTAAATGTTTTTTGAAAGGATAAATTGTGGGCATAAGTAATCCTTAGGGATTAATGTTTTTGGAGATAAATCCTAGTTGACTAGATCTTTTTTCGCAAAAATTTCAAGCACTTTACTAGATGGTTGGAAATTATGTTATGTCATTCAGTTCAGCATTAAAAAAATTTAAGAGTTGCAAAATGTAAGGGTATTCCAAGTACAGAACTTTTGCAGGTTTTAAAATATAATGTTATTTAGGGTTTCAGTGCTTTCAATTGTCAAAAAAGACCAATTTTGCAAAGTCTTAAAACTCTTTTAACTCTCTTTATAGATGTGCTATTCAACCTTAATCATCTATTTGCTGTGGTGGTAACTTGTCAATGAAAAGTAAGGAATTTCTGTGTGATGTAGGACAAGACACAAAGGCTATTTTCTACCATTCTACAGTTTATTTTGTAATTTTGATTATTCTTATTCTATAGTTTATTTACTTGTTTAGGGTATTTAGTCTAATAAGGAATTTAATGAAGGCTAGTTTATTCTGTAGTTTATTTACTCAGGATGTAAGGCAACATACGAAGGCTATTTTCCACCCAATTTATTTATTTGTTTTGGGTATTTTAGCCTATTTTCCACCAAATTTTGATTATTCTTATTCTATAGTTTATTTACTTGCTTAGGGTATCTTAGCCTAATTAGGAATTTAGCTGAAATATTGTTGGGAGAGTGACTTTAGGAGTAAATTTAGATATTATCTGCTTTTATTTCATTTCTTATTAGTTAGTGTGTTAGTAACTAGTATAAATAGGGTCTTAAGCCTATCATTGTAGTGGAAATCTTTTTTTTTTTTTTATTTGTTCCACTTAGTTGAAATCTATCAATCTATGCATTATTATTTAAATGAAGTCCACTTTTGAGAGTTATCTTTTGTGGTGAATTTTAGAAACCCTATGAAGGTTTAATTGAGTGTTGTGCTTAAAGTTATCTTTTTAATGCTTCTGTCCCATGTCACTGTAGGAATCTTAGGCTTGGGTAAGCAAAAAACAGTTTGATTTCTACCCATGTGAAAGCCAGAATATGTGTTGAAAACCTTAATCCATCTCACAGTTGCGCCAAAACAACCCAAGCAAAAAGCTGAAGTTACTACTGGGAATTTTAAGAGTATCAAATCTCAATCTGGACTGTGAACACTTCCCGATCTTGAGAGCTTGCTTAAATTTGATTCCTATTCTTGACCATGGAGTCCTAGCATCAGACCCTGGTTATGTGAGATGTGGTGGCAAAAACTTTTATAGGGTGTTTGGGCTTCAATCACCTTGGAGAGCATCCCCTTAAATGTAAATAATATTTTTTAGTGATTAGAAACCAATGAGAAAACAGATAAAGAAGGCAATTATTGATCTATGTTTTGGTCTAAGTCTTCCACATTCTTAGAAGTGATGTTTTCTGCCCTGTCCATATCTTTTCTATCCTGGGTCAGCATAATACCTTGAGTTAAGAAAATTTTGTTGTCTGGGATCAATTGTGACAGCGAATTCAATATCATGTTTTTGCATTTTGTCAATTATATGTCTCTTTGTAGGCTATTGGGCCAGAGCTGACTTTTTACAGTACATCAAAAGATGCGGGGGTTTCTCCAAATCTTTCCAACAAACTTCTGCATGCGCAGTTGGATGCATTTGCAAGGTCTGCTGGTCTCTAATTCAAAATTTCATCAGTTTAAATTATTTGAGGCTTTTTAGATCTATCCTTTTTCTTGGTGTTGCTTGTCATCCCATCTCTTAAAGTCTGTACAAGGTTCATGCAATTGAACAGCATCTGGCACTGCACTGCTGACTCAGATAGCAACTTCTGCTTTCTTTGATTTTTTAAACGTGATATCATGTACCATATAAGTTTTTCAGCTTTTGATGTTATTTAGTGGTTCTGATGTGGCACTGTTCATTGGATTTTTTACACTCTTGTTGATTATTCTCTCTTGGCTTCTGCTTAAGCTCTATGGGCCTCAACATTGGCCTGGGTATTAGGTCTGCCTCTTTCTTGTCAGAGAACAAAGTATATCATCCATACTATTTTTCTCATCATGATAAGCATATTTTGTAATGGTAAATCCTGATATAACACCAGTTTATTGTGTCCCAATGATTTTGTTGGGATATTACTATATTGTTACATTGTAATGTCAAATTCCTTTTATAGTGTCCCAACACTGGCCTAGATCCTTATGGGCCTCTTTCCTTTTTCTTTTTCAGATGGCATTGTCTATATATTCTAATACAGTTATATTTATATTCTTATATTCTAATCATTGTGTATCCTATTTTGTTATATTTTTATATATAAGGTGTATATTTATATTTTATAGAGTTTATATTTTAATTTTCTCTTTTTCTTAGAATATATTTTTCAGACTAGTTTTTGGGTATGTGCTTGCACAAGCATAATATGTTCAAGTTAATTTTTAGTAGTACATGATTTTTTATTTATTTTTAATGTTAATATATTTGTCATAATTAGCAAATATGCAAATTTAACTGTGTTATTGGCTCGAGTACCATTGATTATTTGTTACATTTAACTTTTTAGTACTTACGAATTCAGATCATTTCTCAACTCATCCTTTCTTTGTCTCTTAACTTCTTATGTTAATCTTCATTTTTGCTTTTCCGTTAATATAACATTTGTATTCACTCATAAAGTAGATATACTGTCTTGTTTAGTTCACAAAAGGGTTAGAAATCTAACTAATATAACTAATCTGAAGTGTAGACTGAAATAAATAGAGGGTAAAAATTTCATCTGTAATTTTTTTTTTAATGTATTAATATTCTTTTAGCTATGTATTGTAATTGAAAGCTCCTACAAGACAAAATTGGGACATCTAGATTACATGTTGGAAAAATTAACTCCATGGTAAGATAGATATGAAATCTTCAATTCTCTGCTTTTTGTAGGGATTAACTTTTGCAAGTATTTTTACATTTTCTTCATGATATTTGATGTATATTGTAAGCTCTAATAAACTAAGGACTTTGACATGTAACCAAAATCATATTGCCCAAAAAAACATGCTGCCTATATCTTCATTTTTTAGGATAGTATTTAAGACCAATATGTCTATTATATTGTGATTGAAAGTTCTTATGTATCACATTGATAGCTTTATTAAAATTGCATATTGAAGGATCAATTGGATAACAAGCCATAGAAAAGCACAGTAGAAGAATGCTATTCTGGTTAATGCTCCTTGTTATTACTTTAATTGTACAAAAAAACTTTTGAGATAATAAGCCCTATACTATTATTCTTGTATAAAAATGAATACAGACCAAATTATAGAACTAAGAACTATGCTTATATTGCTTATCTAATTTTATGAAGTTGTGACACTCAGAGAAATTTAACAAGGTTTTAGAAGAAATTTTTCAAAAAATATAGGAGGTTGGAATGTAGAAGTTCAAACAACTTTTCTCTTAAATAATTTTGGTATCTATTACCATACATTAAAGCTGCTGCAATCTGAGAATATTAGTGTAGAACTAAAATGTTCTATAAATCTTCTCAAATGTGTTTTCAATTACCTTATTAGCCTTTATCATCTGTGCTCTTATTTTCTTTGTATGCAGTGTTTTTTTTTTTTCTTTTTGGTATTTTCATTTGGGTTAAAATTGTGGTGGTACGAATATAATTGTGACGTTCTCTCTCTCTCTCTCTCTCTCTCTCTCTCTCACGTGCATGCACATACACCATTTGTATTTGTTTTCTTCCGTTAGGACTATACCTTCTTTAATGCAACCAATTTTGCTGGACAGTTTACTCTTCACATAAGTGACAGTGTTCCCTGATGTTCACAGACCTTGATGTGCTTTAACTTGTGATCCTATGATACCATGAAGAGGCTGATTTCAACTTGATGGTGTGGAATGGCGCATTTGCAAGTATAAGAATATTTAAATAATGGAATGCTGAAATTTTGATGTATTTTTACTGCTGCCAGGCTGGTTATGAAGAGTGACACAATTGACATGACTGCGAAAGCACTTGGCTTGATGATGGAGAGTAATGGAGTCAGGATTTTGGAACCTTTTGACACTTCTGTAAAATATTCAAATGCTTCTGGGAAGACCAATATACATGTATCTGTTTCAGACATTTGCATGAACTTCACATTCGGCATCTTGAGATTGTTTTTAGCAGTTGAAGAGGATATTTTGGCTTTTTTGAGGATGACCTCTAAGAAAATGACAGTTACTTGTTCTGAGTTTGACAAAGTGGGAACAATCAAAAGTATGCACTGCACTTGTTTTCTTCCTTTATATGAATGCATGAGAAATTTTGAGGCCTCAACTCATTGGAACATCATGATACTTTGCAGCTCAACAGAGTGACCAAGAATTTGTCTTCTGGAGACCTCGTGCACCACCAGGCTTTGCAGTTCTTGGTGACTGTCTGATGCCATTGTCAGTGAAGATTCTTAATTGTCCTTTCTTAAGTTTATTTCCTTTGGTTTTTTTGCCTTGAATGTTTTGTCCATGGTACAGGGACAAGCCACCTACAAAGGGAGTTATTGCTGTAAATACCAATTTTGTACGAGTCAAAAGACCTATATCATTTAGGTTGATTTGGCCACCGCCAGCTTCTGATGAAATTTCTGGTCAACATGGAATCAGTTATAGTTTGTTACAAAATGGTGTCCTCTGTGAGGAAGGTAGCTGCTGTTCTGTTTGGTTGCCTGAACCACCCAAAGGTTATGTTGCATTGGGCTGTGTGGCATCTGCAGGAAAAACGCAGCCACCTTTGTCTTCCACTTTCTGCATCCTGGCCTCTCTGGTTTCTCCTTCTTCCATGAGGGACTGCATTACGATTTGCTCTACCAATTCGTATGTGGAAGTTTTTGAATATATACTCTTACACAAGTTCTTTTTTAATACCTGAGGGACTGCATTCACGAATACACACTTGCATGTGTTCAATTGGATGGGTATAATTGCTTTAACATACACACTTGCATGTTTCCAAATGAATCAAACCATAAAACCTAATGAGCAAGATAATAAGCATCATAAACAGCTCATTTGTTCCTTCAAAGACAAATTTAGTTAAGAACACCAGGCTGACATCCATTCTCAGGCTCCAATCATCAGGATCTTCAAGTTGCATTTAGTGCTCTAACTTTGTTAGTGAAAGAACTTGGTAGAGAAAATTCAATAACTTGACAAATTTTGATGGGAAAAGATTGTTTTGAGTAGGATTTGGAGCAAACCTTCTTCCCTGGCATTATTCTGCTTACATTGTATTAGTTTAGAAGTATTTTTATGTTCAGTGTCAATAATTTGGGGTGCATTATTTATTAGATTCTTATGTGTATGTATGCTTTGAACTCTTGTACTCCACTCTTCCTCATGTTCCTCAAAGATCATCCTCAGTGCCACATTTTGATGGGCATTTTTATAATGACCAATAATTTTCTTATTTGGATTCTTCTTCTTTTCTGGATTCAGATACTTGTCAACTTTGGTTTTCTGGCGTATGGACAATTCTGCTGGTACATTTTTGCCAGCAGATCCGGTAACCCTAAGCTTAATAGGTCGATCATATGAATTGTGCTGGATAAAATACAAGATTTCTGAATTCTCTTCGAAGGTATCCAAAGATTCTGGTGTATGGGCATCAACTTCTGGTCATGTTCCAACACTACAATCTGAGAGGTCAGCAGCTACAAATTCTGGTCGACGTTTTGAAGCTGTGGCTAGTTTTCAGTTGATATGGTGGAACCAGAATTCGAGCTCAAGGAAGAAAGTATCTATATGGCGCCCAGTAGTCCCCCAGGGAATGGTTTTTTTGGGTGATATTGCTGTTGAAGGGTATGCCACTTAACAATAAACATTTTATTTTCCATCTATTGGAGAGAATTAATTTTTCATGATTATTTCAAATGTAGGTATGAGCCTCCAAATTCGTGCATTGTCCTTCAAGATACTGTAGATGAAGAGCTTCAGAGACCACCTCTTGGCTACCAACTTGTAGGGAAAATCAAGAGAAGGAGGGGAATGGACAGTATTTCCTTTTGGATGCCTCAACCCCCTCCAGGTTTTGTGTCATTGGGTTGCATTGCATTTAAGGGCTCACCGAAGCAAAATGATTTCAGTAAGTTAAGGTGTGTGCGCAGTGATATGGTTGTTGGGGATCAGTTTCAGGAGGAAAGTGTCTGGGATGCATCTGATACCAAGTTCACAACAGAACCATTTAGCATATGGACAACTGGTAATGATTTGGGGACCTTTATTGTGCGCAGTGGTTTTAAAAGACCTCCAAAGAGGTTTGCTCTAAAGTTGGCAGATCCTGGGGTACCAAGTGTATCTGACGATACTGTCATTGATGTGGAAATTAGAACATTTTCTGCAGCTGTTTTTGATGACTATGGTGGTTTGGTAGGAGTTTTTATCTTGCAGCTTCCTTTTGAGTGCTCTCTTAGTTAAATGCTTGTTGGCTAAATTGATAGACTGATCTTGGTGGGAAAAATTTCATGCACACAAATGAGTTCAAATGGGGTAAATTTAATTTGCTTATTTAACTAATTTTTTGTAATCATCTTGTTGCTTATCATTCTTTTGTACCCTGTATTGGCCTTCATGTCTTGGTTTTAAATATGCATTATTGATTAAGAAGCTGTTGTCCTCTGTGGTTCCCTGAATATTTTGATTAGTTAGTTCTAAAATATATGTCTGGAAGTTGTCATTATTGCTTGAAATGCCTCAATCATGCACTTTAGAGATAGAATTTGTGACTACAGGGTGAGTGCTGGGTGATCATTTGATTGCAGTTATCAGGTTTTTAATATTTTTTTTCCCTAAAATTGGCAGATGGTTCCATTATTCAATTCACTTTTCACTGGAATTGGGTTCAATTTGCATGGAAGAGCTGACAACTTGTATTCCACCGTCAGCTTCTCTCTAGCTGCAAGATCATATAATGATAAGTATGATTCATGGGAGCCTCTTATTGAGCCAGTTGATGGATTTCTAAGGTGATGTGTTGCCCTCCATAGGATTTTAGTTGATATACTTTTATAGAAAGTTGGAAGTATGTTGATACCTGTATTTTCAATCTCCAAACTTGCTAATGCACATCTCAGGGAACCTCACTCTTAGTCTGAAACTACATAAATTTGAAATGTCCTTGGATGTATGCCTTCTTTGTTATTTTTTTGGTTTGCTTCCAGAGGTCTGGCATGTTCATGAGGCAGCTGGTATCCTGAATGCTCCTATGATCTCTGCATGTTCTATAACGTGGAGACCCTTTTTTTGGGGCACAGAAAATTGTTGCAAACCTGTACTCATGTATAGCTTTGCATTCTGATCCTGTTAATAAATTTCAATAGCATATATTCCTGTTAATTCAATTTCTTGTTTGTGGTTCAGCTTATTATGGACACCTAGAACTCTAATAAACAATGTCAAATATACTTTTAATTGAATTCACTGAAAATGTGCAATTTGCAGCTCTCATAGCCCTCAAAGATTCTTGATGCTTTGTGGGAGTATGAAGATTAGTCCCCACGGTTGCTCACTTTCTTTGCTTTACATTTGTAGAGAGACTAAGTTTTGTGAATGACATCAGCATTAGTGCAGTCTGCCTCTTTCCTTTATGGCTTTGAAATGAGCTTATTTGATGCTTACCCATTAGAAAATCATTTGACTATGAAGCTTGGATTGAAAGATTCATCACATGTTTCTTGTCATTTTGCAGTCTAAAATCTTACTCTTTCAGGAAATGCATAATCTTGTCACACATGTATTGATCATTAAGGAGAGTATTTCATGGGTTTTGCCTAATTGTCCTCTTGAGTCAACCACATGTAGCTCATTAGAACTTCAAATTGTTGGCTGACTTGACTTGATATTAAACTTCCTCCCTCTTATTCTTACTGCATCCCAAGTGGATAGATTTTCACTTTGGCCATCTTTATTCTTTGTTGGACGTGGAAAGAATTTTGTAAGGCCATTATATATAGTTATTCATGAGGACATTTAGAGTTTACAGGCAACACTGTGTGGCTTACAATCCAAGCAGTGGAAGCAATGAGGAAATTTTTTATTTTTTGCCACTTTTGTACTATTCTCTCCCAGTGGCAGAAGCTGTAAAAATTTCACAGTTTCCACACCTTTGCTTGTTCACTCGTCTTTTCTTCTGTGTTTCTTCCTGCTGTGTTTTTTTCCCTTTAGGGGACACAGGATTTCGGAAGGCTGTGTGGTGTTAGAGCTGTTTTCTTTGATGTGGCAACCCTACTTCTGTCACTTGTATTTGGCTTGGGACAGTCTTCTGCTGATTTTGGTTTTGTCTATTTGACTAATTTGTGGCCACTTGCAGGTACCAATATGACCTCAACACCCCTGGGGCAGTTTCTCAGCTACGTTTGACCTCAACTGGGAATCTAAACTTAAATCTATCAGTGGCTAATGCTAACATGATTTTTCAAGCTTATGCAAGCTGGAACAATCTTGGTCATGTCCATGAATATTTCAAAGAGAGAGTAAGTTTCTAGCGTCCTCTCTCTCTCTCTCTCTCTCACACACACACACACACATGCACACAAGCACACACTCTCTACACTCACACGTGTGCACATGCACATAGTAAGCTCCATTTCTCTGTTAGTTTAAGTTGTCACTATTGGTTTTATTATATCCAAGTCAGCTGACATCCTTTTTCACCCCTTTCATCACATAGGAGGTAGTTTCTCCTACTGGCAGTGCAAGGTCCATTGTTGATGTCCACCAAAGGAGAAATTATTACGTAATTTCGCAAAACAAACTTGGTCAGGACATTTTTATTCGGGCAACCGGAATCAAGGGGATTTTGAATATATTAAGAATGCCAGCTGGGAATTCGAAGCCTGTGAAAGTCCCTGTTTCGAAAGATATTTTGGACTCTCACACGAGTCGAAAACTTTTTGCAACAGCCAGAACATTGGTGACAATTGTTGTAGTGGATGCACAGGTAGAAGTTAGTTTTTTCGTGGTGTGCATATTTCTTCATTTTCTGGCCTTCTAAAACAGGTTGGCTAAAATCACTCTGGTTTTTCTTCTTTTCCATCCCTCCTCCAATCCTTCCAAAACAAACACAGCCATAGTTACATAGGGTTAAAACTGAATTATGGACATTTTTAGATTGGATCATAGCAAGTGAAAGAAATTGGGAATTTGTTGATACACAGCCAACTTAGGATAATTATTTATGGGAAAAAAATTCAACCTAAATTCTTAGCTTAATATGGATGTCAAATGCCGGTAAATATTCGATCTGATTGCCATGAGCACTGATACCTACTTTAATACCTAGGTGTCTATTTATTTCATGCATCAATCTTCTCTCTGTTGAGCATGGTGATACATCTGTGTTTCAAATATGAGTTTTCTCATCAGTCATTAACTTTTTATACATGTGATGTAGTTTCCAAGAGTTGGTGGATTGACTTCTAAGCTTTACTCAGTAGCAATCCATCTGATGCCCAAACAAAGCCCTGTTAGTGACTCACAGCTTCATCAACAAAGTGCACGCACAAGTGGAAGCATCTCTAATTCCTCTGATTACAAGCTTGAATTGGTTAACTGGAGGGAGATATTTTTCTTTAAAGTTGATTCCCCGGTATGGTTGAACACACTGTTTTCTTTATCAGATAACTCTCCCCCCACACTCTTCTATGTAGATCCATTGATCTAATGCATGGATATTGATTTGTCTTACGGAGAGATTCTTTGTGCACTAGTGCACTACCTTACCCCAGAGTGCTACTTTACTAAGAAAGAGAAGATAACCATTACTCTCTTTCCCATTTTCTTTTTTACTTCATTCAGTGTCCAGTCATTAGTCCTTTGTTGTCTTAGCATCATGTTCCTGTAACTCCTTTTTGCATTTGATTTTTGTTTCATTCAGTGTCCAGTTATTCGTCCTTTGTTGTCTTGGCATAATGTTACCGTATGCTTTGGTGCTCTAGAGTCTAGAGGTAAAAGGTTTCCAGAAGGTTTGGTGCCAGCTAATTGGACTGTTGTCTATCATGTTTTGTTCATTGATGGTGCTGGAATTATTCACATTTTTTGCTCCTTGGTAATCTTGTTTTTTTATCATTAGTTCCTTCCAGCCTCAGTCCTTGTGGTAACCAGTCAACCAGAAATGTCCATTTTCACCACATCCTTGTTCCTTCTTGTTAGAGTTTAATATGTGATCCATGCTTGGGCCTTAGATAACAGCTTAAGGTTTTGGGTTGAATGATTTCTTAACACTCCTCCCGGTGTTTCTGCTCATTGATTTATTTCCTTTAAGCATCTCTTTGTAGTGACTTCCTTATGTGGCGGTAAATACATCTTTCAATATACAAATCCCAAGCTTCTGTGTTGATGATCACTATACAACTTGTTTTCTCAATGGCATTTCTTTCTGTCCTTTTTCTGAATTTTACTAATCATTTTGTTTCCATTTCAGTTTATTGCTGATAAAAACACTACATAGGAATTGGGCATGTTATGAGTGGATTATCTGATGCAAGCACCCAAATTTTCTTTTATGGTTTCAAAATACAACGTTAATGCTGATGAGTGTGCTGGGACTTTTTCAAGAATATGATTTTTCTCTTTCCAGGAAACTAGAAGTTGTGTCTTGACACAAGAATGTTTTTCTGCATAAACACTTTTAAAATTGTCAAGAAATCAATTCGCCTAAAAGTTTAAGTTGTTAGGTGAGATTGAGGATATGGATCATATATTATACTTAAGCACTCCCCTTCATGTGAAAGTCCAACTCACTTGGGCATAGAAGCATGGACAAGCCAGGCTTACTTGGGCCTAAAGTATGAACCAATTAGAAATTCATAATTAAATATAAGGGTAACATCATTCGGACTCATAATCACTCAGTTACAAAATCTTTTATATTATGGCAAGAAACCAATTTATAAAACCTCTGATATTATGTCAAAAAACCAATCTACCTAAAAATTTAAGTTAAGTGAGGTTCAAGATATGGATCATATATTATACTCAAACAAAAATTATATGCGGCCTTTACTCTGCTCTTGTTCCTTCACCATTTTCGAAGGTGCCCATTGAGCATCCTAATTGTTGGAATTTGTGCAGGAAAACTACTTGCTGGAACTAGTTGCGATTGATATGGAGAAAGGTCAATTATTTTCTGATCATAGTTTGTGACTAATAAACTCTGCAAGTGAATACATATTAGGCTTCTCAATATTGATTTGATTTTTCATTTCTCAGGTGATCCAGTTGGATTCATGTTAACTCCTTTAAATCAGATTGCCAGAAATGTTCAACAAAGTTATGACCAGGGTGATTATCTGAATTACTTGACATGGATGGAATTATCCTCGGCAAAATCTATGGTAAATTGTTAAGTTCTTTGTATCTTCTTGTTATTTACCTTTTCGAGTAACTGTATTTTGAAGCTAGAGACAGATTGCATATTTCTGGTGTAGCATCTGCACACTGATTGATTCTGATTTTGGTATGTTTCAACCAGACGATAACTCCAGGAGATAAAAATGAGAAGCCATCTGCTAGAATAAGATGTGCTGTAATTTTGTCACCAAGGTCTGAAGTTCAGGACAGAAATGAATTTCTTGTCAGTGACAGCAAATCTGGATTAATTCAGATCAGTCCTAGCATAGAAGGGCCTTGGACTACTGAGAAGTTAAACTACTCTGCACCTGCTGCTGCTTGGAGGCTTGGCAATGATGTTGTTGTTGGTGAAGTAAGCATGAAAGATGGCGATAGATATGTGAATATAAGGTCATTAGTTTCAGTATGGAATTGTACAGATTTTACGCTTGATTTGTGCCTCGTGTCCAAAGCTTCCAATGGGAGAATCAAGTCACTCCATGATGAAAGTAAACCTGGAGGTTTGAGGATTGAGGATAGCATAGTACAGTCAGATGAGTTCTTTGAAACTGAAAAGTATGACCCAACTATTGGATGGGTTGGATGCTCAAATTCCTCAGAAGGGGAAGAGCAGCAACAGGTAAGGCACTGATATAAATTGTTTCCTTGTTTCTCTGATAACTTTGATGAAGTGAGCTTTAACTGTACATGTGATCATCTGCAACACCCAACAAATAGGTATTTCTTGTGAGGAACTATAGGATATAAGACTAAGAATTACTACTTCCATGACATTCTGAAGTTGATCAAGACCAGTTAAAACTGTAAATGCTTGATTGCTAAAATCTCGAATAGATATTTTGGAGGTTGGTTATGACTGGTGTCTGATTGGAGCAGCAATTTCTCTCTTTAATGGTATTCCAGAGCCTGTGGTTGCTACCACTTCTTTTGAGTTTATTCTATAAATTTAAAAAGAAATGACCACACAAGTAACACTATTAGAAAGAAGTAAAAATTCAGAAGAAAATAACTCTCAACTTGTTGCAGTATTTGCTAGGGAGGAAAAATCAAGGATGGTGGAAATTGCCTGTAGTTGTGTGCATCTTCTTATTGTATGGCTAATGTACATAAGCAATTCTTACATGGAAGAATGACTAGTATCTTGCTTTTGCCATTTATCAAGGCTACGTGGCCTGCTTCTGGCATTTGTGGAAACTGGGTGGCTTGCTTTTTGTTTTTATGGTCAGTATGAAGGCAGATAAATGGTGGATTTTGTGTGGCTAGTTTGACTTCTGATTTGCAAGTGATGGGTGAATGCTAGATACAAGTTATCTTCTTCATGTCATCTGCTGGATGAGACTCCTTTAGTTAATGTTTGAGACTTCCTTTTTTTTATTTTTTTTCTCCTTGTCTGTAGCCTATGAACAAAAACTTACTCCTGCTTTGTTTTTGGTGCATATGATACTGGTTTATTGATATCCTTTTTAGCAGACATGCCTCTTCATTAGAATTTATTGTTGCCCTATGAAAAGTAGGATTTTGTGTCTTCATGTGTGTGTGTGTGTGTGTGATACCTGTTAATCATTCAGGAGATTTCTGGAGTGCAGTTACCATCAGGCTGGGAATGGATCAATGATTGGCATGTGGATACATCATCTGTTAATACTGCTGATGGTTGGGTTTATTCACCGGATGTTGAAAGCCTAAAATGGCCTCAGTCACATGATCTGTTGAGTTCTGTGAACTATGCTAGGCAAAGAAGATGGATCAGGAACAGGAAACAAAACTCAGCAAACTTAGGGGAGGAGATACCTGTTGGATTATTGAAACCTGGAGACAGCATTCCTCTTCCTTTACCCAGCTTGACACAATCCGGGATGTATGTTTTGAAATTAAGGCCCTCAAGTCCTGAAAGCCATGGTGATTATTCTTGGAGTTCTGTGGTGGATAAATCCTGTCAACCAGATGATGGTAGCAAGGTGCAAGGTCCTTCTGAAATATGTGTTTCATCTCTCTCAGAGTCTGCAGAACTTTTGTACTGTACTCAGATGAGTGGTACCTCTTCAAGTGTTGTCTCTAAATTGTGGTTTTGTTTAAGCATACAAGCCTCGGAGATTGCCAAAGACATTCATTCAAATCCTATTGAGGATTGGAGTCTCACAGTCAAACCCCCATTATCTGTTAGCAATTATCTTCCTCTTTCAGCTGAATACTCCATTCTTGAAATGCAAGAAAGTGGTCATTTTGTCGTTTGTGTTAGGGGTATATTTTCACCAGGAGAAAGTGTAAAGATTCATACTGCTGACATAAGAAAGCCTGTATTTTTTTCACTGCTTCCGCAAAGAGGATGGCTGCCAATACATGTAAGATTTGAGGGCTAACCAACCAAGTCTTGTTCCTTATGCACAATACTGTTTTTGATGGCATCAATGTTACTTATGATTTTCCTGTCTTTGTTTTGTTCTTTGCATACAGGAAACTGTGCTCATATCTCAGCCTCATGGACTTCCTTCCAAAACAATAAGTTTAAGAAGTTCAATCTCTGGAAGGTTAATATATCTATTGTTTTATTATTTCTCCTTCAAATATATATTCTCAGCAAATAGAAGTGTATGGGTTTTGTAGTCTGATGTGTTTCCAAATCATTGATAAGTGCAGGATTGTTCAGCTGATTGTTGATCAAAATTATGATAAAGATCAGCTGTCAGTGGAAAAGATCATTAGAATCTATGCTCCATTCTGGTTTTCAATTTCCAGATGTCCTCCACTTACATTTAGACTTGTAGATCTGGATGGGAAAAAACATGGGCAAAAGATTTCTCTTTTATTCCACTCAAAGAAGAGCAATGAAGCTACTCTTGGGGAAATAACTGAAGAGGAAATATATGAAGGTCATACAATTGCTTCTGCTTTGAACTTTAGAGCTTTGGGCCTTTCTGTGACAATCAACCATTCTGGCCAAGAGCAGCACTTTGGGCCCATCAAAGATCTTTCTCCACTTGCTGACATGGTAGATATCAATATGGTTTGTTCATCAAGTCAGCATATCTAAAGTGAAGCAAATAACCTTGCTATGAACTCTTTCTCTGTTTTGGTTGTTAGGATGGATCAGTGGATCTTTATGCTTATGATGCTGATGGCAACTGCATGCATCTTTTTATTTCTTCAAAAGTATGTCCTTACCAATCTGTCCCTACAAAGGTAGTGTCACAGAATTCCCAAAGATTTTACAAAATCCTCGTAGTTGTGAGGGGTTTAACTCAATTTTCTCTTCTTTAGGTGATTTCTGTGCGGCCTTTTATGACCTTTACAAACAGGCTTGGTCAAGACCTATATATGAAGTTAAACAGTGAAGATGAAGCAAAGATTCTCCACACATCTGATTCAAGAGTCTCCTTTGTATATCGTAAAACAGATGCACCCAATAAACTCCAGGTCAGTTGTCGTCAAATGGTTACAACAGTGTTAACCCTGTTGTTTCACACTCATCCAGCTATTCTTACCTCTTAGATGGAATAAAGTATGCCCATCTGTAATGATTTAAATATAAATGCCTTGCCCGTTTGTTTTGCCTGAGAAGCTTCATGAGCAGCATGGTTACCTTAAGTTCAGCTGAGTCTTGTGTGGTAAAAATGAGGACTTTAGTATTTGCCAAACCAGCAAGGAATTGACCTAACTGTTGCATTTTTACCTCTTTTTGATGGGATGATTGCACACTGTTTTAGTGTTAATTGAAAGTTTCATTTAGATCTCATATGATATCTTAGCCACAATATGTATATAAATCTCTACTTCTTAAATAAAATGGCCATTAAGGATGAAGCACGGTATGTCATGTTCTATGGAAGATTCCAAGAAATATCCTGCATTTGCCTCCAGTTCCACACTCTATGTTGTGGATCACTTAGCCAAAATATAATCTTTCCAATGAATACATTATGGTGGATTTTAAACTGATTTGGATATGATCTTCCAATAGTCCATTTTTTTCTTATCTTTTTGATTCTTTCCTGTGCTTCCTATCACTGCTTTAGAACTACTGAAATGGTGATTTGCTGTAGTCTGTGCTTTTTTACTTTCATAGGAGCTTTTTCTGCAAGTTATACTTCTGTGTCTCAAGGAAGCTTTCTCAAGTGTGTATGGCATGCCATCCTAAGAATTAAATTCGGGCAATCTGTTTTTTTTTTTTCAAAATATATTTCTTAGAGGCAATAATAAAAATGAAATTGTACAATAAATGCTGCAAAAATGATTTGGACCTTTCAATCAAATACTAAAAAGTGTAAGTTACATTATTGTGAGTTTTATAGGTTCGACTAGAAGACACAGAATGGTCATTTCCTGTTCCAATCACTAAAGAGGACACAATATTTCTAGTTTTAAGACAAAATGGTGGACGGAAACTTTTGAGGATAGAAATACGGGGCTTTGAGGAAGGATCACGCTTTATAGTTGTCTTCCGTCTTGGACCGCCTGATGGCCCCATCAGGTACCCGTACCATTTCTATAAATGCGATTGCATACTTTAATTTTTACCATGCACATTGTGATAAACACATCATTTTTGCACTTAATAGGATTGAGAACAGAACAGCTAGCAAGATGATAAGCATTTGCCAATCTGGATTTGCTGAAGAAGCCTGGATTAATTTGGAGCCACTTTCAGCAACAAACTTTTCTTGGGAAGATCCATATGGACAAAAGTTTGTTGATGCAAAGATTGAAAGTGAAGGCAGAATCAGTGTGTGGAAACTTGATTTGGAAAAGGCAGGAATAGCTTCTGCAGAGGACAATGAAATAGATCTCCAGTGCAATGTTATAGAAATAGAAGGTATCAAGGTTGCTCGATTCAGGGATGGCTGGTGTTCAACTTCAAGTGAAGAAAGTAAGCATCTTACACCTGCTGGAAATTGGGAGAATTCTGGGTTGCAGGGGGAGATGCAGAACACCACAGCACCTATGGAGCTTATAGTTGAGTTGGCAGCCGTTGGAATTTCAGTTGTGGATCATAGACCAAAAGAGCTCTCTTATTTATATTTGGAGAGAGTCTTTTTATCATATTCAACTGGATATGATGTTGGGGCAACAAGCAGGTCTGCCTTATGATGTTCCAATAGTTTGGTATTTTTTCAATAGAACACACCTTATTTGTTATAACTGTCCAGTACAATGAAAAATTGAGTATTGGCATCCTGAGAAGAAGGTAGACAAAGGGTTCACCTTTTATAATACAAGTTTTCATGCGATGTAAAGTTCAAATATTTGCAGGCTGTTTTTGAATAATAGGGTGCTCATTGGAGAGAGAGGGAGGACTTATGTTTTGAAGTTCATTATTTGTTTGTTGTGTTTCAGGTTCAAGGTCATAATGGGTTATCTGCAGCTTGACAATCAACTCCCTCTAACCTCGACACCAGTGCTGTTGGCATCTGAGCAAATCAGTGATATGCATCACCCAGTCTTTAAGATGACAATTACCAAAAGAAATGTGAACACCGATGGTGTGCAGGTGTATCCATACATATACATACGGGTACTATTTCTTAATGTGGCAATATTTGAAGACATATCATGCTCTGTTTTCTGTTTAGCAGCGCCCAATATATCTTGAATCTAATAAATTTCACATTGGCCTTGTAGGTAACTGACAAGGTTTGGAGGCTCAATATTCATGAACCAATTATCTGGACATCCATAGACTTCTACAGAAATCTCCAGCTAGATCGTCTCCCCCAAAGTTCCAGTGTCACACAAGCTGATCCAGAAATACAAATAGAGTAAGATTTATGTGCATCTCTGACCAGAAGCACATTGCAGGGGGGAAAAAAGTTGATTATTTGTTCTCTTGTTGTTTTATGTCTTCACCTTCTGCTTTCATCTATTCTGATACAGTTGTGTCTTATAAATGTGTTGGCTGCTTTTGGTCGGTGTAAGATCCACATATCTAAGTGCCTTTATCTTGAGCCATACTAATGACCTTTCATTTCTTTCTGATTCTCAGGCTAATAGATATTTCAGAAATAAGACTGAAGTTGTCCCTGCAGACAGCACCTGCTCAGAGACCTCACGGCGTTCTAGGTATATGGAGCCCCATATTATCTGCTGTTGGAAATGCACTCAAACTTCAGGTCAGTCACTTTCTTCTGATGTAAAGTAGGAAAACTCAATGCACCTTTTAATGCCTTGGATTTTTTCTTTTTTTTTTTCTTAATGAAAAGGAAGAAAATTGCTTTGGAAGTTCTTTTTAGGAAAAAGAAAAAAGAAAAAAGCACGGTGTCCTATCGAAGAACAAAAGAGTTTAGGGCTGTGCATCTTATTGCATGTGGCACCTATAAACACATGTTTTAGTGCCTTTCCAAGTTCTTGTAGTGATGAGTCCTATTTAGGTACTTTAACCTTGAGGAAGGGAGAGGGAGAGGGAGAGAGAGAGAGGGAGGGAGAGGGAGGGAGAGGGAGGGGGAGAGTGAGATTAATGAATGAGTTTAATGGTCACAAAATAGCGTAGATCTCTCAGTATTATGCGACCTGCTACTAGTTCTTCATACTACTGGTTCTTACTAAGTGTGGAGTCCTAAACTAATAAGGAAAAATAAAATCAACTAACAAGAAAAATCCATTAAAGCTTACTAATTAGAAACTAAAGAGTACTCTTAAATCTTCTAAACAATAGAAACCTACTTGCTACCCTTTTCCACAAGAACTGGGAATTACAAAAATACCCTTTTGTTCCACTCTTGCAGAAAATTGGCCCAGCCATCTAAATTGGCTGTTTGATTTCCACATCAATTACTACACCAAAGCACATTGCTATTGATGGCTTTGAAGTCAAGGTTCAATAACAATTTTTTTCTCACGGAAGTCTGCTACTTATCCATTGCTTCCTCTCTCGGGGTTGGCTTTTTTTCTTTGTTGCAGTGGGGGGGATTTTGATTGTGGGTAGAAGAGGAGGTGTTTTGAAGGTAGAAGTAGGGAGTTGAAGCAGAATGAAGTTACATGATTACTTTGTAATCTTACATGCTTTTTAACTCTGCAGTAATTGAGAATGGTCAAAAGAAGTTACACTATGTCTACACTCAGTGATTTGATTTGTTGCTATTGGAATCTGTTGCTTGTTTGTGTTAAATTAAATGGATTGTTGTGCATTGAGGTTCGCATCGACGATGCATGGAGTCCAAGGCATTGTCATGACTCCATTTTCACAGCATCTCACTTCTGAGACACCTCATGATCTTTTTCCACAGCTTTAACCGTGAAACATTTTGCCAGATTGCTCTTAAAAATGTTAAAAATATTTATGCCTCGGCCGGTTATCATGAGGATTGCAACAGTTTTCCTCTGAAATGATATAGAAAAGAACTAGAAGATACATTATCACAAGGTGAACAATTTGATAATTATACTGCAGGTGCATTTGAGGAGGGTGATGCATAGAGACAGGTACATGCGGCAGAGTTCCATTATTCCTGCCATTGCAAACCGTATTTGGAGAGATTTGGTTCATAATCCCTTACACCTAATATTCTCTGTAGACGTGCTTGGTATGACAAGCTCAACCTTGACTTCTCTTAGTAAAGGGTTTGCTGAGCTTTCTACCGATGAACAATTTTTGCAACTGCGTTCCAAGCAGGTAAGTTTCTGCTATTCACTCAACCAAAATCTTCATTTGTGCAAACCTAATTATAAACAAAATTTTCATGTGGGAACAGTTGGGATCAAGGAGAATCACTGGGATGGGTGACGGGATAATTCAAGGAACAGAAGCTCTGGCACAAGGTGTTGCCTTTGGGGTATCTGGAGTTGTAACAAAGCCTGTGGAGAGTGCCAGACAGAATGGTCTCTTAGGACTTGCTCATGGACTTGGACGTGCATTTTTGGGAATCATTTTACAGCCAGTTAGTGGTGCACTGGATTTCTTGTCATTGACAGTGGATGGAATTGGTGCAAGTTGTTCCAAATGCCTAGAGGTTCTTAATAACAGAGCCACCTTCCAGAGAATAAGAAACCCCCGGGCTATTCTTGCTGATGGCATATTGAGGGCGTATTGTGAGAGAGAAGCTGTTGGGCAGGTATAATTGGTGTTTCTTTCATATATGAGTTTGTTCTAATAGGATAAGGATATTTTGCTATATAAAACCAATTCTTGTTAACATCTGAGGGTTCCCAATGGGCCTGATCATGTTATGATGGTCATTAGTTTAGCTACCAAGTAAGTGGTCATTTATTGTTGCAAATATCAACTTTTTGTTAAAGCTCTCAAGTAGAATGCTGGCCATTAATGGCAAGATCATAAATTGTGGCCTTGTTGGTCAATATTATCAATGCATAAAGCAGAATACAAGTTGAAAGCAGGGTTTGTACACCCTTTGTATGGTCCTGCAAGGCCTCAACAACGAGGAAGTGACTTTGAATACAGGGCACACATAACCCTGTAGTCCAAGGGAAACAATCTTTTCAAGTATGTGATAGCTGGGCAGTTCTCTATAAGGGCCAGCATGAAGCTTTATAGAAATGATCAGAACATGAACTTTATTGCTGTTACCAGAATCAGAAGTTTCATATAGGCAATCAGGCAACTTGGACATGAACTTCTTGACATATAACTAAAATTTCATTCTTTGGTTTCCAGACGATTCTTTACCTTGCAGAAGCAAGCCGACATTTTGGCTGTACAGAAATATTTAAGGAGCCCTCAAAGTTTGCATTGTCTGATTATTATGAGGACCACTTCATTGTGCCTTATCAGAGGATCGTTCTTGTGACCAACAAACGAGTTATGCTGCTGCAGGTTTGCCAAAAACATGTTCTATGCATACCTTATTTGATGTGTGATTGGTCGCCCAAGACTCTAAGAGTATTCCTGATATTCATCTTCTTTTCCACTTGCTACTGTGGCCTCACTAACTTTCCTTCTTCTACTGCTTGTATTAAGTGCCCAGTTTTGGATAAGATGGGCCAGAAGCCTTCGAAGATCATGTGGGATTTGCCATGGGAGGAGCTGTTGGCTGTGGAGTTAGCAAAAGCAGGCTACCCCAGACCTTCTCATGTGCTCCTCCATCTCAAGAATTTTAGAAGATCAGAAAAATTTGTCCGTGTCATAAAGTGCAATGTTGAGGAAGAATCAGAGGGTGGAGAACCACAAGCTGTCAGGATCTGTTTGGTAGTTCATAGGCTGTGGAAAGCATACCAGTCTAACATGAAAACCATAGTGCTGAAGGTTGGCATTTTCCTTAAATTATGTTTCTATAGTGGACTACCTTTTTCATAATTCTGATGATATTCTCAATGTATAGGTTCCTTCAAGCAAGAAACATGTATATTTTGCTTGGAGTGAAGCTGATGGTAGAGAACCACATACCCAACATAAAGCCATTGTCAACTCAAGAAAGCTGTCCTCCTTGAGTTCCAAATCTGATGGCAGATTTGTGAAACATGGCTTCAACTTTTTAAAGATTTGGAGCAGTGAACAAGAAGCTAAAGGCCGATGCAAATTGTGTAGGAAGAAGGTGATTTCAGATTTGCTAACTAGTACCTAATACTTTTTTTCTTTTTTTTACTTCTACTGTTTTAATTTAACTTGATGGAATGTGGTGACATTTATACACATGATTTTTGCTTGTTTTAACGTAGGTAATGAAGGATGGTGGGATATGCGGCATCTGGAGACCCATTTGTCCAGACGGGTAATTCTGGTTTTTATTTTCCTTCCATATCTCATTGGGTTATTTTTAGATTAGTCACTAGCAAGGATGTCATGGTTTTCAGGTATGTCTCTGTTGGAGATGTAGCTCACGTTGGCGACCATCCTCCAAATGTCGCAGCTATTTATCGTAACATTGATGGACTATTCACTGCTCCCATGGGCTATGACCTGGTAAGAGATTTCCTAAATATTAGTGGAGCTTGTCAAACTTCTGTTAATAGCATCCTCAGGAAATTTAGTAGTTTGTCAATTGCTTTTTAACACCATCCTCTGGAAATCTGGGCGATCCCTAAAGAGGGAAAATCCTGAGTTTTAAAGCTTGAAAATGACTTGCAGGTATGGAGGAATTGCTTGGATGATTACACGGCTCCAATATCCATTTGGCATCCAAGGGCCCCTGATGGATTTGTCGCTCCTGGATGTATTGCTGTAGCTGGTTTCATGGAGCCGGAGCCAGATCTGGGGTGCTGTGTGGCAGAATCAATTGTGGAGGAAACAGAATTTGAAGAACAGAAGATTTGGTCTTGCCCTGATTCATATCCATGGGCGTGCCACATATACCAAGTCAAAAGTGATGCTCTCCATTTTGTTGCTCTGAGGCAAAAGAAGGAAGAATCAGACTGGAAGCCTACAAGGGTTGTTGATCAGCCCCTCTCTCGGCTGCCATCATCATCTCTACTGCCATCATCATCACAAGCAGCTCAGTGAACGATGTCTCCTTTTTGACTGTTTTAAACATTGGATTAAGTACCCTTGTAAATTTCTCTCTTTTGAATTCACACAGAGCAAGGTTAAATCTTGTACCAACTAGATGCCACAATCATGTACGCTGAGTACCGTACCTGCGAACAAATGTGAAAACAGCTGTGTTTTTTGTGCAGCAGAAGCCTGTATGGCTCCATTTACAAACAAGGAATATCTTCAACAACTTCTAACGGAGAGGCATGGGATTTGATTGAAATTGAATGTCTGATTGGCAACAGATCCTCCTTAAATTTCCCTGTCGAGATTTTCAGATGACAGCAAATTTAATTTATTTTTCATCAGCTACCATAATATTGGATTCCTAACTGACTCGGCTCCCTGCGTCCTACAAGTTGTCTTGTCGGTACTGAGAACCCAAAACAAAACGTCAAGCTGTTTCTGGTACACAGCAAGTTGGCTATGTACGAACCTCAGCTTCTCTCATAGTAAATTCTCTTACCCTTCATCCCCAACAACTGGACGAAAAATAATAATAATAATAATTTGTCACATTTTCTCGGCATTCAAATGCACACTTCCATTATTTATCCCTCGTTTTGTTGACGAATTTTGCAGAAGACAACTTGTTTTTGCAGCAAGAATCAAGCTGGATCTTTATTTCTTTACCATTTCCATGCTCTGTTTCTTTAACACGTTTGCCACAATGGTCGGGAAGCCAGCATGCTTTGTTTGGTCAAAAGATCGTGCAATTATGTACTGATGCGATGATGATCAACCTTAACGGATTTTAATGCTAGCTCCAGGAAGACAGCGTTACTGTCATCACTGGTTCCCCATCAGTTTCCCTCGTGAATTGACTGAAAAACTCAAAGACCACCGGTTTTGCCACCAAAATTCCTTCTAGATCGTGCCTCTGTTTAGAAACTGCTATTACTATGGCCAACAACTCCTTATATATATATAGAAAGCTGTTGTGAAACCTGGCATGATTAACATAGGAAGAGTGATCATAGTTTGTTTCAATTGATTAAAGGATTCTTCAGCAATCTTACTCCACACAAAGTTGTACTTTGTCGACAATTCTATTAAGGGTTTGCTGATGTGACTATACCCTTTACAAAGTCTAAAGAATCCCCTCAACTTTTTAATATTAGCCACACCTTGCGTTTACCCAAAAGTACACTTTGGATTTCTTTTGCGAGCAGCTTCCGCTGCCTAAGGACCTAAAGAGCTTTAGCTAGATGCAAAACATGGTCCTCCGTGGCAACAATATAAATCAGGAAGTTATCAAAGAAAATCAACACAAATTTTCTCAAATAAAGTCTATAAATACAGTTCTCGAGGGCCTAAAAAGTAGCTAGTACATTGACGAGACTAAAAGGTATTAACTTGAATTCTTAATTTTCATGATGAGTTCTAAAAATTATTTTTTAAATATCTTTTTATATTTTAATTTAATAATAATTTATTCTTAAATTAATTTTTAAAAATACAGTAATTTTATATAACTTTATCTAATAAATTATTAATAATTAGAATGAAAATTTTATTTTTAACAATAAGTGAGTTTAGTTGTCTATAATCAATATATAAATACTAAGTTTTTTTTTTTTTGGCCAAAAAGTTTTAGTGGGGCAAATGGACTAATATTGGGTTTATGATAGAAGAGTTCAATATTTTAACCACCAACCTCTCTATTTCTGCTTTTTTAATAGTGAGAATACCTATAAGGTCTCAAATTAACTCATTAAACATCCTACTTGAGTGGAATAGCATGGTTGTGTGACCTAGAGGGAGGCATGCTAGATGGCTCAACCAAAAACATCAGCATATTGATCCAATACGAGCTGTAATTATTAAAGAACATCCTGCTTTTTTTTTGGGAACAAATTTTGCAATTGAATTTCTGTCGTGATCTTAAGCATAGCACCTTAACTATGGGGAGTACCCATTAGCTCTATAGTTTTGCTAATCTCGACAAAAGATAACAGTATTAATCTCGACAAAGGACTGTTGTATCATATTTTATTGCTCTATACTTCACAATACAACAGTCCTTTGTCGTTGACAGTATTAACCGAATACCAAGAATGAAGATTTAGATCATTAGCGTCATCAATCTAATAGGTGAATAATTGAGCAATAAAAGAATAGCGAACAAGATGTCCAGACTACCGAAGAGGAAGAAAATTAGCATCAAAATAATAACAAAAACAAAAAAAAGAAAAAAAGTGAAACATAAAAATATGGTACAAAGGGTTGAACACACAGGTTATAAATCAATACAATCTCGTGCAAATTTATGTTTCCCTCGCCTCAATAATTTTCTCTCGTTAAGGGATAGAAAAACAAGCTACAAAGACCTGTTCAACTGAACATGCAACAAACAACACAGTAACACTCCAAGGATGATGCAGTTTGCAAAGCCAACTCCTCAGCTAAGCACAACAACACTCAGGACGCCCCCATATATTGCTACCATGTTACCAATCCTGCTAACGGCATCCAAAGCTAAGCGGTATCCAAAATTCTTGCTATCATCCTGACAACCTCTTGGGACCTGCTTCTAACCCGTATTTTTTATGGATACCAGAGTAGTCTGCGATTCTGGGCAGGTGGAGCCAAGCCCGGAATGTCCCGAATGTCCTTATTGTTTGGGTGCACAAGCTGAAAAATCAAGGCAACAATATACATGCATGCCTCAGGTATCAACAAAATGTGAATGAATTATGGGTACTGAGAACCATGGAGGTTTTCTAGAAAGCAGTGCAGGTACCTGACCCCAAAGAGAGATCATCTTAACCCAAGTTCATTCTCTCTATAAGATCAAAAGTTGAAAGTTACCTAAGACTCAAACAAAATAATTGATGATTCTGGATATCCTACTCCATTCTAGGGATCCATGTTCGATGCATACATCAATAAGAATTCAACTGATCACGTCAAAGTCCATTCATACTGCACTCAATGCAATAGATGATGACAAAAAAAAAAGGATGGGAGCCAACTAACAAGCACTCAACAAAGCAACTCCTGAACAGACACCAGTGAAACATGGGTGGCATTCATACATGATACCAGGATGGATTTGAATAAACACAAGCATGCAAGTAAACACCACATAATAGTCTACGAACAGTTAAAATTACAAGAACCAAACTGTCAGAAGGCAAGAAAAAATTCCGAATGCTATTTTGGCCAAGCCATGTTAATGGACTTCCTCCTAAGAGGACCAACCAATCTTTGAAGGTTTGACCCAAAAACTACCAGGGAATATCAATGAAGCTACATCTAATTCCAAATAGAAATCTATAATTCAGCTACATTTAGTAACAACAGGTACTGAAATATAATAGTATGAGAACTTCACAAATATGATACAATTAGGGAAAAAGAAAACAGTAATAAATGTCAAGTGGTATACCTTCACTATAATGATAGCTATAACTCCAACAACAATGAGAAAGAGCATTGCCATAATGCACTTGTCAGTTGCCACCTAGTAACATAACTTCAGGTAAGCTATAAAGATCACAACAGGGATATGTACATTAAAGAAAAGGAAATGGATATGTAGTAATTGACCTGCCTACCAATTTCCTTGACCAGTTGAGAAGCCTTTTTCAGTGAGAAATGAATGGAATCAAGCTCATTAACAATCCGACTCATTTGCTCAGTCTGGGCATGAAAATGCTCTTAGTCCCAGGCCATTGAACAATGGTAAATTTTACAGTTTTCCTTTTCCTTGAGGAAAAGAAAATATTAAACTGAATCCAGGATGTTACAAACTTAGGCATATTAATTACTCAATATGTTATATGCTCTCAAATGGGGTACCTGGGCCTTAAGAGCTGCTGCAGTCTCTGTTCCAACATTGACAGTCTCTTGAACAACCTAGAATGAAGAGACACATATGGTTATCTTTCTCCCAAGAAACAGAAAGTGTGAATGATTTGCTGTTTCAATTTTGTTCTGTACCTATAATCTCAACATATGACAGGAAAATCATTCAATTATTTCCTCATTTTCCTTGTCTTTGTTGTTTGTTTTCTTTTCTTTTTTTTTCCTTTTTTTTTTAATTGTTTGGAGAGGAAGTTATTCGGGGTAAAATTATAAGGCTTATCCTTTTCAACCCTTAATAAAAGTTGGCAACAAGTCAATGCTTTGCCGTCAATTGTATATAAGATTCAAATTTACAAACACTAATGCAAGTAGGAAAATGGGACCATAAACAGATTATCAGAACTATTATGGGTTTAAGAAATTAGGCCAAGTAGCGGATCCTTGAGGCAACAGTACATCTAATGGGCTCGCAAGTAAGATTCCAATAAGCTTCCAAACAGTCAGAATTTTATACTTACAAAAAAAAAATGAAATTGATAGCCAATTTTAGATCCTTTTAGACAATTCATCTGATAGTAGGACTTTGAAGGATATGAGATATTGAGCCACAGACAGAGAAGTATCACATGTTTGCATTTACAAAAACCTAACAGGATTTCCTAAATCAAGCAATTACAAGTTTCCAGTCAAGGACCCTAAAAAAGGCAACTATTTGATAATTCCATTTTAGCACCAAATTCAACCATTGTAAAAAGTGGCAGAATCTAAAAAAAAAAAAAAACCATAGTGCAATCTATTTTTGAAACCATTGTACCTAAAAAGGTAATTGAGCACCATGGAGGACGATAGGTTGAAGACTACATCATTTGCAAGAGAATTAAAAGTGTTCACATTCCATACATTGTCAGAGACAAGTACCCTAACAAAACAGGGAAACCTTCTGCAGAAAGTGGAAGGATATGCAGAAAATTACATGCATCTCAAAATAAGGACATGAACCAACCTTCTTTCCCCTCTCTATTGCCTGATCAGTCTCATCCATCATTCTGTTTCCATGATCCATCAGTTGTTGATTTGTCATTGCTGCAGAGAACACATCCTTGTTTCAAAAATATGATTTGATTAACTGCCATATAGATGAACAAATGCAGTAAAAGAGTCTGAAACAACTTCATGGAATGCCTTGGCTTATCAGGGCATATCAGAGACACAACACCGCTTAAACTATAAAAGGTTATAGAACATATCAACCATCAAGCAAGTCTAATAAACAAAATGAATTACATTAATGATGAAGTTCATCTTTGCCAATAAACAATAACTTTTGCACCAGCAATGACATTTTCACTAAAAAAAGAATGATTTTTAGAAATATTTTTCTGCATTGAAAGACAGAATGGCCAGATTTAAGCCTTAGATGCAGATAGGAAAAACCAACTATGATAATAAGTCTCACAATAGTTGTGCTCAATACAGTAATGCCTTAAAGAAGAGACAGAGGATCATGAATATATGGGATAACTTTCTAAAAGCTAAACATGGTCTCCTTCCACATGACAATTTGTCTATGCCACTACATACCCCAAGGCACTTATCCATTGTCAATGAGACCTGCAAATCTTAAGTAATACTCGTAAAGGTCAACTGGGATCACCAGAAAAGGTAATTGGAACATACTCCACAGGTAGTTTCAGTTATGGATAGATATTTCCCAATTCCCATACATCCAACAAATCGAACCCCACAAAGCTGGTTAGTTCAACATATGAATGATTTTAGTACATTATGAAATAATAAACTTTTACTTTTGGTTCTTTTTTTTGCCCAGAAGGGGGGTAGAGAAGCATGCATACACATGTTTTCTCATTTGCCAACTACGGAGGATCTTATATAATGTGGAAGATAGTGCAAAGATATGTGAAAACTCCAAGCTCTCAAACTATTATTTACATCATATAAAGCATCCAAGGCAGTAAGATTGGTGGAAAAAATGGCATATTCAATCAAAAATACCATATCTTACAGGAAGCTATCAATACATTTTCTTCATTCAGCTCTTCACCAGGACCATCCAAGAGATCAACTCTCTTCTTATTTTCAAAATTGGCTGCATATCTGCATCACCATTGCAACAATATTAAAACAGAGGACATAAAGGAAGAAAAGTAAAGCAGACACTAAAACAGTTAATTAACCATTTTGCGTGGCACACATGATCAGTAGTAACTTCTCCATATTTAATTATCAAAGGATACTCCCCAAGGAAATTAACCATTCTGCAATATGGTGAAAAACTTCGTCTATAAGCAAACAACTTTTCACACACATAAAGGAGGCTGGGACCAGGAGAGAATAATAAATTAATTTGCATGGGTCCCAATCCCCATAATTGGATTTTTAGAGCAAAACATTTTTCTTTGCTGTTGATAGAAGACAGCAAAATTTACCAAAAGAATATGAGATGAAGAATCATTCAATCATCCTAAGTGGAGCTGAAACACATGCTATGTCTATACATTTATCAAGATCAAATTTATTAATTATCCATGGTAACCAAATTTCCCTCCAGATCAATTATTGTAGGTTTCAGATGTTAATCTGACTCACACAGCCTAATACATGAACAGTTCTTGAATGTGATATTTTAAAGTTAATAAGTTGCTATTAGCACATATGATGTAAGCTTATGTACCAAGTTCAACCCATTTGAATTAACTCAATCAAGCTCAATGACAACAGAAATTTAAATGCTAAAGAATAAAAGAAGAAAATCCAAAGGCAGAAAGCAATGTTTCGTATAAAGGCTATTACAGAGTAAAGAGTAAGAAGAGGGATATTTAATAACCATACGAAATTAAAGAGAGGAACTCTCTTTCATTCTATTTGGCTGTGCAAGTGGAAAGAACAAAAGACTGTCCACCAAACCAAGTTAAAAGAAGGCAGGGTTAAGCAATACAATAAGTCATGGACCAGAGATTATAACAAGTTTCTGGAAAAGATATCAACTTACTGTTTTTTAAGAGCCACATATGAATTCAACTCTTTTATCTGCATAGAAGAACCAACTTATTAAGATAACTTTAGGCATGTAGAGAAAAAGAAATTAGGCAGCAAACTGAAAGAAATCAAAATTCAAGCAATGCACCATTGATTGCTTTTTCTCGCTCAGCATTCTGTTAGTTTCTGGATCATTTCTGCTTTCCATATCCTTCACTTCTCTATCAAATTCTTTAATAAGCCTGACAGACAAGAAACATTATTCTTCTCCTGACTAAGGAAAGAATGAGAGGAACAGGGAAAAACAAGCACAATAGTGGCACAATCACTAGTGCAAGTCCTTTCAGCATGATAAATGTGCTCTGTAGAGAGTACACCTTAACAGAGCAACACAAGTACAACTAGTTTTCTACTGAGCCTAAGCACCCAGATGAGAAACCATACAGCATATGATTTTGTACAAACTTAAAGAGAATAATGTTCCAGTTAAGGTAACTTTCATCAGACAGCAAACAAAGAGAAGATGGCATTCATAACTTCTTTGCATCTAATATCCCCAAAAGATAATAAGAAAATCTACTCCTCCGTTACCTTTAGTTAATAAATCCAATTAGTCATAGCTCATAAATACTGGAAATCACCATTGCAACACAAAAAGGTTGTTGCCACACTAGGACTGCAACTCTATTATGATTTATTACCATAATGGCCCGGTTGAACTCCCCAAGTGATAAAAGTTCCATTACACAATTCAACCCTCTCGAGGGATTTCTTTCAGTTGCTGTATTGATACTTTCATCTCCAGAGCTCTATCAAGCATGACTAATGAATAAATACACCCAATAGATACTGCAAATGACAATGACAGATCATAACAAGACAATAAACAGAAAAAAAAAAAAAAGACAAGGGCGATTGCCAAAACACCTCTTACAGTCCCGCATCTTCTCAGTAAGCTCTTCCAACTGCCTACTCCGCCTATTAACATCCTTGATCTTCTCCAATTTCTGGAACCCATTTCTGCAAAAACACAAAATTTTCAGCTTCGAGGCCCAAAAAAAAAAAAAAACACAGAAAAAAAAATTGCAACTAAAGAGCATTTTTAAATTTGGGCTTTAATAATTATAATAACCAATGGGAGCAAAGAAAAAGGAAAAAAGAAAAGAAAAGAAAAGAAAAGAAATCCATACGATAAGGCTCGAAAAATGTCGGCGATCTGACCGTCGATTTCGGCGAGCTCCTCGCTAATTGCCGATACCCGATCCATATTCCCCGCCACCCCCCGGGAAATTCGACCTCAAAAGGCCGCCGCTACTTTCCGTACAAATTCCCAAGCACACATTCAAAAACGAAACAGAAAACCAACGATCTCAGCCAATGCAATGCAGCTACCGATTCTAGATTTAATCTCGTGCAGCATCACACACCGAATCGGAGCTCATTCATCGTGACCTCCCTCCCCCCCCCGCCCCCTACGTTAACTTCCCACAAATTCAAAATCGTTCCTCGATTCACTTGACAGGTTCAGCTCAAAACTGACAAAACGCCGCTAGAATCCGCAACAGGCGATCAAAATGCGTGCGACGTAGGTTGACAAAATGGTCGAGGAGATCCAGAATCCATGGTCCTCCCGATCTAAACAGGTTGGAAAAAGGTTTTATATATGTATATATATATCGAAGATAAGAGAAATTGTATCTTCCTCGTGAGACAGACAGACTCGGAGTTTTGGACTATTTTATTTATCCGTTGTTGGTTTTTTTAATTTTTAAATATTTAATGAGAGTAAAGAAATTAATTAAAAAGAATAATTTTTCTTTAATTTTAATAATATATATATATATATATATACAACCTATATATTAATTAATCCACTTAAAAAAAAAACAACTCATTATGATGCACTGTGAAGTGCAGAGGTTTGTTTCTCGTATAATTTGATTTTATTATTAATAAATTTAAATTTTAATAGAATATTTTTTTATATAAATTTTATTTATTTAAGAATGAATAGTTGATTCTGATCGGTTGGTTCTTTCCTTGACAATTAATTACCGAAAATTTCGGCGGTTTCCCGCTTTATTTTGGACTGATGGCCGACTAGACCCCACTCTCCCCCACGCGGTTTCTCCTCTATTTCCCCTTTTCTTTTCTTTTTTTGACCTTTTTCGTTTTTTTTCTTTTTTTTTTTGGAGTATAAAGGCATTGTTTGTTAGCACTAAATTTTGTAGGATTTTATTTTATTTTATTTTTTAATTCGGTCCTCTGCCTTACGAATATTCTGGGTGAGACCTAAATGAACTCAAAAAAAAAAAAGCAAAAGAGTCCTAAATATTTTTAAAATAGAACAATCGAGTCTAATTAGAGACGTTTATTAGCATTTTAATATAGCAAAATTTTTGAATTGGTTATTATAACTGCAAGTATTTTTGTTGGAAAACTTGAATTTGGACCGTAGAACGGGTGGATTTAGAGGAATTGAGAAGACAAAAGGAAATGGAGGGAAGAGAGGAAGCATGTAGGTGAGGGTTTTGTTTTAAAAGTGAGTGAAATAGGAATTTCTTATATATATATAGAATAAAAATTAAAATTAAAATATATTTTTTCAGAATAAGTTTAATTAGACTAAAATGAGAATATATAGAAAAATTAATTGATGAAATAATTTTTCTATATATATATAGAGAGAGAGAGAGAGAGAGATAATAGCCTTTAAGTAAATAACATATCAGGCTTACTTGTCCACTTCAGTGATCATAAACAAAGGAGTTAACTTAACCATTGTCTTCAATTGGATTTGATTGATCCATTTAAAAAATTCTTAGGAGTCAATTGAAAAATATTTCAAAGTTGTAAGACGTAATTGAAAAAAAAAATTCTTACAAGGTTTGTGACCAATACTGACTTTACCCCTTTCTCCCCCTTCATTTTTGGTTAGCAACAAAGGACCACATAAAAAATAGCTTTATAAGAACAGTTTAATTAAATAACTATCATTACAATTGATGACTTGGAAGTAGAGATTTTCATAAATTAAACTTTTTTTAAATAAAAAAAAATCCTTTATTGTCTTATTTAACTTGTAGGTTTGAACATTTTGGAAACGTGAGATTTGAACTCCATCTTTTGTCTATTTATTGCATATATTGCTTGAAACATATAGACGCTAACTCTTTTGATATTTATGAGAAATGATTTATTTTTTAATTTAATTGTTTTTTGTGTTTTCAACTGAGATCCGATTAATAAAGAGTCTTGGAGATGTGATTAAATTATTGGAATAAAGAGTTTTGAGAAAAAATATTTTTTTAACAAACCGAAATGCTAGGCCACCTCATGAGTTGGAAGGCCCACGAACGTGGCATCATCTCGTGAGCTAGATAGTCGAGCCCAATAGTTCTAGATGCACTCTTTTAAGTTAACGTGCGAACCAACAATTAATGGTGAGTAATATTAACCAATAATTATAATAAGGTAACAGTGATTATTTGTCTGTCTCACACTAAGAATATTCGTGACAAGCTAATAGTTTATATGTTGGTGACTAATTACAAGTGGATGATTACCGTCTACCGTTAGAGAAGGTTATAAACGCAAACTTACTTCCTTGCGAAGGTTATAAATGCAACAGAATAAATTTAATAGATTCTATCAATGGTTGGATATAATTGGATAATAAATACATATTGTATAATATTAGTATGAAAATAATTACAAAGATGATATGTATATAATAACAAAATTGTAATAGACATCCTTAATTACGAATTAATAATGGGGAAGAAAACTGATTTTTTGTTGTGGAATTTTTAACAAATTATATTGAATTAATTAGTTTTATCTTCTAATATGTCTACCTTTGCCAGTAAATTTACGTTATGTGCAGATTTATTATTTTTTGTGATGTTTACAACATAACATGTTTTCCATGACCTTCGGGCTATATTATACGGTAATTATCCTAATAATAATCATAGATTTTACTAAATAATTATCTAAATAACAATAATTTTAATAAACATATCAATTTTGGAATTTGGGAGATTGAGACAAAAATTGAAGAACATCTAGCCTCTTGACATGCAGCATGAAGATGATAACTAACGTCCACAAGCTTGATCATAAAATGTTTTCTCTAAGATCGAACTGTAATTTGTGAATTTTATAATGGCAGCTCCATAATTATACTAAATGCGAGACATGAGTGTTTTTTTTTTTTTTTTTTAGCTTCAATGTTAGGTCACATATGGGGTGTTATAATTTCTATTCTTTATTATTTTCAAATCTATTTTAAATCATTTATTTATACATTTATGTAAAAAAATATTTTAATTAATGTAAATAACTTGTGTATGATGAAATTAACTTATATAGTATCATAACTAGATATCGTGTAATAATCAAGGTGGTAGTTAATGGTATAATATTTAGCATTCATTTATTAATTTGATTACATTAAGTTTCATTTAGAATATGACCTCTTCATTTAAACTTAATCATAAGTACTTTTTAAAAGTAAATTTATAATCATAACTTTTTATCTTTAATACTAAATATTAATTATATTAGTATAATTTAAACTTATTAAATAGGAAAAGTAAACTTTTGAATTAAAGCTAAAAACAAAAACAAACTTTTATTTTTTTTTTCTTTTGGATTGATGTATAATACACTAAAATAACACTAACTGTTAGCTATCAGTTTTCTTTATTAATTGATAAAGGGAACTTTTGTAAGAAAGTGGACCACCTCTTATGCCATCACTATTAATTCATTTGTTACTAGAGAGATACTTTGAAGTCTGATGATCTGAATATAAGATGAACTCACATCCTACCAAGTAACGTTCTTAATGCTTCAGAGCCCTTATAGTTACATAAAATTTCCTTATTATATGTTGACCACCTTTAGTAAGTACCATTAAATTTCTCACTAAAATATGTAACAAGCCTATTTTCTTAAAAAAGAACAACATCGACTCTAACTCTACTAGTATCATATTCCACTTTGAATAACTTATCAAAGTTTGTTAGGACTAGCATTGAAGTAATACATAATTTCTCTTTAATAAGAGCAAAATGTTGTTCTTTTTCCTTTTCATATTATACCTTTCTTTAGACACTCAATAATAAATGTCATAATTGTACTAAAATTGCAAATAAACTTTTGATAAAAGGTTGCTACGTTATGAAAACTTTGCTCATTACTTACAATTTTAGGTATAAGTCAATCTCAAATTGTTCGCACTTTCTCCTTATCAACCTGAATATTATTAGAGTTGACAATTTATCCCAGAAAGAGTAACATGTTAGTCATGAAACTATGTTTCTTCAAGTTCACATACAACTTATTTTCTTGTAGTACATTAACACTTTTCTTAAGTGTAAAACATGATGCTTTATTGATCAACTGTAAATAAGAGTATCTTTAAAGTATACAACTACAAACTTATTAGTATCAACATTAAACTTATAAAAACATTTAATATTGTTCTTTTCTTGTAACATTATCTTAACTTTCAATGTTATATTTCTAACCTCAGATATGTTTAGCAACATTTGAACTCTGATTTTATCCTTGATAGCCAATTTCAATCCATCAAGATATCTTGAGACTTGCTGACTTCTTGATTCCATTAGGTTGTTGCATTTAGACAAATTGAAAAATTTTGTTAAATACTCATCAATTAACCGTTGTCTTGGTTACAACATTGATATTTTTAGAAAATGACCTATTCGTAATCTAAAAGAAGAAATGCTCCCCCTAAAAGTTGTTTTATTTTATACCAATCTCTAACTATAACTCTCTTTTTCTTTAGCTTTTTTTTCTTTTCCACCAAATAAAGTCTCTTTTTTTTAGTTGACAAGTTATTACTCTGACTTTTCATTCCTTCGGTATCTTTATGTAGTCAAAGTACCCTTTTACTTTGGCTAACTAATTCATAAAACTTTTAATATTTAATTCACCATTAAAAATAAGAATATTTACCTTTAACCAAAATTCATCTAGCCTTATAGGATGACGAGATCATCATTGTTCATATCTAGTATAATCTAGGTACTTATTATAGTCATTATCCTTGTCATTAGAATATACTGCATAAACCTTACACATATGCAAATTTGTTCACATATGCGAATTTGTTTCTCTATTAGAATTTATTGCATAAGTTTGACACCTACGTGGATTTATAGGAACTAGTTAGGCAAAAGGCTAATCACATGCAAAATTTCTAGCCTAATTCCTTTTGTCTCTTTAGTTCCTATTGGCACCTCCCACTTAGAAAGTTTTGAGATGATTGCTAATGACTTTTAACCCATATTCCAATCGATCAAACTTCTAACCAAAATTTTGTAGTATCGCCTCTTAACCACAAACGGTTGACCAAATGACTTATATCCCTTGTTCTTCATTAGTAGGATGGTTATAACTCCCTCCATCTCATATTACCTTCAAAATAAGTGAGATTTGTTTTGATACCACTTAATATTGCATTTAGCAAAAATAAGACTAATACTCAACTAAATTTAAGAAAACAAAATTTCTCAAAGAGAAAGAATATGGTAAAAGTTAATGTCTGAGATGATTTAGTTTTTGAACTTACATGTATTTATATGTAAAACTATTTAATATAACTAGGAAAAATCTTAATTAACTAGAAGAATACTTTATAGATTAATTGAGAAAATATTTAACTAAAAAGGAAAACATCTAAAAAAAAAAGAATTCCTAAATAGTTATATGATTTTTGAATAATTCACATAATATCTAATTAGTGAAATTATAATTCTTCTAGAAAATTTTTATAAGTTCTTTTAAAATTTTTCTTTGAACTTTTGACAATATTTCTGGCCCAAGAAATTTTGAACTACTCATTCTACGTCACATCTTAGATTATATTACTATAGGCGATATACGAACAATTTAAGTTTTAGCCAAATTCTTTTAACATTTTAATAGTCTCTTTTTTAAACAAAAAATAAGTCTTTCAAATCCTTTTAACCTCTTAATAGTTTTTTTTTTTTCCTTTTAATCAATCTTCTTAAATTTGAACCTTTTTCAACAATAATAAAAGAATAGTTTCAAATTTAAGGAAAACAAAACTACTATTTTTTATGTTTTAGGCAAATGATAAATGATGTACATACACACAAATAGAGTAATATAAGAATAATATAAAAATAAATATAATAAAATAATAAAATAATAATTTTTATTTATTTATAAAATTAAAATAAATATAATTAATTTAAATTTTTTGTTATTATTATATTATTCTATGAGTGTTATTATTTTATATATATACTTTGTGTAAGAACTTGAAGGTGTTTTGTATATATTGATCACATTAAATTTCACTGTGCAAGACATGTATATTTAGAATAGTTTATAGCAGAAAGATAAATTTTAGTAATAAAGTTGATTAGCTAAAGAGCACCACTGCGTAGTTCACTTTGAACAAAAGTACATGTCATGCTCATCGTAAATTGTGTTAAGCTTGTTGTAAATTTAATTATTAATGTCAGACATGTATAAATTTAATTATATTTACTAATATATTTATTTTATTTATATATTATTTAAAAAAATAAATGTTGAGTATTATTTTTTCAAAAAAATTTACAAATAATTTTTTTTTCAAATTTAGTTTAAGTTAAATTTACTTTTATAGTTAATTCAATTAAAAACAAATAATTAACTAAATTAAATTAGTTTTAAGAGAATTTTTTTTTACTTTTTCTTAAAAAATAGAAAAAAGTCTTTGACGGTATTTTTTAAGTAAAAAAGTTAAATTTAAAAGTTTTTCTTATCTTATTTTATTAAAAAATGTAATTATAATTAAAATAAAATTTTATAAATTAATAAATTTTTATTTGATCATAATTAAATTTATATTATTAATTTATAAAATTTTAGTTTGATTATAATTAAATTTTTATAATTATAAAATATTTTAATTTTTTAATTTATAAATGTATAAAAATCTATTAAATAAAATTTTTATTTAATTTGATAATATATACTTACCTTGACTATCCATCCTTATTGTATATATTGTGCTTTCAGAGTAAAACTTCAAATTTTCAAAGAAAGCAATTTTTTAATAAGCAGGGCCTACACTCTATCTCTCTTCTGTCCCTCTGCGGCCGCCAAGTGAAACCCTAAAATATATATCTACAGCAATACTAGACCTCCTCCTCACGAGCTGGAAGGCAAAGAAAGCCTAATGAACGTGGCATCACCTTGTGACCAGGATAGTCGGCCCTGATAGTTTAAGTGAGCATCTAATTATATTTATTAAGACATATAATAATTATAAAAAAAATTATTACAGTAATTATTGTTATACTATATTTTATTTATTTATAAAATTAAATAAAATATAATTAATCTATATTTTTTTTATAGTTATTATGTATCCACCTAAACCCATTTTTTTTCCCAAAATGGAAAAAATTGGAGAATTTGTGATTGGCTTTATTAAGCGTACAAACGACTTAAAATTCATATCAAACGAATTACCGTATGAATTTTTGTAAACTCATGAGAAAGTGAGAACCATGTTTAAATAAAAGGCTTCCAATAATTTCTTGATATAAAGATCGCACCTTTAACTCATACAATTATTAATTTATGATAAGCAAGGATCATGTTCAAATGAAATACATGTTGTAATGCAATTGATGTACACAATATTTTAGTTAATGCACAAAATATAAATCGATGAAGGTAATCAATAAAATCTGACCCTATAATTAATTTAATTTAATGTACACAACAATATCAGTAATTTATTAGTGTAGTGAATAAAATCTGCCTTGTACCAAAACACCCTTAATATTATTACCCTAAGCAAATTCACAAAGATTTTAGCATTTGCTTCTTCTTGGCTTTTTCTTTGATTTAACCCCCCTCCTTTGAAAAAACATTTACTGGGTAACTTCAACTTTTGATGCAAAAGAAGCTAATGCCAAATCACCACACCCCCCCCCCTCCACACTATATTCAGTAATTTAATACGGTTTACCACTGGAAGGACAAATGAAAATGTCCTGCACTCGCACTGATCTTTGCCATACCTGGAAAGGAAACGACATGCCAGCATCAGAGTACCCCACTTATCCCTACGTACGAACCTTTCGGATTTTCTACACTTTTAGAGTATATAATTTAATTTAATGAAATGTAACTTTGTAGCTGGCAAGCACCGTAAGATATTCGAGACCGAACAGTTAAATGTGCACAGTTACTATTAGAATTAATAATTTAAATTGTTTTATTAATTTAAATTCAAATTCTGACAACAATCTTTGTCATATTATGATAAAAAATAATTTTAAATATTTAAATATATAATAATAAAAATTTGAATTTATTAATAGTAAAATTAGAGATGAGAGAGAAATTTTACTCAAATTTTATAATATTTATATAATAAATTTTAATATATAAACATAATAAGTGACATTCACAACATACCTTTTTTTTATTTTAAAAAAATATACATAGTTATTAAAAGAGTAAATTGCGAAGACCCATGCCCCCGTGTTGTGGCTTTCAACAGTGAGAATGACGCTAAAGGATAATAATTTGACAATTTTGCCAGAGTGGTTAGGGTACCACTCAACGAAGTGGATACAGTGTCAGGGCCTAGGGTTTTTACATGATTTTCAAGTAAAGTAAGAGAATAAAATTGGCCTATATATATATATATATATATATATATATTTTTTTTTTTTTAAGTTATGCCATTAATTAATATGCAATAATCTTTTTTTTTATTATTTACTTTCTGGTTTCTTGAGATTCTTGTTTGGTAATGTCTGTGGGGGAAAACTACCAATGTTTTTTTCTTTTTCTTTTTCTCTTTTGGCTAACTAACAAGATCATTGGGTGTTAAAACATTGCTATTGAGTCATTTTTTCGACAGGTAAATTTCGCATCTTGGGGTCATTTGGTACGAGCAATTTGAAGTATTTGAATTTTTTACCATCCTATAAATTTGAAATCCATGAAATTTTAAATGGAATTTCCCTTTCGTCCAAATTATGGGAATTTGGGAATTCACTTGTTTGGCTAAAATTTTCAATTTCATATACATTTTAATAAATTTTCAAATATAGCCTCATTACAATGAATTCTTCTCTCTCCGTTTGTTTGTTTGTTTGTTTGTTTGTTTTTTGATAGGACAATAAATTCGTCTTAAACGGTAAATAGTGAATATTTGTAATTTACAGTTGCAAAACTTTCCCAATTCCGAGTAAAATTTCAAATTCCTGATGAGAATTTTAATATCATATGAAATAATCAAATGCTACACTCTATTTCCATCACAAAGAATCTCTCACCAACAATTTTTGGGTTGCTAATACGACTTCTACAACTGCTCGATGACCACTTAAACATGTAATACATTTAAGAGTATTTAAATTCGGGACTATTCTAACGGACGGGTTATGTCTTGGATACGGATGTGTTAGTTATAACCTAATTTTCATATCTCATATCAAATAAAAAAAGGGTGATCTTGTGTCATATAAGTATAGGTACTATACACTCCAAAAAGCTACTTTTTGAGCTTTTTGGGAAAAAAATAATAATCTCATAACAAATAGTATCAAAGTCAATCCAACCCTAACTCTGATATTTCTCACCAATCACTTCTTCTCGATGAGGACATTCTCGACGAGAACATTGATGAATTTGGTGGGGAAGATCCCGATGAGAATGTCGATGGATTCGGTGAGAAAGAATATTACGGACGAGTTATATCTTGGATATGGACGGGTTAGGTATAATTTAACTCCTACATCCCACATCAGATAGGAAAAGAGATATTATGAGTTATATAAGTATGAATACTATATATCTCAATAGATTACTTTTTAAGAAAAAAGTAATAATTTTGTGATACTATGCACATAATCTACAACATTCTAAGTTCTTTTTTATTACTAGGCTTATTACGGGGGTGATTCATAGTTCAACCCTCCTAGCATGACAAGAAATCATGAAACTTATATCGGGAAAGTTAGAGAGTTTAAAATTAAAGAAAAATATAAATAATATTAAATAGATAATAAATTTATAAGTTTAATATTATATTTAATTAAAAATTTTAAATTATTAAATTTGTACATTATTTTTACTTATATATATTAATTATTTCTCACTTTTTTTAATATAAAATTATTTAACTATAAAATTGATATTTAAACTTTTAATAATTAATTTTTAAGTGTAAATTTTTTTATATTAAGTCTATTCTCTTTAAACATATTAAGATCTCATTATTATTTTATAAAACCTATTTTTGAACCAAATTTACTTTATTTTATTTGAAATATTTTCTTAAAATATTGATTGACACATATTTCAAATAAAATAAAGTAAATTTGGTTCAAAAATAGGTTTGATAAAATAATAATAAGATATATATATATATACTATTTTAAATTACATTTTATTACTTCACTTGTATTTTATTTTTATTTTTAATAAGTATAATTTATTTAATTATTACTTATAGGAAAATAGTTACAAAGAATATGTGCTATTTTTACTCTTTTTTTCTAAATAATAGATTTTGATACTATTTAATTAGAGAAATAAGAGAATTTAAAATGAGAGAAAATTTTTAATAAAATTTAAATAAATAATAAATTTATAAATTTGAGATTTTAATTTAAAATTTTAATATATTATATTTATATGTATTTTTATTTACATATTACTTAGTCATCTTATACTTTAAAATATAAAATTTTTTAACTATACAATTTATTTTTTAAATTCCAACAACCTCTCGTAGTAAATCTCATGCCAAGGCCACCTCGTTTTTCTTTACGGAGTATCTGTGATTTCTACTTCAATCTTGCATGGGTATTCATACATACATGGTGCTGGGTTTTGTACGCAATGAGCAGCAATAAGCACTGCTCCAATGGCTAATGAGCAATAATGAACAATTAATTATTGACAAGCAAGAAAATTTGTAATTGACAATAACTTAACTACCCTTAATCTCCTTATCTTTAATTATACTATTTCTGTAACATGATTACACTCATGACACACTTCTCATTTATTTTTTCCTCGTTCCTTTAGTTCTTCTCCATCTTTACGGGTTAACCGATGCTTGGAATTATTGTGAGACCCATAAGATTAAATGTATTAAGTTTGAAGTCCTCCCAAAAAAAAAAAAAAAAGCCATGAAATATTTAGATATATAAGAAAACTTAGGGCAATCTTGCAAATTCTTCGTGTTTTGTAACTTAATCCCCATAAATTCTTTATCTTTGGTGTGCAACTTCAACAAGCGTGCAACAAGCTTTTTAAATTTTTGCATAGTCTTTATGAAAAAAAAAAAAATTCTTCTAATTTCTCCTCAAAAGAAAGAAAGTTAAAGAATCCCTTTAATTTCTCTTCAAGACTGAAATTATAAAAGGAAGATAATTGAAGAATTCTCTATATTAAAATAACTGTTAATGTTCGAGAGCTAAAATGACAATAGTAATAAATCATAGTTTCCATGCTTGGAGGCTTTGTCATTCAATCGTGCACAAATACTTCCGGGCCACGAAAGCCTCTCTGATCCTCGTGGCTGTTTCAGGTAAAGAGTTTTGTCTGTTCATTATATTAAATATATTGCTTGAAGCATATAAACCGCTAACTCTTTTGATATTTATGAGATATGATTTATATTTTTTAATTTAATTGTTTCCTCTGTTTTCAATCGACATCAAATTAATAAAGAGTTTTGGAAATCTAAATTATTCGAATAAAGAGTTTTGGCCAAAATGCTTTTTTTTTATATACTTTTTCCAATTTAATTTTCTTAAATAATAATCACAGTTTCCTTTCTTTTAATTTAATTTTCAAAAAACAAAAAGTACACCATCTTGTATATGTGAAGTGGGATTGAGATCACATGTTGTATTTTCTATTTAATTTTTATAAAAAATTTATTATTTTAATAACATTAAATTTAAGTAAATTTCTATTAGTTTGACTTTCAAGATTAGTAAATTTAAATTTTAATTAATAAAAAAATTATATATTATGTGTCATCTACTGCACTGCTATCTCCAATGATGATAAATTTACTTTTTACCATCTTTGGCCAATGCGCAGCCAAAACCAAAGGCCAAGGCTTTGTCAGGCATCAACCCAACCGCAAAAAAAACAGCACAACTCAAAGCGAATTTGGGGATTGTTGGTCGTACCAATTACAAGGAGCCGGAGCCAGACAGGCCGCGGATTCAAAGCCACGTCGACGCGAATCAAGTCCGAGCTATAGAACAACCCAATAGTTGACTTCCACGTGTATCAATACTTACGAGTCAAAAAGAAAGAAAGAAACAGGGAAGGAACAGAAGGAAGAAGGCAAAGAAAACTCAAAAGACTCCAAAGACGTTCTCTGACCAAAGTGACCAGTGAAGAAGAAGAAGAAGGAAGGCCAGGCCAGGCCAGGCCAGAGGCAGAGGCTGAGAGGCAGGGGAAAAGACGCCGAGCCGACGGACGGCACTTCTCCGGAGTCTCCGCTGCTGCCCCCTTGTAAACAAAAAGAGGTCTCAAGGCTGCTTCCTCCGCCCGCCGCTTTTCTTCAAAAATAAAAAATAAAAATTATATATATATCGAGTAAGAAGCGTGAGACTCTCTCTCCCTCCTCCTCTCTCTGTCTCTCTGTGTGTGTTTAACTGTTACTTTTTCTGTGATGGGGCTCTCCGTCTCTGTCTTGCTTTTTGGTTGGTTGATCGTTTCACCCATCGGTCTGCATTGTTGTTTTTGTTTTTTCTTTTTATTGCTAATTCTCCGTTCCTGTTTTCTCTGTTTTTATTGTTTTGGCCTTGAAAGGTGGAATCCTTTTGATGTGATGGGGCTCTCTGTCTCTATCTCTTTTGTTTATTAATTGTTGGTTGATCGTTTCAGTTATGCAGCTGCATTGTTGTCGTTTTTATTTATTTATTTATTTATATTTATTGCTAATTTTCTGTTTCTTTTTTCTCTCTCTTCCTTGGTTTTCTTATTGTTTGGGCCTAGAAAGGTCGAATCTTTTTGCTGTGATGGGGCTCTCTGTCTCTATATCGTTTTTCTGCTGGTTGATCGTTTCACTTACGGGTCTGCATTATTGTTTTTTGACTCCTAATTCTCTGTTTCTTTTTTCTCTGTTTTTCTTGGTTTTTATCGTTTTGGCTTAGAAAGGTGGAATCTTTTTGCCAACGTGATGGACTACACGCTCCCTGTAGCTAAAAGGACCCGACAGAAAGTAGCGGAGATGTGGTCAGAAATACACAAGGAGATCAAGGGAAAGAACCCAGAACAGAGAGGCGATGCCAGTGAGTTATCGAGTTTTGGTGGAAATAGTGAGACAATAAAACAAAGAAACTCTCATGGGCGGCACTCTGAAAAGGGCATTGGGGTTGGGAATCTGTCATCTGCTAGGCATCGTGTGAAGGGGAAGGGGCTTGCATGCGATCGTGAGTTCGATGGTAATGAGAATTTGGGGTGTAAAGCTTGCAGGGTTGCCATTTTGCGTCCTGTTGTGTTGCATGAAAGTGAGGACAATGTTGTGTTATTGGATGAAGGTGAGGAAGAGACAGAAAAGGAAATTATCTTTATTGACGATGATGATGGTGGTGGTGGGGGTGACAGGGTTGGTTTGAATGGCAGTGAAGTAGCCGAAAATAATGGCTTCAATTTTATTAGTGTAAAAAAGGATAGTGTGGGGGAAAACAGTAACAGTTGCTCAAAGGTGGATGGTAGCGAGAAGAATAGGGAGGTAATTGAGTCGAGGTTGCAGGAAAAGAGTCAGGGTGGGGATGATAGTGGCAAGGATGAGCTTTGCTTTATTTCAGGTGATTTGGCAGAACTGGAGACCTTTCTCAGTGAAGAGGAAGATGGAGATGATGAAGATTCTGATGATGAGGACTATAGTGTGAGAGAAGAAATTGAAGAACTGGGTGAAGAAGATAATGGGATTTTGGAGAAAGTGGTTGAAGGGGAAAAGGTTGGTAATGAACAGAAAAATGATACTGCTTGTGGCAAGGATGATTATGTTGGTTGTAGTCATGAGCCCAATTGTGTTGCAAAACGCACCAGATCTCATTTTAGTTTAGATTCTAGTAAGAAAGAAAGGGAGATTGGCAATGTCTGCAAGTCATTACCTGTTAATGAGCCAGAACTTGTAGAAAATAGCAGTGATGGTGATGGTCTAGCTGCTAATGAAACATGCAGCATTGGACAAACAATTGAGCCTAAGAAAAGAAAGTGCTGTTCTGGGGAATGGAACGACAATGGGCATGCTGAAGATCTGTGGGGGGGCAAGACTGCCAAACAAAAGCATTTCCATGCCTATAGAGCTCATGAGGTTGTTCAGATTCTTGTGGATTCCATGCTAGACAAGGCAAACATTCCTTGCAAAGATGAAAATAAGACACTTGGCAAACCATCTCTTCCATTGAAATTCACATTTGGAACTGAAGAGTCGACCACTCCAGAGTTTGCAGAGGATGAGAAAGAATTAGAGCCACTCTGGGCTGAAATGGATTGTGCTCTTGAAAATGATGCTACTGACACTGCTTTGGTATGTTGGCATGAGTTCATGATTGATATTGATTGATTTTTTATTTGATTTGAGTTTTCTGATCCATTATTATATAGATCTGTGGGGTTATTTAAACATGAAATTTATTTGATGTAATCAAACATGTGTTTTTGTGATCAGCAGGTTGACATTGAGACTGATCTTTCTTCTGAAAGTGAACTTGACATGGCTGGATTATGTGGTCGAGGGGCTCATCAGTTCATTCTTGATGAAGAAATTGGCCTTATTTGCAAATTTTGCTCTTTCGTAGGCTTGGAAATCAAGTACTATGTACCACCTTTTGTAAGTCATTATCCAGTGCTATTTATTCTTTCAATCACATTATGACTCTGAATGATTGCATATGTTCATAAAGCTCCTGTCTTTTATCTGAATGAAAGTGATAAAACTGTTATGAATTCATTAATAGGTTAAGTTTGCCCAGATCAAATGCATTCTTTCAAAATGAAATTGATATTACATTCTAGCAGCGCATCTTCTGAATTCCATTATAAAGATTAATCATCAAATTTTTGTTTACTAAAAGCTTGGTTTTGGTGTGATTTAGAGTAAAAATCCTTGGGGTAAAGCAGACAAGACAGACTTTTTTGGAATGCAGCATAATATATTTGAAGAGCTCAGATTTGATTATGTTCATCAGCAAGGTCAGGACCCTTGGGCTTATACACAAGGCACAGTGTGGGACATCATCCCTGATATCTATAAGGGCATGCATGCACATCAACGTGAAGGCTTTGAATTTTTGTGGAAAAACATCGCTGGAGGAATTTATCTTGATGAGCTGAAAAGGCCAGGTGGTACTAGTGGCGGTGGTGGATGTGTTATATCACATGCTCCAGGAACTGGAAAAACTCGTCTGGCCATTGCCTTTCTCCAGACATATATGAAACTGTTTCCTGAATGCAGGCCAGTTATTATTGCTCCTTGTGGTATGCTGCTTACCTGGGAAGCAGAGTTCCAGAAGTGGGAGTTTGACTTTCCCTTTCACAATCTAAACAATATAGAACTTTCTGGCAAGGAAAATGCTGCAGCTCTTAGTTTCCTGAGGCAACTTAAACTGAGTTATCGCAGTGTGACCTCTACAAGAATGGCAAAGATGTACTCATGGAAGAGGGACAGTAGCATCCTTGGAATCAGTTACAGACTCTTTGCAGAACTTGTTGGAGGAGGAAATAAGAAGAAGAGTAAAGTGTGGCAGAGAGCCGACAATCATGTGAGGAAATTCATTCTTGAGCTTCCTGGACTGCTAGTCCTTGATGAGGGTCATATACCTCGTAATGAACAAAGTTTTATCTGGAAGGCTTTGTCAAGTATCCAAACAGAAAAGCGGATCATTCTCTCCGGAACACCATTTCAGAATAACTTTGATGAGCTGTTTAACACACTCTGCTTGGTGAGACCTAAATTTGCAGATGGGATCTCCTCTAAATGCCATGAAGCTCCAAAAAGGTGGGGTTGCCAGAGAAGTGCAGCAAGAGGGAACTGGGCTTTTCTGACTAGTGTTATTGGCAAAGTAACTGATGAGAAAGAAGGAGGTGAGAGACTCCAAGAGCTCAGAGATATCATTAAGCCATTTGTACATGTACATAGGGGCAGTATATTACAAGAAAGGCTTCTGGGGTTGAGAGACTCTGTTGTTATCCTAGAGCCAGTTCATTTGCAGAAGAGCATCCTTGATGGTGTACATAGTATAAGGGATGAGCTGTCTAACTTTAATCTGGAATTTGCAGTCTCTTTGGTTTCTGTGCACCCTTCCCTGCTGCGCAGAGGATCCTTAGAAACAGAAAATCTGGTTGTTGATTGGAATAAATTAGAAAGTCTTAGATTGAAACCAGAAGTTGGAGTCAAAACAAAATTCCTTATGGAACTTGTCAGGCTTAGTGGGGTTAGAAAGGAAAAAGTTTTGGTCTTCAGCCAGTTTCTAGATCCATTGAGCTTCATAAGCAGGCAGCTAGAATGTCGGTTCAATTGGATTGAGGGGAGAGAAGTCTTGTGCATGCATGGACAGCTAGATACTGATCAGCGCCAATCAGTGATGAAGGATTTCAATGATCCAAGGAGTGAATCAAAAGTGCTGCTTGCATCCATAAGGGCCTGTTCTGAAGGTATCAATCTTGTTGGAGCTTCCAGGGTGGTCTTGCTTGATGTTCTGTGGAACCCTTCTGTGGAAAGGCAAGCAATAAGCCGGGCATATCGGCTTGGGCAACAAAAAGTTGTCTACATTTATCATCTCCTTACTTCCAATACAATGGAAGAGGAGAAATATTGCCGTCAGGTGAAGAAGGAGCGCCTATTGGAATTGGTCTTTTATTGTGCAGATAGGGAGGGAGAAGGTCAGAAAATTTCATCTGATCTCTTAGATGAAAGAAAAGACAACATTTTGGAAGAGATGGTACAATGTGACAAACTTCAAAGCATGTTTAAGAAGATAATATACCAGCCTAAAGATAATGATTTGGTCAAGTCTTTTGGCTTGATAGATTTATAGCAACAGCTAAAAGTCACTGTGATTTTGTTCTCAATACCATACCCAGATGTTTTAAAGCCTAAAAGTCCATTTCTTCCTTCTTGTTTTTTTTTTTTTGCTTTTTTTTTTTTTTTTGTCTAGGTTAGCTTGGAATTTGGAAAGGCCCTTGAACTGCTTTGGGCAACACTTTTGTAGGGGGAAAAGTAATGGCTTATGAAATAGTGCAGGATCAGATGGTTAACACTTTGTTTATACTAGTTCTGATGTTATTGGATATCTTCCTTAAGCTTTGAAGTTCCAAAAATATGAATTTTAGCGCCTGTTAATGCCAGAATACCTTGTGTTTTGACGATTTTTAAAGAATGCCTTTCTGGCTTTCCCACACTGGAAAGTTAGATATATAAATTTTGATCAATGTATTGTAGGAATTGCCTTAGATATAGGAGAAGCCCTTTGTGAACTGATTGATGGGGAGGGTGATGCCAACTCTATGCTAAAAACGCATCATTTTCTTTCAAGCTGGAAACTTATGACTATTGTTGAATCAATCTGTTGGCTTAATATGGCTTCATATTGTAACAGTTCTCTCATTTACTTTCAAGCTGGAACCTCTTGATATGATTGAATTATTGTATTGGTTTTATATGGTTTTATAAAGTTTTATGCTGTAGCAGTTTTCTTGGAGATGATATTCCTCCAAAAAGGCATTGAATAGAGCCTCCATGTTCACTGGGTGAACCAGAACACACCCTTGCCACCCATGCCATATCCTTCTTTGTTCCACTATCATGTTGGTTCAAATAGACTTCACTTAGCAAACCAGGGATCTACCGGTGTTAGTTTTCTTGAAACGTTACCTCAATGGTCTTACCACATCAAATATTACTAGTACGAAACATAAATCCTCAAATGGGATGCTGACTAATCAAGTACAGGTTGATGTGCCTTCTGGAATTGACATTTTGGGATTTGTCATCAGAAAGCCCACTTGACAGGACCCGGACAGATGATGATTTTCTTGATGTGGTATCGGAGTTCATGTCTTTTCTGTCCTGTTTGGTGTGATTATCGTCTCTTTATGCAATCTGCACCTTAACGCTTTTCCTTTGTTGGATGATCATTTGCCCAGTATTTGAACAATGAACATATTACAGTGCTTGGGCATTTACACTATGAGAAATTGAGTGAACCTTTCCTGCAAATTGGACATTTAAAGCATCTATCATTCATTGGTGATGATTTCGGGGGTCCGTTTGATTATCAACTGTTTGCATTGAAATGTTTGAGGGTTCCTTTTGTGCCTTCTAGTCTTACTGATCCATGCCACTTTCATGGCATCCCTGACAAATTGGGAGGTGTATTCCCAATGGCGCCAGTTTTTATGTCTGTTGGCTTTACCCGTGTTCTCGATTTGAATGGGCAGATTGGAGGAAGAGAATCTAATCCATTTACTACTACGTTGAATGTTAGTTGGAATTGCAGTTTGGAGTGAATGCAGTTTGATGAGGTTTAAGAGTTTCAGAGAACTATTTTATTAGCGTACTTATATGGCTGAATTGGACAACTTAATCCAGGCAAGGCACGGAAATTCAGGTTCATATTCAGGGGATATGATTTAGGCTTCTGTCGCTTCATCCTTAATGTTTTCACAATTTCTCGTTTATGTTTGCAGACATACGAAGGGTTCCTGGAGGTCGACAGCAGATGCATCAAGCATTTAAACCATCCTGTCAGTGTGTTCATGATCTTATTCACTGAACTGAGAATGAAACCAAAGCGTCACTTTGCCATATAATAGTTATACCTAAGCTATTAAAATCTGACAGGCAGCTGGAGCATCTGGAGGAGCCATCCAAAGGCCTAAAACAAGATGATTCGTAAGTTTTGTTTTGGTTAATTTATTCTGGAAACCCAACTTGAGATCCTGCAGATCTTTCTTTCTTTTTTTTTTTTGATTCAGTGATTGTGTTATGCAGAAAATCGAGTTTAGTTGCTGACTGGTCTACTCAGCATTTTAAAGGGTACATCAATCAGCAGTGAAATGATTGTGTATCCAAAGAAATGGGATTATTGAAGCAGGTCGATTTTCCAATCCCCTGGTGCCTCTTGAAATGGGATTTTGCCTAATCTCAGTTTAGCACAAAAGCTGACTTGATGATTATTATTTGAAATGGTAAATTGATAAAACGAAAAGGCCTCACTCTTGGCCTCACAAAAGAATAACAAATTAAATTTTTTCTTATTTTTATTCTTATGTTCCAGCTAAAAATAAAAATAAATTAAACCCCACTTTTCCCCCTAGTTGACAGAACAAAAAAAAAAAAAATTTAGGGCTGTTATTTTAACTTATTCTCCGTGCTTATCTTAAATAAATAAATAAATAAGTTGAATAATTTTTAAATTAATTCCAATGACTTTAAACTTTTAATATTAGGTTTTTAATTATAATAACTAATATATTTACAAAATATTTTTTATATTTGGTTAAAAAAAAAAGTCGAGGGTGATAATAAAATTAGGTATGTGACAAAGTTTTTGACTTTTCCATTTGTCATTCTAAATAAATAAAATCCCTGATTAATACTCAATATTTCACATAGAATAAATTATTAGTGGTCTGGTGGGAACGGTTATAACCGTGCAAGAATCCTTCACCGTTGGATCAGATGACTTTTTATTATATACTTATCTCATCCAATGCTTTCGCGACTTGCACGTTGTCTCACAAAACGTAGATTGGTCCGAGGCCGGACTTTTTCGGTATTTTACCTTAACAGACGGGTATGGGTAAAGATCGAACGAGCTCTACCCGGTTCGAAAGACTTGACCCGTTTTACCAGTGAAGGAAAAGCATATAAAACCCGAGTAAATGAAAGCCCTAGACTTCCTTTGTTTGCTATTCGTCGGGTGGCCGCGGCTTCTTTCTCCATAGCCTACAGAGATCCTTCAGGCAATCCGCCATGGTACTCTCTCTCTCTCTTTGTTTCTCTCTCTCTCTCTCTCTCTCTCTCTCTATATATATATATATATATATACACATGTGTGTGTGTGTGTGCGTGCGTGCGTGTGTGTCTGATTGTCCGTCTGTTATTTGGTTTGGGTTTGCTAACTTTGTAATTGATGGGTATAAGCTAATGGGTTTTAGAAATTCTTTTCCATGGAGCTTCAAAGATCTTGTACACTTTCCATACTTGTATCAATCTGTTTGCTCTTCATTTTCTAGATCAAAGGAATTAGATTTCTGTGGTTTGGTGAGCATATTGGTCATGAAATGAATTTGGGTTTTTTTTTTTTTCTTTTTGCTTTTTCGTTGACGACGAGGAATCCCTTTTAGGCAAACCCCGGGTTGCTAATGTCTTTGTTTCTTCTACTTTTGTGACATGTAGAGTAAGCGTACGAGGAAGGCTGGCATTGTTGGAAAGTATGGTATGTAACAATTAATCCGTGTTTTGAATTGTCAGTTGTTTAGTTTTAAATGAAATTTAGATATCACTGTTTTTTATGCTCGTGTATTGGTGGAGTTTTGTTTGAATTCAATGAGGATTGCTTGATGCATTTTTTACCATTGGATGCCATTGTTAAGTATCTTTGATTTGAACTTAATTTAGTAATCATTCTTCTAATAATGGAAGCATAAACATTAGAAGTATATTAAACCTAGAATGGTATCTTTGTGTTTACTTTGAGGGAAAGGCGGCTATTGACTTAGCCAGTTTTCATATATTAGTTTTCATGGTTTGATTTACTTCTTGATATAGGTACACGATATGGGGCTAGTCTGCGGAAGCAGATTAAGAAGATGGAAGTTAGCCAGCACAGCAAATTCTTCTGTGAGTTTTGTGGAAAGGTATGGATTTACTTCTGTGTTGCGTTGAAGTGTGTGAATACTGAATGATGTTTGTCCTAATAATCTTCCCCATTTGTACAGTTTGCTGTGAAGAGAAAGGCTGTGGGAATTTGGGGTTGCAAGGACTGTGGGAAAGTCAAGGCTGGTGGTGCCTACACTTTGAAGTAAAAATCCTCTTCTACCTTCTATTTTTCTTAACGTTTATCTCCATTTCTTTTTTATGTGATGCAGATGACTGATCTGCTATTTTTCTTGTATGACAGCACTGCTAGTGCCGTGACAGTGAGGAGCACAATTCGGAGGCTGAGGGAGCAAACTGAAAGTTGAGCTGCCATCATCCCACCTGTCCTTACTTTCTGTAGGAAATATGCTTTGTTGTCTTAGATATAGGCTACTTGAAAGTGTTTTGAGAACGTTGTTCTATCAACTACTCTTTTATTTGGAGAACCTAGTCATAATTGTTGCTTTGACATTGAATACTTACCCATCGGGGTTTTGATCTATTATGTGCAATTTGATTTGGTAAACCTGTTGCTCTTTCTTTCTCTCACTTGCACACACACCCTGACTCACGCACCCAATTTGTAGTATAATTTGTTCATTTGGAAGCAAGGTCGTGAGAAATTACTGTGAAATTTTCGGGGAACTGTTACAAGGGTTCTCAACAAAGGTATTGTTCTGAGAAGTCTGGGTAGATCTGGTTTGTTGTATTCTCGTGCACCACCAATGGAGTGTTTCAATTTCAGGCATGTATGAACCCCAATAAATGTTTGGAATTCATCAACAGTCGCTGTATTCCATGTCCGACAGCACCTGTTGACTGTTGGTGGACATTCAACCGAGTCTAGGCCGAAGCTGATGCGGAAACATGATTTCTCGATGCATTATCACTGACTAGCAACTGCCAAATTCAAGCTAGGGTGTCCGCTCTTGGTTGTATTCAAAATATGGTTGTAGCCTCAGCCAGTGGAATCGATTCATATTGGGTGATTCTGCAAGAAAAGAATTCTGGACAGTGCACGAATTAAAGTAACTGGAAGCGGTTGAGTTGATATATTTATGTTAGCATGAAAGAGAAATTGTGAAGGAAAGTAGCAAGATGGTATGGATTAAGGTGATAAAAACCGCACCATTTGGTGCAGAAATTACAAATACAATTGAAAACTCAATCTTCGGTCGTAATCCCCTTAATCAGACTATGTACATCTTATTGAGGCCTAAGAAATAAGGTGAAAGCCGTCTTGCTCCTCAATCAGCCATCTCTTACAGTGACCAGATTAGGTTCCAAGGAGGTGCTTCAGATTTCTTATATGCTTGAGAAAAAGAAACAAAAAACAAAATTGCGAGTTCATTGGCACTGCAAAAGAAAGAAAAAACCCCCCCTGCAGCATTTCCGTTGCTTTCCACTTGAGTCAATATACAAAGTTCTCGGATTGGCTTATCTTTGAATAGAGAGTGGTGGCATATCACCGTCATTGTTGTGATACATTCGTTTCTGGACAGCCTTCACAGCAGCAACTCTTGCAGCATTGGCCGCTCTATTAGCTGCTGCAACTGCTTTATTGACCCTTTCCTCCACTTTAGCCACATTATATGCTTTTTCTGCAGCTCGCTGCGCTTCCTGCTCATGGAACACGGAACAATGAGGGAGGTCAGAGCAATTATTTTATCTTTACACTAACCCACCAAATGAGCAGACTTCAGAAAACTGAGAAGAAAACATAGGTTAAATGAGGTCAAATGCCTCTCAAGTCTCAGCTAAACAGAGTAGCATCAGATACAGCCACATCAAACTGAGATAGATTCAAATTGGGCAACACTGCATAAAAATCTTTACCAAGAAATTGAAGCTTACCCCAACAAGTTAGTTCTACTAAAAGCAACAGAACCTGTCCCACTGCATCCTGGTCACTTAAGAATGTGTGGTTTGATCCCAAGATTGCGTTGCAGACAAGCAAGTAAAATTGTATATGTCCAACACTCTGACAGATCTATGGCCTTATATTTAGCACAACCCAACTTATGATTTTGTAGAGAAAGATGTTTGACTCTTAAAATCAAGATTAATGTTTACGTAATTTTGAAGGCATTGTCAACTGTACCCTCATCAGGTTCAAATTCTCATTTCTTCTGGATTTTATTTCATCTAGAAAAGAAATATCACAGAAACATCAAAGTTTATTTCCAAGGACAGAACATGCAATTACCTGGACAGCATTAAGAACCCTGACGTGGCTAATAGCATTGGAAGATCCAGGATTACTGTTCTCTTTGCTAGCAACTTCAAGAAAACCATTTTGCCAGTGACCAGATTGTGTTTCCCCACTTCTGAAGGTGTACATACCCAGCCCTTGCCTCCTCCCCTCATGCCATGCACCTTCATACAGATGTCCATTTCCAAATTTATAAACACCAAAACCATGCATCCTGTCTGCAAAATATTCTCCAGCATATGTATCTCCATTTCTGCATAACCAACAGCACAAAACGCAGGTCAGATAAACCAGAATATTGTGTGAGACAAAGAACTGTCAAACAGTATAATAATTGGAATCAGACTCTTTTTTTTAAGACCTGGGAACTTGATCCAGTTGATTTAATTCCTCAATCCTCATGGCTTAACCCAACTGATATTGTGTGGGGCAATTTACTTGAATATCCATGAACTAAATTATAAGCAAGCAACTGATGTAGGACAAGACACAGAACCCTTGATCAGTTGCCCTGCATATAAATACTTTTTAAGTTTTCGGATGTTAATAATACAATGTTTTACACAAAAAAGAAAAGACAGTAAAACCTTTAGTCCTCTTTGGCCTAATAAAACTTTAGGTTGAATGATATCAGATTCATTTATGTGTCAGCACTTTCTCCCTCACAATAGCAATAGATGCCATGGGTGGATAACAGATTTAGCAAGCATGGTGAATCACAGGAGAACAGATATAAGTCATAAGAAGCATAACAGCAAAAGGTCAAGGAGCCATATAATGCACAAACAACCAAGATAGGTGTTGATTGATAGCAGCCATTCAATTATCTGTTACGTGAAGACCACACAAGAATGAACAAACATGAAACTAAATGCACGTAGGATGTTCATTGCTAAAACCCCCAGCAAACTTCAAAAGGAGATAACTCTATATTTGTGGGGAGAAAAATAAAAAAAAGAAAACCAAAACAATAAACTTGTCGCAAAGGTCCAACTAATTTCACCTTATTTGGTTGAATCAAGCACCTCCTAGCTTCGCAGATGAGATGAAAAATTTTCTTTCCTACACAATTTATACTTCAAAGCACCATTCACTGGGAAAATTCCAAGTTAATATACCTCCAATCAATTCATCACCACATTTGCCCCCCACAAGTATAGTATACTCAGACTTGCACAGTGCATTTAATACCATTTTAAACAGCTAGTGATGTAACAAATCAAATGCAAGACCCAGATGCTAATAATTATGCAACTTAACTAACAAACCAAAAATAGAAATTCAAAAGGAAAGAGGGGGAAAATATCACATGTTTCCAAATTTCAATGAAATGTGCAACTTAAATCACTAAATTCAAGCATAGAAGTACGTAGAAGAATAAGAGACAAATTAATCCAACGATAACCATCAATCAAGCTATCCAAAGCAACAACCACAACCATGGAAACAAAGAGGAAAAAATTTTTAAAAAAAAACCTGAAATGGTAATGACCAAGCCCATGCTTGACCCCCCACTTGAACTCCCCAACATACTTGCTCCCGTCCTCACAAGTATGGATTCCACACCCATGGCACTGCCCATTAGACCACTCCCCAGAATATACATCACCAGTATAAAATCTATAAACCCCAATTCCATGCCTTAAACCCTGACTATATTGGCCCCTATAACGGCTTCCTTTAGCCCATGTTTCAACCCCATAGCCATCATACTTCCCATCGACCCAATCACCTTCATATCTCCCTCTCATATTATAGTAATAAACCCCACTTCCTGAACACTTTCCCTTATGAAATTCACCTTCGTAAACGTCTCCGTTGCTATAGACTTGAACCCAAGACCCTGAAATTGGCTTCTTTTCCACTTTAGGCTTAGATCCAATTGACCATATTACAGGTTTAGAATCTTTCGTGGATATCCTCGGTGGTTGGGTGATCTTAAGTGGCAATGAACGAGCCAGAAACAAGCGAATAGAGGGGAAGCGAGGGAGTGCAAAATTGGGAAATATGATGAGGGTGATTGAAAAAGAAAGAAAAGACAACAAACCAAACACCAAAAGGCGGCGAGGGTTGAACAGAAAGAAGTAGAGAGAAGGCAAAAACACAAGAACTAGAACTCGCAAGTGCACGCAGAGCAAACGGGCATGTCTCAAATGGGAAAGGAGTTTATGAGCAAGAGTTTTACTGGAAAATGGAGGGCCGAATGAAACAGTATCATTCAGATTTGGGGGCTTTGCAGAAAAATTTGATCGGCGGAGACTGTGGAGAGAGGAGAGTGTGGGAGAGTGAGACAGCGAAGACGGTGGTGATTGGATCATAATTACAGCTCTTTTGTGGGGCGTTGAGAAAAGGGGTCCCTTTTGGGTCGTTTTTGAAGGGTTATTGCAACTGGGTTGGTCATCATGGAAAGAGTGGGGAGGAGACTGGTGGGTTGCTTGTCTTGGTGGCGGCGGCGGTGGTGGTGGCGATGTGGGTGGGACTTGGATTTGGATTTGGAGGCGGTTATGTACTTGTCCAGCTGGCTTGGTTTGTGAGTTTGGTTGGGATTGGGTTTGGATTGGTTTTTGAGGATGTTTTTGGTTATTCAGAGGACAAAACCGAAGTGGGTTTGAAGTTGGATTGATGAAAGCAGAAGAAGAGATTCCTCTGCCTCTGCTATCTCTTCTGATCTGAGTCACTAGTTTCCTCTTCTGAGGCATTTACATTCAGACATGCCCTTCTCTATCTCCCAAAACACGCAGAACAAGTAGTCCCCAGGTTCCGCGTGTACGCATCCGTGTTGGTTTGGTGGGTTTTGTTGTGTAAGCAAATAGATGCGTGGGTCTGTTGTACGCTGACGATGATGATGTTTGGTGGCAAATGGCCTTGGCAGAGAGGGCTCAGGGAAAATTGGGATGGCAGAATTCATCCTCAGTCCCCTGTTATTAGCCAATATTTACTTGAACGTCACTCGTTGTTATTATTATTATTATTTCTGATAATCAACGTTTTTCTGGTTTTTTTTTTTCTGGTTTTTTTTGACAAAGATGAAGATGACCGCCCATTATTAAATATGGTGCAGATAGTCAATTAAAGAGACAATTATTAAATGTCGAGTTATTTTAGCAGGAAGATCACTCCTCACTAGGTCATGCAGATAAGATAAGCCACCCCCATTTGATCATGATTCTTTTAAATCATTGGGGGCAATGAAATAACGAGCATCCAATCAACGCTTAGGATAAGTCTCTGATTGGAATCTAGACTCATCTTTACAAACATTTTTCTTTTCCCAACTCAACTAAAAACCAAGAGAATCGTTATTTCATAATTGACTGTAACCACTATTTATTGTTTGATGCTATCAAGTCGTCGTTAAGTGTTTCCCAATTTAATGTGATAATCCAAAACTTTGTTCATTGATGACCCAAAAAAAAAAAAAACACTCTTAATTTTACTTGTTCATGCTTACTATTTGTATGATGAAGTCCTTTTTTTTTTTTTCGTTTGTTTTTTTTGTTGTTGGATAAACTAGATAAAAAAGAAGAAGAAGAAGAAGCAAGGGTGGTGAATTGTGCATTGGAAAAATAAATTTTGTAGACATATATTTCATTTTATTGAATATTTTAATGGAAACTCGAATCCACAAAGTCCAAATTAATTAGTAATAATGAATCAATTAAACGAAAAAGAAGAAATTGTAGTCGTTTTCATATTTACACCAAAAAAAAACAAAAGAGAATGGGATGGCATTGTTGTAAATTGAACTACAGAGGGGGAGGGGGGACTTTCATTTTTGTGATGAAACGACACCGGAGAGGAAGGCGACCATGGCATATCGGCATGGTTTAACACATTAACTTATGAAAATAGTTGTAATGAATTTATCAGAATTAATAATGGAACATAGTTTTTTTCCAAGAAAAATGTTCGCTAAAACTGTAATCATACATAGAAATACATTAAGATTTGCTAAAAGAAGAAAGAAATATATTAAGATAATATAATAAATTATATTTCAAAAAAAAAAAGGAAGTTTATTTATAAAACTGTACCCAATTTGTGAGATTTGTCCTTCTCCACAATAATTTATAAGATATGATCGGAGAACACGAAGACACCTTAATTTGGTTAATAATAATAATAATAATATTATTATTATTATTATTATTATTATTATTTTGCTTATCTTAATGTCTCGTCGTCAAACTACAAAAGTCGTGTGATTGGATTTCAATAAACGCTTTAACAAGTCTATTAAACTATATATAGACGATTCATGTAAACGTTGTCCTTCAGTTGTAGTTAAGGTAAGCAAGTCCTCAATACATTAATATAACTTTTTAGGGAATATCTAACAATTAAGAATTTAAATTTTTTTGTATTTGATATCTAGATTTTAATCTTTAAAAGAGAATATAATTTTTAATGAATTAAAAAAAAAGAGTACCTTTGTTTAAATATAAATGATTTACGTTTAATTGGATTAGATGATTAAAAAAAGGAGAAATTTACACATGTTAGTGTAAAGTCTTTTAGTGATATTTGTAGATAATTTTGGAGGGAATAATACCCTCCTAACTCTTGAAGACAGGGTCGAGTTTCCAACTTTAATTTCTTTTTTTAAAAAAAAAAAAAATCGCCCAAACCTCCCTTGCCACCCACGTTGGGTATTAATGCACTCTCTAAAACTTGACCGATAAGTGTACTTCTCTTATTCATACCTTTTCTTTTTGTTTTATTTAAAAATAATAATAAAAATAATACTACATAATTTATAATAAAAAAATACATCATAAACAATTAATTTTATAAAGATGTATTTATTTTTAATTAAATATTTTAATAAAAAATTAAATTCATAATTTTTAATATAATAATAATAAATAATTTTATTACTATTAAATTACAGCGTTTGACGTTGCTTTTATCCATAACTTACCCGCATTAAAAGTTGAATCTTCCTTCATCTTAAAGCAAAAAAAAAAAAAAAAAGTTGAATCTTTCTTAACAATAACACGAAAAGAAAATAATTAAAGTATAATTATAAAATTTATAATTTCTCTCATTGTAGGTATTTGGGAATGGAACTTACATAGACTTTATAATTTATATTCATCTTCGAGAACTTACATAGACTTTGTCGTGATGATGCATTGTATCCCACGTTGACGCTTTTTAATGGAATTTGCTTGGGTTTTTAAAATTCCAGCTCAGCACGAGTCAAGTCAGCCGACTTCCTGTGGAGTGGTCATTAGTGTCTGTCCGAGCTCGACCAGTTGATACCCACGTTCGTAGAATTTTCATTTCAGGATATATTTTATTGGTCCCGAGGAACATCCGGGTTAAGCCTCCACGTCTTTACTCCTTCTTTGGTCGACAAGTTGGATATGTAAACGACAAAATACCGAGCTCTCTAGGTGTGCTCGTGAATTTTCCTTGTGCCACCTTCCGGATAGCCCCAGTGGACTGAGTAAGAAGCTACAAAACATGAGAAAGGGACGGAGGGTGGCATTTAATCCAATTGGCACTTGGAATAAAAACATCCCTGTTTTTTTTCTTTTTTTTTAAAATTTTTTTAATTTCATTGTCAATGGGATTATTGGGTACAGGCCCATCAATTAACAGCCCTTTTGCTCGATTTCATACTCATCAATGGGATTATTGAGCATAAACCCGTCAATTAAGCTTCAAGAGGAATGACCCCAAGATTATAAGTTTCCTGATGGCTACTCAGGAAATTGGGAAGGTCGAGACTTTATCACTCTAGTCAATTTTTAGCCATAAAAATAGTCCATATGTGGCAACTTTCTTTTTGAACATGCATATGTGACATATATGATGACGTTATTTGGCCAATTTTATGCAAATTTACTCAAGGTAATAATTTAATTAATAATTTGATATATTATATTTTATATTAACTTAACTTGAATTTTTTTTATTGTCTATTTTTTAAGTAAAAATTTTTATTGAGATATATAATATTAAATTTTAAATTTATTAATATTAAAATTAGATATAAAAAAAATATAATGAGATATAATAATACTTTCTATGATAGCAATTCAATGTGCAAGACAACAGATAACTCCGATCATGATACACAGATAATGACTAATATATTTACCATGATTTTTTTATGCTGAAAAAAAAAAATATATATATATATATATATATATATATATATATATATACTTGACATGTTGTGTCATAATAGTATTAGGATAATAGAGTACAAAATGTCTTGGTCGCGAGGAGAAAACAAACATCATGGCCACCTTATCTGCCAAAGTTTTACATTGGATTTCACTTCATGACCCAGAGGCTCCACAACCGTGCACTTTTGCTATCAAAGGTTGAAGGAATTGTATGCAACCATCCATAAAGAATTTCCACTTATCCTTTAAAAAATTTTAAGCCACCGGATGCATATAGTATAATATATACTATTTTACTAATTTCTTACTTTTTGGTCAATACAAATTCATGCCTTGTCCAGCTTTCTTGTATTCAATCCTTTGGAGCATTCATACAACGGCTTTGGGCATATATTGTTCTGCCTAACACTTTTCTGATGGACATTTCTTTGGATAGTCACCAACCAATTTCTTAAAGGCTAATGATTAGTTCAAACACTTAAAAAAGCGATGGTGGGGACATTAGAAGTCCAAAGTTTAAATTCTATAATTCTAAAAAATTATAGAATTTCTGGATCAAGATCTTGGGTACTGCCAATTTCTCGCTCTGAAGGCAAACAAGTTGAGAGAAGCAGCTACAAAGGGAACTTACATGAGTTAACTACCGAGAAAAAACGAAGGTGCAGATTTGATATCTAGATGACTTTGACAGAGAACCTAGGTGGAAATTTCATTTGCATCTAACTGAAAATTACAACTAACGCAACATGGTTGCATGTCTGCCATGGGGTGCTACCTTTAGCATGTGGAAGGGCTCTCTTTTTTCTTCATTTTTTCCTTCTTTTGCAGCTGCAGGGAGGTGGGGAGGGCAGGAGTTTGAGGGGTGGAGGCATTGTGTTTGCCCCAAAGGAACTTTAACTTGTTGAACATAGCTCTGACCTTCGTGGTTTAGCTCGTCACAATCTGGAGACTACAGCACTTTACAAGAATTCCCAGAAGCATATCTCCAAAGAGAATACACCTTCGCAAATCTCCTCACAAGAAGCTCTAACTTTCATCATCATGGCTTGTGTGTCTTGAATCCAAACACTCTAGGAACATAGCTCTGCGATGTCTTCTGTGGCTTCAGATGACCATAAGTCATCAAGAACAAGTGAGGAAATGTCGCTCCAAAATAAGCTCCATCAATATCTAAAAATAGTTGAGGTAAACTTATAAAATGCATTTCAAAACAAACCCAGGAAGTGGATCGGATATGAACGACATCATGGAGTCCAGAATGTATACAAGTTCTAACTGATTCAACATCAAAATGAGAAACGGAAGCGGTTTGTCATTTTTGTAGCCTACAATTTGTAATGATAAAACGTTTCTCAAGTCTTCTTCAAACTGGGGGCAACCCATATGTGATCCTGCATCTTGTCAATAGAGGAGGAAACAGATGCAGAAGTCGATTAACTCTGTAAGCAGAGTTTCAATCACTGTGTGCTAAAAGCAGACTCCTGTCCATGCTTAAGTTAAAAATAACGGCCAAACTCCAATCATATAAAATTGGGATATACAAACTGCCACAGAGAGTTGAGTGGAATAAGAGAGTTGAGTGGAATAAATTATGGTGTACCAGATCTAGATTGGCACCCAGCTACAGACCGGTCAAGCAGTTTACAGCAGCATACAGGCTTTTATATTTCAATCCAAGACACTTGATGCCACTCACAAAAACCTAACATACAGAGCATGAAAAGAGGATTTGACCAACTCAGAAAGAACCTCAGGATGAGATCTTGAATACTTAATATCTAGACCAACGGAAGTCAAAAGTTGCACAAAGAAGTATGCAGAGAAAAATTGTGAGATGGAAGAAATAAATAACTGATAATATCAAGAAAAAGGAGATTCAATGCACCAAAGGATACTTCCTTGATATTTGGAACGAGGATAGTATATATCTTCACATCTGGGGCAGTATATTTTCACAGTGCTTGACCGTGGAATGTCTGATTGACCAACTGGAAGGCAGGGCTGTCCAGAGCAGTAAACTCTTGGGCATCTCCCAAAGTCATAGTTCTTATACTTGTCAAGCTGTAAAATTTTCAGTGTCATGATTACATCCAGTGGCCAAACATTGATGTTATGAAATCAAAGCAAACTTCCTATAAATTTAATAACAGAATCTCACCATAGTAGCCATGCCCTTGTTAATCAATATGTATCGGGCATGAATCAGACCATAAAGCATCTCTGCTGCTGATTCAACTAATTCATTCTGTTCTTCTGTAAACATATCACCTATCAATTTCAATCAATTGCAAGAAATGGTCAAAATAGTGCACAAGGCTGCAGTGTGTTCAGAGGAATGTTTATCTTAGGCAACCAAAAATCACTATAGAAATAAAATCATTCTGTATTAACGCTGTTGGCAAAAAAGTGAGTAAAACAGCATACAGCAAAAACATTCAACCAAAAGAAGGAACAGATAATTTCTGCGATCCCTATGATTATATCACACATCAATATCAAATTTTCCAAAAACGAGCAAGAGACGGGGAATGAGAGAATGTCAATATGAACTTGCGGCAGTTATAGAAGATACAAAACTCACCATGAGAGGATTCAACATCCAAAATCAAGTCAAGGGCATAATCATAATAGGGAACTTGACTGCTTAGCCCACAAAGGTTGAAGTCATCTTGTATGTAATCATCATCAACTTCACAGAAAAATTCATTGCCTCGTAAATTGCAAAACCATGGGATCCAAGACGTGTCATCCCCATCAGAACCACTCACATCTGATGCTTCACTGTCTGTTTCAGATTCCTCTGCATTCAATATGAATGAGTTAGTTTTCTTCAGATCACATAAGTTGATAAAATTAACAGGTATGCTAAGAACCCATTGAAGGAAAAACACAAAACCAAAATAAAAATTATAAAAAAAAAACCACAAAATACAGGGGAAAGATAATCAAAATAAGAACCAATCTATGTCATAAAAAAAATAGAAAAGAAAAGAAAAGAAAAATCTGCGCATGGTGTCACAAATATCATCCAGAATTGCAAACAAATGCCACATCAAGGTCCATTACAGGTTGCTAGAATATAGGTCCATAACATGTCCAACGTGCAATCAGGGAGAGCCTATATCAACTTGGCATAAAATGATGAGCAAATTCTGACACCAATTTAACTTGGTTCTTTGCTGTAATCAAGCATTGCATTAGTTCATCATTAGACTTCGAATTTAAGGAAAACCATTCCAGTTGCAATAACAACAAGAGTTAGACAATAGGCAGCAGAAGAATGCTCTACTCTAACAATGAGACAAAATGCTTTTGCAACCATCAAGAATTTGATCCACCTCAAAAATCAAATAAATGTTTCCTTTTTAGTTTCCAAAGAAGATTCTGACATTTAAGCCAAATAAATTACAAAATCCCAAGAAAAATCAAATGATAAAATTAAATAAATAAAATTTTAGCACTTGACAAGCAAAAATGTTGAGGTAGCCTCAATTTCGCATATGTAAGATTAGCCTAATAATTACCCAAAAAAAAAAACAATAAATATAAAATTGAAATAATATTACGAATAAAAGAGAAAGCTGAAATTACCATCAGAGACGTTAGTTATGGACTTGGAGAGCGGGTCCTTGTGGTCGAGCGGTTGATGTAGCTTAACGATGTGCGACGACGAATCCTTTCCGTTGATGGCGCGGGAAGTGGACGGCGACGATCGCTCGAGGTGCTTGTCGAGAACATCGTTGATCCGCTTCCGATCGACGGCGCCCACCACCGTCTTGGAACCACCGATCCCTCGCCCCCCGTTCATGCCGATGAACGCGATTCCCCCCTCCTCCACCTCCTCCGACGGAGACGATGGAATTTCGGCACGAGATCAGCAATCCATGGCGTCAAATGTCCAAAATACCCTTCCGTGCGGAGCCAGAGAGTACGCGCAAGGTTGTGCTTGGGTCGATAGAAATAGAGTCTGCCAGTCAGGCTGAACCTTATTTATTTTATTTTTATTATTATTATTTTTTAAGGAAAATAATAATAATAATAATAAAATAGAATAGACATTGCTTCTGAGTGATTTGCACTGACGTATCCAAAAATGGATGAATATCGTTAAAATCCTTTTTTATTTTATTTATTTATTTATTTATTATTTGTTGGGGTTGGTTTAAATCCGTCTGCGTTAGTTCCGGGAAAATATTCGCAGTAAAATAGAGTGTGACAAAGATATGTTGCGCAAGTAGACCGTAGTTGAGAAGATATAAAACCGAGTGCCAATCTATATATATTATATATATTTAAATTAGTTAATTAAATGATAAAATATTAAATAGTATTTGATCCGAGTTAAATAAAGTTTAAAATTTAAGTTCTTATTAAAGTATTAAATGCAATTAAATATACAATTAAATATGTATACTTATTAGAGTGATTAAATTTTTATGCTAAAGTGCATAGAGTGGACCAATATGGAAATTCAATCCTCATTTTTTTTTTTTAATTTTTAGATTAAAAAAAAGTGGAATTTGACGATATCACAGCTATAATTCAATCATTGGAATGGAACTCTCACAAGCTTAATCCTTTGTCCACGCATTTATGAATTTTTTTTTTTCTTGCTAAAGGTATTTTCGAGCCTTTTTCAAGTTACTAAATCACTTTTCTAAAATAGTTAAGTTATTTTATTTGAATCCAGTCAACTTTATTTATTTGTTTAGCATCTCGCATGTTAGATGGATTGAATTCCGTTACATAAAAGAATTAAAACATTTTATAGAATTGACAATTCTTTTTCAAATCAAATGATTTTTTTTCTTTTTATTTCTTTTTTGTAGAAACTCAATAAACTTGAGGCCTGCTTCTTTAAATTCTCAAAATTATATTTTTCTTATTTTAACGCATGGTAATACCAATACGTCTCGATATGTCGATTTAATCCTATTCCTTATAAATATGATAAATAAGAAATTCAATTCAATTCAATTCCTCTGCTTTAAGATACATACTAAAGATAAGAATTTTGATCACCGAACAAAATCAATTGAAGTCTATGGTTGGATTCTCTTCAATTTTATTATAAAAATAATACCAATCAAGCTATGGCGAACACAGTCGCAATTAGTAAAAACGTATAAGAAATTGCAAGTATAGGGTTTTTGCCAACATATATTAGTTTAATCTTAGCAGGATACATGCTAATGAAATTTCTTTTTTTTTTTAATAATAATTAATACGAGAATTTTTTGTTCTACAATGATGAAACTTCAGTCCCCAAATTAAAAAATTTCTTATGCCTTAATTTTCCAAATTAGGAGAACTCCCATCTTTCCATGGCAGATAAATTTGTGAGGCAGACTGTGGTCCCATTGGCAGATATTTCACTTGGGATATTTTCTTTTTCTTTTTTTTTTCAAAAAAATAAAACAACACTTCCGAGGACAATGTGCTTGAGCTCGACAGGTCTTGCACCGGGACCAGACAATTCCACGAGGTCAGCAGGAGAGTAAATTATCCGACTCTTCATCCAGCTGCCAGTCCGCGGTATTGCACAGATTTCACAAAGCAATTGATACAGAGAGTGTGTATTGTATATGGTGTCCTTTGCCATTAATTGCAGTCAATAAAAGATTAAAATGTGTAATTAATAGTAATTGTTTTATAACGTGTAAACTCGTATATAGAATGCTTTACCAAACTGCATTCATACAAACATTTTTCGTCTTTTATACGGAATATTTTCCGCGTATCTAGTGGAGTTTTTAGTTTATGTACTGACTATATTGGTGGCGCTCAGGTCATTCCGTTGATCATGTGGATGGACATTATTCACCGCATCACAGCAGTGACTGCAGACCTGGGGTAATTGATTTTTACCCCAACTGCTTGGATCACATTCGTTCAGTGCAAGCCAGTTCAGGTGTTATGCAGTTTACGTCTAGCCACTAATAGTTTATTTTCTTGCAGTTTGCAAGCAACACGAAGACACCCCATATGTACAAGAAATGGGGTGGTCCAGAACCTGAAAAAAATTCAAACAAAATCTAAATAAACAACAGATTTCAATTCAAAACCTTATGACATTAAGTCTAGGCTAATCCAAACTAACATTTTTGATAAATTTTAAGATGTAGAAAATCTCCTATCTGCACAATACCATTCCATCGCCAAGCTGATGGAGCCATCATATTCAAAAGTTAAATTGATTTTCTGACATGCTTTTGCATGAGAATAACACCATCATATTATTGAACCATTGTTTACTAAAACATACTAATGTTACCCGCTTACCCCCATCGTTGCAGCAGGTGGTTTCCACGTCAGATCCACACTTCTTCTTCCCTTAAGCCACTCCAAAAATCAAAAGCAATCTTTTTTTTTTTTTTTTTGTGGTTAACTATGGTAAAATCCTGATCTACAACATATGCATGTTTTAGGTAGCAATCTCATCCACTGCAGAGTTAAACACAAAACTAGGAAAGGTTGTTGTGATGTCCCTGCAATAAATTCAGAAGCATAGCTGAAAACTGTGTCACACAATTATAAAAAAGGGGCAGTGTTAAACTGCAATTTGGGCAAGAGACCATGTACCTCAAATATGGGAGCGTCATAATTTTTAGCAAGGACGGATTTTTAGAGACAAAATTCTGCCATTCAGACTTATCTATCTTCCCATCCTCATTTACATCAGCTTCCAAGAATGTCTGTCCACAAAAACTAAAAATTATGTAAAAACAATCGACCACTGTCAAACAAACTTCATGTTTGTTGTCCACTGTTGTTTTTGCTCTTTAATGGGTTTATTAAACTATAAAAGTACTTCCATGATTACAAATGCAAGGAAGGGCTACCCATAAAACAAAACCACACTTGTAAAGACAGCCCAATTTCAACTTTCTTGGTCCATAAAAGAATGTGAGGCCACAAACATGTTTTCACCATTTTCATCCCTTATGCGATTGCAAGCTAAGGTGGTTTTGTAAAAGTCACTAAAATTTAAGTAACAACAATGCTGATAATTCCCATGACTTCAACTGTGGTACAGTGTCCAAAGCCAGATTAATATTAAAAAAAACAAAGCTATAAATGGTAACTTGCAAATATCCTGACAAAAGGGAGATACATAAATGGTAACTTCCAGAAATTGAGACACATAAATGGTAACTTCCAGAAATTGAGATACATAGAAGAACGATGCATAGGTAATCCAGACAGAGAAGAAACACACCTTATCAAGAATTATCTCAATGGTCTCATCAGTCAACTTCATTTCAGATTCACAAAGAAGAGCAATCAGCATTTGCTTAACCTGTAAAAATTACACACAATGAAGATTCCTGCAAGGTTTTTCAGTAGAATGACGAAAAAATAAACAACTTAATCTAATATTTTAATAAAGTGAGATTCACAGAGCCTTATCTAATTTACTGAGCTCGAAAAGGTCGGTTGCGTTTGAAGAAAATTTGGAAGATGGTGACCAAAATAATTCTCAACTTTATGTAAGCAATAGCCAAAGGACAAAAGTTTCCATCTGAGATTGTTTAAGCTGAAATATATTTCAATTTGGCCACACAAAATGAAAAGAATACCAAGAGCAATATCTATCTGCTCATTACAAGGAAACAGTGGTCTCTTGGATCTTGGGAGTAAATCTGTATAAACACACTGTCTAACTACTTTTACAAAACATGCCTAGGCACAGTGCGAAGATAAATTCCATCATAAACAAATGCAGTAAAATTATCTGAATCAATTACCATTACCCACTCAGATGTAGGTAATGTGAAGGACTGAAGATACTATGATATTACATAACATATCCATTTTGTGAGAAAAATTGTGGAAATCAGTAGCATATGTATCAAGACCCAGATTTTTACATCTCCTAACTGATTACTAAGTCTGCAGCTAGGTTAACTTAAGCCTCAATTATTTAACCTCCTCTTATGCAAGCCAAGTCTAAGAGATGACCCAGTCATAATCACAAATGGAGAGATTGCAAAGAGTACCCCAAAGAGTCACATTAACCAAAGGAACAAAAAAATATGTAAAAGAAGTAACAACATGAATGCTACAAAAACAACTGAAGCCATCAAGAATCCGTGTTTTGTCTCTTCGGCAGTTAAAATACAGATGTGGAAGTGCTAAGAACAGATAAAATCACACTCAAGGGTATATGGTATAATACTGTTCTGGAACTATTTACAGACATGGCCCAGACCCCACAGGATAAACTGTGTATGTATAACTCTTCCCAAAACCCCATGGTGTGGGGAGTCTTGTGTACTGGAATATCCCCTTTTTATGCTTTCACTTGTTTGGCCCCTCAATGCAAATCTCTGACACATAATGAAGACTAAAGGTCTTAAATTCCTGTTACACATTGCCTACAAACAATACGAAAATCATCATACCTCTTGGCGCTCAATATATCCCGTATTGTCCATATCATAAAGCTTAAACGAAACTGCAAAGTGATTTGAAACATTGCACATGAGTAAGCATACATCACACTATAGTATTTACTGAAGATTTTAAGATCAGTGAATCCTGGAAATACTAAAGTTTATGAAATAAATAGCACAATACCTATTCCACTTACAATCTATCTTGTCTTCTTGTGGGGTGTTAGGATGGAAGATATTGAGTGCTCTGACAAAGTCACCAAAGTCGATCAACCCCTTGTGCTTCAAATCAAACATATCAAAGATCTGCATAAGATGATTCAAATTTCACAATCCATACAACTACATGATAAGGCAATATGGATACTATTCAAAATTCTATTTATTAATTATTAACTCAAATGCAACTCTTAAAAAGCACTTAATATTGACCATTTACAAGTGGAAAAAAACAGTTCTTTGCAATGTTATTCTCCTATAGTTCATTTTTTCGAGTTAAGCTGTCCAATCCAACATATACTTTAAGTATCAGCTCAAGCCTAATGATTTATAATTGAAATAGAAAAAATGAAAATTAAAAAGAAGCTTTTTGTCCCTCTACAGCTCCCTTTCCCCAGTGAAAAGAAAAGAAAAGAAGTTGAGAATGATACCCTGTCAGCAAAGAGATTCTCTTTCTTTCTATTCTTGAAAAGGGCCAATTGAAACTCCTCCTGCATAGGGCATCCGGTTGGCAAAGTTTTTACACCACTTATTAGATCAATATGATAATTATTTCTGCATGTACTCACAATTTTATCATCCAGGGTAATATCTGCCACCACAACAAATCATAATGATTTTACAGGCAGAAATGAACACAGCTAAGATTCTTTCTAAAAATAAGTCAAAGGATAAGATGGCACACACACACACACTAAAATATGTCAAAGGACAAGATGGCACGCACGCACACACACATATATAACATTGGTATAACTAAACTTCATGCAGAAGGTTTGGATATTAAGCTCCAGATTCTAAGTTTGGATCAGGAATGCAAGCATCCAAAGGCATGCCACATGCATAAACTGACCTATGACCTCCAATTGATTTGATAGAAAGGAGCAACAGCAGAGATCATAAAAAGACTTTGTGAGACATTCTATAGCTCGCGTGGAAGAAATAACATATACATTACTGTAGAATAATACCTTGCTTATTAACCCATCGTCCACCAAAGAACTGCTAATGCTCTTGAATAATTCAAACAGTGCTTCAACTTCACTAACACTGACTGAAGAATTGAGACAATGACACAAAATAAATGACTGTACAAAATGTAGTCACAATGTTTTGAAGTCAACATAAATTGCCATGAAAGATATTCTACCATAGTAAAAAGACCATAACAATAAAAAGTTTAAGAAACTTACAGGCTGTTTGGGATGCAAGAGGAATTGGGTCCTCGTGCCCAGGAAACTGTCTAGCTACCTTAGAACTAAAACAGCCCATTTACCGGCGAAGAAGGAAGAGACAGAGGCAGCAGCCAATACAAGACCTCGCGCCTAGGACATCACTGACTACAATTCACCATCAAAACCATCTTGACCTTGCAAATTACAAAAAGCCACCACATTCACAAGGATCACCACACAAAGAACCATATTGGCAATGTAGAAATAACTCCAAAACACTAGCGGAAATCAGAAAATATTTCATCTTTGCACGTCCCTTTGGAAATTAAGCCATAACCCAAATCTAAATCCTCATAACCAAAACCACTAATGAAAAAATGAAAGAAAAAGAAAAAAACAATTTAATCAATCAACACTTCTGTTAAAATATCTTCAATCAAACAGAACCAAAATGGCACATTGAATTTAATTAATCGACTTTAGATTTTATATAACGAAAATCTTATTAAAATCACTCCAAAAACACAATCTTTAAATAAAACGATACAAAAATTATCATTTCATTAACACCCAATTCGCGAACACTTCCCAATCCTTAACCTCCAAAATCTGTGTCGCTCCCCTCTCTAGTTTCAAAACAGAGAAGAAGCCAAAACGAAAAATTTAAAAACAGGATGAAATGAAGCGGAAAACCCCAACAAAAGAAAAATAAAAATAAATTCAAAAACCAAACTACTACATAAAACACCATTGACAAAGTCTAATAATTAAAGAAAAAGCAAGAAAACAAAAAAGAACAGCTAAAGAAATGAGACTCACCAAACAAGAAGCTCGGTCACGAAATGCCGCGTCCGCAGGCCTGAAGACGCGAGAGAGAGAGGAACACGGAAGGTTTTATTGACAAAAAAAGTATAGGTAGTATTTGTATTTATAACGATACAATCCAATCCAACGGCTAACAATATTCTATTTACCTTTATTGTTTTTTTTTTTAAAATTTAATCTCTTTTCTTTTATATTTCGAAAAATGTTTTTTGACGTCAAGGATGATGAACGGGTTGTAGAGAGACAACTCGGAAACGACGGCTACGACTGTCTAAGCCAGACCTTCCTTTTTTTGTGTAAATAAAAAAAAAAGAAAAATAAATAAAAATAAGGCATATTCCAAAAAAAATTTGGCAGATTTTTATATTAATATTTGAATAAGACTAAAAGTAAAAAAATTATTTGAGTCAATTGATCCAAATAATTAGACTAATAAATTTGATAAAATTTTGCTAATTTTTATTTTATTTTATTTCAAAATAATTATATCCAATTATATTATTTTATTAAAAATATTTGAATGTATATAATTAAAATTTATTTTAATAATATTTTATTTATTTTTATATAATATAAATATTAATTATGTTTTTTAAAGAATAATTCATCTATTAAACTAGTAAATCAACAATGAGATCAATAATTTACCAAATTAAAATTTTATTTACATTAAGATCTAGCTTGATTTTAAAAAACATGTGATTCACTTTAAGCTTGGCCATGATCTCGTATGCGCTAAATTTGCTTAGAGCCACCTCAAGGGTCTACTTACAAAATATCAACTTAATAGACAACGTTAAAACATTTTTGATTGACTCATGTGACACTTCAATTTATAAAAGTAAAATGAAATATTATTTTATAATTTATAATTTAATAAATTATAAATAAAAAACATTTGCTTGTTGTTAAATTAAAAAAACTTATACCTTTAAGTTAAAAGTCTATGATTCTAATTTTAAAAAGCTAAAATAGAGTTTATAAGAATAATAAATAAAAAAAAGATGCTTTAATTATTTTTTTAATTATTCAAAAAACCATCCGAGGTGTTAAAAATAATCAAAAATTTTAGTTAATTAACAAAATTAAATTGAATTAAATAGAATTTTTTATTAATCGAATCAATTTTATACTTAATTAATTGAATTAAACAAAAATTAATATTAATATTAAAAAATCACAATTAATTGAATTAATTTAAAATATTATTTTATATTTATATTTTTTTATTCTTAATAATTAAAATATTACTAAAAGACTATTAATAATAAATAAATAAACATTAATAAAACATTAATTGAACTAAACAAAAATTAAAATTTCTAATTTGATTTTAATTTTTAATATTAAAAATTATAATTAATTTAATTTAATTAAAATATTATATTATATTTATATATTTTATTTTTAATAATAAAAATATTACTAAAAAACTATTAATGATAAATAAATATTAATAAAATAATATTATATCTTAAATAAATATAATGATAATTATAATTTAAAAAAAATTAAATAAAAATACATTTTTTAATATTTATATTATAAATTTAATTTTTTTTGTTATTGAATTCAGCTAAATAAAACTAAACTAAAATTTTAATTAATCAAATTTTTAGGCCAAAATTTATTTTTAATTTTATACAACTAAAAGTTTTAATTTAAAAGTAATTATGATAATTTAATTCGATTAATTGAATTATAAACACCAATGAATTGATAATGGATAGATAAAAATAAATACTCCTTTTTTTGGGGGGGGTTCTTACGCCCAAGAATTTAGCCTCCACGAAACATAGTGGTACGAGTATCAAAGATATAATTTCTGTCATTAATATTTTATTAATTACAAATTTTAAATTTTAAAAAAATTATAAAATGTATAAAAATAAAAAATATTTCCTTTATATAATTTATTATTTAATAAATAAAAAATTATAATTAGTAATTATAAAAAGCATATATGACTTATGGAAACAAAGACAAAAATACAATTATATAAATACAATATAATAGAACTGTGAGAGTTTAGCAATTATTAGAAAATTAAGAATTTAATACAATATGAATAAGAAAATAAAATTAGACAATTTTATCCATAATTGTTGTATATTATTAGAAATAAATTATTTTAAAAAATTTTGTGACTTTAATTTTTTATTTAAATTTTATTTTTTTTCTTTACTTTATCTTTTTCTTTTTTCAATTGAAAATAAATTATTTTTAATAAAAAATTTAAATTAAATTTTGTGTCATATTATGTTGAAATCGTTTTGTCATTTTTTTTATATTTAATTATATATCTTTATTGCCCTGGCTTTTTTTGATAACTTTTTTCTTAGAAGCAAGTGATAAATGACATGACATACATAATTATATATTCTTTAGGGTAGGCTGCATTCTGTTTTATTTTATTTTTATTTCAAACAATTCGATAATATTATGCCATCTCTCAATCTTAATAGGTACACGTAAACATGGAAAATCTATCAACTTCGATTGACAACCAACTTGATGACACATGCCCATCCATTATTGTCCATTTATTTATACTCACTAAATTGCTTACCATATTTTGTTTAGTTGTCCAAGGCTTGCTAGGTCGCCATAACAACATTCATTCACCATCCTTTAGGTCGCCATAACAACATTCATTCACCATCCTTTAGGTCGCCATAACAACATTCATTCACCATCCTTTAATTTCATTCCCATTTTTAAAGGGATCCAATATGGTCATCCATTGACACTATTTCAAACCAGCATTTTCAATGGTTTGCCGCGTATGGTCTTTTTCTCCATAGAAGTTGTCTTTGTAATCGTACCGTGGTAGCAGTGGTCGGGGGAGGGGGCAATATCAAAGCAAAACCAGTCATAATCGACTCAACTTGGATATGATCCTATCTTTTATGACTTACAATATGTTGTTAATCACTATAACTTTTGGAATTATTTGCCCATTAGGATTTGATAAAAATTATGTGTTTGCTCATTATGAATGATATAAATTATGTGCTTCAAGTTGTATTGGCTATAATACCTGTCATTCACATTTTCTTGTTTGCTTTCTTGTTGCATTATTTTTTCAAAAAAGAATTGTGTAAACACGAAGATTAGAAACAAAGATTGGATGTGAGTATAAATCATTGAATCTTAACTATTAGTTGTATTTAACCCATTATTTGATGAATGGTGGGCTAATTGACATATTCAATGATGTAAGTTTGTTTCCAATTTTTATTTTTAATTTTTAAGTCTATGTAAGTTAAATGATGGTTTGAAAAAATTATTTTATATACCATTTAACTTTCTTTTATTAGGTAAAGAAAAACCTAATTATTTGCACTTGGGGTCATTATCAACAAAAAACTTATGAAATAAATGAAAGCAAAATAAAAAGTGAGTGCTAAAATATATTATCTTGATTTCATAATACAATTTTTCACTTTTAAAAGTTAAAAAATTCTATATATCAATAAATTAGTCCTTTTTTTTTTTTTTGAAAACTCACTTTACACTTATAATATGCATATAAATTAAAGGTTTAAAAATTAGCCCAAAATATGCATATAAATTTGAAACCCTAATCCATTTACCCGGAAACAATTTCCCATTAATTATATTAATTTAATTCTACACAAGCCACCTTAGTCCTCAATCATTGTGTTTGAGCTTCACTTAAGCATCCTAGCCCAAAAAATTTAGGTGGGGCTGTGGTTAATTAAGCTATCTCTTGGAAGACCAATTTTTATGTTAATTATTTAGCTTATTTTTTATCAAGCAAAGTGATCTCGTCTTTAATTTGGGGTTAATCCTATTATGGCATGAAAGATTTGTTACTAATATATTGCTTGGATGGCTTATAAGTGTATTATGGATTTTGCTTTCTTTGTAATTAAAGTAATCGACCAAAAAAAATAAAAAAATATATACAAGTAAGAAAAGTAAACTCTATTTTAAGGACATATACTAGTCAGTTTTGATCAATTGAACACATATATTCAAATCAAAATATTAATGGTGACTTGAAAATTTTTACAATTACAACTAAACCAACATAAAAGTGAAACTAATCAAATAGTCATTAACGATTATGTGTTAGTTTGGTTGATTTGGTGGTTTGAATTATGCTAAAGGAAAAATATAAATTTTCAAGGATTTAGATAACTAATGAGATTTATTAAGGGTTTTTAAAGATTCATTAAGCAATTAAGAAAAGCCAATGATACATTTTATAGTTAAAAGGATGAAAGAGACATTTAACTAGCTGATTAAAGATATTTAGGTTAAGGAAACTAATTCAAGCTTAAAAGGTAATGAAGTATATCTTAATGTGAGCTAAGATTTTATTAATTGTATAAGTATACTAAATCTACCTAAGTTAAATGATTATAAAAAGTTAAAGTAACAAAGTGATATAATTAGTGAGTTAAATTTATTGCGAAGTCTAAAAAACTGTGGATAAGGAGTGGACCACTCATAAAATTAGTTATAAGACAAGTTTTTTAGTAGAAGGTTGGACAACACTAGTTATGAGTTAATTGGTGAATTAATTTAATGTTAGACGTGTGGCTCTGTGAATTTGATCGAACTAATTCCAATTCGTTTATTATTAATTTATTTAGGAATTTTTTCTTATTTTTAGTATTATGGTTGTTATTTTAATCTATAAATAGACTTGATTTTATTATTAAAAGATATAAATCATCGGTAAAAAAAAAAGTGAGAATTTTCTCTTTTGCTTCTTCATTGAATTTTATGAACTTATCAAAATCATTATCTTGTGGCGTTTTAACCCAACTTATTACTCCTAAATCCCTTCTTTCTAGAGTGTGACATTTATATTTTCTTTATACCTTTAAGATTTATATTTTAAGTTTGTATTTCTTTGAACATTGAGTAAAGGTTTTACTTTTATTTAAATTAATTTAACTTTCTTTGAGTTTTAAATTCTTTATTTTGTTTGTAAGTTTCATTGTACTCTTTGGGGTTCATATGAGTTAATATCAAAGTTTTAGGGTTTAAATTAGGTTTATTTATTTAAATTTGAGTTTTTCTCTTGTCTATTTTTTAGTTGCTTTTTATAAATTTTTGTTCTTTAAATCCACCAAACCCTAATTTCTCTTTTTTTGTCTTTAAATTTGTAAAAAACAAAAGAAAAACATAAAAAGAACAAAGAAAAAAAACAAAAAAAGAGCTAAAAAAAAGAAAAGAAAAAATCCACTTTGAGGTAATAGCTCAATAATTTGGTCAAACTATCCACAATAATGATTTAGTCCTCTAGCTTAACTCTATTTCCATGATCTATTTTTTTATTTATCATCTAACTACTTATTTCCTTTAAGTTTATTTTCATAAATCTATTTTCTTTGATGTCCTTTTTTTTGTTTTCTAATTTCTTATTTTCCATTAGGATAATTGTGTCCAATTTATTTTATTTTGTGAGTTGGTTTACTTAAGATTAATCTTCTTGGTTTAGCTTGTTTATTTCTATAAAGAGATGAAAAGGGAATTTAAGAGTAGTAAGAGACAAGAGTGTGAGCTCATTATAAGAAAAGCCACTAAAAATAAATAAACACAAGAGTTGAGTAATAATAATTAAGAGAAACACATGATGGAGTGCGTGTAAGGTTATTTCTAACATTTTTGGTGCAAGTTAGCAAGATGACTTCAAAAGATAAGGGAGTGAGTGAGGAAGATAGGAAGAATGATTCGTTCATGCTTTAAACCATACAATAACAATTTGAGCGCATAAATATTGTGTTTGGTAGGATAAGAGATTAAATAGAAAGGCAAGATGCTATTATAGCTAATTTGCAAAGGGGACAAACATGAGAATTTCCTAATGCATGAAAGCAAGAGAGGCATAATTATCACGATGACTATGATGATGATAGAGATAATGATGTTGATTTTATTGATCCAACTACTTTGGTTAGAATTGCCAATAATAGAAATGGTTGGAGAGATTTTAGGAGAAGAGATACCTATGACTATGATTTTGGTAGTATTAAAATGAAAATTTCTTCATTTAAAAAAAAAAAAATCCTAAAACCTATTTAGAATGAGAAAAAAAGTTAAGTTAATTTTCAATTGTCATAATTATTTTAAAGAGAAAAAGGTAAAATTTGCTGTTATTGAGTTTATTAATTATGCTATTTTTTTGGTAGAATCAACTTATTTTGACTAGGAGAAGGAATCATAAAAGGCCTATTGATACATGTGAAGAGATTCAAGTTATCACAATGAGGAGATTCATCTTTAATCATTATTATAGGAACTTGTACCAAAGACTATAAGAGCTTACCTAAGATACTAAGAGTGTGGAGAACTATCATAAGGAGATAAATATTGTCATAATTTGGGCTAATGTGAAGAAGGATAAATAAGCAACTATGACTCAGTTTTCGTAAGGGCTGAATAAAGACATTATTAATGTAGTTAAATTGTAGCATGTCTTGTAGCATTATCTCAGATTGGGATACAAAGTTCTTAAGCTATTTTTGAAAGACTTTACAAGATAATTTAGGTATTAAATTAGTGTTCTCAACTACTTGTCATCCACAAATAAATGGGCATATCGAGGTAGTTAATCAAACTCTTTTTACTTTATTGTGTATTATTATTTAAATGAATTTGAAAATGTAGGAAGATTGTTGCTGCATATAGTGTTTACATATAATAAGAATATTCATTTTACTACTAGTTACTCTTTATTTAAAATTGTGTATAGTTTTAATTTTTTGATTTCTTTGGATTTGATGTCTTTACTTGTTGATAAGTATGTAAATTTAGATGGTAAACATAAGACAAAAATAGTGAAGAAGTTACATAAGAAGGTGTGATAACCAATTACATAATGAGTTGAGCAATATACATCTCATGCCAATAAAAGGTGAAAAAAAGTGGTTGGGTTTCAGTGTATATGCACAAGACAAAGTTTTTGGTTTAGAAGTGTTTAAAGCTACAATCTAGAAAGGATGATTAATTTCAAGTGTAACATAAATTAATAATAATGCCTATAAATTGGACCTTCTTGGTAAGTATAATGTGATTGTAATATTTAATATTATTGATATTTCTTCTTTTGATATATATGATAATTTAAGAATGAGTCTCTTTGAGGATAGGGGGAATGATGAGATTCATGAAAGTGTCAATGTATAAAGGGCTTTTAAGGATCCATTGAGTATTGAAAAAGGGCTAATGACACATTCTAGAGTTAAAAGGATGAAAAAGACATTTAACAGGTTAATCAAAGACATTTGGGCCAAGGAAACTAATTCAAACATGAAAGACAACAAAGTATATTTTAATGTAGTCTGAGGTTTTATTAGTTGTTTAAGTATACTAAATTGGCCTAAATTAAATGAATGTGAAGAGTTGAAGCAATATAGTGACTTCTATTTTTGAACTTAGCTAAGAAAACGAGAATTATGTGCCAATATTGCTCATGCATCTCTTTCCACATTCATAGTTAATTTTCATATAAAATTTTATGATTTGGGCTACACTTAAGGAAATATATATATATATTATGCTCAACAATTTTGCATCTTTTCTATTGTTGAAGGTCAGAATACTTAGTGGGTGAGGTAATCAATAATAAGAATGGTTACCACTCTTTGTTACTTAACTTTGCTCAAAAAAAAAAAAAAGCAAACAAATTACAAGTTAAACTTAAATCACCCTAGATTGTTTATCTCTTAGATCATAGATATACCTTGTTACTTTATGTTTAAAAAAATTACACACGATATAAAAGGTCAATAATCAGACTTACGAGGTACATGGTATTAGAATTATGTAAATTTTTATTAAAATCATATGAATTACAATATAATATTATTTGATTCTAATATACTTTCTTGTATAAAGTTTAGATTTATTGTATAAATATCTTCAAATCATATCAAGAATATGCATGAATCTTTCTTGATATGATTTGGTGAATCTCTCATTAATTCTTTTTTATACTCTTTTCCTATTTTATACATTCCTTATGATATAAATATGTGTAGTCTTTTACAATTCAATACACATCGAAATTATTCTTTTATTCTTCCTTTCTCATAACTTTTGTCATAACTTTATTTTATATGGTATTAGAGCTCAGTTTTACCTTTTCAATTAGAGAGAAGAATTTTTTTTAGAGATTGAAATAATATATTATCAAATTCTATCTATTACATCATTTGTCTTTTAGTATTATCATCGATTTCGATCTTTCAAATATATTTTTATTACCATCATCAATTTTTTTTTTACCATCTAATTCAACTGTTATTGGATTGATTCTTGACTAGGTCAAATCAATTCCTAAGACCTATTTTGGTATGTCTTATATCAAACTCTATATTTTTTTTAGCACTATTTGACATCATACTTATAAATATTATTTTAGATAAAACAAATTATATTTTTGGTCTTAAAAGATGTATAGTTTTCTTATGTGGCATAAACTTTGATGTTATATTAGTGGAAAAATTCCAAAACCAATTGTAGCAAAAGAATAATCATCCGAAAAAACTAGCTGAATGGATTATTGAGTGGCAAAGCAATAATCACAAGATTCTTATGTGATTTTGCAATACATGTATTCTAATTATGAAATTTCAGTTTGGTTGACTTGGTACAATAAAGGAAGTATGAGATTTATTGGCTTCACGATACTCTACATGTGATGTTGCATATCAATATTAGTTACTCAGTGATCTTTATCATTTGAAATAACAACTAGGTCAGTAAATTAATGTCTTTCTTTCTTAAATGCATCTTATATGAGACCAATTAGCACTTTTTGAACATGCATAAGATTATCCTTCTAATGCTATTCAGTCTCATAGTATAAAGATAGAATAAGGATTATGAAGTTTCTTATGGCTCTCAATAATGATTATGAACTTGTGTGAGTCTCTTTGCTTCATCATGATCTATTGTCATCATTGGAAAGTGTGGTTGCTAAATTACTTTATAAGGAAACTCGTTTGGCCACTGTAAGGGCTCATATGGTCCTTATAAATAATAGTTTGGACCATTTGGTCTCAATTAACAAATCAATTTTCAAGATAAGTTTCTTAAGGTTGTTGCTATTATTATTGACACTAAGGGTCCATCAACTAACTTTGAGGTTCTCCTAAGTCAAATTGATTTTAACACCCTCAAACAAGCCTTAATTAAATTTAGTACTTCATCTTCTGTCATGTTAATTGTTCCAAGTAAATCTAAATCTTAGTTCTTTGATTTTGGATGTTGTAATTATATGACCTTTAATCATACACTTTTTCAATCAAAACATGTGACTCCTTATGTACTAGTTATTCATATTGCTGATAATTTTCAAATACATATTACTCAAATTGGTCATATTTCTACTTTTAATTTGATTATATTTGATACCTTCTTGGTTCCTAATCTTACATTAAATCTTATTTCTATGGGTCAATTATGTGATATTGGTCTTGACATATACTTCTCTATTATCGGTTATCATGTATAGGATCCATAAATGGACCAAATACTTGGGATTTACCATAAAATTGGATGCTTGTTCAAACTTGTCTTTATAAACCTTCCTAAGCAGTTACTTACTCATTATGCTACGTTAGTTTTATTTGCACTATAACATTATCTTAGCCATGTTTCTCACTCTAAAATAAATCTTTTAATTTCTAATGGTCTTTTAATTTTGTTAGAGATATTGAAATTAATTATGTTTCATACCAACTTATCAAACATCATACTTTATCTTTTAGTAAGAGCAATTTTATTTTCTCTACACCATTTAAATTGGTTCATTTTGACATTTGAGGACCATCTCCTATTAACACTATTGGTGGATCACAATACTTTATGATATTTATGGATGATTACTCACATTATACATGACTTTATTTTATAAAAAATCATTCTGAGTTATTTGATATTTATTCTCAACTTACTGTTCTGATCAAAACTCAGTTTTCTCAAACAATAAAATTGTTTCACACTAATAATGCTATAGAATAGAGAGATTCAAAATTTCTATAGTTTTTTTTCCCAGATTGGTACTATTTTTCAATGCTCATATCTTAATACCTCACAATAAAATGGGCAAGCTGAACGAAAATATTGTCACATTTTTTATACAATTCAAGCCCTTTTTATTTTCTCCTCTTGTCTTGATTGTTGTTAGGGAAAAGTTGTTTTTATTGCTGCATACACCATTAATTATATTTCATCCTACATCATTAAAAATATATCTCTTTTTAAGCAATTATATCATACACCACCTATATATCAATCTTTTTAAGTCTTTAGTCGTGTTTGCTTTGTTCTTTTGTGGTCTTATAAACGAACCAAGTTAAACCCACGCATAGGTTTATGTTGCTTTTTTGGTTATGAAATTAACCACAAGGTTATTGGTGTTGGGATACCGTATTTAAATGTCTCTAAGTTTTCTATCATGTCATTTTTTGGGAATATAAGATCTTTTCTTCCTTTTCCTCTTTTCAGTTAAACATGCCTTTACATTCTTTTTTCATTAATCCTTCTATTAAATTAATGTTAGACATTATGAATTCTAAAGTTTCATTACAATCTCCTCCCATAGATCCCTTTCCTTTTAACTTGGATAGAAGTTTAATAGGACCACCATTAGTCAATCTTAAAGTGTCTTCCTCATTTATAGATCTAATGTCTCTTTTTGAGTCTTTCTCTAAGCCTTCACCTATGCACCATTCTTCTTAAGTAAGTAATATACCCTTTCACTTTCAAGATTCTGTTGTTTACTCAAACATTACTTGCTTATACGAACCTTAAACTTATTAAGAAGCCAGTACTGATTCTCTCTGATAACAAGTAATGATAGAAAAATTGCATACCTTATTAAAAACTCACACTCAAGATTTAGATGAGTTATCTTTAAGTAAATTTGTCATTGGGTGCAAGTGAATTTACAAAATTGAAATAAAATTAGATGGTCCTATTGAGTAGTACAAAGCTTGATTGGTACCTAAAAGCTTTACTTAAAAGTAAGGAATTGGTTATGAGAAGACTTTTGCTCTTATGGCTTAGATTACTTTAGTTAAGAATCTACTGACTTTAAAAGATATTTTAGATGAACATTAAAAATGCATTTCTTAATGATGATTTCACCAAAGAGGTCTACATACACCCTTCACTTGGATAAAACCATTTACCCAATAAAGTATGTTATCTCCGTTAAACACTTTGAGGTCTTAAATAGACAATCCGATATGGTTTGCCAAATCTAGTATTGTTATGCACCAATTTTTCTTTAAGTCTTTATGATCATTTGTTCACAAAAGTGCTAGAGGAATTATTTTACTATTACTTTATGTCGATGATATGATTATTATAGGAAATAATTTACAAAGTATTAATCAGCTTAAGAAGTATCTTAGTCAATAGTTTGAAATGAAAGATCTTAACTTACTCAATTATTTTATAAGAATAAAAGTTTCTTCTGATACTATTGGATATTATTTGTTTCAAGCCAAATACACACAAGATTTGCTCACTTAAATAGGGATTAATGATAACAATTTATTTATTTATTCTTCTTGAGTACAATGTCAAATTTTTTCTCCCTAATGACACATCATTAAATGATCTTACTCGTTATCGTCAACTAGTTAAGATTCTAATGTATCTTATTATTACTTAACTAGATATTGTTTATGTTGTACATGTGGTCAATCAATTCATGGTAGCACCTTAGTTTACTCACTTTGTTATTCTTTGTATTCTTTGTTATGTTAAGGGAACTATGTTTCATAAACTCCATTTCTCTACTCGATCATTACTTAAATTACAAGTCTATTCAGATGTTGATCGTACAGAAGATCTTACAAATAGACATTCTACAACTGGATATTGTTTCTTCTTGAGGACTTTACTCATTTTTTAATGTAGTAAGAAACAAACAATTACTGTTTGATGTAGTATTGAAGTTGAATATTAAGTTTTAGTAGGTATTGCATCTGAATTGTTATGGCTTCAATAACCCTTACAAGACATGTGTATTACACAATTCTTTATTATACCTATTCATTATGACAATCGTAGCGTCATTTAGATTACTTACAATAATGTCTTTCATTAATGAATCAAGTGAATTAAAAATGATTGTCATTTTGTTTATTAGCACGTTGTGTATAATACTATTTGTTTAGTTTTTGTTAATTTTACTAATCAAATTGTTGATATTTTCATAAAATCTCATCCACCTGGGTAGTTCTCAAATCTAGTTTTCAAACTTAAGTTGGTTACATTATCATCTTAATTTTGTGGGGTAATGAATTTTCAGTAAAATTATGTGAATTTCGGTACAATATTATTTTATTTTAATACATTACTCAGTATAAATTACTTATTTATTATATAAATATATTTTAATTGTATCAAAAATATATATAAATTTCTTTTAATATAATTTAGTAAATATATTTAGTTCAATATTATTCAATTTTATTATAAAGTGTAAATTTATTATATAGATATTTTTTAATTATATTAAATAAATATATATATATATATATAATTAAATATTTCATTAACTTTTTTGATATTTTTTTCTTATTTTGTACAATTTTTTGTTTATATAAATAAATATACTTTTTTCACAATTTAATATATACAAAAATTATTCTCTCATTTTTCCTCTCCCATAATTCGTCTCCGGTAACTTTTATCATAACTTTATTTTATATATGGTATCGAATTTTAGGATTTCTAATCATGTGGTGGCTGATTTATTATTGCCTTTTGTAACACAGCGAACCTTTGATGGCGCTAAGGGATATTGTATTTGTGCTTTTTCTGTGGTGTCTATATTCAAGTCTTGACGCGGCAAGAAAGATGACCATTGAAGATTTAGAGCTAGCGGAAGAACTTAAACGTTTCAACAAGCCAGAAGTTGAAATATTCCTTCTATTTATTTATCTCTGTTTTCTTTTTTTGATAATTTTAATTGTATTTCACATCTTATGAGAATTTCAATAGTGGAGAATTCAACTCTTATCTCTCCCACAAGAGCTTCGTTTTTAAGACAATTTTTTTTTTCTATTTTCTTCATCTTTTTATCTAGAAAAGAGATAAAACTCAGATTGCCCTCTTGTAGCCAACTCCAATAATACAAAGACTGCAACACTCGTGAAGTTGTTCTTCGAACATAAAACCTTGCTATCCAATCAAAACTAACTCCCAATTAGATCAAGAAAGGAATCTCAGCTCGATACACCAAAAGGCCTATAAAAAATGAAGCATCTCATTAAGGAAATCCAGAAAATCACCAAGCTTGAGCAACAAAAAACCAGCAAGCTGTACCATAGTGGAGGACCCCCCGAAAAATTGCAGCAGTTCTCCATTAATCAAATCAAAACTGGCTCCGATCAGATCAAAAACAGCATCCCAACTCGATACGCTAAAGGCCTACCAAAAACGTAGAGCATCTCATTAAAGGAATCCAGATGCAGTATCCATAACAGAAAAACTAGCAAGTTATACCACAGTGAAGACCCCCAAAAAATTCGGCAGTTCAACAAGCCATATTGTAAATGAAGGATTTCTTGGTGCCTCCAAGCATTGATCCTAACAACGTAACAAGGCAATACTTCACATTCACAAGCTTGAGGCTACTCGACAAAACCAATTTGACAGGAAAACCATTGTGTCCAAAGCAACAATGGAAGAATTTCCTGCCCTGGAGGGCGAGGAGTTTCTGCTGCAATTTTCATATTCCCTCCGTCTGGCATTAATCCACCTCACATTCATCCAAGAGCATCTGAGCTTCTATTGTTACTAAAAGGGGAGATCGAAGTGGGGCTAATCGACGGAACCAACAAGCTGTTTAAGCAAACTCTCCAAGAATTTAACTTGTTGTCTCCCCTGAAGGCCTAGTTCATTATCAGATAAACACAAACAGCAATTCTCTAGCGGTTGCTGTTAGCATGTTTGGGAGTGCCAGTGCAGGCACTGTTTCTCTGTCTAAAACTCTGTTTGGAACTGGGATAAATCGAGCAATACTTGCCAAGGCCTTCAAAGCTTACGAGGACACCATATCCAAGCTTGTAAAAACCAATTAGTAACTTCTTGTTAATTTTTCCTTATGGTTCTCAAAGTTTTAAATTTGGCGGCCCTTTGTACTTCTTCGTATTAGACAATTATACAAACATTGTAATATTATTAAATTGATAAAAATACTATATAATAATAAAAAATATATATATAATTCACATTTTCATATAATATTATATATTTAAATTTATTAAAAGAGTAAAATATAAACTTAAATATAATCCTATCATTTAGAATTTGTTTAATGTAAAGGCAGAATTCAATTTAATTAATTAGTAATTCAATTTTAACTTTAATCTCTTATTTTGTGTAGATTTTTTTTATACTCTAAAATCGTGATATAGAGAAAGAAATTAAAAGAATTAAATTGAATAGTACAAATTTTTATTATTTGGAATATGCTGTTAATTACTATAGCTTTTGGAACTATTTGCTCATTATAATTTGATATAAATTATGCGTTGGCTGATTATGGACGATATAAATTATGTGCTTTAAGTTGTATTGGCCATAGTACCTGTCATACACATTTGCCTGTTTGCTTTCTCGTTGCATTATTTTTTCAAAAAAGAATTAAGTAGACAAACAAAAATTGAATTGTGAGCACATATTATTAAATTTTAAATATTAGTTATACTTAATTTATTATTTAATAAATAATAGGCCAATTGACATATTCAATGATGTTGAACTCATGTTCAATTTCTATTTTTAATTTTTGTGTCTAGGCAAGTTAGGTCGTGATTTTAAGAAATTAACTCATATGCCATTCAACTTTCTTTTATAATATCAAGAAAAATACACTTATTTGCACTTAGGGTCATTATCAACAGAAACTTATGAAATAAATGAAAAGAAAATAATAAGTGAGCGCTAAAATATATTTATCTTAATTTTATAACACAATTTTTCACTCTTTGGAATTAAAAAATTCTATGTATCAATAAATTGATCCTTTTTTTTTTTTTAATGACAACTCACTTTTCACTTATAATATGCATATAAATTAAAAGTTTATAAATTAGCCCAAAATATGCACATAAATTAAAACCCTGTTCCATTTACCTCGAAACAATTTCTCACCAACTACATTAATTTAATTCTACAAAAGCCACCTTAGTCCTCGGTCATTGTTCTTGAGCTTCGCTCAAGCATCCTAGCTCAAACAATCTGGGTGGGGCTATGGTTAAGTGAGCTATCTTTTGGAAGACCAATTTTTGTGCGGATCGTTTTTGATCAAGCAAAGTGAATCTGTCTTTAATTTGGGGTTAATCCTGCTATTGGCATGAGAGATTTGTTACTGACATATCGCTCGAGTGGCTTATAAGTGTATTGTGAATTTTACTTTCTTTGTACTTCAAATAATTGACCAAAAATGTAAAAAAAAAATAAATTCTATTTTAAGAGTGTACGTTAGATCAATTTTAACCAATTTAATATATATATTCAGATCAAATTATTAATCGTAATTAAAATTTTTAAAATTATAATTAAATTAGTATAAAAATAAAATTAATCAAACAATTATTAATAGTTGTGAGAGGTAATTTGGTTGATTTAGTGGTTTAAATTATGTTGATAAAAAAAATATAAATTTTCAAAGATTTAGATAGTAAAAAAATAAAAATACATAAACAACTTAGATAAAATTATATTTTAAATAAAATATTAAAAATAATTGTAATTAAATATAATTGTAAATAGATTGAAATTTTAAATTTTGTGAAATTAATTAGATTTTTTTTGAAAGTTTTAAGTTTCCATAAAGTATAATTTTAGACTTTATTATTATTATTTAAAAGATAGATTTGATTTTGATGATTTTTAGATTTTAAAAATCATAACCAAATTTAATTTACTTAAATTACAAATTATAATCAACCTATCTTTCATAATTTTGACAAATTTGATTTACTTTTAATAGGAATGATCGAGTTAAGCAAACTGGGCAATTTCATGTATGCTACTACTCTTTTCTTTTGTCCGGTTAAAAATAATGAAGACTTTAGTAGTACAACTTAAACGTACTAAATTGACGCGAGAGAGTGCACATATCTAATGCTATTTAAAAAATTTTAGTTTCTTTTTTTTTTTAATGACAATAGGAAAAGAAATAGAGTTATAAAACTTTTAATTTCAGTTGACGTAGAATTTACTTAAAGTAACTTTATTATAAAAACAGAAAATTACATCAACTTTTTTAAAATTGTAACAATATTGATATATCAAACTTAACTTGATTGGTTACAAGAAAATTTTAATAAGTTAGAGATATCAATAAAAAATATAAAAATTTAAAATTGTAAGAATATTAATAAATCAAATTCTACATATATATCAAATTGAATAATAATAGATAGCTCAACTATCATGCTCATATTTGTTCCAATTTCATTGAAGTGATGATATAAATAAGTTATAAAATTGTGGTACAAAATGAGAAAGAGAATATCCTATCATTGTGCTATTACTTATCCATATCATTGTTTTAAAGGGACTGTGACTAAAAAGGATAAAAGGAGGGCAGGGCTATTTAACATTATTCTAATTCAATTTAATTGAATTTGTAATGTTAAGCTATGAGAGTAATTTTTATTTTGTGTATACTCTAAAAGAAATGTAACGAATGACTTCTATTTGTAGTCACGCCTTTTAACACATAAGATGAATTGAATGGAATTTTAGTCAATTGTGTTGAGAATTATTAATTTTGGCACATTATTATATTTTTCATGAGAATTTCAATTAAATTTTTGCTCTTTGTAAATTGTGATACCAGCAAGTAGTATAATTATTTGAATGAAATTAAATTCTAGAAGGTGTTTCAGTTCAGACGAATTGTTGGAAAATTGAAACTACTTTCTTCTATATTCATATGCCTTCTTCTTTCTTGACAAAGAGAAGAATCTATTTGCAAAGGAAGAGAAAAAAAATCAGATAAAAGCAAGAAAGAGAAAGGTGAGTGAAATGATACGATTAATCACACTTATCATGACATTAATTAGCATAAAGTATCATAAGGGAAAGAAATGTTTATTTTTTAAAAAGAATTTTTAGACGAGGAAAAGAGATATTAAATTCTATTTTCGAAATGAACTAATAAAGCGAGATTTACGTGCAAATATTGCTCATGCATCTTTTTTCCACATTCGTAGTTAATTTCCATATAATTTTTCATGATTTGGGCTATACTTAAAGCACTATCTATCTATCTATCTATATATATATATATAATATTCTCACCACAGCATCACATCGCTCAACCATTTTGCATCCATTCTGCTGTTGAAGGTGAGGATACTTTTCTGGTATCAATTTTACCCTACATTGTCTATCTCTTGGCTTGTGAATATGTCTAATTGCTTTATGTTTAACAAAATTCCATACGGTTTGAAAAGGTCAATAATCAGACTTGCTAGATATATGGTATGGAATTTTAGGATTTTTAATCATGTGGTGGCTGATTTATTTGTAACACAGCAAACCTATGATGGGGCTAAGGGATATTCTATTTGTGCTTTTTCTGTGGTGTCTATATTCAACTCTTGATGCGGCAAGAGGGAGGACCATCGAAGACTTAGAGTTAGAGGAAGAACTTAAACGTTTCAACAAGCCAGCGGTTGAGATTATTCAGGTCTATATATTCTTTCTATTTATTCATCTCCTTTTTTTTTTTTTTGGATAATTTTAATTGTACTTTACATCTTATGAGAACTTCAAGAGTGGAGAATTTATCTGTATCTCCCCCACAAGAGCTTCGTTGTCAAGACAATTTTTTTTTCTATTTTATTCATCTTTTAATCTAGAAAAGAGATACAACTTAGATTGCCCTCTTATAGCCAACTCCAATAATACAAATACCATAACACTTGAGAAGTTGTTATTCGAACACAAAGCCTCGCTATCCAGTCTTTAACCTTAGCTACAAATCTAAGGCCTCATTGGCCATAATACGTGAAAATGTGGACTTTCTCTTGAGTTCTACAAAATTAGTTTAGGATATTAAACAAAAATTGCTATTGGTAAACCAATCTGTCAATATATTAAGGCCTCCAACATTTGAAATTGTATCTCATAGATTGACTTGAGAAAAATTCAACAAGATCTAGCACAACATTGTTGCTTGGCTTTAGTTTCGATGATAGTGGCTTTATCCTCCACTTGTGGGGGTATTTCCTTAGACTATGGTGTCATTGGTTCTTTCTGACCCCCCCCCTTTTTCTTGGTTGAGTTTTATGACCATATGATGACAATGTTTACTGGAAAAACTTCTCAAAGGAATATATATATATATATATATAGATAGATAGATAGATAAGGGAAGCTGAACCTGTTCTTGTTTAATCCTTACAATTAACATTACACAAGTCATTTGAATAAAAGATTTTAAATATTGTCAAAATGTGCTGACCAATTTTCTCATATTATTTTGAGTCTAAGTCAACAATATAGTCAAAGATCGATAATATAAATTGGATTTATATTATGATGTCGCAACTTAGTCCCCATGATTCTGATATTAGTCTCCCAGATAGAGAGCACTGAATAGAGAACAATAAATAAGGACATGATTTGAAAAATGTAATTTTGCAAAATTTTTAGTGTGTTTTTTAACGAAACACAAATAACACGTCTTTCTTTTAGCTCATAGCATCTATTCATAACAAAATTAGAATGAAGTCATCATAATTTAATGGAGGTATATATGAGAAGGAGCTACAACTTGTATTCTTTTATTGACTATCGAAAATTCAAGTCGCGGTATTGGAAGTTAGGCTGAACATGTTGTTGCCCTGGGAGTTCAAGTGAAGCTTTTTGTTCTTGGGTCAATGAGGGGATAACTAATTACAGTACTCTTTTTAATTGACAGACAAAATATGGAGATATGTATGGTTGTGTGGATTTCTACGAACAACCCGCATTTGATCATCCATTGTTGATGGATCATAAATACAATTATAAGGTGTGTTTTTCTGTTTCTTGCCGCTTGACTTATTTATATTCATCAACAATGTATTAACTTACTAAGATCAAGTTTTTTTTACAGATGCCTGAAAAGAGGATAAATAAAATTTCTTCCGATTTGCTAAACCCAAAGAATATTTGGATAAATGGTAAAGGATGTCCCAATGGTACCGTTCCAATTAAGAGGCTTACCAAGGATGATCTTACTAGAGCTAAACAAGCAGCAGATATATATGGCTCTAATTATAATCCTCAAACCGTAACAAATCCTGGCGTCCATGTGAGTTAAACTAATTTTTATTTTATGTCATCAATTATAGATATATATATTGAATGGTTATATAAACCATAATATATATTTCATAGATTTGTATATATGACTTAATTTTATGTGGTGCAGTACGCTGTTGTTCACACAACTGATACTTATCCTCGAATGACTGGAGCAGCAATGCATACCAGTTTATATAACCCACAAGTCCAAGACAATCAATTCAGTGGCAGTCACATGTTGATTCGAAATGGTGTAGATAGTATCGAAGTTGGGTGGATTGTAAGTCAACTTTAACGTTAAACTTTCTCATTTCATCATCTTATGACTTTGGATATCATAGGCTAATAATGATATATATTCAGTTCACAGTTTTACCCTCCCCCCCCGCCCCCCCCCCAAAAAAAAGAGAAGTATATATTCTTGGAAAGTGTTCTTGAACCATTTAATGAATTCTTTCGTCAATTTTGTTTCAATTCCAGGTCCATCCAAGCCTCTACAAAGATAATAAAACTCGATTATTTATATACACAAATGTAAGTTTGGCAGAAGATATACTTAACAATTGGTGATATATACGGACTACTTCTCAAGATAAGTAAATTTGAATTTTGCTTTGATCTTTTTTTCATTTTTCTTTTACACCTTGCAGTCAAAGGAAGGCAGTTGTTTCAACACGTATTGCCCTGGTTTCATATATGTAAATGCAGAAGTACCTCTTGACGTAGTTTTCACTCAAACGACAATAAGGGGTCAACACATTCGTGAAACAAAGTTTTTCATTTACAAGGTAAGTTAAAATTCTCGTGATGTTGTTGAATACAAACTTATTGGCGAATCATATTCATAAACATGCTACTTCTGATTATTTTACATGTGAAATTTATAAATCTGTGAACGTGAAAGTTCCGTTATTATTTTTGCTTTTCCTTCAACAATTTTAACCCTGTGTGTCAGGATGAAGCCAATGGAGATTGGTTTCTTACTCTTGCGAATGATGTGCAACTTGGATCTTGGCCCAGTAGAATATTCGATAGTTTGTCAGACACTGCAACCTACGTAGAGTGGGGAGGAGAAACATATAGTCCGCCAGGAGTCCCTAGTCCACCCATGGGGGCTAGTTTTTTCGAACTCAAACGAAATACGGGATATGATGCATATTGTAGTATGATCGAAGTAGAGGACGAAAATCACAAGTTGCTACTTGCTGAACATTTGAAACCATATACAGATGCCAAGCCATGGTACCTTGTAGAGAACACGGGCAAGGTTCGAGCTGACTATGGTAATTTGGTCCTTTATGGAGGCGCAGGTGGGTACACAAAGGAGTGATAGATGTTGATTTCCATCTTGCTTTTGGTGTTACTATTTAATCCATGTTATTTTGTGACACAGAATGTTGAATGCATCGTATGAATAATATATATATATATATATATATATATATATATATATATATATATATATATATAGTGTGAGTCTAAATTTTATCTAAACACTTGAATGGTGATTAAGCTTTATGTTTATTTATAACTAAACAAAAGCAAACAAGTGAATACCCAAAAAGTCAAGAATATTAATCTTTTTTTTTAACTGAGTAATTGCTTTATGCTTATTTAATGGTAATCGACTAGAGCCTCTCGAACTACTTTTAATTTCTCCGAGTTAAGAATAGCAATGCCCACTGATTTATAGAACAAATGCCTAACATTCCCATCAAAAAAAAAAAAAAAGAAAAGAAAAGGCATAAGTAAACGGTTCAGCCGTGTGACTTCTACGTGGACAAATTTAACGTCGAGTTGGCTAGGTGAGTTAATTTTGACTAACGAACATAACGACTCGAGACATTTTTTTTTTTAATAAATAATTGGGTTTCAATTCGAAAAATGTAAAATGTGGGAGTTGAATTTTTTCCGTTTTCCTATGTTATATTGGCTAAGCTAACATACATCTAAGCAGATCTTGATGTTTATGGCTTGATCGCATTCAAAAATTGAGTCCACAATTCTCTTACAAAATTCCAGTTAAAAAGTATATAGTTATTCAAGCCAAAAATCTAGTTCTAAGAGCTACTAGTGGCATGCTTATAAGGATCATTATCCAATGACAGACGCGAAAAGCAATGAAACTCTATACCATAATATGCTTATAAGGATCATTATCCAGGGATTATTTCATACAATGAAAAAATAAAAAAACAATTATTAACATATAAAGGGTGCATAAGAATGTAAATTTATCGATCTAAGATACATTTGAGGAAGTTGTCATAAAATTAGTTGGAACAAGATCATATTACAAAAAGATACATATTCTTCCCTAACAAATCGAAAATTTGATTAAATTTGAAAGAAATTCAAAAAAGAGCTCCCAAACAAGGCCATAGTTTACCAAAGATGCAAATTCATATACATATATTATATACGTAAATAAGAGAGAGAGGTTACAGATCAGGAAATGCAGGCAGGGGGGGCCAGAACCAAAGGAGAACGCAAAGGCCAGAAGGGTCTGGGGGTTTCAGGGTTTTATGCAGCGAGCGTCGAACTTGAGAATGGATGAATGATTGGTATTTTTCTTTTTTCTTTTTTTTTTTTTGTGTTTCTTTCTCAGCTCTGACTTTTGCTCAAAAACATGAGATTCAAAAGCTTCTTTGTGTTGTTGATGGAAGAAGAATGGAAGACAGGTGTGGTGAGGGATATAACTACAGGATTGCGGACTGGTGAGAATCGTAGCCATTTTCAGAAGGGTTCCAAACCACCGTTAATCTGTTTTTGGACATTTCTTCCCACAAATTACCACAGATTGATTAACAGACAAAAAAAAAAATCCATTTTCGGATGTGAAAACAAGCAACGAAAGAACGAACGAATGCTCTGTAATGAATAGCTATGAATGAAAGTTTCATTTTCGTGTGATTTAAAAAAAAAAAAAGGCTTCCATACCCTCGGTGTCTTACCAGTAATTATCAGTTTCGTCCTGCTGATTAGTAAGTTTCCTTTTCAATTTTTCGTCTTACTATTATTTATTAGATAAAGACTCAAAAAAACAAAAATTTTGATAAAATTTCTAAAACGATCTAAACAATGAATTAGAATTATGCTTAATGACACTGTTTATACAAAAGGTTTTCTTAAGGTTTAAGTTTAACACAATTTCAGAGATCAGAATTTTCAGTTCAACAGAGCAAGACAACAGCATTGTTACTAAATTTTGCTATAACTTAATCCACGCGGGTTGCCCAAGAGGGGCAGAGTCATGAAGGGCTTCTTTTTCAATTGGCCCATCATTTAATATATTTCACACAACAGTCAGTAATTTTTTTTTTAAATCAGTATATTTAATATATTTTTGTTTTTATATATTAAAAAAAAAGAAAGAAATTGTGAGACACCATTCCCGACTGTCTACACACCTTCCACCTAGGCGGCCAAAAAGCGTTTCTAAATTCACAAAAGGGAAATCACAAGTTCGATTTAATTTTCCCTTTCCTTGACAAATTAAAAACAATAAGTAAGTGAAATATGGCAAATAAGAGTTACTTGAAATTTCCTCAAAAAAAAATAGAAGAGAAAACTACTAATTATTTGTCATTTATAAGCATTTTTCTAACTTCTCTAACAATTTTAATAATTTTAATTTTATTTTAATGAAATTGAGAGAATTAAACAATTTTATAAATAATGAAGCGCCTTTTAAAACAAATATACATTATTTGAAATGAACCCCACAGATCAATCGATATGTCAACCCAATAATTCAAAACTGAATTTTTATTTTTTCTTTTTTAAATTATTTTTAAAAATTGAAATCTTATACCAATATGTTTTGTTACTTTATATAAAAATTATATAAAAATTAAAACATTTAAAATATCAAAAAAAGTTCAATACTTTGTATTGAATTAATAATAACTCATTTTCTGTAATATAACTTAAAAATAAAAATTGATGTGTCAATGTGTAGTAAATTTACTGTGCCAATCTAATAATTTAGTTAGTAATTTCTCATATATTGGATGTTTGATAAATGCTTATTGCAAAATGAACTTAAGGCACAACATGATTCCTTCAATAAGAGGATCAAGATCAATCCAAAGTCCAAACCATGCTCATTGATACTATGGATGAATTGGTTGCAACGTCCATTCATTTTGTTTTGTTTTTTTTCTTTTTTTTCTTTTTAGCAATTTCCTTACATCTAATCTCACAATAAAATGATTCCTTGTGTTTTTGTTTCAACTCTCGTAATCTAAACGAGAGGTAACCGTAAATGGTACACAAAAGTTTGAGGCTAGATACCATTTGATTGCAATACCAAAACCTGAAAGGGATATACTTTCACTGTTTCTTATGTTATGCTGAAGGAGTCGGGCGTATCACAATGAGGCTGCGGTGGTGGGCTGAGGACAATGTATAGAATCTGAAATGCAAATATAAAATGCTTTTAGGTGATCTCGTTGTATAAAGGACAAATTTAATTAAAACAGGCTCTAATGGTTGGCATAATTCCCATCAATGTCCAGTCTGCCTGCATTTTCAGGAGCATGACAAATGAATTCCGGAGAGAAAATTGCCATGTTAGAATAAAAAATTGCGTTTTTTTTTTTCCCCCTATTTGATTGTGAGTTATATAATAAAGATAACTCTCTTTATTCTAAACCCAATACCTATAAAATAAAATTTTAAAATTTTAACTACAGTAATACTTTCGAGACATAGCTCAAATATTCTGGTAAATAAATACAAAAAAAAAAAAACAATGAGAATTGAAGGCAAAAACACCCTAAGTGAAGAGGCCAAGGTCCAGCGAAGCCACTTGACAAGCCGCATCAGCTTGCACCGTGCCAGTGGCCCATTTCTCGGCAGCATCTTTATTGGACTTGCAGCCCGCTACTCTTCTGTTTTTGTTTTTTTTTCTTTTCTTGTAAGTAAACAGAGGAGACACAAGGCCAGTTTACAAACTGAAATCTTCCTCCACGGGGCCAGTAGCAGGCTCCAAGGGCATCCTGTGATAACAGAAGGTGGGGGGGGGGGGACTCCTGACGGGGGTCTGTTGAACATATGGATTAGCTCGGAGCGCTATTAAATAATGGTGGAGTTGTGGGCCGTCCACTAGTCCCAACCCTCTCGTCAGATGGACAATTTGTCAATTTTGAGCACAGATTTATATGGCATTGTCTGTTTAAGTCCAGCCCTTCATATGTCAACGAATGTTTGTTCTGAGGTGGGACTTTACCCCTTTTTTTTTAAGGCATTTAGGTATAAAATTGTAAAGGAATCGAGTTGAGTCGAATTTTAATTTATTTCAATTTAATTTGTTTAATTAATGAGTCAAACGGACTTGAGCATGTCTTTTATCAAGTTAAGTTTTGAGTTTCTCATAAACAGAGCTTCATTTTTAGTATTAATAAAAATAATTAAAATTATAAAATTTATTTTTATAAATAGAGTTAACTTGATAAAAATAGTTATTTTAATAGAATTAACAAATTAAAAATAAGAATTCATTTTTAATATATAATTATAAATATAATAGAGTATTTCAATGTATAATACTTATGAAAAATTAAATATATACAATTTTATCATTATCTTTGCAAAAAAGTTATTTTATGACTTGAACCTTCCAAATATATTCTAATAACATAATAAATAAAATTTTCAATAAATATAACATGATATTTAAATAATTTTGAAATAAATTAATACACCAATTTTAACTAGTCAAATTTACTTTTATTTAAACTTGATTTGTTTATTAAAACTTTGACACTAAATTTTAAATGAGTTTTTATCGAATTATGTTACCAAACTTTTAATGAGCGTATCAATTTGTTTACACCCTTATTAGGGGCTTGCTCAAGTTGGAAAAGCGTAATGCAGCCTGCATCATTGTATGACACGAGATAAACTTGGGGTTTTAAACCTCGATGTTTCTTTGGGTCAAGCCTAACCCAACCTGCAACATAAATGGGTCTACTCTTAGATAAGAATTTAGTATAGATTAAGCTGCATCAGCTTGCAGCGTGCCAGTGGCCCATTTCTCGGCAGCAGCTTTGTGGGACTCGCAGCCCGCTATTTTTTAAGTAAACAGAGGAGACACAAGGCCGGTTTACAAACTGAAATCTTTCTCCACAGGGCCGACATGCTCCAATGGCATCCTGTGATAACAGAGGGAGGACTCCTGATGGGAGTCTGCTGAAATTTGCCATCCAATCAGGGGACCCTATTTCCTTCCCTGAGAGTGTGGGAGATCCTGACTAACCAATGTGGATGTATTAGCTCAGAGCGCTGTTAAATGATCATGGCGTGCTACCCGCCGATGAACCTTGTGGGTCTTCCACTAGTTCCAACCCTCCCGTAATATGGACAATTTGTCAATTTTGAACAGAGATTTATATGGCATTGCCTGTTTAAGCCCAGCCCATCATGCGTCAACGAATGTTTGTTCTGAGTGGGGACTTGACCTGTTTTAAGGCCCACACGGAGTAAGGGAGTAATCAAATTGAGTTCAATCAAACATGTTTTTTATGAAGTTGAGTTTCAAGTTTCTCCAAAACAAATCGTTTAATTTTATACTATTAATACAAGATAATTAAAATTATAAAAAATTATTTTATAAATAAGATTAAATTGATAAAAATATTGACTTTAATATTGCCATAATTATAAATATAACAGAATATTCTAATATAAAAAACACTTATATTTATAAAATTTATATTAAAAAAATAAATGTGAATAATTTTATTATTATTATTTTTGAATAAACATAATTTTATAATTCAAATAAGTCTTTTAAATATATTCTAATGATATGCTAAATAAAATTTTTAATAAATTTAAGATGAGACCTAAAAAGTTTTTAAATAAGTTTTTCACTAACTTTAGCGGGTTGAATTTATTTCTATTAAAATTTGGTTAATTCATTAAAATTTTGATAACGATTGAACAAACTCTTATTGAGTCGAATTACTAAAATTTCAATGAACGTATTGATTTGTTTTTACTGTTACTTTGGGCTTGCTGAACTTGCGGAGGCGTAATACAGCCTGCATCATTGTATGACACAAGCTAAACTTGGGTTTTAAACCTCGACGTTTCTTCGGGTCAAGCCTAACCCAACCTGCAACATAAATAGGTCTACTCTTGGCTAAGAATTTAGTATAAATTGAATGTTTCCTTGGAATTAAGTACATCGGTAACAAAGTACCAATGTGATCAACCGTCCAGGCTAATTGCAATAAAAAGAAACTGTTCTCTAGACCAATTAGCTATTCTTTTTAAACGGCTAGTGATTGTTGTCATGGTAGTCCTATGATACGATGCTACTTGATATTACATGTTATCCTACGATTGTTAGTGCTTTGATCTTCTTATACTGAATGACAATTTCACATCATGCAGAGTCATTAAGGGATCTATTGAGTCATAAATTAAACGAGAAGTTGTAGAATATTCATCTTAATCTATACGGTTTATTTGTATTTTTTTGTTTTCGTAGTAAGATATGTAGGAGATGCCTTGTGTGCATATATAGGTCACATTGATTGTAAATATCACGAAAAATTGTTGTCTCATTGCCATTTGCGTTTATCCACTGACATTACCAAGTGAAGAGACTCAAAATAATTATATTTCCACAAATCACCACCTTTACGGGATTTTTGTTGAATCCTGTGGGCTAATCACGTGTCGTTGGTAAAAAGAAACCTTTTTCATTAAAGCTATCAACTTGTCCATTCTGGATGAGCTGTTATACTGAATGGCCAAATTGAAATGTGTAGGCGTCTACTTTTGCCATTGTTTTAAACTTTTAATAATGTATTCATCGTGAATGCCAATGGTCCAAATAGATTTCAATCGCCCTCAGCGCTCCACGTTCTAGGAATCTTGCCCACAGACATAATGGAATGAAGAAGTGCAAAGGGTTGGCTTACTGGTCGAGATTATGATCTTGAGGTATATCTTCAATTTCATTCATCCAGTCCACAGACACAATCAGAGGCTCATGAAGGCAGATGTTCCATAAGGGACAAAAAAAAAAAAAAAAAAAAAAGAGAAAAGGTGCAACCACAAATTAAATAAAGAGTTAAAGAAAGTAGAGAACACTGACAGCTATCTCTGTCTTTTTCTCTCTATTTAAGTTCCCTTTTTTTTTTCTCTTTTTTCTTTAACTTTCATTCGTTTTTTTCTTTGGTTCATTTTTGGCTTCTCTGTGATGATGACAATTACTCTTTTGCTTCGTAGGATTTCCATTCATTTTACATTATAACGACCGCCGAAACAAAGGAGGCTTTGCGAGGGCAAACTTGATTGGGAAGGCACAAAAAGAGTAAAAACTTTTGGTGATAGCACTCGGATTTGTTGGATTGACGTGTGTGGCATTCCATCAACACCCACTTACATACATTCTTGATAGGTTGAGTGAACACCACATTGCACATAAATGATTGTTATCTGACACGCCCATGTAGCAAATCTTTGAAAAGATAGCATGTTTAATGTGGTCAGCACATTTAGGAATACTGATATTGCACGGGACGTTCGTTTTGGGAACCAGAACCATCGATTATGGTTACATGGTCATGAGAATCAAAATTGAACCGCGTGCGACCAGAAGGTTTGGTTCCAATTGTGATTCCAATCCAGTTCTGGTTTTCCTTTCGTCAATTCTTAGTCGATTCCAATTCCAAATTAGGCTATTTTTTTTAAGAAACATTTTATGATTTTTTCTAAAAAACATTAATTTGAAAATTATTAATATTAAGAATCTAAAAATTCATAATTAAGTATGTGAAGGAAAAAGAAAATAAAATAATCAAAGAGCTTAAACTTAATTATTATTTAATTGACCTGCCTCTGTATCCTCTTGAGTTTTAGAAAAATCTAAACTTTCATAGTTCCATTAACTTAATTAAAGAACTAACTCCCTTACCTTAATTGCTACCATGGCCGCTCGGTATGGTTATTGTTCCTTTCCTTTGGTTGTGAATACATATAACCCTCGATTGATTTCTCATACCATCTATTATCGTCGAAGCGTCGTTTTAGAGCAATTGTCAAAGTACACTTACCCCTCAAGTGATTGCGGCAGAATGGTCGAACGAGTTTCATTAAGGATATTTTCTTAAATACTAAACGCTTGTTTCACAACATCTCTTTAGAGGAGAGCTATCATAATATATTTAGCAATGATTAAAAAAATTGAAAAATTATTTGTATATCACCTTCATCATTTTGTAATTTTGAACTCGTGTCATTCACATCATTAATAGAGAAAACAACATTCAGATAATAATTTTAAATTCGGTATTTGAGTTTGTTCCCTTTGGTGCTTTGGTATTTGGAGCAATATTTTCTTACTTTTGCTAATTTTACTAAAATTTTCAATTTGACCAGGCTTGTTGTCGAAGGATAATACGAGAATATGTAAGAATCATTTTGGTAGTTGTATACCATACTGTTAAAATTTTTTTAAAGGGGGGACAACTCTGGTTGGATCGCCGTCTTTGGTTCTAATTCTTGGTCCGATTTTAGTCTAGCTCAATGTCGATTCGGTTCGAACTAGAATTGGGCTGGACATATAGCCCACAAATATAAAAGCAGGATCATTATAGTAAATAGAAGATATTAGAAAAAGTAACGTCGTTTTAGTATAATTGAGTCGCACTTGATAAATACATTAATTTTATATTTAAATTTTAGTAATTCTTTTTTTTTTTATTGACCTTTTGAATACGATCTAGAGTAGATCTTCGCTTTCATTAGGGTGAAAAGCAATTTCTCGGGGTTTGCTGCTTGTAGATTCGTCCAGTTCATAGACATAAAGCTCAGGAAATACGTTCCATAAAGCCAAAAAGTGCAACCAAATAGAGAGTTAAAGCCTATGTAGATCTCTTTCTGTATTGAAGCGCCCCTATTTTTATTCTCACTGGTCGTTTCCTTTTTTTTTTTCATTCATGTTTTTTGCTTCCGCATGACGATGACAATTCCTTTTTACTTAATACGATTTCAATCAAATTTACATTATAACAACCCCAGAAATAAAGGAGGGTTCACAAAAAAAAAAAAAAAAAGGAAGAGAGAGAGAGAGAGGAAAGGGCACAAAAAGAGTTAAAAACTTTTGGTTATAGCACTTGGATGTCTAGCTTGCTTTGCTCGATTGATGGTTGTGGCAGTCCATCAACACCCACTTCCATCTCTTCAGCTTGATAGGTTGAGTGAACACCATACAGCACATAAAAGATAGTTATCAAACATGCCCATATACCAAATCTTTGGAAAGATAGCATCTTGAGTGTGGCCATGAGAAACACATTAAGGAATACTGATATTGCAGCAGGCCATGGCATGAATGGCACTGACCACTGTTCATTTGGTTGGCTAATGGAAGGTCCCATGTAGTGAAACAAAGCTGTGATGGCAATCATGAGCACCCCAAATAATGGTAAGCCCCACCGGCACTGTTCCTCAAGTTTCCATGAAACGGAGAAGCCAATTGCACTGCAAGACAGGAGGAAGAGGAACAAGAGGGTATGTGAGGCTGGCTTGCTGCTAATGATAACGTATCGGCGATAAATGAGAGCATTGGCCACCAGGTAGAAAACAACTAGCGTGCTGATGGAGATTATTTCAAAAACTATGCTGAGGTCGGTGAAGAGTGCTATTGATGCTGTGCAAAGACCTGCAACATGAGCAAACATTTGTTTTGGTGATAATTAATGAACTTGCTAGGAATAAGCAAGAATCTTATATGTGAACATCAATTTATCAAAAAGAAAGAAAGCAAAAAAAAGAAACAGTCATCTATAAGATTGAACTTCAATTTTTGGTGTTAGGATGCTCATATTTGTCAGATCAGAGCAGGCATCCATCTTCTAAACCCTGCTAAATTTAGTCCTAGTCCAGAATTACTCGGAATGAACTATGTAGAACTTTTTGTTACCATTTTATTCTCTTTCGAGACAGAAACTTCAGTTTTGTAAGGTATAGCTCATTTTATGCTAGTCATTAATCAATCACAACCATCCTCCTTTATTGGGATCGATATAGATTAGGAAAATTTTAATGTTTGGTTAAATCTGACAGAATGGGTTTAACCATGTGCCCATATTCCTCTCTTTAGAAAAAGGCCTTCCAATCAGAAAAAATTGTGAATTAAAAAGGAGAAATATTGAAATTCTGCTTGTTAGCAGAAAGCAAGCAAACCATTTTGATTGTGTCGATTGTCTCTACAAATTTACTCCAAGATGGAAAATATTCAAAGAATTAGGACTTAGTTTATTTGACGGGATCACCTTTTTTTTTTTTTTATTAGGGTCAGAAGGAATGACTTACCTAAGAACAGTGTAGCATTCAATGGGGTGCCTGTAGAAGGATTCACCTTGGCCAGCCAAAATGGAACTAACCGGGCCCTTCCAATAACACAAAGGTATCTAGCTTGACCCAACATGGCAACCAGTAGAGAAGCAACAATTCCCAAACTTGCTCCTGCACCAACAACATTGCTAGCCCAATCCCAACCAATCTTCTTGAAAGCGATTGAAAATGCTGCTCCTTTTGGCATCTGCAAATTATTTGAAGCCTACTTGATGAACTCTGATTAATACAAGGATTTGTTTTCATTTGAGACAAAACTTTGGTCTCTTACCATGTTATAAGGCACCATTACACATAGGGCCAAGGCCATGAGACAATATAGCACAGAGACAATGAGCACAGAGCCTACAATGCCCACTGGGAGGGTTTTTGATGGGTTTTGAATCTCTTCTGCCATGGTTGACACTGAGTCATAGCCGATGTAGCTGAAATACACAATTGCTGCTCCATCAAGAACACCCTTCACACCAAAAGGAGCAAGCCCTCCAGGCTGAACCAAGTTCTTGGCACTCCCATTGCTAAAGCCAGCAATTACAATAAATCCGAAGAATATCAGGTGAAAGACTGTCATGGTAAGGTTCAGTATAGAACTTTCCTTTGTGCTGCAATCCCCGAAGAAGACATTAAAAAAGAAAGAAAAAGGAACATCTATTACTTCCAAAATCCATTATTCAATTACTTGGTACACCAACTAGAAAATATATAATCAAAAATTCAATGGTGATACTCATGGGGCCAACGGATAATAAAGAGTAATATCAGATAAATAAGAAAAATAAAAAAATTACATTACAATATTTAGGCAGAGCAGATATAATTTTTTATTATATAATTATAATTATGGGTTATATATTTATAATTTTATTATTAATTATGATTATGAAAAAAAAGAAAAAAAGTGACCAACGGTTATAGTAATGCTGAGTTCATGTCGGTGTACGTTAACCCACCCATATCTACGTAAAGTTTCTCAAAATGATATATTAAACATAAACCTGCCAAGGAAATCAAATCCAACAGAGTTACTAATAAAGACACAGCTAAGCCAAATGGCTACTAACCCACTCTTGTCAAAGCAAGATATGCTTTTTAGATACTTGTCTGAATCAAGATTAATACAAACAGCAATCCCAATCCCAAAGGACACAAAGATAAACCAGAGAGAGGAAGCAGATAAAATAAAAAGCAGTAATAGATGAAAACCTGTGGCAAAGACAAACAGTGAGAAGAATAACAAGAGCAACAGCAGTGAAATCCAACTTATTGTAACCTTCTACCAATCCATCTACTTCAACTCTCCATGAGTTTGAATCATTTCTCCCCACAGCTTGACAAAAATAGTCTGTGAAACTTCTTGCCACAGCAGCATTTGACAGTACGTATTCCATCAGTATGTTTGTGCCAGCAAAATAACCTACAAATTCTCCTGTATGGAATAACAAAGCAACAGAAAAAAGAATATCACCATGTCAGTCGATGAACAAAAGAGAGAAACACATTAGCCTACTTTAACTATCAAGAAATTGTTAAACTCAAATAACATAATATCAAAATCTTTATAAACGAAGAGTTTTGTTTTTAAACTATGCTATTCTCACGTTTAATTGAGAATTTTTATAAGTAAGATATAATTTAATTTATGAACTATTCGCAGGCCTCATCTTATAGCTCAAAATTTTTGGATTTTATGATTTCTTAACTATAACTTAGCATACAAATAGAGTGGGGACTAAAGAATAAAGACTAGGGTCCTTTTTCTTATCGAGAACATGGAGCTAAGGAGTTTGTGTGGATCTGTTGATACCAAAGGTCACCCTTAGGTAACTGAAGGCCCCGCCAGCAATGGGAATCTGGACAGAGAATTCACTGTAACATAACGAAGAAAGAAGGGCTGTTATTCCTGCAATAATGTAAGATATGAAAACTGCAGCGCCGGAGGTGTCACGGACTACTGGACCAGTGGTGACAAAGACTCCAACACCAAGCATTCCTCCAACACCAAGAGCTATCAAATCATACCACTGGAGTTTCCTCTTCATATCTGCACCAGACCTCATTCTTACTTGGTTAAGCTCCTGGTCAGGAGTCCATGTAGCCAGCATTCTCTTTCTAAGCCTGTGGGGTGTTTGAGAAAGAGATTGGAGGTAGCTAGAGAAGGAAATGGTGGTGGGTTCAATGGTTGCCATGTTGGTGAGAGGATTGTTTCCTTGCTTTTCATGAGAAGGTTGAGGTAGAGGTTTAAATATGCAGTTCAGACTTTGAGAAAGAGGATGCAATGCCTGGATTCTTTTACTTGAGAATTGATGGGGAACCTCTGAAGGGTGTCCCTCAAGCTTTATTGAAAGTACCTATTTGTCCTCTGTGATGAGGTGAATTGACAAGTGCACCCTTGATTCTCTTTCTCTATAATCTGTATCCTCCTCCCATAGCATAGCTTTTTAGACCCTTAGACAGGTTCTTCTATTATGGAAGCTTGAAAAAAACAAAAAAAAGGCAAAAGAAAGGTTTAAAAAAAAAGAAGGAAGAATAGCAAAAGGTGCGGCCATTTTTGAAATGACCTTATTATGAGGAATCACAAGTATGATAAGGTCTTTGACCTAATCTTCTCACCTCAAACTTAAAGGGAAACACTTGCTGCGCATTATAAGTGGTAGATATAATTAAAAATAATTAATAAAATAATATAAATATTATTATAATACTGCCAAGCGAGTTAACGAAGAGAAAAAAAGGTAAAAATACATATATATGTATATGTGTGTGTCTATATATATATATATATATAATTTTATCAATTTTATCCATCACTTCTATGTCTATGTAGTTGCTTACAACATAAAAGATGTGAGAAGATGCTTTACTAAAGCAGCCATAGAAAAGACTTCTTCACACCCTGGAGAACATTTGGAGTTGATTCCTCAACATAATTAATGTCAATTTCAGATGATACAGTTCTAATGCCTACAGATTTTATTGAATAAAAGGACTCGAGAACCTTTGCATTTGATTCCTCAATGATATCAATGTTCAATTTGATACAATTGTAATGTAGACTTGAACAAATCTCTAAAATTTAAGAGCAAAACACTTGTCAGTGCACTAAACTGTGAATTGATCTTTAGTTCATTATTTAACCTGATTTAGAAGCACATTGCATATCTTGATGAGAATGATATCCAACAGGAATGAGTCATTTTGAAGTGTTATTGATTGATAACAGACTTGCTTGTGAGTAGTCATGTTTAGCCAGTGTGGCCATTTCCCCCACTAAAAGCAAGAAAATATATGTAACCCATTATTATTAGAAGAGCTTACTCCCGCTCACAAATTTTGTTTTCCCCAGTAGAATATTGTTTAGCCCACAGTTACTATTTTGAATCATACCATTAGTCTCCATAAACACAAAAGTAGACGTATATATGAACCCACCATAAATACTTGTATTTAACATGCATGCCAATGGAAATAGTGTCACCTCCATCCTCAGCCTCTCTCTTTTAGAGTTTATATCATCTTTTGATTCTTCAGGTCAACTTGTCCACTAATTTAAAAAATGCACGAAACATAAATTATACTAGTTCTATACAATTTTCCTAATATATATTTTTTTTGTTTAATTAAATAGAAGCAATACCTTGTTTCTCTTTTTGATTTATTACTAATAGCTAAGTAACTTTGCCAGGAGTATACAAATATAAGATTGATGGGATGTAATTAGAGAATTAATTTGTATTTATTCAATATATATTTGAGTGTTTTTTTTTTTTTTAATTATCCCTAACTTGTACTTGGTACTATTATTTTATATAAATAAAGCTTCTTCACTTATCATTAAAGAAAAGGTTTTGTTGAAGCTATAATTCAGTAAGAGTATTTAGATATTGTCCAGCATTTGTTATTGATTGGGATTGTAGATGTACAATGATGCTACTAGACATTATGGTAAATATTCTTTGCCACTACTGTCACACATCTTGTGCTTTCCATGTTGTCAGCATGGTGCTAGATGACGGATACTAACTTATTGTTGTAATAGCTTATTCTGATGGAATAAAGTGCAGTACCCATCAATTTTGGTTTTATTCAAGTTCCTTATTGGAATTTACTGTAGCCCCTCTCTTTCTTCCTTTACATGTTCCCATTCTTTTTCACCAAACAATTGTTTTCTTTAGTTATGTATACAATGATTGCCCGGAGATATATGTTGCTATTTTTATTTCACTAAAGCAACTATGTGAATCTTTGCATTCGAAGCCACATTATCACTTGTTTGTATTGACCCGCATTTGTGCAAAAGATAATCATTTCGCATCTTGTACGAGTTCAAGTCAAGCAAGTAGGAAAATACTTGTATGGATCATAAAAGAAAACAAGCAGCTAGAATAGATCATAATTCCTCAATTCCCTATGACGAGGAAAAGCCACCGATGGACTGTTGATAATGATTTGATTGGGTACAAACATATTTCTTTACTAATAGTAGCCATGTCTCGAGTTAGAATACACCACAGATGAATGTCACCTGCCATGGATTTATTGTTATTTGAAAGGCCGAATCTTGGTGTAACAGTATGGTTAGGTTACAAGTTTCAAAATTGAGGTAAACTTGCGTATATTTGACCCACGTTTTTCTAGACATCAAAGTGTGTTGAGCCTGGGACACTCAATATACACCACAAATTAATATGGCATCTGCCATGAGAAGTATTGTTATCAATATGAACAAGCCGCACATTAACAGTAGCGTGTAATCTTTTACATTCTAATGGATTAATATCATCTTGTGGAGCAGAAAGTTCCTGATTCCTAGAATACTAGTTTAGTTAAGTGGACGGTTCAATATTCCTACCCAGAATCCTTATCTATTACAATTGAAAATTAGCCATTCAGGCACCAGGAATATCATTTGATGATGTCCTCACTCACCAAGATTTGGTTTCACGTACTTGAATTGAATGTACCCATTAAGATTACATGTAGGTAAGGGCATATACCTCATAGTTTGCTTTCGGCTGTAGAGATATTGTTTTGAAATGACTCTGATTTTATCCTATGCTCCTTGAGATCAAGTCCTAAGAGCCAAATATGCCAGGAAAAGGATCTTAAGATACTTCACTAGTAGCAGCACAGAGAAACGTTACATAACTTTCAATTGTAATAAAAACACAACTAAAAAGTTAGACATGACAGTATAGCAAATGTAATCAAGCAGGAGCTGCCATGGGTGGTGATAGAGGGACACTTTCTTTTTTGACATGGCTTCTAACAGAAACTCAAGCTCAAGACCCTCAAGATTCCAGACGATTATAGTATTGTTGAGTTAAAATTCATTAGTGATAGAGCAACATGACAAACTAAGGCAATAATTTACCGCAAAAGAAGGGCTCATTATTTGGCATGAAAGCAATCATTTATTTTAAACAAACAGCTTGAAGGTGCTGCATAAACTCCCGATTTTATATTACTCCACTAATAGGATGGATGATTAAAGATTACAGAATGATTTTCCATCTTTTGAGATTAAGTGGTCGTAGTTGTTTTTCATAGCTACACACCATGATGGGAGATTACAGTATTTTAGTTCTTCTTTGGGGCCTTTCTCTCTGCCTAAACCCATTGGGGTTTCACCGCTGCATGGAGGACAGGTTCACTAGACACACAACTTGAGAAGCATCTGGATCATTTTGATTGCCAAAAGGTAAATGTAATGGGGGATAAAATTAGAAGCCAACCATACTGCTTAAGTGCAGCTAGGCATCGATTCAGTGTCAGTGGACTACCTTCTTTGCATATCTATCAGCTGGAAAAGAGAAGACACTATGGTCAGAACCTGAACAAGTCCATTTCAATTAGCTTTAAAGCTTAAGAACTTAAAAAAATAAAAAATTTTATTATGAAGAGAATTAGATACGAGTATATATATATATATATATATATATATATATATATAGCTTCTTAGCGTGTAAACTCATTCTTCATTGAAGTTGCCTCCAAGGGTACTCAATCCTTTATCAGCAGTCATATGTACAGTTCATGTTCAAATTTTTGTTGGGATATTTCCATTGTACGCTTTGTCATGCAATTGGTTTCAAAATGACCTAATTTCGTTCAGAATTTATGAGTAGCAAATAAAGAATGAGATGATTAATACCCTTTTCCTAATATTCCATAATATTATTATCCAATGAATAATGAACACTAACTGACTTCATATACAATATGTCTTGCAACTCGGTACATTTGACTTGTGCCAATTACATGCCTTTCACTAATTTTCTTGTCGGTTCCATTAACCTTGTGATTACATGACAAAACATTGTTAACCATTCAGCTTGAAATTAACTAAAGCATCTATGGGTACATATTTCTTCGAAACAGAAATTCTAACCCTATGATAAGAAGTTTAGCATATTCACATTACTATAATATTGAGACCAATGAGGGAGATTGGAATTTTTGTCCATGCTTTTCAATGTTGACTTTATAATAAAGGAGCACTGAGGAAGGTAGCAGGAGAGTACTGGAGCCTTTTGCTTTAAACTTTCTCAAAGTGGGTCATGTAAATTTCTATACCTCGTTCCTCACCTCTCCTCCATAGTGGGCATTACCCTCTATACCTCATTCCTCACCTCTCCTCCATAGTGGGTATTACCCCAATTATCTGCTGCCTCAGATTTTTTATTTCTCATTCCAACGTTCATCAGATCATGTCAGATGTGAAAAGTGTTGGCTTATTTTTAAAAGAGAACAAAGGAAAGGGAGGGACAAAGTCCTACATGGAAAAAAAGAATAAGACTTGTAAAAATTTTATAAATTAGGATAAATGACATACGTATAATTGGCTTAAAGGAAACACTATAGAGGGTGCACACACATATGGTAAGTTTGATAATAATTGCTTATACAGATGATTTTTTTGTTAATAATTATATGTGGTCACTAAATTTTTTCTATTAATAATTACATATTTAGTATTTAAAAGATATGTCTATTTTTGTCCAAATAACTAACATTTATCCATGACAAATATAGGTATGAACAATTATACTCCAAAACAATCATATGTCAAAATAATTATATGTCTAAAACAATTATATACCTAATTAATTCTAACGAAATTCTATAAAAGAATTTATATTGATCAGTACTAATAATATTATTATACATAAATTTTCTTATTATCTTGATTTTATAAGTGTATAAATATAATTAAAAATTTTATTTTATTTTATAAAATAATTCGTATTAATTCTGATATATTAATTAGAGTACAAATTTTATTTTAAAAATAATGACATTGTTATATAATTTAAAATGGCTTTGCAGGTTTCAGTCTTACAATTTTTTTTTTGTACTTTCAAAAAATTCTTTGTTTTATGTATCAGATACGGGAGCTAAAAAACAGTAGTGATAGAGCAACTTCTGAAGGAACAAATTTGCCACTTTTTGGGGAGTGGGATCAGCTTTGATAAATCCTCAATAACAGGTTGCCTTTTGGGGGTTTCATAGAGAAGCGGCTTTCTGGGTCTTAGCTACAATGGCACTATATATCTATTACAATAGTAAGTGCACTTTTTATATTCGTACTAATCATGGTTACCAGACAACGTTGTGTAACCTGTGACATCAGGTTTAGTTAATATAATACAAGAGAACTAATCAGACTGTGGAGATGCTATGTACTTGACTGTTCACTCCCTAATAGAAAATGATTATGTACGTAACCTAACCTATGACATCAAATTTACTTAAATAGAATTCAGCACATGAACTGAGTACATTCTTGTTCATAATCAAGAAAATATGACAGTTAATTTCATTATTATTAGCTGATTCCATACTGAACGAATGCCTTATCTTTAATCCTTTATCATTGGGAAATGAATGTTTTTTATTTAAAGAAGAAAAGGACGGACAACAGAACCAGAAATTACATGTTTTTTGTAAGAGAAGATGTTAGATAGAAGAGTTTTTGAGTGGAGGTGACTGTAATTATAATCATTAGGTTGCATATTTATAATCTCAATTTTATGTAATTAACAACTATAACTGTATATTTTATAGACTTCTGTTACTCACAAATCAAAAATTGGCGTAGTAGAGCCCTGTAAGTAAACACTGGCTCCTCTCTAAAGGCATGACTTTCCAACACGATCCAAAGCCTTCTTCTTTTAACTCAACTCGAGCAATTAAGTGAGAACAATGAATGCAAGGACCCTACTAATCAGGACTGACGTGTGTGCTTTATAGGCTTATAGCACTCTCACCTGCTTCTTTTGTCAATGCTTCATGCATCGTTATGCCTAGATTCTTTAGGAGGAAAAGGTGGCTCCTTTCCTGCATCAACGTAGAAAAAATTAGCTGGGTCACCTTTGCTTACAGGCCAAAGACATTATGCCTGCCAGCCCTCAGACATCCTTCGCATGATACTCATGTTCATATTATATGATGGCAACTGAAAGCATTTATTATGAAATTCATTACCAACTTCATTGGCCCACAGTTTATATAAGCAAAAGCCACAAACTATTGACAGGGGGTTTCCGTTAAACTCGCACAACAATAACCACAGCCATTTCTTACTTCTTTAGTATTCATAAAAAAGCTCTATTATCACTGATAGTTGTGCATTTTAACAATAAGTTTAGATTTATTATTAAAATATTATTTCAAGGACTATTTTTCGTACTCTTATATCAATTATATGCATGATTATTACCATTGGATGCTTGTCAGCTTACGATGCATGAACATAAGCACAAGGCCGGACACGCTATGAAATGAACACAAAAACACATGAAGTCTTAGAAAATTAAAATACAAATATTGCGTGGAACGACTGTAGCATATAAATATTTGATATATTATATGCAACTTAAAAATTTTTAATAAATTTAGCATCTTCAATGTATAGCTTAAAAAGCTTATTATATTATTTTATATTTTAATTAATATTTTGTTAAACACTTTAAAAGAATGCATTAATATATAGACATAATGTGATATTTAACAAATTATAAACTAAAATGTCAAATATATTTACTAGAATAAAATATATTTAATAATTATACTATTCTTTACCAACAAATTGCTGATTAGCAAGCCTTTGCAAATTGGATTAAGCGGTTTTAAAAAATATTGTCTATCAAATTGCTAATAATTAATCCGGCCATACAAAGTTTGCTCTTCTTAGTTCTTACAAACATGTTGAAGTTGGCACAACTTCTTAGACCCACGCCTCTTGTTTCGCCTTCCAAGTAGTCTAAAAGGCTAAAACCAAGCTCTTTATCCTCTGTATATTTAAAAGCAGGAAAGAAATGGTCATTACTTCCAATGGAAATAATGAAATTATGTGATTCTGGAGACACTCTAAGCAAGTTTCAAGATTTGAATTCCGGAACATGAAGAAAGCTCATGAATTTCCAAAAGAAACAGGATAGAATGACCCATGAAGTAATTACGGCATATTGGATTGGTTTTTAGCAGTTTTCATTACCTCTAAACTGCCGAGGGCTGTTTTAAAAGAATAAAAACCAATTATCCTTTTTTTTTTATTTATTTATCTTTGGTTTTGGCAGGTGCGGGTGCCGACCATTCGAATTGGGCACATTGTGAACACTCTTATTATTCACCATTATGTTCACGGAAAAAGATTATTGTTTGAATGACCTCTACCAATTTTGAAATTAGTTTTGTATGCAACTGACACATTAATTGGAAGAATTCAACACACTAATTAGAAGTATCCAATATATTACTTAGAATTGTTTGACACACTAACTAAAAGTGTCTAACATACTAAGAGAAGTGTCCACATTTTTTTTATTTGTATTTTCTTTTATGGGACACATTTTAGTTTGTTTGAGAGGTATCTAAAGCGTGTTGGATGAATGTTGTGTACGAGAAATATGTCCAAATGTGTGTCCATGCTTTATTATCACAAAACTCATGCCCACATAACATTTTTCTAATATTGTCATTTTCAATGATATAAAGCATATAATTTGAAAGACCTAACATAAAAACATATGCATATAATAGATAGAACTGTAGAATTATTTGTGATTCAACCCTTGTTCCTAAACCCTATACATCGATATATCCATAGAATGCGCCTTGAACTTGCAATCATTCCCTTCAATAGCTCAATGTATATCCAGTTTATTAGAGCCTATTGCTTTCCAAATTCGCTAGTGGGGTTTGACTTTTTTTTTCCCAAATGCAACACATAGCAGAGTGTTCACCTTTTAAAGTCAACTTTTGCATAATGGGAGCTTTTCGATGCTTGTAAATACAGTCACGAACGCAGCATACTGTGAGAAGGCTACTTTAATGCCCTTGACATTGTCTCTTTCTTTTCTTTTTCTTCTCCTGCTCTATCGTCTTTTTGGCTCCAAGTACAATACTATACGTAGGCAAACCATAACAACAAATAAAGAGCGAAACAGACAAAATAAATTGGGTAAACAAGAGTGGAGGTTAGTAGTATTATATAACCCATTACCGTGCAACACGGGAAAAGCAGTTCCATGACAGATAGCCAAAATGCAAAGACTTGAAATCAAACAAGAAAAAAAAGACAAACCAAAATAAAAGAGTCTCTGAGTGTGCCTTTTACAATATTACTTTAACCACATTGGTAACATTGCAAATTAAAACTAATTAATTGACATTGTCTGCCATCATTGAAAAAGGATCTATGTCATTTTGTAGTTGGAACATCAAAAGCAGACATTAAAATAATTTTGGACGCGATTCATGCGGCACGAAATCTAATAATTTACGTCTTACATGCGACAGAATCGCCAATAAAAAGCGATCTATTTGCATTTTCTGCATGAAAAAACTATATAATCCGGCTAAAGCAAAGGCTATAATGAGTGTTTTACACTCTATTTAGTCATCAATCTTCCCGCATTATAATATTTCAATTCCAACTATTTTTTTTTTTTTTAAAACAGCAATTCCTTTTATTCATAGCATCCAAAGCTGGACACCCAAAACAAATTAACAAAGGTATTTTGCTGTCGTCCACAAACTCAAGAGAAATCCTATCCCCCTGTACAACAGTATAAATTCCAGCACCCTATCCTACTCTTAAAATGAACAAAACAGAACCATAGACTAGTATCTCTGTGGGAAGACTGGATTGTATAAGTTAAGTGCACAGTTTCAGATTTGAATCTTTTTAAATGCATTTCATGAAACAAGTCAGAGCCGTTGCAATTAGGGTTGTGCCAACAACCTAGAATTTGTCTGGAAGGAATTCGTTATCATAAATAATAATAATAATTATATATATATATATATATTTCAATTAAGTCTATTTGACAAGAAAAAGCAAAACCACCGGACAAATGCAGTCCTGAACCGGCCATTGAAAAACTTTTGCTGCTAAAAAGAGCTCATAGAAGACATGAAATTTAGTGGTGGAAAGCACAAGGTTTAAATATCACTATTAGTCAAGATCAACGGGAGATCAGCTCTTTCGGCAGCCATCCGTCCAGTTAAGTGAACCCTACAGCATATAGAAAACACTGGTCCTTTAACCGACTCATCCAAGTCCAACTAGTGGACAAAAATTTACTTCAATTTTCTTGTGCCACTTCTTTCCAAAAACATCACATTTTACCAAACTTTTTTACCTCACTGACAATCTATATATCGATAATCTATAATTTATATAAAAGTGGTATTCTATATTATTTTCAAAACCCTTTTATGTTGATATATCCCATAAAAGTTCTCCATTATGGCATCTATTCTTAATTAGCTTATCATAAACTAACTAATTTGTTCGATTGCTACAAAACTAAAAATAGTTATCACTTGAAGTACTTTTTATAGTTCAATACTTAAGTAGAATATTTTTATTTAAAGTTCTCACAGTTTATTTTGTGAGACTAATGAATAAGAAAAACAAAGAGTCATTAGAAATGGCTAGAAAACAATCTTTTTGTTTTCATTCTTGTTCAACTTCCAATTGTGGTGATTCAATCCAAAACATTATATGTATTGTGTATGATGATTTGGGTATAAATTGTACACACACATATTCATGTAGCTGCTTAAATTACCATTCTTATTGCTACTACTCGTGTCTGGTGCTTGGTGTCATTTTCTGTGGCCTGACTGACTGTAAACTAATATGTTGAGAGTTCAGTAGCAGCCATTGTCATCATAGGTAAATCGTGGAGTGCAAATGTTTTAACAGAGTTGGTATTAAGGATTCAAGCCCCACTAGAGAATCCTGAACTGGATCAATGTTCCAGGAACCTCTTATATGAATGCAGCTGTCATTAGTAGACAGCAATCATGATTCAAGGCAAAAAAGAACTTCACATTTAACCCCCCCCCTTTTTAAGGCAACCATACTCAGAAGGCATAACCAAGTCATTCTAAGAAAGTAAGCCAATCAAATTAATCTATAACAGAACTGGATATGTTGCCCAAAATGAGTGTTGGTATGGAAGTGAATGATTTGTCAAACTCCAACACTGAGGTGTATATCAAAGGAAACAGTTCATTGAGCAAGTGGGATCAAATCCACAATGAAGTTTTGAAAACAGAGTTGCTCCTGGTGTTTTGATTCCTGTTAAATTTCAATGATTTTGTAGAAAACTGTTCAAGCACATTGACAAATGGGTGAAATCATATCAAATCAGCTGCACATAAAAAGACTTGAAGACTGTTTTGGGATCAAGCCACTGAGACTTGGCGCAGTCGTTGCAAATAATGCAGCAGACCTTTTGCTTTTCCGAAAGACAAAAAGTGGCCGCTAGTACAGAACATCACTGCAAGTGTATGGTTAAAGAAGAACCTGATTGGATGGATGCCTGCAAAACAATGATTGGTAATTTTGCTCAAGGCACATTCACTTTTTCTTTTGAATCTTCCTGCCAAGGAGAAAATATACATTTAGGCCTTAATTAGAGGAAAACATTGGTCCTTCAAAGAACTAAATGACTTTATTTCAGAGATTTCATTCATAAAATGTGTCGACCAACTATGGTATAAACAACATCCTTTAACTACGAATCAGAGGATGTTCCAGTTCCTCTAAATGGGCAGGGTGCAAAAAAGCAAGCTTTCCATGCATATATGGCTAACTAAACTGAAAAAACAGAGGTGGGTTTTGTACGGTATGAGCAAGCTAGCCGGTGATTTCATTCAACACAAAGAGAAAAGAAAATTGGTCTCATGGGGGAAATCGAATTTGCCTAGTCCACGCCGAAAGTCCAATAGCTCGTACACAAAGAGACATGCAAGAAATTAAAAAGAACTTAATCTTAGTCAACACATTGCTTACTTTTTCTCTTTTCGATTCATCCGAAAATAAAGACAAAGATAAGAAGTATTGACTAAAATGTAACTCCAGCTCTATCAGTCTCTAGAAATAGGCTTAAAGACCGTAGAGAGACGTGCCGGATATGCACTCTAAACTATGTCGAATGCCCTGATTTTAAAAATTTGCTTCTCTGCAACAATGAGCCAGCTGACAGTCCTAGGTTTGTAAAGTCCCACAAACTGAAATAAGCGTGACATGAGGATTGGTATTAATTTGGAAGAATAGGTGCAACTTAGTTTTTCCTTTTTTCCTTCTTTTTGATGTTGAAATTAAGAATAGGTGCACACCAAACAAACAGAAAATTGAGTTTCATTTACATATACCATCGAATACGTGCAACTCTGTTCGGGTCAAAGGAAGTGGATGCACAATAAGAATAGGAAAAAGAACAACCTGAGCATATTTTCACAATGTAATAGCCGACATTAGAATACCTAAGAAAATACAGCCTAACGGTATCGAGTCTTAGACGAAACTAATTAACAAAAAAAGAAAGAATACAATTCAGGAAAATAAGTTAAAATAGGTATTCACAATCATGAATTCTAGCTTTGCTTTTTCCCTGAGGACTTAGTAGAAAGGGAAAATTTTTACAAGGAGTTCCCGTGCATTGAAGTTCCAGGGTGGAGAGATCTGTTTTTTTTTTTTTTTTTTTTCTGGTCTAATTGGACAGAGAGGATAATAACATATAAATATGGTCAATTTTTATTTTTCTCTTTAGGGAGTATTTGGAATTTTTTCTTTTTTGCAAAAGTAACTTAAAATTTGGAATTTGAGTTCCTAGCTTTTAATTATTGGAGTGTCTTATCGCGCATTACTAGAATTATGAATTAAGGTGGGGAGGCATAAATATATATAGTCGGTGCAATTTGGTAAGGTGTAGTGGGTAACAAATGCCATGAAAATATTTATGTTTAATGCTACTAATGATAACTTTAGAAAAAGTAGTTCTTAGAAAAGATTAAAAAAAAGATAACAGACCTCTTTTTTATTTTTTATTTTTAACTAACAAAAGGAGATAATGTTTATCGCAATATTATTCCCCTTAGGGAAAGACCGCTTGACCTGAGGGGCATCCCACCCAAAAGAGTTTGTTGAGTGGGCATGGACCTGCGGTGGTGCCAATGGTGCTCACTGTAGCATGTGTTCATGGTGCTAACAGTGCTCACTTGCTGGGGTCCCGATGTGGGTCTATTCCCACGTGGCAGCCTATAAAACCAATCTTTCTTCAATCTGTACTCTGTAGTCTGCACCCACACACAGTGATGTTCTTGGGATTCATGGGGCTTTGGCCTTTGAAAGATTAAACATGACATCTGAAGATAATGTTCACAACCTAGACTCCCACAGATATGCGTCAAAGGTTAAATATTACAAGTGATTCCGACATTCACCGATGGTGCTTCATAATATGGAACAAGAGTTTCCGTTCAGGAAAAGTCTCGATGGATACTAATTTCGTAAACACCAATAGTCACAAGACAAGGTTTATACTATGTATAAACTATTTTATAATAAATTAATCAAATTTTATACAACATAAAAAAAAAAAAGTTTTAAAATACTACAGTAAATATTCATATAAAAATTTATATATTATATAAAATATTATCTATTTAGAATAAATTGTTTTGAATATAGCATAAACCCTTTTTTTTTTTTTGTGTGTGTGTGTGTGTTCACGAAAGATGTGGCACGTAATGGTTTCCTTGCGTTAAAAGCATAAAGGCTAAACATGGGTTTATTTTGGCCTATGGTAATAGGCATTTTGGTGCTCATTGCTATCAGAATGTCTCACTTTTTTGTAAAACAAATACAAACTCGACAGGCATGCAAGTTTTGAGGTCTTACATTGACTAATCCCAAGGATCTGCACTCTCTTTTGGACTTCAAAGACGCGTACGGAACAGGAAAAGGCAGGTCTAGTGATCAATAAAATAACCCTGAATTGCTCATCTTTAGAAGGATCGAATCCTGGTTCAAATTCCTCACCAATTCTTTTGGTAGTCCTCTCAGAGGAATAGAACTTGTGAGAATTAGTCCGATGCCCGAAACAATTTAAAACATCTACTGATATGCTTGCTCCAATTTTGAAAGATCTTGTAAGTTATATTTTCTCAAAAGAATATAAACAAGCTATACTCCAATTGAATTTCTATACGCATTCTGATGTTCAACCAAATGTCTGCTGAGATAAACAATGGACAGGTAGAAAGGAAGGAGATGCACAAACGCATGCTGGTAGCTGTGGACTCATTTTATGATTATCCGAGGATTGTTTGTTTTTCATTTTTTTTTTCAAGGAAAAGTTCAATTCCCAGAACTATAATTAGAGGTGAAAGAGTTAACTTCATTGAATAACTCAATTTAATCTAATCAACTTAATTTGCATTAACTAAATAACTTGGTTTAAAATATTTAGAATTAAAATAGTAAAAACTTCAAGTAATCCAAAACTTTGATTAACCAAAAAATCTCAAAATTTAAATCCAAAATACTCGAAATTAGAAAAATCTATATTTACAACTCAAAAAACACAATAATCATGGAATTAAAATTGCCTAATAAACCTAAAAATTGAAATAGCCTGACTTCACCTGCTTAATTGTTACCTCCACCTGAAATTTTCAATAATATTTTTAGAAAATTGGAACATCTTCCACCATATTGAAAAAGACATGCATTATCTCAATCGGTCAAAATTGCAATAGGATACAAATACTAGTCTCGATTGCCATTAAGGCTCAAACCAATTGGTGTTGGTTGATCCTTTAACTTTGAGGTAGTGAATATTGAGGAACAATCGAGTGTTTTCAGAAATATGATATTTGGTTAAGTCAGATCTGGTTTGTACATAATTACTGGCACGTATCCCGCCTTCCGAAGGGGGGTGAAGGATAATGCTCCTCACAAATATATCTTACACTAGTTGGATATTACTGCAAAACTACATGAGGATGGCTGGTCGCAGTACATACAATGTATACAAGCTTTCCGGGGCTTCTTGTTCGTGATCCATCTTCTCAGGACGACATAAATGAAGCCCAAGGATAAGATTTTTGCTGCAGCTGGTCACAATGGGTCTCTGTTTACATCTTTGTAAAGCAGATAACGTGAGCGGGCTTTACCAAGTGCAGCATACCTGAAAGAGTAGCGAAATATATCATTGGCTGCTATACTTGGGACAACAATGAATTATTCCATCTTTGAAGAGGCAGAGTTCTCACCATTGAGGCACAAATGGTGCCATCCAAATGGCATCACCAGCCTGGACTGGATACCTGTATTTATGAAAGCAAATTACAGATTTGGTGAAGAACCGGCAGCTAAAGGGAAAAACTTTATCAAATGCAACCATAAAGGGATATGTCTTGTTCACTCCTTTTCTTTTACTTTTCTCTCTTTCTATCTACCTATTTATTCTTATGGGCACCTAATGTTGCATGGCATATGTTCATCCATTATGGCATATGTTCCACCTCCCCCTAATGCATAAATCCTGCCCTAGCCGTATGAAATTTGAATCCAAGTCGTACTTTTACACTCAAAAGTATACTAAAACTATAACTATTCTACATTGGGCACCCTCTTAAAGCCTAGTTGTATGTTTAAATGGGTGTTCTAATGCACGAGGTTTCCACACAATAGGATCCAAAGAGGAGTCAAATGTACACTTAGTTGTATATCTTCTTGACATAGAATTGGTAACTTAAGATTTCATGGATCAGAAAAATTGTAAAAAACTCAGAGAAAAATTTTAAAAATTATATAATAATTTCATTATTTAATTATTATGAAAATTATTTAAAAATAATACCATTATTTAGAAAATTTTGAATTTTTTATTTTAAAAATTTTTTTAATTAAATATTTTCTCAATTAATTTATAAAATATTTTTTCATTTAACCAATATTTTCTCTAGTTAAATTAGACAATTTTAACTATAAATATATATAAATTTAAAGGTTCAATTATTATAGTGAATAAGTACTTCTGATAAAGATACCAACTTTATCATCATCTTTGTTTTTGAAAAATTTTATTTTATTAAATTTGATTAAGTATTAATTTTATTTTTGTTAAATACTATGTTAAGTAATATCAAAATAGGTTCCTTCCTACTAATGAAGATTAGGAAACACAGGTTATCAAGTCAACTATCTATAACCAAGAATGACCAGGGATTTGATCAATTGAAATATGGACTAGAAGTCATCAGTAATCCACTCCAAGCTCTCCAAGTAGGAAGTGCCAATAGGAACTAGAGAGAAAAGGAATCAAGTTAGGAATTTTGCACAGAGTCAACCTCTTGCCAACCAACCTCAACAAATCTACATAGATGTCAAACTTAGCTGGTGAATTTTGATGAAGAAACAAATTCTTGTATGTATAAAACTTATGCAATAAATTCTAATGATGAAAATGATAGTTCAAATGAGTACTTAGATTATGTCAACTATGAAAAATAACAACCCTGACATCTTGGAAAGTCAAATGAATTTTAATTAAAAGTACATATTTTTATTTTTACTAATGAATTAAATATTGAGAGTTTTTTGTTTCATAAAAATACTTAAGAAACAAAATGCTAGGTTAGTAAGTTGTCAACTAAAAGGAGGAGCTTTTACTTGGTGGAAACTAATAAAAAACCAAAAGAAAAGAAGGGAAATTTTTGTTAAAGGCTAGTATAAAATGAAAATAACTTTTGAGAGAAGCATTTCTTTCTCTAGATTAATGGGCACATCCTTTTCCATAGACATCAACGTTGCAATAAAGGTAACCAGTCAATTCATAAGTACTTAGCAGAATTTTCCGATTATTCGAGCGTAACAATTTAATGGAATCAAAAAGCCTACAAGTCTTGAGATATTTTGATGAATTGAAACCAACTATTCAAAATAAAATCATAACTCAAATGTTGTTGAACTATCCAAGATTAGGAATATGACATTGAAAGTTAAGGTGACATTACAAGATAAAAATAAAGTTAAATTGTCTCCTAAGTTTTACATTTTTCTTGTAAGTTTTATGTTGATTCTAACAAATTTGTTGCAAAGAAAAAAAATAGGTCTAAGGTCAACCAAAAAAGGTGGTAGTTGACAAAGACATAAATAAACAACTACTTATTGAGAAAGTTACAATCTAAAATGTTAATCCTTACAAGAAACCTATATTTGACAAGTTCTACAAGTGCAACAAAATGGGTTATCATTCTATTGATTGGCCATTTAGCAAAACAATGAACGTAGTCAAGCGAGTACAATTGGAGTTGAAAATAATGAAATCTATTGCTACCCAAATTGTGAGAAATGCAAGTGTAAGAATGATAGATTTGTGTATGTGATAAGAAAACTGATGTTAGCTCCTAAGTAAGAGGAAGATTCTCAATAAAATAAGTTATTTAATATCAAGTATACAATTAATAATACTTTGTTTGATTTAATTATTAATAGTAGTACTTAAAAATTTATTATTGAGATAAAAACTGTTAAGAAATTGCAACTACCAGTAAAAGCACCCAAGTCCTTCTACCATCAAATGAATCAGAACAATTGAAAAAGTTTGAGTGACAAAAAGGTGTAAGGTTTTCTTTCTTAATTGGCCAATATATAGATGAAGTCTATTGCAATGTTATAGACATGAATTATTGCCACTTGTTGTTTGGGAAGTCCTGATAATTTGATATTGATGCTTAACAATCGAACTAAAAGAATATTTATAGGCTTGAGAAAGACAATAAAATATACATTACTTATATAAAGAGGGTCTTGAATTAAGACTTCTTAAGTGGAGGGAATGACTTTTTTAATAGTCACCCACTCGGATTAAGAGATTGAGATTGTCATTAAAGAATCAAAAGAAGTTCAACTGTTAGTAGTAAAAGGTGAAATAATCAACGGTCTAGAGAAATTCCAGAAGCAATCAAGTTGTTATTGGAAGACTTCAGTGAGATTATATCGGAGGAGTTACAAGACGGGTTGCAATCGATGCATGACATCCAACATCAAATTGATTTAATTTTTGGAGTTATTCTTTCTAACTTACCATATCATGGAATGAGTTCCAAAGAGAGAAAGCCTAAGAGAAAAGATAAAAGAATTATTGTGAAAGGAGTACATCAAAATCAGCCTAAGTCCATGTGCAATGTTAACCCTATTTAATCCAGAGAAAGATGGTAGTTAGTGGATATGAATTGATAGTCAAGTAATCAATAAGATTACTATTGGATACAAATTTTCGATTCTCAGGTTGGATGATATATTAGACCAACTAGATAGATCCCATGTGTTTTGAAAAATTAATTTTCAAAGTGGTTATTATCAAATTAAGATCAAAACTAAAAACAAGTGAAAAACTGCATTCAAAACTTGAAACTGTCTTTACAGGTGACTAATAATGTCATTTAATCTTTTTAATACTCCCAACACTTCTATAAAGTTGATAAACTAGATATTAACCCTTTTTATTGGCAAATTTGTCATTGTATATTTTAATAATATTTTTATTTATAATTGATTAATGAAAGATCATGTTTTACACCTGAAAAGAATGTTAGTAGTATTATAGAAAAATAACCTACGTGACCTGCAAAGTGGAAATAATTCAAGATTGACCTACGTTTAAAATAATATGTGACATGCAAAGTTTCCACAACCTAGCAACTTTTTATCGAATGTTCATCCGTAATTTCAATATGTTTATAACACCTATTATTAAGTGTCTCGAAAAAAGCAAGTTCTAGTGGAGAGATGATCAAAAGTAGTGTTTTACTCTCATTAAGAAATAATTATGTACTACTCTAATGCTAACCTTGTTTAACTTTGATAGAGTATTTGAAGTTGAATATGATGTAAATAGAGTTAAAGTTGATTCTATTCTATCACAAGAAAAGACTAAGGGCATGTTTTAGTGAAAAACTTAGTGAAATTCAACATAAGTGGTTGATATATAATTAAAAATATTATATAGTTATTAAAGTCTTGAAATATTGGAATATTACTTGATAAAATGTAAGTTCATCTTATACAAATCATTAGACTTTAAGGTATATCCATAGTCAAAAATAAATTAATAATGACATGTATGCAAGGTAATTCGTTTTTCTACAACAGTTTTCTTTCAAATTATTTCACAAGGCAACTCAACAAAATAAAATTACTGATACCTAAATCATTACTGTTAATCACATTTCAGCAGTGAGATAGTGAATTTGGAGTTTCTTCGTGAATTGTATGAATATGATAAAGACTTTGAAACAATTTGAGATAAGTGCATTAAAAGGCAACCTATAGATTTTCATATTCATAATGAGTATTTAATGCATAAAAATCAATTTTGCATTCCTTGATCTTCATTAAAGGAGAAAATTGTTCGTAATTTGAGTCATTTTAAGTGTGACAAGACAATTGTTATCCAAGAGTGATATTATTGACCACAGTTAAAGAAAGACGTCAACAAATTTGTCCAACAATATTATATTTGTCAAGTAGCTACGAACATGTTACAAAGAAGTAGACTTTATATGTCTTTATTTATTTCAGATAATATTAGAAAAAACTTATCTATGAATTTTACTTTGATCTTATTTTGTACCCAATGCAAGTGAACAAAATAAAGTTGTTAATATTTTAAGAGTATCATTGTTAATCACATAATGGAGTGAGATAATAGGTTTTAAATTTCTTTATGCATTGTATGAGTATAATAAAAACTTTGAAACAATTTGAAAGAAATGCATTTAAAGACAACTTACTAATAATTTTCATATCCATGATAGTTATTTAATGTGTAAAAATCAACTTTGTATTTCTCAATTTTTATCTAGGAAGAAAATTGTTCATTATCTATATGAAAGTGATCTTTTAGGCCACTTTTGGCATAACATTATTACTATCTAAGAGTGATATTATTAGTCACAGTTGATGATGGACGTTGACAAATTTATCTAACGGTACTATATTTGTCAATAACAAAACACCTAACTTTATATACCCTTACTTATTCCAAATAATATTTGAGAAGATTTATCTGTAAATTTTATTTTGGACTTACCTTGTAACCAACGCAAGATGGATTTTATATTTTCAATTGTTGACAAATCTTTCAAAATAGGTCACTTCATTTCATGCAAGAAGATCTTTGATATCTTAAGCATAACTCAATTATTCTTTAAAGAGGTGGTACGCTTACATGAAGTGCCCAAATCTATCACTTTCAACTATGACACTAACTTCTCAATCACCTTTAAATCACTCTATGGAAATTGTTTGATTCATCTTTAAAATTTAGCAGTACAACTCACCCCCAGACAAATGATCAAACTAAGTCATTCAATAGGAACTTGGACAATCTTATTCAAAGTATTTGTAGAGATAAATCAGAGCAATGAGATTTTACCTTAAGCAAAATTTGCCTACAACAGTGCAGTTCACAGTGTAATATAGAAGTCTATTTTCTCTATTGTTTACACTAAATATCCACAACATGATTTGATTTTAGTCAAACTTTATTGAATTTTAAGTCTTAGCATTGCAACTTAACATTTTGTAGAACAAGTGCTATTTGTTTAAACTGAAGTGAAACATAAATTAAAAATTATCAACAAGAAGTACAAGAGAACTGAAAACAAACATTAAAGGAACAAGTCATTTTAAAAGGGTAACTTGGTACTAATGTTCCTTCTCAAAGAACAGTTTCCAATTGGTTTCTACAATAAACTATATACTAAAAAGTATAGTTCTTATCATGTATTGAAGAAAATCAATGACAATATATATGTGATTGATCTACTTGAAGATCGAAGGATTTTAAAGATCTTTAATGTTACAGATATTTATCCATTCTATTTCATTAGTAAACCTCTCTATCTAAAATCTATCTTGAACTTGCGGTCAGGTTTTTCCTAAGTGAATAGGATTAATGTAGAACAAATAGTCCAAGACTTTATGAACTAAAAAATTGTTAGAAACCTGAAGGAAAATTATGAAAGAACCCAAAGAAAAATTGTAGAAGAAGTATAATTCCATTATTCAAGTATTATGTGAGCTATTAAGGAATTATGCAACTATTCAAGATTTTTTTTTTTTAAAATTCCCTTTTATAGTTGAATATTTTTTTCAATTAATATATAAAATATATTTCTATTTAGCTAAACTTTTTCTTGGTTAGATTAAACAGTTTTAACCATAAATACATATAAACTTAAAAATTAAATCATCCGAGTAAATAAATACTTTCAATAAAAAAATTAATTTTATCACTTTTTTTTCTTTGAAAAATTTTGATTTTTCAGTTTTAATTGAATATTAATCTTATTTTTGCTAAATATTGTGTCATTATTGCACAAAAGGCAGGCTAGCATTTTTATTCATTTCTTCTTACGTGGATATAAGATAAATTACCAAAGGTAAGTACCATTAATTAATGACTTATTCAATTCTTATAAGTAGGAAGAAATTATTAAACTTGGTATTGAATATATGCACACAAGATCTTTTGCTTTATTTAAATGATTATAGACACAAAGATGCTAGCATACATACAAGATTCCTATTTTTATTTTATTTACAGATTATCCTACAATCTAATGGTAACAAACAAATGAAAATTAGCAAGAATAATCAAAAGATTGGTCAACAAAACAGCAATAATACCGAAATAAAGATCATTAGATCTTACCAGCTATCTCCCAAATGATAAATTCCCTGTCCCTCCAATAGCAGCAAACCATGTTGATTATAGTGCACTTCCTGCAAAGAAAACAAGCCCAAAAAGAGGGTTCAACATTTGCCTCATGGTTTCAAGGGATGGCTCCTTCAAAAAGTTTAAAAAAAAAAAGTATCTCAATGCACAAAACTCTTACATTGTGAGGTATGAGGAAGAGTTAGACATATGCAACCTTATCTTTGGTTTTTTTTTAGATGAATTAAATAACTAATGTCACATTAAAAATCATGCTACAATTTTTAATATTGCAAGCAAATCTTAAAGAGATCAGAAAAACTCTAGCAGCTTGAAGACAAAAGCATACTATACTTCAAAATTTCTCTACATTGCAAATATTTTTGTAGGGTAACCAGTTCTAGACAAAATCTTTGAATCTATAGTCAGCCCTCTCATGAATCAATTTCAGCCCAGGAATGAAGAAGAAAGCCAGAAGTGACTCATACTTGAGATCTTTAAATGAGGTATGGAAGTTTCAACCAGTGAAAAGAAACATACCTTCACATTAAGAAATTCTCCAGGTTGAAAATCCATGATCTATACACATAAATCATAAGAGATGCCAAATCATTAAAAATCAGTAAGGTTTATAACCCAAAAATTTGTTGACATCAAATGGAAACTTTTACAAATTTCAACAGTGTGTAAAGAAGTTAAGTCCTACGAGCAGCGAAAAAAGAAGGGTGTACCTAACAAATACATGGTAATTTGTTATCGAAGAACAGATTCTCTAATAGCTACACCTCAATTTCAAAGTCTCCCCCTCCCAAAATCACAAGGAAAAAGGGGCAAATATAAGACACTATAGTACAACAGCAGTAGCACTTCGTAAGTGTACAACAGTAGCACTTTCCAATCCATGGGAGATTACACTTGCCTAATCAAATATCCTGAACCACATCAACTGGCTCCAACAATACAAAATTTTTATTATATTTCTGATTCCATTAATTCAAAACATGGGACAAAAATTTGAAATCCAAATGTTTTATGTAGTCTACATTCCTTATTGCCCTCTCTAGTCAATGGATGAGTGCCTATGTAGAAAAATCTCTTTTTGTTTGTAAGATGGCTCCAACAAGTAATGATCATAAACACCTTGGAATGGAATCATTTAATTTCAAAGGGCAAATCATGACTTACATGGATATTAAAATCATAAGGCAAAGATTGGGGAAGAAGCTTCTTAAGTTCGAAAACCTGTCAAAAAATAAAGAGCAAATCTGAACACTCACACTATTGTCAAAAAACAAAAAACAAGAAAGATAATAATAATGGAGATGTATAAAGCATATCTGTTATTGGCAGATTTTTGAGAGGAAGGAGAATCAGAAAGGAAAGAAATGGAAAATGACAGAATTCAATGATTTCTCAGAGGAATATACAGAATAAGTAAACAACTATTTGATAGCCTAAAGGATGATCCAGCAAAGTCATGAATATTTATGGAAAACGAACATGCATACACAGGAACATTCATTCTTGATCAAACCTTAATCTCAAACTTCTGTTCCATTCTTGATGCAGGAACATCCATGATTAAGTCCGAGGCAGTAAGATCGAGATGAATATTTGACTAGGCTTGGTCCAAAACTCTCAGTCCTAAATCTCATTTTCAGGCTGTTTGATAAAGAGCCATGTGAGACTATACAATATGAAAGGCTGTAACTTCAGCCTCATCATAACCCTGCTTTATTAATTTAATGGTCTTGTAGCATCCATCTTTCTACAATTTATCGATACAAGCAGTTTATTTGATCCGTGAACTACAATTGCAGACTTAGGTCCTATTTTCTGCTCTATTGTTTGGTTCATTTCCTTAGGATGTTAATTATGCCATGTGTAGGTTAAGAGACAGATATAGCATGTGTAGATGTGATTTTACTTCCAACCACTCATTAGAGGCCATGTACACTAAGATCCAAAAAATACCTCTCCTGGAGTTTCAAGAAGTGGTTGCTTGTCTGTTGAACCAACAATTTGCTCAGTCTTATGGTGTTCAAGAGAAGCATACCTAAAAAGATATAAAAATAAGGGTGTTCACAATTATTCACAACACTGAAGGTGCTATATGTCAAAACAATAAGTGAGCTTGACAGAAACTGAAATAACTATAATTCACAAAATACATAGGCTTCACAGCAATTATCTTAGTCTTAACACGCAACAGCAAAATTTTAATTCCAAATTTAATTGGCATTGGTCAACATGAATCTTTTTTCACCATTCCATTCTATTATGAACTACGTTCTGGGTGATATCTAATTCTTCTAAAAATCTTGCAATACAGAAATCTTAAATATAAACATACAAGTCAACAAGTTCCAGTCATGAGACTGCAGCATAAGAATGATCAAAGCAAAACATGGATATTAATAAAAAATTTCAGTTAAACATAATTTCCAGGGACCAAACCTCCGCTCAAAGACAACAATAGTAGCAGATGAATCACACTCCAAGGAATGTTCAAAGTTAGGAGGAAGGTAAGCAAATGAATCCACCTACACGGTACAAAGCATAACATCAGATTTAGAGTCCTCAACTCAAAAATTAGAATAGATACTCTTTAGATAAGGTTAAGAGCTACAAAACTCTATAAATACACCTAGAGTGTCAACACATGCCCTCTACACCTAATGCATAGAAAGCAAATGCTTACCACCAGTTTGTGTATCGCACCAGTTGCATTAATAAGAGTTGCAGAACCCTGAACCATGAATATGAACCTAATTGATTTCGGACATGCAAGAATAGTCAGGATTAGTCTTACATCAGACCCACAGGCAATGAAAACATGCCAGAAATTTAGAAACAAAGTCAATGCCTCTCTACACCCTCCGGAGGGAGACCTGATCTTGAATTTTCTGCATAGCATATAGCCTATGTTAGTAACCAGAAAGAAAAATTAGTAAAATGCACAAATTGCTGTAAATTTTCTTCATGAATGGTACAAATTTTTTCTGTTTAACAGGAATCACAAATTGAGAATGAAGTAGGTTAACCTGCCAAAGAGTTTCCATCAAAATATTAAATATATGATTCTCACATGCTAAAAATGATCGTTACTGCATATATTTTCCTTTCGAGATGACCTCAAAGATAAAATAAAAAGTCCCATATAATCATGACTATTGCATCATACAGATCAGCAATTCTTTGAGATCGCAAAAATAAATAAAGACATAGAGAAGAAATCAAAGATCAATTTGAGGTCAAAATGCTCCACAATTTGAGCTACACAATCCAGGATACACAACTATGAACATGCAACTCCCTTAATTTCCTACAGCTATCATCTACTTGACTACTAGCAGGTCATGTTTGTCAGGAAAAAGGAGGATGTTATAAACTAGAAATCTAACCAAACATCCTTATAAGGTGCAGAGCATACAAATAAAAAGAAGAGAATCACTTGGGAATATGTTCAATTGGTAAACAAGTGTTATGGTTGGTTAATCACGGTTATTTTGCAGTGTCAATAAAAGTGGAACTTACAATTAATCAAAGCAATTCTTTCAGTCCGCAATATTCTGCCCATTTACAGCATGGCTTAATTTTGTGGTGTGAGTGGGAACGATAATGTAATACACAGCAGGTGAGAAAAAAGGAGGAAACAATGCTGAGACTGGATTATGTTTGTATGATGATAATTAAGATGTGACTGGAGATTTAATTTATCTCTGAAAACTTCTCTTAAGGGAAGACACAGAGTTTTATTTTTGCCAAAACATTTACTTACAGTAGAGCACCGATCATGAATTTAGATGTAAGGTATCCCCCATGAACAACAATTGAGAACACAAACAAATCATATACAAATATGAGCAAACCTTGCAACTTTGCCAGGTACATCACAAAGTGTGAGCCCATGGCTGGTGTGATTAAATATGCACCTAATGTGTTCTTCCTGTCAAAGAAATCCAAATGAGTAAACCAGCAAACAAAGTATGAATTGCTAACAACAATTAAAAAGCAAAACTGAAGGTATACCACTCTGGTAAAGGACTGAACACATGACTTTCAGGTGTAATTAAAGCATGGTCTGGCTTAAACACACTGCGAGTGAAGCCTGGCAAGTCTGCAAGAAAAAACCAAATTAAACTTCAGGGGCCATAGCTCTCTCTTGCTTTTTGCCAGTCATTTAAATAAATAACAGGCACTCACGTAGTTTCTATAAACATGAATATCCCACAAGCCAAACAATCTTATATGACACATAGACACACATCCATTTCGTGGCTAAGCATCAAATAAAAGTTATCAAAACTTGAAAAATAAAAAGTTCATCAAAAGACGATGTCCTGCCTGTGTTTACTTCCTCCTTTTGTTTTCTCCCATTTGGTAAACAATGTGCCTGGCAATGGTATCAATCCTGTTAGCATTTAATATGTGATCCATTCTAGAGACTCGTCCAAAAGCTTAAACTTTGAGTTGAATGATTTCTTGATATGGCATAGAGCTTTTATGAACGAGAGATATTAAGTTCAAACCATTGTGCCCTCCCAGTTAATAGTAACTTTCTACCAGTAAGGTGAATCTGCCCTTTGTTCAACCTTTCAGCCCAATGAGCTTACATGTGAGGAGGGCATGTTATAGTTCAATATATGATCATTTCGGGGCCTCACCCAAAAACTTAGGCTTCTTCATTGAATGGTTTCTTGATAAATCCAATGTATCGCCTCTCGTTAATTCAAGAATCCACAAGAACTAACAAGTTTCTACACCAACAATTACACCTTATGCAGAAATACAGGGAGCATAAGTAGGGAAATATAAAAAAAAAAAAAAACATAAAACAAGAACTTGCCTTGAAGATGAGAGGGAGATAGTGTGGGATTTGTGACTTTCCAGTAGAGGGGTTTGGATTTAACTTCAGAATCAACTCTGGAAGGTGCAAGGCAGAACCCTCCATCAGTACAAGCAACTTTGACTAAACCTGAAAAAAAAAAAAAAATCAGTTAACATCTCAATTAATCAATATCCCAAAAGACAGTGAGACGAAAAGAAATTTCACTTCCTGTTAGGCAATAGAGAAAGTGGGAATCAAAGGAAAAGACTCAACCTTTACTCAAAAAAGACAGAAAACACTTCAAATATGAACCCAACAGGAATCGAAAGCTAGGAACACAGAAAGAAAAAAAATCTTTGCTCTAGAATGATATCAAAGAACTGAAAGCCGGAAAGAGTAGAACGTTTGAGAAAAGTGAAGGTCTTTTGATGCGATATACTACAACGTAGGACCCATCTTGTATATATGTGCGCGGTTGTGTTTTCCTGTCAGGAAGGTGAGTGGAAGTACTTGATAATGACAGATAAACGAAAAGGAGGCGGCGGAGCCAGAGAGAATCTAGCGAGAGCCGTCGCGCCGCAGTTGGCATTTCCTTTAGCTTGTATTTCCTCCGGTCCGGCAGCAGTCGGTGGCAGTCAGAACCGAAAAGCAGTTTCGCTGTTTCTTTTGTTTTGATCTGAGTTGCTCTATTTTTCCACTGATTGAATCTACGCCGCACGATCAACTTCGACGAATGGCTTCTTTTACCGTCGATTTTTTTTTTTTTTTCTAAATACGAGGTTAAGATAAGTGTCACGCTGTAAAAAAAAAAAAAAAAGCGCAAGCAAAAGTGCTAACGGAGAAACAGGGCACAGATATCAGCGGCACCTGTACAAAACTTCTGTAAACCTGGCAAGTGTGACGATTTCAAGCCTAGTTGCTCCAAGGGAGTTGATTTCGGTATATGGTGTATTCGAATTTAGAATGTAATTTATTTTTAAATTTTATTTAATAATTTAAAATTTTAAAGAAAATAACTTTTTTTTTATTTTGAATATAATCAAGATAGATAAAATGTATAGAGAGTGACGGTGAGAGATCCACTAGGTGTCAACATAATCACTGCCTATGTGAGCACCCTATTAAAGAAATTACCTTAAGGATTTGGGACATGTAATTTGAATCAAACATATCTTTGGATTATTACATGCCAGATCAAGTTACAATTGAATAGAAGATACTTATGGATCAATACAATGACTGTGCCCTTTATTTCAAATCATATGCAATAGGATCAAATAAAGAGTATTTCTTCATTTCTCCTAGGTACATAGTAAATGCCTTCAAATAATTGTGAATATTGGCTATGCTTTCTTAATTAGTTTGCCGAACCAGCTTTGAAAACAATCCCTTCTCCTTCTTCTTTTGCACCTGGAAGCGTTTGATGAAACATAGCAAATCCACAGAGACAGCTTCAGCAAATAAATGAAAAAGAAAAAAAGAAAAATACAAAAAAGAAAAGGGAAACTCATGGTCAAATTCAATGACTTGTATTATTGCACCTTCATGCTTTTCATGGCAGCTTGTATGGAAATGCTTGTGGACCCAGTATTATGCTTCTTTTGCTTCGTTGATTTCACAACTTGGACACACTTACAAGGTCGGCAGAAATTCGATAAGACCAGTTTCCAATTTCCGGGAGTGGGAGTCCCTAAACGTTTTGGCTTTCCTTTGTTAGGGACAATCTACCAAAATGAAAGTATCAATTAACATCCCAATGCACGAATATTTTGAATTTAAATATTAGAAAAATAAATAGTATAAAAAAATGAATTTATATTGTGATATTTTGGATTGACTCACCATAAAAAATTAACAAAAATATTTTAATATATGAGATCAATTGTGTTGAAAAATATAAATAGAGAAAAGTATAATACAGCTAGGGAGGCTGGTGGTAACATAAATTAGAGCTATATAATGAGATTTGTTTGTTTAGTAGTGATTTCCTATAAAATATGCAGAACGAAATTGAAGGTCAGGCTAATATGCTTAAAACACCAATTATTTGGCCTACATAGAAATTTGGTAACTGTGGAAAAGGCCACTCTCAGCTATCAAATTGACAACCCTAATTCAGATAAAGAAATTAATTTATCTCTTACATTTTTTGTAGGTTGCCGGGTGTTATTGGGAGGACTAGGCTGCTTTGGCTGAAAGAACGAGGTTGTTGCCGATTGAGCAGACCCCGCTCGAAGGCTTTGTAAATGGAGAAGAAGACAAGCTCTTCTGTTGTGTCCTTGGCCGGCAACATCGGCAGCATCGCCGCGACAGTCCTTTTGCACACTTTTCTCTTGTTTGATGCCGTGATGGACGCAGACGTGGTGGTGGTGGTGGTGGTGGACATGGTGATGCTGATCACGAGGCCCTTTTGAAGGTAACACGTTGTACTTTTTCCTCGGCTTCTCCTCGTACACCTTCACTAGCACTGCCTTCCCTTGGAAGAAGTTCGGCTGAGATTCAATATAAACATCTTTATCAACAAATGTATTCATTTCCCAAGCTCTTAAACACACTTCGATTTTGTTCCCAATTTAATTGGACCCCGAATTAACAGAATTCTCGTGGACTCACGATCTAGTCATAAAGATGAAGTCTTTCGTCATAAAAATAAAAGAAAAAAGAATACGAGCAATGAAAAAAAAAAAAAAAAACAAAGAAAGAAAGAAAATGAAAGCAAAAACAGAGAGAGATCAATTACTGGTTTGGGGTTCATGGCTGATTGGAGGAGACTATGCTTTGGTTTCAATCTTCTTGTTCCTGTATTTGTGAATCTGTCGTGTATAGAGATATGTGGTTATATAGGTTGGTCGGTTATGTATACACGACATAGACTGATATCCGTAAGATATGATACCTATAAAAGAGTTATGTGCTGAAAACTCTGGACCTAATGTACTACAATACCCTCAATTTTTCTTAATATTTTTCAATCATAAAATAACCTTTTACATTTGATTTATTGGTAAATTTTCATTAAGTATGATATTTATTGGATGAAATTCTAGTACCCAAAAAAAACCCTAAACACATCTAGTTCATTCATATTGACTTATGTTTATTGATTTGCTGATATTTATGGGATATAATTCAATTTAAATAGTATTGATATTGAAATGCTAATACTAAAAGGGAAATTGATCCTTATTCATTGAGTGGTTAATATTTATTGGATGTAATTCGTTATCAACAATATTAATATTCAAAATCTACTATGAAAAAGAATTCTAATAATAGAAGGTAAAAAAAAAAAATTAAATTTCATATAGATGTGGGCTACGCAATTTAATTGTTCTAAAATAATTAGTTAAAAATTTAAGAATCAATTTTATTAAAAACATTGTGATTTATGTGTATGCACATGCACAAAATGCAGAATTTACAGGTTGTATATATACCAAATTTTGTATGCATGCATGACGAGGGTACTGATGCGGAAAATCCCAAATAGACGTGGCTTAAGGACCCAACGCACACAATGAATCAAAAAACAACCAGGAAAGCTAAATCAGAGTTTAATAACACAAACCCTAGACCCAAAATTCGAAGGAACACGAACCTAGGGTATTCAAGATGGATATGGACGTCACACTCCAGAAGAGGAAGGAATTGGGAGTGATAAGTCGGTTTGAACGCCACAAGAAGAAAACCTCTTGATAAGTTCTTTAGTTCTCAAAAGAACCGAAGGAGAAACCCTTACTTTCTATTTCACTGAAAGTTGTCTGATATCTTGATTTTCTGATTTTCAAAGCTTACAAGGGGTGCCTATTTATAAGCTTAGATAGCAATCCTAAAGAGGAAGAATTCCTATTTAGGAGAAATCCCTATTTTGGAGGAATTTCGGAATATTTCCAGCACATACGATAAACTCCTAATTTGGAGTGACTACTATTATTAGTCCTAATATTTTAATTACTCTAATGATATTAATAAGGCCTGGACTTTCTTCTAAATTTAAATTCGCACCATTTGAAGCTGGGTTGGCCTGAGCGTCCTGAATCAGGCCATTTAGTGCTTCTTTAATCTTTCTGGTCCTATCTCGTGTTATTGGGCCTTCTGGAATGTGCAATGGACCTCTTGCATCCATTGAAGCCCTAACTCATGTTATTGGGCCTTCTAGGATGTGTAATGGACCTCTTGGATCAATTGAAGTTCTAACTCATGTTATTAGACCTTCTGAAATGTGCAATGGATTTTTTACTTCTTTTGAAGCCTTCCACCCTTCGTGTATACGGTTCTCATCAGTGGGCATCCATCTGTCTTGGAGATCGAAGCGATTGCGGGCCATTACATTCGATGCTTGCGTTTTTGGATCTATCAAAGAATTATATTACTTGCCGGATGATATATATGAGTATTAGACACTTCAATCAGTGGTATGTTTTTGAAATTTTAATTTTATTAAAATATTAAAAAAATTATAAATTAGTGAGTATGTTAATATCAAATATAATAAATATATTTAAAAAAATAAAAATTTAATCTAATATTTAGATATTTTTAACATTAAGTAAATATGATACCATAAACATTTTTAAATTTTAATAATATATATTTCAATAATATATATATATATATATATATATATATATATATATATATAATATGATACCATAAGTAAATATTTTTTTGTTTCAGTTTAATTGGCACAAGACTTAAACTTAAAACTTTAGTCTTGAAATCAGTTTTAGTACTATTAAATTAAAATTCATTGGTAACCTAAAAATATTAATGCAATGGATACACATGGACAATTATAATATAAATATATGTGTGTAATATAAATATTTTTAATGATTTTAGCATTTTTCATCAAATAACCAAAAAAATTTATTATATTATATTATTTTTCATTTAGTATTTTGAAGTACTTAAAAAATATTAGATATAATTATAATATTCAAATAAATTATAAATAAAAAATCCAATTTAAGCATTAAAATAAAAAAAATTATTAATTGTATTATGTTTTTTATTAGAAATTATTTATTAATATATTCATAGAAAAAATTATTAAATTTATGAGTTTATAAATTTTTAAATTACTTTTATATATATTTGACACATTAATTATAAGTATCCAACACATATTTGATTTTTTTATTGAACTCGTTTTGATGTGCTTTATACAGACACTCGTCCTTCTAAAATTATCTTGTTTGGGGCAAATTGACCATAAAGCTGAAAACATTTGGCCAAGTTGTCAGACTCCTGTGTCCTTTAAAAGTTGAACATTTTACAGGGTTCATTTCAATTTATATAGAATAGAAAATGAATATCCATGTATATGTCAGGGTCCTACTTAATTAAGAAAAAGATTGCTTAGGGTACATACACACACTAGACTCGCATCTTTCTCAGTTTTTTTTAGTTGATGTAAATGTTTTTATCGCTAATTTTCAAGACTAATAGCCCAGTAATTTTATCGCTAGATCGATCAGCTAGTGGCTTACATACACATCTTTGCTTTCTACATATCATCTTAAGTCAAAGCACCTATCGCCATTAGCCGGTCGTATCCAAATTCAACCCAAGTTGTTAGATTTAAGTCCTGGGGTTAGTCGTGTTACACATGCTGCTATCCTGAGAGGTTGGAACTTGGAAGCATGAAGCAGATCTTATGTTCTGTCGTTCATCTGCAATTGTGCTCCCTGGTTGTTGATGATAATTTGCTATCCATAAGAATAAGAAGTTGACCGAAGAGGACATGTAAACAGTAACTAAGAGATGGAATTTTAAGCAGCTTAGTGTCAAATAAATAGATAAGCATATTTTTGTAGATCCTCAACTTTTTCTGCAAATTCTGATGCATGCCTGTCAGTTTTCCAGTTACATGAGTCATAAGTAATGAGTTTTCAGGATGTAATATATGGCACGCCAGCATGTTTAGTAACTCATCTACGCATTATGTTTGCACACAAAAATTTGATAATAAAGTGACAATGCATGGTATGGTTGAGAAGAACTAGGCTATAGTGGGACAGAAAACTTAGATTACAATAGCTTCTAGCAAAAGAGAAAAAAAAAAAAAAACAGTAACATAAAATTCAAAAGGATACCAACAGTTAGAGGCTAATGCTTATATGATGGCCATGGCCATCTGGCTATTCCCTCCGGGAACTGCTAGAGATATGATCCAGCCACGTTGCTTGCCATTACTTCCTAGAAAGTTGTCTCTTCCAGCAGCTTCTTTAGACTTTCTATATCTTCATTCTTCCGGATAAGTAGAATTCCTACTGCTACTACAAAAAATAGAGTCTAGCAGAAAAAGTGCCCATTAGATCAACCAGACCAACACCAGTCAAGCTATCAACCAGATAATCCATGAAGTATCCAATCATTGCAGCCCTACCTGCATCTCATGAATCCACCTTGGTTAGATTGTCAGCCAGTGGGCTGTAAAAATCATTATGCATACAAGAGCTTTACAAACCATTTAGCAATTCTGCCTCAAGGAGATAGAATCTTTTCCTCTTTGCCCACCACGGTATAACTGATATGTCAAAAACTACAAGGTCATCATTACCGGTCAATTCAGGGTTACCCTCGAGCCATTTTCTCTGCCTAACCCCTGAAAAGATTACACAAGTATGCCAACCAGATACCAAGTAGTCCTATGAAGAGATACAGAAAATTAAAGAAGAAGGATATAATCTCAAGTTATCACATCATTAGTTCAATCAATCCATCTTCCTTCAGAGAACAAAAAAATTCTATAGAAAACACATAACAAAGATATTCCAGCCACAAGCATAAGTGCAGCAAGGCTATCACCCAGGTTTTTTTTTTTTTTTTTGTCACACCACCCTTTGTCGATGATAACATATATATGTTTGGATGTATTCATTCACTCCATAGTCTACTAGAAAATGGGCATTGCATTGTGACAGCAAGCAATGGTGTCCTCAAAACTTGTCATCCAGAAAAGGGGCAGAAAAAAAATGAAGATTCATGTGTTGTTACATGTAGTATATTGAGATTTCAAGTGTGAGTTGTCTGGTGTGTGGTTAAGAAATCCTACATTGAAAGTAAGGAGAGAAGTAGGTAATAAATAAGTAGGAGATACCCATAAACCTACCCTAAATTTGTCGCTTACCTGGATCCTTCCTAGGCTAATTAACTCTAATCATTACAGCATTCTTTTCCACTCAACCCTGCACAGGCACAATCCCAATGACTCATTTTCTCATGAAATCATTTTGAACCCCGGGTTTTCAGTTACTGTCTAGTTCAGTGCACCGAGCACACACGCTCATATGCTGCTATTTAGATACCATCTTTCAGGCCAGTGTAACTGAAATTGCGATAGTCGTCACATATTCTTAACAGGATAACGATTATGAACTTACACAAGAAAAAAGGAGAGCAGTTGGTAATGGCTGTTACTGTCAAATTTCATCAGACATTTACCTTTGTATGAACTAGAATCAATTATATAGTACCTACGTTAACAAAAACCACTTTCTCTGTTTCCGTCCACTCATAAAGAGACCGATTAAAGTGCAAAACGACCAACTCAAGGAAAAACAACAGGATCCATCTAAAAGAACAATAACACGAAATAGACAAGTTAATCAAACAATTAACGAAAAACCGAACTGCTCAACAGCATCCTTATCAGTTTTCCCATCTTTCTGAAACAGCTTCAAATCCCAAGTCCATCTGGGGTCCGCAAATGTTCTCTCCACCTTTACAACCGCCTCTTCCGCCACAGCTCCATTATTCCCTAAGTTGATCTCCTCGGCCACCGAAGCCGACCCAGAAGCTTCTCGTGCTGGATTTGGTTCCACTACGGTGGCAGTAGGGGCTAAAACCCCGACTCCATTGCCTATGGATGCCTTGGGGGCCAAGAGGAGAAGAAGAGGCCTTGTGGGTCCGAGAGAATGAGTGGGTTTGTGAGAGAAATGGGGGCTTGCAGAAGAGATATGGTTGTAGATGGGCTGGCTGAGGAGGAGAGAACAAGCCCATTGGCATGGACATTTCGATTTTATCTTTTCCGGAGGTTTTAGGCGTCTCTGTCAGCACATGGCTTCGGCTCCGTTCGATGGAAAGTTACCGTGGGGCAATTATAATTGGTGAGCGAGAATGACTCGGGCGGAAGACGTGTAATTCATCTAAATATTTATATATTTTATTTTGTTAAAAAAATTTAATTATTTCTTAATTATATTATATTTACGTATATTAATTACGTTACTCCTTTTTATATTATCACTGTATTTATCTTTCTTTTTAAAAAAAAAAAATACATATATGTCACTCAACCCGCAGTAAATACTTTTGTTCATTGTTTTGTAAAATTGCAGTGTTGCCCCATATGAACCTTCGGTTTACTATTGCAAAATATTAGATATTCCTTCTAATTATTAACTATATGAATGTCACAAGGAGAGGAATGCTTGACCCATTCCACACCTCGAAAACTATCGAAGAAAACTGCTTCCAAAACACCTTATATTGCCTATCGGAACGACATCTGATACTGTTGGAGTCAAAGAGACCCGGGGCCATATTCTTTGCGTTGCCTGTCGGAGTTCCATCACATGCATTAGTTAGTGCCAACTTATTGACAAACTGCAAATAGGAATTTGGCACTAATCACTCAAATGCTGATGAAAAACATTATTCTTCTTCTATTTAATTCACAACAACGTACACAGAAAGCAAGCTCTGCGTGCACAAGCATACACACTCACGGCGCAAGGCAATTTATTGTTTTGTACTCCATTTCCTTTGACGAATACCCTATCAGGTCTTCAGGTTCCAGGCACTTTTCCCCACATGACGCCTCTCCCGTTTCCGTCGATGGGCTTCAAAAGCCACCAGGTGGAAACAGATCAAGACGGCCCCAAACGTCAAAAGGAGGAACATGGTGGTTAGGTCCAGAGTTGGGAAGATTGTAAATACAGAAACGAAGTAGGAGCATGACATGAACATGGTGCAGGCTTCCAGGAAAAATGCGAATGGCAGACCCATGACTAGGACAATGATCGTGCACACTGAAGCGCAGAATCCCGCAGTGTTTAAAAGGCCGAAGTAAGAGCTCTTCCAGGACCCCATGATCATTTTTCCCGCCACGTGAGGCGGTTTGTCGTCCTGCCAGTACCCGCCTGGTGGGCTGAGGACGGCTTGGTAGGTTGCTGTTGCTATTAGAACTGCAACGACGAGGACTATGCTACGAACGTCGCCGGCAATGTTTCCGAGCTCAAAAGCATGGCCGATGACTCCCAGGTGCCGGTCTCGCCTCTGAATTAGTGAGTTCAAGAAATACGAAACCATTGATGCCCGACGCAATATGATTCCCATATGAGGGTTCTGTGCTCGGCCTTGATTCTCGAAGATGTCCATAGCTGTGGAATTTTGAAGATTCTTCGCGTCTCCGTTGACCTCATTCACCAACAACTCCGCTGCCTTCAGGTCCATTCAATCAAAATTAAGGAAGCTGACAACTAAATTAATGTTCAAGTGAAAGAGAGGAAGGGGAAGTGGGAACGAGCCTCGTGTAATGCTAAGATTACTGTAATTAGTATCACGTTGAAATTAATTCAAGCTCCGTTAATCATTAGTGTAAAAGTACCGTTTCGACAATAAGAGACAGTTTGTAAAAGCAGTGACGCTTTATTCAACTTTATAATCGAAGGAACAGTAACCAAAATTAGCGATGACGGCTATAATTGATTGCTAGGTATGGCGGCCAAAGCATGAACTGCAAAGGTCAAAGGTAAGATAGACCCATTTGCTTTTAAGACATTACTTCTGGCGGATGAACATGGCATACACAAGTAGCAGGCAAGCAATCAATTGTCATTTAATGGCACTATGTCAGAAGTCTTAATAATTTTGCATGGCCGGTTGTTCTATTTTGCAACCTGTGCGTTTTTAGAGCGTTAAAGGGGGCGGACAAGAGATAGGGGATTGGAATCAATTTGAGAGCTAACCTCGGTATAAACATTTGTGCAATTATTTCTTTTTTTCATGGTAAAGAACTATTACAATAATTAAGTTTAATACCTTTATTTATTTAAAATTTTTCCTTTAATTTCGTATTTAAACCCCCATGAACTCGTTACAGTTCAAACTTTTCGTGAAACCTTGCCTGCCAATTCTGAACTGGTAACTGGAGCGAACTCGACGTGTGATGAGAAGCGAGAGAGAGATACGGGCGTCTCGGAAAAAATCGACATACAACGCGGCCTTGTTTTGGCAAAAACCAGGAACAAACAACTGGTGACCCAATACGAAAACTCCTTAGAAAACCGAAATAAAGGAGTGGTAAAATTTCTGTTTAGAGTTCTTATATTTAGAGTTTCTCCTAAAAAATAATTCATGTGATTGGGATGGATTGCTTAACAACGATTAAAAAAAGTGATTTTTTATTAATTATAAATATATAGAAATAATCACTCAGTCTAATTATTTTTATTAATTAATTATAAATTGATAAGATCTTACAATTATAGTCAAATTGTATGAATGTATTTAGGTTGATGTATTTTAAATATAAACTTACACATTATATTATCAAAATTAATATAATTAAAATTAATGATAAAAATTATAAATATAAATTTAATAATAGAGATTCATATATAAAATGTATTATGTTAACTAAATTTATATAGATGTTCAGATGAAAAGTAATTTAATTGGAAACCAGTATGTGCCCTTATCCTACAAATAACTCCAACATGATTTGAATAAGACCCTGATGCAACTTTTTTATTGTTCTTTTTTTTTTCGAAAAAAAAAACAGAGAGAGAGAAAAACTTCTACCAACCGCATTGAAGATCCCAGCTTTAATTAGTTACTAATCCAAGCGAGTGATGTATTATAGGCTACTTTCTTTCTAAAAGTCAATGTAAAATTTATATTTATATAGTTCAAAAAAAAATTTTATCTGATATTATACCTAATTTATTTATAACATTCTCTCCCATCAAATTTATTGACATTTTCGTTAGAAATTGAGACTCTCTTACCTACTTTTTATATATAAAGTACTTGATAGAAAATACTAAAGTTGAAATTAGGTCGATTTTGATATTATTTGTTATAAAATTATTACTTTCTCCTCAAAATATAATCTATTAGAATGTACCGTAGTTATATAGTTTAAGATTTCATACTTCTTATTTAATATTCGATATATAAATCGGGTTGTACGTAAACGGTTCGTGACAGAGAGCCGCCCTTGATGCATCGGCTTTACTTGACTATCTTTTTCTTGCAATCTTTTTCTTTTCTAAAATGTGAACCGTTGAAATTTCATTCATTTAATAAAGGTGTAGAACCATGCAAAACTGATTCTGGGATTCTAGTATGTAAAATAGTAAGAACTTAGATCAAATCTGGTTGCCAAAATTAAAAGTTTAGCTATTCTATTACTCAACCGCAGTCAGTAGCAAAGACGACTAATTTTAAGCGAAGAGAAATATAATATTTAAAATACAGGCTCAGATTCTGTACAGTGCTCCAACGATGCTCCATTACATTTATTTTTGGAGCTTAGGAAGTCAGAATTCCACCATTTGTTGTTGGACAGCCTAAGAAACACTCTTATGCCTAGTGCGTCTTTTTGTATTATTTCATTTAACATCTAGGTGGACTGGCGAACAAAAAATTCTTTGTTTTTTCTTTTTCTTTTGTACCGTTTTCTATGCGGATAAAATTGGTGGATTGAAAATAAAATTATAATACGATAATTTAAAATTATCAACTGGGAGCCTAGTAGGCTGTGCTAACAGGCGTATCTTTACTTTTGGCTTATATACAAAAATTATTATTAAAATTGTATGATATATAAATTTATCATATTTACTAAAAGGTGTATTTTGATTTTTATTTTATTTAAATAAAAAATATAAAAATTTAAACTATGATTTTTTTAAATGAAGTTAAGAATAATTTTTTCTTTCTTTGAGAAAATAAAAATGGAAAAATAAAAAAATTTTAAATTTTCGTAATTTTTTTAAGAAAAAATTTAAGTTTAAAAGTATTTTTTTCTCTAACAAAAGAAATATTTAGGATTATTTTTTTAAAAATTATTTTTCTCTTCTATTTTTCTTAATTATGAATATTTATGTTGCATAGATTTTATACATATGTCAAAATTTATTAACACAAATTAGACAAATTATAATATATATTATATCATAATTAAATATAAATTGATTAATACATATGCATATTAAAATTTTAATTTTATTAAAATACTAAAAATAACTACAAATTAACTATTAAATTAATATAATATAATACAAATAGTTACAGTTTATTAACAAAATTAAAACTCAAATAAAATATTTAAATATTTTTAAAATTAAGTAGATTCTATCACATAAATTTTCACTAATTTTCTCTCAATTTTAATAATTTATATATGTATATTAGTATTATCAATTCTTATTATCATTTATCTTTTTAATTCTTTTTATATTATTTATTTTTATCTCTCATACTTTATTCTCTCTCTATTTTATTTTATTTCTCTCTCTCTCTCTCTCTCTATATATATATAGTCTTTCTTTGTTTATATAGTTTTCTCTCTTTATTTTGTATTTTTCTTTTTATCTTATATTCTATATTTAATTTTTTTCCTTATTTTACTTTATCTTTCTCTTTCTATTATATCTTTTTTCTCTCAATTTTTTGTTATAATAATTAATAATACTTTGAATTCATTATTTTAAATGATTGAAATAATATTGCAATAATTTATAACAACAATATAATATTAGTATATTAATATTAATATAAAATTTATTGTTATAAGTTTTTATTGTATAAGTTATAATTTTTCTCATTAATATATAATTTTTAAATTTTATTTAAAATTAAAATATAACATATTTTATCAATTTATAATTAATAAATTATATACTTATATTAATTTTTTTTAAAAAATCTTATTCAAGAAAAAAACAAAAGCAAACAATAAATATTATAAGATAAACAATAAACAACAAAATTAAAATATTAAATAGTAAAAACCTAACAACCTAATTAAATATGTTTAAAAATTTTTTTACTCTTTGTTTTTTCAAAAAGTTAGAAAAATAAAAATTTCTCATAATTTTATTTATTATTATTTTTTTATTATTTAATGAGCTTTTTTAAATTTTAAAGATATCAAAATTTTTAATTTATTTTAAAAATATTAATAAATTGAATTTTTTAAAACTCTTAACTTAAGTAAAATAACAATCATAATTAAAAAGTTAAATTTATTCCACCAATTAATTTAAATTTTATTCAATCCTTTCAATATAAATATTAACTAAAAAAATTTTTGAGTTAACTAAAATATTAATCATAACTAAGTAAAACATTAATTTCAATTTTATTTAACTACATTTCTCAAATTTAATATGAATATGAATTAGTTTAATTAATTGTTATTAAAAATAATTATTAATTTTTTAAGTATTTAAAACTTGTGGCAGACTAAATTTGGTTTTTTAGTGTGTGTTTATATATATATATCCCTAAAAACAACAAAAGAGAGCGGAAGAAAGAATTTGAGTCTAATAGGCTTCCTCTCTTTGTCCCTTTTTATGATTTTTAATTTGTCAATTATATTCATAATTTCTATAATCTCTCGATTTTGTTTCCTTAAAATTCGTATATAGAATAGTTTGGTTCCTTAAAAAGAAAATTCAATAAGTTTGTATTTTTAATAATTTAGCCTATTATAAAAATAAAAAATGTATATATCATTTAACACAATATGAATATTTATATTTATAAGTAATACTTGAATTTATTTATTCATATAAAGGCTGAAAATAAAAAAAAAGAAAAAAGGAGTTTTTTTTAGCCAGGAAACTTGCAAACAATCCTCAAATCAAGGCCTTTATTCTTTATGATTAGTATGGTTGGCCTTAAAGTACCCCCAAACCATTATTAGGCGTTGAAAAAGGGGTATAACTCGTATCTAATGTCGCAGCTGCCATTCCCAAACGTACCGCCAATTTTCCTATCACAGGAGCGCCGAATGCTGCGGATTACACTATTAAGACACCTCTTGCAATTGGTACGGGAAAGATCTCGGGTGCACTGAGCCAAACCATAAAGCTGGCCTGATTTTCCTAACGAGATCTGGCTGGTTGCAAATAGGCTGGGAATGGTATCATCGCCTGTACTTTGCCCGTTGCAGCGGTAGTAGCTGTTTTGATCATCAATACTGCGAAAGAAAGAATGGTCCGAGTACTTGAACATACAATTGTCGTACCAAGCAACTGCTGCTCGGTTTGAAGGACAGAGCTTTCTGATTCTGCTGCTTGCCTCCTCAATGCAGGTTTTGCAATCCCCGCCTTTGATCCCGCTTTTGCATTGAGCAAGCCCGTATGCTTGGCCATTGTCTTGGCCTACTGATACCGTACTAAAACCTGTGGGAGGGCTTCGATGTATGAGATCCTTAACAAGGTGATCCAGGTTTGACCCATAAGCTTCTTTGCTATTGAAGTGCATGCCTGAACAGGTATGGAAAATGGGGTATGTTCCTAGAACGGTTTGAAGAAGGAGAGAAAATGAGAGCAGGTAAAAAGCAGAGGAAAACCTTGCGAATGACATTTTTGCGATCAGGCCTGCGAATGGACTGATGAGTCTGAGCAGGACGTATTGTACGGTATATATAGAGAGACTGCTGCTCCATTGCGCACACATTTCGTCGGTGTCCGGTATGCTTGTAAACTTACAACTCCTTGCGAACCGTTTCTTCTTGGAAATTCCGTTCCATCCAGCAAAGAACAAGCCTCCAAACAATGGAATAATAAGAACACTTAAAAAAAAATTGCCTTCAAATTCGTGAATTTAATCAATTGTGCAGAGACGCCAAGTCTCCAAAGCATCTAAAAGAATTAATGCCAGGATAATATACCACTTACGACGTTCTTTTAGACAAGCGGTCCCATAGGCATCCCGTATAATTAGGGAAAAAGAACAAACACAAAGCTTGATTTCTAGGTAACTAAGCCAAATCACCGTTTCATGCACGATACATCAGGTGTAAAAAGACAGCAAGCATGTGCCCTTTTCTGTCACAATTCAGTTTTTTCTTTTCCTTTCTGTCAAATTGTTGCAATTTTGATCAATTCCCGTAAGTGGAACTCCATTAACCTGCCTTCTCCTGCATATTTTCGCGAGCAATCGACTTTGTGTCTTGGCTAAATCTGCACATCATTTAGATCAAATTCAATATCCTAGAACAAATCACCCTTACAGGCTTAATCCCTCACTTGCAGTTCTCCGAACTTAGACGAACAGAAGGTTTCATTTGCTCTTAAAGGACAAAGTTTGGGTTCCCAATCCCTCAAATTCCCTCATCATAATTCCATGTCACACATATTCAGCTTTCAGGATTGTCTAATGATGGTCACTAGTTATGTTCTTCTTACGTCATGCTTGATGCTAAGGTTTATATTCGGCATCTCTGTAGGCGGCCACAGAACAATGCAGCACCCGAAATGTATCTAGTTGTCTATATATGCACACGCCGGCATTGGGGGTTAGCTCTTTTTGTTTGTTATTTTTCCTTTTCTGGATGAGCATTTCTCGCGAATTTGGTTGACTTAGCTATTGATTCCTCGAGGCAGCAATAAAGTCTCCAAATAATGGGATCCTGGCCATACTTTACAAATGAAAGCAACATTCCTCGCACTCCCTCTGTTGGTATTGGATCCCGTATTCTCGGCTTGCAATATTTCCGCTATTATTATAAACGGGGAGGAGACTCCTAATTTAATTTCTTTTTAAAGAATTAAATTAACTTAAATATTTTAAATGGGCATTTTGTTATTCAAATATCACATTTATTCACATGGTGCAGGCTTCGATGAATTACGAAAATGGCAGACCCATGACCAGGACAATGATCGTGCACACGGAAGCACAGAATCCCGCGGTGTTTAAAAGTCCAAAGTAAGAGCTTTCCCAGGACCCCATGATCATTTTTCCAGCCACGTGCGGTGGATTGCTCTCCTGCCAGTACCCGCCTGGTGGGCTGAGGACGACTTGGTAGGTTGCTGTTCCTATTAGGACTGCAACGACAAGGACTACGCTACGAATGTCGGCGGCAATGTTTCCGAGGCCACAAGCGTGGCCCGTGACTCCCAGGTGCCGGTCTCCCCTCTGAATTAGTGAGTTCAAGAAATATGACACCATTGATACCCGGCGCAATACGATTCCCATATCGGGGTTCTGTGCTTGGCCTTGATTCCCGAAGATGTCCATGGCTGTGGAATTTTGAAGATTCTTCGCGTCCCCGTCGACCTCATTCACCAACAACTCTGCTGCCTTCATGTTTATTCAATCAAAATTAAGGAAGCTGACGACTAAATTAATGTTCAAGTGAAAGAAAGGAAAGGAAAGTGGGAACGAGTCCCGTGTAATCCTAAGATTCTTCATTTTATAAGAAAGAAAGAAGGGAATATTCGGAATTGGGACATGCGTTCAGTGAATTTGTGGGTACTGCAACGTGTAGATGGTGTTGCCCTCTTCATCTTTCCAATTTGGAGTTGCTTATACGTTTGGAGTAGACATTTTCTCGTCTTACTTACACAGTTACGTTGAAAACGACGATCAAGAACAATAAAATTATTCTACTAGTATGGGAAACTGGTTTGAAACTTCCTGTTGCTGCCTGAAACTGCACTTCCTCGATTGGTCGCAGCAACCACAAAGTATACAAAATTGGGATTTCTATCAAACCAATGGTTATGTTAATTGAAGAGATTGATACCTGCATCCTTTTTTGATAAAGTAAAATGAAAAAGTAAGGGTAGTATTTTTAATTTTAATATAAAAATTTATAATTATTAAAAGAATAAATTTCAAAAATTTGTATTTAACATTATTTAATATTTGGGCAGACATTTAAGTCTGCAATTTCATCAAAATGACTTGTAAGATTTTTTTTTTTTTGGACCATATAATATATGGGATTAATGTGCACAATCAATTGAGATTAACATATTCTATAAGAGATGGATATTAAATCGGTTCACCTGAGTTATTTATTTATTTTGGTAAATAGGGTCTCGCAAGGTTAGAAGAAACTAAATAAATGGGATATTGCCCGGCCTGAAAGTTGTTGGCATAAAGGCCCTTGATAGAAGTTTACCTTGAATTCAAAATACCGACTTACGGCACGTGTAGGACGAATTTTTATTTCTTTATTTACTGTTTTCCTTCTTTTGCACGTGGCTGCTTCCTAATGAACCAAACCGAATCTAATTATGGTTTATTTAATAGACGAGTCTTAAAATATGGCTTGGTATTGGTATCTCTTAGCTAGCAAGCCAACCGAGCCTAATGTTTTGAATTAAAATTAAAAAAATTTATTATTATAAATAGAACCAAAATGAAAAATATATATATATCTATTTTAATAAAATTAATTGATTAAAAAATAAACATTTATTTTAATTTATAATTATAAATATATGATATTAATTTGAAAAGTTATTTACCAAATCTTCTCTAATAATACACTAAATAAAATTTTCAATAACTTACTCAATAAATTAAATGAGCCAAATTTGTCTTTATTCAACTTACATATTATATTAAAGTTTTTATGCAAATGAACAAATAAGAACGAATTCTTATCAAACTGAGCTATAAGCCCCCAGACCAACATGTTGATTTACTAGGTTGGTTTGTGAAATTATTCATCTGCTGCTTTAACTTTTGTTGAGACTGGCGAATTGTTAAACATTCTTAAACGGTGGAGGCCTATTCAAATAATTTTCTAATCCTTTCAACTCTCACCAAATATATTCTAAGGACTTCCAAGTGTTTAGTGTTAAGCGAAATACGCCTGATAAAATCTGTTTTAGTATGACGTTGGAACTAATTCAGGCTCCGTTAATGATTAGTGTAAGAGTACCGCTTCGACAATAAGGGATGGTTCGTAAAAGCAGTGACGCTTTATTCAACTTGATTATCGAATTAACAATAATCAAAATTAGCGATGACTGGCTCCAATTAATTGCTAGATATGGCGGCCGTATCTTGAATTGTATAGGTCAGAGATAAGATGGACCCATTTGTTTTTAAGAAATTACTTCTGGCGGATGAACATGACATACACAAGTAGGCTGTGTAATGGGCGAAAGTAAGTTTAATTCTTGAGTGTGTGTTTCTATAGATATATATGTATATATATATAGATCCCCAAAAACAACAAAAGAGAAAGGAAGAAAGAATTGTTGAGTCTTATGGTCTTCCTCTCTTTGTATCTTTTTCTGATTTTTAATTTGCCAATTATACTCATAATTTATATAATCCTTTGATTTTATTTCTCCAAAGTTTCTATATAGAATGGCTTGGTTCCTTAAAAAGAAATTTCAAAAAATCTGTTTCTTCAATAATTTGGCCTGCTATAAAAAATAGAAAAATATATCTTTTAATGCAACATCAATATTCTTAAGTATAAAGTAGAGAAATTTGAATTTATTTTTTTATATAAAATATATCATTTAATATAGTATGAATATTTATAAGTATAAAATAGAAAGGTTTGAATTTATTTTTTTTTGTATAATTGGAAACATTTTTTTAGAAAAAAAAAAAGAAAAAGAAAAGAAAACGGAGCTTCTTTTAGCCAGGAAACTTGCAAACAATCCTCAAATCAAGGCCTTTATTCTTTATGATTAGTATGGTTGGCCTTAAGGCACACCCAAACCATTATTAAGCATTGAAAAAGGGGTATAACTCGTATCTAATGTTGCAGCTGCCATTCGCAAACGTTCCGCCAGTTTTCCTGTCGCAGACGCTGCGAATGCTGCGGATTACACCGTTAAGACACCTCTTGCAATGGGTAGGGGAAAGATCTCGGGTGCACTGAGCCAAACCATAAAGCTGGCCTGATTTTCCTAACGAGATCTTGCTGGTTGCAAATAGGCTGGGGCTTCCCTGAGCCTTCGAGACCAACCCGCGAAACAATGCGTCTTTTCTCTGATGAAATTTTTTGGTATCATCGCCCGTACTTTTCCTGTTGCAGCGATAGTAGCTGTTTTGATCATCAATACTGCGAAAGAAAGAGTGGTCGGAGTACTTGAACATACAATTGTCGTACCAACCAACTGCTGCTCGGTTTGAAGGACAGAGCTTTCTGATCGTGCTGCTTGCCTCCTCAATGCAGGTTTTGCAATCCCCGGCTGTGATCCCGCTTTTGCATTGAGCAAGCCCGTATGCTTGGCCATTGTCTTGGCCTACTGATGCCGTACTAAAACCAGTGGGAGGGCTTCGAAGTATGAGATCCTCAACAAGGTGATCCAGGTTTGAACCATAAGCTTATCTGCTATCGAAGGAAGTGCCTGAACAGGTATGGAAAATGGGGTATTTTGCTAGAACGGTTTGAAGAAGGAGAGAAAATGAGAGTAGGTAAAAAGCGGAGGAAAACCTTGTGAAAGACATGTTTGCGATCAGGCCCGCGAATGGACTGATGAGTTTGAGCATGGGCTATTGCACGGTATATATAGAGAGACTGCTGCTCCAGTGCGCACACATTTCGTCGGTGTCCGGTATGCTTGTAAACTCACAACTCCTTGTGAACCGTTTCTTCTTGGAAATTCTGTTCCATCCGGCAAAGAACAAGCCTCCAAACAATGGAATAATAAGAACACTTAAAAAAACAAAAAAAAATTAACTTCGAATTCGTGAATTTAATCAGTTGTGCAGAGACGCCGAGTCTCCAGAGCATCTAACTAAAAGAATCATTGCCAGGGAAATATACCACATGCGACGTTCTTTAAGACAAGCAGTGCCATAGGCATCCCCGTAGAATTGGGGAAAAAAACAAACACAAAGCTTGATTTCTAGGTAACCAAGCCAAATTACCGTTTCATACAGGATTACATCAGATATAGAAAGACAGCTGGCTAAATCTGCTCATCATTTAGATGAAATTCAATATTCTAGAACAAATCACCCTTACAGGCTTAATCCCTTACTTGCAGTTCTCTAAACTTAGACGAACAGAAGCTTTCATTTGCTCTTAGAGGACAGAGTGGGGGTTCCCAGTCCCTCAAATTTCCACAAAATGTACCCAAAAAATCATATATATATATATCGTCATAATTCCATGTCACACATGTTCATCTTTCAGGATTATGCTAAGGTTTATATTCGGCTAGCTCTCTTTGTTTGTTATTTTTCCATTTTTGGATGAACATTTCTCGCGAATTTGGTGGACTTAGCTATTGATTTCTCGAGGCAGCAATAAAGTCTCCAAATAAGGGGATCCTGGCCATTCTTTAGAAATGAAAGCAACAAAACCCAACTGGGGGGCCTTTCTTGCATTCCCTCTGTTGGTATTGGATCCGGTATTCTTGGCTCGCAATATTTCCGCTATTATTATATACGGGCAGGAGATTCATCATTTAATTTATTTAATTTCTTTTTGAAAGAGTTAAATTAACTCAAATATTTTAAATTGGTTATATTTTTATTCAAATGTCACATTTATTTATTTTTTTAAAATTTTAAATAATTTATTACTTAAATTATAAAAATTATGTAAAAAATTTAAAATTTGAATGACAGTATTATTCGTTTAAAAGACTCTTTAAATCTAATATTTTTAAATTAAATATAATTTTTATTACATATTTTTTAAATTTTAAATAATTTATTAATTAAATTATAAAAATTACATAAAAAGATATTAAATTTGAATAATATTAAATTTTATTTAAATAATTACTCAAATTAAATATTTTTATTTAAATCTAAATTACTTTTACTTTTTTTTGTATTTTTAGTAACTTATTTTTTAGTTTATATAAATTAAATTTTAAAAAGTTATTTAAATTTAAATTTTTTATTTAAATCTGAATTATTTTTTCTTGAAATTTATTATTTAAATTAAGTTAAAATTTAAATTTAAATAATATTAAAATTAATTTAAACATTTATTTAATAAAAAAATAATTATGTCAAAAGAATTTATTTAATTTTTTTTAAGAAAAGATAGATTTATTTGACTTACACTAAAATGGAAGTAAGATTGTTTAATTATTTTATTTTATTTATTTATCTAGTAATCTTACTTTTTATAAAATAAAAAAAAAACACTACCATGTCAATATTTTTTTGAAAAAAAATAAAATTAACAATTGCCTTCGCCAATTCTTTCTTTGGACGCGTCCCCACTTTGCGAGCCATCGATGAGCCCGGGCAGCAACGGGCAAATTCGAGAGAGAGAGAGGAAGAGAGAGAGAGAGAGAGAGAGATTCGTTTTTGCGGCGACTACGTTTCTGGGCGATAATTCCTAGAATGCCCTCTCGGTTAGGTAGTCGTTTATAATCTTGGGATCTATTACGTACTAGCCATATTCACGTGTATCAGATATAATCATTTAATTGTAATTATTAATTATATTTTTTTAATATTTATGAAAAATATAATATTTATAACCAACAGTTAATCTTATGTCTAATTCTTGTGATTATAAAATTGAGATATTTACATTGTTTTTGGATAAGAAAGTAAAAAGGGCGGAAAGTAGGGAAAATAAAATAATATGTAATAAATATTAATTTTATTTTTAATAAAGTTATTATATATATAAGAGATAATAACATATTTTAATAAAAATAGTTGAAGAATTAATACTTTTTTTTTTCCAATTTGAAGAGAAATGGAAAAAGATATTTTTCTCTTTCTCGTTTTTATTGAATAATTTGTTTCAATAAAATTGAGTATAAAAATATAAAATAAAAATTAATAGTAGACTTATATGCAGATTTATTATATTTTTTTAGAGTAAATTATTATTTATATTTAATTTAAATAAAATTTTAAAACAAAAGACTTAAAATGTAATATTTGAAAAATTAAAAAAAATTGAGCACAATTTTCAAGAAAATCTTCCAACAAAATTTTCTTCCTAATCTTACCAAAAGGTTAAGCAAAGAGTACATATAGGTGAGACCTCGATATTTTCATAATAATTATTGTGTCTTATAAATTTGACTTTTAATCACTATATTTTATAATAATATGTATTTCATCAAATTATTAGGTATATTAAATATTATAAGTATATTAAAAAATACTAAAATTTAGCAAATGTTATTTTACCTTTTTTTTTCTCTCTTTTCGTAATTATATGTATATCTCGAGAGAGAAGGAGCGAGAGAGAATAATCATTTGAAATTGGGCCTGCAACAATTTGCTTGCTGCTTTTCAGAGAAGTTTGTAATGATCCAGAGACCCAAGGCCCAGAAGGGCCCATTTATTCTTGTTATGGGCATTAAAGTTGATGTCACGATATAAATTAAAATAAAAATTGAATTAATTTTAATTAAAATAAAAATAATACAATAAATTTATATAATAAATAAAAATAATAAACATTTTATTATTTTTATCTACTTGTTAGAATTGCTTCATTTAAGTTAGATTATTTCCAAATTATTAACAAACTGCAAACAAGAATATGGCACAAATTATTGAAAATGCTGATCAAGAACATCATCCTTCTTCTATCTAATTTACAAAATATTACAGAAAAGAGTTCTATTATAGAGAGATTGGTAAAATGTTCTTCTTCGAACTGATTTACAGAATATTACGGAGAAGAGTTTTGTTGCAGAGGGACGCGTAAAATGTATGCCCTCAGAGTTTACAAGCACGCAGACACAGCACAAAGCTCTTAATTGTTTTGTGCAATACTACAATGCAGATATGAGCACTACTGATAATGACTACTTCATTTCCTTTGACAAAAACATTATCAGGTTTTTAGATTCCAGGCACCTTTCCCTATATTCTGCCGCTCCCGTTTCCGCCGATGGATTTCGAAAGCCACGACGTGGAAAATGATCGAGACGGCCCCAAACATCAAAAGGAGGAACACGGTGGTTAGGTCCAGAGTTGGGAAGATTGTGAATGCAGAAACGAAGTAGGAGCATGACATGAACATGGTGCAGGCTTCCAGGAAAAACGCGAATGGCAGACCCATGACTAGGACAATGATCGTGCACACGGAAGCACAGAATCCCGCAGTGTTTAAAAGTCCAAAGTAAGAGCTTTCCCAGGACCCCATGATCATTTTTCCAGCCATGTGCGGCGGTTTGCTGTCCTGCCAGTACCCGCCTGGTGGGCTGAGGACGGCTTGGTAGGTTGCGGTTGCTATTAAAACTGCAACGACAAGGACTATGCTACGAACGTCGCCGGCAATGTCTCCGAGGCCACAAGCATGGCCGATGACTCTCAGGTGCCGGTCTCGCCTCTGGATTAGTGAGTTCAAGAAATATGACACCATCGATGCCCGGCGCAGTATGATTCGCATATCGGGGTTCTGTGCTTGGCCTTGATTCTCGAAGATGTCAATAGCTGTGGAATTCTGAAGATTCTTCGCGTCCCCGTTGACCTCATTCACCAACAACTCTGCTGCCTTCAGGTTCGTTCAATCAAAATTAAGAAAGCTGACAACTAAATTAATGTTCAAGTGAAAGAGAGGAAGGGAAAGTGGGAACGAGCCTCCTGTAATGCTAAGATTACTCCATTTTATAAGAAAGAAAGAAGGGAATATTGGGAATTGGGACATACCTTGAGTGAATTTGTGGATACTGCAATGTGTAAGATGGTGTTGCCATCTTCATCTTTCCAATTTAGAATCTCTTCCTTGCTCACCCGGTGAACGAACCCAAAAAGAACCCGAAGGGCTCCCAATTTCCTGTTTTTGACGGCAATGTGGAGTGCTGTTTCTCGGCGAATTGACAAGTCCTCTATGGACAAGGGACAGTAGAGTAGAAGTTCTTCCAAGAAAGACACGTCCCCCATTTTGGCTACCAGATGCAGCGGAGTCATCCCCTCTTTTCCTTTGATCCGGATAAGATCTCGGTCTGTGGCTACAAGCCCTCTAACGGTATCAATATTTTCCCTTTCCACGGCCAAGTGGATGGCGCTAAGCCCGTCTGTGTTCAGCTTTGATGCAAGTGACGGCTTCAGCCTTGCAACCTCCACGGCGAAATGGGTGTTCCCGGCCCTTGCTGCTATATGTACAGGAGTCTCATCAAACGGAATATTATCCAGACGCTCTAGAACATCTGGATCTCTTGCAAGAATCTTATATATCTCGTCGACAAGTCCCTCTTTCGCAGCCTCCTTCAAATATTCTTCCATATATGCGCTGCTCTAGGGGGCAAGAATCATCAGTTTTGAGGATTTCTTATAGTAGAGTGACCTAACATTAACAGGAGCAGCTGGAATGAGCAGAGCCACTTGTTTAAAAGAAGATCATATCATTGCATTCGGATTTATATATGGAGGCCTGATTATAGACGTTTCCTTTTCTTTTCAGTTGTATAGAGGCCGGCTTCTCTTATTTATTTGATTTAGGAATCTGTTTAATGCATATGCTCATGGCCTTATGCCAAGGAAATGAAACTGCTATTAATTTTCATCAAAATGGGATAAATTCTCACCTCGCAAACGCCTGAGAGTTGACGATAGAAGCTCCAACGGCCCCTCCTTGGCTTAGTACGTTTTAAGCCACTTTTCTTCGTGCTTTGGCCTCCAATGATCTTCTGGCCCTTCTTGGTCTGCTTTGTATACTAGTTCTTTGACCGACTAATCTGGTTGAGGAAACTTCCACCACAAATTACAAACTTCGGAATAAAGAAATAATATATCGAGGAAAATATTATATGGACGAAATTTTATATTATACCGAAATTTCCAGTAAAAGGGTTGGTAGTTGCAACTGATAAAACTTGCACCAAGAAAATATTAATTCTGAAAAGAATTAATAATAATAATAATCATAATCATAATCATATATAGAAGAAGAATAAAAAACAGTTTTGAATATTAATTATACGGAAACAAAAATTTAAGTTTGTGGTAACGAAGTTAGAACATGTTTGGATTAAAAACCTAGAAAGTTTAATCTATATCTATATATCTATATACAATTTAGCATTTATCTATGTCCAGAGAAGAATCGAATGACCATGACCAGTCTATATCAAATGCGAGTAAAGGCTTGGCGGTTGGCGTAAAGGCTGTTGCCGGCGACTAGACTCGATGAGCCTAACACATTAGAAAAATGATATTCTTCATTGCCTCCCATAATAACTACCCATATACATAATACAATTCCTATATTTTTTGCTTATTATAAACGATTCCTGTTGTAACATATATATAGAATAAAATCAAATAACTGTTGATTACTACATAACATGGGTTCCTTACATATTCGATATTTCCAATATGAAATAGAATTATTGATTGATGTGGACTTTAGAAGAGCTGGCAAGCCATCTTAGGGGAAGAGGGGGTGAGGGGAGGGGACGCCGAGCTTATTGAGCAGGTGTTGGTTTCCACATTTGCCCTTTTACATTGACTTCTTAAGGGCTCACATGTGCAAGCCCTGCCATCAAACCCCACGTATTGATTGTCTCTGGACCTCGCGTTAGCCCTTCCATAATTGTCATCTTTGGAGTCACCCCCACATATTAGCAATCGCCTCTTTGCTGTGGTGGATGGACCACGTGCACTGAATAGTTCTTAAGTACGGTCCAGTAAGAAAGAGTAAGAACCATAGCAGTCATTTGTTTAATCCTCAGTTTCAATTTCATCATGTTAGATAGCCTGTATACATATATTTCTCTCTCTATATATGTATATATGTACATATATTCTTTGCATGACATATAGTTTCACTTTGTCTGTTGATTTGTGTAGCACTAATTCTCATAGAAACAGATTGCTATGCCATCCGGGGACAATAACAGTGAGCTTTATGTTACATGCAGGATTAAATTTTACAAGAATATGCTTGCACAATACCGAGAACCTTGATAAAATAATTATACTTATTTGTTTTCTCACCGTACTAAAGCAAGTTGAATTTGGCCAATAAAACCTACAACTTCATATATTGTAAATTTTGTCGCTGTTACAGGATTTCAGAATCTTTTTTTTTTATTATTTTCCTTAAAGTTTAAATTTTCAATAAAAGCATGCATTTCAAATTTCAATACCAAAAGGGAAACAGTTTAGCATATTTGACAGTTCCTGCTATCTGGGAAATCCTGGTCCTGTGCTAGGCAATTAGAGAAGATGTGTGAGCAAGTGGGAGAAAAGCAACTAGGAGAAAGTAACAGGAAATCAAAACTCTACTCAAATACAGTCTTCATTTTGATTTCCCTTGGTGTAAATATCATTCTATTGACTGTTGAGGTTGAGTTTTGAATAGGTTGTTTGAAATTCATGTTCTAAATACTTGTAGCTAGCTTTGTGGCTATGCTAGCAGTGTTTTTTTTTTTTTTTTTCTTTCGGTGTTATAGGTTGGTAGTTTGTTTAAATGTTGTTTTGCGCATGTAATGCTAGGAAAAAAAAAATGCAATATGTTGTACTATAATCAAACTTGATGATATTATTTCGTTTGTGAGGAGGAGGGTTTGGAAACTATATCTCATACACAATTTTTTTTTTTTCTTATTAATAGGTTTTGACTAAGACTTGGAACTTGAAATTTTCAATCCTGAAGAGAACAAGTTCATTAGTCTTCTCATTGCCATTGTCAAATAAATATTTCTGTTTCATTGTATAGATATCGATGGAGTACTTGTGGGGTTATTCATATTCAATAAAACAAACTACAAGTTGATTTCCCGTGTTAAGTGTGACAGCATTGACACAATTACCTTTGTCCTAGGAAAGTGACAGGGCTGAAATGGCATTAGCCTTGATCAATACGGACATTTTTAAGTTATGTAAGTGTTGGTACACAGAAATCTCTTGCCGTTGTCACACGAAACCGTGACAATTGTAACAAGTAGGAATTGACACCGATGGCACCACAACAATGAAACAAATGTACCGTGAAAATTTCTAAGGAAAAATCTATATAGACAAAATAGTGAATTTCAGTAGAAACAAATAGTTGGTATATTATATATATATATATATATATATATATATATATGATATTTTATATTATATTAATATTTTGTATATAGTAAAAATATATTGTATGTAATATAAAAATTTTGTATATTTACTGGACTCCAACAACTATTGTGTCCACATAGTCGAACTCAATTTAAAAACATGTCGATGTAGATATATTAATGGTGAGGAAAAATACACTTATAATAGCAGTTGTACAGGTTCTAGCTAGAAACAAGGTTTATTCCTAAAAATGAAAAAAACTCGTTGCATGATTATATACATATTCACTTAAAATAGTGTACAATTGAAAAGATTCTCTCCATATTGCCTCTCGGTATTCACGTTGAATTTTGTTGGTCCATACAGTGCATTTGATATGTAGACTGGCCATGTTCATGGGAATCTTCTCTGGACGTTCTCCTTTTGTTCTTGCAATTTTTTATTTTTATTTTTTGACTTTAATTCAAAGTTTGCCAACACTTATAATTAATTAATTTGAATTTGTGGTGTCCTCGAATGTAAAACATCATCATCGAAAGCAATTTCCTCAAGGACGTTTGGAATAGACCTTTTCTCATCTTTCTTACACAATTACGTTGAAAACGAAGACAGTGAACAATATTATTATTCTAATAGTATGGAAAACTCGTCTGAAACTTCCTAGTGCTACCCGAGGGTGCCTGAAATACTACCTCCTTAATTGACGGCGGCCAAAAAAAAGTATACAGAATTGGGATTTCGAATGTCAATTGAAGAGATTGATATGTGTGTTCATTTTTGATAGATAAAATAAAAATTATATAATTGATACTTTATAATTATTTTACGAAAAATTGTATTCATAAAAAAATGATAAATATATATTTAATTTTATCCAATATATTAACAAAGAATGTAACCCATAATCTGGTCAAAATAACTTGTAAGGATTTTTTTTTTTTCTAACAGAATTATTTGTAGGATCAATCATGTTCTGTGAGGGATCGATACTGAATCAGTTGACTTGATTTTCTATCCGGGGTCTTACAAGGTTCGAAGAAGCTGAATACTGGAATATGTTCTTGGTATATACCTCGACAACGACACTCTAATTAATTGGCGGGGGGGGGGCACACGGAAGGAGCAGGCATGCAATCAATTTCCATTTAATGGCACTATGTCACAAGTCTAAATAATCATGCACGGCCGGTTGTTTAACTTTGGGTAGGGTCGAGCCGGGAAGAACTTTGGTGTAAATATTTGTGCAATTATTTTCTCCCCTTACTAAAGAATTATTACTCTTTATGAATTTAATTAAAAATTTATCGAATTAAATTGATCGTGTAAGTATATTCCACCTTATTTATTTTTCTCTCTCCACTAAATTTAGGTGTATTTGTATTTATAATTTGATCATAATTATCACAATGTGATGTTGAAATCACAAACATTAGGTCAATTAGTCAAAGATAAAGGGCTTCTTAATTAAGGTAAAGAAATTATCGGTACTTTAATTCTTATAAATGCCAAAAAGATACATGCAATAATTAAGTTTAAACTCTCTATTTATTTATAATTTTTTTTTCCTCTAATTTTGGATTTAAACTACCGTGAACTCAAGACCCGGGTGGGCCCATTTTACTCGTTGTGGGCTTTATAGTGTAGGTTATTTTGGGCCTGGAGTCAGCCCATATCAATTCCTTTAGTCCTTTTCCGGCTCTTCGCTGACTGACTCTCTCGCCGCCTCACCAGCGCTGCCGTCAAATGGAGGTCGCAACCGCAACGGCGTCGACCGTCGGGATCCACCGCCTCCTGCTAGTGTCGCTGCTGACCTCTTCGCGAAACACAAGGCTTAACCGAACGATAACTCTCTGTTCTGTCTCTTCTCCCCCAAAGACCTCCTTCACAACAAGCCTTCTCTGTACCTTCTCCGCCGGCGGCAGCGTTACCGGAGACTCATCCTGCACTAAGCTCCGATCAGGCTATGGTAAGTGTTCGATTCACTCCCCTTCTTTGCATTTTTGCCTCTAAATTCATATTATTTGAAGGAATTCTCAGGCAAAAAAAAAAAAAAAACAAGCCTATTTACTTTCTTTTCAGTTTTAAATTTTTAAAGCCTCAAGCTTTGGTTGTTTGAGTGAAGATATTTACAAATTTTGAGTGACATGAACTTAGAATAAGGTTCTCTGGATTGGTTTATGTCGATTACTTCAGAAGGGCTTGGCTTGTTTTAAGCTGACCGCGAACTTATGGTAATCCTCCTCCTTTATCCGGGATTGGGATGGGCAATGCCGAATACAGGTTCCCTCTTTGGCGAATTTAAAGGGAGTACCTTTATGCTGTTATGGAATTAATCATTAGCTTGATAGTTTTACATTGCTTTGAGTTTTGCACAGAATGAGGAGTTTCAAATTTATGATTTTAGGAGTTTGTTCTAAATCATATATTTTTTTCTGGACTTTCTGTGTCATACTTCTGTTGGCAGGTTATTCCTTATACTAGGGGAAGCACATGGGAGCAACCGCCTCCTGACTTAGCATCACACTCGTCCAAGAATCGGATCATTTACTCGGGAATGTCTCTTGTTCCTTCTGTCACAGAGTTAATACTGGCCGAGTTTCTTTATCTTCAGTATGAAGATGAAGAGAAACCTATTTACCTGTACATGAAACTCCACTGGGACAACAAAGGTCAAGTGTTTATCAATGTTTTTCCTCATGTTAAGCAATTCATGGTAGAGGTCTATTGTCTACATTTTTCTAGCTTTCATCCATTCATGTGCACCCGTAAACTTTATCTGGATTTAGCATGCTGGTTCTATATGGCTGGCATTTACTATAGTTGGAAATATAATGTTTATGGAGACTGATAGTCAGGGTGGTAGCCTGGAGTAACATATTTTCTGGAGTTCCTGTAAATACTAAGAACCCCAGGAAGTAAAAACATTTTGTGGGAATTTATAAAAGGATTGTAGAACTTCAGACCGATAATTGCAAAGAAAGTAAGTTTACATATGTACATATGTATCTATGCAATCATGTTGAATCAATCCATTTAAATGTATTGAAAGAGTTGTGTATACTCTACCTCACGACATTACCTAGACTAGGATCTCAATCTTTGACTTGCATCTTGCCGGTGTTGCAATTTTTGTTTTGGTGAAGTTAGGCTATTGTTTGCATGTTGCATGCTTAAGATTTTGGTATTCTATGTGCCCAGAATGAGTATACATAACACTAGTGCAACTTTCCTTTGATCTTTTCAGGATGGCAAAGAGCTGGTTTATGAGACAGAGGCCTTTGCTGTCTATGACGTCATGGGGTCATAAAACTTTGTGCCCTTCTTTGTAATACCTTTTTACTGTACAATTCTACCAAGCATTAATATTTTCCATCTTGACAGTCTCATAATGATAAACACGAACCCTCCTTCATTTTTCCCTCTCTTTCTTTCCTAAGCTTCTTGGCAATTTTTTGGTGCTTTTACTTAATTATCATTCTTCTATCAGCTGCTTTCTTAGGGCACCCTGTTGCTGTGCTGAGGACTTGCACTAACTTGGAGACCTTTCTAGGCTGTGAAACTAAATGCATGCAAGAATGTGTACCTATGCTATTTACCAAATGAATATTGGTTCCCAATTCACTGTCTCACTCTATTTGTGTGTGTTTGAATGTATACATGGGAACACATTACATATGGCAATCACATATGCCCTTGGCTTTCCTTTATTCTGTTTTTTGTGTGGATGTGCCAGGGGGGGTGGAATGTATGGATCTTCACTGATTTTAGGGCCTACTTGGCCAAGCATGACTAATCTGAGCAAAATATTTGTGCTGTCAGACATATATCAGTAACACTGATGGTCTTTCTATTGATGTACACATCTTGCTTTTTGATGTTTTCAACTAGAAGATTCTATTTTCAATTCTTGTTCTTGATTGATCTATAGCAATTTTGCAATACAGGTATGTCAAGCTTCCAATATTCACTCTTTGTGAGGGTAATGCCTGGGGAGAAGCAGCTTTACTATTGGCTGCAGGTTCAAAGGTACCATTTTGCTTTACCCTCATCAACTGTCATGATGATGCAGGTTGTTTTTTTACTATATGTCTGGTGATCTGGTGTATTCTGTTGTCTATTATCTTGCTAGCTTTTCTCGGGTGGCTGCAATCAGTACCATGTTTAAAGCATGAAAGTTACCATATCTTTTCTCTGCCAACCTACAGTCAATTGGGAGATTTCAAGGTCAGGTGACAGATGTAGACATTGCAAGAAAAGTGAAGAATGTGAAGGCAGAATTGGTATGATCAGTGATTAATTTGGCAACATTTTTCGATAGGAGTTTGGTTACATATTTTCAACCCTTTCATTCTTAGCTTTAGACCTACTAGTGATTGAAATTTTTTTTCTTGGATATTTGTTGGCTATAATATTTGTTGAAAACTTTTGAGAACAGCCTAGATAAGATTCATCCTAAAATCTCTTTGCATCTATGAAAATGCAGAAGTGTGGAGCAAATTTTGTTTCCCTTTCTTACTACAATTCTATTAATTCAACAACTCCTGATCTTGTTCTCATGATTTTTATTCCATTTCCAGGTCAACCATTTTGCAAAGCATGTTAGAAAATCACCTGGGCAAATAGAAGCCGACATGAGTCGCCCAAAATATTTTAGTCCAACCGAGGCTATTGAATATAGGCATCATCGACAAGGTACTGCAGTCAAACTGTTTTTGCTTTTATGTTATTGCCTTGCTGGATAACCCTTTTCAAGGATTTCTTTGGCGGGTAATATACAATGAAAGGAGCACTGAAGATCGTGGAGTTGTTTCGGACCTTAAAAAGGCACAACTTACATGATTGTGGACATCCTTGCTTCACTATTTTTAGGAGTCATATGTAGGTAACAATTTCGAGTCATTGTCGTAAAGGGGATGTCTGATGATTAGAATGCCTTTTCTGCACAAGTTTCTGGCTGTATTTATTGCTGGTGGGCAACAACTGCTTCCTTTCCACTAATGATGTAGATATAAAAGCTCCTGTGTATTTTTTAGCACATGGAAATGTTGAAGCTCCTACTTTTTCTACTCCTTGACGGCATTCTTGTGTGCTCGCACTTCATCTGGAATTGCCGCGTCTTAGACAGTGCTTTCAGGCTTGATGCTATAGTCGCTTGGCAAGTCTCCTGAGGAGCAAATAATCACATTGATTTTCCTCGTATCTAGCAGATTTTGTTTTGAAAATTTGTGTAGAATACGTCTTTGTAGCCATGAGGTCAAGGCCTGGCACCTCATCAGGCCAGGCCATGTAACCTAATTTTCTTAAATCAGGTTAAGGGTACAATCACATACTAACAAGGAAAAAGCTCATAATTTTTCTTAAATTAAATTTTGTTGTAACATGTAGCATTTAAAATGTTTAACCTTGTCTTGTTACTCAAGAGCAAAGAGCCAATCAAGCAAATTCTATCCTACTCTCTCGGGGTTCTATACCCTGTTTCCCCCTTCTCTTGTATAACCGAATTCTTCATCTCCATCAATCATATTCTCAATTGAACTTATCATTTACGCAATCCTCCGTAAAACCACAGAACAAACTTGCAAGAACGAGCCAAAACAAAACACGTTTCCGAATGACACCTGACGTCGGAGAGTCTCTCGGAGGGCACTCAAAGTCAAAGGAGCATCTGCAATTCGGACTAACCACCAGAACTTGATGGATGATGAAAAAGTAGGAACGAAGAATAATAATACCAGTTGCATGCATCGCATCGCAATGTTCTTTATTTTAAAGGCATCCCAAGTTCAAGAAGAGAAGATTAAAAACAATAAGACTTGAGACTGAAGACTGAGATTGGGATCCTTGGAGGTGGTCAATTCAACCACCTTTGGTAAATTGTTGAGCAAGCAACTTGGCAATCTCGGGGATCCCAACTTTTTGTTTGCCTTCAAGCATCACCATCAACTTCTCTGGAAGGAGGTCTTTCTTCGTTCCTGGGTTCTATCGAAGATCCCACAAAGATGTATAAGCATAACGATCGATTCCACTTCCAAGAAAATCAAGCAAAATTGGAACACATTTTTCCTACTATTTTCTTTGAGACCATTTAACAAACACTTGGAAGAAGGCGAGGGTGGATAGCAGGAGGAGGTACCTGGCGGTTGTTGAGCTTGACAAACTTGGAGATGAGTTTGGAGAGGTCGGAGCGAAGAGGAGGAGGGATGCCGAGGAACCTCCCAACATTGGAGGAAGACGGCGGCGTTTCTTTGGCTCTTATCTGCGCATTCACTACGCTTCCCTTTGAAGCGTACGCTGCCCTCTTCACCGCCGCGGCCGCTCTCTTTCCCCTTCCATGCCCCATTCTTGCTGCCGCCAACGACATTTTTTTATTTTATTTTATTTTGTTTCTAATTTATTTTCTTCCTCTTATATTAGAGAATTCTTGAGTGCATCCAATTAGAATCTGGGCCGTGTACTGGTCTGGTGGGCCCATTCATAATAATAATAATAATAAAATACTTATTACACTTTTTTACACTTTTTTAATATAATAAATTGATTATTTACATCATAATAGTAATAATAATAATACCGAGATAAAATATATTAATTTAATTTCGTTACATATAAGATGAAATTGGGAATTGAGAATTGACCCATTGAGCATGGAGAGGGAAAGGAAAAAGGCAGTATAGCATACAATCTGCGAGAATGGAGAAGTGAGTGGAGACATGAAACGAATTACTGATACAAACAGTTACATTGAATACAATTGCTTTGCTTCTTCCAGATACAATTCCTGCTCCCAGCCTGCCTCAATACATCCTACCAGTACACTCAGTGGAGCCACAGTAGCAGTTCTTCTTCTTTATATTGCCATCAGAATCAAAGACCCCATCTATCTTATAATTGTAATGGTAAGTCAGTTCTTGCAATGGAGGGATGTTCTCGGCAGCAAACAGCATTATGTGAGGCATTCGCTTATTCTCGTGATCATAGAGGACATTTTGAGCATACAGATTCGGCGAGCAACTATGGTTGATGAACCTCCCCACATTGCCACGCCCTGCCGCATCAATGGTGAAGCTACCACTCTGCACAACTTCACGAGAATTTGAAAGTCCACCCCGAAGGAATTTGTCACTGCTGTTATTTCCAATGTCGAACAAATATTCATCATTGCCAATTCTCTGCTCTGCTTCCATGTCTTCGAGGAGCACTCCTGCATACTCACAGATAAAACTTCCTGAAGGGATTGAATTTAAAGATCTCACTCCCCATCCCCTTGATTTGGTTTTAAAAATTTGAAGCTGAAATTTAATACCACGCTGGCAGACTCTATTATAGCAAGAAGGAGGACACTTGCAAGAAGGACCACACTCATAAACTACGGGCTTTGCTTCAACTATAGCTTCATTGTGGTTATACGGGATCTCTCCTCCATTTTTTGCCACACAAGAGCATTTCCCCGATTCAAAGCATCCTCCATTACAATCACAACCCCTAGGGGGTATCAGTTGGCACCAAGCAGGATATATCATGTGAGGGACATATTCAAATGGTGGAGGTTTCTCATCATCAATGGTGTTCACAGCACAAATGGCACTCGGCTCCCTCCCTTGGGAGATGTCATCAAAACACAGACCCTCACGTACTTTAGATTTCTTGGACTTCTTTACTACTTTACAAGAAAGCTCTGGCTGACCAGGAATTCGAACCAACTTAAACTTATAAACCAGCTTACCATGTGGTCCCTTCTCTTGCCAAACCTTCTCAACTAAATACAGCCCATCATAAACATAAGTCTTAGCCTTCAAATCCAACGAATCAGAAACCTTCATCTCCCCACGAATCACTCGAACAGGAATTTTCGCATCCTTGCTATTTTTCAAAGCACGATTACCTCGTGTAAGCTCTTGGTCTTCAGGTTCTTTCCCTCCATCATACATGTTCCCTCCTTGACCCATATAAATCAAGACATCTGTTCCGTCTGTATCATCATCATAGCCCCCAGATGCTACAATACTTGTTGCAAGACTACCTCCATCTCGACTCAAATAGTCTATACCACCCTGAATTGGACGATGAAGGCCAATAATATTAAGCTCAACCCTGTACTGAAATTCATCACCAACCTCAACTCCTGGGACAGATCCAATAATTTGCTTGCCAGTATTGACATATTTTCCTTTCTCCTTCAGGATTTTTGCTGCCCAAAGATCATACCTCCTATGAGTATTCCCATGTCCCTTTGTCTTTGGTTTGTCTTCCTGCAAGAGCTTCCTACAAATGTCATGGAACAAACGCAATGTTTCCCTAACCTTTTTCCTGGCATCACCTTTAGCGCTTGAACCACTAGGATTGGAAAGTGGAAGGCTAACCCCTACATTACGTTGCCTTCTAACCAATTTAAATTTATCACTATCTAATGCAGCCATCTCACCAATGGCTTTGTAAGCCCATCCCGAAGAAGTTGAATTCTTGTTAGCATCTGCTCCTCCAAAGTTCTCCTCTCGCTTCTTCTTTCTCCTGAAAGCAGATTTTGATGGACTGAGCGATACAAAGTCACTCCTCTTCCCTTTGCTTTCTCCTATGTCAGCAGTCAAGCTTCCAAGGTTAGAGAGATTTTGAATACATTCTATGGTATATTTGTCACTTTGGTCTCGTACATCCACCTGGACTGCCTCCTCCTCATTAATAGAAGCAGCTCGAGATTCCATCTGATTCCTTGTTTCTTTATTAGCAGGTCCACTGGGTTCAGCCGGAACTCTATTTCCAGTCAGCCGAGAGACATTCACTTGCAATTTCCCATTGTAAGCATTCGCATCTGAAAAATTGTCTTCTAGTTGTTTCATATCACCGTCTAATGTCTCTCTCAGTGACCCTTGCCATGGCTTTTCTTCACTACATAGTTTCTCATTTTTGATATTCCTTGCATCAGCAAAAGCAGGCAACCTTGGGTCCTCTCCCCTAACAAGGAGTGGAGCATTTCTCCCACAGAAAGTTGGGAAGACTCTGACAGCAGATATTCTTCTCCGCGCAGGATAATTTTGTGGGACCTTTTCTTCCAATGGACAACAAGCATCCACCTTAAGGAAATCCTTTGATGCATTGAGAGTTTCGCCTTCAGAAGCTTTTACAGGCATAGCTGTCCCTGAATCATTCAAGGCCCCCACAACATCTGGTAGCAGTGTTCCTTGAGGTCCCACGTTCACCGGTTCAATCCCATTTGAAAGATCAAATGAGTGTAGCTGCTCTTCTGCATTGGATTCCACATGATTAATTTCCTGAGCACCTAATCTCGGTGACACAACCACCAATCCATCCAGTCTCGTTCCAGAAGCTGCAAGTGAACTGTCTCTGATTGCATCAGAACTCTCAGCCTGCATTGAATTGCCAGCTGTACGAGCACACACCACTTCTTCGCCAGGTATGAAAATCCAAGAGGCAAAAGGTCCACATCCTGGAGGAAAATCCCGAACAGCAGAAACTCTTTGCCGCTTATATCTTGGCAGACCACAATAAGCAAGACAATGACCATTTTCCATAGGCAGCATGCCTGACACTGCCCTTGTACACTCTGTCTGGAGCAAATTGTCAACAAACCCCTTCCAGATCAAGAAACAAACTAATGAAGTACCCGATAAAAATTACAAAAAGAAAACAAATCATCACCTTCTGCTTTCCTTTTATTTCACCATAAAATGAAACAACGAAACGCTTAATTCAGTTGTTTGCAAGGTTCTACAATGCCAAACAGAAGTTGAAGACCGAAGCCCAATTTCTTGGTGTCTGATCAGTTCCAACGAGTGAGAGAAATTCTTAAAAAAAATTAAAAAAAAAAAGAATCAAATTCCACAGTCAACAAGAATTCATGTAAAAAAATAATAATAATAATACGTGCAAGGAAATCTTCACACTGAAAGTTAAGAAATACAAATGGGAACAAAACGAAATCAAATAACGACAAACACGAGGCCGTTTGGCATCTCAACATTTTAGCCTCTCAGACGGAACAAAACATGAAACAAAAGGAATAAAAAAAGAAACTGTTCAATACACAATTTCTCAGGAGACAAACAGCACTTTAACCATCTAAACGAGTGCTCTAATTTCACTTCCCTCCACTTTCCCGGATGCCAAACAGGATTTATTCCTCGCCAATCAGGCAAAACAAAAAAAAAAATCCCTGAGAAAATTCGCAGTAAAACGGAGATTCAAAAGCCCCAAAATAGAATAACTATAATTAATTTCCCAGAAAAAAAAAAGAAAAAGAAAAAAGAGACGCTACATGCTAATAGCCGAGAGAGCCAACGATTAAATTCAAAACAAAAAATAATATTCCAACCGAAACAGCATACCAAAAACAATCGTAAAGACGATGGGTAACCTGATGATAATGTTAATGGAACCACTCCGCGAAATGAAAGGTCAGAAATGAGCAATCGACAGTGGCGGAACTGTAAATTCATTAAAGCTTGAAGGATACTTGGGTAAGAGAGCGAGACGCAGGAGGAGGTGCTAGGACAGTGGACAAAGGAAACTGGAATGGTAACTGCTTTTGTTCTGCTGCTCAACTAAATCGGTCAGACATAAGCAGAGGCTGTCCGTAAATTTATGGGGGCCGAAAACACTAATCCCACGGTTCCTCTAAGTCTGCCCACCCTCTTTAGTTTTCTTTTTTAATATTATTATTTATTTATTTATTTATTTTAAATTTATTTAAATCAATCCAATTAACGTTTTAGTTGTTAGTTAAATTCGGTTAATATTAATATCTTTTATTAATTTTATTTTTTATATTATTAAATTTATTAATATTATATATATTTTTTAAAATTTTCAAATAATTTAAAAAACTAATATTTTATCAAATATAATTATGGAATAATAATTTATTTTTTATATTATTAAATTTATTAATATGGTATAAATTTTAATTATTTTTAAATAATTAACAAATTAATAAGATAAAAAGTAAAATAACAAAAGTTAGGGCTCTCTCATTTTGTCTTTGCCTTTTTGTTCTTTTTTTTTAATATTTTTAGTCTATTAAAAGATTTATTTTATTGTGAATTATATAATTAGATTTATTTTCTTTACTTTCATAATAAAAATTTAAGTTATTAATTATTAGATATTTTCTAAAACACTCGTTCTTCTTCTTCTTCTTTTTTTCTATTTTAGTCCTTTGTTGTCTTTTTCACTCAAGGTAAAAATAAAATAAAAAAGAAATATCAAAATTACCATTATATCTATAAAAAGAATTTAAAACAACAAAAAAAAAGATTGTTGAATAATTATATCCAAGAAAATTACAAAAATAAATATATTTGTAAGTAGATTCAATTTCAGTGACATTCAAAAAGATTGAATTCTAGATTTTATTATTATTATTATTATTTATTTTAATAATTAAAATTCCTTTTAACTTTTTTAGTTTTTTTAATTTTCTTAAATTTTTTAATTGTCTAAAAAAATAAAAATTTATACTATGTCAATAAATATAATAACGTAATAGTAAGAGTTAGCATACCTTTGCTATTTAGCTCGAGTTGTTATGAGATGACTATAGGTAATAAAAAATATTTAAAATAAATTTAATTTAATTAATAAAATTAACATATTATTATATAGATTAAAAAAAAAATGGTGTGCATAATTACATAAATCTTCAAATATAGCAGGCTTTTTGCCAATTTTGGGGACAATGATGGGGTACACACTGAACTCCATGGCCTAAAACCCAATCCAGAATGTACAACTTTGTTTTTTCAGAAAATAGAGGATGTGACAAATTGCCTTAGAGCAGTGGTCACTGGCCCTTGTAGCCAGTTGAGAGGCAGGGGCCCATGACCTGCAATGCCTAAAACCCAGCCCAAATTGTATAACTTTCTTTCAATAAAATTTTTTAAAAAAAAAAAAAAAAAAAAAAGACAGGGTGTGTGACCAGCTGCCTTCACCGGCCTTCGTGGTTTGTTGAGAGACGAGACCTTGTCTCCCCGAATCTCCCCTCTCTGGGCTTTTACCCCGCTCCTAAAGACAAAAAATAAAAATAAAAATAAAGAGTGTTATTCGAGGGAAACTCATGTTATAAATTTAATTTTTTACTTTTAAAATTTTAAATTTTAACTCTATGAAAATGCTATAAAAAAAGTGTAAAATTTATAATAATTAAAAAAATTATTTTTATAGAATAATTTAAATTTTAATAAATTTTTAATAAATAATAATAATAATAAAAGGTTAAATATATTTATTTGTAATTTAAAAAATTCCATCTTATATTATAAAATTTTTTTATTTTTAATTTCAATTATTGAGACTCTCATCAGAATTTTATTCATTTAAAAAGAAATAAGTTCATTAATTATAACGATCTTAAAAATATATAAAATAAGTTTATAACTTTAAATATGATGTTGTTCTAAAGAAAATCAAATCTAGTAAATTACTAATTATTACTAATTTAGGTTATCTTAAATTAATCCAATAATGATTTTAATTTTTAATATTAAGTCTTAATTAAGCCAATTGAATTTTCTCTTAATTTTTATTTTATAGTTTTGTTAGGATATATAACTTATAGTTAACCTAGACGGGGTAACATATTAAGTACATATTTAATCTTCTAAGTCAAATACATGATGATACATAGGATAATATTGTATCCTTGTTTCAATTTCTACATTCAGTTGATTTGAGCAGATGAAAAAGAAATAAGATGTTGATTTCATATGAAACAAAATAATATAGTAAATCTGCTGTTTTGTTGTTCAATTTTCTTGATTCTTATTCTCTTTTTAAAATGCAAATTGAATGCTTTAATGTTCACACTTTTTACTTGCTATGTGCATCTGAAATATTCACTTATCTCTTCTCATACAAGTTATATTTTTCTATTAGAGTTGATTCAATGAGCATGACATTGCACTTTATAAAGAGAGAGAAATACAAAATGCATAATTAATAACTATCTACATAATGTTAAGATATTGGAAGAGACTAAAATAATTCTTGACGAAAGAGCCACTCAAAAAGGGAGGAGTTAAAAAACGACGAGGAATGAATTGGCGAGAATTATAAAAATGGGGTTTTGCTCATATACCACAAATTTCAAGTTGTAAAATTTCTTCAAACAAACCGCTTTTCCTCTTTCTCTTCCACACTTTGTCGTGCTCTCAAATGATCGACATTTGCGGAAGATGGTAGATCTTTGTTTTTGTGATTGATTATAAGGTTTACTTTGAAGATGTTCGTATTGAAAGGTTTGAGTTTTTAATCTGTGTTAGATTGATCTAAGAAACAATATGATTCTTTTATTTTGTTTTGTACATAGATACACGAAGTGTAAATGTTTTGAATAAATTGATTATGTTTTAATTTATAACAAAATTTACTACATAAAATCATTTTTGTTAGTAACAAGCTATTGATTAATATGTTTATAAAAAACCTCTTTTCTTATAATTATAAAATAATAATATCTTTTCTTGCCATATATAACACACCATTTGAAAATTAAGGTCACAATAGCTCGCGCATAATTCTTCGAATTCATTTCCACAATGCCAATTAAATCGAGTGTTCATAGACCTTGATTTCAAGCAAACTTAAATAAAGAAAAACTATCATCATGACAACAACAAAATGGAAATTTCTGCATGAAACAAGGTTACACCCCAATAAAATTTCTGCATTAATTTTTTTTTTTTTTTTTTGCTGAAAAATATACAACTCTTGTTGTGTATTGCATTTTCCTATCTTGTGCTATTTCTTTCAATAACTTTTTTTCATTAATTAATTTATTAATTTAGTATATAACATAAGAATAACAATCGGAAATAACCCATATTTCATAGGGTTTGTTTGGCCGCAATTTTAAGCCTCGCATAATTTTTCAAATAAAAATTAATAGTTTAGAAGTCTTTTGGAATATAAATAAATAGTTTCATCCGACTCAAAAGTTCAATCTTCTCGAATTAATTCAAGTTGACAAATTGTATTATTTCCAATTAAAATCTCTGTTGTAGCACTTACAATCTTGAGTGAATACCTCAGAACATCTATGTTGCCTGTAAATAAGATCTCCTGCTTTCATGATTTGCTGCCTCTGAAAAATCTTTCTGGATCCGCCGTTGACAGAACCAACACACAAATGGGTTTATTGACTTTTAACGATGAGAAAAGAACGAACAAAAAGGAGCGCCAAAACACAATAGACAAGAGAGCTGGAGGTCCGTGGATGGAGAGCGAAGCACGGGCTCCATTGCCAACAGCACCTTGGACCCTATTACAGATGTCTTTGGTGCCACTGACGACACTTTCAGCGGTGTTCTTGGTATCGTCGTCGGCATTTACTGTTCCATTTACAAGGCTTTCCGCAGCATTCTTTGTGTTATTGACTGGCATTCTCCGCTTCACTCAAGACATTTTCCGCGTCATCCTTGGTGTCGTTGATGGCAGACGTCCCTTGATGAACGAAGCTTTGGGTTCCCTCCAACGCGTCCTCGACCGGATTCCGATCAGATTTGACGAGGAAGGAGGAGAGTAAGTTGGTGATGACGAATAGAAGGAAGAGAGAAGAGAATGGCGATCTTGAGAAGGTATGCATGATTTGCTCTGGCCATTTTTCTTTCCGGGGACAAAATGGCCTTATTAGAAGGAAATAAGGGAAAATGCAATGGCTTTTTCCTTCTTTTTTTTTTTTGTTTTGTTTTTGTAGGTTTTCTTTTTAGTTTTAGTTGCTAAATATTCCTTCTCAATTTAGCAACTTTTGGAATGGAAACCAAGTTAGTTGGTACCTTTTTAGTAGAGCTGGAGACGCATTTTTGTGGATTGAAAAATGACTGTTTTTAACCAATCTCAATAAAACATCTGTCCTCTTCAATTATGCATCCCATTTTTATTTTATTTTATTGAATTATTATTCATCAGAAACCTGATAATGAGCACAATTTGGGGTTTTAGAGAATATATTATTGGGTTGACCTTAATTAAGCCTGATTAAATTAAACCACAAGCCCTTTTATTGGGTTGATTAAATGTGATGGGACTTGTGGCCATATGTGATGGCAATGGCTCAAGTATTCTGTACCACAGTGTAAGTTTACGCATGCTTCCTAAAAGCTTAACCCCTTTCTATTTATTTACCTTTTTATTTTAGGAACCCCTTTTTTTATTATTTTTTTAAGAACTTTTATATCGAGTAAATTAAGTAGAACCTATAGGTTATGATAATTTTTTGTCATATATAGTTCCTTAACCTCAAACCTTTTCAATAGAATGCAAATATGTGATCGCATTATTTGGTCACTGTCCTTCGTATGAAACATATCCATCACTTACAACCTCTTGTTACGTTGATTAGATATTCATTTTCAAGATTAATTACTAATTATGTCTTTTTTAATGATCTGTATGATGGATAAATTTAAATCAAAAAATTATTATATATAAAATTTTAAATTAACTCATATCTTATGAATAATTTGATATTTCACTCTTGAGAAAAATAATAAAGTAACATTTAAAATTTATATTTTTTATAATATATATATCTAATATATTAATTATCATAATTATTAATTTAAAATTATGAATTATTTATAATTATTTTTATTTATTTTTTTAATAAAAACATTAACCCTTTAACATATATTAAATTAAAATAAATTTTTTATATATTTAATTTTAATATTAATAAATTTAAAATCACATTAATACATATCTAAGTTTACAATAATATTTTTGTCAAGACATTTAGTATGAAAATTCTAAAGAAATACGGCCAAATTACTAAATAAATTACTCTCTTTATCAAATAGTTGAACCTTATATTTCGTATTATACTTTATTTTATTCCTTATATATATTATTAAATATCAAAATAGTCCCCCACATTTCACAAAATAAAATAGCTAAATTCAATTTAACGGGACGAAATCTATTAATTATCATTGGTCAACGCTGAAGCAGAAATTAAAAAAAAAAAAATTGAATTGAAGTAGAGCGGGAAGGAAGTTTAACAAACCGGAAAAAAAAAAAAAGAAAAACCCAAATCGAATCTCCAAACCCTAAAATCAAACTCTCTCTCAGATGAAATTCAAAGAGATGCACAACGGCGATCCTTTCCGTTCAATCGCAGAGCTCTGCCACGTGTCATCTCCTCAAGAAGAGCACTTGCGTCGCTGCCCTTTCGCCTTCCAGCCGGACGATGAGTCTCCCCTCTTCGCCGACGATTCCGGCGAAATTCCCGTAGCCTCCACCGGAATCATGATGTTATCACCATCGGAAAATATCGAGGAACAGAAAAATGACGATAATGCCCCTCGAGACGCCCCTGCCGAGGTCTTCCACACGCCGCCGGAAGTGTCCACGCCGGCCGGCTCCCCTAAAGAGCAGCTGCTGCAACAGGAACCGCTGGAATCAGTCGAGGGCATAGGAATCGAGGCCGCTGACGGTGATCGTACGGATGATGATTCGGTAGCCGTTGATTTGGGGAGGGACACTGATATAGGGTTTCCTCTAGAGACAGAATTGACGGAGAGGATTGAAATCGAATCAGGTATGATTTCATCACCTGGTGTTTGTCGAGCTCGCGAGAGCGAGGCAATTTACTGTGAATCAACGGAAGTTAGGGTTTCGAAAAGGGAATCGACTTTAAATGAAGGTGTTTGCAGATCTCCTGTTAAAAAGTCTAAAATTTCAGATAGAAATTTGGAATTTGAATCTCCAGGAAATGGTTTAGGCACTTGTAGGGGGAAAACATTAGAGACAATTGTGAAAACTATGCTGAAGTTGAAATCTCCATTGAATGAATCAAAAGTTTTGGATAAAACATTGGATTTGGAGGCTCGAAGAGGTAGTTTAGCGGCTGAATCTGAGAAAACTTTGAGTACGTTAGTGAAAATCATGGGTAAATTGAGTCCTTCAGCAGAAAAATCAAAAGATTTGGAAAATAATATGGCTGTGGAGGCTTCGAGAAATGGTTTTGATGCTGAAAAAGAAAAATTAGGAGAAATTTTGGAAGAATCTGTTAATAGAACATGCGTTAAGGTAATTGATCTGCACACTCATGGTTCAAAGTTACCACAAGATTACCAAAGTGAAGCAACAGTGGTCAAAATGCATGCCAGCGGCACGGAATGTCAAGGAGAAAGCTCCACCAAGAGAAAGTGGGAATTTTCCGCTGGGTTATTAGAATCTAGAATTCAACAGATCAAAGAAGGTGCAAGGAATAAGAAGAACAGAGAGGACGGCATAAGCAATTCTAAAAAAGATTGCCAAGCTGATCGAGTATGTAACAGCAGAGAGAAAAGTGCATCCAGAAAGAACATCGATGATATTGGCAGGTTTAGATATGTCGGTCCTAGTGACACACTTCTTCGCAAAAGAGAGAAAGATGCTGAAGGAAAACGTGCATTGCCAGCATCAATACTCAGAAAGGAGAGTCCAAGAAGGGAGCGAGTGGAGTGTGATCGCATTCGACCTCCAAAGGATTATAAGGAGTTTACATTATTAGACGTCCTTAAAATGCTTTCGAAGGACCATCACCATGATCCTAGTTTAGAGAAGTTAAGCCTCCTTGAGGTTGCAAAAAGGTGTGGCATGACTTTTCCTTGAGCCTTGTTGTCAGCCAGGGTAGGGATAGAAGCTGGTAATGATAACAGAGAGAGGACGTTTTGAGTTGAAACTGGTCTATAGTGTATTTGGCATGGTGTTTTAGTTTGGTACGCCCACAAAGGCATTATTTGCTTGTTCAGAACACTTATGATGAAAGTCTAGGACGAAGCAGGTAGTTTCAAAGCCCGGGAGCCGCAAATAACAGGTGTACTTAGTTCATTTAAGTAATAGATTTCCGTATACTAGGAAAAGATGTTGGACGTAGAATGCTATTAGAACTTGAAAGGCACTAATCGGCCACGGCCAAGAATACAAGTTTCAGAGATCAAAATCTTTAAAGAAAATTTACGAGTTACAGCATACTTACATGTCCTTAAGCGACGGAAAACGCATAATGGATAGTAGACAAATGGCAATGCCAGCAGCAAGTATTAAAGCAGGCCATTTAAATGTGTCATAGAAGATAAAGGGTGTTATTTTCTTACATAAAAGGCTAGACTTGCACACACAATAACACGAGTCTTAAAAACAGAAACTTTAATGCACTTCTGAGCTATATATATTACAATCTGTTGTCAACCTATACAAGAAGCCCACCCAAAATTTGTCCCTCAGCATAGCGAGTTTAAAAAGTAAGAAGGGAAAAACTAGCAACCATCACACCTCATCCACACACTTCATGGTATTTGGGATCAAAAGTTTCTGTAACCTGGTCATGGAATTTGGCAGAAGGTGTGCCTACATAACCCTAGAGTTACAAAAAACTCGATTTCACATTGTTAGCGATGGACAAGATGTGGGTATATTGAGCTACTGCTAGTGCTTGGCTGTTGGCCAAAATTTATATCTGGGTGAAGAAGCTCTGCTTGTGGAAATGAGCCATTAGATGGCACGTCCAGCAGCAGATCCTGTTCGGAACTTTCATCTACAAAAGGAAGAGAATCCAGCATAAGGGAGCTACCATCAGGGGGCATTGCAAATAGGCTTCTTGGACTGAAGCAAGACCCATCATTGTCTATGAGTTCTTTGTTTTCATAGGCAGCCTTCATGACAATCCTTTTTGGGCTCTTTGCTGCCCTTGTTTCTGAAAGATAAAGAAGTCAACCTTTTCAAAACAGATTGGATACAATTTATGGAACAGCTAGAAAATAAGATATACCGTGTGTGCCTCCATCCCACCCCACAAGCACCTATGGATGAATGTATTGTTTCTGTTAATTGTCCATTTGCTAGGCCAAGGATTGTTAAACTGGTTTCTAGCTCATTATCCCTACCAATTTCCTACCAAAATTAATCTACTCCTTGACCACAAATCTTAGCAACTTCAGCCAAATTACCACAATTAACTACATCTAGAGAAGGAGGCATGCAATTATAAAGGCATTGGCATGTCCTTGGTGCACAAACAGGTAAATTTGATTTGAAAAACCGATACACAATATCTTATAATATAGAGCAAGTAAAATGACATGTCTAATGAGAAGTATTAGGATATATTAGGATATAGTTTTGGAATTCCAGATGCCTAAAAAATGAAGCTTAGGTTGGAAGAAGATTGGTTTGGCTATTTGCTCCATATATATTTTTCTGTCATCCGGGCTCCATTCTCAATGCGAACATTAAATGGCCAGTAGCATTTTCCTTCTGCAGGAAGGAAATAAAAAAAGAAAAGTGAGATCCACGTTATAATGGGATAGAAAATGTGGGCTAACCTGGAACTTTTTGACTTGGACAGTCACGGGATCTCTTGACACCACTTAAATTATTTGGCGTAGGCTTAGCACTGTTTGGTCCCGTATCAACAGGAGACTTTACTCTATCTTTTTGAGATGTCTGCATCCAAAGAGAGACTATAAGTGCCAATAGACTTGTGGATTGCCCTTCCAATGAATTGAACCATAGGTTACATCCTCTTGAAAGAATATTGCTACTCTTAGAAAATTAGCACAAACCTTTAATTGATGATGATGCTCAACCCATTTTGTTTTTGCAAAATGGGATAATGCAAGCCTTTGTAAGGTCTTACAGTCTTCAGCTTTGTCTCCTGAGAAGGAGAGATCAAAGACCCCTTCTGCTAGCAGTTGTTGATAGCAGAATATATCCTCCTTGAAATGAGGACTATCAAACATGCTTTTGAGGCTGCAAATGGGAAAAAGGAATCACTTTTATCTTTGATCATGACTCAACTGCTTGACACTATGACTCCAATGCTCTATAACATGTAATGGAAGATACTGAAGGTACTTTATAAAGTTCTTAAAATGGTTTTAAGTACCAGAAAGCTACAATTATCATAGAAAACGTGAGCATGCAGGCAGACATAAAAATAAAAATGAACTTAATACCTACAAGACCAGATAATATGAAGATCATCTATTTTCCAGCTGCCTGGGTCCATTCTGACATGCATTTTGCACAACAATTCTAACAGAAAAATGTAAAATGTTTCCATGTTTCAGCAATCTTATCAACCACAAAGATTGATTTAAAAACACAAAGCATTCTGTTTTTTCATAAAGAAAATTAATATTCCTCCACTGGGCCAAAGCCCAAAAAAAGGTGCAAATAATGGCATATATGCAGAGTACCTTGTACCTGAAATATAATGATGATTAATTCTTTCCATATTAACACTTGCCAAAAAAATCACAGTGGCACAAAACTAACCTGTCGGGGAGTTTGACAGTATCATGCGGAGATAGATATTTTAGTAATTGCTGCTGCTCTTCACTTGTCAAGCTTTTTGCAAACTCCTCAAAATTAAGAACATCCTAAAACAAATACACAGAGAATCATGATGCATGCTAAGGGAAACAAAGAGTAGAGAAGGCCCATTCTTGGCACATCCTAAAATCAAATTGTGGGGCCTAGTGAATGAAACCTAGGGGAATAGTTGCAGTATCTTAGAACAAATGTTAGAATCTTGGTGTTGGTCATGTGAAACGCATAATCATTGGCATCAAGAGTCTATTTACTAAATCAAAAAAACTGGCGCCTTTCAAGACAACAAAGATTAGCATAAGAACATCAATATTTAGAATAATGCTGTGTGAAATTATCGTAAGCAACATAAACAATAAGACTTACATTTAAATCCACATCACATAGAAGCGAGTTAGGATTTCCCAGGATTTGTATTTTCTCATGCTGATACCAGCCCCTGAAGAAACAGCAGAAACCAAAAATGGAAAAATACAATTTATAGATTCTTTTCTCAGCTTTGCCAATGTACAACTATTCTCTTGCTTTTTGAATGTACTCATGATAGAGGTAAATCTATCCCAGTCAGCAAAGGCAATCTGCTTTCCTTTTGTAGCTCATTCATTGGCGTGAGGAACCAAACAATTGTCTCTATTTAACCATACACTGCATTTTAATCTTTAGGACATGGTCAAGAAGGAAAATCTACAATTTATGTAGACCACATATGGCACTAATGTTTCTACTTATACATGCATGATGACCAATAGAAAAACAAAGGCCTTGCAAGATGAACCATTACTGGGCATAATTACCTCTTTAGCTGCCCTTGCTGCAGTTCTTGTCCAATAATATTCTTTTCTTTTTCAATCATGGGACAAGCTCTATGCATGCTCTTGTTTTCATAATTTACAGGATGACTCACAGAATGTGAATAAGCCTCATTTGTTGAGCACTGTTTGTTCTCAACTGAAAGTGAGCTAGCTTCTGATTCCTCATCTCGAGCTATTGAGCTCGGATGTCTAATGAGAACACTTCCATGTCCTATCTCAACAGAAACCATTGGTGTTTCACTCTCAAAAAGCAAATCGTTTTCAGAGGATTCAGAGAAGCATGAAGACTGTTGTTCATGTAATATGGTATAAAGATCTTTTGTAAGCTTCTCAACCGGAGATGGCTTTGGACAATTGATGCATGTCCTCTTCTTAGAAGGGACCATTGTGTCCCACACATTGGATTGGGCTGGACCTGAGAATGGAGAGATAGACAGATGCTAAGAAATGCACTACTGAGCATGGTAAGAGCATAAACAACAATATGTTGTGGTCCTCTATAATTCAGTCCGCAATAGAGAACAAAAAGAACCAAATGATTAGTTTCTCAATTTAGATTTGAAGACAGTGAATTTTCTTCCAGGCACATCAGCTCCAAATTTGTAGAATAAATAAACTGTAAGAAAGATGCAATTCCATTATATAGTCAAAGATCAAGCATTTAGCATTCTAGAGCTCTGACTTGGTATTTAGTATTTAGGACTCTGCAACATATTTAAGGATTTGAGATCTCTAATAACTTTTGGCTTTAGAGGACACATTTAGCATGTGGTCAGCAACATTGCAAGACTTGATAATTAAGATACCAAGTCACCACTATAAAACAGGTATAGCAGCCACCTGCAGCACTAGCACCCTATAAAAGAGGAGGCCATTTATCTTCATTGCAAAACCACAGATATTCCCTTCTATGAAAGAGCATAATTTGCTGCAGGCAGAATTATAACATAGACAGTCTACCTTCTGTTTTTTGGTCAGTCATTTTTGGAACTACATTGGGAATTATTCATTCCCCTATACCAAGAAGAACTCAAGTTGGAATATGGCCTATAGCTTACAGCTTATTCATTCCGGTACATTCAACTAACACTCCCCTCCTAATTTGCTCTCTTGTTCAATGTAAACTGGGAGATGAAGATTGACTTGCTGAGTACCCAACCTGTCAAGTCACTTGCATCTGCGCTGCCAAATTGCACACAGCTTTCAGAGTTGGATATGGCTGAACCAGAACTTGATCTATTGCTAATATCTTCATCTAAAGTCTTCCGATAGCCCTGGCTGTAATCAGACGGAGCAACCCCTCCAACCACTCCATTATCATGATTCAGTTTTCTTTTAACCAGTTTCAGTTGTCTGTTCTTGTTTATGGATATGCTCTTCACTCTGGAGACCCTATTATCCTCATAATCATCAGGATCTACCCGGGCGTGAAGTGGGGTATAGTTAGCCAGAGTTCCCTTTGTTCTCCATCTGGATCCACAAGCATTACATAGTACTGGCTTCTCAGGAGGCCCATTGCGCCAAAGAGGTGTGCCTATACCATAAAACATCTATTGTAAGCAAAGTATACACTTTCCAATCTTTATGTGCAGGAATGAAAGAAGATGCAATGTGGATCAGAATAGATTAACAAAAAGGAACAGATATCTCAAGCTTCAACATGCATGTGCCATGAAAAAGATTTCAGAAAAAGGTTTGTCTGTCCATCTTATGGATGATAACACTTGAACCATTTAATATGTTAAATTTACTGAATTTCTATTGCTCTGCATGAAGCAGATCGTAATATGGAAACTAGTTATATCCAACTCTAGTCACTCAAACAAAAATAGGCTTTGATGTATAATAACATTCCTCTCTCAAAAAAAAATGACAATAGAAATCTGCTCTGATAGCCATGAGAACGAGCCACAAATCACGTTGAGCTTGGAGAAAAGAGTTGTTGATGATTAGGTGTTGTTGACCGGACAGGGAAATGGAAATGAAACTAAAAACTCTTGCAATATACCAGCAATCGACATGAATAGATGTGAGAAGTTCCCAAAACAGTGATGTTTTTTCAAGGATGAGGGAGGTATGTCTAACCTGTGAAGGATCACCGATAACAGCTATTCTGTTTTAACTCACAACACTTCACACTAGTCATGCCCATTACACCACAATGTTTGGGTTAAAACCTTCCTAACTATAAATGAGCTAATTGAGGCTTTTTCCTGTCTGTAAAATTTATTTTTCTTAGAGTTCAACAAATAGAAATTTTAGTTAGAAGCCATGACAGCAAGAAGCAAAGAACTGAGCCACTTGGAAGCAGTTCACGGTGCATGAAACCAAAGTGAACTAATTTTTGGAGTTGAGTATTATAAATATCAACACTCCAAATAAAAGAAATTCAAACAACATTTCTGAACAAACTTGCAACGTGCATTGGTGATTGATTAGAAGCTTGAAACGAGAGTCTATACAATAATTCCAATAATTTGCAGGAATTGACTTGATTAGCTTCAAGGATCTAGAAGCAAAAATGAGAACCAAAAAATGTTTTACAGATGTAGGAAGTAGCACATTGGCACAAACGGGGGACACCTGACCCGTAGAATTGAAAAGTTCAAATGAATCAATGACAGATGAACAACAAATTGACTTAATATATGGGTTAATTGCATTACCATTCAGAAGCACGAAAGAACCAACTAATCAAATATTGTCCATGTGACTGCCTAGTATAGAGCTGACTTTAAACTCAATTGTACTGATCAGGAAGGTTCAAACAAGGTCAAAGAAGGCAAATAACAACAATGGTCTAATTTAAAAGTCTGTGGATTCCATAATAGAATCACGAAAATCAAATTAACACCTCATGTATTCAAAGAAATAAAAGAATCCATGGCTCAAACTCAGTATAAGAACAACATAGCAAACAGAAAAGCACATAATCTCAATCTATCATCTTTGTCCAGGTAATCTCTTCCATGTTGGGTGTAGGCATCCTTTCAATGGATTATTTTTATTTTTATTTTCTAAGCATGAAAGGATCACTTTGAACAATATTTGATTGAGAAAAGGTAAACTCTATGAGGAATCCAAATATTGTTCTTTAATATTTATTTGGAGAATAGGAAAAAGAGAGATGGAGACACAAGAACTCACTTGTAACTCCACAGTGATAGCAAGGCCCTTGCTTGCCCATGTCTTTCTCTTTTCCTCAGGTGAAGAACAATAAAAATTCAAGGAAAAGGTACCAAAAAGAGTAGGAAAAACACTGAATTTACCAAGAAAAGAGCTTTCAACAGAAAAAAATTTTAGAATTTTATGTTTTTTTTTTCCCAACCTTCTGGGTTATCTTCAAGCCTTGTATGGCTATAAGCTACTGGGTGTGTGTGTCTTTTTTTTTTTTCCTTTATTTTTTGTTTTTGCAACAAACCCAGAAACAGAGTTTGCAAAAAAAGAGAAAAAAGAGAGACCAAAAGCAAATAAACCCAGAACAGTTTGTCTTAGAAGTTCAAGAAAATTTAAAAAACAAAAAAAAAAACACAGCAAAAGAGAAAGAAAATCAACAAGAAATGAGAAGATATTGATAGGTATTTTTTAACTGGGAATCTGTACAAACAAATGGAGAAGAGAAAAGACCATTCAGAGGAATCTAATAAATGGCTGTGCGAAAAAGGGAAGGTGAAATGTGAGGGGGAGAGAGAGAGAGAGTGGGAGAGAGGGGGCCTGTGTACATATATGACCTCCTCTCCTCTACTAGTTGTATTGTATGTGAAGTAAATGTTGGAGTTTTCTTGCTTTTCTTTATTTCAAAGATTTTAAAGTCATTTTTCATTTTAATCGCTTGTTATCTCTACTTTAATTGTTAGTAAGAGATAGAGGAATATAATTGAAAATAAATAAATAAAAAATATATATATATATATCCTACTTAACAATATTGTGTAATAAAATTTGTGAATAAAAATATTATAAATAAAAATATGAAAATAAAAGGATTATAATTTAAAATTTGATAATAATAAATATATTATAAAAATTGTGATAAAATTATAAATATTTTGTAAAGATACTATTAAAATAATTATTAGTATATAAATTGATTATAAAAAATACAATAAAAATTTTATCTTATTTTTTAAAAATATAACTATCATTTTTATATAACTAATTTTTTGTGGTTTTTAAAAGTATCTAAATTTTTTCAAAAATTAAATTTTGAAAGAGATGAGATGAAAAAACTCAATTTTAAAAAGTATAATTAAACAAATTTTTAATTGTATTTCAGTTTAAAAATATTTTTATTCATCTTAATGCAGATTAAAACGCATTACCAAACATCACGGGGACCATAGACTTTTCAGTTTTTCTATACAAAATTTCCGAAAGAAAGCAAAAAGAAAATTTAGTTAATTGGCTCAACTTGTCAAAAGTATCCATTTGAATTTCTAAACTTTCAATATGTTCAATTAACATCTTATGGTTTTATCTTTCTAAACACTCTCTCTCCCTCTCTCTTTTTTTTCTTTTTTCAAATTAATGCTCTCTCATATGCTCATTAATGTCCTTTTTTTTTGTGTTGGAGGCAAATATTAAAACCTTGATCCAAAAATTTACATTCACAATCAAGCAAAAAAAAAAAATTTATGGTTGGTTTTTTCTGTGTATATATCTGTAAATTGACAAGATGAGGAGACATTTCATTTTATCTTTAGGTAAAAATTATTTTTAAATCTATGATATTACATTTTTTTTTAAGTGTGCACTCTACTACATAGATTTACTATATTTAAGGTTGTGTGTCTAGGGGTACCCCAATAAGGGTCAAATTCTGATTGACATCAATCAGGCTGAATCTTGTTGGCAACGAATTGAACTTAATATTCCCAGCACAATGGTTCAATTGAACAGAACAAAAGTTTGAAGGTTCAAATAAATAATTTTTTATAAATCCGAGGACTCAAGATTCGTTTTGCCGATGTATATGTCCCATGGGATAAAATAAAAAGGTCTCTAGAAGCACCAAAGGGAAATTGAACGTGAGACGCAAAAGAAAAGGCCATAACTGGGAACAAAGAAAAAGGATAAAAAAACAAAGAACAAGAAATTTGACCCTTTAAAAACAAAAAAACAAAAAAAAAATCATTTTATAACATTTTTCATTGTTTTAAAAAAGAACATTCATTATTCTTTAATGCAATTATTATAGTATGATCAATATTTGAAAATTATTAGAATGCAAAATTTATATTTCACAACATTCATTATTCTTTATATAATATAAAATATTAGTCATGTACTTTTAGTATATAATTCATTAATGTTTACTATATATATCCCTATAATATGATTAATATATTATATAAATATTTAATATCATTTATAATATTGATTTTTTTGTTAGAGTATTAGTGAAATTTTAATTTTTTTAATGACATTAGTACGTGTTTTCTTGTGTACAAATAAGTTTATGACATTTAAGTGGTATAGTGAAGTCCTTTCTAAAATTATTTTTGAAATTGCTGTTATTATAATTGTATTTTTTTGACCAAATATTTATTATAATTACATTAAGTATTTTTGTGTTATGTTGATGAAAATTAAGTAGTTATTTTTTGTCCAGAGAACAGGCCTTTTAAAGTCACCGGCCATCCGGCTGATTTGTGGTCACGATCACATTTATCTCCGCGTGATTTGCTGAAATATTTAAAACGGGACCCATCAAATATATGCTGCCTTTGGTCACTATCAAATTTGGAACCCTTGGATTAGAGGCAAGGAGGGGTTGTCACTCAAGCATAATTTCACTCTTCTTTTTTTTTTTTTTTTGTTTTCTTGGTGAAAAGAAAACAATCCAATGGTGTTTTCCATTTTAGCATCATCTCTCTCTCTCTCTCTCTCTCTCTCTCTCTCTCTCTCTTTCTTTTCAATAATTTTTAACAAACAAAAAGGAAAAAAGAAATGCATGCATACATAGTGGGTTTATCTTATGAAATCTGACCCATCTTGGTGGACTTTAGCATTCAGTTGGTGAAAATATTTTGGTCTACTCCATTAAAATTAAGCCATCAAAAGTGGCATGACTTGAGCATTGCATCTCGCCAAAAGAGCATTGTAGCCTTTTGAGAAAGGATTGGATGGCTCGTCCACCAAAACACTATTGACCCCTCAAAACAAATAGTAACAGTAACCCCCAGCACGACTCAATCATGTCAAGTCTAATGGTTTGGAATCATCAATTCATTGGTCTTGAGTTTTAACCAAAAACAAATAGGTCAAAGTAAACCGAAACGTGGAAGCATTTCATGACCTTTTGGATGCTTAAGATGAAAACCGTATACTTATCAGTTCTCATAACTAATTATTAAAACAAAGGGTTTTATAGTATGCACATAAATTATAAATTATTGATTATACTTGTTATCATTAATTGTGACTATATATCAAATTACAGTAAAATGGTCAAGTCGTATATGTCTTGAGTTAGGAAACTGCATCTGTATAATATTTTTACAAAATGAAAAATTAATAATACAAGTGTTTACATTTATCCATTCATTGAGCAAAAATGGCTCTAGTTTGTGGTTTTGATAAGCAGTTCGGATTGGTCCATTGTGGGTCAGCACTCGATTGTTGAAGACATTCGAGGATTAATATAGATTACAGTTAAACCTATTCAACTAAAAAAATTCTGGAAGGCAGATCACTCTCATTGGTGGGTCGCCGAGCAGAGCTCACAGCTACTGGTTCCTGATCGACTTGCCCCGCCACAGCCAAAAAGAGAAACAAAAGACCATCTTCTTCTCCCTCATTGGATCTCGTGGGTCCATCAAATCTACAATATGCTACGGGTACAGCAAAGATGGTAAGCTGCATGACTCGAGCCATGTGCTCTACCACATTAAATTACCCATGTTTGATGGAAAACCCTTTTTTAAAAAAAAAAATTAAAAGACAAATTGAATTGTAAATTATATTATAAATATATATATATATATATATATATATTTAAATTCTATATCTCTTTTTATAATTAAAATTTAAAATTTAACCCAAGAAAATTTATATTTTTAATTAAAGAAATATTCATCAAAAACATATAAAACTAAAATTCGATTTGAGGAAATAAAACAGAAGCCTGCATAACTCTTTTGTAACGGGTAGGGACAAAAATAACCTAACCGCCGGTACAACAAATGAGTAATTAACTTTTCTATGGTGATTGATTGGTATATCTAATCCTTAATCTTAGTCCAATGTCCAAAACGCCCCTTTTCACATTTTTCCTTTTTGTTCCTACATTTTTTGTGACTGCAATCCAACGTGAAATCTGCATACTATTTAACCTTCCGACAACTACACATTAGAGTGTTTAATGTGTTGGTGCCATATGTTTCAAAGCTACTAATGTGTAGTATGGCAGGGTCATTAGCATTAGATAATACCCCTAATAAGAGAACAAAAATCATCTAATTTTAAATTTACTTAAAATAAAGTATCATATGTTTACTAAAAAATAATTTAATTATTCAAATAAACATATGATTGAGTTCATATATAAAGGTTTGAATTCTGAGACTGGTACACAAAGGGGAAAAGAGATTTGGAAGTTCTATGGTCTAAATGTCTGTCACCTGTCTCTAACACTCTTAACTTTACCAGGGAGAAGAAAACAAGAAAAAAAAAAAAAAACAGAACAATATTAGTGGTTATAAGATCTTTGCCATTTGCACCAACAAAAGAATGAAGTCTTCAGCATCCATTTGCAATAACTATTTCTGTCAAGCTAAGATGACATAACTAAAAAGCTACAAATGGGAAAAAAAAAAAAGATGCTCATATTATTTGGTGTTTTAATGACTCTAAGCATTCAATTTTGGCACTATCCCTCCTTAATTAATTTCCTGATGTTTCTTCTCTTGGTGCGTTTAGCATAGATTGCATAGTAAACGGTCTAGATTTGTTAATTAATGGATGATGGAGATGCTCTGAGTTTTTTCATTACCTTATTAATCAAACAAGAGAGAGAGAAGAAAGTAAGGGATATTCCAACTTGCTTGCTTATGTAGGCAAATGAGTAACTATTTTAAAACAAATTATTGTTACCTTTATGTCGGGAATCATTATTATTATTTTCAAATAACTTATTAAAATATACAAATTTACGTTGTATAAGTTAAAATTTTTTATCTTTTTATTTGATGTAAAAATTAATTTATATCTAACTAATTCGTAATATAACTCTTTATTATGGATAACATAATTTGTAAGTGTCATTTATATCTCATACTGATTAGCATAATGTATAATTGCTCTCTTTCTTTCTTGCACCGTCCTTTGTCTTTGCTTACTAGAAAGCAACAGACTTAATCCCTCTTTCCCACTTCTTTCTTTTTTTGACTTTTTTTGGTTTTATTTTGGGAATTCTTCCTTCTCTAGATATAGGAGAAGAGCAATCTGTTTTAACGTTTTACACCACTCCCAAGTCATGCCACTATACAAATCTCCAATAGTGAAAATACTTACACAATTTAATTAAACGCATAATCAACCATAGTAAATTTGGGATTTCGTTACAAACATATATTGCATCATTAAATAATACTAATAGAAAAAAAAATCACTAACAGGTAAGCAGAATTAATATTGAGAATATCATAATGCGATAACTATTCATAGCAACTGACCACCAACACAAATAGTGTTGCTAACTTGGGATATTAGTGTTGTTGAAAAGATAGTTTTAAACATGTGAAGAGAAAAAGAGAGAGAGAGAGAGAGAGAGAGAAGAACATAGAAGATCATACTATCATTAACTACTTTAAGAAAGTTATAAAGTGCGACATGTTAGATTAATTAACATGAGTGGTCCTTGTTATTTAAAGCATGACCCAATATAAAGGGTCCAATATGATGGTCGGTTGGATATAATGACAATTTGGGTCATTGGGTTTAAAATCCCTCCACTCTCCCTATTTAAAGATAATTATTATGGGAAATAGATAACGATTACGGGTAGAATAATTGTTATCGGAAAAGAGGGATAATTTCTAATTAAATCGTAAACGTTGCGGAAGGAAAAGGTAACGTTTTAATTAGGATATTAATTCCCTAATTAATGATTTAATTAGGGTATTAATTCCTAATTAACGATAACGATTTAATTATGGTATTAATTCCTAATTAATGATAACCATTATGGAAGGGATATAAACGTTATCATTAAATTTTCCCGTAACTCTCTCAGCCATTAGAGAAATCAGAAAAGGAAAGGGAAGAGTCGGAGAAAATAGAGAGAGAGAGAGACGGAAAAGGCAGGAAGACGCGAAAGGAAAGAATCCGAAAAGGAAAGGCGAAATCTTCTCAGACACGGATCGGTAAAGAGATCTTCACCTCCGACGAAGGAACCAACATAGACGGTACGTCGATTCCTTACAGTTCATTTGCTAGTATTCGCTTAAAGATCCTGTATTATGGTAATTGAATTTTCACAAATGAAAATTCAGAAAAGTATCGTTTTATTATAGTTTAAATTTTATTCAACAATTGGTATCAGAGCATGTTTTTGCGAATACTGCGTTGTTGTTTTCGTTTTCCCTGTTATGCTGGACGGGACGACGCATGAAAGAAAAAGTTGGTGCTGTCGGGATCCAAATCGATCCGGGTACGGCGAAAGGAACCCCGGTGAGCGCTGTGTTTCTGCGCGTCACAGGGGTAGCCAAACCTGGGTAGCCAGATCGGGGTAGTCAGATTGGCCCAGCCGGAACGACCCGATCAGGGGCTGAAAGGGGCACCGGCCGAAACCCGAAGCGGCCGGGGCCGAAAGGGCCACCGGCGGCGCGACCCGATCGAGGCCGAAAGGGCCACCGGCGGCACAACCCGATCGAGGGCCGAAAAGGCCACCGGCGGCGCGACCTGATCGAGGCCGAAAGGGCCACCGGCGGCGCGACCCGATCGAGGGCCGAGGGGCACCGGCCGAAGCGAGTGCGATCCGACCGGGGCCGAAGGGGCCACCGGCGAGCGCGATCCGACCGAGGCCGAACGGGCCACCGACGAGCGCGAGGCGACCAGGGCCGAAAGGGCCACCGGCGAGTGCGATCCGACCGAGGCCGAAGGGGTCACCGGCGAGCGTGAGGCGACTAGGGCCGAGGGGCCACCGGAGAAGCGCGACCCGACCGGGGCCAAGGGGCCACCAGCGAGCGCACGTGGCCGGGACCCGATCGGCCTGCTGGCCGCGACAGAGGCCCGGCTGAGGGATCCGGGCAGTGCCGGCAGGGTTGGCCGGCGTGGGAGGAGCTCCGGCCGGAATCTGCGTTGCCGGAGACTGTTGGCCGGAATAGTGCGCCGGCCACCGGATCCTGTGTCGCTCGCAGTTGTCGTTTGAATCGCAGGTGGGTATCGGCGTAAGGCATAAGCCGACTATGGGCAAAATGCGTTGCCAGTATTGACCTGTGTCAACTCCCACAGAATGGAACATTAAAATTTTGAAAACTTGTTAGTCACCAAAGTGGCCTGGTTTGAAAAATTTAAATGATCATGAATTTCAAATTGTTCATTTTGATGCTAATAAAAGGTTGTACATGAACAATTGGAGTTATTAATTATAAAACTAGGAGATCATCCAAAGATGGATCATTGCCTATAATTAATAACACTAAAGGGGATTGATTGATATACTGAGTAAACATGATTGTATATCCAAAGATAACATTCATGTTTCACTCTAGTATGATTGATTGATCTATTAAAGTATATTTAATTAGCATCATTATTGATTAAAGTTATGTATTTGAGGATCACCCAAAGGTGGACTTAAATACATAATCAAAGTTTGTAATGCATGTATCTGAATCCATCAAAGTTTGCTCAAAGTATTAATGTGTAAATTTGGATCATGTTTGCAGCCTACAACAACGTTTTCGCCCTAGGCAATGCAATGATCAAATTCAATGGGCTGAACTATGCAGAATGGTCTGAGCATATTCAGTTTCATTTGGGCGTTTTGGGCTTAGACCTAGCGGTCATCACGGATAAAAGGCCTGCAGCCATTACAGAGACCAGTACAGAATCTGATAAGTCTTTTCATGAGGCTTGGGTACGGTCTAATAGGCTGAGTCTGAATTTGATGCGAATGACGATGGCTGAAAATGTCAAGCCATCAATGCCTAAGACCGAATATGCAAGGGAATTTATGGTGAGAATTAAAGAATATTCTCAGTCAGACATAGCTGACAAATCCATTGTAGGAACCCTAATGAGTGAGCTGACGACCAAGAAATTTGATTGGTCACAGCCCATTCATGATCATGTGACAAGTATGGCTAACCTAGCAGCAAAGTTAAGAACGATGGGAATGGATGTGAGTGAATCCTTTTTGGTTCAATTCATCATCAACTCACTGCCTCCTGAATTTGGCCAGTTCCAAGTGAATTACAACACTATTAAAGAGAAATGGAACTTTCAAGAAATTAAGGCCATGCTGGTTCAGGAAGAAGGGAGATTAAAGAAGATGAGGGATCACTCCATTCATCTCACTGTTCGCAGTGAGGCTAGCAGTAGTAAGTCTAAACCATACCGGAAGGGTAAGAAGAAGGACAAGACCTCTATAAAAGTCACTGGAGGTCAGATCCAAAAGGATCAGAAATGCTTCTTCTGTAAAAGGATGAGTCACTTCAAGAAGGATTGCCCAAAAAGGAAAGCTTGGTTCGAAAAGAAAGGTATGTACTGTATATCAGTATGTTTTGAATCAAACGTAATTGAAGTACCCAACAATACTTGGTGGTTAGACTCTGGAGCTACTACTCATGTGTCACATATTATGCAGGGATTCCTTTCAATCCAGCCCATAACAGGAACTGAGAAGTTCCTTTACATGGGAAACAGAATGAAAGCGCGAATAGCGGGAATTGGGACGTACAGATTGATCTTGGACACTAAGTGTCACCTGGATCTAGAAAAGTGTCTCTATGTTCCTGAATGTGCTAGAAATTTGATTTCTGTTGCAAAGTTGGATAAAGAAGGATTTAATTTCAAGATTGGAAACGGTGCATTTTCATTGTATAGACATTCGTACTATTATGGATCTGGTACTTTGGTTGATGATTTGTATCGTCTTAATCTTGATGCTATGTATGCTGATTCTCTATTTCTTGTTGAGCATAGTATAGGTAACAAACGTAATATGCATAATGATAGTTCTGCTTTCTTATGGCATCAAAGATTGGGTCACATATCCAAAGAAAGGTTATTGAGGTTGGTGAAAAGTGATATCCTACCTCAATTGGATTTTGCTGATTGGGAAGTGTGTGTTGATTGTATAAAAGGAAAACAAACAAGACACATATCAAAGAACCCAGCCATGAGAAGTAGTGAGCCTTTAGAATTAATACACACCGATATATGTGGCCCTTTTGATATTCCCACATGGGGTGGTGAGAAATATTTCATCACATTTATAGATGACTACTCACGGTACTGTTACTTATATCTACTGCATGAAAAGTCTCAGTCAGTAAACACCCTGGAGGTGTTTATTAACGAAGTGGAGAGGCAGTTAGATAGAAAAGTAAAAGTGATTAAGTCAGACAGGGGTGGTGAATATTATGGAAAATTCAATGAAAGTGGACAATGTCCTGGTCCATTTGCAAAGTTTCTTGAAAGTCGAGGCATATGTGCACAGTACACAATGCCTGGTACACCACAACAGAATGGTGTAGCGGAAAGGCGGAATCGCACACTTATGGATATGGTTAGGAGTATGTTGAGTTACAGTACTGTACCTTTATCCTTGTGGATGCATGCATTAAGGACTGCAGCATATTTGCTGAACAGGGTTCCTAGTAAGGCTGTCCCTAAGACTCCCTACGAGTTATGGACAGGTAGGAAACCCAGTTTAAGACACCTTCACGTTTGGGGTTGTTCAGCAGAAATAAGGATTTATAATCCACATGAAGGAAAGCTTGATGCAAGAACCATTAGTGGTCACTTCATTGGCTATCCTGAAAAGTCTAAAGGATACAGATTCTACTGCCCTAACCATAGCACTAGAATAGTTGAGTCTGGTAATGCTCGGTTCATTGAAAATGGTCAATTCAGTGGGAGTGGGGAATCACGAAAAGTGGATATTACAGAATTGCAAAATGAAAGATCCACAATGAGTACCCCTACTCAAGTTAGTATCCCCACACCCAGTGTTTCTACTCAAGTTGTTGTTCCTTTTGTTGCATCACAGTCACGTGACATGCAAGGACAACAAATTGATATACGAAACACGCAAAGTGAGCACATAAGAGATGAACCAAGTGACAATGTACAAATTTCGAATGAACAAGCGATGCCACCAGATATAGCATTACGGAGGTCTACAAGACAGAAAAGGTCAGCTGTATCGAATGATTATGTGGTTTACTCGCTTGAGCATGAATCGGAATTAAGCATTGATAAAGATCCAGTCTCATTTAATCAAGCCATGGATTGTAATGATTCTGAAAAGTGGTTGAATGCCATGAAGGAAGAGTTGAAATCGATGGATGTAAATCAAGTCTGGGAACTAGTAGAGTTGCCTGAAGGATCAAAACGAGTTGGCTGTAAATGGGTCTTTAAGACCAAGCGAAACTCAAAAGGCAACATCGAAAGGTACAAAGCCAGACTTGTTGCCAAAGGTTACACTCAAAAGGATGGCATTGACTATAAGGAGACTTTCTCTCCAGTATCTAAGAAAGACTCCTTAAGAATCATTATGGCTTTGGTGGCTCAATATGACCTGGAGCTCCACCAAATGGATGTAAAGACCGCCTTTTTGAATGGAGACTTAGAAGAGGAAGTGTATATGGACCAACCTGAAGGTTTCATAACCACAGGGCAGGAAAGTTTGGTGTGTAAATTAAAGAAATCGATATATGGACTGAAACAAGCTTCCCGACAATGGTATATTAAGTTTAATGATACCATTACGTCGTATGGTTTTGTAGAGAACACCGTTGATCGGTGTATCTATATGAAGGTCAGTGGGAGCAAGTTCATTATATTAGTCCTATATGTCGATGACATTCTATTGGCTGCTAATGACATGAGTTTGTTACATGACGTTAAGAAATTTCTCTCTGAAACTTTTGAAATAAAAGATATGAATGAGGCATCCTATGTGATAGGAATAGAGATATTTCGGGATAGATCACAAGGATTGTTGGGATTGTCTCAGAAAGGCTATATCAATAAAGTATTAGAGAGATTTAGAATGGAAAATTGCTCTACAGGAATAGTTCCAATTCAGAAAGGGGACAAGTTCAATGAACTGCAATGTCCAAAGAATGATTTGGAACGAAAATCAATGGAAACCATTCCCTATGCATCATTGGTTGGAAGTTTGATGTATGCTCAAACATGCACTCGGCCAGATATTAGTTTCGCTGTTAGAATGCTTGGCCGATATCAAAGTAATCCTGGAATAGATCATTGGAAAGCTGGAAAGAAAGTACTTAGGTACTTGCAAGGCACCAAGAATCATATGCTTACTTATAAAAGATCAAGTCATCTTGAAATAGTAGGCTACTCGGATTCAGATTATGCTGGATGTGTAGACTCGAGGAAATCTACATTTGGTTACGTGTTCCTCCTGGCTGGAGGAGCAGTTTCCTGGAAAAGCGGGAAGCAGTCTGTCATTGTTACTTCCACTATGGAAGCTGAATTTGTAGCATGCTTTGAGGCTACTGTTCATGCATTATGGTTGCGGAATTTTATCTTAAGGCTTGGTTTGGTCGACAGTATAGAAAAGCCGTTAAGAATTTATTGTGATAATTCCGCAGCTGTTTTCTTCTCTAAGAATGATAGGTATTCTAAAGGTGCGAAACATATGGATTTGAAATATCTATCTGTTAAGGAAGAAGTGCAAAACCGTAGAGTGTCTATTGAGCACATTGGTACTGAACTGATGATAGCGGACCCATTAACTAAAGGTTTGCCACCAAAAACATTTATTGGGCATGTTGATGGGATGGGCATTTTGGATAGGTCCGCATTCTCATGAAAGCCAATATTGTGTACTGCTCATATTATTGTAACACTCTTGAATTCAATTAAAGTCATGGTTTTGTTTACGCTCTGTTATCTCTATTTAGTTGTATACAATTACAGTTGTGAGATAACTAGTGGCATGTTCGAAAATGACAATTAAAGTTTCAACGTCCCTCAGTAAGGTTATTATGAATTATAATGATCATGTGATACATGGAAGGAATCATGTCGCCAAAGAACATGTGACCGCCATGATCCAATCATTTTAATTCAATTAAGTATTGTGGTTTGATGATCTTTAAGGATTGTGCACACTTATTTGTTGTTGATTCATCAAATCATAACAAGAGCCAAGTGGGAGATTTGTTAGATTAATTAACATGAGTGGCCCTTGTTATTTAAAGCATGACCCAATATAAAGGGTCCAATATGATGGTCGGTTGGATATAATGGCAATTTGGGTCATTGGGTTTAAAATCCCTCCACTCTCCCTATTTAAAGATAATTGTTACGGGAAATAGATAACGATTACGGGTAGAATAATTGTTATCGGAAAAGAGAGATAATTTCTAATTAAATCGTAAATGTTGCGGAAGGAAAAGGTAACGTTTTAATTAGGATATTAATTCCCTAATTAATGATTTAATTAGGGTATTAATTCCTAATTAATGATAACGATTTAATTATTGTATTAATTCCTAATTAATGATAACCATTATGGAAGGGATATAAACGTTATCATTAAGTTTTCCCGTAACTCTCTCAGCCATTAGAGAAATCAGAAAAGGAAAGGGAAGAGTCGGAGAAAATAGAGAGAGAGAGAGACGGAAAAGGCAGGAAGACGCAAAAGGAAAGAATCCGAAAAGGAAAGGCGAAATCTTCTCAGACACGGATCGGTAAAGAGATCTTCACCTCCGACGAAGGAACCGACATGGACGGTACGTCGATTCCTTACAGTTCATTTGCTAGTATTCGCTTAAAGATCCTGTATTGTGGTAATTGAATTTTCACAAATGAAAATTCAGAAAAGTATCGTTTTATTATAGTTTAAATTTTATTCAACACGACAATCATATTTTCCTAGTAATTTTATTTTCAGTGGTTAATTCTATATCACCATATAACCCCTCAAACAAGTGTGTGTGTGTGTGTGTATTATATAACTAAAGGGGTTGCAATTTTAGATTACTATATGTTAATAGGGATAAAGTAAAAAATAGTTTTTAATATTTTTAATTTTTTAAATATAATTTTTAATTTTTATTTTTTATTTTTAAATTTAATTATAAATATTACTAATTATTTCCAGTATAATATAATTAAAAATAAAAAGACAAATTAAATATTATATCTTATTGTTAAGGCACAAAAAATATAAAAAATGCATATTAATAACTAAAATAGATGTTCAAATACTTTAAATACCTTATTTTTATAAATAAAAATTAATAAATATATAAAATACATATAAAATATATATTAATAATATATTTTTAGAAGTTGATCATTAAATATAATATCTAACTTATTTTCTATCGTCAAGATGACTATATTGAAAGAAATTAGTAATATTTAGAATTGAATTAACATAAATAAAAAATTTAAAATTATAATAAAAAATTTTAAAAATTGAAAATTATTTTTTAACTTATCTCGATATTCATGTAGAACCACGAGATTTTGGACCTAGAATTGTGGAGATTATTGTCCATAAAACTGAATAAATTTTGAGGAGCAAATTACCTGGTTTAAGCAAAATATTCTTTTTCTTTTTCTTTTTTTCTTTTTGGTACATAAGATAAAAGAAATCAAAATGGGAAACTAATGTCAAAGGAAGACGACCCCTTGTCTATTCTCTCTCCACGTGTAACTTAATTTCTAATGTCGGTTGGTCGAGCTAGATATCACCTGAAGAACAGCCTGCACCAAGCAAGAATTGTCGTCTCTCAGGACATGCTGTAATTCCACCATTCAGGACCTCTCGCAATGGAAACGAATATCATTGAGCAACACCAAAAAAAAAAAAAAAAAAAAACAAAACAAAACAAAAAAGGACGGACTGAAAAGGAATATTTCTTAATTTTTCTATCAATCATATTGATCAATGTGACACTTTAGGTTTTTTTATGCTCAATTTTCACGTCTATAGAGAGTGAGCACTCACAAAATGATGTGCATGTGTGTCCAACGAGACATTCGTAATGACTTTGAATAACTTTATAACTTTATCAATAATCTTTTTGAAAAAACAATATAAAAGTTTTCCAGCCAGAGTGTAACTTTTCCAAACACTACACTTTTTTTTTTCTTTTTTTCTGCTTAAGATCATATCCTTCAAGAAAAGATTACATTTTTTTTTTAATTTATATAAAAGGGTTACCTTTTTTATTAAAAAAACAGCACACTGAAGTCACCAAAATTAGGTTGCCAAAAGTGCCACCTCGAGTTTAAAAATAAGTTTGGAGAAATGGGGAGATAAAGAAGAAGATAATAAAACCAATCCCTAAAAAGTAGAGGAGGCAATGCCCCGTTTGGATGTGGTAGCTTTGTAAGTCCTTCGTATCATCGGTGTCATGCATGTTGATAATTGAATCAATCCTATGGGAATGGGACCAATCCCGTCCCCTCCGAGTCAATTTCCAACCAAACTAGGCAGAGAAAAAGAGAACCCATTATAAATGGCGAGGTAACTTTGGCATAGAGATATGGAGTTTCTTTCACAACTTCCATCTCCCCATATATTAAAAGAAAAAAAAAAAAGAAAGAAAAAGATTGACAAATTTAGGTGGCAAAAAACCCTATAAAAGGATTGCATTTTGAACTCAATAAGTTTAAACATTAACAATGACTTTTTAATGTTGTATTTAATTACTATTGTCTTGACATTCTCCAATTCTCCTTTACAAATTCCCTTTGTTTTATAAGTAGTATTTGTATTTTGGAGAATTAATGTTTTATTTTTATTTTAATTTTTTCTGACTAGGGGCTCGAGGAGCTCATAAGCTCTTGCGAACCAGAAGATGCAAAATGATTGGTCTTCCTTCCCAAATTTTGCTTGGAAGTAATTGACTAATTTTCTTTCATGCATAATTACAGTAGGCTGCTTTTCCTAATCGTTTTACCCACACCACTTTTTACGAGACAACGCACACTCACTTAAAAGGAAATATGTTTTTGTGGGAATTTTTCTCTAGTTCTGCTAATTGCAAATTATGATTCACATGATTGGAGAATAAAAGGTACAAAAATTCAGGATATAATCGAAACTTAAAAATCTTTGTATATCCCTTTGATAAAATATACATTCTTGTTGTGTCCCTTTTGACAATAAGATTTTCTTGAAAATTTTGCTTTTGGTGGTCAATTATCATCATAAAACACCTCAAATACAAGTAACCTGATGTGTGTGTGTGCGTGTGACCCAACCCGAACATCGACATTGATATGACACTGGCATAATAAGGTTAGGTTATTAGACCATTAGGCCAATTGGGGGATTAATAGTTGGATTGGTAAGTTAATAATATTTAATATTTTAATAATATTTATTTATATAGCTTATAATTTTTCTAGCTAATATAATTTCATTAAGTATACACAAGTGAATGTGAACATTTCTTTTATAATTTATAAGAATAATGCGCTGCTTCTTTCGGGAGGACCAAGTAATAAAATGATAGAAATAAACTAAATATAAAAATGACGTCGGATATACATCCTCAAATTTTCTTACAGAAAGGAAATAATGGTACTTGTCTACTACTAGAGAGTATGGTCAGAACCTGAGATTTATCCTTTTTTTTCTTTGTTTTTTCTTGAGGTTGTCACCTTCTTTTTGCAGCCTTAATAATCCTATAAATCATATACTTTTTGCAGCCTCAACAAAAGGAAGGATGCATTTTAGGTTTTTTGAAAGAACGGTTTAAAGAACAAGTGATTCCCTCAAGTAAACCTTGTGCCATAGCCTTAACAAATCATGGCCACCAATGAGGCACAATATACGATCTCTCCCTTCCATGAGAGCAATAAAAGTTTTCGAAAAGAACAATTAAATTTCACAAATATATGTGCCTCGTTGACTCCATTATTAAATTTCCCATGAACCTTGAATTTTTCAATAAGTATGCAAAGCAAGGGGAAAGGGGGGCAAAAGAGGCTATTACAAAGCTGATGCCGGCTGAAATTTGAAGGGCATTTCATGGGGTTCATCTCATCTGTGCATGCTTTTTTGGGGTACATTCCTCGTCCTTGTTGTTATGGCTTGTGCCTGCATGATGCGCAGTTGTATTTTTTTCCGCTTCAAATTTCTCAAGAAGAGCCTGTGTTTGCATAGTCTTCATCATCTCCCTCATTGTCTTCTCCTCTCCTTCAAGCTGCATCTTCATTAAAGCCTCAGCTTCCTTGTCAATTGGCTTGAAGTACTCTTCAATGGCAGCCTCCTGCAAGTTCAAAAAGTGTCACTTTGACATAAATGCAGATCAGAATAGAACCCAAGTTATCTGACAAATAAACAAACATGTAGAAATAAACTTATTTCAACATGAATGACCAGGCACATTTTAGTTTTAGATTTAGAATTTAGATTCATATATGGCTCAAAGCATTTAAGTATGAAACAGAGTGTCGCATTTCCCACTAGCGGGCACAAACAAATTGCCGTTCAGACATGAATTGCTAGATCAAATCTGCTGTAGTCATTTTTGTTTTCACATATTTGTGATCATAGATTACCGATTAGCCAGAATGCAAAGAGCATTATAGGAAGACCCAAGCTACAATAAACATAAACTTAATAACCACAACAATGTTCCCTCATAAGGCCCAGCAGTCATCAAATATTATGGCTTAAAATATATTTTTGCTCATGCCCCATTAATACATAAAAACACAAATTCTTCTACCAGAACACACCCACTAACCCCATCCTCAGGACAAAACCTAAGACACATAAGACAACAGAGAAGCTGAGAACAAGAAAGTAGTCAGAACAGTGACACAAAGTTCGTAAAAGCTCTGCACCGTGTAGAATCAAATGAATTTCTAACTCACAGTTTCTTCTAGCTTCCTATTTAAACTTTGCATCTCCTCAACCACGCGACGAACCTCTCCTAATACAGCCTGCTCAGGAATCCTTCTCAAGGCTGCCTTTCTTTCATGTGCCTGTGCAGAGACAGAGTATATTAAGATGAAAAGTAACTTGAAAGAGAGGAAAATATCAATGTCAGAACCAACAATTCCAATACAACCTGTATTTACTAGTAAACTGGATGTAGAAAACGTTAAAAAGCTGAAAAATGAAAAGAGTATGAGATAAAACTCCAAAGAAGCTTTTGAAATTTGAGTCAAGCCATGTAAAAAACTGTGTGGAGAACTCAAAATTTTCAACAAAAGTCACACATTTGATTTTCTTCAAGACAAGAAGGCACTTATGGTTTGATAGAGCTATATCTAAACTACTTTGAATGCCCCTAGCTGCTCCTTCAACACTTTCCATCTACCATTCATTAGTACGGCACAGCACCTCATCAACTCATCCATTATGTGGGATATGCCCTCACTTTTTGTATTCAAAAGCCTGTTCTTGTCTGGTCAGGAAATAGTTACATATGTAGTTATGCAATCGAATTCCGGATTCATGATCAATTATGTGCCTGCATCTACAAAGCGTCAGAATCAATGCAATCATAAACCTCCTAATACTTTGAATTCAACGAAGCCAAATCCTAAAATGTACAGCACCTTGTAGACAAAGGAATGAAGTAGAGCAGTCACAATTATCCCAAAATTTCGTGACACTAACATTCACTATAGCTATAATGGTGGTGGCAATAATTCTATCACTTAATTCAATCGAAATATCTCCATAACTCAACAGCATACATATACAACCAAAATACAGAAATGAACAAGTGACATCAACAACACCACCTAAACATAACAGAAAACTAACAAATCCTTGTGAGCATGACCTGCCGGAGACGCTTTTCGAGCTGCAATCTATAATTCCGGATTCGACGTTCTTCGTAACCCGAAAGGACCCTCACGTAGAAGAGGGCTTTTCTTCCAAACTCCAATAAGTTATTCATCTTACGATCTAGCACCAAGCATCAAAATTCACCTACCCAAGCATGTCCATACAACTCAAAACCATTAGAATAGAGATCAAATAGAGCATAAAGCAATCTTCTTTACAAAAGAGCTAACACTTAAAAGAGAGAACGAAAATTAGAATTGAATTTATCGGTTAAAAGTGTGATTTCGATCTGGGAAAGTTGAGGAAGGCAAAAAGGAAAGATGGGTCTGACCAAAGTATTCAAATTTTACTCCATGGACGATGTGGGTGATAATTTTATTGAGGAAGATGATCGCCGGCTCTGCTCTCCGGCCGAAAGCATAGAAGTTGAGCGGTGAGAGCAGTGGCTGTTCTGTTTGTTTGGTTTTGCTTAGGTTCCTGTTTGCCCAATCCCGATTATGGTTTTATCCGTCTGCGCAGCCAAACGCTTGGTTGGTCTTCTCCTTGTTCTTTTCTTTTTTTCTTTTTTTTTTTGGGATGGGAGAATATCATTCGAGAATTTTTTTTTATATGTTTTGCGAAAAATCATTTGAAAATTCATATACATTTTCTTGCATCTGAAGAATCCAATAAATATAAACATATATTTCTAATTTATTAATCAAATTAATTTAACATTATAGATAATATAAAATAAAAATCATAAATTTTCATTGTGCATTTTTGCATAACAATTTTAATAATCCTTTTTGGGATCAATTCAAAAAAATTTAATTTAAACCCATTGTTGCCAAGGGTTTTTCGGCAAGGAGAAAATTTCACGGACATAAAAATAGGGTTATACACGCGATATGGTGTCTATGTGTTAAATTAAGAATTGTTATTAATTATTTTAAATACGATTAACATATTAACATATTATAGTATTTAATTTAATTATTAAAATTTTTTAAAATTTAAAATTATAATTACATTTAGAGAATTACAATTAACTTAAATATGTGTAGTAAAAAATAATACATAATTCGTTTATTTTTATTTTTATTTTTTTAATATTATATTAAAATTTTTCACTTATTTTATTTTAATAATTTTATATTTATAAGTTAACTTAAAATACTTTAAATTAATACCGTTAAGAAAAAATTTTAACTTTCCTTTTTTTTTCATTTCTTTATTTTTATTTTTCTTTTCTGTTCCGCCGCCACCTTTTGTTTCCTTCTTTTCTCTTTTTCTTTTTTCCTTTTGCTTTCTCGTGTCCCGCGACCACTCTTCTCTCTTTTTTTTTCTTCCCTTTTTTTTTTTTTGGCCTTTTCTCGTCTTAGACCTCTTCTCAATTCTTTAGTTTTACAAAATTACTCAACCCTTCTTTTCTAAACTTTTCTTTTTTTTTTTTAAACCATTTCAATAGTCAATTTCATATTATTTAACTCAGCAATAATTTTTTTACTTAACTAAACTTCTAAAATAATTGTTTTTTACTCATTGAATCTAATCTACTAATGTTGCGTTCTTCGACCATTAATAGAGGGAATGTAATTACTTTTAAAATTATTTTGTACATAATAAAAATAATAATAATAATAGTACCCACAATTGTTTTGAAAAAAAAAAGATTATAGAGTAAGTTACTCAGAGCATACAACAAATCAACTCCTTTAATATCAGATCTAAAAATTTGTAATTATTTTTCAAATTAAATCCTAAATGATGTAAAAAAGTATAAATAAATAAATAAATAAACAGCTGCCGCCGCCGTATTTTTGTTCGCTCATTTTTTAACCCCCAAATTCCCTAAAATTTTTCCAAACAAGGCCGTAGTTTGGCTCTGACGTGGACGAATGCTACTGGTTGGAACGCATGGACATGCGGTGGCAAAGTCCAATCTCCTCACCGAAAGATTTCTTGCTTCTATCCATCTCGCCGAGTCAACTTTTCCGGATCGATCTTCCCGAAATGTCCCCAAATTGCACTGATAATTTCTAGAACTTCCCAGAAGGAAACGAGGGGCAGCAGACTAATTATTGAATTCACACCCAGGAAGGGCAAAATAGTAATATACTTTCGCTAGAGATTTGTACGAAACGAACCGCACCAGACGCCTATATATATATATGTATATGCCATTCCCAACCTTACCTTCTCATTGGATGGTTCGTAATCTCTGCGCAACAACTCGCACTTTCTGGGCAAGTTTCTACGACGTTTTCTCGCTTTCCAAACAATGGACGCGTTCGCTTCTTTCTTCGACTCCCAATCGGCTCCAAGGAATCGCTGGACCTTCGACTCGCTGAAGAACTTCCGCCAGATATCTCCCGTTGTCCAGAAACATTTGAAGCAGGTACGACAATTTTTCCTGGAAATTTTTCGCTGATCTGTTTGGTTTCAAAGAAAATTTCGATATTTTTTCGAACTTTTTAGGCAATTTATGTCTTGGATTATGTAAATATGAGCTTTAAGCGAGCGGCAAGAAAAATTTGCACCCGCCTAGCAGTAATTAGGGTTATTGCGATCCATAGCGATTCGAGTACATTTCTTGCGATGGGAGACTCAAAGTATGATGGTTTTCTAGGAATTATTCTGAGGTTTGTTGAATTGTACTGGGAACGGTGGAAATTGTGAGGGTATCTGGGTTCTGTTGTTTTGTTGGGGAAAATTTGAATTGCATTTTGAGATGCGAGGTCGTTAGATGTAGTCATAAGAAGGGTTATGCGATCTGCTTGGCTGTCTAGAAAATCTAGGGGAAGAGAAATTATAGGAAAAAAATTTTTGAAATTCAACTGGTTTGGCAAGGTTGTTTCTTAGTGAAATTAAAGAACCATCAGATGTAAAATTTTGATTAGCTCTTCCATAAGAAGAGCAGAGGACTGGGAGAGAGAATAAAATAGAAGTGTAAGAAAATCGACTTGGATTGGGAATCAAATAGGTCTAATTTAGAGCTATGTTTATTAGCAACTGTTTTTTGTCACATTGTTATTATTTATGATGCAATCTCTTTTATATACTTGCATGCATGCATCCACACACACGCACACATATTATGCAAAGATTTTGTATAGCTTCTTCTAACAGGTTCATTATCTCCTATGTTGCAGGTCTATCTGACTTTATGTTGTGCAGTGTTTGCATCAGCAGTTGGTGCTTACTTGCATCTTATGTGGAACATTGGTGGTCTTCTGACAACTTTGGCATGCATGGGAAGCATGGCATGGCTACTCTCTGTCTCCCCCTATGAGGAGGTATTGTTTTTGTGATTTTTGGTCCTATGATTGATATGCGCTTCTCTCTCTCTCTCTCTCTCTGGTAGTTGGATATTTTATTCATCGGTCATAATTTCCTGTGCAGCAAAAGAGGTTTTCACTTTTGATGGCGTCTGGGTTCTTTGAAGGGGCTTCTATTGGTCCTTTAGTTGATTTGGCCATTGAGATTGATCCAAGGTATTTAATTTATAATAAAGTATTTAAGAAAGAAAATGGAATCGTTTCAGGCTTTGTTATTTTTTTGTTGCACGTGCAATGGCTTGGCCTTATTTTCTGTTGCATTTTGCTTTGAGGTCCTGTTCTTTTTATTATTGGTTTGTTAAACATTCTGTTTGTTGTATATATTGCAAGTAATAAGAAGTGCATGATGGCAATGTGACTAATTATTATTATCCTAAGATGCAATTTCCTTGGAACTATATGATGCGTTGTATTTATAAATGATGCCCTTTTATTTGAAGCTTTGGAAGTTGTATTTACATACATTAATAACTGTTACTGGAAGGTAGAGTAATCTGAAGTGGTACTTTTCACATGATGTTGGAATGGCATTCGCTGACCTTCATGGGTGTCCTTGTTTTTCTTTTTTAAATCCCTCTTTCTGTATCAGTTTGCTGATCACAGCATTTGTGGGGACTGCGGTGGCCTTTGGTTGTTTCTCAGCTGCAGCTATGTTGGCGAGGCGTAGAGAGTATCTGTACCTTGGTGGCTTGCTCAGTTCTGGCCTATCTGTCCTTCTTTGGTTGCATTTTGCATCCTCTATCTTCGGTGGATCTGCTGCAATCTTTAAGTTTGAGGTGAGGATATATTGTTTAATTTGTTGGCACATTTTTTTTATTTGATGGCCCATTTTTTATTATTTGATGAAAGCTTATTCAATGCCTTACTGTTCTTTTTTTTTTTTTTTGTTCTTTTGGTTATTGAATTCTGCAGTTGTACTTTGGGCTTTTGGTTTTTGTGGGTTATATCATTGTTGACACCCAAGATATAATTGAGAAGGCTCACTTTGGGGATCTGGACTATGTGAAGCATGCCCTGAATCTCTTCATCGACTTTGTTGCTGTCTTTGTCCGGATTCTTGTTATCATGGTTAGTTATAAGCTGAAATGATAAAGAAAATTATATGCTGCAGCATTATATGGTTTAAGCAGGAACACATGTCGTCAAACTTTTAGATCTTGCTCTACTCATACTAAATGCAACAATGTGGTTGTTGTGCAGTTGAAGAATTCAGCTGAGAAGAAGGAGAAGAAGAAGAAAAGGAGAGACTGAGTTCTGAATGGGAGGTTTAGCATGTGCTGCATCATGATCTGGGTCTTGCCGAACATAAACTGGTTGTCTGTAGAGCGTTTGTTTTTGGTTAACTGTGACCATGTTAATATTTGGAGCATGCAACTACCATGAGTGGTTTTTGTGCTTAGCAGATGTTTGGGTTTTCTCCATCCTCTGCTTTGAATTGCTTGTATGACACTATTAAAAGGTTTGCATTTCTGTGTAAGTTGGCAATGAAACGATGACATAAATTTGCAAGTCTAGGTGTCCTCTGGATTCAAGCGCGCCTTTCTTTGGTTTTTGGGTGCCAAGAACGCAATTCCGGTTGCTCAACTAGTGCTCGAATGTTCCAAGAGCAATTTTGAACGAACAGATCTGGCACGGTTTTAGTTTGGGGAATGAACTGCGTAGGATTCACCTGTATGTATTTATTGGTTATTTAACGGCCACTTATCAGGTCCACGTGGAAAAAATTGCAAATTTTGCCAGCAAATGTGAGATTTCTCCTTAAAAAAGACAAAAAGCTGCGTAACATTGTAATTTACGTAGAACTCTCTAGGAAGAAAAGACCTTGAGCGTGCTACTTCTCATACACATTGACAACAGACCAAGGATGGAAGTAGGGTGTTCTTCATGGATGTTCCGTTTACAACCTGCACAGATTTGAGAGCACAGAGGGAGTTGTTCTCGAGGGAAGAGATGCTTGGTTCGAATCGCTACTTTTGTTCTCTTTAGTCCTCTGGTCAACCAACAAACTTTCCCAGCCGGATTGCCGGAATTGTTCTTGACACTTTTTGTCACTGAGGTAGATGATCCGGATGGAGTTGGGGCTTACTTGAGGTTTTAGATTTAGAGGGCAAAGGCGGCACCTCAATGGAGTAAACTCTCGGGAGGAGACAGTGAGATTTATATTTGGTATATCAAAGTATCTCGTTCTTTCCTTCTTCCCATACATAGTTTAGTGGCATATTTGACCAAGGTTGAATGATGGAGTTTTCAGTACGAGTCAGAATTTTCATTGGCGATGCTTGTCCGCCTTATGATCGTGCGTGCTTCGTTCGTCTTCCTCTTTGACACGCGTAGTTTTGCTATTTATCATGTTCGTTGTTTTTGTTGCAGACACGACTCAGTTTGCTTCTTATTTATTTTAACAAAAATAAATAAATAAATAAATAAATATATATATATATATATATATATTGTCATATCCTCATTTACATTTTATTACAAAAAAAAATTCACTATCTAAAATCTCATTATTATATTTCAAATTACCTAGATTTATTGCCTGTTAGGGTGAATATCAATATAGAAGCTTAAACTCAGACTAATAAAAAAAAAAAAAAAAACATACCCATTCCTTATCGACTACTACCTAGGTTGGTGGATTATATTTATTGATGGATACTAACTAAATTTAAACACAAATTGTTTGATGATTGATATAAATTTTTGGGGCCACACAATTTATTAATTTATGTAAAAACCATCAAAACTTGATTATTATCTTCTAGTCATTTCGTCCATACGTTAAAATTTTCTATATACCGATCATCTGCACAGATAAATGTATCGTTAGAAGAAAGGGTAATAAGCTACGATCTTGACGACTATTATGCATGTGCAATGACAAGACCAGCAGCACGAAACGAGCACAAGAACAGAGGAAAAAACAGGTTTAGGCAAAAATAATAAGTGAAGAGCAACAAGAAGAGCTATCTACCCGGTCGCACTAACTACAACATACAAATAAAATGAAATGGAACAAATTTTGGCAAGCCCCACAAATTTTTGAGAAATCAATATAACAAAAAAGAAGAAGAAGAAGAAGAAGAAGAAGAAGAAGAAGAAGGAAGAAACTAATCATCCTTCGGAACCACCAGATATTTTACAGTAAAATTTGATTAGTATACTTTCCCCCTAAGGTCCTGGATGGTGCCCACCGTCCCAGTCATTCTGTAGATGGGGAAGACAATGAAAGATTCAAAAGGAAGCCCACCATAATTCCGATAAGCCCCACAACAAAAGCAAACATGAGGGAGAAGCCTGGATCACTTTTCCGGTATCTTCGTCTCTTCAGCATCTCCTGTAGTTAACATCACAATAATAATAATAATGAAGGTTTTGCATGCCCGTCAATGAAATCTATGATGTGAATAACGTTGAAGTGAGCATCTTCTCAACATATAATCTCCTTTTTTCAATAATATCAGCTTAACTGCTGGAGTTCCAATTTTCATGAACCTAGAGTGCATAGCACTGGCAGAAAAAATAAGTAAATAAGTGTAAGACTACAGAAAGTAGGTCAAAGTACAAACCAATTCCTGTTGCAGTTGTTGTGTTTGTCGAACTGCTGCATCCCTTTCCTCCTTCAGACGCTGTAGAGCCTGATTTGTCACAAAGAAAAATATTCAATGATCAGTGAGCTATATAAATTATGGTAGTCAAGGGGTTTAGAAACTTGATTGTGGTACATGCTTTATTAAAAAATAAAATTTTTCTTTTCACTCCTTTTTTGTATGATCTGACTTTGTTTGTGTGATGAGTTATCTGGGAAAGAATGACAGATGTCAGTATGGAAACATCCATACAAGGTGAAACGTCACCTTGCCTAGAAATTTCCTATAGCAGTTTCACTGCTGGTGAAACTACCTCCCAACCCATTCCCCTTTAAGACCTTGATCAAATAAGTAAGCACCATGTGCAATAACCTATAACTAACTCCTTCAAAATTAGCTCAGATAAGAATGGGCAAGCAAGAGAAAACAGTGATAAAGTAAACAGAGAAATAAAACAAACTCACAAAGTTGGTATCAGAAGTTTCTGTGGAGCCCATTGGTGTTTCACCTTCTATGCTTCCTTGAGCTGAGGAGGGAGAGATGTAGACAACTCTAAGCTTGCACTCTTCTATCAACTTTCCGCCATTGTCCTTATTAAACTGTCCGCATCGTCAGACATCATTTCCATAAAATCAACTTCTTCACAAAATGGTATTATCAAGCTAGAAAGCAACATATCATTCAAGTTAAAATTCTTACGGTATCTGGAGAAAGCTCATCAACATCAATGTGGGGTAACACTGTTGTACCCTGTAGGAGAAATTTATCTTTGCATTGCAAATCTGGAGGATATTCTCGTTGAGCTTGAAGAGTAACTGAAAATCCAAATGTTACCTATTTGTTAAGTACCAGCATAACTGCAAATTATTTTAACCAGTGAAAGATGTGTGTGCACTATGGCAGGCTGGCACATACATTATATACAAGCAAGTGGTGAATAATGGTCCAATCCCACTGATATATTTCAAAGATAAGCATCTGAACCTGTTTAAGGCATCACCTAACAAACACATACACAAAGGCTAGTTGCTGCTCTGATTACAACTTTGATGCTTGAGCATTATACCCTGTTTATATATTTACCTTTGCAATAAGCTTATATTTGGTTAACGAATTCCTAGATCAAAATTTCCCATCCAAGAATTATAGTGAGCAACAGGTCGAACCTCTGATGACACATGAATCCCAGGGCTGTATGACACCAGTGTTGGGCCTAACAAAGTACTTCTTAGGTGAAGTGGTTTTAACCTGGCACAAAGGTAAATGAGGCCATAATGAATTTTATTCAGGCTCAAACATTTATCCAGCAGCAATAAGTTTTCATAGTATGCAGTGAGATCCATACCTTAAAAGCAACGTGGTGCTCTGTGTTGTTTGCAACTTTAAGATCGCAATAGCTTTGTTTTTCCAGTTCAACTGATCAAACAAGCACATAATCATAAGTCCAAAAGAACTGTGCATGACAAAAGTTCAGTAGCAGGCACTGTTAATACAAACTCCTAAACCTTTGAAATGGCATTATCATTTCAAGATTTCAGGCCAGCAATTGCAGTAGCATTTACATCTGTCGGCCAGCATATATTGGCTAGTATACATACCAAACAAGCAAACACACAAAGCTATTACCAAGTATCGTTTTATTTATACTTTCCTTTTAAGATTCAAACCAAACTGTTTCTGCACAATTGCAAGGAAGGTGAGCCCTTAAAGTCCTACCATCTTCTTTAGCAGAAACTTATGACTTCTAACCAGTCCAGCCTGGCTTTTATAAGGGTTTGGCTTCTATCAGTTTTTATCTGTTTTAAAATCCACTCCCTTAGTTGTTGCAAACTAACCATCTCAGAACGTGAAAATCAGCTACCTGGTGGAGGATTATAGAGATTCCTTATCCACACAAAAAAATAAAAAAAACTCAGCAATTCGGAGAATTGGACTAAAATCTTCAACCTTGATCATTGCTCTTTCCCTATGCCCACGAGAGATTGCATAACATGAAGCAAAAACTTGCCCGCGTCATCCAACTAATTAATCGAGTTTATTCAAACAAAAAAAAAAAAATCAAACGTAAATTGCAAGCAAAAGCTTTTATAACAAACCCATGTCCACGAACCCTAGATAGATCGCCTTCTAATTAATGCGTTTTCTTAGTTGACAGAAACCAAACAAAATTTGTTAAATTAACACAAAACAGCCAGTTAATTTCACACGGGAAGTGGGAAGAGAAAAGAGTACGTACAAATGAACTTGAGCTCGTCAGGATGGACAGAGATAAGCTGATTACCACCGCTGGCCGTCATGTCGATCCCGCCAAGAAACCCAGATCAAAAACACCAATCTCGATCACAATCTCAAAATCTAACCACGACCCAGATCAACAAATCCGTCAATGATTCAAGAAAACCCAACAATTCAACACAACACCACCCACATCCCAAAGACCCACATAAAAAATTAAAAAATAAAAAATTCTAAGAAATTCCCACATCAATCACAGCTCCTCCCAATCAGATAAGCCGCAAAAAAGAAAAACATTAACCGCGAAAAAGAGAGAGAGAGAGAGAGAGAGAGGGAGGGAGAGAGTGAACAAGTGTTGAAGTGGAAGAGAGAGAGAGAGAAAGAGAGAGAGAACTAACATGTGTGGTGAAACGAACATGGAGGATTGATGCATTTGATTTGACGAAAAATTGGCGCTGTGGGGCTCGCAGTTTCAGGCGCTTATTTCGATCCCTTTTATCGTTTCGAGCGGTCCGTATTTGTGAACTCTCTCTTTATACTTGCACGCACGCAGAGACACACAGAGAGTAACGGAGAGAGAGAGAGAGAGAGAGAGGCGAGGCTGGTTGTTACAACGGGAGAGGAAGGGAGGTAGTTTGCTTTTTCTGTGCACCGCAACAGCGAGGAAAGGAGAAAGGCGGACGACACGTGGAGTATAAATCGAGTACCCGACTGCATGTGGGACCCAGTACCGTGTCACCCACCTGCTGTATATATATATATATATATATATATATATATATATATATATATATATATTTTTTTTTTTTGGGTTCAAGTTTTCTTTTTATTTAAGCTCTCTTTTCAGTAATTTCGTCCCTTAAAGGCAGGAATAAAATTAGGTCAGGAGTCACTTTTTCCTCTCTCAAAGAGTGTGATTAGGTTAACAAAAAATAATAAATTTAAATAAATATAAATTTTTTTATATTATATGTAAAATTATTTATGTTTATTTAATTTCACTATTTTTGTATTTACTTAAATTATCTTGTAAAATTAAATATTCATATAATTTTTATAAAATATGTAAACTAACAATATTTTATTTGATTTAATTAATAAATAAAATTAAATATAAAAAATATTTTATTATTTGTTGTATTTATCATATTGCTCTTGCTCTCAATAAAACGCTATTATATAGCGATAATTTTGTCTATCTAAGCATAATAAGCAATGTACCTAGTCTCTTTTAACAAGGTAAGTTACAAATTAATGTTATAGTAGGCACATTTCCCTTTTTTTTCTTTCTTTTTTTTTTACTTCTTTTTAAGCAGTACAGTTGGTTCATTTCCAAATCAATCAGAAATCATATGTCACACTAAAATGTTGGGCAGGTTAAATCCCTAATCTGGATTACCATATAGCTCCTCTCGCCATCTCGCATTAATAAGTTGCACCTAAATAATTAATTGGGGGGGGGTAAATAATTAATGTATTGCTTAAACCATATTCAATATGGTGATGCATCCCAAATATTAATTTATGCATTAAACTATTGCGTTTGTTATGTATTTCTAGTCTTTTAGTATATAAATATAATTCATAATGAAGCTATAAAATATTAACTTAATAATTATTATAATGCAATATAAAATTGTATTTAAAATACCTTAAGTTAGATACACCGTATAATGAAACTCCACTCTGTATTGTGTGAAAGTGACAGTGATGGTGTCATGGGGATCGAGCAAGTTGTTCTAAGCAAGGCAAACCCCCTTTTCCCCCTTGACAGGTTGCCGGTCCGATGGTGGGTGCCTCATCTTAAAACATTTTAATAGAAGAATAATCTAAACCTTTCGACAATACAGTTTGCTTGAATTTGGTAAACAGACCTGTCTGCAATTAAGTTTTAACATGTAGTTTTTGACAGTTTGCCAGGAAGACCAATTGGCAAGCCCGAGTTTCACCTAACCTTGCCGTTTTCAAGCATTATCACATCAACCATCAGATGCCAGCAGACGCAAGAAGAATAGAATAATCGGTTGCTTGGACGAAATTGAAAATGAAAATTCTTAAAATACCCTTTTGAATTGCATTGTTGTCATTGCCCCGTGGAGGAAAATGAGCAATGGGGTTCTGGAGGACAGCGCTCGACGATAAACTATCTCGCACGACAAAGACCCCAACAGTAAAATGAGGGGCAGCCATGGGAGCAATCGAATGCAACCTTTATGTCTGGGACCCTCCTCTCGATCATTAACTAGATGGCAACGTCTCTTCCCGAAGTAGTGCTTCATCTATAATTCTATTTGAGTTTCACCGCAGGAACAAGGCCGATTTGACGCATCTCAACAATTTATATTACATTATCATAAAAATTTCAGGGATAAATTTGTGACCTTCATTATTAAATAAGATTATATATCAAAATATTAAAATATATAATCAGTAATTATAATAATATAATATATAAATTCACATTTAATATACATCAGATTGACCGAATGTATTAACTTTAATTATTCTCATATCAAACGGCGCAATAGAATCCAAGCGAGGTAGATAATAATGGCATATAATTGAGAGTCAACTCAACAATGATATATTTCAATTTTTTTTTTTTAAAGGGTTAAAGGACAAAAAATAGAAGGAAAAAAGGAAGGTAATGAAAATCTCCTTGAGGAAGAGATCTCGTTACTAACTAATAAATTCTCCCATGTTCCGGAAAACTGCATTTCCATCCAAATATCAAATCAATGTTCCCAAGTCCATGCTTATAGCCTCAGTAATTAACAACCTTCATTCAACAATCAGAATCCTTAAAGCTGTGCAAATTCTCTAAGTTGAGAGGAAGTCAGAAACAGAACTGGAGGAGATCAAGCTTGCTAGTAAAATGCAGGCTGGTGCATGTATCAAATTGTTCAATATTTTCTCATGCTGGGTGGAAAACATGACTGAAAATAAGCTAAGAGACCACAAAAGATTTTCGGCATCATTATTGCACAAGAAATGCACAGCCACCCACCGCCCCCACCCCCACACCCCCCACAAAAAAAAAAAAAAGAGAAAAGAAAAAATTCCAGCCATTATTTCATCAGAATAATCGTGCACAAATGCCAGCTGGCAGGCTGATTGTCATTCATTTCAAGATCGGAAGCAAGTCAACATCATACCAATGAAGCAAATGAATTAATAAATCAGGTATCTTAAATTGTAGCAAATTTCTTGCTCGGCTGGACAATGGTGCAAGAAGGTAACTGGAGAATAACAGAAATGCCAGGAAAGTATACATCAGTGAACTATTAATACAACTGGACTCTCATGCGATTTGTTTTTACGAAAAAGCAGATCCAATCATTTTCCCCTACAATAATCATCACAAACAAAAAGAACTAGAGATGGACCAAAGTTTGGCCCATACAGTATATCCACAGTCAGGATATCCATGTCTTTCATTTAAAAGTGGAGAACCTGGGAAGCTTGTCCCTCAGATAATACAATCTTGCCCTCCTGACCTTCCTGTGGTTAACTACTTTTATCTCCTTGATATTTGGCGAGTAGCTGAGATTGCAAAAGATAAAACATTAATCATATTAGAGCCTTGATTGAAAACAATCAGATGGTCCTTACAAACACTGGTCCATAAGCAACAGAGATACTCACAGTGGGAAAACAATCTCAACCCCTATGCCAGCAATAATCCTCCGAATCCTAATTGTAGTGTGGATGCCAGCATTCTGCCTTGACATAACAATACCTTTGTAGATGGACAGCCTACGCCTATTTTCTGGAACTTCCTGCAAGTAAATGCCATTAGATTAAGCTTAAGAATGACATGGCTACACCAGGATTGCTATAAGTAACTTAATGTGAACTTTTAGTGGTGCCATTACCAGTTTAATCTGCACTATGTCCCCTGTCCTGATATCTGGGATCGGTCTTTCCTTCTCCGAGGCCTCAACTGCTCTCTTATTCAATATCTATGCAAGGAAATTCATATACATCCTCGAATAAATAGATAAAACAAATCTCAAAAATGAGCAAGGTTCTGCATTATTTCACTATAAAAGGAAAAAAAAAAAAAAACAGAAGAAAAAATAATTCAGTTTCCAAGTTACTATAGTTGCAATGAGAAATTTGTCTCAAACAATTTCTCAGCAATCAAACGTCACGTTAACACACAAAAGGTTTTCTTGTGAGGTCTGAAAAAGGGTTAGATATACGCAACCTGGCCTTATAGAGTACACTTTCCGTCACACCAATCCTTCATGTTAACACACAACTAAAAGAAATTTCACCAATTCTTCATGTTAACACACAACTAAAAGAAATTTCACCAATCCTTCATGTTAACACACAACTAAAAGAAATTTCATCTTAGAGGAGCCAAAATCAAAATTCTTCAAATCTTAACTATGTTGTCCCTTTTTTCCAACCTTTTCTCATCAATCAAACAACAGCACCATTTAAAAAAAAAAAACGAAGAAGGAAAGAAAAAAATGAGTCCGATGAATTACCCCCATTATCTCTCCAAGCTTGATCCTAGGTTTTCTGTTTCTTGGGGCTTTCGTGGCGTCTTCCACCTTAACCTCCTCACCTTCCAGAACGGCTACCGCCCCTTCTTCCATCACAGTTTCACTCTCCTCCGCTAGTCCACCAGCTTCACCACCCCCTTCCACCACTTCCCCGCCTCCGACCTCCTGTTCCGCCCTTGCAACAAAGGGCTGCCGCGCAAACGCCGCAGTGACAGCATCTAAATTCGGACCAATCAAGCCCCAAGAAACCCCAGAAGCCAACGAAACCCGATAATTCGAGTTGACGGCAGGACAAGAGGACAACTTCAATTTCCTCGAAGGTGGAAGCTGTGCCGGAATTCTGGGTACAGCAAACAGAGCCTCCAAAGCCCAAGCAACCAAAAAAAAAAAAAAAGAAAAAAGGACCCCCCAGAAAAACAGAAATCAGAAAAAATATCCACACACAACAACTGAGTAATACACATAATATTATTACGAATAGGAAGTACCGGAGCCAGAATTTTAGAGGCCATTGCTCTGCGAAGGGCAATGAAATTAGGGTTTTTTCTTATTCAAACAAGAACTACCAAAAAAAGAAAAAAGAGGAAGAATTGGGGATCAATCAATAGGAAGAAGAAGCCATTGAGAGCGCAACTGGTTCTAGTCGCCTGAAGTGAAGATTAATTGTGAAATCAAATGCCTTATCCGTTGAAGCGGGCGGGTGTTGCGATTAATTAATATTTCTTATTTTGTCATTTTAACCATAAATTTCTTATTTTGTGTTATACTTAAATTAATTAATTTAAAAGACATTTGATTGAAAATAAAAAAACATATGTTATTTTTATTTTTAATATTAAAAAATATTATGTATATTATTTTTATTAATTATATTTTAATTTTTTATTATAAAAATATGGTATTATACAAAATAATAATAATAATAATTAACATTATAATAAAAATTATAAAAATTATAAAATGTTTAAATTATTAAATAATAAATTAATTTTATTAAATAATTATTATATTATTATATTTATTTTAAATATTTATATTTATAATTATTAATTTAATTTATTATTATGATAAATATTTCTATTATTATATAAATTTAATAATATAATTTTTATTTATAATTTTATTATAATTAAATTTGTTATAATAATTTATTAATTTTAATAATTATTATTAAAAAATTTTAAATATAAATTATATTTAAATTTTTAGAGTAATCAAATATATTCTAGTTATATTATTATGATTATTACAAGTTTTAAATTTAAATTTAAATTTAATCTAAAAATTATAATAATTTTAATTTTAATTTTAAAATAAATTAAATATATTATAAAATTTATTATCTTATTTTTAATTGTGTTTGATTTCGATTTTAATTCGGTTACGAGACGGCTGCTAAAGCGGTACAGTCACAATGATCTGCGTGGCATCCGAGCATGTTAATTCCTTAGCCCACTGCTCGCCACGTGTCGTCCTTTTGGTTGCAGACGCCTGCCTCCCTCTCCCGCCATTCTCTCTCCTTCGCACGTCTTTGTAAGTTGCTCTCTTGACCCTCTTGTGGAGTTGTCTCACCCCCTTTTCTCTTCCTTTCGAGTAATTTGCCGAACTGTCTCTCTGCCGAGTCTGCCAGTCTCTCTCTTTCCCTAAGTCTGTCTCTCTAGAGCAAAACCCATTTCGATTCTAATACGTTTGTGCATCTTCGAGCCCGTTAAAGATCAGTCCCACCATGAATTTTGCATCCAGCTAACAAATTGCTTCGTTTTGGGAGGTGGGGTTCTTGCTTTTCTCTTTCTTTCTTCTCAAGTTGGCTGCTTTCCCGCCAATAATGAAGGTTATGTTGTTGATTTTTCGGCAGAATTGAATATTTATATGAAAATTTAAGACTTTGATTTATCTTCTTTGTGGGGTTAGGTAGATTCAGTTTAGATTAAAGATGTCTAGCGATTTATACTTTGTAAGGCAAATCCCGCCTGGGATTCTGATTATAAGAAAAATAAGAGGGAAAGATTGGAGCTTGAGTACTTATAGGTACATGGTTTTGTTTGTTACTTTCATAGCATATGCTTGTTACCATGCATCCAGGAAACCCAGTAGTATAGTCAAGAGTGTGTTGGATCCCGAGCATGGTAAGGACTCTGGCAATGGCCCTTGGCCAATTGGCAGTATCTTTGTTAAAGAGGAGTTTATGGGTGGGAACAAGAATAGAACTAAGGCTGAAGGGTGGTATCCATTTAATGGAGAAGATGGGACATCAAAATTGGGTGAGATTGATTTGGCATTTCTTGCTTGTTACTCTCTGGGTATGTATGTTGCTGGGCATTTAGGAGACACGTTGGATTTGAGGTTGTTTTTAACTACTGGGATGATTGGAAGTGGCATTTTTGTGGGTTTATTTGGGATGGGATACTTTTGGAACATTCATGCTTTCTGGTATTTTTTGGTTATGCAAATGTTTGCTGGGTTGTTTCAAGCCACTGGCTGGCCTTCTGTTGTGGCTGTGATTGGTAATTGGTTTGGAAAGAGGAAGAGGGGATTAATAATGGGTATTTGGAATGCACACACTTCAGTTGGGAATATTAGTGGGTCGCTTCTTGCAGCTAGTGTTTTGGACTATGGTTGGGGATGGTCTTTCATAGTTCCAGGTGCCCTGATTGCAATGGGAGGGCTGTTGGTCTTCTTTTTCTTGGCTGCTTATCCAGAGGATATTGGATTTCCATGCCCACACAGCTCAGAGGTGAAAGTGGAAGAGTCTAGTGATATTGAAGCTCAGTCACAGAAAGAAACTGCTTATGGATCTGGACTTAGGACAAGTGTGGGGCTTCTTCAAGCTTCCTTAATACCAGGAGTGATTCCGTTTGCATTGTGTCTATTCTTCTCAAAGCTTGTGGCTTACACATTTCTGTATTGGCTACCATTTTATTTGAGTCAAACAGGTATTTCCTCTATTTTATGTTCTCTGGCAGAAACTTGGACGTATTTTAATTTCATTGGTAAGCAGATGATGAAGGATATTGTTGTTTTAACAGATACCTTATTGGCATTAATTTGTGGACCATGTTTTAAAAAGTTTTTATTTCACAGAAATCGGAGGAGAATTCGTATCAGTGAAGACAGCTGGAAATCTCTCTACTTTGTTTGATGTGGGGGGTATATTTGGTGGAATTATTGCCGGTTATATTTCTGATAGGCTGAGAGCTCGGGCTATTACAGCAGCCAGTCTCATGTATGCTGCAATACCTTCCATGCTCCTGTATCGTGCCTACGGGAGTGTTTCACGGACAATAAACGTTGTGCTTATGATGATTGCTGGCTTATTTATAAATGGGCCATATGCACTTATTACGACTGCAGTTTCTGCAGACCTTGGCACCCACAGTTCTCTCAGGGGGAATTCTCGAGCCCTTGCAACAGTGACTGCTATTATTGATGGTACTGGATCAATTGGTGCAGCCCTGGGTCCCCTTCTCACCGGGTTTCTGTCAATGAGGGGATGGAATGCAGTTTTCTTGATGTTGATGATTGGTGCTCTTATTGCAGGGCTTCTTCTTTCATGTCAGGTTGCAGCTGAAATTGCTGAGAAATCTGGCAAAAGGATACCTTCATCTGGTGGACAACAAAGTCATGAAGGTAATGCCATGAACATTAGACACACACTGTCACACATTTAAGTAATCAATTCTATTGGAGCTTAGACATTTCAATTCAGGTGAAAGTTCCTAATACGAGCCAAAAGCCCCAACCAAAGAGAGTACATCTCACAATTGGTAATGCTAGTAAACTTCCAAGCAAAGTCCGGGAAGTTTGATTCAACCAACCATTCGTTGTGGGATATTGACTCACTTTGTCACTAGGAACTAAAATTAGAAGAATAAAGAAAGTAGAAATCAAGCATCTAAACAAGATATTGATTAATTGACCTCTTCACATAGACCCAGTATTGTATGTTCACTTCAGGAAAGAAGCTTCATATTTGGAAAATATGGGCGAAACAATAATGTTGGAATGGTACCAACTACTGGTTTTATTTGGAACCCCAAAAAAAAAAGGAAAAAGGGAACAATTGGTTTCTGTATGTTTTTTCTCTTTAGCACTGCATTCATTGGCGGTAGTTGTATGGTTCCAAAGATTAATTATTTAGCCTGAGAGAGACTCTGATATATGTTAAAAAGTTCTCGATCATTGACAATCTAAGTTGAATTTAGAAATTTTGTAAATTCTGTTGTTAGGAGGGAAAGTTGTCAGCCCGTGGAAAGTAACTTCTTGGTTGTCCTAGCATCCTCTATAATTTCTGTAAATTTGTCTTTCCTTCCGCAATCTCTTGGAATTTGATTCAGCTGTATAATTGCTCCCCACTTTTTTTTTCATTTGTTTGTATTTGTTTGTTGCAGCAACAGATATCCAACCACTTTTGAGCAATCAAAGGTGAAAATTGGGTATTGCCTCATGAAGCATCAGACAAAATGAATGAATGAAGAAACAAGATAAAAGATAGGCTCACTAACATAGCTGACTTATGGTTTGAAATCAAGGGCACAGAGTATGTCTTGTCTGTAAATTTTGATGCTGTGTCTGTAAGGTATCCTGTAATCTGTTATATTATATACTGAACTGAAGAAGCAATACGTGAACTTGTGTCTTAGAGGATGGTCAACGCTAACCACATGCTTTGCTTGGAGGGTGTTCTTATAGTTCGCGTCGGTTATAATCTTTTGCGAAGCATCACTTTCACTGCCAAAAAATCATCAATGCTATTAGGTTTCTGTCTTGGATAGTATAGCAGTCCAATTTTTGTGTTATTAGCAATCTGAGATGAGGAATGATAGCTCCTGATCATCTGCTCTCCTTTCTTTCATGATTGAGAACAACCACAGAGCTGAATGTTACTTGATCAGAGCCAGCCAGGCACACAGCACACAAGCTTTTTCTTATTTGTACACTTTTCCGCTTTTGATTCACTTTTGTTTTTCACCTGACAAAAAGAGACATTCTTGATTTGCAAGAAAACTGAACCAGCTAAGTGGTACCTTCATAGACATAACTGAACTTTGCCCATACTGTATTTGGTGCTCAATCAATGTAGCACCTCATAGCTGCAAGTGTTAGATAAGGTTTCTTGTTTCTCCCCAAGTCCAATTACCGATTTTTTTCTTTTTTTCTTGTCTTTCCAACTGCATCCAACTACAGTTTTTGAGTTGCTGTTTCTTTAGCGGCCTTCATATTGATGTATCAAACTGGTCCATTCACCTTCTTGAATGTAGGAACCTATTATGGTCCCCACACCATTGACCTTGATGAAAATGAAAATGTCGACCTAAAGATACGAAGTCCGAGTTATATCCCGGCTACTTCTTGAGATTTTATTAGTAGTTGGGACTCATTCAAATTAATGCATATCTTTTTTTTTTTTTTAAGTTTAATGCATGATTTATTTTTAAATTTCACTTAATATGTAGCAGTTTCTTAACATGATATAAAAAGTGGACTCGCTTTGAATACTAGATAAAGGTATCAGCTTCTTCTTCTTTGTTTGTGTTTTTCTATTTTGTGGTCAGAATTCAAGGCATCGGCTGGAGTCTATGCGATTGGTTACCTGGTTATCTAATTCGTAGATGGATCAATCATTGACACCCCCCCCATCAAACCCCTCCCCCCCAATCTCCTTTTGTTGCATACATGGCTCTTGTGGGCATCTGACATAAAATCCGGAAATTTACTTTATGTATCATATATCATAATCATATGGCACAATCATGTCATTTACGGCTGTGCTGAAACCAATATCATTTGTAAGGATCATGAACAAAAATCTCTGGACGCGTGAGTGTCAATTTCTTCCTGTCAATGCATGGATTCGTTCAATGCAATGGCAATCCATAGGTGTGTCTTTGTTAAAAACAACAAACTGGACATTAATAACATCAGTGGCCAATGTAACTTCCTAGAATATATATATATATACACACACACAAACACATATATAAATTTATTCTGACCCTTCTACAAACCAACTAGGGACGTCCCTTTTTAATAATATGTTATCCATTCTATTTGCCGAATCATGAGGTGCTTAGCTCAAGTGCCTGTGAGTAGGAGCTCAAGTGAGCACAGATTGGAAAGAGTAATTTATGGTTTGAATAATCACTGTTAACTGTAATTATCTCATCATTTACTACTAATGCGAGAAGCTAAGTGCACATGGTCAGGGCCCAAAGGGTTAGATCTATGGTAGGCTTCGTATTGTTTGAGCTAGTCTGCCAATTGAAAGGTACATGTCAATGGGCGAGAAGATGTAGTTATCCTGATATGCCACTTAATCCAGTGCTGGGATGTCATGCTCTTCTTATCCAATGTAAGACAATTGGTGGAATGGAATCAAAACACGTGTAGATCGGTCCCCCAGAAAAAAAAAAGGTACAGGGTTAGTATAAGAAATATAATTTATTGGTCTTGTACTTAATTGGAAACCCAAGTATAGTTTCTTTCTAACCATCTATTTTAAATTCAATGGCAGAAAACTTGAATATTTAATTTAGTGTCAGATAAATTTTAATATGTAATTTATTAAATTCATCTATTTTTTAAGTTATTTAATAATTTAATCTTTTAAATTGAATTATTTTTTAACATAATATTTATATTTTTATAACTAAAAATTATGAATCTAAATGATAGTTATAAAATTTGTTTTTTAATTAATTGTAAATTTTTACAAATGAAAATTGCATCTACTTTATTCAAACTTTCAATTCAATAAAATTAGAGATATTAAAATTTAATCTACGATATATTCTTAAAATACAACTCACGCGCCACTTTAATCTTTGGTATTGAATGATTTCGGAACAAGAGAATACAGCTCGTTCTACATTCTGCCCCTTGTAAGTGCAGGGCTTGCAGGGTAAGAGACTGCAGCATAAATGTTGTACAGACGGTTCCATTGATGTTGGATAGGGAAATGGTGCTGCTGCCATTGTGATTCTCGTGAGTAAGTCATCAAATCACAAGCTTCTTTTTATTTTTTATTTTTGGGGGGGGGGGGGGAGGGGGGAGTGCAAGCTTTCTATTGCTACTCTGGTGCAGGCATCAAAAGCACTGTGTGGCTAGAGCGGTCCCATGGAAAAGTCATCTGCTTGTGTTTGTGTGCGTGCAGAATTCGAAGCCCATTCACCGCACACCATTCAGTACCAGAGAGGGTCTCAGTCTACCTTAAATTTTACGCAACACACACACACAAGTCACCGCCACAAAAACTCTGGCTCTGTCTTTTGGTGTCGTGTCTCTATTTACTCCTTCAGACACCACTGTTCCCTGCTTTTTTTTTTTTTTTTTCCTCCCTTGGTAGAATCCTAGACCCATTTGAGCATTATTGCTGGCATTATTGTAATGGGATTTTGCTTTTCAGGTATACAATACCAAGAAAATATGAACACCAAAATGGAAGTCTTAAAGCTCGAGACACTTCTAATTAAGGAAATTTAAAATAATGATAACAAATGAAAATTTGCCTAGTTCTTAAGATTCTCATATTGTAGAATAACCTTTAGAATATATTGTAAACAAAAATTAAAAACTAGGCAAACTACCAACTTTTGAAAGATAAAGTCCCCTAGAAACCATCCAATAGTTCATAATTTGAAGTCTATCTTTGAATTAATCAGCCAATTTTTAATTGAAAGTTTTAGATTTCAAATCATGAGACGAGTATGTTTAGTTAGTAGGTTGAGATTTTATTAGTTAATAGAATTAACTAGATAAATCACTTGACCAACTCAACAGGGTCATGTAACACCACTCATAATAGAATCAAGAGAGAGAGAGAGAGAGATTATTGATAAAATAAAGGATAAACAAATTTTTAATTATATAACTTATGGCCTTACAAGACCAAAAAGAGACCGTTTCGAATTTTCACACTACAAGATATACGAAGAGCCAAACATAAATAATCTTATTATCCTTATTTCAATAAAAATGCTACTTATATAATTAATGACCTCTAAATTATAATAAAATAATCTTATTATTATATCAAAATTTATTTTTTAAAAAAAGGGATGCATAATTTCACGGAATATGATTAATGCAAAGTGCTAATTCAAGATTATAGTCTTTCATTTTGATCAATTTGTCTTGACCACTTTCTTTAGTAGCATGAAATGTCTATGCATCACTAGTCAACCCACTAAGAGATGATTCCCCAAACTCTCCTTTGCCTCTATATATCAAACCATAGTACCCATCTTCTTCGATCACACAAAACACACACTCTCTTGCTTCCCACTTCTTCTTCTTCTTCTCTCCAGTCAAAGACCGCAACTTCATCTCACAACCCACAACCAGAGAGCCATGCCTCTATCACGTGCCACCCTCATCGTGGCAAACTTGTTGCTAGCCCTCACAGCGTCCTCCATTGCTCAAGGCCCTATTTCCCAACCACCTAGTGTTGGAGTCCCACCAACCGGAGTTGCAGCTCCACCCCCGATATCCACCCAGCCACCGACCACTGCCATGCCACCAGCTCCAGCTGCATCTCCCCCAGCCTCCTCACCCCAACAACCAGTCACACCTTCTCCGGCATCCCCAGTCTCCTCTCCACCAACGATGACGCCCCCCAGCGTCACCCCGGTCTCTCCGCCAACCGCGATGCCTACTCCACAATCCTCACCGCCAACCATGATGCCTACTCCACAATCCTCACCGCCAACCATGATGCCTAGTCCAGCATCCTCATCGCCACCATCAATACCTGCAACTCCCTCAAATGTCCCAACAGAGAGCCCAACATCACCACCAGCGTCAGAATCAGGTTCAGGAGCTTTTGTTCATGGAAGTAGCATGGCATTGTTGGCCTTGCTTGGAGGAGTTGCAGTACTCTTCGTTTAAAGCCATTTATCGGGTCATTTGATATAAAACCATTATCCATTTACGTAGATCAAGATTATTACTTGTGTATTCTTTTCATTTTCTGTTTCACTGTTGATTATTGGAGTTGCATTTGTAATTTGTGAGGAGTTGGTGAGAATGATTGACAGCTCTCTCTCTCTCTCTGTTTTTTTTTTTTTTTGTTTTTTTCCGACTCTAGCTAGCTGAATAAAAGAGATTGTGCTCCTTCCTTGCTTGCTTTCTGTTAAAATTTACCTGATTTCCACTTTGTTTCTTTGGAAGTCTCCATTTTTTATTAGGAAAGCCACAGAGGTGGTTATTTAATTTTCTAGGGATAAGGGAAAGCACAGTATTGGTTTATTAACTGACAAATTGGCTAATCAGGAAATTTGCATCTTAAACACGATTAGGAAACAATAGTCAGATAAAGCCTCGTCTAACTCCTCTTCTTATAATTAAAAAGTTAGGTGGCTGCTTGAACGGGGGTAGATGGAGACCATTTGAGAAAAGGAATGGAAATAGGAAAGGAAAAGGTCAGGTGCCAGCTGTTTAGGTAGAATTATGCTGAGGAATGATGAGAGGAACGGCTTTTGCAGATGAGGGGCTGTCCTTTGGACGCGTGTGTGTGGGTATGTGAGAGAGAGATGATGAGAATATTGGGCGGAATATGGCTTCTGGTGGTGGGGCAATCTCCACACAAAAGAACACGACTAGGAAAGCAATGTGCACATGCAGTGTAAGCCCCACAATGTGTAGGCATCTTTTAAAAGGGGGAGAGTCTTCAGTGTCTGATGTCTGCACCTGTAATTCCACTAGACGGCTAGCTGTGAAAAAAGTTACTTTTATCACACGTATTACCATAGATATGAGAACTGGCTGGGGCACTGTCAGCCCAATGATGAACAGGAACACCAGGATTCTTTCCTTCCCCGTGTGCTCTAGAGTTACAAATGTCCTTTAATTCAGTATATTCTTGATGATTAGTATAGTCCATGGTTGGTAAACACCCTTCAATTTGATTTTTTGACAAAAGAAAACGTACCATTATTACTTATGACTATGAGCTGCAGCAACTTTTTACTCTTTCCTTAAAAATATTTCTTTGAAAAATGCCGTGCACGATAATGGGACCTCCTCCTCCATAAGCAAGTAGGAAATAGAGAATAAATACCCTTTCGTAGAAATTGGAATCTCATGCTAAAGAAAATAGGGGTCAGCTTCATGAGAAAAAAAAAAGAAAAAAGAACAGCGACCAAAAAAAGCATTGGATGCCGTTAACAGGAGCTAATAAGTGAGAATCACAAAGACCTTTCGTCCTTTGTATCTTTGCCTTTTAGGCATGATAACAAAGCAAAGCCTACGAAAACTTTTACAACACTTGAAAGCTCTAAGACGAGCTAACTATTGGCCATTGAGGGCAGTACCTGGCCAGCGCCTTGTGATTTTTGTACTCCTTCCTACTTCACACAATTATAGCACAAGCCACCACTGGCAACAGTTCTTATTGGCCAATGATTAATGAGAGCTTCTATTTAGGTACTAGTTTAAACCTCTTAAACTATGTATCTAATAGAGACCCTCGCAATAAAATTCAATTAGTAATGTACTGAAAGTAAGGATTCTCATCTTGTTTGTTCCTAAGCTTGCCTTTTGGGTGCTCACGAGGAGGAAATTATAGAAGAGTTGAAATCATCATTGCCGTCCCAAAAGCAACCAGATAATAGAAAAACAAGAACAAAAGGGGTCTAGATCTGACTATTTGGACACTCTAAACCCATATGTGGGTGCAAAAACACAGACAAAGCAATTACCCCAATGCCCTAAGATTCACACATAATTTATGGATGGTGAAGCAGATATGTGAACATATACCCACCTGCAAAAGGAATTACCCATTGAATCCCATATCTTAGCTCAACAAGTGCACATCTTGATTTTATCTTAAATACTTTTTTGTTAAAGCGTTGTTAGTTTAATTAGATGGCAGTAACTGTTAACCAAAGAAGAAAACTTAGGCTAGTATTGTTGGTGTTTCAAGTGTGAGTTTTGTGATTAAGTAACTAACAAATAAATGGAAAAGACTTGTAAACTCAATGTTTTAGATTGAGATATAGTGTTAAACTTACGAGCTATTTAGTTGGAATGATCCATAAATCTAATGCTTTGGACCTTGTTTAGATTTTTTACTGATTTTGAGCTTTTGTATTTGTCTAAAAGGTATTAGAAACCAATGAGCATGAGGTAAGATATTTTAGTACAACACAACCACTTATAACGTGGTCCTCATTATGCACAAGTGGGTCACTAGCTGGGCTCTACCCGCCAGCAATTTTGACTAAACAAATTTAGCATATGGCCAAGCACTAGAGCCAAATCATTGATCCGCCACAGCACTGCTCACTCATTTACTGCCTGTGGACCTTTGGTGTGTTCACTATTCCTCATCAGACAATGTGCTTCACCAATAAAACACAAAAAAGACAATAATCGATTTCCAGGACTAAAAATGGGTAAGATTATTTGGTAGAGTGAATCCCGGAATAAAACAGACAAGAGTTTAATGTCACATCATCCATACAATTTCTCCTCTTTGTAAAACACGCTTGCTTATAATTTCATTGTGATCTATTCCTAACGCTGCCTTGATATGAATACGCAATGCATCAAGAGAAACCAGAATCATGTTTAATGAACCAATAAAAATTCCTCTGCACAGATCGAATTTGACAAATATCTAAAGCGGAAAATTGTGGAAGGCAACATAAAAAAGAAAATGTTAGGTTACCTTCTGGTGCTGTTTTCAGAAGCTCCATAAACGTATATAGCTTTGATGTTGACCAGCTCGAGAAAAGATCAAACCATGTTGTAGACATTCTTAATGGTGGTTTCGATAGTAGTTTTCAATAATGGTCACCGAGAAAGAAACCAAATATCCAAACCATCAGCCAGAAAAGGAATCTGTTAAGATTTTAATGGTCATCATCTCCAGTGTCATCTCCTGAGATATCCAATTTTCATCTCTTTTTCTTTGCTTTCTTCGGCACTCAAAACAGTAGTCACATGGTGTTTTGTTTCTAGTTGAGTGACTAGATTGGAGCTTGCTGGGTGATATTTTAAGGTCTTCCACCAGTATCTGGCGAAGTTTCTCATTCTCCTCCATAAGCTCTTCGATGTTTTGCTGGTGTTTCAAAACCTGAATGCAAAAAAGGTCTATTAAGTTTTAGGATCCTTAAGAATTTCCATTCATGAATAATAAGCTGATTGATGAATATGTTCTCACCCTATTATATGCATTGTCACTGGGATTTAAACAGAAATATTACAACAGAAAGCATACTATGGGAGAAACAGACTCCAGTTGTGTATAAATAGCATATTTGTTCAATTGGATAAAATTGGTCTTCTAAGCTTTCATAGCAGCTGCATCAACTAAAGAACAAGAACTTAGAATAAGGTAAAAAGCACTGATTGAAATAGAGAGTTACCATCTGAAGCATGCTGTTTTCTGCCTGTAAGCGCCCAGCCTGCAAATGAATGTTTCAAGAATTAGACCAACTACTCACAAGTTGCAACATCACAAAGCAGGATAGTATGAACTTCAAGTGAAAAATAATTGCTACAGAAAGGTACATAATGACTTTTTAATGAAAACAGAGTTATCCAACTAAAGACACAATGGCATAACAAAGATCAAGTGAAACAAGCAAAGCAAGATAGATTTGTAGATCTTTACGTTGTCTGCAAGCTGTAGCTGTGCATGAGAGAAATAAGAAGTTTTTTTTTCTGTTTTTTGGGCTGCACTCACAATTCATAGGCACATAAGCAAATAAGTTTCTAACTTCTCCAGGTGAACAGATTTTAAGAGCTCCAAATAAAATCCAAAATATAATTTGGCCTTGAAAAATTCATTTAAACTAATCGGCATAAATCCCATTCACCATCCCTTCCCAAATAGGGAGAAAAAAATCAAAAAGTTGTAAATGTTCAAGATAAACAACAAAAAAGGATACCAGCAGATAATGACCTACTGAAATCTATTAATCAAATATGCCAACAGGTAAAGTAAATGCACTGTACATACCCCTCCACTCAAGTTGGGGTCTTCTTTCAGGATAGGGTTTTGGAGAAAACTGCTGATAACCTTCTCCGTCCGACCAAAAGATAAATCTTCTTGACTGGTTTTTGATGAGGCATCGCCATAATGTGAATGTGGACCTATGCTTCCATATCCATGCAGGCCTTGCAAGATATCAGGAAGTTTGGCTGCTGGCTGTGAGATACTTTGCAATGGAATTTGTGCGGAGTCTTCACTTATTGTGCTTCTGCCACTTTGCAAAGACAATGGCATAACAGTTTGCTCAAGTGGTAAATTGGCTGCTCCAGATTTTGTCATCATCTTCATTATCATTTGCTAAAAATTGATGTTTAGATTTCAGATACATGTGCAGCAGGCTAAAGAAGACAATTTATGCACGAAGTCTTTGAGGTAATAAGTTACATTAAAGGTTACTGTACATACGATAAAAAAAGCTTGAATCTTCTGCACCACCCCAGGTTTCACAGCAAGGCCTGCTAAGTAATAGTGAATTCAGAAGTGTGATATGCATGGTAAACAGATACACAAGAATTTATGCACAGGCAGAAACACTTTGAGAAGAAGGAAAGAAAGATTCTCGCCAAGTAGAACAAGAATCTCAGAGGAAAATTACCATAACACTGTTTTTGTTTTAAATTATTCAATTAAAATCCTGTACAAGAATGAATAAGCAAAGGGCATTGTTCATATATCAGTGTAAGATTTGTCATTGAGCTGGTTAAAAAAAGCAAAGCAGCTCAAGGAGAATTAACAATTAGGTGAAATCTCACGCAGGACTTCCTATGTTAAACACAATAATGGGTAATGGATGCAAGATTCGATAACAATATAAACTGACAGCTCATCAGGAATAAAATAAATAGCCAATTAAGCATACATTCACAAAACAACAGAACCATAGCAAGACATAGTATTGAACACTTCCTTAGTGGAAACTGTGTATGACATACCGACTCCAAAACCATGGCCAAAACCAACTCCACATCCAATTCCTGCTTCAACATTCTTAGCTCCCACTCTCCTCAACTGAAAAACGAGAGACAAAAGTTGAATGACCCTGCATATTGAGCTTGTCATATATTCACAAGCACATTAATTTGACTTACAGTATTATTCACATGCCAGCTAACACCAGAAAAGGCATCAGTTGCACCCCTAGTGGCACTCATAACTTGGTTCATCACTGGTATTGCACCTAGAATGTTGTTTCAATTCCACATCAGCATTTCAATAACAGAGTAAAATGCAGAACAGAAAATCAGCCATGTCCTTGGCAAATAGAGCATTAACTATTAAAGAAGTTAAGTTAACATCAGCACTAACTAGCATTTACTTCCATCATAGCAATTAGCAACTAGAAACACTGTTCCGAGCTATCAAAAGTGCATACGTACAAATTCAGAGTGTTGAAATGCTAAGCAGTTAGCATCAGAAAACACTCAATGAGTTAAATTAAGTCCCATATTCCACCCCCCACCCCCACCACCACCTTCAAGATAATATTTTGGTACTGGCCAACAGGCATACAAAACAATAACCCTAATGGCTTGATCAAATTAATGATTTTTCACAGAAATAAAATGCACCGTGAAATGCAAGAAATTTTTGACTATGTAGAAGGCATTCCCCATAATAAAAACACTACAACCAATAGCATAATTAGATAGAAAAAGTAATTAGTACCCGAAGCTCGCCTTTTTAAGGGCGTTTTAGCATACGAGAGTCTGATATTGTAAGTCGGAGGAAAAGTCTTTGCAAAGAGAAAAGAGAAAAATGAAGAGAAAGTTAAATAAATAAATAATATGACATCGTTCGAATAGACCAACACTGAAATATTCCTCTAGATTTTCCACGGTTTCTTGGCAACCAAACACAAGCTATCGACTTCCCCAAGTAACATAAAGTTAGATATCCACAGAGAGAGAGAGAGAGAGAGAGAGAGAGAGAGGGCGTATTACTTAGGTTTAAAGGGCGGCCGACGCCGATACCAACGCCGCAGCCGATGCCAAAGCCGGTGAATACCTGACCGACCTTGAAAGTAAAAGGATTTTCTATTCGGACTACTTGTAAACCCTTTCTCTGATTCCTCGCCTCCATGCTTCTCTTGCCGCTACTGCTTGTACCGCTACCCTCCATTCTTCTTCAATAAGCTCTGCTCTCTCTCTCTCCCTCTCTCTCTCTCTACCTCTCCAAGCTCTCTTCGTCCGACAGTTGTCTCTGCAAGTTTGGATACGTGGCATAATTCTATTGTTCCACGTAGGCAGAATGATTATCATTATTGTGGAGTCGAGTGTCGAGAAGTTCTGCTCAAGCAATGTGACAAATCGGAACGCCGGACTTTTAAAAAAAATAAAATGGAAATTGCATGAGGAATATATTAATTATCATGATGGAAATTGAAAATTATTTATTATTATTTTTATTTAATTTTTTATAGTAAATATTTAAATGTAAATTAACATAAAATAAAATAAATTATTGATTAAATTATTATTTTAATAAGACTGGAAGATCCTTTAAAAAAAAACAAAAAGGATAAAAATTATAGAATCGAAACATTTAATATGGATTTTTAATTTCGAAACAGTGTGATCTGCTGAAGTCCAAGAAACCTTTAAGAGGCCCACAAGTCATTTAGTGCACAAACCCTGTTATAGAACAAGCGGACGTTTTGCCCCAACAAAGCCGGCCCACCAATTTATAATGATATTTATTACAATTTCAATTTCTCTGACTTTCCCTACCTAACTGTGTTTGTGTGAAAAATTAAATATTCCTGTAGACTCTAGTCTGTCTCTTTCTCAATTTGTAGACTCCCCCCCCCCTCTCTCTCTCTCTCTCTCTCTCTCTCTCTCTATCTATTAAATTTATTTTTCATTTAAGATAATGGAAACACAAAAATTAAAAAATTTAATCCCAAATGTTATATTATTCATCCAACTAAATATATATTTGAGATATTATCAATATAAATAAGATATCAACTTATGTTCGTTAGCTTTACTTTTTCTCTAAATATATTAAGTTTTCTTTTTTTCTTTTTGTCTTTTTTAATCGAATGAAAGCTCGCATTTTGTGAGGATTTGGAGGAGATGAAAATTGAAACTCCAAACTCTCCGCGAGTTGGTGTTCTTGGGGTTAATCAATTGAACTTGTTTAATTATTTATCACTGAAATTATATTTATTTTTTTATTTTTTATTTTTAGGATCGATGGTCATTTCACTGCCATCGCGTATCTCCGACTACCATGTACGTAAAACCCTTTTGCCCTTTGCCTGCAGTTCAGAACTCACCTAAGCTATATTTCTTGCGAAAAAAAAAAAATGCATTGCATTATGTATGTATGATTGACACAATTGTATAGTTGTTTCATTAACTGAGTAATGCAAGTGATATTAAAAATTTTATTAGTAATCGATCTCTGATTTATTATTTAATCTTTTCCCTGTTTGATCTATGGGATTTGGGCTAAACATCCCATAACTACCGCTGCTCTTATTCAGGCCGAGACATTTAATTGAAAGTTTTTAAGATTTTACCCAGTAAAATGTCCAGAGTCTTGTTATATCAAAAGTGGTCCTTCTTGGAAGATTAAATACATAAAGAATTTAACGTGGGGGATTAGTATTAAATACGATAGGTGAACGGCAGTGAGCACGCAATGTAAGCAAGGTCTCACATACTACAAGTTAGCCCTTCCTTTTTTTCAGTCCTTGCCCAAATTGCTGCTTTTTAACGGTATATTTATTTTATTATAATCTAAAGCTTTGCAGGTTTGAATTGGGAAAATACTCCTTTTTTTTAAAAAAAAAAAAAAAAGATAAAACTATTTATGTTCAATCATTCTTTACAAGTTTCAGCAATAAAGTCTCGAGCCCCAGCTGCTTGAAATCAAGTCAATACTAATGGACTTCCATTTCAATGAGAAGGGGGACCAGTGACAGTCTGTGAGAAGCCGAACAACGACTTATTAATTGGTTGATGAATATACTGAAAAGCAACGAAAGAGTTTATAATTAAAACTAGATAAACAACTGCTTGATGTCTTTGAATACATTACAGAATTTTTATCTCTATTTTTTTTTTATCTTTTTTTCGCTCCCACTTCACAACAATCTGTTATGCGATAAACAAAGACGAACGTGCTTCTCCAATAAAATCCAATGCAAGCAAAGAAATGAAACATAATAAACAGCAACCCCTTATATTAAATCTCCTTTCAATTGGGGACAGAGACTATAATGTTCATCTCAGAAGTAACTGAATTTGGTATTGCCATGATAAGTCCATCATCGATTGATCCAACCCAAAGTGAAACATGGGCAGGCTTGTGGCCTTCATTGAAAGCTATGTCATTGATCCCCAGGTCTGCCCAACTTGAAGAAGTGACTTTGTTTTTGAGATTCAAATGGAAGTTGGCATGCTCTTGTTTCTTGCACTCGTGTACTTTTATAACCATGGAGGATTCTTTCACAAGCAGATAAAATTCTGATGGCATATTAGTATCAAGTTTGGACTCTACCTCTTCAATGAAAGGCCCTGCAATGGTTTTGCCTAAGTCATTCTTCAAATCCATGCCCTCATTGGCAACCTTGAAAGTCATAGTTTGACCACAGTTCTTGCTGGGAGCCGGACTAAAGGTGCCGGCGAGAGAGAAAGTAGGAGGCTTGAGATTTGGAACATAAAATAGGGGCAATTTGAGGACGTCATTTTTGGAGAGTATGTCCTTGTGAAGATTGGCCCATCTCGAAATGAAGTTGTCCATGACCAAAATGTCTGCTAAAAGAAGGCTGCAGCTAATCCCAACTGAATATCCACCACATTGGAAGTTTGTAACCTGTAAAATATCAACAGAACTTGAAGCCTCCCAATAAAATTATAGCATTTGTGCACTTTTGCCTGCGTTGGCAGAGGGTTGGAGGCATATAGTATAAAATTTTATTGTATCCAAAAAAGTATACGAAATTTGTGTTCAAGTAAGATTTTCCTTTTATTTTATCCCACTCAATTTGTCTTATCCCACCTCCTTTTTTGGCCCCACTACTCAGAATTCCTGGCTCGGCCATCACCTCCATAGCTACCCACTATTAGTATCTCTGAGAATCTAAACATAAACAGAAGCTTGCATACAATAGTCAAACCTAGTTAGGCCAATAAAATCTTGATATTGTCTTTAAAGACTAGGAATCAAAGGTGGTCTACAAGTGAGATGAGAGAATTATGATTCATTAAGGCCTCCGATGGACCAGGAAAAAAAAAGAGAGAGAGAGAGAAGAAAAAACAAAATTAATGGGTCAATAACAAAAAAAACTACCGAGTCAATATCACTTGCCTGAACATAGAGTAGCGGGCAGAATTGTGGATCTTGTCCATCAACTTCCTTCCAAAAGACAAGCTCAGCCTCAAGCTTCTCCTTTCCTTTATCATCAAGAAACTCTCGCAAAGTCATGGGAATCTTTGCCTCAACAAGTCTAATCCCACAATCATTTGACACAATCTCTGGCTGTCCCTTGCCATCTTCACCTCTCCTCAGCCTTCCACTAAGCAATGGTTGCTCCGCCAAAGACCTTGTTAGCGACTCCTTAAACCACCCAGCCACTACCCACCCTGAATCCTCACTCGTTGCCTTGTTGTAGTAAAGCACTACGTTAAGGCATCCCTGAAAAATGCCAGGACCCACCGCACCGGTGACTGAGACACAGCGTGTCTGCCGTGGATTGGTCACATTGGTGGGTACTACGGTTTGAAAGGCTTCAAGTTCTAATCTAGGACCAACGTTACTCATGTCATTGGACATTTTGCCACTTGATAGCGTGAGAGCCACTCGATCCAACGTAGAGTATTTATAGACATGTTGCCACTTTGAAACATTTGCTAATGCTAATCAAAATTATTATTATTTTTTTTTTAAAAAGCCACGTTGAAAATGACCTATCACTATTATGAAATATTCATATCATTTATGAAATATTCATATATGCGCTTATTTTGATATTGATCGGTTAATTATGGTTTGCACAGAATTGGTTTGCTGGTATACCTAACTTGCTTCCTTGAGCAGTTATGACTCATGAGAGAACAAAATTTGGTGAGCCGAAGACAACTAATCTTCAATCAAATGCCCATTTCGTAGTTTTTTTTTTTAAATTTTTTTATTTTTTACCTTTCATTATATGATGGTGTGGGATTGGCCATAAACCATGTTCAATTAGTGCTGCTGATCTAATCCAAACGTATGATGTCTCTCCATTACTTTTTTATTACCTATTATTAAGCAATCGAGATTCTTGTCATCTCATCAGGTTTACTCAAAAGGAAATGGTGTTTTTTGCTCTAATTTTTATAGTTCAATAACTTCATATTTAACAAATAATGGAAGGGTAGATTCAATAGTTTGATCTATAACAATATCCAATTAAAATACCCAAAAAAAAAAAAAGGCATAAAACTTCACTTGGTCATAACCTATAATAATTTAAGGTTTGTAATATAAACAAGGTAATAACTCTTAACAACCCCATTTCTACACTCATCATTAACTCTTATTAACGATTGGACACCTTATTTAAGGTGTAAAATAATTTGTTCTACATGCTAATTTAATGAATTTAATTTTATCTTTATAAAATCTATTCAATAAATAAAAAAAATATATATGTATAGATTCACACGTCCACAGGGCGAACACAGGCGCACTCAAATGCTAGTTATATCAAATAAGGTTACCATGAAATTGGCAAAATTTATGTTTTTCCTAAAATAACAAAAACGAAAGAAAAAAAGGAACAGAAGAGAGGAAAAGGCCAATAATATTTTCCAAGTTTAAGGACGGTGCATCTATGGTCAACAACCAACCAAGAGATGAGATTGACTGTGGAGGTGGCAGCAACTCGAGTTTTAATTTCCACCACCACTAGCGTAGCCTTTGTTTTTTTTTTGTTTGTTTGTTTCCCTAGAAAGGACAAACACAGTGAAGCAGTTGGCAATCAATGTTTAGCCTTAGCCTAGAACTAAAATTGACTTATACACGACAGGGTTATAATAGGTGCATGTTTATTGTCCTTTTTCCTTTAATTTCCCTATGAAAAAAAAAACAAGGAAAAGAATATACAGAATTAATATTGTAAATTCTAAAAATAATCTCACGTTGATTGTCAACAACAAAAATTAATAGTTCCGTTTCAAATTCTGTATAAATTTTTTATTCCAAATAGACCTATTTAATTTTTATCATAAAATCTCTATAACAAAATTACGCGTTATTATTCTTATTTAATATTTTTTATAAAAAAAATTATTATTTAAAAATTACTAAATTTAAATAAAATTGACCTAATTTTAATATTAATAAATATAAATTTTTATTACTGGATATAAAAATATCATAAACTTATTTTTATCAGAATGAGTATGATTGCGGACTCAAACTCAGACCAATGTAAAGAAACGTGCCCAGTGTTAACATAAAGTGCTTAACAAAATGAAGAAACGGGAAGATAACAGTGACTTGGGCAGTTCCTAAAGAGACATTGTGGTGGTTGTTATAATTAAATCGCGAAGGAGGGCTGGGATCTTGATGGTTATCGTTCAATTATTGCCCACTGTTTTAGGTAGTTTTTCTTTTCATATTTCTATTTTGATCCTCCAGTCATCCAAATAATAATAATAATAAATCTCTAAAATAAATGTTATTATTTTTTTTTTTTGTTGTGAGTTTATCTTGGGTTCCGACGACAACAGATGGTTATAAAATTTATTTAAAAATAAAAATCAAAATGTACCGTAGTAATTATTCAGTAATTGTAAAAGACCAATAAATAAATAAATAAAATTGAAAATTCATTATTATTGTACGGTTTAATAAAATTATTAATAAATTTAAGGACGAAAAAAGTGGACCATGCGATGTATGCCCAATGGCCCATTGCTAGCCCATTCCTTCGTACAACTTTTGAACAACATGCATTGATTAATCAATTGATTAGATGTGACGGAGGAAATCGAGACCACGCCTCGGTCACCGTGGTGGTGAGGAAGTTGTACCCACCGCTGCTCCCACGGGTTCGTCACCGCCGGAGGCATACATTAATTGTCAATAACTAATTTTATTTGATTATATTGATGCTTAATTTTGTAGAGTTATTTAAATATAATACAATTTTATATTGTATGAAAATATAAAATATTATTTTTATTATACCAAATGTTTTGTATATAAAATAAAATTTAATTATATTTCAATGAATTCATAACATTTGTGTAAAAAAAAAAAAAATTTCTCTACCTGATAATAGAAATTAGATGGATAAAAAAGTACATTAGCGTAGAAATTTAATTTGCCATAGAAATTATAGTCATCGAACTTGTTAAAAATTTCAATTTCAAATTCAAAAAATAAAAATAAATGAATTACGTAGATAAATAATCTATATTGTTGAGGATCTAGTTTTAGAATAAGATTTACTCTATCAATTTGCTTAATCCAAAGAAAAATGTCGAAAATATATTTTTCATGTTCGTTCTAATGAAACAGCCAAAGCTTTTTCCCTTTTACACAACAAAACTAAAAGTTATCCAATTTTCTTCTTTTATTTTGGTATTTCAGAAAGATATCAATATTCATTTTTAAAATATTATACAAAATATTATACTTGAAACTTTAATTTCTCACCTTTTTAATTTTCGAACTCTGAAACAAGAATGGACCAAAAAAAGAAAAGTTTGAAAGAAGAAAAATAGTTTAAAATTTAGCTAAAAAATTGATTAAAATTAATATAAAGTATCGAGTTATTCAAATTTTAAAAAAAAAAAAAATTGAAACAAGTTGAAATGTTAAAAATTGAACCAAATTGAAATTTGGATCATTGGTCCAACTTACGAGATTAATAGACTAGAGATTTTAAGTTCAGAAACATTTTCTTTTCATCAATTGATAAACGATATAATACAATTAAAATTGTCCTTTTTTTTTTTTTTTTGGTAGGACCAGAATTTGAACATATAAGTTTTGGGCCAAACATGGCACATTTGGGCCATAACGAGAGGCTCTAGTGAGCCAGACAGGGCTGAATTTTCCAGCAATGGCTAATTGGTTTACGGAGTATCTTTTCCCGGGTAGAAAAAAATCTAGTTGAACTCGAATCAATGCACATCACCAATCCATCTCCACCATTGGTTTCCTCAGCCAACCCGCACCCTCTTCTGTAGCACCAATTTTGCACATTTTCACAGTTGAAACATCAATGGCTGCTGCACCTAGTTCCTCACTTCTCTTTCTCAACTCTCATGTCTCAACATCCTCTCTTAGCCTTTTCCCAGCTATACCATACACTCAAAGCCGATTTTGCCTTGTAATCCGAGACGGGGCCAAAACCAATTCTTTGTCAACGATAACTAAAGCTCAGAAAACTGATGTTTGTAAGGAGGATATTGTCATCGTGGGTGCTGGGATTGCTGGACTTGCCACTGCAGTTTCCCTTCAGAGGTCAGATTCTAGCCACACCCTTAATCGTCGTCGTATCTCCTGAACTTAGATTCTTTTTTTTTTTTTTTTTACTCTTTCTTGGTGAGTTTTGGTGTAACAGTAAGGAAAGTCCCTTATAACTTAGTGATTACAGTTTTGAGTAACGGGAATAGTCTCTTTGTGAAATCAAGACTATGGTGCGTGCATTCCGTGGAGACTGGTGTACAGGCCCTTAATGTTTTCTTGTAGTAAAAGAAAAGGAAAAATAAAGATGCTTTGGCTGGCATATACTCTTGCTTTGGCATCAAAATATGATTGCAGCGCTTTCAGATCATAGTTCGTGCTAATTGAATGTTCACTTTGTAGGCTTGGAATACCGTCTTTGGTGCTTGAGCAGGCAGAGTCGCTTAGAACTAGTGGAACCTCACTCACACTATTCAAGAATGGCTGGAGAGTGTTGGATGCAATCGGAGTTGGAAGCGAGCTTAGGACCCAATTTCTTGGGATTCAAGGGTATGCCTTCCTCTTTTTGGTTCAATTATGCTTCCATGGTTTCAATTATCCATACTTGTTTTCTACTTTCCAGAGAATTGTCCTTTCTCTTTATTTATTATTATTATCTTTTTTTTTTTTTTGTTTATGCCTTGAGGGTTCGTTCGAGCTCTTGTTATTTTTCCCTCAACTTGCACGTGGTATCAACGGTGCAGGATGGTGGTGAAGTCAGAAGATGGAAGGGAGCTGCGCTCCTTCAGTTTCAAAGATGAAGATATGAGGTATTGAATACAACACTTTCATGTTTTATTAGGTATATTTCAGATCCTGTTGAAAGCATGGATTGCCATTGCTATTTGCTAGGCTTAAATAAGTACTAATGTCTGTTTTTCGAATCAACTGTTCGTTAACAGCCAAGAAGTTCGCGCAGTAGAAAGGAGAATACTTTTGGAGACTCTTGCCAATCAGTTGCCTCCGGAAGCAATCCGCTTCTCTTCTAGGCTGGCAAAGATTGAGACTCGTGAAAATGATGACACTCTTCTGGAGCTTGTGGATGGGCATCGGCTGCTTGCAAAGGTCACCTCACAAGTACAACTCTTCTTTGTCAATTCACTCCAAGATCTCAATCTTTGTGAGTAGGATTATTTCATCTTTCAACAGGTTGTTATTGGTTGCGATGGCATCCGATCTCCAGTAGCTAAGTGGATGGGTTTCCCTGAGGCTAAGTATGTGGGGCACTGTGCATTTCGCGGACTAGGATTTTATCCTGAAGGACAGCCATTTGAACCAAGAGTGAATTATGTCTATGGTAAGGGACTCCGTGCAGGATACGTACCTGTTTCGCCAACAAAAGCGTACTGGTTTATTTGCTTAAACAGCCCAACTCCAGGTCAATATACTCTTAATCCTGGCTAATCTTGCCATCTATGTACGATAGTCCTATAATGATACCATGTTGCAGGTCCAAAGATTACTGATCCTTCGGCATTGAAAAAGGAAGCCAAGGAACTTATCAAGAATTGGCCTTCTGAGCTATTGAGCTTAATAGATAAAAGTCCCGATGAAACAATCAGTAAAACTCCCCTGGTAGACCGTTGGCTGTGGCCTGCCATGAGCCCTACTGCTTCAAAAGGCAGGGTTGTACTGGTAGGAGATGCATGGCACCCAATGACCCCAAATTTAGGGCAAGGTGGGTGTTGTGCATTGGAAGATGCAGTAATTCTTGCAAGGAAGCTTGCAGATGCAATCAGCTCTGGACCTGCATCTGTGGAAGATGCCTTCAGGTCATATGAAAGCAAAAGATGGCCACGCGTGTTTCCCTTGACCATTCGTGCAAATCTTGTCGGAGCGCTCCTGCAGTGGGAAAATCCCCTTGTTTGTTCTGTTAGAAACAGTTTTATCATACCTAAGCTAGTTAGGCTTGGACCAATATTGGAGCACACAAATTTTGAATGTGAACCTCTAATGAAGTCATATTCCTGAAGCTGCGGGAAGGTAGGGATCATGTACCATCCTGCCTCCCAGTTGGATTGCGAATCATTGGACACAGACTATTGTATATTCACCATTTGCAAATTGCCTTGTTACAACAACTAGATAACTAAACTCTAGGCACAGGATCAAAGCACCCAAAAATAGGCGTGTATATGTATCTCGTCTACAAACACCATTGAATCACAACACATTGACAGATATTTATGCGGATGCAGTTAGGAAAGTTGCACCGCTTTTGCTTTTCAACAGACTTTGCAGTTCTTACAATATTATGAACCTCCAGTATGCCTATGCATCTATAGCATTGACTTCTTTGACAATATGTGGGGTTCTATGAGAAACAGAATATCTTTGTTTGATTGAAGTCGTCCAGCTCCGCACTTTGTTGTAAGTCACTCTATAAACTGAAACCATTGCTAGGCCACCACTCCTCAAATTCTTGACTCTGACAACATTATTTGAACCGCAGGATTAGAAATGATTAAACAAAACAAATGGTGACTGATTTGTGGAACAATCACCCATTTTTTGGGCATGGCATTGTCTGTCAAATTTACGGTTCCCCTCCATCTCTGAAATGGAGAAATGGTCAAATTTCATATTATTTCTTTCCTCGGATACATGAGTATCTACAATTTCAGGATCATAGATTCTGAAATAATGACCATATTGGGAACTACACATGATGTAGATAATTTTCCAAAGCCCACATCACGTTATGAAACAGAAAAGGCAAATCGGCCATGGAGAAGTCAGTGTTTTAACATGAACTGATTAAAACCCCAAAAACATATAGGCATAAAATCAAATTATGTGAAGTAGAATTTATAGCAGATCTGCAAGATTATAATTCTCATCACTAGAAAATGTCAATTATTCACTACAAAAGCCATTTGCACAATAAAAACTGAGTCTTGTCTGAGAATCTGCTTTGTGGAGCTTCCACCCAAACCGCGAGATGCAATGAACGAGCAGTGTATGACAGACAGAAACAACTCAACTCAACTCAACTCAATTCAAGCTTCAGTTATAATTATATTATTGAGGCATTTGGAAGTTAGAAGTCAAGCGTCTATTTCCTTCTAAACAGTCATCAAACCGTAAGAATATATATCCCTTGAGCGAGAAGGAGGAATCAAGCAAGCGCAACTTAAAAAATTTGCGATCTTTAATGACCAGAGCAAGATGCAAAACTAGCATAATCCCAATTTGTGCCTCAAAATGAAAGAACTGTCAAATCAACCAAACAATCATTAGATGAATTAAAAACTAAGAAGCTGTCCCTAACCTCAAGACTAGCATATACCCAAGTTCCAAAAAAGCTATACAATGAACTGTTCAATTGGAATCAAACCTTCCAGTCCATCCAATGCACATATGATCAAAAGATTCAATTTCGAAGTCAAAGAATCACCACCCAATTGAGAAACAAAAGCAGAGGTCTTTTCAAGGCTGTAATTACCTGGGAGGCGGTTGGAGAAGAACCAGAGAATGATGGCAGAGATAACAAGGACGAGAGGGATGAGGTGGACAGCGTTCTCGGCAGATCTGAGGCGGGACCGCTCCTTCTTAGCAACTTGCGAGAGGGGATCGTAAATGGGTAGTTGTTCTTGATCTGTGTTCGCGCCTGTGTTCTTGGAGAACTCTTCACTGACCCTCGTACTGCTCGAAGATCTCTGCATTCCTTCTTTCTTTTTTCCTTTCTTTGGACTTGCAGCGAACGAGCCAGATAAGAAAGAGCTGTTGATAGACAGATAGACCGTGAGCCACGGCGAAGCCTTTTTGACCCCTACAATATAAGGCCAATTGACCCCTTGGATTGGAATTTGCAAAAAGATTCCATAGCTTGGACATTGAGTGAATTCTCAATTGTCTTGGTTCATGATATTTTTATAATTGAGTTTCTTTCACGTATTTTTGGATTAGCCATGTCAAAAAGCGTATTCAGTATCCCAATTCACGTTTCTGTGACTAACTTACAAATTTGTACAATCTTAAGAGGAAGTGAGAATTCAACTCCCAACCTTTTCACAAAATAAAGTTCTTTTAGTCAGTTGCACTTAACAATTGATTTATTTACTTTCATATTTAAGATAACATAATATATCATATTGAATGAACTCAAAGTGAGATATAATAATTACATGATTAGATGTTACAAAAAATTTTTTTTTTTTAAAATTGCATGAGTAGATGAGTTCATGCTTCTTTTTTTTTTTTTTTTTTGTTTCACAAGAAAAATGAAATACAAATAAAATTCGCCCACCAACACAGGAACCCTCCATTGATACTAAAACTAGTAATGCTATGGGCCAAAGTGGACAAAGCCCACACTAGTACTAGCTTGGCCCACTAAAGAAAGGCCCAATTTTAAATTTAATATTTTAAAATTTTAAATTAAAATATAATATAAATTTATCATTTATTTAAATCTTATTTAATTTTATTTTACATGTTATTAATAATTATATTAAGAATAGTTATATTTTATGATATAAGAATTTGATCTTATGGTTGTAATTTTTAATTAATAATATTAAAAAATAAAAATATTTTTTTTATTAATAATAATTTAAAATTTACTTAAAATTTCGAAAACCTAGTACATATCGAGTTTTTGTGTTTTTAAACGAAAAACTTTCCTTGTGTGGTTCCATTTTGATCTTCTAGACGGAACTCATTTCCCAGTTGGTCCAGATGGGAGCCGATGTGCGGGGTGACATGGCATCCGAGGCCGCCATTTTCAGACCCAGAGAAAAGTCGTGTTTCACGTGCGCCCAATCGCAGGGCGTTCTTACGTGGCGGCTTTTCAGGCTGCACTCGCCGCCAAAAGACTTTTTGTCTTTTAGTACGTTTGATTTTGCAGACACGTACATCGATGACTAAACTATTGAATATAGTATAGTATTTATTAAATTTAAATTTTACAATAAATTTAAATTTAAATTTTATTTATAAATTATAATTAAAAATTTTCTTCCAATTAATGGCATTGACTTTTCAGAAAAAAAAAAAATTGCAGACACATATCGGCGCAATGGACCAGAAGGTAGAGAAATTTAATTTTAATATTACTAATTTGTTGTTAAATTTATTTAAGTGAATACCGAATGAGGAGGTTTTTATATTATCAAAAAAAAAATTTAAAAGTATAAATTAAATATTTTGAAAATTTGAAATTTTGTTAATTATATTTATTTTTTTCTAAATAACATCCAAAAAAGGGGAAATTTTGTTAATTATATTTATTTTTGTACAATTTTGTTGTCATTTCTTATTCTTACACGCTAAGACCCTCCCGCAGACCCCTCCAAAAAAAAAAGAAAAAAGAAAAGAAAGACAAAAATTCAGCAAATATTATCATTTATTATTATTAGTCAGGGAATGATTGTTGGGCAATTTCGGGATTTCAAACATAAGACGGAGACACGTGGCGAGAAAATAAGCCAGCCGGAACGTCACAGCCACTTCACGATAAAAATTCCTATAAAATTGCGGGGGTTCATATCTAAGGCTGCGTTGTTTCTCTCTCTTTCTCTCTCAACATCTGCCCCCAAAATTACCTTTTTTTCTATTTCCTCTTCCCAAATTTTAGGTCTCTCTCTCTCTCTCTCTCGCGCCGGCGACTTCATACTCCGCCGGATACCTCGCCGGCGAATTCAGTTTCCGTTGCCGTCTGGTATCTCGTCCTAATTCTCACGATTTACTCACACCGCTGCCATGAATCCTGAATAGTAAGCTTCCCCCAACTTATTGATCCTCAAATTTAATTCAGTCATTTTTCTCTACTTATGTGTTTTTTTAGATTTAATTCTTCTGGATCCGGCATAGATTCGGTCCTTTGGAGCTTCGATTTTCTTTTTCTAAATTTTTATATATATTTTTAAGTTTCGAGTTCATTTTGCGATTCGTGATTGGCTTGATCGTTTAGATCTAGGCCGTTTGATTTTAGATCCGTTGACCGCTTTTTTATTGTGCGATTTATTGACCAAACGATCGTATTGCTTTGTTATCTACTGCAAATTGAATTGATTGGTTGAATTTATGATTTTTCTGCGATATTTTGTAGAAATGAGAGAGGGGAGAAAACAAAAAGACAGAAAAATTAGTGGTTAATCCGATTAATATTGGAATTGAGCTTCTATTTAATTCATACTTGTACACGTTTTGTTTATATCTGTGATTCAATAGCTTTATTTTTGTGTTTTTTTTTTTTTTTGTTGCAGCGATTATTTGTTCAAGCTTTTGCTTATTGGAGATTCGGGTGTGGGTAAATCTTGTCTGCTTCTGAGGTTTGCTGTAAGTTTCTAACACTGTTATAATCAAATTTACATGCTTTATGGTTCCTGGCATTTGGGAGAAGTTAAAAAAAGAAAAAAAGGAGCGGGGCAGCAATTGTGGCATATTTGGTAATTGACCAGTAATTGGAATCTCTTTACTAGTGCACACTAGTTCAATTAGACAGAAGCATTAGATGTTGTATGTGGAACCAAATGTCAGCAGTAAACATTAATCTTGATTAGTGCGTTTTGGTTTCTCGCTCTCTCCATTTCTTTTGAATTGTAATGGCTAATCTATTATTAGGTAATTCCGTATGATTCCTAATTACTCTTCTCTGTATGTTTTCTTAATTGACCAGGATGACTCATATCTTGAAAGCTACATCAGTACCATTGGAGTAGATTTTGTATGCAATTACTTTCTTCATTTCTATCTTTGATTGTACTTCAATTTCATACTGGAAACTGATTTTTTTTTTTTCTTCCAGAAAATCCGTACAGTGGAGCAAGATGGCAAGACAATTAAACTCCAGATTGTAAGTTATCAATAATTAAGGCCTTCATCTTCTTCATTTATCTGATTCTTAATTTTTGCTACTTGGCATTGGTTTTAATTATGGTCTCAGTCATGTTGGACTGCCCAACATAGAGCACATGGGTGGGTTTTTCATGAAAAGCTCTGTATTACTAGGTCTTAGTTGTTGTAAATCACTGGTGCCTGTTTGAGCCTTCATAGGGTGATAATGGTTTGTTGGTCTTTCATTGCTTGGCTGATTGTTTTTGAATTTTTTTCACCAAATCTGCAGTGGGATACAGCTGGGCAAGAACGTTTTAGGACAATCACTAGCAGCTACTATCGAGGAGCTCATGGTATCATTGTAAGTCTGAATCATCTCTTTACTGGTAGATCTCGTCACTTCCTTAGCTCTATCTGTTGCACATTTATCTTATGGTGGAGGCCTATTGAATAGGTTGTTTATGATGTTACCGACCAAGAGAGCTTTAATAATGTGAAGCAATGGTTGAATGAAATAGACCGCTACGCAAGTGATAATGTGAACAAGCTTCTAGTTGGTAACAAATGTGATCTCACAGCAAACAAAGTTGTATCCTATGAGACGGCGAAGGTAAGTTGTATTGGCTGTTAGATATCTGACAAGATCCTAAATGCTTACTAGCAAACTTACAATTGTATTGCTCCAGGCATTTGCTGATGAAATTGGAATCCCTTTCTTGGAGACAAGTGCTAAAAATGCCACCAATGTCGAGGAAGCTTTCATGGCCATGGCTGCTTCAATCAAGAATAGGTACTTCTTTTTCATACATTTTGCCATTTGAAAAGTTTAAAAAGAAAAGTATCTAATTGCTTGTAATTTCTATTACAGTACTGTTGCTGTAGAAATCTGGCTGCTTTTTCTAGCTTTTATTTGGGCAAATAGCTACTTTTGGGTATCCTTGAAGCATTTAGGCTCATTTTCAAATATTTTTTTCCCTTTATCTGCAGGATGGCAAGTCAACCTGCCATGAACAATGCGAGACCCCCAACAGTGCAGATCCGAGGGCAGCCTGTTAACCAGAAGTCTGGTTGCTGCTCTTCTTGAAAGGGAATGATGTTAGCTGGACTGTGATGTCAACAGTGTTCTTTGTGGCCTGCTAAACTAGTTTTCTTCTTAATGCTTTGATACGAAAAAGATTATTTGATATGATTTGAATTTCCTTGTCCTTGGTTTAGCACTCTCTTTGAAATTTCCATTCTTTTGAATGTGAATGTATTTGATTTTAAGAAACATTTGTACAAATTAGGAATATTGGTGAATTGCGTTATTGCGTTGTTCTGTTTCTTACCTCTCACGACACACTTCTCGCACAAACTCTGATTTATCTTTGTGGATCATGCTTCATCAAAATCATTAAGAATGCTATTATGACAATGCAATCTGGGACTGAAACTGCTTGATGACCTAACATTTTGTATTCCAATAATAACCACACGCTAATCACTGAGTCTCAACGTTATTATTTGCTGTCGCGATTGCTTTCTACGATCAGACTTATGCAATTGTACTCCTTCTCTTGGCATTAAATTCAACTTTCAGTTAGCTTTACATAGCTAAAACAAGATTTGAGCAAGTTGCAGAAGATTCAATGAGTCGATTCTGATAGAACGTTACCCCAAATTATGGAAATTTGGCCTTCATTCCGTTTCTCTTGGTCAGCTTAATTGTAACATTGACACTGACTCGAAGTATGAATTATAACCAACTCAAATGTACTACATTACTTACAGAGATAAATGAATCTTCATAGCAGAATAAGTAGAGATATCCGCAAGAAAACTTTGAAAGGATCCCCCAATATGGGGTCCTACCAGTAATCACCACAAGAGCAAAATCCATCTTTAAAGTGATGGAACCTTGAAGTGTCTCTGATGATGATTTCTCTTTTTTCCAACGCCGATATGTACTTGGTAGCACTGTGACAATCCCCACATGTTCTCAAGTTTTTGAAAATCCGGACTGGAGATTGTGGAGGCAATTTTAGGAGTCCGTATGCAATCGCCAGCTTTTCACTATGCCATAACAAAAACCGCTCTTTCTGTTCTTCCTCTACATCGTGCAATGCAAACTCAAGATCTGGCACGTATCCTGCTACCTTCATTTTCATCTCCAACTCATTCAGCTTCTTGTGTATAGAAGCCAATTCTGGATGAACACTATCACTTGATCTGAACTCGTGAACCACACTCTTAATTTCAATCCAGCTGTACCCAGGTGACTTCACTATCTTGGTAGTTTTCATTGCTCGCCGAACCCTTGCAACATGGTCCCACCTGTTCATTGCTGCATAAACATTAGCAAGTTGAACATAAGCCGTAGCACATGTGGGATCAAGATCAAGTAAGCTATTAGCAGCAAACTCAGCTATATCTATGTTCTTGTGCATCCTACAAGCACCCAAAAGGGTTCCAAACAAAGCAGCATGGGGTTTGAAAGGCATCTTCTTGATTAATTCTACAGCATCAACTAGCCTCCCGGCTCGACCAAGAAGATCAACCATACATGCATAATGATCTGGCTTCAATTCAATTCCATAATCTCTCACCGTCAAGTGAAAATACTTAAATCCAAGATCTACAAATCCTGCATGGTTACAAGCCTTTAAAACTGCAATAGAAGTAATCCAGTCTGGCTTCATTCCTTGCTCCTTCATCATGTCATACAAGCTCAGAGCTTTCTCACCTGCTCCATGCTGTGCATAACCAGAAATCATGGCATTCCAAGCAACAACATCCTTTTTTGGAATCTCCAGAAACAATTTCCAAGCATTCCCCAAGTCTCCACACTTGCAATACATGCTAATCAACGAAGTGCCTGCAGTTACAGCATTAAATAATGGGAACTTAGAAACTAGCTGATGGATTTGCCTGCCAAACTGCAAAGCTGATAGCTCACTACATCCTAACAGTACACTGCTCAAGCTTGACGAATTTGGCCTGATGCCAAGCTGCACCATTCTTTTGAAAAGCTTTAGACCATCCTCAGCTCTACAATTCTCAACATAACCAGCAATCATAGCATTCCACGTGACCAAATTCTTTGTGGGCATCTCTTCAAACATCCTCTCAGCTAATTTAATCCTCCCAAGCTTCAAGTACCCAGTAATCATTGCAGTCCAAGCCACAACGTCCTGAACACACGCTGCATTAAACAATTTTGCAGCTGAATCCATATCCCCGCAATCTACATACCCCGAAATCATAGCATTCCATGTAACAACATTCTTTTCTGGCACCATCAAGAACAAATCGCTCGCCTTATCCATTTGCCCATTTCGGGCAAAACCCGAGATCATTGTATTCCACGAAGCCGTGTCTTTAATGGGTATATGTTCAAAGAAAGCTCGAGCCTTTTCCACTCCAGAATTCTGTATGTAACAGGTTAACATTGTGTTATACGAAACCGAGTCCGGTTCGGGTATTTTATCAAACAGTTGTTGTGCTTCACTCGTTTTCCCGTCTTTTTTCGCATAGCCAGCCAACATTGAATTCCACGAAAATATAGTTTTCACTCTCATCTTATTGAACACGCGCAGAGCAGAATCCAAGTCATCGGATCTGATATAACTAACAATTAACCTGTTTGATGAAATGACATCACATTGTGAGGAAGTTTGAAGACAGGAGCTTGTGGGTGAATCTGAATTTTCGCTCGGATTGGCATCTGGGTATTGCAGTGGAGAGGTAGAAGGAAGAAATCGTTGGTATTTTCTCGTTGATAGAGCTTGGAGACAACGGACGCCAAGTGGGTATCTTGTTTTGTTGGGAGAAAATTGCATTTCTTGTGGTTGGACAAACCTTCATGGGGAAGCGATTCTTGGGTTTCATCGGGTTGTTTTCATTTGCCCGAAATCTACCTTCTCGCCATGAAATGTGGTAAAAACCACTCAACCGGTCTCTCTTCTCTCCTATCTCCCACCTATCTGCCTCAAAGTTGGAATTCTTTTTAGTCCATAAGCCTTTAGTTAAATGCAGCACTTTATATTGAGACGCATTAATAGGATTTGTTAAAAGTTATTATTATTCAAATAATAAGATTTCTTTTTCTTTTCTTTTTTTTTTCTTTCTAATGGAATAGATTAAATTAAAACAACCTTAACTTGATAATACAATAACAGTAATTAATAATTTTATAAATTTCCCTTTTTTATTTCTAAAAAAAATTACAATAACTATATTAAAAAGCAATATGTCACATTAGCATACTTAATAAAAAATTTGAGGAAAGATAACATTACCTTTACTTGTTAATAGAAATATCAAAATTTTATTCCACCTTACGGATCAATTAAATGCGTTTGAAAAACTTTTTGCCTTAATTTAATTTAAAAGTGATTTTGTCCAAAAATAATTCAAAAATTTATTGTCAAATCTAACCCAACTTTTCATTTTTTTAAAAGAAGAAAAAACGGTAAAACAAAAAATAATAATATATATATATATATATATATATATATATTGTTAATTTATAAAAATTAAACATCGTACCTGAAATTTAAAATTAAAATAATTATATTTAAAGCACTTATTTTTATGTACAAAAACAAAGTGTCTATTATTTTCACTATAAATCTTATAGATATTTATTGTAATATATGTAAAAATAGCAAATCTACGTGTCATTGAATCTAAGTGATGAAATAAAAATTACTGAAATACTATAAAATTATATAATTTTAATAAAAATTAATATATAAAAAATAAAGAATAAATAATAAATAATAATATTTGCGAATGTTCTTATATTTAATAAAATTAAAAAATTAGTAAAATGTTCAACTTATAGGTAGACCTGAATCTAATTTGAACTCGACTGATTTGAATTTTAAAATTATTCAAATATAATTTACTTTGCCTGTAACTTAATTCTACATAACCTAAATTTAGTTCTTACGATGTCTGAAAATGGGCAGCTGCATGGACGAGGACTGGGCAGGGGCGGCTAGCTACAATAACATGTTTTTGCCCTTTTTTTTTTCTTTAACTCAAAACTATGTAATATACTTTGGAAAAAGATTATTACATTACATTTTACTTTTATCCCAAATACGATCTATTTTAATTTTTATATAAAAAATACTCTTAACCACACAGCGAGTCCTCGGACCCTGCACAAAACCTGCCCTTTTTTGTCCTCTCCACCCTAGACTCACTTTTAAAATTATTATAATAAAATAAATATTATTATATTAATTTTGTCGAAATGCACCCATGCATTGTTGTCTGTCAAGGATGCTTCTTTAAAAATAAGTCTATTCAAGGGGGTTGCTAACACAAGGACATCTGCTTCATCCAGTAACTTCATCCTGAGACAGGACCAGATAAGAAGGACACTTCTTTCACATAGAACATAATGTAACAATACTCTTAACATAGCACAATGTTTCTAATTTCAAGTGTAAACAGTCCAACTACCTCCCCATTCTCCAATAGCAATTTAAAAAAAAAAAAAATACACTTTCCTTCCGAATGAATTATTATTATTTTTTTTTTAAAAAAAAAGTTTATAGTCTAAACAAAAAATAGAAACCAAGGTTCTCCCTACTATTTATTGCCCAACATTTTCTCCCTTTTTATCAAACTTCTCTGAGAGATTCAAAACAGCAGATCGAAGAGACACCTTCCAACCTCAACAAATTCTAGTCACAGAATAAAATAATTATAAGCCAAAGAAGATCAAAAATTGGCACTCAAAGCAGGCTGAAGCAGACCTAATGAAGCAACAACAAAACTGCTACATTCCTCTTCAAGCACCCATAAGAAACTGGAAGAAAATTAAACTGAAGAGTACAATGACCTATGAAGAAAACCGAAATTCATGCTGCTATGCAGTCCAAGAGATGAAAATTACCCTTGTTCTCTAACTTGAACAAAGAAAAGAAAACGGTATGCATGCATATTAAAATTCAAGGAATCACAGGCACGGAGAATTATCCAAAATTTTACACCCAGAAGAGAGAATTTAAAACATGGTTTTTATGCATATCCTAGGACCTTTGATAGAGGTTCAACCCAAAAGTCATGATTAGATCACAAAGGATTCCAGAGCTGGGGAAAACCACTGTGACTACAATTGCACAAACACCTCACTTGCCACCCAAGGAGGGGAACTGCCCTGGATCTTCAATTGAGGGTGCTGCTGCATCACGTGCATTGCTCCTTCCAGATCCACCTCTTGGTCCACGGCCGCGGCCTCGGCCACGACCCCCAGAGCTATAGTAGCTCTCCCCATCAGCAGGCTTCAGGAATTCATTTATGCTAACAGACTGCACTCACAAAACAGTGAGTTAGGATGACACCGATTCATATAGCAGGCCAAGATTGAGATTGAACAGTATAGGATTCCACAATACCCAAATCTACATCAAAGTTTCCATTCTTATTAGGGAACAAGAACAAAATTGTAGAAGTTTCAAGTAAACGTTTTGCAGGAAACAAACCCAACTGCATAAATTTGCAAAATTTTGACCCAAAAGATGGAGGAGAAAAAAGAAAACTTGAGGCAAGGGATAAGTTAGAACACCATAACCAAATGGTCCAAGTTTGACACAAGTCCAAAAAATAAAAATTACAGCTCAGCACAAAAATCCAATTCTCCAGAACATTTGTCACAGTCACAGCAAGAATCCCAACACAAAGGAGTTCCAAGAAATTAAATCATTAACAGACTGCTCCCCAAAGATGATACATGATGCATAGCATTGCGTCAGTATAGAATCGAGAAAATTCAAAATTCACTTATTGCAAGATTTTAGCTGCTGGCAGTGATAACCACACTTAAAAATATTTTCTAACAATACAGCTGCTCAGCTTGATGCCAACAAGATATTCCAACACTTGATGTTATTGTCAAGAAACAATATAATGTTATAAAAAGACCTTAAATGAACCAAAAGAACTGGTTGGTATAACTTATTTACACAAGAAAAATGCACACCTTTTTGGCTCTATCTTCTTTGTCCGCAGCATCCTTTCGTTTGTCCTTCTCAGAACCCTGAAAATAAAAAATGCTTTATTTCAATTAACCATTCAAGCTTAAACAAAGAAAGTACTGTATTCAAGCTGCTTACCAGTTTGATAAATATTTCATCATTTTCCTTCTTATTTGAGAGCTGCTGCATGGACTCAAAGGCTTTGTCCACATTAACCTTCCTCTCCTCCGGCTTCTGAGCAAGTAAACCTTTCCTTTTCTCAACACGAACCTTCTCGTATTCTTCTAGTGTCATCTCCTGTTAATGCAACAAAAGAAAAAATAAAAAAAGGGGCAAAATATACATATTAGCATGGCATAAGATGATACTTTAACATCAAAGATAAAATGTTCGGTATATTTTTACTAAATATTTTTCAGAAGATGATCGAAGATTTTATGCTAACCTCAAATGGACTTATAAAACTTTCAAACTTAGATTCATAATAATATCACAATGGAGCTCCACTAAGACAAATAATCAGAAGGAACCCGGTTCTGAATATAAACAAATCCTCCTGACTCTGATAGAAGATGCCAAGATACTGATGTAAGTTGAGCATTTCATGACATCAAGGTAATCAACTACTCGCCATTCTCCCCTGTTAGTATTCCCTCTGTTCAATTGTATCCAGTACTGTTTACTTATATAGTATTTCATATTGATGTTTTCTAGCATGCTAAACAGTTCTTTTGGAAATACTGCCGGAAAAGGTGAGGTTTGTGCATGTTCAATCCAGTGGTATGCATATGCCACAAATGCAACACTACATATATGTAATATTGGATCAAAAATTAAGCAAAAGCAAATGTCAAAATCAACAGCAGCTAACTTAACATTTTAAGCCTCTTCATCTAATTAACATTCATAGCTGTGACCCCCATGGCTATGTGTAAAGCATTTGTGCTAGAGTGCAACCACCTAGATTGCAATCTCATTCCATTCTTCAGCACCCAGAAAGACAAGCAATCATGAAATATAATACAACTTGTGAATTTGATCCAATATTAAGATCTCACTTAATCTCTAGTTTTTTGAAACACAGGTTTTCCAAACAAATTATTAGTTGGTAAATTCAGTATGAGTAATCTTCTGCTCAATACTATGGACCCTTAAAAAAAAAAAAAGGGGAAAAAATCCTATTCTTGTATGACTCCCTCTTTTTCTGGACCAAGTCTTAAATATGCAGGAAATCAATTAAGAATTGGTTCACAGACTACATCAACCTTATCCTCTGGCTCCTTCTCTTCTGGCTCAGTTGCAGGATTTTCCTTATTGGCTTCTGCAGCGTCCTCATCTCCTGAAGGCTTCTCCACAGTTGCAGTCTTCTCACTTTCAACAACAGGTTCCTCAGTCTCCCTTGATTTTGCAAGACAGAGTAGACATAAAGTTAATACCATTAATTTGCATTTAGGACATGTAGCAATCTTAGTATCAAAACCACTTTAAGTGGTTGAAAATAAATATACTCACGGAACAATTTCATCAGTAGGAGTTCCCCAATTCCCACGGCCAGCCCCATCACGTTTAAACTCATTCCTGTCAGAATACAGAAATTTCCGTAAAGAAGGTACAAATTGTAGGTATAACTAGAAATGAACATTTCAACTACAAAATACTAACCCACGACCAGTACCACTGCGGCGTTCATACATCCTCCTAGGCCGTTCACCTTCTCCAGCTTCTCCATTGCTAAAACCACCACGATGACCACCACGGAAACCACCGCGTGGGGCACCATAGCTGCGCCTCTCAGATAGCCTGCCAGAGTCTCCATCTTCAGATTGTTTGTAGCCATTGCTGCTCCCAAAGGTACCCTCACTGTTATTTGAATCCCGGTTAAATCCACTGCTGCGGCCACCTCCACGGCCAAAGCTACGTCCACCACCACGACCCCCTCCACGGCCACCTTCTCCTCGTCCACCTTCAGTCTTTGCTTCCCTCACTACTCAGGGAGACAATCCCATCACAGGAAAACACGTGAGATGAGCAGCAAGCAACTCCAGTAGTCATTTCATGGTTAGCAAAGCAATGCAGCCATTCAAAACCAAGTGAAAATGTTTGAACAAAAGCTGCCGAAACATTACCAAGAAGACTAAAGAGCCACATTACTCAATCAAAATTTCAGCTTTAGTTCCACAAAAATTCCTCAACTTCCATGTTTTTCCGCACTTACCCGAATATTTCTTCAGCTATAATATGTACTTTTTAGCGCAACTACTTTTTCCCATTATAACAATTGATTTGTACATAAGAAGGCATAAGATGACAAAACAATGGCCAAGTTTTAACAACTTCGATTTAAACAAGCACCGAACATTGGCTAAGCGTACAACCAAATGACATAAATAGCAAGAACAATTTGTTACACTTAATAAAACAGCATGAAATTACAAAAGAAAGTGAGCACTACAAACTCAAAATTTCCCCTTCATTTTCCCTCATTCTCCGCTGCCGAGGAGGGAAGAACAAAACTAAGGTCACTTGAATTGAAAAACATACCTTTCAAATGAAAACTCAACTCACCAATAGGAAAACTTAAGAAAACAAACACAAGAAATATCAAAAAGCAAACATCTTACTAACTCCTCTCAAGAATGAATAAACAAACATCCTTAAATATGGAAATGATTCTCACCAGCTTGAGCCGGAGGGGCAGGCCTAGTGGGGAGATTTGCCGGCTTAGCAGGCTGAGCTGGCGGCTGAGCAGGAGCACTCGGAGACTTCTTGGGCTTCTCCACCTTCGGCTGCGCCGCCGCAGCCGCCGCGATGAGGAGAGAAGGGTCCTCATTATCGTCGTCGCCGAGGAGATCGAAAGGGTTCATGGTTGCCATTTTTCCTTCGATTATTCAATAAACACGCAGAGAAAACCCTTTCTATAATAACTTAGTTTTTAAGTTTAAAACCTGTCTAAAGCCATGAATAATAGACCGATCTATGAAAAAAAGAAGCTAATTTGACGAAAATTTGGGGTTTAGGATATGTTTGGTAGGTGAGAAAGTGGAGGAAACGTCGGGAAAATCAATGAGAGAGAGAGCGTGAGAGATATGAGAGTTGGAAAACCCTAGCCAATGCGGCAAGCAGACAGATGAGAGAGTGGCTCAAACCTAATCTTAAATGCCATAGTTCGTTCGGGTACGGGCCGATGTACGTAAATGAAATGTGGTTCCACTTGTTTAAACCGAGGGATGTAAACAGTGATGTAAAAGATCTTGGGATGGTGGTCGGTTGAGAAATTCACCTTTTTGCCTTTAATTTTTTTATAATTCTTTTCCTGGCTTTATACGAAAAAAAAATGTATCTGTCTTTGTATTTAGCCGATTTTTTTCTTGCTTAATATACATATTTATCTATAATTATTCACATAATTTAAAATTTAATTTGTATAAAAATAACTATTTAATAATTTTAATATTTTTTAATAGTAAATACGATTAATTACTAATTAAGAAAATGAATCTATCAATTTAACTCATGCATTTTATAAAAAAATTAATATATAAATAAATATGAATAGAAATAATTATATGAAATTTAAGAGATATTAAACTGAATTCAATTTATGTAAAATTTAAATAAGATTTTATAATAGAATTAATTAATAATATTATTAAAAATTAAAGAAATAAATAAAAGTTAAATTCATTTGAATTAAATTGTAATCTTTTTCTCAACAAAAAAATTATGGTCTTTTCATGAATTAAATAATACCTAAAATAAAAAAAATCCTAATTTTTACCTTTAAATTCATTGGCTTTTCTTGTTATTGAGATCTTGCAATTGCTCTTACACCCAAAGAATGAATTGATATATAAAGAAATCTTTTTCTTTAAATGCAACTCAACCACATTTAGATAATAAGAAAGCTTCTCTTGCAGCATCAAATTCTTGGACACATTACAAAATGATAGTAATGACCAAACAACTCCTTTCATTCTATTTCTAAAAGGCATTTGCCACCTTATTCTCACACTACTTCTTATAGTCCTTTTATGTTACCCATAAGTGTGCAATTGTTGCTATAAAAAATGTTTAATACTCTCATGATCTATCCAATTGATGAATTGTTGCCCTTTCATATATGCTACTATATGGTAACTACTAAGATGACAACTAGTAACTCTTTCTTATAGATAAATAGACCCCTACTTCTGGTGCTGAAAGTCTTACTAAGATAGATCATTGGGTGTTTATCTTGCATTAAGACAAAACTCATTCCTACATCACAAACATCTATCTTAATGATAAAGGTTTTGGTAGAGCTACGATGAGAGCTTAACATATAGTAACCTTGAGTTACTCGAGGGCCTCTCATGTCGTTTGACTTCATAAAAAACTATCCTTTTTCAATGGTTTAGTAACCAAATTACTAATGTTATATAGTGTCAAATAAATTTGTGATAATACCTAACAAGCTCAAAAAAATCCCTTTTAACCACAATATAAACTAGTTAAAAGCTCATTATTAAGATCTTTGAAGGATTGCTGGTGACTCTACCCTCAAACATTGCATGCTTCAAATATTCTACTTGTGATTACTTGAACAGACACTTAGTTATTTTTGCATACAACTAATGTTGCGTTAATAATGTTAGTACCTATGTTAAGTGTTTAATGTGGCAATTCATATATGGGCTATACACTAAGATGTCATCGAAGAACATAAGAATAAATTTGCACAAAATTAAGGTGAAGATATGATTCATCAATGATTATAAGGTTATAGGGGCATCCATCAAGTCAAACGACATAATATTAAACTCGTAATGTTCGTTGTGTATCCGAAAGGAATTTCATGATCATAATCTTGTACTGATGGCAATAATTGAAGCACATTAAACATGTTATCGAATCATGACTTACTTACCTCATATAGCTTCTCTGATATGTGAGCTTGGGTTGAGAGAGTGACTATAGTAAAGAAATGGGCTTGGGTTCCTAGGATCACATTTTGGACAAGATTATCTAGCCTTTTTAGAGTCATCAACATTAATCCTACTCCATAGGCCCTCTCGCTAAGTACAATAGGTTAACCATTACATGTAAAAGATAATTTCATGGTCTTATAGTTTAAGACTAGTAGGTTATAAGCCATTAGCCAACCCACCTTAAGAATGATGTCACATGCCTTGCATGGAATAATTTAAACCTTCATCATAAAGGTGTGACTGTGCATCCTCCATAAAAACATTAAACACTTTTCCAAGCATGTAATAGTTTCCTTATTTGCCATCGTTACCATCATCACCACAATCATTTGTATTTTATAGTCCATCAACCTTAGCATTTTGCTATCTGAGAAATTATGGATACTTCTATTATTAATCAATATGACCAATCGCCTCTGACCGATAATGTTAGATTGTGTGCTCATTAATTTTGATATGTCAACATAATTAAGTGATTCGTAGGCAACCATATTTATCCATATAATATAATTGTCATACATTATAAAATATTTGTTTGTCTATTGTATACTAAAACTTATGTGTTACAATTAATTTTTGAAAAATTAAGTTTACGCTTACGTAACTTAATTTGAAAAAATAAATTTGCATTAGCGAAACTTATTTTTAGTAACTTTTTATACTAATAAAACTTTAGTTTTTGTTATAACTTATAACTTTATACACTTATTTTAAAAAAAACCAAAGAAAAAATTCCTATTTTGGCAAGAACCTTTCTCATTACTAAAATCATTTCTGCTACATAATGTTCAATTTCTTTCAAATAAGAAAGATTTCTTAATTGAAGTATTTTAACTCAAATTGATTTGGAAAACCAATTTGGTGCTTTACATAGATAGATTCATTCTTAGTTTGAAAGAGTACTATCGAGACAAATATTCTTGAATTTTGAAAGTTAAATCTTGAGAGAGTACCAATAAGACTTTTAAAAAGAATTCTTACTATTAAGTATATGTTCAAATTAGTCAAATTAAAGTCTTATCTTATATCAATCTAATCTATATATATAACTGCTAGCAATTATATGCACCAACAAACAATGATTTTTTTTATTTGAAAGATCTTCATCAATTTACTACAACTACCCAATAAACAAATTATTTCTTGATTTGAAATATCTTTATCATTTACTATAGCTACCTAGCAAATAAGTTATTTCTTGATTTGGAAGGTACATCAATGGCATAATGTTATTTTTAATTTGGAAATGGACTAACAGACAAGTTTTCTTTGTATAAAATGCACCAATAACATTACCTTTTTTTTGGACCAATGACACTTGCTTATTTTGATTTTAAAATTCCAATGACTCTATATATAAATATAACCTCGTTTACATTAGCAAAATGAGAGACACCAATGAGCTTTTATTGAGTTGTCTTGTAAAAGTGTACAAGAGATATAAATTGTTAAGATTATGTAAAAGTCTAAAGAATATTTTGTGAGCATTTTAATGTTATAAAATTAAGAAATTAAAAGTTTAACCAACACATTTGTATGAGTGTGTTGTAATAAAGTTAATAACTTTTATATAGTTATGATTAAGTATCACATTATTATTGTAATTAGCCTTCTTCTTATTGAAAAGTTTGATAGTGGATTCAAAATTCCCAAGACTGTGTTATTAAGGAGAGGATGTAGGAAACATTTTATTATCCAAATATTTATAAATTATTATGTCTAACTCTCATTACTCTTAATTATTTCTATTATACAAACTCACACACTCAACAAACTTTTTACAATAACATATTTTAACTTTTTTTACAAGTTAGTTGCTAGTCCAACAAATTACATTTATTTTTTTTAATCTCTAATTAATATTAGTATTATTATAATTGTATTAATTTAGTTGTATATCACATTAAATTTTTATTTGTTGTAATTATTTTATTTTTTACACTACACACATTATAGGTACATATCCTTTGTCAACCCAATTCACCCCCTTTTAGGTATCTTTAGAATTAATAATTTGTATCAAAGATTGGTCTTTGAATTGCCAACTTCACTGTCATACTATGACTATATACCTTTAATACTATGACTCTATTATATGACCAATCATTTCTCAAGGTCTTAGATGAATTACCAAAACTGAAAATGAAGTCATTATTGATAAACTCGAAAGTGACTACGACTCAAAAGATTTCAAAAACATAAATCTTAACTCTAAAGTCAAATACTTGTTTTATTATGTTATGATTCCAAATGAATGTAATCATATAATTTCTTGTTAATTAGCTAAAGAGATATAAGACAATCTTGTGTTGACATACGAGGGAACCACCTAAGTCAATGACCCTAAGATTAATATTTTTATACGTGAGTATGAATTATTTGAAATGAGCAATGATAAGACCATTACTGAAATGTATTCAAGATTTACTAACATTGTTAATTCCTTTAAGAAATCTTGAAAAGAACCTTAATAATGTAGAACTCATCAAAAAGTTACTTAAGTCACTCTTAGAATTATGGAACCTAAAGAAAATTGTAATTTTAGAATCAAATGACTTAAACACATTACCCTTAACTGAATTAGTGGGTTCATTACTCGCATATAAGATGACATTCAAAAAGAAAATCACAAAGAAAAAGAAAGGTGTGGTGTTTAAGTCCTCTATCTTGGCTAAAAAAGCAACTGAAGGTGATTAAAAAGATGACAAGGATGATAGCTCATTAAATGAATAAGATCAAGAAGAGTTCATAATGCTTGCACAAAAATTTGCTAAAATTTTAAAGAAAAAAAAGTAACTAGTAGAAGAATCCACCAAAAATTATCCATAATAAAAAGAGATTGTTTGTTATGAATGTAATAAACCTAGACATATTACAAGAAATTGTCTTAGTAAAAGAAAGGGTAAGAGACCAACCAAAAAGCATGTAAAGCCACTTAAGACAATTTCAATGATTTAGATGATGAATTTTTCAATGATGAAGCAAACTACATATGCTTCATGGGAAAGATGGCAAAGTAAACTCTAACTATGACTCATGTGATGATACTAAGATGATTAGCATGCTTAAATACATAAACAAAAGAAATTTTCAAACAAGCAGCTAAATTTAGTTATTTGAATGCTTGCTTTAAAGCAATAAAGCATAAAAATGAGATCTTGAAAATAAAAAATGAATCATTTATACAAGAGAATAAGCATTTGCAAAAAGCACACAATATTGTTTTAAATAAGTTTAAGGAGGAAAATCTTTATCTAGAGAAGGAAAATGAAAACTTTTAAAATTCCCTCTTAATGTTTGGTAATGGAAAAGAAAAGTTAGGCTAGTTACTTTTTTCTTAAACACTTATCAATAATAAATTTGAATTGAGTCATCCTTATAAAATTCAAGTCATAACTACCCATAAAAAATTACCTATATCTTTATCATCTAAAAGTAAAAATCATGCATTTATATCCGAATATGCATCATGACAACATGTGATCAATAATGCGAAAAACTTTCTTTCTCTTAAAGTTATTAATGGAGAAAATTTAACATTCATAGATAATATCAAAGGTAAAATAATTGACATTAGAAAGATCGGTAAAGAAAGTCCTCCTACTATAGATAATGTCTTCTTAATTAATGGTCTTCAATTCAATTTATTTAGCATTAGTCACCTTTGTCATAGTGGTTACAAAGTTTCATAGTGTATATGTCATTTCCAATTCCAAAACAAGTGAAACTTTGTTTACTGCAAATAAATATGATAATATTTTTGTTATTGATTTTCACTGCTTTACTAACAAAAATGTTAAGTGCTTAACTTTTGTAAATGAAAAGTCCTAGATACGACATAAGCACTTGGGATACACAAGCATGAAATTACTACCTAAGTTAAAATTTAAGAAAAATAAACTTTGCAACACTTGTCAAATGGGCAAACTAATAAAAAGTCATTTTAAGAGCAAAAAGGTATCATTTATTTTCAAACCTCTTTAATTATTGCATATGAATCTTATCGGTCCCTCTAGAGTCTTTATTTTAGGTGGCAAGTGTTATATATTTGTCATAGTAAATGATTACACTAGGTTTGCATAGGTCTTTTCCTCACACACAAGGACAAGACATTAAAAGTATTTGAGACTTTACAAGTAATTACAAAGTAAGAAGGGATGTTTTATCACTTCAATTAGAAGTGACCATGAAGGAGAATTTGATGATAAGGACTTTGAAAAATTTTGCAATGTCTAATTTCTCATAATTTTTTAACCTTAAAAACACCTCAATAGAATAAAGTAGCTGAATGTAAAAATAAAACCTTATAAGAGATGGCTTAAGCAATGTTAAACAAATTTAACTTGCCTAATTATTTTTGGCCAAAACTATCTATACAACATGTTATATGTCAAATTAGGTTATAATTCATTTCTTACTCAAAAAGACCTCTTATAAGTTATGGAATAGGAGAAAGCCATGAATTAATTATTTCAAGGTTTTTAAATGCAAGAAGTTTATCTTAAACATTAAAGAAAATCTTGGAAATATTGATTCAAATGTCAATGAAGTTATCTTCTTATGATACTTTTCCTCGAGTAAGACTATATAGTTTTCAATAAGAGATCATTCGTAGTAGAAGAGTTTATGTATTTTGATTTTGATGAAACAAACCCTTTTAATCTAGAAAAGGAAGATACTATATAGTTTTCAATAAGAGATCATTCGTAGTAGAAGAGTTTATGTATTTTGATTTTGATGAAACAAACCCTTTTAATCTAGAAAAGGAAGATGCTTTTGAAAATTCAGGGTCAATCTTAACCAATGCACCAAGTAAGGAAGGATAAAGTAATAGTGGTAGCACTGAAAAAAAGTAACCTAAGCCAAATAATTCAAAACTTGAAAATTTAAATAGCTTGCAAAATGTGGTTCACAAGGTGCCAAAAGAATGAAAGCATGTCGAAAAATCATTCCAAGATCAATTGGTAATGTTTCTAATCCTCTTAAGACTATTTATCTAGGCACTTGAACACCAACTTGGTAGTCATTTCTCAAATAAAGTTTAAACTTGTAAAAAAAGCTTTGAGTGATGAGTATTGGGTGTATGCCATAAAAAATGAGTAAAAACAATTTGAAAGGAACCAAATATGGACCTTAGTCCATAAACTTAAAGACCATCCTATCATAGACACTAAGTGAGTGTTTTGCAACAAATTAGATAAGAATGGAAAGATAGCCTAAAATAAGGCTAGACTAGTGGTCAAGTGATATAATTGAGAAAAAGGAATAGAGGATTATAAGGCCTCTGCACTTATGGCTCGATTAGAATTCATTTGTATCCTGTTAGCATATGCATCTTTCATAAATTTCACATTATATCTAATGGATATGAAAAGTGTGTTTCTTAATGGTTTTATTGTCGAGGAAGTATATGTTAAATAGCCTCTAGGTTTTGAAAGAACTAAATTTTCTAATCATATGTTTGAACTTTCTAAAGTTTTATATGGATTAAAGTAAGCCCCTTAAGCTTACTATAAGCGACTTAGCTCCTTTTTTTATTTAAAAATGTTTTATAAAAGGTAAGGTAAATACTATATTGTTCATAAAAATAAAAGATACAAATTTATTGATTGTGCAAATTTATGTAGATAATAATATTTTTGGTACCACTAACGATTTTTTGTGCAAGGAATTTGCCTCTTATATAAGGAAGGAATTTAAAATGAGCATAATAAGGGAACTTTGTTTCTTTTTAGGCTTATAAAACAAGCAAAGCATGAATGAAATTTTCATTAACCAAACTTAGTATGCAAAAGAAATATTAAAAAAATTTAGTGTGAAGGATTTAAAGTTTTGTGGCATACTAATGCCAACATCTACAAAGTTTAATAAAGACAAAATCAGTAAGAAAGTAGATGTAAAATCATATCGAGGTATGATCAAAAGTCTTCTTACCTTAATGTTATTAGGCCTTATTACTTATGTGCCCATTTTTAATCATAACCTAAAGTGTCACATTTAGTTGTATTGAAAAGGGTATTTCATTGCATTAAAGGGACTACTAACTTAGGCCTTTAGTACCTTAAAAGAAAGATATTCAACCTTGTGGGTTACTCATACTTTGACTAGGTTAGTGATTTGCTTACTAGGAAAAATACCAGTAGTACTTGCCAACTCTTAAATGGTGCTTTAACGTCTTGGTTTAGTTGGAAGCAAAATTCTGTAACACTTTTAACGGTTAAAGTTGAATATCTTGCCACATGCAATTATTGCTCACAACTTTTTTGGATCAAGCAAACTCTTAAGGATTTTAAGCTGCATTTTTCTAAAGTTCTTATTTTATTTAAGAACTCTAGAGCCATAAATCTCAACAAAAACCCCATTCATCATTCTAGAACTAAACATATAGATTTTAAATATCATTTTATTTAGTTTATGAGTACAAACAATCAACTTGTAAATATCTTTACAAAGCCCTTGAGTAAGGATAAATTCTCAAATATTAGACAATGTTTGGATAGTAGACATAGTCTAGACTCTCATTAATACATTTTTGTTCACATATATGCATAATAAAATGTGTCTTTATTTATTTATTTATTTTTTTGGCTAACTTAGATATGTTTATCTTTTTTGGTTATTATTTATTGCACAAATGTGACCGTAACAACTTTGATTAAATCATTTACTTTTTCTAAGTAATCCCTCTGATTACTAAACTTTATTCTTCTTTAATCACTTTGCCTACCCCTGCTTATGTCTCTATGTTTATCTAGTTTTTTAGCCAATTATCTTAAACTAATAAAAAAAAACTCCCTCATGGCATTTTGGAATTCTTTCTTAATTTCATAACCACTCTTGATTAATTTAAAAAATTGCAAATGGTCCCATTAATTACAACTCTCCTACTTTTTTTTCAATCTTATTGGCCATCATTCCTTTGCAAAAGTTTCGTATTTAATTTCATCATATTGATTTATATATACATTGGCGCTTAGCCTTGTCTTCTCCAAATTAATCCATCATCTCTTCTTTTTTAAGTTAAACAAACAATTATACACCATGAAATGAGCAAACTCATCAATAAATCCAACCCCTTCATGGCTAGAAATTACAAAACCCTTAAAACCTAAGACTAATTAATTAATACTTCTCTATTATTCTTATTTCTAATGACATTAACCCATTATTTCCACTTGAAAGAAAACTTCATCTCTAACTAAAAGTCCTTTTATATCCTTAACTTCTCCATAAGTAAAAGCCTTTCAACTCCCTTGACCCCTTTTTGGCTCACAATCTTCACCAATAGAGAATTCATTACTAACCCCTCATGCTATTTCACATAGCATCAGCTCAATCTTTCGAGATATAATTGATCTTCAAATGGTCATTGAACTCTTACATGAAGACATAATGTTCACGAGGTTTTAGATGAGATGCACATTACTTAGCACGGATCCATCAATGGATGTTCCTTTTAGGTTGTTATAAAGTAAAAAGTGGTTGAATACAAGCTCTCTCTTTTAATGATGTCAAAAAGGGAGAAATAATGTTATGTAATTGGCTTAACCTAGATTTTTTTAAACAACTTGTTGTCTTTGCCTTTTAATAATTTTAAACAACTTGTTCATAGTTATTGCATATTTACTATTATTATTGATTAATATTATGAAATCTTAATTTACTAACCTTTTAATAATTTTGAACAAGTTGTTCATAGTCATTACTTATATACTATCTTTATTAATTAATATTATGAACTCTTAATTTACTACATACATTTTTTTTTTTGGGTGTATGATATGAAAGGGAGCTCTCATAGAACTTTATAAATTCAATTATATTATCATCATTAAAAAGGGAGAAAATTTTAAATCATATGCCTATTAATTTTGATTTGCCAATATAATTGAGTAATTATGTAATCAACTATGTTTATTTACATTTTAATATACCAACATAATTAATCAATTTTTAATCTATCATATTTTTCCATATAATATTATTGTCATACATTATAAAACATTTGTCTGTTTATTGCATATTGAAACTTACATGTTGTAATTAATTTTTGGAAAATTAAATTTGCACTAGTGAAATTTATTTTTAATAATTCTTCCCACCAATGAAACTTTTATTTATTTATTTATTTATTTTGTAGTTTATAATTTAATATACTTATTCTAGAAAGCCAAATAAAAAATTTTGGTTTTGACAAGAACTTCAAGATCTCATTGTTAGAATTATTTCTGTTACATGATGTTTGATTTCTTTCAAATAAGGAAGATTTTTTAGTTGGAGTATATTGACCTGAATTAATTTGGAAAATCAATTTGGTGTCATATATAGACTGATTGATTCTTAATTTGAAAAAGTATCATTGAGACAAATATTCTTGAATTTTAAAAGAGAAATTTTGAAAGAGTACCAACAGGACTTTTGAAGAGAACTATTATTGATAAGCATATGTTTAACTTAGTCAAACTAGAGTCTTATCTTATGTTAATAGGTAAATTCTAGCAATTTAAGGGTACTATAACCTTAACTTCTTGTAATGGCATTGATCAAAATCTCGCTGAAGTTTTCTTTTGTTGTCTCATTAATCGACAGCTTCTTAATTATTCCATCCTCAACTTCCTATTCTTCATGACCCTCAATCAAATGTAACTATTCTTATGGAATTGATGCTCATACATGTATTTTTTCCCACAATAATAACAATCACCCATCTATCTTATCTCCTTTCACGACCTTTAATTAGTTTTGGTCATCATCGACTTAGAGAAATTTATGGTGGTCTTGGTTGTAAAAGGGGTCATGGAACTCATATGGGTTATAGGTTTTGTCTTTTTATGCTTCTTTATTATTGCCTATATTGCCACCTTTTGTAAGGTTGCAATCTCATAAACTTTCCTTAATGTCTTGGGTTTCACAATTTTCATTGTGGGTAGAATTTCATTACTCAACCTATTGAGAAAACTAAATAAGAAGAAAGTCTCCTTTAATGTTATGTTACCTACTAATTGTAGTGAATGTAGCTCTGTGAACTATTCTTACTATTCTCGCACTGTTCTAGTTTGTCGCAGCTTGTACTTCTCCTCAATCAAATCCGATTATGAAAGGTCTCCAAATCTACAACTGTTGTTCCCACAGCCTTGTATGGGTTGTAATTGTTGTCAACTAGGGTTAAGTGTGCAAGAGAGTAAAGTCATATGGAAGGGCAGTAAAGTCACATGGAAGGGCAAGAAAGTAAATCTGCCGCGTAAGGGCAAGAACGTAAATCCGCCATGTAAGCCCTATTAGGGTTTTATGGAAGAGAGTATATAAAGGCCTTGGAAGACAAAACTAGGGCAGAGGGCCAACACAATTGAATAAACAGCAACCCTACAGCAACTGGCCAAAAGGAAGAGAGAGCAGAACGGCAAGAGATCAGAAACAACACCACCAGGAGAGCAAACCAGAAACGTCACCACCGGGAGAGCAAACCAGAACGTGCAACCTCCTGCAAGCAAACCAGAAACACGTCCTGCAAGCAAACCAGAAACACGTCCTACAAGCAAACCAGAAACACATCCTGCAGGCAAACCAGAAACACATCCTGCAGGCAAACCAGAAACGCCTCCTGCAAGCAAACCAGAAACACATCCTGCAACCAAACCAGAAACGCACAACCAGCAAGAGGAGAAATAAGAAACAGACCACCCGGAAGAGAAGACAGCAGACCTGGTATCCGTGAGACCACCCGGAAGAGAAGACATCAGACTAGAAGCGTGAGGCAGGGCAAGAGACGTGAACCAGAAAAACCAGTAGTGTAAGGCAGGCCAAGAGACGTGAAACAGCAGACAAGGAGCGTGAGACCAGAACGTGCAACGGCGTGACTGATCAGAAGCGTGGGGCAGGCCGTGAGACGTGAAACGGCAAACCAGAAGCTTGAGTGCAAGCTGTGAAACCTTGAGACGGTGAAAGCAGGAGCTGTGTGAGACAACCTAGAGAAGGAATTTGGCGAAGCATCGGAAAGAACTCAACGTATTTCTAGATTTCTTCAAGAGAGGTTAGAGAGCGTTGCGGTGAACTTCTAAGCGGCAGTGGAGCAGCCTTTCAATTCAACAGAGGCAAGACAAGCTAGACGAAGGGTAGACACAGTAAGTGACACTCTTTGTATTGTACTTGCTTAGTAATTGCAATAGTGAAAGGAGCAGAAGATTAAGACATCCATTGTAACTGGAATTCTCAAGTATAGTGGATAGTCTCGGTAAGGGAGAGTCCCTACCACCGTGGATGTACGTCACGTTGACGGAACCACGTAAATCTCGTGTGTCCTTAATTTGCTTTACGTTCTGTGTTTTGAATTGAGTTGTGAACGCAGCTAAAGTATCAGCCAACCCATAACCTAACGAAGACCTAAACAAGAACATCCGAATTGTCTATTAGGCAAGGTGTCTGAAAGGTGACTTTGGGGACTATTGTGATTAGTAGGTAGCAATAGATCTACCTTAGTCGAATCTGAGAAAGAGTTCACTTTTAAGAAGAGATTGAAGTTGTTCACTTTCCTGCGAATTATGAATTGTGGTGATACTGATTCACCCCCCTCTCAGTATCACAAACTAGTAGATCCTAGGGTGAAGTTGGGAACTTCAATTGGTATCAGAGCACAGGTTCACCAGGATAAAGCTTAACAGCTTGGTGTACTAGTTTGAAGAGATCCAGAAGTTTTAACTTGTTTAGCATACTGAGAAATGGACGCCGGTACCAACACCAGCACTACTTACAGCAAGAAGGTTCCAATCTTCAACGGAACCAACTACCATATGTGGAGAGCGAGAATGCAGGTGGTATTTGCAACCATGGGCATGAACGTGGTGAAATCTGTACAAGAGGGTTTTGAGCCTCCAGAAGAAGGTAAAGATCCAACCCCAGAGGAATTAAGACAGTTTGAGATAAATGGGAAGGCCTCAAATGTCATCATTTCAGCATTGACAGATGCTGAATATGCTAAAGTTATGGACTGCAAATCTGCCAAGGAGATATGGGACAGATTGCAGAAAGTCTATGAAGGTGATGGCAGAATGAAGGAGGCCAAGCTTCAAGTTTTCAAGGAGAGATATGAATCTCTCAGAATGCAGAAAAATGAGACAGTCCAAGAGTTCTTCACCAGGGTTATTGATGCTGTAAACGATCTTAGAAGTCATGGGAAGAACAAGAAGGACTCATCTATTGTGAAGAAAATTCTGAGAATTCTGCCTGAGAGGTTTGCCTCAAAGGTGGCAGCCATAGAGGAGAGTAGAGATCTCAATTCCATGTCTCTGCATGATCTCCAATGCAATCTCATTGCATATGAGATGAGAATAAAGTCAACTGAGAGCTCCTCAACGTCAAAGGTATCAAAGGAGGCAGCTTTCAAAGCTATGAAACACTTGAAGATAAAAGAAGAGGAAGAATCATCCAGCGAGGATGATGATGATGATGAGGAAGAAAGTGAAGGTGAAGTGTTGGCATACTTCACAAGGAAATTCAAAAGGGGGTCTAAGAAGGGAAAAGGACAGTTGTCCTTGAGATGTTATCGTTGTGGACAGACTGGACACTTTGCTTCTCAGTGCAAAGTGAAACTTGATGATGAAGATGAGGATGGTGATGATGAGCAGAATTCAAAATGGAGAAGACCATCATTCAAGTCAAGGAAGTCCAGCAAGAAGACTGCTAGCCCACAGAAGAAGAAGAGAGGCTCATTCAAGAGTTATGTGAGCCAGACAAAAGAAGCCGATGAGGAGGAAGATGTAGACTCATCAGATGAGCATGCCTTTATGGCATCAACTCAAGGTGGTAGTTCAACCTCTGAAAAGGAAGAGGAGGTTGATGAAGAAGAACCAGATTTTGAAGCTGAGTTGGAAGCAGCTTCAAAGGAGATAATCAGAAGGGGCAGAACCATAAGAAGGTTAGAGGCCCACATAAAACAAGTTGAAGCAAAGTCTGAGGAAGCTGAAAGTCAAAAGGATGAAATAAGGGCTGAACATATTGACTTGAAGAGAAGATTTGAAGAACATATCAAAATATGTGAAGACCTTACTATGGAGCTTGGCTCAAGGACTTCAACAATTGAAGAAATGGAGATAGAGTTGCTGAGACTTCAGCAACAACTCAAAAGGAGTGAAGAGAACGTGCAGAAGCTTGAAATGATAGGAGAAACAAGTTCTGCAAGAGAAAAGAAGAATGAAGAGAAAGTGCAGCAATCTGAGGCTGCATTGCCTAAAGATAATAAGAATGTGCCACAGAAGTTGAAAGAGAAGGTTGTGACTCAGGAGAAGATAGCTGAGAATAAAGAGGATTTGAAGAAGCAACCTAGGGTGGCAAACAAAAATGAAGAAAAGAAGATCAGCCAGCAAAGGGCTATGGCTGAACAGAAGAAGGAGAAAAAGGTAGCTGAAATGAAAGCCACACAAGCAAAGAAGCCAGCCACGTTGCCTACACAGCAAGTAATGAACAAAAGAAAACAAGCTGTGATTAGACCCAAGAAGAGGCAGTTTCAAGGTCACTGTCTTTATTGTGGAGTTTGGGGTCATAAGGCAAGTAACTGCTGGTGGAGAAGGCCAGTATATGTCTCCAACTTGAGAAGATATGATGCTGTATACAGGGGGAGACAATACAAAATTCAGAGGAGAACACCTGTCGTGAGTTCTTGCACATACTGTAAAAAGCAAGGACACACTGACAAGGATTGTTGGTGGAAGCCCAAACCAGTGGTTTCAAAGAACAAGTTTGCTATATTAGGAGACTTGGAACAGTGTGAAAGGTGTGGGCAGGATGACCATAATGCCAAGAGATGCATGACACTTCTCCCTGAGCAAGAGAAGGCACTCAATGGCATAGTGAAAACAAGCGGTGTAGTCAAAGCTGAGAAAAAGGAGAAAGCTATCTTCCAGCCAATTCAAAAGAAGGAATATAAAGCTAAAAGGGAGGTGGCTAATATAGCTGAAATTGCACTCAAAGCTGACTACAAGGATAAGCAGTGGATCCTTGACAGTGGATGCACTTCACACATGACGGGAGACAAGAGTAAATTGTCAAAGTTAAACAAGTCAAGAGAAGGCAGAGTCAAGTTTGGCAATGATGATTCACTCAACATCAGTGGTCAAGGGTCAGTAAATATTGGAAAAGGAAAGCTGAAAGATGTTCTGCATGTTGAAGGACTCAGATATAATCTAGCATCTGTCAGCCAACTATGCAATGAAGACCATAAAGTGATATTCACAAAAACAGGTTGCCAAGTAAAGAGTAAAGAAGGCAATACTGTTGCAGCTGGGAAAAGAACAGCTGGAAATTTATATGTAATTGATGAGGACAAGACAAACAGCTGTTTACTTACAAAAGAAGAAGAAAATCAACTCTGGCATCGGAGGCTGAGACACTTAACACAGAAGAACATGAGGAAGCTGACCACTACTCATGCAATCAGAGACATTCCAGACCTTAAGAGAGAGAGGGAGTATGTTTGCTCAGCATGCTCTAAAGGAAAACAGGTCAGAAAGCAGTATAAGACCAAAGAGGTCAGTTCTAAAGCAGTGCTTGACATTGTGCATACTGATTTGTGTGGGCCGATGAGAACAAAAGGGTTGAATGGTGAGAGGTACTTCATCTTGTTTGTTGATGATTATTCTAGAAGGACCTGCATCATGCACCTCACACATAAGTCAGAAGTTTTGAAATGCTTCAAGAGATACAGAAGATTGACTGAAAATGAGAGTGGAAAGAAGATCAAAGTATTGAGGTCAGATCAAGGCACTGAATTCACAAATGGAGCTTTTGAAGATTACCTTAAGAAGCATGGAATTCACCATCAGATGGCAGCAGCAAGAACTCCTCAACAGAACGGGGTGGTAGAGAGGAAAAATAGAGCTGTGGTTGAAATGGCAAGAACTCTACTGCTGGAATCCAAGCTTGACACAAGATTTTGGACAGAAGCAACATTTATAGCCGTGCACCTATTGAACAGAGTTTCACTAAGGCCCAATACTGATAAGACTCCATATGAGCTATGGAGTGGGAAGAAGACAACAGCCAAGTATCTTAGAATCTTTGGCAGCCCATGTTTTGTGAAGAACAAGGAGCAAAACTTGGGAAAATTCCATGCTAGGTCAGATGAAGGCATCTTTGTGGGATACTCAGCAAAGACAAAAGGTTATAGAGTTTTTCTACATAAACTGGGAAAAGTGGTCACTTCCAGTGATGTGAGAATAGATGAAAACTGGAAAACAACGCATAATGGAGAAGCTGAGGATAGTGAAGAAGATGACTTCAAGATAGATGAAGAATCTGACCAACATGAAGAAGTGGGAAAAGAAGTAAGTTCAGACTCAGAGAAGAGTGAGTCTGAAGATGAAGAAGGAGATTCTCTTGCAACTAAGACTGTGCAAGAAAGAAAGACAAAGAAGACATGGACCAGTGCTCATCAAGGAAATCAGATAATAGGTGACCCATCAGCAGGAGTTACAACAAGAAGAAGAATTGTGGGAGCTACTGCTTTACTCTCACAAGTTGAACCTAAATCTGTTGAAGAGGCTGCACAAGACAAAGCCTGGATCAAAGCTATCAATGAGGAGCTAGATCAAATCGAGAAGAATGAAACATGGGAGCTAGTTCCAAGACCCACTAACAAGAATGTCATAGGAACAAAATGGGTGTTTAAAAATAAACACAATGAGGATGGCAAGGTGGTGAGGAACAAGGCTAGGCTGGTTTGCAAAGGCTACACTCAGATAGAAGGAGTAGATGTTGATGAAACTTTTGCACCAGTAGTAAGGTTGGAAACTATCAGAATGTTCTTAGCTTTGGCAGCACATAAGAGGTATAAAGTTTACCAGATGGATGTGAAATCAGCCTTTTTGAATGGGCTCCTAAAGAAGAAGTGTATATTGAACAACCCGATGGAGTACAAATCAGTGAGGATGAGACACATGTGTGCAAGCTGAAGAAAGCCTTGTATGGCCTTAAACAAGCCCCAAGAGCATGGTATAGCAGGCTGGACGTGTATTTGAGAAGGTTGAACTTCAAAAGAGGAACAATTGATAATAACCTATATGTGTTCAACTCAGAGAAAGGCCAACTGATAACCATAGTATATGTAGATGACATCATCTTTGGAGGGGATCACTCTGCGCTATGCCAAGAATTTTCACAGAAGATGAGTGAGGAATTTGAGATGTCATTGATTGGAGAAATGACTTACTTTCTTGGATTACAAATAAAACAATGTGAAGAAGGTATTTTTATTTCTCAGACAAAATATGCCAAAGAGATGCTGAAAAAGTTTGGCATGGAGGATAGCAGACCTGTCAGTACCCCTATGACAGTGGGCTGCAAGTTAACAAAAGATCAGGAAGGAAGGAGTACAAGCCCTACAGAATACAGGAAGATGATAGGGAGCCTTCTGTACCTTACAGCATCAAGGCCTGATCTCATGCAAGCTGTGTGCATCGCCAGCAGATTCCAAGCTGATCCTAAGGAATCTCATGTGTTGGCAGTGAAAAGAATCCTAAGATACCTCAAGGGGACACTGAAAATGGGCTTGTGGTATCCTGCCATGGATTCTGTAAAACTACGAGCATACACTGATGCAAACTGGGCAAGAAGCACAGATGATAGAAAATCAACCAGTGGCTGCAGCTTCTACTTGGGTTCAAAGTGTGTTGCATGGCTAAGTAGAAAGCAAAACAGTGTTGCTTTGAGCACAGCGGAGGCTGAGTATATGGCTGCTTGTGCAGCATGTACTCAGGTGATATGGATGCAAAGACAATTGGCCGATTTGGGTGTTGAAGTGAAGTTACCAGTGAGTGTACTTTGTGATAATCAAAGTGCAATTGATCTTAGCAAGAATCCAGTTCAACATTCAAGGAGCAAGCATATTGACATCCGGTATCACTTTATCAAGGATCAAGTGGAAGAGGGCACAATTCAGTTGGAGTATGTCGGTACTAAAGATCAAATCTCAGATATTCTAACTAAACCTTTGTCCACAGAGCTGTTTGAAAAGCACAGAATGAGTCTGTCTGTGCAAATGCCTCCTCAAGCCTGAAGTTCAGGTGAATCCTCCATCTCTACTTTGCAAGTTTTTCAAATTTGTAATTGGTTGGCAAAGGGGGAGAGAAGCAACAGTGCAGAGGGAGTTGTTAAGGAAGGGGGAGTGCATATTTAGGGGGAGTTGTAATCCATCTGCTTCTGGATTGTTACTCCAAGAAGATTATGAAAGACTGCTGCATAATGGCTTTTGTTATGAATGTTGCCAACAATTACAAAGGGGGAGATTGTTGTTCCCACAGCCTTGTATGGGTTGTAATTGTTGTCAACTAGGGTTAAGTGTGCAAGAGAGTAAAGTCATATGGAAGGGCAGTAAAAGTCACATGGAAGAGCAAGAAAGTAAATCTGCCGCGTAAGGGCAAGAACGTAAATCCGCCATGTAAGCCCTATTAGGGTTTTATGGAGAGAGTATATAAAGGCCTTGGAAGACAAAACTAGGGCAGAGGGCCAACACAATTGAATAAACAGCAACCCTACAGCAACGGCCAAAGGAAGAGAGAGCAGAACGGCAAGAGATCAGAAAACAACACCACC